>OX422210.1:445935460-447319627 GCA_949130495.1 Sambucus nigra | reverse complement strand
ATAGTATCAAGGGTGTGTCTTCTTCCCTACATCAGAAACTAAAGTTCTTCTCTGGTGGGCTGGTCATTACCATCTTAGGTGACGATGATAATACTAAGAATATAAGCACCAATAATCTAGTACTAGAGATACAACATGGGACTAATGATATGATTCTTTCAGGTTTTCGAGTTCAACTGCTTCTGCTCCCATCAGGGTATAATTTCAAAGATAGAGTTTGTCCAGAATACATCCCTCATGGCAACGTCAATGTGATGCAGATGTTTAAGAACATGCATTTCATGCCCGGACTGGGGCTGGGACGATGACAATAGGGAATACTTGAACTAATAGTATTAAAGAAAGCCTTTCCTCCTTACGGTTTGGGTTATCGACCATCAGTAGAGGAACTCATAATGCCCCGCCAACCTCGATTGAAGAGGAGGCTAAAAAGTGTTAAGACTGTCTCGAGGGATTCCTTGAATCAAAGATTCATCAACGAATGTGAAGATTTCCCCTTTTGCGGATTTCTCGAACCATAGTATGATCTTGTGGACAAGAAGATAAAACAATGAATGGAGATCCTTTTCCAATATAGCTACTCATGGGCCAAAACTTTCCAGCATCACATGCGATCACTCTTTAAGAAGACTATAGTTGCTACTGAAGATTCTTAGGGAAGTGACTCCAAGGATTTATTTAACTTGCAGACACTAGGGATGACACTATGCATGATCCACTCAATCACTACATCATCGAATCCATCTTACCTGATCAAAGCTGTTGAGGCACCTCTCCTCAACTGAAATGTTGTGTCGGTTCTACCTGCTGAACTGCAACCCAACTTTGATGTTTATCCCATTTCCTCTTCGTATATTGTTCCTCCCTATTATGATGTAATCGAGCCTTCCTTCAATGAGGTTCTCAATGTTGTTTTTGCCAATAATGAAATAAATAAATATTTTGATTATCTTTTTGTGCCTTATATTAAATGTCTTGATTCTAATCAAACTCTTGATGATGATGATTTTTCCAATGAACAATTCTTAACTGATCTTAATAAGATTAATAATAAACAACATAACCACGTTCAAGTTAATGAAGATAAAACTGTTGTTATTAATCTTGGTTCTAGTAGCCAAGTGTACGAGATTGGGATAGGGTCTACCTTGATGAGCCTGAGCGCGTGCAACTTAAAGAATTATTAAAGTAATTTGTGGATGTCTTCGCATGGTCCTGTGATGATATTCCCGTTATTGATCCTAAGATCGCTCAGCACGAGATTCCAACGCTCCTAGAATGCAAATCGGTCAAACAAAAACTAAAAAATCTCCACAACGAATGGTCACTCAAGATTAAGGAAGAAGTAGTCAAACAGTTGAATGTGGGTTTCATTCGTATGATCAATATCCCACATGGTTAGATAACATCGTACCCATGGCAAAATCCATAGGAAAGGTTCACACGTGCATTGACTACCGAGATTTGAACAAAGCCTCTCCAAAGGATGATTATCCGCTACCCAATATTGACATAATTGTGGATAACATGGCCATCCATGCTCTTAAGTCATTCATTGATGGTTTGTCGAATACAATCAGATCAAGATTCACCTAGATCATCAAGGGAAAATCACATTAATCACCCCTTGGGGAACCTTCTGTTACATTGTTATGCCATTTAGTCTCAAAAATGCAGGGGCTACCTACCAAGGGGCTACCATAACCATCGTTGATGATCTAATACACAAAGAAGTCGAGGTTTACATGGATCATATGATTATTAAGTCTAAGACTAGGAAAAGTCATGTCCACGCTCTCGGGAAGTTCTTCGAGCGACTACGATAATACCAAATGTGACTTAACCTATAAAAATGTGTTTTTGGAGTTACCAAAGGAAAAATCTTGGGATTCATGGTTAGAGAAAAGGGGATTGAAGTATATCCTGCCAAATTGAAAGCCATACTCGAAATGCCACCACCCCGAACGAATAAGGAAGTTCAGGGATTTCTTGGAAAATTACAGTATATCAACTAATTCATCAGCCAATTGACTTCTATTTGTGAACCCATCTTTAAACTTCTCTGAAAGGATTCAACTAAATTTTGGAACAAAAATTTCTAGGAGGCCTTTGATCGAATCAGGCAATATCTTACCCGACCTTCAATACTCATGACGCCATAACCTCGTCTTCCCCTACTTATATACCTAACCGTAACAAACACCGCAGTTGGGGATTTACTAGCCCAATACCTTGATGATTCTCGCAAAGGGACGGCCATCTACTATGACAGTCATAAGTTAGTTAGGTACGAAGTCAACTACATTGCCTTTGCAAAGCATGCGTCACCCTTGTCTGGGTCACCCAAAAATTACGACACTATATGCTCTCTTTTCCCATCAAACTTGTGTCCCGAATGGATCTTATCAAATACCTGCTCGAGAAACCTGCCCTGTCTAGCCGAATGGCCCGATGGCTTATGCTGCTAGCCAAATTAGATATTGTGTATGTCACGCAGAAAGTCATAAAAGGAAGAGTCATCTCTGGCCACCTCATTGACTACCCTATAGAAGAAGCCGATGTTTGGATCTCCAAATTCTAGAATTAGAATATCCTTTATACCTCCCAATAAGACTTTCTATGGAAAATGTTCTTTGATCGCACTGCCAATAAGAAAGGGTATGGCATTGGGATACTCCTGGTTGCTCTGATGACTCTTACACTACCATTGCCATCAAGCTAAATTTTTCCTGTACTAACAACATGATCGAATACGAGGCATGCACGGTAGGCCTCAAAGTTGCTCTCAAGAAAGTAATATGATGCCTAAATGTCTGTGGGGATTCATCCCTCATCATTGATTAAGTACTCAGAAGATGGAAAGTCAAAGATGGGAAACTTTTACCCTTCCATGCCCACCTAGAAGTGCAGACCTCCTGATTCCAAGAAATCACCTTCTATTACCTGCCTCGAGCAAAGAACAACTTAGTCGATGCCCTTGCTACTGATAAGCAACCAAAAGTGTATATTTTATACCCCAAATAGACAGTTTTTAATTGCTGATTCTCGGAAAATTGAGTCTTATGTGTGTAATTGTCTATTGTGCAGGCTTGATTGCATTTGCGGGTTTAAAAAGCATTATTTCGAGGCAATTGTATCAAGAAGTGGCTAAATCACCTCTCCCATAACCCTAGCCTACCCCAGACCTAACCTAAACCTACTCCAAGCCCCGTGTGTATTGAGTATGTACTTTTATTATTTTTTAGATTTTTTATTTTGAGTTGTTTTATTTTTAGGATTTATTTTAGAGTTATTTAGAATTTTTAGGATTTATTTTCTATTTTTTTATTTCTTTTTATTTAGTGTAATTTTATTTTGATTTTTAGTTTTCAATTTTTATTTTATTTTATTTTATAGGGATAATATTTTTAGGAATTTATTTTTAGTTTATTTTTATTAGATTTTTTTAGGACTTTTGTTTTTATAGATTTTTAATTTTTATTTTTCATTTCTTTTTATTTTTAGAGTCTTTTTAGTTTAATGGGATTTATTATTTTCCTTTTAGTTTGATTTTTTTTAGTTGGGATTTTTTTATTATTATTTATTTCATTTTATTTTATTTCAGTTAGATAATTTTTATTTTTATTTTTTTAAGGGTACAATTAAACACACACACTATCATACACTCACATACACCTAAACTACTCACTCACCCACACCCTAACACAATACACCCTCACACACACCAAAACTCCCCTCATCATCTTCCGCAAACCCCCACGGTCTCTCTCCTCCATGGCTAAACAAACCAACCTCCTCACCCCAAGCTCACCACCTCCATTACCAAACAACCTACCTCATTCTCTCTCCTCTCTCATCATCCACCACCATATCCAACAAACAACCCAAAAACAAAATGAGCTGAACCCGGACCTGTCAAATCGGCCCACCAAAACTCGAGTTAAATCCAAACCACAAACCACCAAACAACCCCTCAAACTCGCGATCCTATAAACCAATCTCCGGAACCCCCTGCCCGGTTTTTACCACTGACCCGCTAGCCAAACCCAAAGCAAACCCCATACCCAAAAATCCATCAACCCCCATGTCCATAACTCGGATGTCACATGCTGCTACAAACCATGGTCTCCAAACAAACCAAATAATAAAACCCACAAACCCAATTCGACTCTACCCCTCTCCTGTCTTTTCGACCCAATGTCTCTAACACAGACGGCATCAAATCCGTGCAAACCCCATTATGTACAGTACCCCTAGCCTCCCTAGACTTATGCCCCTATGATTTCTGATTTCAAGACCTTCTCTACTTTCTAAAAGAAGGGGCAGAGTAGAGAACACGGCAGAGGGTAATATTAGTGTAGGATCTCCATTTTTTTGGAGCTCATTTTTGGTTTAGTATTGTACAAATATTTTTTTTTTCTTCTTTTCTAATTTTTTATAGTGGCTTGAGTGAGGCAGATTATTTTGTAAGATACAAATTGTGAGTTGAGTGACATTATTTTTAGTGTTGTAAAACTCAAATTTATGGGTTACTATTCATGTTAAACCTTGGGATTGTAATGAAAATTTAAGGAGACTTGGTTTTTATTTTATTCCCTCTTAGTTTATTTATTTTATGTCTCTTATCGTGTCATTGTTACATTTTATATGTAATTATATCAAAATGAGAGGCTAAATACCCCATTCAAGGGGTAAGATGGAACACTTAACTTAATATTTTTTTTTATTTGTTTATTTATTATGCCCCTTTGAATATAAATATTAAAATTTTACAATCTATATTTATGCCTCGAGAGAGGGTGAATTATTTTTGAGAGAAAATCGTAAATTCAAATTATAATATTTATTCATTAATTAAACTAGAGATAGGAAATTTTGAACTCTCAACTCTATTTTTTTTATGATTTAAATGCTTTTAGTAAATTTTCCCTAGCGGGTGATTTACTAGAAAATGTTTAAATTAAATTTTTGTGAATATGTGAAATTTAAATATTAATTTTCTAAAAAGACTATGTAAATTTACATTTGCAACGAGAGTTGATTTGTGAATTTATATATATTTTGGAATAGACAAACTAATTAATGAAAATAAATAGGTTAAGTGGTGAAGTTCAATCCATTGGATTATCTCATAATTATTTTCTCCTCATATTTAGATCACTTTATCATTTTCTTTATTTATTAGTGTAGTTTTAATTTTAGTTCATAATTAGTAGTATAAATATCCCTTCATAATTGTTTTAAAAATCATACTTGTTTTCACTTTGCTCTTGTCCACATTAAGTAGCGCGGATTGACCTTGTACTTGCCAATATATAATTTTAGTGTGTTTGTAGGTACCAAAAGGGATTTTTAATTGACCGTCTTTACTCTACAACGACATATACACAAAAAGTTTAGTTATCAAATGGCGCCGTTGCCGCCTTTTTAAATGTTGGACTTTACTCAAAACTTTGGCAATTGACTTTTCACGAAGTGCCGTTGTCGACTTTTCGAGTTAGGGAGCATTTTGAAGACTTGTACATTTATTCATTTGTATATATTTTCATAGATTGTTTGTATTAGTATATTGAGGCCTTGTACATTTATTCATGGTGCTCTGGACACCAATTATTTGTAATAATTAATAAATAAATAAAAGCGAAAAGGGAAACGGGACAAGGTAGAGAGAAAGAGCCCTTGGAGTGGAATTTTGAAGCCTCTCTACTTTGGGTCCGTAGGACTCCCGCGGATGACTGAAGTTAGGAGAACTTCTCCCCGGTCGACTCAACTTGGTCTTCACCCTACATGTGTCAAAGTCGTAGAAGGTACATTTCTTTATCACTCGTCCATCTCCTGTTAGCGAGTCCAGTTATTGTTTGACTATATGCTCTTATGTGACTTTATGTTTTGCATAGTTTTACTTTGAATGGTTTGATGAATTAATTGGACTTAAGACCTAGACCCGGTCATTGAAATGAGAAGGGATTTCATCACCCGGCTTAATCACTTAACTCCACTTGTTTGTTAACTCGTGCCATCACTTAATTAAAATCAATCAATTAGCAAGCCAAGTAGGAGCACAATTTTCCAAAGGCGACGTATAAGATTTTGTGTCTTTTCTCGCCCGCAGAGTAATTAAAATTTTACTACCCAATCACTTAATTAAAGATAAAAATTGGCTATATGCTAGTTAGGATTTTCTTTTGCTTGTACATGTATAATTCTAATACTTTTGTAGTCGGTTTTGTGTGCTTCTTTAGTGTGTGTGTGTCATATCGAGTCTACTTTTTTTCCTTTTCAAAAATCCAAAAAAAAATATTTTTCATCCTTTTTCTTATTTTTAAAACAAAACCCCAAAAATATATTCCTTCTTTTTCACCAAAAAAAAATGAAAAACCAAAAATATTTTTGGAGAAACCTTTTTTCTCCCCTATCCACCCTATCCTGGCCGACGAAAATCCTTTATGGAACTACCTTGGCCATTTCCCATATTCACAGTGCACCTATTGTCCCCACGCCAATCACATGTACCATGAGTTCCCGTACCTTCCTTATCCATACGAACCCACCATGAACATGTGTATTCGTATGACACTATTTCGGAACCCACTTCTACTTATTATCCTGACATATCTAATACCGAGTGGTGTGAGAAACCAAGCTATTCTTGGCGGATTGATCACCCTCCCACGCAATACGAATCACAACCCCTTATTGCGTATCCTCACGAGTTCCACCAGTCGTCATGGCAACTTAGTGCACAACATCCCAATCAATCCTATCACTACTCACCACATCATTATCACCCATTTGTCCATCACGAAGGCGCTCCTTTCGTGTATAATGAACTTGACCCCGCTCCCCACACTTCCTATGAGTATTATCCGTTTAGTCATGATACTAGTGTGGTGTGTCCATCCACAATTATCCCACCACCAACCATCACGTCCCCACCACCATCCACCTCCGCTCTCAAAAACCTCTTACAACAGTTCATCCTCGATCAATAGCAAGCAACTCAAATTCAAACTCAAGATATTCAAAGGATTGAACAATGCTTAAATGAATTTGAGTGTGCGACCGAGTCGGTTATTCCCTCGTCTTCACCCATTGTTGATCTAGTGTGGGATGATGATGTATCATCTTATACAACTGATGTTGAGTGTGACTAACCCTACCACCCCTAGAATCTCGTAGTTGAGACCACCTCGTGGTCTGAGCCTCAATGTGACAATTGTGTTGACTTATCCATTGCATATGAGGCTGATCCATACCCCAATAATCCAAAGGAACCCACATTCGAGGTTCGCATTCCCATTGAATCTAACAACATGCTCGATTTTATACCTGTTGCACCCCTTGAGTGTGTCCTCGAGACGCACATTCCTTATAGGTTATCTCCGTCTACGAGTGCTCCCCAATGCACCGATATTGACTTGGAGATGGTTCCCACCTCCCTTTCTTTGGATCCTCTCCAACTATGTTTGGCTCACTTTGAGTCTGATGTTGATGTTGATTCATATATCTCGGATCTTAATTCCTCGTTAGACCCTTTTACCATTACGGATGGTGATACATTGGTGGAGAAGTTGACCACTCCATCTTTAGATACCACGCTCTCTAGTGAGTATTTTTTTACTCCTACCGATGAGTAGGTGTCCCCTACACTTGAGTTAGATCATCTTCATCCACCATTTATCCCACTTGATCCACCTTTTATCCCACTTGACCCACCCATTACCCCTTCCACCTCACCTACTGGTTTGGATCTTGATTTTACACATTTCATGTTTCCATCTAGATTTTTAGATCCTCAGTTGAAACCACCCTCCACCTTCCATGAGAGTATATGCGGTTTTACTATCTACTTCTGTGACACCCAGCTTGCTACCCCATGCTTGCCACTCTTGTGGTGTTGATTTTTCCCATCGACAGCTCCTTAGCATGTCACGACGCGACCATTATCATCGTCTGTTTATAGAACGCTCGTGTTATTTCTATGACACCCACCCCATCACTATTTCTAAACTATATTGACTCCCCATCGAACTTAAGCATCCTGCTTATAGGGCCCTCATTGTCCTCACCTTCCAAGGCCCGAGACCGATGTCTCCTTACCCTTACCCTTATACCTACCCACCCGCCCATGGTATACCAATGCTTTGCATTGTGTGATGAACTTTGCCATACAAGTGCATTGACTATTCTTAGCCCTGATCCAACAAGGCTAATGCTTCAATCTTGTTTGGGGGTGATTATCATCACCTAATTTTTATGTCGCCCTGCGCTTCATAGATCTTATCTTTAGGGTGAGAATGGTTCGGTATGGCTAAAGACATTAAAATTAGCGCTACCAAGAGGCAGCCCGTTGTTCTTGTACGAGTCTCATCCTATTTGGGATGGTGTTTCACATCACCCTATGCTTTACAATGTTTATAGACTTGTACACATTTTTTTTCTTATCATTTATTCAGGTTTCATTTTCGCTTCATCTATCCACTTCATTAGCGGTTGATTATGCTAATTTCTTTCCACCTTATGCTCTTAATTTTAAAAATCATTTTACTTAACATCAAGGACGATGTTCCTTTTTGTTTGGGGGTGGAAAATTTTATCAAAATCGTTGAAAAATTTTGATTTTTAAACTTGATTTTTTTTTTAAATTTTGTGCAGTTTCTTTCATCTCATTCATTGACGTGAATTTTCTAGCATCCATCTTTTTAAGTCTGTGAATTAAACTAGAGAATTCTTTCTAAATAGCTTATGTAATACGTAACCAGACATAATGTACCATAAATTTGTAGACTTAATAAAATTTTCACACTTATCACGTCACTGCGGTTTAGAGTTGAATTGTATTACAATTCCCAAAAAAACCTTAAGGATCACTAGTAGAGACTTTAGCTTGTGAGATTTGTGCCTTTCAACTTTCAGAGTGTTTTACGCAATCTCCGAGTCACAAGTTGATTCAACTATTTTTGGTTCCACACTTTATTCGTCGTGTGATCTCGTTATTTTTCATAAAACTTTTGGCTTGATCAAAGAAAACGACGTCACTTTCGAGTTGTAAGAAACGCGTGTCTTGAAGTTTGTCCCGACCACCAGACTTTCATCCATACACATACCATTTACCGTTCACTTCATCCATTACCTTCCCATATTCTTTCATATTCCTACATATTCCCACATCATCCATATACCCCACTCCATTTATATATCATCCATCAATTTCTTTTTTAAAAAGAGTGTTTCCAAATGTAAAATGTCTTCATAGTTGAGAGTATAAAAAAAAAAGAAAATAAAAAAATAGAAAAATAGCAAAACTATAAATAAAAAAAGAGAAGAGAAAAAGAAAAAGAAAATTCAAAAAAAAAAGAGAAAGAAAAGAGAAAAGAAAAGAAAAAAGAAGAGATTTTGTAGTTAGTTCTTGTAAAATAAAAACATTTGTGCACAGAGTATCACGCACTCTTCTCGCATACACATACATCATCCATCCATCCCATCATACCACACCTCATACCATCCTTCCCATTTCATTTTTCCCTCACCCGTAATCATTCATGTTCCCCTAGGAGTTCGGAAAAATGAAAGTCAATGTGGTCAATAACTCGATGTTCTCACTATAGTGATTAGCATTCTTTCATGAGATTATTTTTCTTTTTAATTGTTTGTTTTTTCTTATTTGTGTGTGAGAAGTTTGAACTTGCTTACAATTACTCACCCCCTCACACACAAGAGCGATACACTAACCCAAATCTCGAGAGTTCGTTTGAGAGAGATTATATCCGTGAGATTTGAAGTTGAAGTGTTGATTCTGAAAAGGAAATCCAGGAACTACTCTTGTGATACTCGACCCGTTTTAACTGATTCACACTTCACACGTTGAGTTCTAGGAAGGATGTACCTTGAGTATTTACTTAGCTAACCTTTTTACACTTCTAGCTTTTATTCCTCAAAACATTTATCTCATGATGGATTATGCGATTATTCTATGTCTAATAAGAGATAGACAGCCTTTTGAAAATAAATAATTTTGTGGGTATATTCCCTGCAAACCCTCATGAGACAACACTCATCATGGAGGGCAACCTATAGGTTTAAAGGCTTGTTGCACATGCTAAGTGCAATCGCAAGTGCCCGCGAAAGTGGTACACTTTTGGTTTCTTATTTCTCTTTCTCTCTATCTTTTGCTCGAGGACTAGCAATGTTTTGTTTGGGGGTAGTGTGATAAGAACCCAAAAGTTTATATTTTATACCCCAAATAGACGGTTTTTAATTGTTGATTCTCGACAAATTGGGTCTTATGTGCGTAATTCTCTATCGTGCAGGTTTGATAGCAGTTGCGGGTTCAAAATTATTTCGAGGCAATTGCATCAAGAAGTGGCTAAATCACCTCTCCCGTAACGTTAGCCTACCCCATACCTAACCTAAACCTACCTCGAGCCCTGTGTGTATTGAGTTTGTACTTTTCTTATTTTTTAGATTTTTTATTTTGCGTCGTTTTATTTTTAGGATTTATTTCGAATTTTTAGTATTTATTTTCAATTTTTTATTTCTTTTTATTTAGTGTAATTTTATTTTGATTTTTAGTTTTTAGTTTTTATTTTATTTTATAGGGATAATTTTTTTTAGGAATTTATTTTTAGTTTAGTTTTATTCGATTTTTTTAGGACTTTTGCTTTTATAGATTGTTAATTTTTAGTGTAGGAGATCCATTTTTTTGGAGCTCATTTTTGGTTTAGTATTGTACAAAAATTTTATTTTTCTTCTTTTCTAATTTTTTTATAGTGACTTGAGTGAGGCAGATTATTTTGTAAGATACAAAATTTGAGTTGAGGGACATTATTTTTAGTGTTGTAAAACTCACATTTGTGGGTTATTATTCATTTCATAACTTGGGATTGCAATGAAAATTTAAGGAGGCTTGGTTTTTATTTTGTTCCCTCTTAGTTTATTTATTTTATGCCTCTTATTGTGTCATTGTTACATTTTATATGTAATAATACCAAAATGAGAGACTAAATACCATATTCAAGATGTAAGATGGAACCCTTAACTTAATTTTTATTTTCATTTGTTTATTTATTATGCCCCTTTGAATATTAATATTAAAATTTTAGAATCTATATTTACGTCTCGAGAGAGGGTGAATTATTTTCGAGAAAAAATCGTAAATTCAGATTATAATATTTATTCATTAATTAATCTGGAGATAGGAAATTTTGAATGATATTTTAGTTTGAATTTCTCAACTCTAAAACTTTTTTTTATGATATAAATGCTTTTAGTAAATTTTCCCTATCGGGTCATTTACTAGAAAATGATTAAATCTAATTTTTGTGAGTATGTGAAATTTAAATATTAATCTTCTAAAAAGACTATATGTAAATTTACATTTGCAACTAGAGTTAATTTGTGAATTTATATATGTTTTGGGGTATTTCAAATAGACAAACTAATTAATGAAAATAAATAGGTTAAGTGGTGAAGTTTAATCCCTTGGATTATCTCATAATTATTTTCTCCTCATATTTAGCTCACTTTATCAGCTTCTTTATTTATTAGTGTAGTTTTAATTTTAGTTCAAAATTAGTAGTATAAATATCCCTTCATAATTGTTTTAAAAATCATACTTGTTTTCACTTTGCTTTTGTCCACATTAAGGAACGCGGATTGACCCGTTATTTGCCAATATACAATTTCAGTGTGTTTGTAGGTACCAAAAGGGATTTTTAATTAACTGTCTTTACTCTACAACGACATATATGCAAAAGACGAAATATCAGCTACCTTAGCCTCCATGGTTGACATGCACGAAGGAATAACAATGGCCCCCTTCCTAGTCCAAAAGCAAGATAAACCTACCCACTACTATCATATTGAGCTAGTCACAGAAGAAGATATTGATATAACCGATTGCTAGTACAATGACATCTGGAGCCTTATCAAGCACGATAGATACCCCCATGATTCTAACAAGAAAGACCAAGAAACCCACCGCAAACTGGTTTCCTAGTACATTATCTATGATACAACACTATTCAAGAGAAACTTCGATGCAACCCACTTACACTGAAATGCAGGGGCTGAAATTGAAGATATGGTGCAGAAAATTCACAGCGTGGAGTCCGAACCCCATTTGAATAGCCATATGCTCACCAATAAGATCATCCATGGTTAAGGATTGCATCGCCTATGTTCGGAGATGTCTTAAATGCCAGCTGTTTTCCAACCTCCAACACTTGCCTCCATGGGAATTATACAACATGACTTCTCCCTGGCCGTTCTCCACGTGGGGCATCGACATCATAGGGAAAGTTACACCCAAGGCCTCCAACAGGCATGAATTCATCTTCGTTGCCATGGATTACTTCACTAAATGGGTTGAAGCTAAGTCATACGCATTTCTAGATGCCAAAAAGGTGTCCAAATTCATCCGAAAAATTATTATCTGCCGATATGGGGTTCCGCATAAGCTAGTGTCAGACAATAGGTTACATTTTGGGGCAAAAATCACAGAATCGATCGAAGAGTATGGGATTTATAGGGATAGATATTCTCCTTATCGACCTCAAACCAATGGTGCAGTCAAAGCCGTTAATAAGAACCTCAAAGCCATCATCATCAAGATGACAGAGAGTTATCGAGATTGGGTCGATCGGATCCCTTACGCCCTCTAAGGCTATCGCACTTCAGTTTGAACATCTACTGGGGCTACCCCTTACTCTCTGGTATATGGCATGGAAGTAGTCCTACCCATCGAGATGGAAATTCCTTCACTACACGTCATGCTTAAAAGCAAAGTCTGCGAGGAAGACTGGCATTAGAGCCCTCATGACGAGTTATCACTCTTGGATGAAAGGATACTGATGGCTCTATATCCTATACAAGGGTACCATCGCCGAATATCACGTTTATTCAACAAGAGAGTCAAGGGCCGTGGTGTCCGAGAAGGGAATTTATCCCTTAAAGAAATTATAGAGCCCATCTGTAACCCGAGCGGGAAATTCAAGCCCAATTTGAGTGGCCCCTACTTTATAAAGAAGATCCTATCTGGTGGCACCGCTATGCTCACCGCCCTCGATGGGGAAGAGATGGCCCGTCCAGTTAACCTAGACCATCTCAAGAAATTCTAACCTTAATCTCGGCGCGCTATAACTCTTCTCATCTCCCTTCTATGCTAAAAAAATCTTCGTTTCCCTCTACTCAGAACTATGTGGGGCCTGATCCTCTAAAAATCTTTTTACTTTCAAAAATGGAACTCAGAAAAATTTCAAAACCCTCAGAGGTACGTAGGCATCTCATACCCTTCACATGAGCACGACCACTTATTTTTCAAAATATAATATTATTTTCTTATCTCCGAGAATAACGATTCATTTTTTATCATGTACATGAACAAAAGGATTTTGTATGACTTAGTCATTGGTATAGATAATTCAAATCAAAACTCATCAAGAGGAACAATAATATAACTAAAATTTTATTTATTCCATTGATGAAAAATTCCATTACAATTACATCGGCGTAAGGAGTCAAACAATTTCCCACGCCAGACTAACCTTATTTTCCTAAAAACAAAAGTAAGCCAAACTACTCCCAAAATAGACCTTCCAAATTTATTCCCATACATAACCAAACACCATACAAAAACATCACAAATAAAACTCCCGGGGATCCTACCCACAACTTCCAGAAGAACCATCCCCATCGTCTACATTTTGGGGTTCCCAAACTTCTCATGCTTAAATGTAATACCAAAGTCTCTCCATGGAATGTTAAGCCCAGACCAGCCTAGGAAAAACTACAACACTTCCCTCCATGGTGTCAAACATGGCGAGCCACCTTTGCCCGATCTCCTCAGCCATCATTTTAGCCACTACCCTCCTCCACAGCCATTACATGTAATCCCCAAAAACATGCTAGAATCTGCTAAGACGTTGGGAAGGACGAGTCGACGGCTGATGATTCTCCCAAAGAGAGCCCAGTCGCATGCGCATGTGTTCTGTCAAATCCTCCACATGAAAAAATCCTAGTATTTGAGGTGGCACAATCTTCTCCCAGCCAAATTGATGCAGGAGACTCCAGGGAAGTAGAAAGAAGTATGTCGGAGGCCAACCAACAGAACATACTAGTATTCCCCTAGTACTATAATGGGCTACAAATCTCCCCACCAAGGCACTGACCAACAAAAACCTCAATCCCCATTCTCCACAAACCACTTCTCCTAGCTCTCAATATCCAGGCCCACGCTGATAAAGTAGCGAGTAAAGAAGTTTGGCATGACTGCCAAGGGATATTTAGGAGGGACCGCCATACAGAATCTCTCCGACGCCTACATACAACATAACTGGGTTTCCCCTCAGGAAGTTAGAACGAATTTCAGGCCAAGCATCTAGACCATTCTGAGTCTTTACCAGTATCACCGTCATGAGATTAGGATGGTATGACATCCACGAAGTGATGGCCGCAAGTCGTGGGTCCGCCAATAGGCCTTCGATCACCAACAGTAATTTTAAAGTTAAGCCAAGGATGACGGATTCGGCATAACCCACATCACCAACATCCTGCAGATGCATGGAATACAGTACAGTCAAAAGAGAGATCATTTCTCCCGTAACCAATGACCGAGCCGTCGAGGGAGAGATATGGATAAGTCCTACTAACAACTCCCGAGGAGATCGAGAAAATTAAGGCATGGCCACCGCGACACTGGGATTTATCCCCAACATGCAAGATAACTCTTTATAAGTCGGACAGACTTCGTCTAAGCCAAAGAGAAAGACATGGTCCTCAGGATACCAGAATTGTACCATCGCCATTAGCATATTCCATTCAATAGGCAATTTGCGCCATAATGAAACCCGACGCATGTTGAAAGCATCGTAATCTACATTATATGAGCACATAGCCTCTAAGTTTTTGAGGTAAGAGGCGAATTTAACACTTTCGAGGAGAGACATATTACAAAATGATGAGACAAAAAGAAAGAAGCAAGCAAAAGAAAGAAAATGTGGATGGGTGAAGAAAATACTCCAAAATTACCCCTTTTATACCTGAAAAACATGGCTAAAGGCAAAGGTCCTAAAAAATCCAGAGGAAACCCTGCCCCATCAAGGACCAAGTAATTGAAGAAAGTGCAATCAAAGCCTTGGTTTGATTAGACTGGACTGACCTACCGAAATGCAGGACAAGGGGTATGCCGATTAAAAACCCCCTATTTTTGGAAAGTTCCCTTTTCCTTTTTTGTCAAAATCGAAAACTCAATAAAAAAATAATTTTTATTCCAAGAAATTCAGAATTTCCTTCTCACTATATTTTTACTCATCCTGTTTTAGAAGAAATTTCCCCTTAAGTCATTTTAAATCCTTTTTACAATCTCAGCAGGAAAGTAAAAAAGTGCATATGCATTAAGTCACTAAAGCAAAAATAAATAAAAACTTCAGTCCATTGTATATATATTTCTTTATTACACTTTACCTTGCAGGAACACACAAAAATAATGGGACTTAGCCTGATCCCCCCCTCTCTCTCTCTCTCTTATCTTCTTTTTCTTTCTCTCTCTTCCCTTTCTTTCTCTTTCTCTCTTTCTAAGACCCTTTGTCCCTGTGGCATACATGCTTTCCCCGATGACAAGATAATGAGCCTCTGCTCCCTCAACCAGACCCCTCCCCAGACGAGGCAGACAACGCCAAGAAAGAAGAAATTAGAATCGAGTCCTAGATATGAGTTACCGCAGAAGCCATCCAATCCCAGATGTCCTTCAACCAGGTAGTAGACACCTGGACGTACTATAAAAAATAGCAAGTCAGTCAGTCTGAGGCAAAGAAAGAAATCAAAAAGATAAAAATAAAAAAATGAAATGTATACCTCCAGCTGAAGGACATCCTCTGTCAGCCCAGCACCTTTGGGTACATCGCATTGGGGTGATGAAGTATACACACCGATCCTCCATCACGTTACTGGATATTATAAGAAAGAGGAGCCAACCGCAGAAATAGAACCTCTAACGTCGTCGTCGCTGCGATGTCGACGCACCACCTGTACTGTGGGCAGACCCCACTAGCTGACTCATGCCCTGCCAGAGACACAGGGGAAAGAGGCATAATGTCATATATGATGGGAGGCATCATCCAGCTCGAAATGAAATCTAGATAATGATTGGTCATTGTTGTGTCGGTATACGACGGATAAGGCTCGTCGACTCGAAATTAAATCCAGATAATCTTAATAGGAGCAGTAAACATAGCATGTCAAACTCATGACCTTGGGAAAGGTATTATTCAAGGGTTTGTCTAGGTTTTGAGCTCTAGTATTATTCCTAGGTGGCACAAGATGATACGTCGAATCTGCTTATCGAATAGGAGGGCATACATATTTGGTATTTTGTTCAACATTATGCTTAGAGTAGTTTGATTCACCAATGTCTAACTTCAGTTGATTTTTATCAAAATCATTTTTTAAAACTTAAAAATCTGGACAAGTTTCAATAGGTCGTTTGCCACCAGACACAAATTTTATGGTTTCAAAGTTTTTAGTTTGTGTCTTAGAATTGTGGCAAAAACCTATTCCAGTTTTGTCATCATAAATGGTTTTGCTTTTAGCTACACAATCTTCAAAATACTTAGAATTGTTTTCAAATTTTGCAAATTTTTTGAAGACCGTGGATGTTTTCTCTTTTTTTTGTTCCAATTCTAACAACGTTCCTTTGTATTTCTTTTCCAGAATTTCATTAGAGTTAAATAACTCTTTCAGTTTTTGTTCAAAATTTTTGGTTTCATTCTCATGAGTTAGACATTGGGTAGTATACTCTTCAGCATTTTGTTTAATCATCAGACTTAAGGTCTCTATCTTCTGGGTAAGATCCTTGATGGTTCTTTCAAGACTAGTGTTTTTCTTGAGAGTTTTTGTGTATAGTGTGTGAATGTCAGGAAGGTCATCATTTTCGGAGTCGCTAAGTGTGCAGTGTCCCCTAGAGGTTCATTTTTAGGACTCACACACCCATTGACATCAACAATAGTGTGTTCCCTTTGACTCACACACACATCATTTGAAGCATTATCAACATTCTTAAGAAATAAGGCAGATAAACTAGTAAGCACAATATCATTCATGGTATGATCAGATTCATCATAGTCATTGCAGATTATCTTAACAAAGAATGACATGTAAGGGTCAAAATTGTTAAATGACTCAGGTTCATCATTTTCAGAGTCACTTGAGTCATTCCAAGTCTTGCTTAAATGATCCCTATTATGTTTGTGAATTTTGTTTAAGTTAACTCTACAGTCACTGACCATGTGTCCTAGGTTTCCACATCTATAGCATTCAATATTTTTAAGGTCTGTCTCGGGTCTCTTGTGATTGTCAGGCTGGTGTTTATCTTGTCTTCTCTCATGAGGCTTGTTGTTAGATTGATTTGGATAAGTAGGTTTGCCTCGTCTTTTTGCTATTTTATTTCGAAAGTTCATAATTTTCTTAAACTGTTTAGACATTAAGGCAATCTGATTATCCAAACTATCTAAATTACAGTCCTCATCAGAGTCTAAGTCAATATTAGGTATGCTAAATTAAGGTGTGGAAAACTTAGATGAAAAAACAAGATTGGATGGGTTAATTGTTTCTTAAATTCTAATTCCATTTCCATAGTTCTCAATTTGCTACTGAGGAGTTCAGGTGTAATATTTTGATCATCCATATCCTCAATTGCATATCTCTTATTATCAATTTTTTGTGGAAGTGATCTTAGTATTTTAGAGATAATTTTCTTTCTATCATAAACAATCCCGTTAACATGCAATTTGGTTACAATGCCTGTCAGTTTAATATAAAAGTCATCAAATGACTCAGACTCAGTCATAATCAAGTAGTTATACTGCTGGATTAACATTTGAGTTTTAGCATCTTTAACTCTGGTATCACCCACATGTGCAGTCACTAGGGTGTACCAAGATTCTTTAGAGGTAGAACAAAAAGATATCGGCTTAAATTCGTGTTCATTGATGATGCTGGAAATAGCACCACCAATCAAGGTGTTTGTAAGCTCAAATCAGTGATAACAATGGCAGCTCAAGTATATACTAAATATAAGAGATTGAGATGAGGAGAAGCAGATGAACACCAATATATAAGTGATTCATCCAATTTGTCCTATGTTCACTGTGCAAGTGAGTGAGTAAGGTCACCATAATAAGGCACTAACGACCATGGATACAATCTCTCAAGCTTTCTCTCTCTACTATGTAAAATGACAGAGTTTCAGTTAGGGTTGTAATTATCGATCCCTTTACAAGGTTGAGGATGACCTCTATATATAGTGCTTGGAGGGTGTAATATACCCCCCAAGCATGCAATGAGCATGTGCCTGAGGATCGAACCAGTATGAGAATGACATCTGGCTGATCTTTCTAGATAATGATGACGTCAATATTCCCTTACGTAAGGGGAATGATTCGGTTATAACTAATTTGCCCACGTGTTCTAAACCTTACATGTGCTTGTAAATGCCCGGCCATGTATCCTTGACTGCTGTAACCTCGGCTGGACGAGTACGAGGTTGGTGGAATCAACTATTTCTTTATCCGAGGTTATTATGATGATCTCGTCCAGGTGGAGCAGCCAAGGTAAGACTGGAGGGGTTGAAGCGTCGACATGGGATGGGTTTAGGCAAGTATGGTTGGAACGTCGTCCTGGGTTGATGATGAAGATTAAAGGTGGTTGAACCCATGAGTCCAGCCTCGGTTGATTCGCAGTTGAGGTTGATGTAAGAGGTAGAATTAATGTCGCATGTGGATGACCTAATGGATAGTTCTACCAATGAGTTATGAGGACCTCGGATGATGCCTGATGGTGGGGTAACCAGTAACGTCAGCCATAGCTGACCTTATGTTTGTAGGAGATCACTGGTCATCAGTCTTAAGCCTTAGTTACCTAGGCCCTCATATTGGCCGAGGTTAGTGCCTCCGAGCTGTCAGGTACACTTTGGGCATATCAATCACCCCCTTGCCCTTAGTTACCTGTAAATAGGTGACAAAGGGGTAAGCAACTCCGAGGCTGCTCTTCCTTTGGTGCCAATATTTCTTTGGCAAGTGATAATTACTGAAGTGAATTACGTGCTGGGCAAGTGCAATGATGATGGCCTTTTAGGCTCCCAAGGCAATGATGGGCCTTGATATTGGTGCCAGCATGGTAAGGGTATTTAAACCCCTTTTCTCTTTTTTTCCTCCTCATTTCTTCACACTTTCCTGCCTGAGATCCCTGTGTTCTCTCTCTGTTCAAGAGCTCTACCGTTGCTGAGTTTTGGGATTCTCCTTAGTTTTTAATCCTCCTTTTCTTCATATCGCACTTCCTCAGGTACTATTTCCATCTCTTCTTTCCATTTTGAGACTTATTTCTCTATTTCTTGCATTTTTTGGTGATTGCTGGCATTTTTTGGTGAACGTATGAGTTTTCTGGTGACCTTTGTTCTTGGCTTGAACTTGGTAAAAACCAGGTTTTGATCCTTAGTTTAGCTTGCGTCCAGTTGTTTATTTTTTGTTTAAGGTCCAAGTGTAAGGTCGTCCTCCTATGCTCAGACCTCTATATCATCTCTTAGAGAGAAGACTTTAGAAAAGATTAGGAAAATAGAACGAGCCCAAGAGGAATCTCGTAGGGCTGAGGCCTTTCCCCTTAGACCTATTTTTCCCCTACCTCTGAAGGTGGAAGACCCTGAACTAGCCGCGACTGCTGAGTTACCAGAGTATCCAATTGATCCCTCTCCCATATCTGAGTATGAGTCATCCACCTCAGACCCTATGTCTATAGATTCATTCCAAGAGGCAATGGATATCTCCATTAGGCAAGATCAGGCCCCTGATCAGGCCGAGGTTGAAAATCGTGCCTCATCACACAATGGTTCCAACACCTCACTAACCTCTTCTGATGTTGAAATTATGGGGATGAGTGTGGCTGTCCCACCGCCTATTGATGATATTCCTCTGTCGGCCTCCACAGGGGCTGAGTTCGCTCAGAGGTTACCTGATGGTGTTCCTACGCCTGCTCAAGCAAATGTCATTAGGGACGACGACGATCGTCATGAGCGTGACGTTGACATCTTGGAGGTAGCCGAGATAGAGAGCATTGTCAATGAATTCGACCTCTTAGATTTTAGGCACCTTTATTCCATAGGACTTTCATCAAACTTAGGAGACCTCTGAGGGATGAGAGGGTCTTTGGTGGTCGAGATAGGGAAATCTGCGTTTATGAGAAAATGTTTAAGTTAGGATTTTGTTTCCCCATCCATCCAATAATTAGGGCCATATTATCCCATATTAACCTGGCCCTTTCCCAATTATCCCCCAATTCTTGGTGGGTGATGATTGGAGCCATTGTCCTATAGAGGGCAGTCCATCACTCAGACCATCCTATCAGGGTCTTCACAAGGTTCTACGTGTCATCCTCTGCTAAAAATCATCCGAGCTATTACCACTTCCTAGCTAGAAAGTCTGATAAGAAGATGTTGTTGGTTACCCAAACCTCAAATCATAATTGTAAACCATGATACTTCTTCGTCTCTGGGGCATGGGAATTTGGTACTTGTGTCCCCTCTTCATCTCTAGAGCCGAGGACCCCTCTGAGGTGGGGAAAACTGTCACTAGCTGCCAAAGTCGACCCTGGGTTAAGCCCGACAACCTACAAAAGGTCAAAGACCTTCAAGATCAGGAGGATCTGGGTTATCTGGTCAAGTATGAGCATATGATGACCCCATACTACCTCTCTGAGACTGGCCTGGGGGGGAAGTCCTTTATCCAAGATTCATAAGTGTTTATTTTTCTAGGTTGTACCTCTAATATTTAATGTCTTTGATTTACTAACTCATACATATTTTTTGCAGAACACCTTGAAGGTATATCGGATGACCTATGGGAGATGTCTGCTCCAAGCCTGATCAAGTTAGTGAAGTAAGCTGGGCTCAATGCACCTCCTCCTCCCCAACCAAAGCAGAACGTCGACACTTCTAAGGCCGATGCTATAAATAAGAGGAAATCCTCCACCACTGCCCCCGAGGATCAGAGGCAAATCAAAGCCCAAAAGAGCGATCGCTCCATCCCCATCTCGTTGGATGATGCACTGGCTGCTCATCTGAAGCAATTTAAGATTGGCGATAGCCTAATTGGTCATGGTCTGAAGGCGATGGATGCTATCGGCTCTGTGATAATCGACGCAGATAAGCATTTTTTACGCTCCATTGACACCCCTATGCTGGCCGAGTTTTGCCTTCATAGGACTATCCAGGTAAAGATTTTAACTTTTTTAGGACAAGTGTAACCTCGTCCTTAAATTGGGCTATGATGATCTCATACATCTAACTTTGTGTTACAGGGTATCCTGTTTATGCACCAGTTTGTTGACTAGACCCTGAGGAAGCTGCCCCTGATTGAGAAGGGAAGAAAGGCCCAGAAGGTGGAGGCCACTCTAAATGCTGAAGTGGAACGTCTGAAGGCTTCCCTGGATGGGTCTGAGAATAAAGTGAAGCAGAGGGAGAAGGAAATAACAAAGCTTTAAAAAGGCCACGCCTCTGCCTTGAAGTCCAAGGATGACGTCCTCCAACAAAAAGTTGATGCTTCAGTGAAAGCTTCCCTTGAGGATGCCTCTGAGAAGATCTTGGAAGAGTACAAGGTCTCTGACCAATTTATTAGCTTTGGCTTTGAATACCTCAAAAGAGGTGTTAAAGCTACTAGAAAATGGGCGGCCTTCAAAGAAAAAGAGTCAGGGAGTTTGATAGCCTCAGACTTTATTGGTCTCGGCTATGGTAACCCTCAGTTTGCTCAGGCCTTACACGAGGTTGAAAATGAAGCAGTTTCTCCTGCAGAGATAGCACAATTAGAGGTTACAGAGACTGAGGATGCCAATCCTCAAGATGATGGGGCTGAGGTCACCAATATCGGCCAAAATGATCAGGCCGAGGTTACCAACCCTATGGCTGCAGAAACTTAGAACATGATTTGTGAAGCTTGAGTTGTAATTTTTATTTTTCATCTGCAGTCATTTGTAACCCCTGATAGAATTTCCTCACACAGTTTGACTTGTACTTCTAACTTCTTTATGCTATATCATCCTCCAAAGAGGATTTTGCTTCTTTTGATGAATGTTCTTTGAATGGTTTTATATGTCATGCAATGGTGTGTTTTAAGGTCTGAAGCCTCAATATAATGGTGTTTTCATCACTAAACTATGATGTTACCCCCATAAATTTCACCAAATTAATGATGTTGAAGGTCTGAGGTCATCCAAATATGATGTTTCACCTCAGACCCTGTCACCAAATTATGATGTTTAAGGTCTGAGGTCATTAAAATATAATGTTTCACCTCAGACCTTGTCACCAAATTATGATGTTTAAGGCCTGAGGTCATCAAACTAAGGTGTTACCCCCATACATTTCACCAAATTAATGATGTTGAAGGTCTGAGGTCATCCAAATATTATGTTTCACCTCAGACCCTGTCACCAAATTATGATGTTTAAGGTCTGAGGTCATCAAACTAGGATGTTACCCCTATATATTTCACCAAATTAATGGTGTTAAAGGTCTGAGGTCATCCAAATATGATGTTTCACGTCAGACCCTGTCACCAAATCATGATGTTTAAGGTCCGACATCATCAAACTGAGATGTCACCCCCATAAATTTCACCAAATTAATAATGTTGAACATCTGAGGTCATCCAAATATGATGTTTCACCTCAGAACCTGTCACCAAATTATGATGTTTAAAGTCTGAGGTCATCAAACTAAGATGTTACCCCCATAATTTCACCAAATTAATGATGTTGAAGGTCTGAGGTCATCCAAATATGATGTTTCACCTCAGACCCTGTCACCAAATTATGACGTTTAAGGTCTGAGGTCATCAAACTAAGATGTTACCCCCATAAATTTCACCAAATTAATGATGTAAAGGTCTGAGGTCATCCAAATATGATGTTTAAGGTCTGAGGTCATCGAACTAAGATGTTACCCCCATAAATTTCACCAAATTAATGGTGTTGAAGGTCTGAGGTCATCCAAATATGATGTTTCACCTCAGACCATGTCACCAAATTATGTTGTTTAAGGTCTGAGGTCATCGAATTAAGATGTTATTCCCATAAATTTTACCAAATTAATGATATTGAAGGTCTGAGGTCATCCAAATATGATGTTTCACCTCAGACCCA
The DNA here is from genome assembly GCA_949130495.1 of Sambucus nigra. Lineage (NCBI taxonomy): Eukaryota > Viridiplantae > Streptophyta > Magnoliopsida > Dipsacales > Adoxaceae > Sambucus > Sambucus nigra. Next base: position 447,296,446 of record OX422210.1, on the reverse strand, counting down.
GTCACTAAAGTATGATGTTTAAGGTCTGAGGTCATCAAACTAAGATATTACCCCATAAATTTCATAAAATTAATGATGTTGAAGGTATGAGGTCATCCAAATATGATGTTTCACCTCAGACCCCGTCACCAAATTATGATGTTTAAGGTCTGAGGTCATCAAACTAAGATGTTACCCCCATAAATTTCATTAAATTAATGATGTTGAAGGTATGAGGTCATTCAAATATGATGTTTCACCTCAAACCCTGTCACCAAATTATGATGTTTAAGGTCTGAGGTCATCAAACTAAGATGTTACCCCTATAAATTTCACCAAATTAATGATGTTGAAGGTCTGAGGTCATCGAAATATGATGTTTCACCTCAGATTTTTCACTACTAAAGCATGATGAAATAAAGAATTGACATAGGAACTGATTTTATCATTAATATTCTCTTCATAAAATGATTCATTTACGTAGAAATAATTCCAACATCCTATATAATACTTCTTCAGATGATCATCATTCCACGGATTGGAGAAAGGTTCCCATTCGAGATTTTCTAGCCGATAGGTACCGGGTATAACCCCATCAATACCTTTGTAAGGGATATGCTAATTTGGATGGAGCTTGTTTGTATTCTACAACGTCTTCTTCAGCACCAGGATCCCTACAGCTATAGGTCTTGATTTCACCCTTTGATTGTAGAACTTGGTTGTTCTCTGCTGGTAGGCTGCCTGTCTGATCTCAGCGTCTTCCCTTCTTTCCTCAATCAAATCTAGGTCAAGTCTTCTCTCTTATCCATTCTTTTCGAGGTCGTAAGCCTCAATTCTGTGAGTGGGGAGTCCAACTTCTGTAGGTATGACGGCCTCCGAGCCATGTGCTAACATAAATGGGGTCTCCCCCGTTGGTTTCCTAGTCGTTATTCTGTAGGCCCATAACACAACTTAAACCTCTTTTGTCCATCTCCCCTTCACTTCTTATAATCTCTTTTTAATTCCATCAAGGATCGTTCGGTTTGTGACTTCGGTTTGACCGTTTGCCTGAGGTCGGCCAGGAGAAGCGAAGAATTGCTTGATCCCGACCCTCTCACAGCATTTCTCCAATGAAGAATTCTTGAACTGGGTTCCGTTGTATGAGATGAGGGTGTTCGGAAGGCCATGTCTTCATATGATGCTCTTTCATATAAACTGGAAGGCCTTCTGCTCTGTAATCGTGATCATCGACTCAGCCTCTACCCACTTGGAGAAGTAATCAATCGCTACTATCAGGAATCGATAATTATTCGTAGCCCTTGGCAATGGTCCCACTAAGTCAATTCCCCATACCACAAATGGCCAAGGGGAACTGATCGATGTTATAGGTTTATGAGGTTGATGAGGAATAGTGGAGAATATCTGGCACTTGTCACATCTTTTCACATAGGCTGCAGCATCCTTAGCCAACGTAGGCCACCAGTATCCTTGCATAATTATCCTCTTAGACATAGGTCTTCCTCCTACGTGGATGGAGCAAGAACCCTCGTGTATATCCTGTGAGATATAGGGGACCTCTATGGGATGGATGCATCTAAGAAGGGGCAGCAGAAATCCTTTCTATATAGGATATCTCCTATTATAGAGAACTTTGCAGCTTTATATCTCAACTTCCTCCTTTCTAACTTGGATTCTGGCAGCTCTCCCTCTCTGATATATCTAATAAGGGGGTCTATCCATGTGTCTCCTAGTTTTAGGTTGGGCAAGAGTTGGAATCCTCTTCTTCCTAAATGGTTGTTTTGAGCAGGATATCTACGGGTACTGTCCTGCTGATGCTTGTCCTTATTGCTGAAGCCATCATTGCTAATGCATCTGCATGACTATTATCTTGTTGAGGGACTCTCTTCATCTTTACCTCTTCGAAGACTTCTAGCCTCATTATTACCCTCTTCAAGTATTTTTCCATCCTATCGTCCTTGACCTCATACACTCCAAGTATCTGGTTGATAACTAACCTCGAGTCGCTGTGAAGTAGGAGTTGTCCAACTATAAAGGCTTTTGCTAAGGAGAGGCCTACTACCAAGGCCTCATATTCCAAATCATTATTTGATGCCTTAGGGCATATTCAATGTCAGTACCATCCGGAGCTGACAGTATCAGCCCTGCACCGCTTCCACTTTCATAAGAAGACCCATCGATGAAAAGGTTCCAAACATCTTCATCTGAAGAGAAGTGACCCTCTGATAGGGTTCCTTGCTTGAATAGGTACCTGTCTTCCTCATTCTCAGCTACTCCTTTCCTGGCTTTACCGATCACAACCTCTTCCGGGTCTCAGAAGATGTTACTATTTGATTCCTCTGCGATCTATGGATTAGTATCAACCTCAGCCTCTTTCCATGTGAACTTAGCAATAAAGTCTATGAGTACCTGCCCTTTGATGTCCACCCTGGGTTGGTAAATAAGGTTATACTCTCCCAACTCGATGGCCCAAGTCATCAATCTACTTAACTTATCAAGCTTGTGGAGGACTTGCCTTAGTGGGGAGTCGGCGAGGATAACCATAGAGTGGGCTTGGAAATAGGGATTCATCTTCCTGGAAGCATGTATCAAATCATAATCCAACTTCTCCATCCGAGGATAGTTCTATTCAGACCCTTGAAGGGCCTCACTATTGAAGTATACAGGCCTCTATACCCCAACTTCTTCTCGTACTATGGCTGCGCTTATAGCTAACCCTGAGACTGCTAGGTAAATATACAACTTCTCCCCCATGATGGGCTGAGATAAGAGCAGGGGGGATCCGAGGTAGGACTTGATCTGCTTAAAGGCCTTGTCACACTCTTCGTCCCAGTCGAAGGCCTTTCTAAGCACCTTAAAAAATGGAAGACACTTATCTGTGGCTCTGGAAATAAATTTGTTGAGTGCGGCTACTCTTCTAGTGAGCCTCTGAACGTCTTTTATACTTCTTGGTGTCTTCATATCAAGAAAAGCCTTAATTTTCTCAGGGTTGGCCTCTATTCCCCTCTGGTTTACTATGAATCCAAGAAACTTTCCAGCTCCTACTCCGAAGACACACTTGGCAGGATTAAGCTTTATCTTGTATAAGTCTATGGTGTTAAAAGTTCTCTCCAGGCCTGCTACATGGGTGTAGGCCTTCAAGCTCTTAGTCAACATATCATCTACATATAACTCCATGGTCTTGCCAATTTTATCTTCGAACATCTTATTTACAAGACATTGATATGTGGCCCCTTCATTCTTCAAGTCAAAGGGCATAACCTTATAGTAATAGGTCCCCTTATCTGTGATGAAGGTTGTCTTCTCTAAGTCTTCAACATCCATGAAGATCTGATTATATCCTGAATACGCATCCATGAAGATCATAAGCTCATTCCCTATCGTGGCATCTACCATCTGATCAATCAGAGGTAAGGGATAGTTGTCCTTAGGGTAAGACTTGTTCAGGTCGGTGAAGTCTACGAACATCATCTATCTTTCATTGGCTTTGGTCACAATGAGGGCGTTTGATAACCACTCTGGGTATATGACCTACCTGATGAATTATGCCTCTTCTAACTTTCTGACCTCTTCCCTTATGACATCATACTTTTCCATATAGTAAACTCTTAGTCTTTATTTTATTAGCTTAGCGTCTTTCGCCACCTTGAGTTTGTGACACATAACCTCCGGGTCGATGCCTGACATGTCTGCGTGGCTCCAAGCGAAGACACTCTGCCTCTTCTTTAAAAATCTTATCAGCTTTTCCTTGATCTCCAGTTTTAAGGCCTTGTCGATTTGGACGATTTTTTCCAGTTCGCCCTTATTGAGGACGATGGATTTTACCTCTTCCGCGGCCTCTCCTTTCTTCAACTTTGTTTCATCCCTAGGATCAAGTGTATCAATATTATACGTGGTTGTTTCCCTCTTATGGGCCTCTCTCTCTTTCGCCGAGTTGAAGTAGAATTCTCGTTCCGTAGTCTGGTCATCCTACTTAATCCTAATGGCTTCGACTCTCAGAATTGGTCGCTTCTACTTAAGCCCTCAGAATTGGCTTCGACCCTCAGAATTGGTCGCTTCTACCTCAACCCTCAAAATAGGCTTCGACCCTCAGAATTGGTCGCTCCTACTTAAAGCCCTCAAAATTGGCTTCGACCCTCAGAATTGGTCACTTCTACTTAGGTCCTCAGAATTGACCTCGACCCGTAGAATTGGTCACTCCCATCTTAAGCCCTCGGAAATGGCTTCGACCATCAAAATTGGTCACTCCCTACCCTAGGTCCTCAGAATCGACCTCATCCTGTAGAATCGGACATCCCCCAACATTACTTTAGGTCCTCATAATCGGCCTCGTCCTCTAAATCAATCATCCTTGTCCCTTAAATCCTCTGAATCAACCTCGACCCCCTGAATTGGTCATCCTTGTCCCTTTAGGTTCGCAGAATCAACCTCTTTCCAAAACATCATGTGGTGTCTATTCGATGTCTTTCACTTGTTCCAAGCTCATCCATCAAGGGGATCTGTGACACCACATTCTATGCCCCCTAAGTATCTTCATAGATCCCTAACACGTCCCCATTTAACTACAAACCCGAGGTCATATTCTGAGTATCGATCTAGAGGCCATCAGGCGCTCTTGGGCCCCTTTTGTCTTTAGTGAGAGAGTAGCTACAGTGGAAATATTGCAACTTCTCAAATAAAAACCAATTTTAATTAATCCCAAATTTTAGTTAAACCTTAAGACATGCATCTAGATGATTTATCAAATAAAATATAGCATGCATGATAAAAACAAACAATTTGAGGAAAAATCCCCCAAAGGGGCAAAACCTTTTATTTTCACTATAATTTGTAAGAAAACGGCTTACAATCGGATTACAATGAAAATACAGTGACTAAGAATTACCCTCAGGTATCGGATTCTGTAGTCGGCGGCTGGAAATATCCCTTTCCGGGAGGGCAGCAATGAATCCACACGCAGCGAACCCACATGAACCTCAGTCCAATCAACAAAGGAAGAACCGCAGCACTCCTCAATGACACGCAGCCATGAAACTTTGTAGAGACTCCCTCAGCAATGACACGCAGCCCTCGGTTGCAAAGATCTCTCCACAAAGGTTTGAACAAACACAAGGTTGTGTTCTTGGGTTACCAAAAAGATTCACAAAGGTTTGGCAATTGTGTGAATCAAAACATGAGTCTTGGGACTCAAAAAATATGAAGACTAGAGTAATTTGGACTCTCAAAAACGTCTTCTAAAGTCTTGCAAAACAACTCCCCCGAAGTTGGTATTTATAGGAAAAAATATGAAGAGTCCCATGTTTTTAAAACTTTAAAATTCTATCCAGCGTACAAAAAAAACAGCATTCTTTAAGGAATTTTCTCTATCTTCAAAAGGCCATAACTCCTTCACCGTAGCTCAGATTGAGGTGCCGTTTTTTCCAGTATCTTCGTTGCGGCGATCTCTTCAACTTTCTAGTTGACCAAACCTCCGAACTATGGATGTAAAATTACGAAAATGCCCTTGAACTCTCCTATAGTGCATTTTTTTCACTGTTTTGACTTCCCTTGCGTACCACTTGCATTAAGTCCCTAAAATCTTGGACCGTGAAGTCGTTGAGGCAGATGTGGGACATATTAATGGAGATGTTGAATGCTTGATTCCCGGAATTCGGATAGAGGCCATCATGTGAGATCGTGAGGTGACGTGCCAAATGTAGCGGCGTACGACATACACAAATGTAACATGTTGGACATGAGAAAAAATGTCCTTACAAATCTCCCCCTATGTCTATGCCGGTACATACATAAAAAATCCGAATTATCAAATATGAAATTGCGTATACAAATCTACCCTCCCATGAACCCAAAACTGGAAAAGGTACAAATGAATAGTCTTCATCGTTTGATCTTCAAATCTTCAGGAATCTCAAATCTTTTCTCATCAGGGTGTGCAATTCAGAGATCATCAATGTAGTACCTACACACATGAGATAAAGAAAAATACCAAGTGACGTATCGAGTTTGAAATGAGATAAACATAGATACCAATATATGATAAGCATACGTCAAATCTCAAAACTCCCCCAAAATTCAAACTCCCCCATAAATGATAATTCTTTCTCCCCCTTTTTATGATGTCCCCTAATAGACAAATAAGAAGAATGAATCAGACAAGCAAGCAAAATCCTGGCGTCACGGTATACAAATCAAGGCATCAATCAAATGACAAACGTGCTCTTGCAAGGAGATGCTCAAAAAAAAAATCTTCACAAACTATTTTTGATTTTTTTTTTTCAATTTTTAGTACAAAAAAAAATAGATACCATTTGAAAAAAAATATGATACAAAAATCACACCATGGATTTAGACTCAAACAACCAAGTCATGGAAATGGAATGAATGGGTGTGAACACATTCGATAGGTAAATCAACTCAATCAATCATATGTGCACGATGCATATGTGTACCCCTAACGAATGAGCATCAAAAGTATCCTTAGGTGTAAAAAAATTTTGTTGAATTTAGATGACATCGTCTTATGCAAATCAACAAATCAAAGTCAAAGTGATTTCCACACCAATAACGTCCAAAACTATGTAGCGCATTTTCAAGCATTTCAAGGACGTGCAAGCCCGTTTTAAATACTCCAACCAAACTCACTCACAAATATTCTTTTAGAGGTAATCTAAATTCTCAAACTTTGGAGAATTGGAGCAAAAACCTAAATGGCCCATAATTGGCATGAATTTCTTTTTATTGCCTTTCAATTTTTTCGGGGCTCTTTTAACCTCTTTGGACCTCGGATAATAAAATTCCTCAATTTTTTAGGTCCAATTTAACGGTGGCTTAGTATTCGCAAAGGTAACATGAACCTTTCGCAGCCATTCCCCATTTTTAAAGAAAGCACACAAACTCACAAAACGGTTTTTATATGCACAATTTCCATATAAAAAATTATCGCGCTTGGTTCGTTTTAAGGACAGGATTGAAATGAAAACACCCAACCAACATGTGATAAGACAAGCACAATAATCAAACAAATCCGTTCATGTGTGCAATAAAGGAAACATGAGTCAAACATGTAGGAAGTAACACTTAATTACATCTTAATGACCCCAAACATTATAAAGCACAAGGATGAATTGACCTATTATCTCAAAACACTATCAAATAGTCACATGAAAAAAATGGAATGATGTTGTGACTTGGTCATCCAAAGTGTTCATCCATAAACGGTGCAATACAAAAATCTTTTTGTATTTTCTCAAAATTTTATCAAAATAAAATCTTTTTGTATTTTTCAAAAAAATTCAAAAACAAGAATTTATACAAAAAAGTACAAGTCATCACACTAGTAAAAATATATCATGAAACCACAACTAGTGTATGACAAACATGCAACCACAATCAACCAAAAGATTTCACATGGGGTGAATCACGTGCAAGCAAACGGGAATCGTGGACAAATAAACCATTAGCCTCTAAATCCGATTTTCTAACCCAAATTGATGTGTAACGAAGTGTGGGGGTTTTGGGAATCGAATTTATTCTTTCATTAACCTTCCTAGGTCCATTTAAAAGCTTATAACAAAAGTGCCTAAGATGACCTTGTCTACCACAATGTGTGCAAGAGTAAATCGGGCGGTGTGTGTTACCTAAAGGTGGCCCTCTCCTCAAATTTATCGGTTGCTCTTTTCGAATTTGCCTAGGTGGGTCTCTCCTAATGATCCTAGAAGGTTCTCTCACAATGTTCTTAAGGGATGCTTTCCTAACAACTTTATGTGCCTCTTTCTTAACAAACCTAGGAGGCTCTCTCACACGTGTGGGAATGGGTGCAACATATTTTTCAAGACCAATCCCACCCCTATCCGTTTTGATCTCGACTGTGCCTAAAATCTTATCAAGTTTTTCAGACCTAGACTCCAAATCAAATTTCACTTTACTTGAATCTTTCAATTTCACCTCAAGTTCACATATCCTAGATTCAAGTACTCGTTTAGAATCCTCAAACTCTAAAAGCTCCTTTTTCATAGTCTCCATCAACCCTCTAAGACTATCTCTCTCACCCTCGACGTACTCAAGCTTCTCTTTCAAAATTTTCACATGAGCCCTAAGTTCTTCAACTAAAAAATCATTATTTTTTATGGCACACTCTTTCAACTGAGCTTTCAATTTCAAATTTTCTTTCTTTGTTTTCAAAGTTTCAGCATAAAGTTCATTGAAAGCAGTTTGCAAGTCATGCTCATCTACACTTTCCTCCTCACTTTCATCCACACTCCCATCACTTTCACTATCATCACTAATCACACGGATGGGAAACTCTCGCCTAGAAGCATAAAAAACTTCTTCTTTCGAATCACAATCACTAAGGGTAGAAACATGAGAAATCGATTTATTCAATTTCTTCTTTAAATTTGTGGTACACTCATGTAACGTGTGACCAACACCCTCACAACAAGGACACCTCTCAGATTCATTTTCAACAGAAGATTTAAAACAAGAGTTCGTGTGAATTTTCCAATTAATTTTTTCAAAAATTTGACATCGAAGATCATCAAAACCATCAAAAGCCATTTTTGTGCAAAATCAGAATCAAAAGACAATAACTTAGTGCAACAGGCTCTGATACCAATTTGACGACGTGAGAAGTCAAATTGTATCACAAAAAAAATAAATCCTTGAAAAATCAGGATCACGCGATAAATTAGCGTAACCCGCTCTGATACCAATTTGAGAGAGTAGCTACAGCGGAAATATTGCGACTTCTCAAATAAAAACCAATTTTAATTAATCCCAAATTTTAGTTAAACCTTAAGACATGCATCTAGATGATTTATCAAATAAAATATAGCATGCATGATAAAAACAAACAATTTGAGGAAAAATCCCCCAAAGGGGCAAAACCTTTTATTTTCACTATAATTTGTAAGAAAACGGCTTACAATCGGATTACAATGAAAATACAGTGACTAAGAATTACCCTCGGGTATCGGATTCTGTAGTCGGCGGCTGGAAATATCCCTTTCCAGGAGGGCAGCAATGAATCCACACGCAGCGAACCCACATGAACCTCAGTCCAATCAACAAAGGAAGAACCGCAGCACTCCTCAATGACACGCAGCCATGAAACTTTGTAGAGACTCCCTCAGCAATGACACGCAGCCCTCGGTTGCAAAGATCTCTCCACAAAGGTTTGAACAAACACAAGGTTGTGTTCTTGGGTTACCAAAAAGATTCACAAAGGTTTGGCAATTGTGTGAATCAAAACATGAGTCTTGGGACTCAAAAAATATGAAGACTAGAGTAATTTGGACTCTCAAAAACGTCTTCTAAAGTCTTGCAAAACAACTCCCCCGAAGTTGGTATTTATAGGAAAAAATATGAAGAGTCCCATGTTTTTAAAACTCTAAAATTCTATCCAGCGTACAAAAAAAACAGCATTCTTTAAGGAATTTTCTCTATCTTCAAAAGGCCATAACTCCTTCACCGTAGCTCGGATTGAGGTGCCGTTTTTTCCAGTATCTTCGTTGCGGAGAGATCTTCAACTTTCTAGTTGACCAAACCTCCGAACTATGGATGTAAAATTATGAAAATGCCCTTGAACTCTCCTATAGTGCCTTTTTTCACTGTTTTGACTTCCCTTGCGTACCACTTGCATTAAGTCCCTAAAATCTTGGACCGTGAAGTCGTTGAGGCAGATGTGGGACATATTAATGGAGATGTTGAATGCTTGATTCCCAGAATTCGGATAGAGGCCGTCATGTGAGATCGTGAGGTGACGTGCCAAATGTAGCGGCGTACGACATACACAAATGTAACATGTTGGACATGAGAAAAAATGTCCTTACATTTAGTAAACTCTATCATCAGACTAAAAGATCTTTGAATCTTCGAAGGGATCTGAATTCCCTTTCCAACGGCCTTCCCCGTGCATTAATCGTCATAACGGTTTAAACGAACGAACCATTTTACCATCGAAAATCAATATGGAGGCCACCGGGAGCTCCCGAACCCCAATTTGACTCCAGTCAACTTCATCATCAGATAAAAATCTCTTTAAATCTTTGAAGGGAACTGAAACCCTTTCTAATGGTCTACCTTGTGCACAAAACGGCATAACCGTTCGGGCGAACAATCCTTTTTCCCTAAAAAATTAATTCGAAGACCACCGGGGCTCCGTTTGATCAAGGTCAACTCTTCAGCTCTAATGATACTGAATGAATATTTTAAGGGAACTAAATAACCTTTCTAGCGGTCCACCCCGTGCATGAATCAGCCTTATGGTACGAACGAACGACCTATTTTACTTCGAAAGGTCATCGGGTGCTTTCGGGCCTCGGTTGACCAAAGTCAAATTTCTTAATCAAATGAATTTATTTATAATGTCGAAATACCGCACATAACATTTCCAACAGTCCATCCCGTGCCCAATTCTGACTTACCGTTCGGACGAACGATCCATTTTCGTCTGACGATCTCCCATCCAAAGGACCGACGAGCGCTTCCAAGCCCCGTTTGACTAAAAGTAAACTCCCGGACCCATGATCGACCCAAAGGACTCTTGAAGGTCTCTGAATTAACTTTCTAATGGTATGCTAGTACGCAATTTTGATTTACCAATTTCATTCTACGATTATTTTTCTGGAAAAATTTGCACGAGATAACCGATTGGCAGATCCGTTTACCTACCTATCGGCAGTGTGGCTAGGGTTACCTATCGATTGGCAGGGATAGGGATATGCCAATAGTCACACCCTTACCCTAAAAATATAGGTCATGACCTCAATCCCAAAGCACACCTCAGATCCATTAATATCAAGGATCTCAACATTCTCTTGCAATCAGCAAAGTTTCCTTATGTGAAATTCCTTTGAATCTTTCATTCCCATCCTTTTAATACCCAATTTAGCAAAATATCATTCTCTCTCATCCAACATTCATCTTAACACTCAATGGAGCACATCAAGGATCAAGATCAAGCCTCAATTCTCCAAAGAAGGTCCAAAATCCTTCTATCTACTTAATTTCTCTATTTTTGCATTAGTTACATAAATTCTTAATCTAACTTTTACTTTAGTTCATACACATTAACATTTCACCTCTTTATTAGTTATATTGCACATACTTTATTTTCTATAAAAAAATCCAAAACAAACAAAAAGAGGGTTACACCTATAAATTCAATCGAGATTATCCATCACAATTTCTCAAAATAAAAATACATTTTCTACACACACACACATGTAATAAATTCCCATTCAAATCTATGGGATAAACCCCACCCCTATGTCGCATGCAAACTATGTGGAATTTGATGACTTTATAGTTTACGTAGGCGTTTCAGGCTAAAACTCGTTACTCGAGTCCAACTTCTCCAATTTTCCAATTTCTCAATTCTCCAATTTTCCCATTTTCCCATTTTTTTACCTTTTCATTTACACATTATTTTAATACATATTAAATTTGTGCTCCTTATTGGCATTTTATACAACATATATTATCGGTTCATCATAACGATCAATATCTCAATAAACGCACACGTCGTATTTTCTAAATATTATTTCAGGCACATTCTTATCGATGACCTCACTCTATCTTTTCCATGATATGAATTGGGAGATTCTGATCTTCATATATATACACGCGCACACACTTCACGGAGAAATAAAGGAAAACGGTAACACATTCCCATGAGATACCGGAAGGGCATGATGGGTGCCTAACACCTTCCTATTTCGTAACTTAGCCGCCGAACCTTTGAAGTATTGGTTTCGTAAGCATTAGTTTAAATTTGATTCCGTCTCTCGAGGTGGCAACATGTTCTTTTGCCTGTTTTGTGGAAAATAGGTTAGCGATTCCATATATTTACATTCACCCCATACCAATAACTGCCGAAGAGCACAGCTCTTAGATAAAATGGGTGCGAGATATTTCTCTCCCCTTTTTTTCCCCATAGGAAAAGAAAGTAAAGAGGAAATCTCATGTTGGCCACACTTGGCTTTGGCCTTTTACATTATTATATAGTGGATTTTACACACTTTGTTAGACACCTATTGACAATACTTAATTTAAAGCAATCACCAATAATAACCCTTTTTCCAATTTTAAAAATAGCTCATCATTCAACTCTAGTAATATATATATATATATATATATATATATATATATATATATATATATATATATATATATATATATATGTGTGTGTGTGTGTGTGTGTGTGTGTGTGTGTGTGTGTGATGCAAGACAAGTAGAGGTCTCTTATCTCCAAAAGACAAATAATGTGCAAGTATAGTGCAAAATCAATACCATAGATTTATCAAGAACAAATTACATAAAGTATAAAATACATATTACAGGAGATATCATTACATTAAAGACCCTACTCTATTGGTTTCTTTCCCTCTGCCTTCGACACAGGTTCTACTCCAGCAGGAGGATCGTCTAAGTCATAAGGAGAGTTTATGAAATTCACATCTTGGAGCATTCGAACATTCATCACTGATGGCCTATCCAGCAAAAGCTCTGGACGAGATATGTTAAAATTAGAATGGAGGTCGTAATCGCCGAGGTACTTTGAGATCAGGCACTGAGGAATTGCCCGAGGAAGAATCCAACTCATGTCGAGCTTAAAAGGAGGAACTGGCAACTCAAGCAGTCCAGGATCATAATAATCCCATAAGTAGTGACCCCGCTCCAATTTCAGCACACCCAGTGCATTTAGCCATCCTTGCTTATACCCCTCGTTGTTTGACTGCTGGATCTAGTCATCTAGATGGTAGAGGGCTTCATTGTAACCAGCCATCCAAAACTCTCTGGGTTATTTATGGAATTAGTAGGTCAACCTCTCTAGCTGCTCGTGAAGATGCTTCACCAGATTTTTTTTATTTTCCAAGGCAGAGCTTTGTGTAGAAAGTTGTTTGTCGAGGTTCAGAATCTTCTTGGATATCTCTTCTAATGCTTGATTCTTCGCCATTAACTGGAATTCCTGATTCTCCAAGGATGATTGAGTTCTTTGCTCTTCAATTGAAATCCGAGCAGCTCTTGCTCATCCCCGAGAAGAAGATCTTCCTCGTCCCCGAGTAGACGAGGAGGGTCCAGCCCTTTTTAATGTTTCTAACTCATCTCTTAAGTTGGCATTCTCCACCTCCAAGAAAGAGAAACCTTCGTAATTAACAGGGATCAAGGCTCCAGATTTTAGTTGGGATATCTCTTCTTGCAAAACATTATTTTCCTGCTCCAACAGTTTAGCAATTTGCCTATGCTCCTCGACCTCAAGCTTCAGAATGCTCTCTTTCTTCTCATAAGCAACAATAAATTTGTCATATCCTTTGTCAGCATTTAGTTGCTGATATTTTTTCTCACACCCCTGATGCAAAAGAGTACAAGAATCCTTATATTACTGTTGAAGTTCCTCGATGGTACCCTGGAGATCTTCGATCATCTCGTAATATGCCACATTATTGGCAACTGCAGGGTCGAGCAAGCACTTCAGATATTGGTAGGCTTCGATTGCTCATTCAGAAGTGTCTGGACCAAGAATGTTAATGATTTGAGCTTCATTCAGATCTGCATGACCAGCTTTGAAGTAGTCATTGCATTTTTTCATCAATTATGTGTCATGAGTTGATAATAGCTCCATCCTGGCCATAAACTAGCAAAGAGAAGCCATAAACAGGATCAATAATGATAAAGATAGAGCGAGAAGAAGAAAGTAAGACAGAGCAAGAAGAAGAAAGTGGATTAATAATAAGGGCAGAGCAAGAAGAAGAGAGTTAATATGAACAACCAAAACTTCAAATTTTATTACATCACAAAAAGAAGTACATAGCCCAAAATTACATTTAACAAAAAAGCAAAGAGAAAGGTACGAACAACTCTACACCTTCTCCTTGCTTCCTAAGACTTCCTCGGGAGGCTTGGACGAAGAGGTAGGTTGCTCGGGGGGCAGATAAAGCTGCTCGGGAGACATGTTGATTGGCTGGGGTTGCTCGGAGCGAAGTTCAACAGCAGGGACCTGATCCCTAATTATTATTGAAGATTCTTTTGAGGCAGCTTTGTCCTCTTTTTCTTCTCCAGGAGAGGGAGGAGGACCATGAACATGACGCTGAAACAATTCAGAATTCTCAGTGACCTTTAGCTCTTACAGAGATGCAACCCATCCATCCCTGAAGTATATAAGGCTAGCAAATTCCATCTAAGAGGACATGGAAGCTAGGCCTTTGTTCCAACCTTTGTCCCAGCCAGCGCTAAAGGACTTTTTAACCGCGATTTTTCTCTTTGTCTTTTCCGAGGAAATCCTCTCAGTAAGAATTTCCTCGGCAGTTTTCATTTTCCCTTCTATCTCCTTCTTCTGATGATCAATGTCGCAAAGTTTAACAACTTTCTCTTCCGTCTTCTTAAGCTTGTTCTCAATCTCTCCAGCATTCTTAAGCTTCTCCTCATACTCATTATTTTTCTTCTCAAATTCTTTCAATTTTTTCTCCAATTTCTTAGAGGCATCTACAGCTCTATCTCTCTCTTGCTCAACAGATTTAATTTGCTTCTCCCAATTGACTTTATTCTCCTCGTACTTTTGATGAGAATCTCTTAAAGACTGGGTTAATCCAGTAAAATCCTTTTCTACTCCATCTGAGGAACTGGAGGCTCGGATGGCTTCATCTCTCTTCACGAGGTTGTTGAAACACGTCACTAACTGAAAAAAGAAATAATTCTAAGTCAATGTATGAACGTAGTGTTAAAGATAGAAGGTTAGAATCAATAATACTTACAGAGGCAATGTGTTGAGCAACCAAAGCAGTAACTCTCTCACAAGTGAGAGTGTTTTCAACGTCTTGGACCTCTAGGATAGTCCAAGATTGTAACAAGCCCACAGCGGAGCTCGAAGTAATGAAGGATGGAACACTACCTTCAACATTTGAAGGTTGAACGATAGTTTCAGTAGGTTTCTCTGACAAACCCTTTCTTAATCTCCTCAATGGAGCAGGAGCATCTTCAACCAGTGATGTTGTCTTTGTTGGAGAGATGACAACAACATCACTTGCAGGCAGGACAGTGACAGTCTTGCTCGTACCCACAGGGGGCTTTTCAGCAATCTTTCTCGGACCCACTGGGGGCTTCTCACTAACTTTCTTGGCAATATCAGAAGGATATATCTCTACAGTTTTCACCCCCTCTTCTGGGACATGTTTCTTGCTTTTCTTTGCCTCCAGAGCAGAAAAGGCAGACTTGTCAAAATAAGCAGGAGCTTTCCTCCTCTTCATTATATCACCAATTGGAATATTCAACTCTAAAGAAGAACCTTCCACACTAGTATCAGCAGCTGGTATTGGGTCAAGGTCAACTACCACGGGACGAGCAATGAAAGACGAGCTCGAAGTTTTATACTGCAGTAAGTAAGATGCCGACCTAATATGCTCCCCAGCTACAGATTGATGCAAACTCCAGATAAGTTTTAAACTTTTTATATTAACATCAATCTCTTTTGGTGGCTTCCTTTTACTATCAACTGTAATAAATAAAATTGAATGTCAGTGAAACATTTTATCAAACACAAAAAGAACATAATTTCGAAAATAAAGTAAAAATAAAAACAACCTATCCCATTGCCATAAGGAGGACACTTGGGACCTTGGTACACATCGTTTCCATCAAGAGGAGGCTGTTGCCAATTTTTCATCACTACTCCATGATCAAAATAGTCCTTGTTGGTATCAAGGAGATTGACGACTAAAGCTCTATTTAAAAATCTAGTTTTTAAATAAAAAGTGTTATCACTAGTAACCCATTTATAACAATACATGATTTCTGGGATTCCTAAGCGAGTCCTATGGATTTGATTCAATCTATATACGCCATTAACTAACCTCCATTGCTCGGGCCCCATACCGTATGGCCCCTTCAGAGATGCGTGAGTTGAGGGAGCAAATTCAGCAGCTTCTGGGGCAGGATTTCATTCGACGAAGTACATCACCGTGGGGTACACCGGTGTTGTTTGTGAAAAAGTGAGATGGCTCACTACGGTTATGCGTGGACTATAGAGAGCTGAATAAGGCCACGATACGGAATAAGTATCCATTGCCTAGGATTGACGACCTATTTGACCAGTTGAGAGGGGCGTCTTATTTCTCTAAGGTTGACTTGAGGTCAGGGTATCATCAACTATGTATCCGAGAGGGGGATGTTCCGAAGACCGCTTTCCTGTCGCGGTATGGATCTTACGAGTTCAGGGTGATGCCATTCGGGCTCACCAATGCACCAGCAACGTTTATGGACCTCATGAACAGAGTCTTCAGGGAGTTTCTTGATCAGTTTGTTATCGTGTTCATTGATGACATCCTGATCTACTCGCGTAACGAGGAGCGCAAAGCACCCGCGTATAGTGTTACAGACATTGCGGGATCATCAGCTCTATGCCAAATTCGGTAAGTGTGGATTTTGGCTACGGGAGGTTCAGTTTCTTGGCCACGTGGTGTCAGACCGGGATATTGTGGTGGATCCAAGTAAAGTATCGGCGGTGAGGGAGTGGGGATAGCCCACGACACCGACTGAAGTGCGCAGTTTTCTGGGGTGGCCGGTTATTACAGACGGTTCATCAAAGGATTCTCAAAGATTGCGGGCCCTTTGACGAATCTGACCCGGAAAGGGGTACCTTTCACTTTGAACGATAATTGTCAATTAGCTTTCGACGAGTTAAAGGACAAGTTGACATCTGCACCCGTGCTTGCATTGCCGAAAGGAGGATTAGAGTATCGGGTTTACACTGACGCATCCTTACAGGGACTTGGGGGTGTGCTTCAGCAGGAGGAAAGGGCTATAGCTTATGCGTCTAGAAAGCTAAAGCCCCACGAAAGGAATTACCCCACTCATGACCTGGAGTTAGCAGCAGTCATTTTTGCTTTGAGGATATGGAGACATTATCTCCTGGGGGAGCAGTTCACGCTATTCACGGAACACAAATCACTTCAGTATCTCTTCACTCAGAAGGATCTGAATATGAGACAGAGGCGATGGCTAGAATTCGTGAAAGACTATCAGTTTGATATTTAGTATCATCCTGGTAAGGCTAATGTGGTGGCAGATGCATTGAGTGGGAGACCGACTGGGGAAATATCATAAGTCTGGAAAGCGAAGTGGAGAGAACTTCGATACGAGGACGATGTAGCCAGGGCTTGCATGTCAGCATTATCCATCACACCCGAGATCATTATGCAGGTTGTGAGGGCTCAGGCAGAGGATCAGACCTGTCGGGATAGGGTGAGCCAGTTGATAGCTGAGGGAGCAGAGGGTTACTCGATTAGCTCGGAGGGAGGCTTACGCAATAATGGGAGGTTGATTGTGCCAGAGGATGCGGCATTGAGGCACGCTGTTAAGACGGAGTCTCATGGGTCGAGATTCGTGGTACATCCCGGTGGGGATAAGACGTATCAAGATATGAGGAGGCAGTATTAGTGGGCAAGGATGAAACGAGACATAACAGAGTTTGTTTCGAAATGTGCCACGTGTCAGCTTGTGAAAGTTAACCATCAGAGACCATCAGGGATGCTACAGCCACTTCAAATTCCTGTGTGGAAGTGGGAGAGCATCTCTATGGACTTCATTACAGGGTTACCGACATTGCAGAAGGGTCACGATTCCATATGGGTCATTGTGGATCGGTTGACCAAAGTGACCCACTTCCTACCGGTTCGCACAGACTTTGAGACGATGCGTTATGCGCAGCTATTCATAGCAGAGATTGTTAAGCTGCACGGGGTACCGATAAATATTGTGTCGGATAGGGACAAGATCTTTGTGGCCCATTTTTGGTAGAGTTTTCAGGAGGCCATGGGGACGAAGTTACGTTTGAGTACAGCCTATCACCCACAGACTGACGGACAGACCAAGAGAGTCAATCAGATGTTGGACGATATTCTCAGAATGTGTATACTAGACTTTGGGGGAGGTTGGGAGAAATATCTTCCTCTGGTAGAGTTTGCGTATAACAACTCT
Source organism: Sambucus nigra (assembly GCA_949130495.1). Classification (NCBI taxonomy): domain Eukaryota; kingdom Viridiplantae; phylum Streptophyta; class Magnoliopsida; order Dipsacales; family Adoxaceae; genus Sambucus; species Sambucus nigra. The sequence continues at coordinate 447,278,497 of OX422210.1, read as the reverse complement.
TACCAATTCACGATCGGCATGGCACCATTTGAGGCACTATACGGGAGACCTTGTCGTTCACCCGCTTGTTGGTTAGAGGTGGGGAATAACAAAATATTGGGGCCGGAGATTGTGCAGGAGACATCTGCCAAGATAGAGCTGATCCGAGGGAGGATTCGGATAGCTCAGGATAGGCAGAAAAGTTACGCTGACGCTTCACGGAGACATGTGGAGTTAGAGGTTGGGGATCAGGTATTGGTCCGGGTGTCCCCTATGAAAGGGGTGATGAGGTTCGACAAGAAGGATAAGTTAGCACCGAGGTACGTGGGACCTTTCCCTATTATCGAGAGGGTGGGGTCTGTAGCCTACAGGCTGGGATGGACGGAGCACCTTCAGCGGATACACGACGTGTTCCATGTGGCATCGCTGATGAAATATCGCAGGAGCGAGAGGGCCTTCTGGCACATTCCACTTGAGGAAATTGATTTACAGCCAGACAACTCATATGAGGAGAGACTGGTGGCTATTCTGGATCGGAGCAAGCGAAAGTTACGATCCAAGGTTGTTCCACTAGTTAGAGTACAGTGGGGTCATCACAACGTCGACGAGTCTACCTTGGAGCGGGAGGAGGATATGCAGGAGCAATATCCAGAGCTTTTCATCACAGGTATGACCTAATTTCGGGGACGAAATTCCTTTGTAAGGGGGGGAGTATGTAACACCCCGCATTTTTCATGCATTAAATATTTAATTAATTCGTGAATTGAAAATTACTTGTGAGTCATAATTTTAATTGAATTAATTAAGGAAATTTTATTTAAATATTAATCGGGAAGTGAATGGTTAATATTTACGGGAATTTACTTACTAAGTGAATAGTAATTATTTATTTAAGTCATTTCGAATATTAATGACAGGGTATGCACTTATCTCAACCGGGAGTCGGTATAGACTATAGGGGTGGGGGATAAGTATTTTTATAAATTAATTCGTATGCCAATTCTGAGTGTACGGTTGAGTCCGGATGGGCCGAGATAGTCGGAAAAGTGTACCCGGGGGTAGTAAACGGATCACGGGGCATTTTTAGACATAGTCGGGCCCACACGGGGGCAATTGGGTCATTTGGGCTTGACCCATTAGGCAAAAAATGGGATTTAGGTTAATTGTTAAGTTAGGAGAAGTAAGGAAACGGCTGATAGAGTTTTAGAAAAAGGCTAAGTGTATTAAGGAACCCTAATAGCAGTTAAAGGTAGTTTTGGGATTACTAGAGAGCCAACAAGGATCATCTTCAACCTTGGAATTCATCTCCGAATCAGACACTACGAAACCTAAGGCAAGTGGATAACTTGCAATACTATTGAATCTGTTTTTCAATTCATATTCATGTGATGTGTTTGATCAAAATTCGTTTTGGGTGTCCATGGCATAAACATGAGGTTTTGAAAATAATAATCTGATTTACGAATTTTAATGAAGATTCTTGTAGAAATCTGATATTATAAATTGATACATATCTGGTAGGATGATATCTGGATAATTAGAAACGAATTTGATGAAGGGATTTGGGGTGTAAATGGGTAAGGAATTAAAGATGAATATTTCCCCAAATTCAGAAAATGTAGTTAATGGACGAATTAATAACGTTGGAGGACATTCTGGAGGTCCCTAATAAGGTTCCTAACTTGTATTATTGTTAAGAAGGCTTGAGATTGCTGGTAGAAGGAGTTAAGGTTTTATGAAACTCGTCCATGGCGGAATCCGTCTTCGCGAAGAAGACGAAGACCTGCTCGATCGATCGATCGATCGAAGGTCTGGGGTCGATCGATCGATGGTCGGCAGATTTTGACAGTTCGCCCAGTTTTCTTTTATGTGAAGAAAATTTAATTTAATATTTTTCCAGGACTTAATTTGGTGAGAAATTTATACATGGTTTTTAAATCTAATTAATAGTGAATAAAATTAATTAGAATTTGGAGACGACTTAGTGTGACATCATAATTTAAATTTGTTGGGTTTTGGAGAAATTAGGTGTGACACACTAAGGTTGAATTTTTGGGAAGGTGTTCGAAAGGATTAAATATAGATGTAGTGAACAAGTCCGGGGATAACGGTTGAGGAATACCATGAGATAAATCTTATTTAGGTAAAGCCTAAATAATTCGGGAGTCGAGAATTTAGACTCGGGTGAGGTTAATTCGGACTACGAGAGTAAGTCCAATTTTATGGTGGGGGCGACACCAAAGGTGACTTAATTAATTAAGGTGCGAATTAATTAATAATTAGAGTTGGACCATAAACTCTTAATAAATTAAATAGGCTTGTGTTACGGATTTTGTACATGGTGTAGCCGGGACATTTTATATATATATATATATATATATACGGAGTGTGATAGTATATATATATATAGTGTGGGTGCATTAATATCAGTGATTGAATATTATTAGTATATACTCTAGTGCTATAGGGGGAGGTTGCGCGTAGTGGATGAATCCCCTAGCTTGAGGAGTAAGGCGAGTATAATTCTAGGTCATAGCGTCCGTTATATGGGTGAGGGGCATCTCACTTTCAGGGAAGGAATATGACCGCCTCCAATTCGTATGTTAAACTAAGTTAGTGAGCGAATCTGACTTGGGTAACTAGGTTATGTGAATACACCTAGTGGGATAGCACTTGAGAAAATTTATATTTTGTGAGTATTTTTACTCGATCGAATGTTAGTATTAAATGTTATTTCAGCATGTTTGTGAATACTGTAATAGGATTAAATATATAATTAGGAAAATAATTATATATGGGATAATTAATACATAGTGTAAAATGTATTATGTGCATAACAGGTGTGAATGTTATATGAAATTAAAAAGGGTAATGATTTAATTAAGTTTGACGTTTATAATAACTTAAAAATCATGAACTAAGGCATACTCGGTTAGAGTAGGGTAATTTCAAGGGTTAACATAAGTTTTGGGTCAGGAGCGTAGGACCTAGTAAATTAAATGGAAGCGTTAATAGTACACATTAGAGGAGGGGTGAGGAAGTCCTCAAGAGAGTGTGGCACTAACTAAAATATGAAGAGCATGCATATTTATTTATTACTGCAAGTTAATCATTTGTTAAATGTTTTCAAATGTTTTTGGGTACTAACCCTTGCTATATAAATTTTTAAAAACCTTTTAGGTGTCCAGCCACAGGGACGCCAGGCTTGAATCTATTCCAGGTATCCTTTGCTGCAGCACATGTGGATGTTGCGGGGTTTTTGATAAACGCCTCCTTCTTTCATTCGTGTAGAGACTCTCTAGTAGTTATCTGAGCTTGTCGCTCACAGTTCATTTATCAGTATTAGACTTGTTGAGACTTTCTTCTTATCTTTACTTGTATTGGATATTTGGACCGATGGTTTATTCGGTAAGGTATTTTATTTGTGGATGGTTATTTTAGTTAATTGTGATTGTGTATTATTTTATGTTCCGCATGAGTTTTATTTAATTAATTGAAAGATAAAAATTGGCACCAGTCTACTTGTCTCACTTAGGTGGTTAGTAAATAAAAAAAGACGACAGTGATGCTAAGAATGGACCAACTGAGAAACCTTTTCTAACTTAATTTAGGACTGATCACCCGGGATTAATTAGGCGGGGTGTCACAAAAAAGGGGCTCGAAAACCAAAGTCGGTGGAAAAATTCAAAATATTCATGAAGTCCGATTCTATGAACTCAAAGAAGAATTAAATACAAGGAAAACGTTCCTAAAATTCGGGATGACTACTTAAAAGCATCATATTTCGAGAAGAATGTTCCACACTCCTCCTTAACCTCGAACTGTGAAACATTGGGGGCTTCTGTTGATATCAAATTTAATCTGCTGACATGGATCAATCATATAAAGACACGTGTCCATTCACATGGTAAATACAAAGACTTTTGACGAATAAAATTCTAAGAACTCCACAATTCCGAGTAACTTAAAGAGATCCAAGCAACTAAATTAGTCCGAGCAACTCAAGGCGGTCCGAGCAACTCAAATACTTGTTGCGTGCGCGTCAAGTATGCCAGAAGACAATTATGCATTAAATGTGCATTTAATGCTATACAGATATATTCGGTTGCCAAAATACAGCGCATCATTCTTTCACATGTACAGCCTCAAGGCTATAAATACTTTGTAAACTCCTCATCAAAGGGGACTGGGAATTTCTTGGTAAAACCCATTATCGAGAATTTCAAACAAACAGATACGAATAACAAAAACAGTGGACGTAGGCCATTCTTTCAAGGTTGAACCGCTTTAAAAATCTTTTGTCTTATTTATTTTATCTGTGATTGATTAATTATAGATAATCTAATTTTTTACATCAACACCATCATAAGAGAATATTTTCAGAAATACAAGCTAGAAGCATAAAAATTTTAGCTAAGAAAATACTCAAGGAACATCCTTCCTAGAACTCAATGTGTGTAGTGTGAATTAGTCAAACGGGTCGAGAATCATAAGAGTAATTCCTATATTGCCTTTTCGGAATCAATGCTTCAACTTCAAATCTCACTGGATATAACTGTCTCAAACGAACTCTCGAGATTAGGGTTAGTGTATCGCTCTTGTGTGTGAGGAGGTGAGTAAATGTAAGCAAGTTCAAACGTCTCACACACACATAAGAAAGAACGAACATTTTGAAGGAAAAGTGATCTCATGAAAGAATGCTAATCATTATATTGAGAACGTCGAGTTATTCACCACGTTGACTTTCATTTGCCTGAACACCTAGGGGAAAACATGGATTTTTATGGGTGAGGGGAAATGAAATGGGATAAGAACGATATGATAGGTGGAATGGATGGGATGAGGTAGGTAGGATAGTGATATGATGGATAATGGATGAGTGATGAATATGCGATGTGAAATGGACGAAAAATGTCTTTATTACTAACTACAAACTCTATTTCTTTTCTTTTCTCTTTTTTTCGATTTTTCTTTTCTTTTTCTCTATTTTTTTTCTTTTTCTTTTTTTTATTTTTGCTATTTAATTTTTATTATTATTTTTCTCTCAACACTGAAGACATTTTACATTTGGAATCGACACTCTTTTTCTCAAAAAATGATGGATGAAATATAAATGGAGATGATAGGTGAGGGTGTGGGGAATATGTGTGAATAAGGTAGAATATGGTAATGTAATTGGTGAAGTGAATGGAAATTTGATATGGAAAAGTGGTAAGTGTATGGATGAAAACCTAGTGATTGAGACAAATTTTAAGACACGCGTTTCTTACAACTCGAAAAAGATGTCATTCTCAGTGATCAAGCTAAAATTTTATGAAAAATAATGAAATCATACAACAATTTAAAGTGCGGACCCAAAAGAAGTTGAATCAACTTGTGACTCGGAGACTGCGTAAAACACTCTTAAAGGGTGAAAGGCACGAATCTCACAAGCTAAAGTCTCTACTAGTGATCCTTAAGGTTCTCTTTAGAATTGTATTACTCCTCAACTCTAACCGTAGTGACGTGATGAGTGCACAAATTTTGTTGAGTCTAGAAATTCATGGTGCAACATGCCTTGTTACGTATTACATAAGCTATTTAAAAAATATCCTCTAGCTTGATTCCTATATTTTAAAAGATGGATGATTGAAAATTCACATCAATGAGTGAAATGAAAGAAACTGCACGAAATTTTAAAAATCAGGTTCAAAAATAAAAAAAAATCAAAAGAGGTACGATTTTGATAAAATTCCCCACCCCCAAACAAAAAGGAACATCATCCTCGATGTTAAGTAAAATGATTTGTAAAATTGAGAGCATAAGGTAGGAAAGAGAGTACCAGAATCAACTGCTAATGAAGTGGACAGATATCGCCAATAATAAACTTGAATAAGAAGTGAGAAAAAAAATATGTACAAGTCTATAAGCATGATAAAGAATTGGGTGATGTGAAACACCACCCCCAAACAGGATGAGACTAGTACCAGAAACGCGAGCTGCCCCCGGTAGCGCTAAGTTTAATGTCTTCAGCCAGATCGATGGATCTCACCCTAAAGATAGGAACTAGAAAAGCGCGAGGCGGTAGAAAAATTGGGTGATGAGAACCACCCCCAAACAAGACTGAAGTGTCAGTCTTATTGGATCAGGGCTAAAATGGTCAATGCACCTGTATGGAAAAGTGCATCACACGATGCAAAGCATCGGTGGACCATGGGCGGGTGGGTATTAGGGTAAGGATAAGAAAGGCATGGGTGATTAAGCATCGATCACGGGCCTTATTGAGCCGAAAGGTGAGGGAAACTATGGCCCTATACGAATGGTGCTCAAGTTGTATGGGAAGGCAAAAGGGTTTGGTAAGTGGAATGGGTTGGGCCTCAGAGAAATCACACGACCATTCTATAAATGGACGATGATGATGGTCGCGTCGTGACACGCCAGGGAGCTGTCGAGAAGAAAAATCAACACCACAAGAGAGTGGTGTGCATGGAAGAACAAGCTCGATGTCACGAAAGTGGAGAGTAGCACCACATATACTCTCATGGATGGTGGAGGGTGTTTTAGGTAAGGATCTAGAAATGTAGATGAAAACTTGAAATGTGTAAAATCAAGATCCAAACCAGGTGGTGGGGTAGAAGGGACAATGGGTGGGTCGGGTGGGATAAGCGGTGGAGGAAGATGATCCAACTCAAGCGTGGAAGACACGCACTCATTGGGAGGAGTAAATAAATACTCACAAGGAAGTGTGGTTTCTAAAGATGGAGTGGTCAACTTATCCATAATACTAGCATCGGTGAATGTGGTGGATGGGTAAGACAAGGCACCAAGATCACATATAGAGGGATCACTAGAAATATCAAGCTCAAAGGGAGCGATGCATGGTGGAACAGGATCCATATCTGAATCGTTAGGAACTATCACGGATTCTATCTCAGAAAAATGGTGAACACTCGTAGCCGGAGCTAACCTAGGATAAATTGGTTCCTCGGGAACACAAGCAGTGGGCTCAATAGGTGTAGACTCGGGCATTTTTTTGGATTTATCAGGAAAGGGAATGGGAACCTCAAGTGTGGGTTCATTTGGACATGGTGGGATTGGAGCAAGCTCACTAATGGAAGTTAAGTCAACAAAATTGTCAACTTGAGGCCCGGACCATGAAATGGTCTCAACTTCGAGATTCTTGGGGTGGTGGGGTTGCTCAAACTCAAAATATGTGTCACAAGAGGACACATCATCGTCACACTCTGTTGCAACGATGGGTTGACTTGGGGTGAAGTCTGACTCTCTCGCACACTCAAATTCATTTAATCGTTGTTCAAGCCATTGGAGGGCTTCATTTTGGATTTGAGTGGCTTGCTCTTGCTCGAGTATGAACTTTTGCAAGAGGCTTTCGAGAGTGGATGTGGATGTTGGTGGTGGTGGAGTGACGGGTGGTGGCAGTGGTTGAGGTGATCATGACTATATGGAGAATACTCAAATAAAGTGTGTGGAGTAGGACCAAGTTCATCATACACGAAAGGATCGCCTTCGTGATGGATAAATGGTTGATATTCAGTGGGTGCATAGTGAGGGAACTGATCATGAACGGGTGCACAAGGTTGCCATGACGACTATTGGAACGTGTGAGGATACACAACATCGGGTTGGGATTCATATTGCGTGGAAGGGTGATCAGGCCTCCACGAATAGCTCGGGTACTCACACAACTCGGGATTAGATATATCGGGATAATAGACCGGGGTGGGTTCTGAAACAGTGTCATATGGATACGCATGTTCCATGGTGGGTTCGGATGGATATGAAAAATATGGACACTCATGGGACATGTGATCGGCATAATAACAGTGGGTGCACAACAAAGGATGAGACACGTCGACACTTGACATCGAGGGTGAGGGAAAATGAGGTGCGTGCATAGACGGGTCAAGAGTATCTACGGTACTCGTGAGAGAGGTGAAACCACTAAAAATATCATAAAGAGACGGCTCGAGATCACTCTCACACGTGTCGCGTGACAATGGAAAATGACCAAAGTAGTCCCGTAAAGGACGTTCTTCGGCCATGTAGATAGAGAGATTTTTTTGGAGTTTTTTAAATTTTTTCAAAAGGAAAGAAAATATTTTTGGATTTTTCTAAAATGAAAGAAAGAAAATATTTTTGGATTTTTTTGGAAGAAAAAGGGTGGGGAAAAAATATGGACTCTGAAATTTGGGACGAACTAACTAAAACCAATAACCAAAAAATTAAATTGGACACACACACACGTCAAGACGAATTCCTAACTAGCACATAGCCAATTTTTATCTTTAAATTTAGTGAAAGAGTAGTCAAATTTTAATTAAGTCCGCGGCAAATAAAAAATCACGAAATTTTCTGAGTGATCGCCTTTGCAAACATATTCTCCTAGTGGGCTACCTAGTTCATTGATTTTAAATTTAGTGATGGCTAGGGTAGCACACAATGGTAAGCGAGTGAGTCGGGTGATGAAATTCATTCTCGTGAGTGACCGGGTGTAGGTCTTAGTCAATTAATTTATCACACCATTTGAAAATAAAATGCGAGAAGAAAATCAAGCAAGAGCACACAAAGCACACAAAAGAATTGACTCGCTAACAGGAGAGGCGCGAGGGTTTGAGATATGTACCTCCCACGATTTTTAGGCCGTGGGGTGCCAAAAAATTTGAGTCGACCGGGGGGAGATTACGCCTATCTCAGTCCTCCCCGGGAGTCCTACTGACCCAAGATAGAAAGGCTTCTAAATCCTCGCCTTGGACGCCCTTTCTCTACCTTATCCGGTTTCCCTATCATGCTTGTCTTTGATTTTTACAATTTAAATGAAATATAAAATAAAGGTGTCTCTATGCACCGCAATACAAGCAATGATAAAATAAACCTAATACAAGCCTTCTAAAATAAAGAAAAATGGTACTAAAAACAATAAAGTGCGAAAAATAAATGAACTACAAGACGAAATTCGTTCCAAGTGCTTCACGCTCCCAAGAATGGCAACGGCGCCATTTGATAACTTGTTTTTCGGTATATTTGTTTCGTCGTTGCTTGAAAATCTCTTCTAATCAAAATCCTCAAATTACCTACAAAATATAGCAATCTCAAGTGTAGAGGTAAGTAAGGGTATCAATCCACATCAAGGGGTTAAGCTAGAGACAAACTCAATTGTAATTTAATTTTTATTTTCTTTTTGGAATTTTTCTTTTCTATTTTTTTTTTAGCTTTTTCAAATATTAAAACAGTTAGGGTGAGGTGAGGTGAAATAATACTAAACTAAAATGTGAGATGAAAACAACTAACTAGAAAGTGACTAAAAGTGAAAAATAAAGTCTAACACTAAAATAAGAGATAAAGTGAGGTAAATAATTGTGAGAACAATCAAGGAATGGGATTACACCACAAATTTTAGCTATTCTAACTAATTAATTTAATTGATTGAATTCTCCCAAATTAATATCAAAATTACAAATCAACTCTCGTTGCAAATGTAATTTTAATAGTAAACTTTTAGAAAATTAAGTTTAACACCCCACAACTCTATAAAAATATATCTACACTCCTTTTAATTAATCACCCGCTAGGATCGATCAATTAAAATTTATGTAAATCTTAGAAAATAAAAATAGAGTTGAAATTCAAGTAATAATACCCCACTTAAGAAACCCCTATCTCTAGTTCAAATCTAAAATGAGTATTATAACTAGAATTTCGATTTTCTCTCGAAAATCATTTACCCTCTCTCGAGGCGTAAATTTAAGGGTGAGGGAACAAAATTAATATTCAAAGGGAATTTTCAAGTAATTAAACTAAAATAACATCTAATAAGGGTTTCCCCCCACCCCTTGAAAGGGGATTTAGCCTAACATAATATAAAGCATGATAATCAAATAATCAATAGGCATTTAATATAAAAGAGAAAAGAGAAGAACAATCAAACCAATCTCTTGAATTTAATTGACTCCAATCCTCCAATTTGAAGTATACAACCCTCTTAATTGAGCATCAAAGTAGTTTGCAATAATACCCACTCAATTAAATCTCATACAAAATTTCTCCTCACAAATCTCTAAAAAAAATTAAACTAAAACTATTTTCAAAAATAATTTCCTAATTTATTTTCTAATCTAACTTATCTCTCTCTAAAATTGATATTCTCAACCTATTTCATGATATATCTCCCTTTCAAATGGGGTACTCCATCTTATATAGTAGGCACATGGATCATGGGGGTATAGTTGGAAGAATTAAGGTGTAAGAGGTGTGTAAGGTGTTGAGATGAGGGTGTTTAGGGAATTATGCACACATGTGCATGGGAAAGGTGTGAGGTAATGTGGGTAGTGAGGTGAGGGAATAAAATTTGATTTTTGGATGGGAGGTTTGGGGGCAATTGGGGTAGAAGTGGTAGTTGGGGGTATTTGGGTAAATTGTTTTAAGTGGATTATTAGTTGACTTGGTCTTTGGCTTATAAATTGACAGGTGGTAAAATTGTGTAAGGTTAGAAGGGAAATGTGTCTCAAGGTTAGAACACGATTTTGGGTTTTGGACACGGGTTTAAAGGGGTTTTTGAGTTGTGGGTTGCTGTTGGCGGGTTGAGGGATCCGGCGGATTGGTGGCCATGGCTATAATTCAGGTGGTTAAAATTTGGATTGGTCGCCAAAAATGGGATGGAGTCATGAGGTGGGTCGGGTGGGCTGAAATGGGGGTAGGAGGTCCGCCGGGTATAAGCGAGTCGTCGACGACTGTGTGTGGTTTTGGTCTCGCTAGCAAGTCTGGCATGAGTTGGGGGCTCATGGCCGAAATAGGGTCGGCGGTAAGTAGTCAGCGAGGCTTGGGACGTCGGGTCGGCGGGGTCACGACCATGCTGGTCGGAGGAAGGCAGCGCTGGGGGTCGGTTTTGGTCGTGGGTATCTCCTTGTTGTGGGTATGATTGTGTGTTCGATTGAAAGGAAATGGGTTATGGAGGATAGAGAAGAGAGAGTGTTGGGAGGTAGAAGAAGGTAGGGGTGATAAGGTGTGTGTGGGTGTGGGTGTAGGGTAATTAGATGAGGATGAGTGAGTTAGATTGTGTGTATGGTAGTAGGGTGTGAGGGGTTGTGTGTGTGTGTTTAATTTGAACCCTTAAAAAAATAAAGACTAACTAATAAAAAATAAAATTAAATAAAAAAAATAAAATCTAACTAAAAATAAAACAAACTAAAAACAATAAAAATTAAAATATTAAAACTAAAAAATTAAAATCCTAAGCTTATATAAAAACTAAAATAAAACAAAAGAAATAAAAACTTAAAAATCTAAATGAAAACTAATGTCCTAAAAAAATATAAAATCTAATAAACTAAAAATAAACTCCTAAAAACTAATCCTAATAAAACTAAAAACTAATCAAAATAAAATTAATAAAAATAGAAAAATAGAAAATAAAACCTAAAAATTCTAAATAAATCTAAAATAAACCGTAAAAATAAAACGAAAGGGCGCAAACCTAAACATACACGGGGTTTGGGGTAGGTTTAGGCTCGGTTTAGGGTAGGCTAGGATACGAAACAATGGTATTTAGCTCCATTCAACGCGCATTTGCCTTGATATAGAACTTTTGACAACGCAAAGGGACATTTGACCTACAAGATAAACATTTAAGCACATAAGATCCATATTGCCAAGAATTAGCAACTAAAGTACGTCTATTCGGGGTATAAAATGTACAGTTTTGGGTGCTTATCACATCCCACACCATGGCAGCCCACGATTCTCTCACCCACTTGACCCGAAATCTGATAACACCAAACCCGAGCCAGAAATCCAGTGAACCTGAAATCGCCACCCATCTCTGCCTCACCAAACTAGACCTCCAACGCAGTTCGACCCGACCTCCATCCAGACCCATGCGAAACCCACCATCCATCATCTCACTTTATTCCTAAAGCCCTGATCTGAGTCCCGCAAACCAAAATCGATGAACGCATTTCGTTCCAGACCCGCAACGCCCAAATCCACTTTCAAAATCCCAAGCAACCAAATACCCATTTCAAGCCATAATAGATTTTGCCACCTGCCGAAACACAACAAAAGCCAAAAATAAAATAAAATACCCACATGTGTTATGTGTTCACTTTTGTCCCCTTTTTCCAATAATACCCCTTTGACCCCAAGACTCTTACCCATTTCATGCAAACTCACTTCTACCCTATCTCAAGATTCTGCACATTCCATAAATAAAAGTCACACGTTATCTTTACCCTCTTTTTTCCTAAACTACCTGTTGATGCCAATACAGATAAAAATGAAGGCATGAAGATGATGATTGAAGATAAAATGGTGAACACATCAAGCACATAAGAGACAAAGGTTTTTAAAGTGGTTCGGCTATGAATAAAGCCTATGTCCACTGTTATTTTATTCCCAGGGGTTTACAATAGCACAATACGTTTTAGAGAGAGAAAGAGTGTGTATCTTATGTATGGTTTTTCTTAGTTGTTCGTCCCCTTGGCTAAGGGAATACATGTATTTATAGTGATGGGAGTTAAAGAGATACAATGTCTTTATACATTCAGACATTTATATATATATACAATGAATCTAACTGTTGGTCTTCTAGGATGGTTGATCTTCATTGAGTTGCTTGGTATGCCTTGCGTTGGTTGGTATGCCGACCCACTCTCCTCGGGTGGCGACTAACTCTCCTCGGGTGGCGACCAACTCTCCTCGGGTGCCGAATAAGTATAAATATTATCACGTAGGATGATATGTGTCCTTTTCTGATTGGTCCTCGTAGATGTAGAATTTTTACGTCAATAGAATCCCCCAATGCTCCATGCTTGATGGTTCACTGAAAGGATGGAGTATTTATTCTGCAGTGTTGCTCGGTGCTCGTGAAATCTTGATCTGTCTTCTTGATTTGTTTAACATAAAGTGCATTATCTCCTGGACGACATATGATGCAGGCTGATCGATGGTTGCTAATCTTTCTTTTGAGGAACTCTGTTCGTCAAGCGAACGTGTGCTATGTATCACCCCTGGGAATTTGGATGCAGCCATGCCATAGTATGCAGCTTGTAGCTTGTCATAATCTTCAAGTATGTTGATTGGTTTGCTAGCCGATCAACTGCTCCTGTGCCGAGCAACTGAGTGCTAACTTCACGTGCTTGATTTTTCTGATTTATGCTCCTATGAATACTTTGTCGAGTAACATACTAGCTTTTGAACCCAACTCTTCAATCTGATTAGTGCCAAGCTAGTGGTGGACTTCGAAACATTTTCATATAACTTTTTCTTCAATATTGGTCGGGACAGTAATAGTAAAGATCTCAGTGTTGTAGATGTTGAATTTGACTCCTGAACTTCAATAGCATGTGCATAATAACTGCTGAATATGCCTCCTGAACTTCTGAATATGCCTGCTGAACTTTAATATGCCTTCTGAACTTTAATATACCTCCTGAACTTCAATATGAAAACTAATTCCTGAGCAAGAAAAATAACTCCTGAATGGTGATTGGTCGGAGCCCCGACCGTGTAAGTTTGTGGAGTTGAATTTAATGCTCAACTGCATGATGTTATAAGAATGTGCCACCGAATGAACAACTATATCTGTAATAAAAGCCCCCAAGTGTGGAATATGAACTTTGAATGCTTTCTTGGCCTTGAATTATATTGGTCTTACTAGAAAAATAAGGGGGGGGAAATGTTCCCTAAAATGACTCCCTGAGATCTTTACATGTTTGCATTTTCATTTTCTTGGAAGCACTTTGTAAGATGCTTTCCTTGTTGTTTGCTGATAAATATACACATAGAAGGACAAATTGTCCTGTTTTACATAGACAATGGAACTTGTTCCACCTACTGTTTAATTATAGTGACTTGTCACTCTTTGGGCCTAAGCAATGGAATGATTTTCACCCCATATTCCTACTTAGTTGTAGTAATCCCATTAATATTACCTGGTTGCCTAGACAGTGGATGCCCCGGGAGGTCACCCATATTCTTGCCTAGTTTGGTACCAACCAACCGGAGTTGGTAGTTAATGAATTACCGACCAACCGGAGTTGGTGGTAATTGAGTTCCCCACCAACCGGAGTTGGTCATAATTGAGTTCTCAACCAACCGGAGTTGGTGGTAATTGATAATAAATGCTAGAGACTTCCTCGGAGCTGACTAAAAAATTGTTGGGAATAAGATATAATAAATGTTGGAGACCTCCTCAACAGATTGTTGGGAATAAGATAATATAAATACTGGAGACCTCCTCAACAGATTGTTGGGAATAAGATAATATAAATGCTGGAGACCTCCTTGGAGCTGAATATATGATTATAAATATTTTGCCGAGCTCCATGCTGAGATAAATATAGAATATGCATCCGAATAGATATAAAGAATGATTCAGAATAATAATAAAGTGTCTCGCTGATCTGTCGAGGCGAAATTGTATAATGCCGAACAAGAATAATATTTTTTAGAATATGAGAAAATGGCCAAGTACTTTGTCGGGCCCGAATATAAATAAGAATTACCCCGACCAACTATCCGTTGGGGGTGAAATATAACAAATGTTGCAGTTCTCCTCGGAGTTGAATATAATAATAAGTATCTCATCGAGATCCATGATGAGATGAATATAGAATATGAATCCCAATGGATATATAGAATAATTTGTGCTTGAGTAGATATCAGAGCAATAATAAAATCAATAGTTCCTCGCTGAGGTGAAATTTCATACTGCCGAGCTATGATAATATTTTTCAGAAGAGTAAGATTATTTTCGAGCATTCGTCGACGCTGAATCTTGTACCTGTAAAAATTAATAACTTGCCATATCATATGTGTAGGCTGAATTGATTAGTTATCATGAGAATAAACTAGTCAATACAATGAATATATGATATGTATTTGCTCGGGCAATAAAAATATCAATTTCAAAATATGAAATAATATATGTTCGGTTGATCTGTCGAGACGAAATTGCCTGATGTCGAGCAATAAGAGTTTCCAGAGGTTTAAGATTGTGGTCGAGCTTTGGTTGGGATTGAATCTTGTACCTAAGGAATTATAATAAGTTGCCCGAACACCTGTTGAGACTAGATCAGATAGTTAGTCATGAGAATAATTTTGTGATCCAATCAATATATGATGTGTATCAGCATATGGCAATAAAAACTTCAAAATATGAAATAATATGGCTTGTGTCATACCGACTATGATGTCATGTGAGCAGATTTTTATGAAAAATGCCAAACATTTTAATTTTAAATAAAAGACCAAATGTACGTTGATTTTTTAGAAATTATTTATCACTCTTGGAATTATTTGAAGTTCAGTAAATGCTCAAATATAATTTTTTGGTCTTGAAATATTTTTCACATGAAGTTTCTGTGAATTGATAAATTAGAAAATAATCAATTATGCATTTTAATTTTTCTCCATGCAAATTTTCAATTAGGAGTTTCATGTTTTGAATTAATAAAGGATAAGAATAAGAATAAGGGGATAGTCTTGTCCTTTGGCAGCAAAGTAGCGGTTTTGAGGCGTGGAAAGTTGGTGTAATAGCTTATTTTAGAAAAGTCAAAATAGAAATTCCTTGTTTGCCATATGAGAACACGGGTGGAGAGTAGTCCATTCTTGGTTCCGACCAAGGATTATGTGCTGTTAATCATGAATGAGTATGCCCGACCAAGAAGCGGGGGGTTTCCGAGCAACAAATTGATTTCACTGACCAGTGAGATGTTGACGATGATCTTCGATCCAAGCAAACCTGTCACCGACCTATTGCAAAGCAACTGCCGACCAACATTTAACCCCTCTGACCAACAAGTGATCCCACCGACCAAGAGTAGATTTCTTCAACCTGTAATTAGATGATAGGGACCTCCTCCCCGTTGCAACATACAGAAGCTGTTAACTAGACGTCGCCGACCAACAACGATTCTCTGATCAAATTAATATGGTCCAATGGAGTTGTCGACCTGTTGCCGACCAAGAATATATATTGCTGACCAACCATATGCGTCTGTTGAACAAATAGAATTTGGTCGACCATTGATGCCGACCTAAAAAAAATGTCTCTGATCAAGTTAATATTCTGACATATATTGTTCATGTGGTCTCCCACCAGTAATCCAGCAGCTATTATCCTCTGCCTTCGTCGTTATAGCGATCTCCGACCAACAGTAGGTTCTACCGACCTTTGCAAAAATTACTAATTGATCTTTGTCGATCATAAAAAATGAACCGGTGAAATTACCGACCAACATAAAAGACCAGAAGTTTATAGTCGAGGAGGAATTTGGGATGCCAATCAACTGAATATGGTTTGTTGTTCCTGGGTTTGTGAATTCCTTGGTCGGGGAGGAAATCAACGATTGTCGACCAGAAATAGATGTTACCGACCTGCATTGGGGGAATCCCGACCTATGCTCAATCTTGATTTTGGTACAGACAGCCATGTCGCCGACCAAGTGCAAACCTATGCCGACCAATAAAATATGGGACAACGAATTTGCTGATCTATGATATGTTCTTCAGTGGGTAGTTGGCTACAGGGGCCTTACGTCCTCACCTTTCATCGACTAATTTACGTGTCAAGCCCATGATTGTTGATCGAAAATTGGGCCGAGATATTCGTTGATTCTGTAATAACCCAATATGTTGCTATAGAATAAAAGCAGATCATCATTTGTTACTGTTGAAATTGGGTGGATTGATTAAGATTATAGAGTCTCTCTCAGGCCGGGTCACCGGAGTTTGGCTAATGACAGATTTATCAAATTATGAGCTCCAAAATCCTCCATATCCCTGGGATAAAAATTTCTTCGTTGTAATTTCTTGAATATATGGTCTCGTCTGATTATTGGGAGCAAATAAACCCATATTGTCTGATTGCATTCAACACTGATTGGTGGATCGAAGAATTTTTTTACCAAACCCAATATTCATGTTTCTCCTTCTTCTGGAGATGGGTAATTGTGTATTCAGGAGAGAGAAAAGTATCATATATAAACACGATTATGGAATATCATGGAGTCATTGAAGACCTAGTACGAAATTCATCTCAAAATGAATAATAAAAATTATCAGAAATTGATACGAATTGAATGAAATGATATGGTTATCTTTACAGAGAAAATAGTTTTTTCTTGAAAATAGAGAAAATAGTTTTTCTAGAAGAGAGAGAAAATGAATCTGTCTCTCCAATTTCAGATTACCCAAAGAATAATAAGGCAAACCATTGTAATAGAATTTAGATATTCTAAAAGTCGAGATCTACGATTGCCCAATTTGTGAGAAATTTATATCCCAAATATGCACCCAAAGTCTCAATTTGAGGCGGTTTCTTCTAATAATTAGGGGATAGAAAATTATTTTCATATTTTGATCCCTTCCTATTACCTATTTGGAGAGATAAAAATATATTGAATGATCGAAGTTATTACCCAATTTATATCAAAAATCAATCAATGAGACTTTATTGACATAGATGGAAGATGGATCAAATTAAGTATATAGTTCATAAAAATGAATGCAAAGAGACTCAAACTTGAAGAGAGAGAAAGTAGATCTGGGTCATGATTTCCATGAGAAAACTTTTAATTGTCTTTAACCTTATCCCATTCTCTGATTAAAAATATAATGGGAATTTGAATAGTCATCAAAGATTTTTCAAAAATTATTTCGAAATCAACAATGAAAATTATCAAATCTTATAATTGTCGTATATATGGTATATGTAATCATTTAAAATATTGATTTCATGAGATAAAATTGAAACTCGAGAATTAAACAAAAACTTATGATTTTCGAAATCTACTATTTTTCAGGTTTCTAAATACGAATTAATCTAACAGTTATGATTTAAAAATCATGATATGCAACATTTTGCAGATAAAAATTGGACAATTAATTTATGTATATAAACATAAAAATCATGATTGAATCAAAAGATGTATGTATAATTGATTATACATAGAAAAAATAAAAACTTAGCTTTTGATGGAGAACAATGTTTGTAATACGTTCCCACAGACGGCGCCAATCTGTTGATGACTAAAAATAGCATCCATGTTATCTTATTGGCATCAACAACAGATAAAAATGAAGGTATGAAGATGATGATTGAAGATGAAATGGTGATCACATCAAACACATAAGAGACAAAGGTTTTTAAAGTGGTTCGGCTATGAATAAAGCCTATGTCCACTGTTATTTTATTCCCAGGGTTTACAATAGCACAATACATTTTAGAGAGAGAAAGAGTGTGTATCTTGTGTATGGTTTTTCTTAGTTGTTCGTCCCCTTGGCTAAGGGAATACATGTATTTATAGTGATGGGAGTTAAAGAGATACAATGTCTTTATACATTCAGACATTTATATCTATATACAATGAATCTAACTGTTGGTCTTCTAGGATGGTTGATCTTCATTGAGTTGCTTGGTATGCCTTGCGTTGGTTGGTATGCCGACCAACTCTCCTCTGGTGCTGACTAACTCTCCTCGGGTGCCGACCAACTCTCCTCGGGTGCCGAATAAGTATAAATATTGCCACGTAGGATCACATGTGTCCTTTTCTGACTGGTCCTCGTAGATGGAGAATTTTTGGGTCAACACTATCCTCAACCATATCTCCATGTAATCTCTTATAAAAGAAGACTCTTCATTTTCAGCAAGGGGGATCCAATAGTTCAATAGTGCAAGAGTGGAAAGAGTAGTGTAATTTTTAGTTTAGGAGCTCCATTTTTGGAGCTCAAATTTTTTGTTCTATTTTTATTTTATATTTTCTATTTATTTTATATAGTGACTAGTGTGAGGTAGATTATTTTTGTAAGATACAAATTGTGAGTTGAGTGATATTATTTTTTTTGTGTTGTGAAACTCAAATTTGTGGGTCAAAGCTTGGGATTGGAATGAAAATTTAAGGAGACTTGGTTTTTATTTTGTTCTCTCTTATCTTATTTATTTAATGCTCTTATTGTGTCATTATTACATTTTATATGTAATAATACCAAAATGAGAGGCTAAATACCCCATTCAAGGGGTGAGATGGAACCCTTAACTTAGTTATTTTTATTTTTGGTTTGTTTATTTATTATGCCCCTTTGAATATTAATATTAAAATTTTAGAATTTATATTTATGCCTCGAGAGAGGGTGAATTATTTTCGAGAGAAAATCGTAAATTCAAATTATAATATTTATTCATTAATTAAACTAGAGATAGAAATTTTTTGAATGATATTGTAGTTTGAATTTCTCAACTCTAAAACTTATTTTTTTTTTATGATTTAAATGATTTTAGTAAATTTGTCCTAGCGGGTGATTTATTAGAATATGTTTAAATCTAATTTTTGTGAGTATTTGTAATTTAAATATTAATATTCTAAAGGACTATATGTAACTTTACATTTGCAATGAGAGTTGACTTGTGAATTTATATATGTTTTGGAGTATTTCAAATAGACAAACTAATTAATGAAAATAAATAGGTTAAGTGGTTAAGTTTAATCTCTTGAATTATCTCATAATTATTTTCTCCTCATATTTAGCTCACTTTATCATTTTCTTATTTATTAGTGTAGTTTTAATTTTTAGTTCATATTTAGTAGTATAAATATCCCTTCATAATTGTTTTAAAAATCATACTTGTCTTCACCTTGCTCTTGTCCATATTAAGGAGCGCGAATTGACCCCTTACTTGCCATTATACATGTTTTAGTGTATATGTAGATACAAAAGGGATATTTGATTAACCGTCTTTTACTCTAGAACGACATATACCGAAAAGGCGAGTTATCAAATGGCGTCGTTGTCGACTTTTTAAGCATTGGACTTTGCTCAAACTGTGGTGATTGACTTTTCACGAAGTGCTGTTGTCGACTTTTCGAGTTGAGGAGCATTTTGAAGACTTGTACATTTGTTTAAGAGGTATTAATTAATTTATTTGTAAAAAGCGTAATTTTAGGGTCGAACACATTTATTCCGAGACTTATAAAGGAAGGATGATAGATAATTCATGTCATAAATTTTTTTGTTAAAATGCACAAAAAAACATTTAAAATGATTTGTTTCTAAAAAGTTTTCAAAAGAGGTACGATTTTGATAAATTTCCCACCCCCAAACAAAAGAGAACATCGTCCTCGATGTTTAAAACTATATATAAAAAAAATGAAAAGCACAAGGGAGGAAAGATATTACTATAAAGAACCGATAATGAAAATTTACCGCATGATGGAGCAGAGATGAAACCTGAAGAACATATGTGATACAAAAATATGTACCAGCCTATAAAGCATGTGAAAATCACTTGGTGATGTGAAACACCACCCCCAAACAGGACAAGACTCATACTCAGAAATAATATACAATGGGCTACCTCCCGATAGTGCTAAATTTAACGTCTTCAGCCAGACCGAGAGGAACTCACCCTAAACAAGATATAAAGTAGGAGAGATCGGGGTGGTAGAAATGGGTGGGTGATGGGAATCACCCCCAAACAAGACGAAAAAGTCAGTCTTGATAAACTGGGTCAATGAGTTTAATGCACTTGAATGGAAAAGTGATTTACACAATGCAAATCATTAGTGGACCACGGGTGGGTAGGTAGAAAAGTAGGGGGAAGACAAGCAAGGGTGAGGGTGAAGAGGCACTGGTCACGGTCCATATTGAGAGTAAAGGTGAGGGCAACAAGGGCCCTATAAGAATGGTGCTCCAATTGGATAGGGAGGCAAAATGGTTTAGCAATAGTTATGCGGTAGGCCTCAGAGAAGGCGCATGATCATTCTATAAATGGACGATGATAACGATCGCGCCGTGACATGTCAATGAGCTGACAGAAATAAAAATTACTATAATAAACAAGTGGCCGTGGAGAAATAAGCTTTGTGTCACGTAAGTTGAGAGTAACAAAAATACTCTCATGGATGGAGGGATGGATGAAAATTTCACAAATGGAATTGTGGAACACAAGGGTGGAGGGAGGATGTAGGTGAGAATCTAACTGTATAGATAGGAGCAGGTTAGGCATAATAGCAAGGTCCAAACCAAGTGGTGGGGTGGTATGGACAATGGGTAGGTGAAGATGATCTAACTCGAGAGTAGGGGTTACACACTCATCAGGATGCTTGGAGTTAGCCTCAAGGTACTCGTAAGAGGGAGTGTGGTATCAAGTGATGGAGAGATCAATTTATCTACCAATGTGTCACCATCAGTGGTGGTTGGAAAATCTAACGAGGTAACCAAAGCCAAGACAAAAGAATCAACATGAAAATATGACTCAAAGGGAGCCAAACATGGTGGGACATGATCTATAGTCGTATAGGTAAGAACCATCTCAGATTCAATCTCAGGACAACGGTAAGCACTTACAGCCAGAGCTAACCTATAAGGAAGGGTTGCCTTAGGGACACACATAAAAGGATCAAAAGGTGTAGACTCGGGCATAATTGTGGATTCTGTTGAAGGGGAAATGCTAACCTCAAAGGTGGGTTCGAGAGGATAAGGTGCATGGGATCAGTAGCACAGTCGTTGGATATGTCAACACAATTGTCAAATTGGGCCCAGACCACGGGGTGATCGCAACTTCAAGATTATCGAGATGATAGGGTTGGTCACACTCAAAATCAATGGCACAAGATGACTCATCATCGCTGAAATTGGGGTGAAATCCGACTCTCGCGCACACTCAAATTCATTAAACCTCTATTCAAGACGTTAAAGGGTACATTGCGAGATATAAGAGTGTGCTCGTGTTCGATGAATAAATTTTGCAAGATTCTCTCGAGAGCGGATGGGCATGGTGGTGGTGAAGTGGTGGTAGGTGGCAGTGGTGGTTGAGGTGGACACAACTCCCTATAGACACTAGGATGCAGAGAAAACTCATATGAAGTGTGGGGAATGGGGTCAAGCTCTTCACACACAAGAGGATAGTCTCCGTGAGAGATAAAAGGTTGATTAACATGAGGAGCATAGGAAGGGTACTGATAGGGATGGGGTGAATTAGGTTGCGATGACGATTGGTGGAACATGTGAGGATCCGCAACATAAAGTTGGGAGTCATATTGCATGGGAGGGTGATCAGACCTCCATGAATAGCTTGGGTACTCACACCACTCGGGATTGGATACGTCGTGAGAATAAGCCGATGTGGGTTTCGAAAAAGTGTCATATGGATACATTTGGGCCATGGTGGGTTCAGATGGATATGGAAAGTACGAGCACTCATGGGGCAAGTTATTGGCTAGAAAGCAAGAGGTGCACAACGAAGCATTTGACGCGTTGACACTCATCATCAGAGGCGATGGAATGTGAGAGGTGTGCGTGGACGGCGCATGAGTATCAATGGCGTGTGTTTGAGAGTTAAAGCCATTACGTAAAGTGTGGAGGTTCGACTCGGGCTCAACTTCAAATATGCTTCGAGACAATGGGAAATGGCCAAAATATTCTCGTAAAGGATATTCTTCAGCCATGAGAAGATAAATATTATTTTTAGGGGTTTGTGATTTTTTTTAAAGGAAAAAAATATTTATGGATTGTTAGAAAATGAAAGGAAGAAAATATTTTTGGATTTTAGAAATATTTTTGCAAAAGAAAAGAAAATATATTTTTTAAAATTTTTGAATATAAAAAAAGGAAAATCTTTTTGGTATTTTAATTAAGGAAAGAAGATCTTTTTGTGATTTTTTTTTTTTTGAAAATATTTTCAAAAAAAGAGGAAAATATTTTGGGGATTTTTTAGAAAGGGGAGAAAATGGACTCTTTTTGAGACTCAAAAGGACGGAGAAGAAAATCGTCTACCAAAAGAGTTGAATTAGACACACACGAGTAAAGAAAAAATCCTAACGAGCACGTAGCCAATTATTATCTTCAATTAAGTGAGGGGGTAGTCAATTTTTTAATTAATCCGCGGGCAAGAAAAACACGGAGCCATACGCCGCCTTAAAAAAAACTGTGTTCCTACTTTCTTTCCGAGAGAACAAGAGGCTTACTAGTTAAGGCTCACCACACGAGCTACTACAAGGATCGACCGTCTGGTACCACGCTGGGAAAAGCACAAACCCGTTTTACTGGACGGCCTCACATAAAACCCAATTTTCCAAGATAATTGTCTTAAGAAGGTCGATTGAAGATTGGCAGGGTTAGAAAGGACTTACTAGAGTATCCTTCAAGTGTCTCGATACAAAAGGGTCCTAATGAACACCAATCCTAATGGGCTTGCTAGTTGATTGATTTTAATTTAAGTGATAGAACGGGTAACAAGCATATAGATAAGTGATTGAGTGGGTGATGAAATCCCAACTCATTGTAATGATCGAGTTTAGGTCTTAGGTAAATTAATTCATCAAACCATTCAATTTAAATGTGATGCAAAAATTAAAATCACGCATGATCAAGTAATCACACAAAAAATGAACTCGCTTGCACGAGATTCGCGAGGGATAAAGAAATGTACCTCCCACGATTTTTACACTCGTGGGGTGAAGACCGAGTTGAGTCGATCGGGGGGAAGATCGCCTAACTTCAGTCGTTCTCGGGATTCCTACGGACCCAAAATAGAGAGGCTTCAAATTTTTCACTCCAAGGGCGCTCTCTCTCTATTTTGTCCTGTTTCTCTTTTTGCTTTTTTGTTTATTTAAATGAATAATTATTACAAAAAAATTGGTGTCAAAATGCACCCAAATAAATACAAAACCTTAATAATCTTATGCAACCAGTTTAAGCAGGAGGGAGAAGGAACAACTACAACTAAAAAACATTACAAGTCTTCAGCTTTGTCTCCACGTTAAGAAAGCGGCAACGGCGCCATTTGATAACTGGCTTTTTGCGTGTATGTCGTTGTCTTCAAATGCCCAATCTCAAAATCCCTTGAATACCTACAAAAATTTCTAAACAAGTTGTATTGTGGTAAGTACGGGTATCAATCCAATCAACGTGAAAGCTTATAATTTTAATTTTTTTATTATTTTTTTAAAATAATTTCAAGGGAGCATTAACTAATTAATGCTAAAAATATAAAATGAATAAATAACTAAAAATAATGCGCAACCAAGTGTGATAAATGTGGGAAGATTCAAGAGATGGAATTGCGCCACGTGTTCCGTTATTTTTAATTTTATAATATATTAAATTGAAATATTTCGAGATAATATTAAATTTGTAAGTTAACTCTCGTTACAATCATAAATTAAATAATTTCTTTTTCAGAAAACTCATTTAAAAATGTCGCTACTTTGCAAAATGGATTTATACTCTCTTTAAAGGTATCACCCGCTAAGATCGATTTATATGAAAGATATGAATCCGAGAATTGAAAATCCGAATTAATATTCAATTTTAGGAAAAACCTATCTCTAGTTCGATTCAAAAATTAAATATTAAAACAAAATTAATTCACCATCTCTCGATACGTAAATTAATGTGTGACAATTGAAATAAATTTTCCTATAAATATGACAATCAACAGAATTAAGTAATTAAACTAACATCCTACGCAGTTTCATCCCACCTCTTGAACGAGGTGTTTAACATAACATTCTCCTATTAGAACATAACATAACAATTAAATACATGTCAAGAATAATATAAAATGAAATAAGGAAAAGAAATACGATACGCAAATTCTCCTATCGAATCATGTTCTTGAAATGCGTCCTGATAAGCGTTCAACCTCTTTCAAATTTCAACACTTGATTACACAAACAAAAATAAAAACTAAACTTAAAAATGAATCTAAACTAAACTAATTTTTTTTGTATTTTTCTAGTCCTACTTTTTATTTCTAAACTGTACAAAAATTACACTAGTTTTTATCTCTATAGTCTCTCCGTGGGAGAGTTCTCTTTCTGATTACGTCATTCTTAATCGATTCTACCTCGATCACTTGGCTCTGTCATTTGTAAGTTTATCTTTATTAACAGTTGTTTTCTCTAATTTCGATCGATTACAATAGGTTACTGCACTTGTTTTAGATTCAATGAAATCATTATAATTGCATAATTCATGCGATTGAATAACTTTTTATACATTTTATATGAATAGGTTTGGATTTTGTGTTTTCTATGTATTTATGTTTTTATTGTATTAAATATAAGTTTATATTTATCAACAATTATTTTGTATCTCAACCAATTATAATGGTTTAAAATATGTATTTCATTTCGAGTGAATGATATTATTGTAACTGTTAGTTGTATGCGTTGGATGAACGTCAATATTCTCTGAATGATTTGATTTTTTTAATGTATTTATGTAAAATGTTGTGTGTTTTGATGTACAAATAGATAAAATCAAAACATTGTGCTAATATACTAGACATGTTATAAGACTAATTTCATGTGTGACATATTTTGAGACGGCATTGAAACATCATGCCTACATGGTTGTTGAAATTGTTTAATTCCCTTATGGACGTTGGTCCGTGCCAGCGGAATTACACAATCTCGACACATCACGTAAGCATGCTGTTTCAATGCTGTCTCAAAATGCATTATGTGTAGAATTATTGATATTTAAGACTAATTATAGGTGTACTTCATTTTGAGTTTGCATTGAAATTTTTTTCCTATGTTGTGTATGAAGATTAGTTGAATCACTTATGGATATGGGTCCACGCCAGCGAAACTAACCAATCTTGACATGCCATGTAAGCACGCGTTTTCAATCGGGTCTCAAAATGCGGTGTGTAGAATTACTGGTGTTTTAATTGTGAATGTGTCCGTGCGTTCGCACCAGCGGCATTTACAATTTTTGTTTAGCGTTAATTTTTTGTTTTTTTTGTGATTGACAGTTTGTAAAGAACACGCACTGTTTATAAAGTACACATGAATATTTTTTTAATAAAATGTACGTGTACTTTATAGCTTCACGTGTATTTTAAATTTACTCTTCAGTATATGTAAACATTTTGATATTTTGTGCATTAAATTACAATTATTGTTCAACTATTACACACATTTTTACAATTCTTGACCTTGAACTAAATGATTTTAGTCTTTATTTTAATGCAGGCCATTATGGTAAGTAGTAGAATAGCAAGGTTTTGTTATTTGGATAATATGGCTTGTATTGAAATATTCGAAGACAGCTCATTAGAGTTCATATGCAATGAGTTGTGTACTAGGTTTACTGATTTGAGAATTGAGAGTTTTTCATTTAGTGATGAATTTTTGTTCATGTTAGTTTATGACAACGATGTTTGTTGTATGTTGCGGTCCCAATTGATCGTCATAGTTGATTTCATTTAGATATATGTTATTGATTTATTATCATTGCCAAGTAATACATGTCGTGAACAAGTTGAATGCGCTAATCGAACTTGTGAAGGTGTTTACTGCAGTAATACAAGTTTCGTGAGGGTTGGAAGTGGTGATACAAATAGAGAGAGGTTAGAGTCTTTATCATCAGGCATTGTAATTAATTTTAATAGTGGCATTGAAAATGACTTTTATCTTGGAGGTGTGGAGCCAAGTAAGTCGAAAGTATATCTTTTCAATGATTGGAAGACATATATAACTCATAAGCAACAGTGCTTTAAAGGAGGTGTGGTGGAATTTTGAGATAAATTGTAAAAGTATGCCGTTAAGGTTGGGTTCAAGTATGTGTATTTGAAGAATGATAAAACTCGGGTGACGGCTGAATGCTCTAAAAGGACTACTGAGAATTGCGTGTGGAGAATTCATGCTTTATTATCTACAATAAATGGATACTTTTACATACGAAATTTAAATAATTAGCATACATGTAGAGGTGTATTTCATAGTCCGTCGGCCAAAATGATAACCTCTTAGTTGGTTTCAACATTGGTAGTCGATGATCTTAGAGATAATCCACTGTTGAGGCCAATTGATGTAGTTAGAGATATAAATAAGAACTACGGTCTCGATATAGCCTATCAACATTCATGGCGTGCGAAATAGATGGTTGTTTTTTATATACATGGTGATGAAAAGGTTTCTTATGCATTAATAAATTATTATCGGTAACTTCTATTACAGTATAATCCTGGGTCGCATTGCATCCTTGACGTGGAACCTGAGAGTAAAAAATTCAAGAGAATATTTGTAATGTTTGGAGGAAGTATTTATGGATTTTAATACTGTAGAGCTGTTTTATTCTTAATGGTGCCTTTTTGAAGAGCCGTTACCACTGAATAATATTGTCAGCAACCGCAAGGAATGGGAATGACGGTAAATTAATTTTAAATATTTTATTTTGTGTATTGCATTCATATTTTCTTTGTTCCATTGCAGATCATCAAAATATACGCATAAAAATGTAAAGTACCTTTGAATATTTTTGTTTAGTTCACGTGTACTTTACATTTTTATGCGTGTATTTTGATGATATGTGTTGTTATTTATAAAGAATGCCAAGTACACGCACAAAAATATAAAGTACACGTGAATGTTTTTATTTAGTTTACATGTACTTTAAATTTGTATGCGTGTATTTTGATGATGTGTGTTGTTATTTACAACCAATGCAAAGTACACGCAAAATATTGCAAAATAAATGTGCATGTTTTTGTATCTTGAACACGTGTACTTTACATTTTTATGCGTGTATTTTTATGTTTTGTCTTGTTATTTGCAACCAATGCAAAGTACACACATAACATAATAATATATTTCCCATGTGTTGTAAGGTTTGCGCCAGTAGCATCATTTTAGGATGTGTTGTATATGGATATGCAATTTATTTTCATTTTGATATATTTTAATATTTCAGGCCTTTTTCCTCTAACATATATTGTTGTTGATTTTGAAACGGAAGATAACTTGATGTGGTTTCTTATTAATTTGCATAATGGACTAGTTGATCAATATCGAAACATAACGTTTATATTTGATCGAAACAATGGATTAATTGAAGTTGTTTCGAGGGTCTTTCCGATGTCTGCACATTCCTACTGTATACATCATTTACAAGGGAATATAAAGAAAATAATTCATGCGAATTGTGGTGGATTTTGAAAGAAAATTGTGAAAGATTTTTTGTCTTGTGCATATGTTATCTCAGTACATGAATTTCATAAAAATATTGAAGCACTGAAGAAGAAAGGAGGAGCTGGTGATGCTGATTTCATTGATAATTCGCCTCCCGAGAATTGATCCTGTGTATATTTTCCCGGTAAATAGTATGGTGATATGGCATCTAGTGTTGCGGAGTCATTCAATTCATGGATTTGGGAGGAAAGGAATTTACCAATAATGAATATTCTCAACAAATTGAGGGTGAAGATTATGAATTTCAATGCAAACAAACTTGTTGAGTCTGACACCTGGGCAAATGAGTTATGTCCTTTTTTTCAAAAGTTATTGAATGAAAATTGGACTAAAATTTGACATTGGACTATAAGCCGCTGGAGTCAACATGTATTTAAAGTTCATTTCGAAGTATAAACGACGATTAACTTAGAAGAAAGAACTTGTTCTTGTAAGAGTTGGCAGATAAGATGTGTCCTCATGTTATTGTTGTTGTATAGAGGAAAGGGACCAGTATTTATGAGTATATTGAGGATTACCTATAAGGTATATATATACAGAAAATCATAATCAATACCTATAGTTCCTCTTCCTATTTTGATTTCTTAAAATATTCCTATACCTTAAAATGCATTCGTCCTTCCTCTAATAATATGTGACACCCCGCCTGATTAAATATCGAATGATTAGTCCTTTATCTTATTAAACAGGATTTCCATTTGGTTCATTCTTAGCATCACTGTCGAAAATTTTATTAATTACTAATCACCTACCAGTTAATTGAGTCGGTGCCAAATTTTATCTTTTCATTTAATAGTTAACACTAAAAAAACTTATTTAAGCCATTCATGCGTTAATATAGTTCGAACCATCACAAAATATGAATGAATAAATAAATATCATGCCGAATAAACAATCGGCTTAAAATCCAAATCCAAATAACAAGTCCAACATATTAGATGCATCCTCTTAGCTTGGTCTTATTAAATGCATCCCTCGTACATGCATTAGGGTGTCAGGCACATCTCGTGTCACCTCTGGTCACCGGGTCGGAATCTCACCACTAATCCCAAATCGTAAACAAATAATGGAGGAGGTTATAAATACATATGCCTTAGAATTTCTATTCACTTTAATTAAAGACCTGGGTAGCGTCCCCCTCTCATCACGGTAGGAGCCATCCGAGCACTATAACCTGGAGCACAATCTAACCCCCGTTGGAATCGCCAGGGTGGGACCACCCACTACGTGCAATCTCATGGATAGCATCCTTGAGCAATAATATAAATAAACACAATTTGCATTCAACTCACATGCATACATCTATATATATAATTCACACATTTATATATTCCACGCATTAACGAATCCACTCGTCGTTTCTAAGCCCCACACTAAATATCCACACCTCGTCATTTATTTTTAACTATAGGATTATACACTTCGCCTCCTATATACTCAAATAATCTACTATTAATCTCGCAAAGGTACCTACAAATTTTTGTTTCAAATTGGGGAAGTTTCGTTTTGAGCTTTTCTCTTCCAACAAAATTCCTTTTCCCACCATTATTAATCAATAACCCTTTAAACCTTAACAACTCCAATACTTATTATTCATAACATTTCATAGTTCCTCTGAATTACAATTGATCAACACAATCTAAACAAATAATTTAACATTGTAACCCAAATTCTCGAAAATCACAAATTTTACCATTTATGGGTTTATTCATCATCTTCAACCTCTAGAACCCAGAAATTCACAAATCTCTAACATATTATGCTCTCAAAATTTCCCTATATTCTGTCATCATTTTCAACCTTTGGAAACCCAAAAAATTTAACAAATCTCTAACATATTATGTTCTCAAAATTTCTCTATTCACATGGGTTTTAATTTGATTTTGTTCAACGTTTAATTTAAAAAATATATACTTGAAGTCTTCTAATTCCATATTTTTAACCACAATCTCAATAATCAATACTATTGAACACTAGTCATATAAAGCAAGAAAATACTTGCCTCGGTGAAATAAATCTGAAGACTTCTTCTCGGAAATTTGTCCGGGATTTTCTTTTTTTCCCTCTTTTTCCTTCTTCGTCTTCTTCTTTGTCCTTTCTATCCTCTCTCAAACTTTTGTGTTTAGGAATGAATAACGGCTATCCAACTCTCTTAAACCCAGTTTTAGTTTCTGTAATGTAATGACCCCACTTTTATATTCCAATATATAATTGCTTTTACAATTGCGTCTTACTTATTATCTAAAAATGTTATATCATCACATACGTGATATTTTGGATTCCTAATATGACAAAGTCCATTTTTTTAAATTTAAAGAATCAACTGTAAAATATGTCAAATTGAAGTTTTAGGGCACATCGTAAGCTAAATGATAAGTTTTGGGGTAGAAAATATAATTTAGTGAAACTTTAGGGGCTTAGTTGTAATAAAAAAAGTTTTAGGGACCCAAATGAAAAATAAAAAAGGACCTTTACATAAATAAAATATTTTCAGGGAGCTTTAAGAAATATTAAAAATACGTAGTGTGAAATTTCCAAAATACCCTTTGTGTAAAATCACCCTTATACCCTTAATAACTTTCCACCTCGTGCTTGACACCTCATGTTATATTTTGCCACCACACCTTACACGTGTCATCCATATAAAAAAAGATAAAACACACGTCGTCCATTTAGAAAAAACTAAAACACGTGTCGCCGTTTGGTGAATAAAGACTGCAAGACAACTCCGTTACGCGACACGTCAACGATGACTCACCAAAATGAAAGCTTGGTCACTCAGACACGTGCCAACTCCCAAATAACTTTGAAAAACTATAAATAGATTCCTTAGTATCATTCATTACACGAAATTACTCCAAAACCTTACAAAGAAATAGTGAGAGAAAGTGCGAAAAAATTTAAGAAGAAGTTTGGTCTTAGTGATCCAAGACTCGATATCTGTAACTTTGTACTTCTGTTTTAGGTGAGTACTCTATGACATTCCTTGTGTATTTTGATTATATAATATTATGCAAACTATATATATTTTGTGAAATTCTTTTATTCTCAAAATAGATCTGATACCGATGATTCCTTCGTTTGTTATATGTGTATATCTCTCGATATAAACATCTGATTTGAATTCGGAAATTATTGATTCGGCTTATGAAAACTCTCTTACTATGTTGGCCTTGACTACCGGGTGGAAATATTTGGGTGGTACGTTCGCATCTGGTTTATCGCTGGAGTTCCCTAAATAAGGCGTTGTTTCAGAAATCATGATTTTTTTTATCTGTGTTATTATCGGGTGGAAATATTTGGTAACACTATCTGTTTGTCTGGGTATTAGAGCGTACATGGCCACTAAAAACTAAATAATTAACATATTGTTCAATTTTTTTATTTGTACTGTCCTGCACAGTTTATTATGAAAATATATATTGTCAGTTACCTTATATATATTACTGCAAATTCTTGTCCATATATGTATATGCCTTATATTCTAAATTGAATAGGTATCAATTTTCTAAAAAAACTCTGGAATGTCTGGAGATTGAACCTCATTCGGCTTTTAGATGATGTTGTATAAATAACTATTTTTTAGGAAATGTTTAGGCTCGCGGATGGAATAAAAAAGGATTATGTTGAAGATTTAGCTTGTAGAGCTCTTTTTGTTATTTTAAGTAAAATGTTCGTTTTATCATTTAGAGCATGTTTGGCTCTCTTGTAATAAGTTTTAAATTTTGTCTTAAGTTGTAACTCGCTGTTACTTTTAATATAAATGAAGTTTCTTGTATAAAGATCTAATGACATAATTCCTTCATTCTTAGTATTTTACGATTCATAACCATGTGATTGTATTTTCGTTACATACATTATAAGAAATATTTTAAAATGAGAATATTTGTTGCCTTGGTGGCATGTCAAGACACTCGTTCCATACTAAATTTGAGTCAGGGTCATGACAGAGGTGGTATTAGAGCATAGGTTATGAACCCGTAGACTATCGAAGATAAGTTTCGAACGTTATAGATTTTAAGTTTCCATACATAAAATATATAATTGAATACCCGACTTATGTGATAACCCACCACATGTCTTACTTTCTATATAATTGTTCTTCTAATTTGCAATCTTGAGATAGTATAATGCGTCTTATATTTGGCCATGAGTGTAGAAAATAACCAATGCAAGATCAACTGCGGGAACTAGTGATTCGATTATGGAAGGGCTGGAAGGTGCATATAAGGAGATTAAAAGTCTAACAAAGATTGTGGAGCATCAGGTAAATAGTGAAGTGCCAAGGAATCTTGAACTAAGTAGTTGTACTATTAAATAGTTCAAGAAGTTTAATCCTCCATCTTTTAAAGGTACTCCTAATCCCACTGAAGCAGAAAGTTGGGTGATGCAGATGGAAAATATGCTCGATGTTCTTAAGTGTGCCGATAAACAGAGGGTTTCATTTTCAAAGTTTATGTTAAAAGGTGAAGCTGAGCATTGGAGGATAATGACTAAGAGAATACACGAGTAAAGGAATACTTACATAGGTTGTAATGACTTCTTGGTGATTTTTTATGAGAAATATTTCCCTGAAGCGGTGAAAGATGAAATTGTAGCTGAGTTCATGAGTCTAGTGTAAGGAAATATAACGGTTAGTCAATACGAGACAAAGTTTACTGAGTTATCATGTTTTGCACCTTATGTTGTGGTAACTGATGTTTTAAAATCCAAAAAGTTTGAACGTGGGTTAGGGTTGAGTATTCATAGTCGAATTTTCATCCTAAAGTTGACATCATATAGCGACGTTGTGGCTAGGGCTACGATAGTTGAAAGGGATGGCGAGGAGTACAATCGAATTAGAGATGGTAAGAGGAAGTTTGGGGAAAAAATAGGGAAGAACCCAAATAATATAAATAATTTTAGAAGTATATCCAATGTCGGGGGAGCTAGTGATAACAAACAGTTTAATAACAAGATATGTTAACTATGTGGGAAGATGCATATAGGATGACCTAATTACAAGGATACGAGAGCTTGTTTTAGATGTGGACAGAAAGGACATCAGATAAAAGAATGCCCAACCCCAGCAAGGGTTTCGATACAGCCTTTAGGTGAAAAGAAGGATCAAGGCAGACAGGGTAGAGTCTTTGCACTTTCTGATACCCAAGCTTCTAACGCAGTAGTGTCAGATACAATTTTTTTATATGTGCCCAACCTTTTCAAGTTTTAGTAGACCCCAGTTTTACCCATTCATTTTTATCTATACATTTTGTTAACCGCTTTCCTAATATGCCTGAATCTTTGAATCATAGCATACATGTTTCTACTCATTCGGGTGAGTTATTGACCGGAACATTAATATATAAGTCTTGTCCAATAAATGTTAGTAGTTAAAAAATGTTCGCCGATTTGATAGTTTTAGATATAATAGATTTTAAAGTCATTTTGGGTATGGATTGGTTAGCATCGTATCATGCTAAGGTAGATTATTTTTAGAAGAGAATTACTTTTCAAATTCCTAACCAACCAGAATTCAGTTTTTAAAGGAACTGGTATCCTATCTCCCATGAGTATTATCTCTGCAATGCAAGCTTGTAGTTTTCTTGAGAAGGGATGTCAAGGATTCCTTGCAAGTGTTATTGTTTAAAACGTCGTAATTTTATTGATTTTAATTGTGGGATTAATTGAATTAATTGTGAGAAGAATTAATTAATAATTAATCCCGAATAAAATAAATATTAACTAGCGAGATAAGAGTTAGTATTTATTACTGGTAATTTATTTGAATATTACTGAGCGAATAAAGTAATATATGATTCTGAATGTGATTATGAATTTATGAAAATGGTCGCGAGAGAGAAATACGACAATTATGGAATTTAAGTCGGGACGCGAGTGTGAGTCATGTCCGGACAAAATTGATAGAATAAAAAGTCAAATATTTATACATCATCCAAATGGTCATTTCAAGTGTGCCAACGTGTCCGGAAGGGTCGAAATAGTCTAAAAGGCCTACCCCGGGGTTTAGTTTGGGTTTCGGGATAGTTTTGGGCCAAACCAACACCCCGGAGGGGTATTTTTATCTTTTGAAAGATAGGGTCTAATTAATGGACGACAATTGGAGAAATATATCTTCATGTGCTTGGGAGGAGTTAGGGTTTCATTTGCAAAAGAAAAGAGATAGTCCAAAAGGAAGAAGGATAAGAGATTTCTAGGAGCTCCAAGACCAAACCCACCCATCTTTCACTAAGAACGCCATCAACGTGTAGATCGGGAAGAGAGGAACACATCTATACCACTTTCATTCAATGATTCAGACCTTCTCAACAAGTCAAGTGGTTATCTTGCTTTAATTAGTGCATATATTATACATGTTAGTGTAGAATTGATGATATACACATGATATGATGAAATTTGGGTTAAAATTGAATTACTAATCAAGCTCTTGGGTAGAAAATTGAATGTAAATGAATTACCATATGTAGAGGCTATGAATCTGCGTTGATACACGAAGAAAAACGAATTAAATTATGGGTTTTGGGTGGACAAAATTATTAATGATGTAAAACTAGGGCTTTTGATATTTGATTAAATTCCTTCACCCATACAAGAGATTTAATGAGGTTTGATGGTTAAAATAAGTTAAGGATTATCTAAATGTATGTAAAATGGATTTAGGACTATTAATTTTGAGTTGGGTAAAGTTTGATGTGAATTGGGTGAACAAAAATGGGCAAAAACACAGGTTTACTAAGGTAGAGGACGAACTGGGTGAATGTCGTTCGAACGACCTGGGGAACTAGAAAGTCGTTCGAACGAGAATCCACGAGATTTCCAATAAAAATCTAGAGTTTAGTTCATTTAAAGTTCGTTCGAACGACTTACTAACGAGATTTCAGAGTGAAGTTCATTCGAATGAAACTTCTCGTCACTTCGAATGAGGTTGCAAATTTTTTGGAAGGGACGGCTGAAATTTGGTGAAAATAATTTGAGAATAATGAATGACTTAAGGTTAGGTAGGGCAACCACATTTCTCGAGCTAGTAACATGAAGTATATAAGTATCTAATGATAAGAGGGACTCCTTAGTGAAATCCATTATAATTAGTGCGATGTAATAAAGAGAATAGTTATAATTGGGAACATCATGAATACTGTAAAGAATGATAATTCGTACAAATATGGAATATTTAGGTGGTGTGATCCTATTAATTATATGGGTTGTGTGTACCTATTGTACGAATCCTTATGTGTATGACATACCTACCATACTTTCTATCACGGGAGGTCTTAGGAAGGGGACAATCTTATCTTGATGAGCCTTCGGGGGGATTTTAGATTGCTACCTTAGGACATAGGTCTGGGAAAGACTTATCTGTGAGTTGATAAGTTTGCGGTCACGTGGGTACGTAGGTATGTGCGTAGCCCATGGGCTGGGAACTATATTCTCCTCTATAGTGTGTGATATGTGTTTATACGATTCCAGAGTGATTCAGAATTCGTAGTCCTTATGTGCGTGATGTACCAGGATTGATAGCAGTATATGTGTGCACCACAGGTTTAGCCTTTTGGGGTGTCGTATTAGTATATATATGTATATACACTTGAGATTATTCTACTGTGTTGCTTAGTAGATGAGAAAGATGACGATATGTAATATTAATCAATAATGTGGTAACTTGAATGATTAATGAGGTATTTGAATCTGATTAAACTAACGTTATAATTACAAGAATGTACGATTAAGGTGTTATGATTGGGTAAAATGACTTAGGAAATTCAGTAAAGGACTTGGGCTAAACTAGATAAGTGGGATAGCCTTACTATGACGGGTTAGGAGTCTACGCTAGGCGTGCACATTAATTGAGAGGTGAGAATCTCAAGTGAGGGCGCGATGAACTAACATGGATATAATATTTATTGTTTAATGAATTTTAAACAACTGTTGTTTTTAAACCATTTACAAATCGGGCTCTAACCCGTTTTCTTCCAAATCAACTTTGTTTCTGTAAAACTCTTTTAGGTGCCTAGCCACAAGGACGCCAAGCATAGGAGTTCCTACCAGTTGACGTGTTGTAGCTGTTGTGGAAGTTATAGGACCTCGGTACTAGACACCTCCACATCTATCCTTGATTCTTTTCGAGTTATTTACTTCAGTCAGGCATGTTGCTTATCATTCATTCAGATGTACTCATGGATAGTGACTGGAAACTCTTATTTACATCTTAGTCGTGGGGATTTATTTCATTTCAGACTTTCGTATTTGGGATTTAGACTTGATGTGTTTACTCCAGACTCAGTTATTCATTTATGTCATTCTTATTTGTTGTGAGATTTTATTAGATGGTTAATGGCTAAATTAAGTATTTTGGTTGCATGTTAATTTTAAAAGATAAAATTTGACACTTAACTTTTTAACTACTAGGTGGTTAGTAATTAATAAATATTTTTCGACAGTGATGCTAAAACCAATATTCTGTTTTTAATTTAATAAAGGACTGATTACCCGGTATTTAATTAGGCGGGGTGTCACAGGTGGTATTAGAGCATATGT
Source organism: Sambucus nigra (assembly GCA_949130495.1). Classification (NCBI taxonomy): domain Eukaryota; kingdom Viridiplantae; phylum Streptophyta; class Magnoliopsida; order Dipsacales; family Adoxaceae; genus Sambucus; species Sambucus nigra. Next base: position 447,242,009 of record OX422210.1, on the reverse strand, counting down.
TTCTAGAGTCTTTTAGGATATGTACGGCTTCTTACGTTTCATCTTAGCGTTCTTTTATATAGAGCCCTATTATTAGGACCGTTGTATTCATCTTTACGTATTGGAGAGTTCGTGCTTCTGCAATTATGTTTCATATCGAAGGTGGGCTTATATAATTCATTTAAAGTTTCAGGTGTCGCTTAGTGAAGAACGGCAAACTGATATCGCTGAGGGAATGAATGTGGGACAAAATTAACAAGCACACCGAGTACCCCAAGAAATGGTGACAGTCACGGAGGTGGCAAGTATAGTTGCACAAGCAATTACTAATGCAATACTGAATTTCCAAGAGCACCGTGTCCAGCTTATAGATGGTGGGAGACAAAGAGAAATTAATCAATCTGGTAGGATAAGGGGTAACAATAGTGGGAAAGTACTGCTGCAATAACGACAAGTTCCTCAGAGCCGTCATGACCTAGGGGGTGATGGGAATGGTGGGCAGAGCCAAAAACACCAGGGACAATAAAGCCAAGAACAAGGAAATCTTAAAAGAAAAAGGTGTTTTAAGTGTGGAAGAAATGGCCATAAACGTCTAGCTTGCCCGCAACGGGTCGGAGGGTAGCCCCGACCAAATCAACAAGGTCAGCAGGACCAACAGCGTATATAACATAGTTAGCAAGGGAAAAACTTTTATGGGAAGTGTTTTAATTGCAGCAGGCGAGGCCACAAGTGTAAAGATTACCTTGAGAAGGGCAGGACCCCACAGGGTGCCTGCCAGGAGCCATAGAGATACTATCATGGGAGAGAAGATCCAATTACCTTCGCAGTGCCAACCCCACTGCAGCAGGGTCCACTACCATGCTATCATGCTTACAACGTCCGTTATGCAGTCTTACCACTAGTGCCGCAGGCACTACCAACATTTAGAGGTATGTAATATTATAATTTACTATATCTTCGTATTAAATATATATTTATCATCGAATAACAGAGTTTTCTAATTATCATCGGTGAGGGAAACGGTTGTGAGCACTATGAGGACTCCCACGTTAGGATCATGGACTAAGACTACTTGGCTCGAGAAGGGAACACACCAAGATGGCTCGTAGGTCCAAAGATAGAGGATGGGAACATGAAGGTGTCCTATGGGTGATGAGTAGGACCACCGACACTAAACTGATACACGACGAGAAAGTGAGAATAGTCGGACTGGGGAAGTAAATGAAAATGATGCCAGTGGGGCATAGTGGCAGCATGATAAAAATTTCCAGTAAGAGAATCGGGCGAAGAGATTCAGACGCTGAGGTTATCAACTTGAGAAATCTTTGAGTTCAAGAAGGACCAACAAGGTCCTCAACAGTAATAATAACATTCTCATTCCTCAAACCCTTTAGGACTGAAGAGATGGCGAGGGAGGCCAGTAGGGCCAGGTCCAAAAGCAAGAGAGTTTGTCCGATAAGTTGTTATGGTCATAAAGTAACGGGCCGCATGAAGAAGGATTGCCCAAAGCGGGACATAAGACAACCGCAAGATGAGATCTTGGATATAAAACCATTACAGTTGAACAAGGGGTCAGTTCCGACACGAGGGTTATGCTCGGGGACCTGTTGACCATGCAAGGTAGGTGGCAAATGGAGATAGAATAATTGCCTTACCCATATAAGTTAGGGATGACGTTTCGAGTGACATGAGTGGGCCACAATAATTGATTAGTAACACTACAATTCGAGTATACATCGAGTTTGGTTGGTGCACTGGTCAATAGTAGCCCTATTATGTATATGATTGCCATTGGGTAGCAAGACTGTTCGTGTAGCCTGTGGAGGAGGAGCAGGCGTGGACACTAAGAATTTTTTTTATATTACGTAACAATTTTTGCCCTTTTGGGTGTTATAATGGTAGAACATATTATTATATTGTGTAGTGACTAGATACCAAGGGTTTGAGCGGTAGTAAATGGATAGTAAGACTATCATACTCGTTATTTCAGTGTAAAATATATAGATTTGCGAGGCATCACCTGAAATACAGTTGAGCCTGCATGTATATTGTATCATATCGTAAACTTCGGTGAGTATGTTGTCTTACTATATTTAATCCCGATAAGTAGGAAAATTTACTGATGTGATTCAGAGTATATTGATTTATTGTCGAGCAGAGAGATATAGCTCGTTAATCGTATAGCGCTGAGAACTTGGTGATAGTGAGGGCGCCGTGTTAGAAGTTGTCTTAGAGACATGAGTGGATGAGTAAACTTTTTGTCCGTAGACGTAAATTTGGGGGTATATGTTATGGATTAAGCGCTTAATGAATCTCGACGACCAACAATGTTAGATAGTAGTGTATCAGGGGGTTTCTTGTTTGGATTTCGCTTTGCGAGACATCGCACGCATGAAACTTAGTGAGCGTTGGAAGTTGGGAGATATTATGTCTTTAGTACATGGGTTTGGTACCGTAGTGATTACACGTAAATTTAGTTACAACTGTGAGTTAATAGTATATTACGAATTAAGGACCGATAGATCCGTATAATGTTAAAATGTGAAAATGTTTTTAATCGTTGACACCACGAGCAGACCGACGGGACGACATAGGATATGATTCAGTGAAATATATAAGGTGGCTTAGTATGACCTTACCATATAGTTATGCCAAGTATATGAGGCTTAATTTGAGATGAATGTAACATATCTAGTATAATTGTGCAGAAATGCACAAAGTATAGGGTGTATGGGCGCCCTAGTTAAGTGTATCTTCAATAACATTTAGGGGGAGAAGACGTGAAAATGTGACAATACACGTAGACGTATGGATAGATTTGAGGTAGAATTAGAATGAGGCAAAAGGGAAATGAAATTTCTTAGTGAGCAAGGGAACCATTGGAGATCGAAGAGTAGTAGGATAAGGAATGTTATAGTGGTAAAAAGTACTAGGAAATATAATTTACATTCTCGAGAATAATAAACAGTCGCTAAGTACAGGAGTAATATGATGAGGGCTACATCATAACAAATTAGAAGATTTTTAAGTCTATCCAAAGTAACCGAGTATTTTTGCAAACATCTCCCACGAGCTGATGGATCACTAATTCAAATGGTAGTGGATGAACCATCGGACTAAAAAGTACCATTAATGAAGGGACATGACGACTTAATGTTCTAAATATATTAACATAGGTGGAAATGTAAGTGTGATGAGAACTAATGACTTAGGGAATTAAAAAATGGGGAAAGCTGGAAATTTTCTTCTCTAGTAGAGGAAATATATTAGTCGTGTGTGGAGAGACTCATATTAGTGGCAACGAAAATAAATTTTTAAGGTATCCTGTAAGCACCGAGGTGAATTGTTAGATTCAATGATGGAATTGTTCAATATGTGATGACTAAAGAGAATTAGTCAATAGGATGGAACGGTAAGAGAACACCATTGGACTGAAAAAGGTCATTAGTGGAGATATAGAGAGAATAGCTTAATGACATTGAGATAGTGAAATTGCATGGGGTACCATTTGATATTGTGTCCAACCGGGACAAGATTTTTGCATCTCATTTTGGGAGAGCTTTCAGGAGCATATGGGCATCGAGATGTAGTTAAGTACGGCCTACCACCCACAGACAGATGAGCAGATCGAGCGAACAAATCAGATGCTAGAGGATATATTACGTATGTGTATTCTGGATTTTGGGGGAGGTTGGGAGCAGTGCCTTTTGCTGGTAGAGTTTCCATATAACAACTCTTATCAGTTTACCATTGGTATGGCCCTATTCGAGGCGTTGTACGGTAGGCCTTGCTGCTCTCCTGATTGTTGGTTAGAGGCGGGGGACAATAAAATGCTCAGGCTAGAAGTGATTCGGGATACGTCAACCATAATAGAGATGATCAGGAGTCGCATACGGGTTGTTCAGGATAGGCAGAAGAGCTACGTCGATACTAAGAGGTTCTTTTAGGAGTTCAGTGTGGGTGACACAGTATTATTGAGAGTATCTCCTATGAAGGGGATAATATGGTTTGGGAAGAAAGTGAAGTTAGCATCGAGGTATGTAGGGCCCTTCCCTATTATTGAGCGAATTGGGCCAGTGGATTACAGGCTTGGGTTATCAGAGCACCTGCATAGGATTCACGAGGTGTTTCACATATCTTCACTGAGGAGATACCTTCAAGATGATTTGGCCCACACCCATATTGCTCCAGAGGATATTGATTTGCAACGCGATAGTTTTTACAAGGAGGGGCCAATTGCTATCCTAGACCGTAGCGAGAGGAAACTGAGGTCGAAGGTGGTGCCATTAGTTCATGTATAGTGGCGACATCACGCTATCGAGGAGTCGACTTGGGGGCGTGAGGATGATATGCGCAAGAGATACTCAAAGTTATTCTTACCAGGTTTACCTTATATTTCCAAATTTCGGGATAAAATTTCGTAATTGGGGGGAAGTATGTAATACCCCGTAATTTTATTGATTTTAATTGTGGGATTAATTGAATTAAATGTGAGAAGAATTAATTAATAATTAATCCGAAATAAAATAAATATTAACTAGCGAGATAAGAGTTGGTATTTATTACTGGGAATTTCATTGAATATTACTGAGTGAATAAAGTAATATATGATTCTGAATGTGATTATGAATTTGTAAAAATTATAGCAAGAGAGAAATACGATAATTATAGAATTTAAGTCGAGAAGCGCGTGTGAGTTGTGTCGGGACTAAATTGATAGAATAAAAAGTAAAATATTTACACATCACCCAAATGGTCATTTCAAGTGCGCTAACGTGTTCAGAAGGATCGAAATAGTCAGAAAGGCTTACCCGGGGGTTTAGTTTGGGTTTCGGCATAGTTTTAGGCCAAACCGACACTTCGGAGGGGTATTTTTATCTTTTGAAAAATTGGGGCTAATTAATGGACGAAAATTGGAGAAATATATCTGCATGTATGTGGGAGGAGTTACGGACTTATCTGCAAAATAAAAGAGAGGGTCCAAGAGGAAGAAGGAGAAGAGATTTCTAGGAGCTCCAAGATCAAACCCACCCATCTTTCACCAAGAACACCATCAACGTGTAGATTGGGAAGGGAGGAACACATCTATACCACTTTCATTCAACGATTCAGACCTTCCCAACAAGGAAGTGGTTATCTTGCTTTAATTAGTGCATATATTATATATGTTAGTATGGAATTGATGATATACATATGATATGATGAAATCTGGGTTGAAATTGAATTATTAATCAAGCTTTTGAGTAGGAGATTGAATGTAGATGAATTACCATATGTAGAGGCTATGAATCTGGGTTGATACATGAAGAAAAATGAATTCAATTATGGGTTTTGGTTGGATAAAATTATTGATGATGTAAAACTAGGGCTTTTGATATTTGATTAAATTCCTTCACCCATTTATGAGATTTAATGAGGTTTGATGGTTAAAAGATGTGAGGGATCATCTAAATGTATGTAAAATGTCTTTAGGAATATTAATTTTGAGTTGGGTAAAGTTTGATGTGAATTGGGTGAAAAAAATGGGAAAAAATGCAGGTTTCCTAAGCTAGAGGACGAACTGGGTGAATGCCGTTCGAACGACCTGGGGAACTGGAAAGTCGTTCGAACGAGAATCTAACGACAATTCCAACGAAAATTCAGAGTTTAGTTCATTCGTTCGAACAAACTCGTTCGAAAGACTTACTAACGAGATTTCAGAGTGAAATTCATTAGAAGTTTCGTTCGAATGAAACTTCTAGGCACTTCGAACGAGATTCATGATTTTTAAGAAATTTTACGCGACGAGCTGGAATTTGGTGAAAATAATTCGAGAATAATGAATGACTTAAGGTTAGGTAGATCAACCACATTTCTCGAGCTAATAACATGAAGTATAGAAGTATCTAAAGATAAAAGGGACTCCTTAGTGATATCCATTATAATTAGTGCGATATAATTAAGAGAATGGTCATAATTGGGAACATCGTGAATATGTAAAGAATGATAATTCATATAAATCTGGAATATTTAGGTGGTGTGATCCTATTAATTATATGGGTTGTGTGTACTTATTATATGAATCCTTAAGTGTATGACATACCTACCATACTTCCTATCATGGGAGGTCTTAGGAAGGGGACAATCTTATCTTGATGAGCCTTCGGGGGGATTTTAGATTGCTACCTTAGGACATAGGTCTAGGAAAGACTTATCTATGAGTTGATAAGTTTGCGATCACGTGGGTACGCATGTATGGGTCTAGGAACTATGTTCACCTCCATTGTGTGTGGTATGTGTTGATATGATTCCAGAGTGATTCGAAATTCGTAGTCCTTATGTACGTGATGTACCGGGACTGATAACAAAGCATGTGTGCATCGCATGTTTAACCCTTTGGGGTGCCGTATTAGTATATATATGTATGATAGTAATATATATGTAAATACACATGAGATTATTCTATTGTGTTGCTTAGTAGATAAGAAAGATGACGACATGTAATATTAATAAAAAATGTGGGAACTTGAATGATTAATGATGTATTTGAATTCGATTAAACTAACGTTATAATTACAAGAATGTACGATTGGGTTGTTATGATTGGGTACAATGACTTAGGAAATTCAGTAAAGGACTTGGGCTAAACTTGATAAGTGGGATAGCGTGACTAGGATGGGTTAGGAGTCTACGCTAGGCGTGCACATTAGTTGAGAGGTGAGAATCTCAAGAGAGGGCACGATAAACTAACTTGGATATAATATTTACTGTTTAATTCATTTTAAACACTTGCTATTTTTAAACCATTTACAACTTGGGCTCTGACCCGTTTTCTTCCAAATCTACTTTGTTTTTGTAAAATTCTTTTAGGTGCCCAGCCATAGGGACACCAAGCATGGGAGTTCCTACCAGTTGACGTGTTGTAGCTGTTGTGGAAGTTATAGAAACTCGGTACTAGACGCCTCCACATATAACCTTGATTATTTTTGAGTAATTTACTTTAATCGGGCATGTTGCCTATCATTCATTTAGATGTACTCAGAGATAGTGACTGAAGGCTCTTATTTATATTTCACTTGTGGGCATTTATTTCATTTTAGACCTTTGTATTTGGGATTTAGACTGGATGTGTTTACTCCAGACTCAGTTATTCATTTATGTCATTCTTATTTGATGTTAGATTTTATTAGATGGTGAATGGTTAAATTAAGTAATTTTTGTTGCATGTTAATTTTAAAAGATAAAATTTGACACTTGACTTTTTAACTACTAGGTGGTTAGTAATTAATAAATATTTTTCGACAGTGATGCTAATACTGAACCAACCGGATATTCTATTTTTAATTTAATAAAGGACTGATCACCCGATATTTAATTAGGCGGGGTGTAACACATTGATTTGCAAACAAAATTGCCTAGTTTAGAAGATATTCCTATATCTAAATATTTTTCAGATATTTTTCCAGATGATTTACCCAATCTACCTCCTAGTAGAGAAATAAAGTTTACGATTGACCTTTTTCCTGGAACTATGCCAATCTCAAAACCACCTTATCGCACGACAACTTTAGAATTAAGGGAATTAAAAGTTCAATTACAAGATGTGTTAGACAAGGGTTTTATAAGACTAAGTGTATCTCCTTGGGGTGCTCCAGTGTTATTTGTTGAAAAGAAGGATGGGACAATGAGGTTATATATAGATTATCGTGAACTAAATAAGGTAACCATTAGGAATAAATACCCCTTACCTCGTATAGATGATTTGTTTGATCAACTTCAAGGTGCGCAAATATATTCTAAGATTGACCTTAGATTAGGCTATCACCAATTGAAGATTAAGGAAGATGATATTTCAAAATCAGCTTTTCGTATTAGTTATGGTCATTATGGATTTCTTGTGATGCCATTTGTACTAACTAATGCACCAACCGCTTTTATGGATATGATGAATTGAGTGTTTAGGAAATATTTGGATTAGTGTGTAGTTGTTTTCATTGATGACATCCTTATTTATTCCAAAAGTATTAAAGAACACGAAAAGCATTTAAAGACAATATTACAAATCCTTACGAAGGAGAAATTATATACGAAATTAAAAAAGTGTGAGTTTTGGTTGCCTAGTGTTTCTTTTCTAGGACATGTCATTTCTAAGGAGGGAGTGTCGGTTGATCCTCAAAAGATCAAGGCTATACTAGATTGGCCTAGACCAACTAATGTGACGGAGATTCGTAGTTTTCTTGGATTAACAGGTTATTATCGAAGATTTGTTAAAGGATTTTCTAGTATTGACAAACCCCTATCTAGATTAACACATAAGAAAGTGAAATATGAATGGTTTGAGGAGGTTGAGGATAGTTTTCAAGAACTTAAGAATAGATTAGTAACTGCCCCAATTTTGACTATTCCTTTCGAGATAGGGGGATTTGTGATTTATAGTGATGCTTCTAAAAATGGTTTGAGACGTTTACTTATGCAAAATGGAAAAGTAATAGCTTATGCCTCGCGACAGTTAAAAAGTCATGAGCAGAATTATTCAATCCATGACCTAGAATTAACAGGTGTAATTTTTGCTCTTAAGATTTGGAGACATTATTTGTATAGTGAGATATGTGAGATTTATACCGATCATAAGAGTTTGAAATATTTTTTACTAGAAAAGAGTTGAACATGAGACAAAGGAGGTGGTTAGAATTGATGAAGGATTATGATTTAAATATTCATTATCACCCAGGGAAAGCTAATATAGTAGCTGATGCTATAAGTCAAAAGTTTACACCAAATTTAGCACATCTCACTACAAATTAGAAACCTTTATCAAGGGGTTTAAGAAGTATGGAAATAGATGTATGTATTTATAGCAAATGAGTAATAATCGCAAACTTACAAGTACAACCCATGTTGATGGAAATGATCAGAATTGAACAAGTAAATGACCTACAACTGAAGAAGATTAGAGAAGAAGTTATTGAAGGGAAGAGGATTAAATTTGTGATATGAGATAATATATTGAGGTTTTGAAATAGAGTGTGTGTGCCATGTGATGCCCAACTAAAGAGGCAAACTTTGGAGGAAAGTCATTACTCGAGATTCACATTTTACCCTGGATCTACAAAGATATATAGGGATCTTAGAGAAGTGTTTTGATGGAATAACATGGAGAGGAAGATATCAGAATTTGTATCTCAGTGCTTGATTTGTTAACAAGTAAAAGCTGAAAATCAGAAACCATCAGAATTACTATAACCCATGCTTATCCCTGAGTGAAAATGGGAACATATTACTATAGATTTTGTGACATGTTTACCAAGGAGTTCAAATGGTAATTATTTGATTTGGGTGATTATTGATAGGTTAACTAAATCTGCTCATTTTCTTGCCATTAAGATTACCCATTCCTTCGAAAAATTAGCTAAGTTATATGTACGAAAAATTATTAGGCTTCATGGAACCCTAATTTCAATTATTTCTAACCGTGACCCTAGATTCGTGTCTCGCTTTTGGAAGAGCCTAGAAGCAGCCATGGGAACACAATTAAATTTTAGCACCACTTTTCATCCTCAAACAGATGGACAATCTGAGAGAACCATTCAAACCTTAAGGGATATGCTTAGGGCATGTGTACTTGATCAGAAAGGGAATTGGGATGATCATTTACTGTTAATAGAATTTGCATATAATAATAGTTATCAAGCAAGCATTCAAATGGCTCCGTATGAGGCACTCTATGGTAGGAGGTGTCGTTCCCCTGCATGTTGGGTAAAAGCTGGAGAAAGAAAATTATTGGGACCAGAATTGATTCAAATCACAACAGAGAAAGTGAAATTGATACAAGACCAACTTTGAATCACTCAAAGCCATCAAAAGAGTTATGTCGATAATCGCCACCGATAGTTGGAATTCCAAAGAGGAGACTATGTGTTCTTGCGAGTATCACCAACAAAGGGAGTAATCCGATTTGGGAAGAAAGGGAAGTTGAGTCCAAGATACATAGGACCTTTTGAAATCCTTGAAATGATATGAGCTGTTATATATAGAATAGCCTTACCCCCTAAACTCTCTAGTGTGCGTAATGTGTTTCACATGTGTCAATGTTGAATAAATATGTCCCAGATCTGACTCATATCTTAAGTCATGAATCCCTTCAAATTACAGAAGATTTGACATACATTGAGCATCTAGTAGAAATTTTGGACAATAAAGATCAAATATTACGAACCAAGGTAATTCCACTGATCAAAGTATTATGGCGTAATTATTCCTTTGAAGAAGTAACATGGGAACGGGAAGATGAAATAAAGGAACAATATCCATATCTGTTTGAAAATTAATGTAAATCAAGTTCGGGGACCAAACTTTTTATAAGGAGGGCAGGATGTAATGGCCTCACTTTTATATGCCAATATATAATTGTTTTTACAGTTGCATCTTACTTATTATCTAATAATATTATATTATCACATATGTGATATTCTGGATTCCTAATATGATAAAGTCCATGTTTTTAAATTTGAAGAATCAACTGTAAAATGGGTCAAATTGAAGTTTTATGGCACATCCCAAGCTAAATGATAAGTTTAGGGGTAGAAAATATAATTTTATGAAACTTTAGGGACTTAGTTGTAATAAAGAGAGTTTCAGGGACCAAAATAAAAAATAAAAAGGACCTTTTCATAAATAAAATATTTAAGCAACTTTAAGAAATATTAAAAATATGTAGTGTGAAATTACCAAAATACCCTTTATATGTAAAATGACCCTTATACCCTTAATAACTTTCCACCTCGTGCTTGACACCTCGTGCTGTATTTTGCCACCACACCTTACACGTGTCATCCATTTAAACAAAGATAAAACACATGTCGTCCCACGTATCGCCGTTTGGTGAATAAAGACGACAAGACAACTCCGTTATGCGACATGTTAGCGGCGACTCACCAAAATGAAAGCTTGATCACTCAGACACATGTCAACCCCCAAATGACTTTGAAAAATTATAAATAGAGCCCTTATGATCATTCATTACACGAAATTACTGCAAAAGCTTACAAAGAAATGGTGAGAGAAAGTGCAGAAAAATTTAAGAAGCCTCGTCTTAGTAATCCAAGACTCGATATCTATAACTTTGTACTTCTGTTTTAGGTGAATAATCTATGACATTCCTTGTGTATTTTTCTTATATAATATTATGCAAACTATATATATTTTGTGAAATGCTTTTATTCTAAAAAAACATCTAATACCGATGATTCCGTCGTTTGTTATATGTGTATATCTCTCGATATAAACATCTGATTTGAATTCTGAAATTATTGATTCGGCCTATGGAAAATCTCTTATTATGTTTGCCTTGACTATCGAGTGAAAATATTTAGGTGGTACATTCCCAGCTGGTTTATCGTTGGTGTGCCCTAAATAATGCGTTGTTTCAGAAGTCATGATTTTTTGTCTGTGTTGTTACCGGGTGGAAACATTTGGTAACATTATCTGTTTGCCTGGGTATCAAAGCGTACATGGCCGCTAAAAATGGAATAATTAACATATTGCTCAATTGTTTTATCTGTTATGTTTTGCACTGTTTATTCTGAAAATATTTATTGTCACTTACCTTATATATATTACTGCAAATTCCCGTCCATATATGTACATGCCTTATGTTTTAAATTAAATATGTATCAATTTTATAAAAAAATTTGGAATGTGTGGAGATTGAACCTCATTCGACTTTTAGCCGATGTTGTATAAATAACCATTTTTCAGGAAATGTTTAGGCTCGCGGATGGAACGAAAAAAGACTATGTTGAAGATTTAGCTTTTAGAGCTCTTTTTGTTATTTTAAGTAAAATGTTCGTTTGATCATTTAGAGCATGTTTGACTCTCTTGTAATAAGTTTTATATTATGTCTTAAGTTGTAACTCGTTGTTACTTTTAATATAAATGAAGTTTTCTGTAGAAAGCTCTGATGACGTAATTCCTTCATTTTCAGTATTTTACGATTCATAACCATGTAATTGTATTTCCGTTGCATACATTATAAGAAATATTTGTTGCCTTGATGGCATGTAAAGACACTTGTTCCCTACTAAATTTGGACCGGGGTAGTGACATCTATTTTTGAAATTAAGCCTATGGGCCAAATTCAAAAGACTTAAATACTCTCGCATAAGTCTCGTTATGTCTAAAAAGGCCCCGGGACCCAATTACTACCCCTGAGTACACTATTTTTACTATTTTGACGTCTATGGACTCAACCGTAACCTCTGAATCGTCATTCGAGTTATTCTATAAAATTCTCCAATTTTGACCTCAAAATACGGCACATGTAAAATTTTAAAAAATACCCGAATTAATTAAAAAATATAGATTATCCAAATTAAATAAATTCCTCCAAATTTATGAAATTCTATTTCCCCCAAATAATTAAATTCCATGTCCTCAGAATTTCAGGGTGTTACATACTTTCCTCCTTACAAAGGAATTTCGTCATCGAAATTAAGCTAAGTCCAGTACTCTAAAACTTGAATATCTCCCTAATCACATACCCCTAAGATCGCTTACACCTATATTTCTACCTTTTCTAATCGCGAATTATATTAAAATTAATGTAATTACCCAGAGCGCCTATACACCCTGTACTTGTGCTTTTCTGCACAAATGTTACCTGACTCCACTAGCGTCAACTTTTAACATCATCATCACCCCTCAAGTATAACTGCATAAACAAACAATAACTAAGGTACTAACTCATTTCCTAAATGACCAAACATCTCCCACTTCCAATATTGCGCTAAGTTTCATGGGTGTGACGTCTCGCAAAGCGAAATCCAAACAAGGAACCCCCTGATACACTACTACCTAACATTGTCGGTCGTCGAGATCCGTTAGGCCCTCGGTCTATAACACGTACCCCTAAATTCTCGTATCTTGACATAAAAGTATACTCATCCACTCCCATGTTACAAAAGACACACACATCATGACGCTTTTACTATCACACGTTTCTTAGCGCAAACAAATTTACGAGCTATATCTCCCCGCTCGATAATTAGCCAACCTATCCTCAATCACATTAGTAAACGTCCCTACTCACCGAGATAAAATATCAATACAAACATATTCTCATAAGTCCAATATACTAAGATTCGTTATGCACACATACTTATAAATTGTTGCACTAAAGAGGGATGCTACTATATTTCAAGACAAAAATGATTGATTTATAGGGTTTAAATTTATGTATGTCATGCGTTTAACATAAACATAAGCTCAAAGTGAAAAATAACTTTGAGTTGTTCAATATCTCTCGTACTATTTGGTTATCTTTAGATTTGAGCGTTTATATTACTCTATTTGCAATTGTTCCCTCAATTGATTTTATCAATTTTTGGTGGTGTTCGATGTAGGGTCTTTTGAGCACATTAATTTTTTTTTCTATCGGATTAGAGTTCTACATGAATAATACGCTAGCGCTTTGCGCGAATTGAGCTAGTTAGTCTAATAAGTATACCCGTTTTCTTTAGGGGTCGAGTATAAATTCGTGGAATTCGAACTTTACTATTTTTTATTTGTTGGAGTGAATGCCGAGCAAAACCCCTCCCCAATCATCATTCCCCTCCACACTCGTCTTTGTTTTTATCTTTTTATGTGGTGCCATCTTTATTCCCCTGCTAAAAAAGAAACTTGTTGAACATCTTCTCCAAATGGATCGTCTTCTCTTATGTGCCACAATTTTTAACCTCCTTTTCATCTTCTCCATTATCTCAGGTAATTACCACAACAACTAATATATCTTTCGATTTCTTCAGTTGTTGCTTTATCTATATTTCTTAGTTTGATTTACAGTGGTACAGTCCACCTCTTTCAAGATAGTAAACAAGTGCCGGCACACGGTATGGCCCGGGATACTAACGGGCGCCGATAGGACACCAATCTCCCCAACTGGTTTCACCCTCAACTCCGGCAAGTCCAAGACTCTCCACATGCCAAGGTCTTGGTCCGGCCGTTTATGGGGCCGTACACTCTGTTCCCAAGATTCCACCGGAAAATTCTCTTGCGTCACAGGCGATTGCGGCTCCGGAAAGATAGAATGCGCCGGGGGTGGCGCTATCCCCCCCGCCACCCTGGCAGAGTTCACCCTCAACGGTGACCAAGGTTTGGACTTTTATGACGTCAGCCTAGTGGATGGGTACAACCTGCCCATGCTTGTGGTGGCCAAGGGAGGTACAAGTGGGGGATGCAGCTCCACGGGGTGTTTGGTGGACTTGAACGGAGCTTGTCCGGTGGATTTGAAGGTGGCGCGTGGGAGTGGGAGCGTGGCGTGTAAGAGCGCGTGTGAGGCGTTTGGGGATCCGCAGTATTGCTGCAGTGAGGCCTATGCCACTCCGGACACGTGTCAACCGTCTGCGTACTCGTTGTTCTTCAAGCATGCGTGCCCACGCGCCTATAGTTACGCGTATGATGATAAGACTAGCACCTTCACTTGTGCATCCGCGGATTACATTATCATTTTCTGTCCCTCACCTTTCACCAGGTAAATTTACTACTTCGTCTCCTTTGAGCTTACGATTTTAAAATGTATGTTTTTAATCAATAATATATCTCATATGGGACAATTAATGAATCATTTTATTAATGAAACCAAACACAATTAATGGATCAATCTGTAAATGGACCAATTTATAAATGGATCAATTTACAATTTTGGGACAACGAAACAGGGCCTAAGGCGTTGCGTAAATTGCTTGATTATGTAAATTGGTTCATTGTGAATTAGTGAATTTTAAATGTGTGGATTTGAAATGATTTTAAATTCAATTTTCTGCAATGTTTGGTAATCTGAAATTGATGTTGAGGTTTTATGAGGAAAAAAAAGATAAAAAAAAATTAAGAGAAAGAAAAGGGGGGGCGGAGGGGAGAGGGAGAGGAACATGCATTTTATGCGTCTCCCGTTTCAAATGGATGCATTTCACGTTTTTTGTGACATGAATCCAATTACAGATTTTACACATGAACTAAAATAGTGCAATTAATGAATCAATTCATTAATGAAACCAAACACAATTAATTAGTCAATTTGTAAATGAACCAATTTATTAACGAGACAATTTATAATTTTGGAACAACCAAACGAGACCTAACTCAATACATTATCTTTAGTTTTTTTATAGGCTTTTTTTTTGGCTTAACCCAATCAATAACTAGAATACCGCTATACAGTGCAGTGCAGACCGACCGTTTATCCGCCTAACCTGTCATATCAAACAATTGAATGTGAAAAAGGCTTACAAAGATAAACAACAATTCGATTCTTAATAAGAACTTTTCGAATATATCATTTTTAACCTTTTCGAACACACACAAGAAACAATGCACCAACAAAACATAATAAAAAACGCGATATTATAGACCATATTGTCTAAAACAAAGTTATTGGAACTTCAAAAAATGGGCTTATATAAGCAAAGTAAAAAACTAGTACATGTATATTCAAGTTGATAAATAATCGAACAAGTTTTGAACTACCATGAACCACATAAAAGCAAGTTGATAAATAATCGAACAAGTTTTGAACTACCATGAACCACTGTTGTAAAAGTATTCAGACATTAAGCTCATATGTAACTTCAAAAATAAAACTATATATGGGAAGCCAAAAATAAGTGTCCGTAGACCAGCTTTGGACCACCGCGAAAGTATTTACACTGTGAGCTCATATGTAACAATAAAAAAAAGAATAAACTTCAAATGCGAGAACAAAAATTTCAGGCGCAACAAATTAAAAACTGACAACCTAACGCACTGATTAGCAACAGTGGCAAATCAATAATCAACTAGCTACCTTACGTCAAGTTGCACTATAAGGTGTAATACCCCGTACTTTTGGCTATATTTATTTTTGGGTTTAATTAATTAAATGCGTATTAATTGGAAATTAATCCGGGTTATAAATACTAATGAGATGCGAGTTGGTATTTGATTATGTGCATATGTGTTTTGATATATGTATTCGGTATTATAAAAGTTGTCGTGAGATTTATATACGACATTTTATAAATTTTGTTGAGACGCGTGGGACCGCCGCGTCACGGTGAAATATTTTGATAATAAAAGTGAATTTAAAATATACAATCCGTATGGTCGTTTTGAGTGCGCCAACGCGTCCGGAAGGGTCGAGATAGTCAGAAAACACTAGCCGGGGGTATAGTTTGGGTCCCGGGGTATTTTTAGGCCATACCGGCAACTTAAAGGGTATTTTGGTAATTTTACATTTTGAGGAATTCAAAGTGATGAAAATTGGTTAATTAAATCTGATGTGGATTTGACCCACTAAGCCCATAACCAACCCATATTAACCTAGAAGGCTACGTAGGTTATCATTTAGGTTTTCTAAGTTCCCCAAATCAAACCCTAGCCACCTTAAGCCACCATTGGAGAAAGAGCTTGGAGAGAGGAATTTCTGCAGAAAACTTCATCAAACCTACACCAAAATCAGAAATCAAACCAAGGCAAGTGATTTAAATTACATTCCTTAAGCAGTGAATGCTTCTTCCATGTTAGAAACCTTGATAATCAATCTTATATAAGAGTTAAATGAAAACCCATGAAATTGGAAGTTATTATTTAATTTTGGGATAGGTTTGCATGTAGAAACATTGTTTGAAGATTGAATTCAGAGATTTCATATCTATGTGATGTATAAACGGATTAAAATCTGGGAAATTATGATGAGAAAAATCTAGGGTTTATGTTCTTGAAGAAAATTAGGGAATAATGTAGAAACTTGTGATTTATTGATGTTTAGAAGGTATTAAACCCTTAAAATATGTTAGTATATCTCCTTAGCATGATTTAGTATGATTAGAGGACTTAATACATTGTTGGAACGAATTTTAGAAGAGACTTGAGGAGTAAAAATGGTGAAAAACGATTTTTGGGAAAATCTGGGCTTGAACTGGTCGTTCGTTAGAAACCATTCCCAGGTCGTTCGAACGAGCTCGTTCGAACGAGCTTCTAACGAATTGACCAGTCGCTTCTAACGAGGGGTAGTTTCGTTCGATATCTCGTTCGAACGAGATATCGTTAGAAGGTGCAGTTCGTTCGAACGAACTGGATCTCGTTCGAACAGTCTCGTTCGAACGAGACTTCTAACGAGCTGACAGTCCAAACTCGTTCGAACAACCTCGTTCGAACGAGACTTCTAACGAGCTGGCAGTTTGGGCCATTTTGGACTGTTTTGATTTTTGGAGTTCCGTAAACTTATTCGAGGATATAGATATCATTCCGTAGGTGTATTAATGATAGAATTGGGACATTTGGGTATTATGAGAAGGAATTTACATACGAGAGTTGTATTGCATGGACGGTTTGGGTTGAGACGTGAGTGTCTACTACGACGTGAGAAATTATGGCGCGTATAATTACAAACCGGAATAGTACAAATTGTAATAATTATAGTTAGTACGAGAGTGCAATATGTACTACGATTAAAATATAGTATTACTAAGATGTGTGTTTACTTAGTATTGGTATATGAATTGTGTGTATGACATACCTACCATACTTGCTATCACGGGAGGTTGCGTTCGCTTAGGACCCTCTAATCCTTGTGTGCCTACGGGGGGGATATAGACTGGTACCTCGATGAACATAGGTCAGAGAAAGACTTATTGGGATGTTAATAAGTCCGCTGATCGTGGGAGCGTAGGTATGTGCGTGACCCATGTGATGTGACTGTGTTCGCCTCCACTATTTGTGATTTGTGTTATCTGAACTATTCCTGAGAGATTCGGAATGTGTGATCCTTATGTACGTGATGTACCGGGATGGATAGCAGAGTATGTGTGCACCGCAGCTTAGTTCTCAGGGTGCTTGTATTGTATATTTATGATGTGAATAATATACACTTAATTAATGAGAACATTCATGTTAATGTTGTATAAATAATTACGGTATTGTTCCGAGAAACATAATGAGTTAGCTGATAGAGAAATATATTGCATATTGAGCATCTGAGTTTACATTAAATCCCTATCTAATTACGAGCGTTATATGTTAATAGGACCGGGTAATAAGGGTAGGAACTATTACAGTCTAGCTGGTTATGATGTCACTTAGCTAGTGGTTTACATCTTTGTAGATGGGTACTTACGTTAGGAGTGCACAGTTAGACGAGAGGTGAGAATATCATGTGAGTGTACGTCCTAACATGTACTTTGCATTTAATGTTTTAAATGTTTTTAAAGCACTTGCAGGTTTTTAAAATATAACTCCACATTCGGGCTCTGACCCGTTTGCTTTTCAAATCTTTTTCTTGTAAAACCATTTTAGGTGCCCAGCCACAGGGACACCAAGCATAGGATACTCATTCAGGTGACGAGCTGTAGCTGTTTGTGGAAGCTACAGGGATTTGCATGTAGACGCTTTTATCTTTTGGATTCCAGAGTCACTATCTATCAGTTGTAGGGCATGTTGCCCATTTCTATTTAGAGACATCTTTTACATTTCAGTCCTCAGACTTTAACATGTATTATTTCAGTTTTCGGTTATTCATTTCAGTTATGGGATTGTAGTGAGGAGTTTTCCTCCAGACTTTATTTACTCTATTGTGATGGTTATTCGTTTTACTTCAGTATGGTGAATGGTGTTTTTTATTTCTTCATTACACTTGTTGCATGTTAATCAGACTTAAATTAAAATTTGATAACTTACTTTTTAAATACTAGGTGGTTAGTAATCTTTAAAAGGTTTTCGACAGTGATGCTATTAACTGAGCCAACTTGGCATTTTGAATTAATTTAATAAAGGAGTAGCTACCCGGTATTTAATTAGTCGGGGTGTCACAGGTGGTATCAGAGCATCAGGTTCTAGTGTCCTTTAGGATCTGTACGGCTATTATGTTTCCGCTACGTTTCTTTGATATATAGCCCTATATTTTAGGACTGTTGTATTCTTTCTGTGTATGCTTCGTTCTTCAGCTATTTTAAGTTTATAAACAGCGAACTTATAAACTTTGTTCTTATTTCAGATGCCTCCACGACGTGCACGACGAGTTCCCAGGGATGCAACGCCCGAACCCCAGCCCGCTCCAGTTCAGGGTATGACGAACGCCGCTGAGGTTGCAGCTATAGTAGCCCAAGCGGTAAATGCCGCGATTGCCGTGATTCAGCAGGCACCACCTCAGGCGCCGGTTGTTGCGCCGGTACAGGCAAATGCATTCCCGTCTGCTTGGGAGCGTGTACGTGACGCTTTTCAGAAAGCGCATTCGCCAGAGTTTGCAGGTAGCTCAGATGTGGTAGTCTCGAGCCAATGGAGGAAGGATATGCAGAGGCACTTGAGAATGCATGAGTGCACTGATGTTCAGAAGCAGGTGCTAGCTACTTTCAAGCTGGTTGGATCTGCACTGCAGTGGTGGGAGTCCATTACCACCGCGGAGGAGAGGGAGGCTCTCACGATTCAGGAGTTCTGGGTGCGGTTCGACCGCAAGTACTTTCCGTCCGCAGTTCATACAGAAATGAGGAGGAAGCTGATGAGTCTGAGGCAGGAGGGTAAGACAGTGGCCGAGTATGAGGCCGAGTTCACGAATCTGTTGAACATCGTTCCAGACGAGATACCAACAGAGAAGAAGAAAATTGAGAAGTTCACCGACGGGTTGACTTGGAGGATCCGTCAGCATCTGCTAGGGAACCTATCGTTGGCCACCTATTCTGATGTGGTTAACGCTGCATTGTTGCACTGTCAGGACCACCGTTTTCATATGGCCGAGGGTAAAAGGTCGGGAGAGTCTAGCCATCAGGGCAGGACCGGAGGACATGGTGCCAGCGGGGCACAATCGGGTCAGGGACAGAGACAGAATGAGCAGGGCTCCCAGCAGGGGGATAATAAGAGGTTCAGGGAACTACAGGCAGGGACAGGGAGGTTTCCGTCAGGGCCGTCAGGGTCCAAACGGCCATCAGGACCAACAGGGGCAGAATGGGCAGCAGTTTCATCAGGGCCAGCAAGGCCAAGGGAGGAACGGTAACGGCCACCAGGGCCGGGGACAGCAGGGGCAGAGGGGAGGGAACTTCCCAGGGAAGTGCTTCGTTTGTGGCAAGACTGGCCATAAGAAGCAGGATTGTCCTGATAGGGGCAGGGTCCCACAGCAGCAGCAGCAGGGTGCTCGCCAGGAGCCACAGAGGCCTATGTTTCCCGCCGCTCTTCCCGCACCGCCACAGATGGTAGCACTGCCACCCATTCCAGCAGTCCCAGCTCAGCAGGGGCAGCTACAGTATGGAAGTGTCTACAACGTCCACCAGGCTGCAGTTCCACAGGCACCGCCCGCGATCGAGGGTACGTTTCCTATCCATGGCACTATGGGTCGGGTGTTATTTGATACGGGTGCTACACATTGTTTTATAGCTACACACTTCGCGAAAGCTTTAGGATTGTTAGCTACGGCAGAGAGCACAGTGACGTGTGTCGACTCACCATTGGGGAGTGGGTCACTTATTTTCTTTATATGCCGGGGAGTGGGGGTAGAGATCGGTGGTTTGGTATTGCCTGCAGACATGTTAGTGTTAGACATGCATGTTCACGATGTGATCATCGGTATGGATTGGCTCGTAGCATATAGGGACATGATTGATTGCTTCAGCGGGAGCATTGTTTTTGCCATTCCGGGGCAAGAGATGTTTGTAGTGGCGATGCCTCGCCCAGAGGGAGGATCGACCGCTCATCTGTATTACATTGAGGAGGATACCTCTAAGGAGGTTGTGATTCCTTTAGATTCCATCCCGGTTGTCAGGGAGTATTCAGATGTGTTTCAGGAGATACCAGGCTTACCACCAAGTCGAGAGATAGACTTCGTTATAGATTTGCTACCGGGTACGAGACCTATAGCACGCGCACCGTACCGTATGGCTCTAGCTGAGATGCGAGAGTTACGGGATCAGATAGAGCAGCTGTTGGGACAAGGCTTTATTCGAAGGAGTACCTCACCTTGGGGCGCTCCAGTTTTGTTTGTGAAGAAGAGGGATGGTTCACTGAGATTGTGTGTGGACTACCGAGAGTTGAATACGGTCACGATACGGAATAAGTATCCGTTGCCTCGAATCGATGACTTATTCGACCAGTTGAGAGGAGCTTCTTTCTTCTCGAAGATTGACTTGAGATCGGGATACCATCAGTTGCGTATCAGGGATGAGGATGTCTCGAAGACTGCGTTCTTATCGAGATATGGTTCTTACGAGTTTCGGGTTATGCGTTTCGGCTTGACCAACGCTCCAGCAGTGTTTATGGACTTGATGAACAGAGTGTTCAGGGATTTCCTAGATCAGTTTGTCATTGTCTTCATTGATGACATTCTGGTTTACTCTCAGACAGAGGAGGAGCACGCCGGGCATTTGAGGCAGGTTTTGCAGACACTCCGTCAGAACGAGTTGTATGCAAAATACGAGAAGTGCGGGTTTTGGCTGAAGGAAGTCCAGTTCTTGGGTCACATTATTTCCGACCAAGGGATATCTGTTGATCCAGGGAAGGTATCAGCGGTGAGGGAGTGGGGACAGCCACGACACCAACGGAGATTCGTAGTTTCTTGGGTCTAGCAGGATACTACAGGAGGTTTATTCGGGGTTTCTCGGAGATAGCAGGTCCTTTGACACATCTTACTCGTAAGGGTATGCCATACATCTGGAGTGATGCCTGTCAGTTGGCATTCGATGAATTGAAGGACAAATTGACCTCAGCACCTGTGTTAGCATTGCCGATACCGGGAGTTGAGTATTTGGTTTACACCGACGCGTCTTTGCAAGGACTTGGAGGTGTATTGCAGCAGGAGAGACAGGCCATAGCTTATGCTTCCCGTAAGCTTAAGCCTCATGAGAAGAATTACCCCACGCATGATTTGGAGTTGGCAGCAGTGGTATTTGCCCTACGGATTTGGAGGCACTATCTTTTGGGGGAGAAGTTCCAACTGTTCACGGATCACAAGTCCCTACAGTACCTGTTCACGCAGAAAGAGTTGAATATGCGGCAACGTAGGTGGCTTGAGTTTGTGAAAGACTACCAGTTCGACATACAGTACCACCCGGGTAAGGCTAACGTGGTAGCAGACGCGTTGAGCCGTAGGCCAGCAGATGAGGTGGCAGAGGTGTGGAAAGCAAAGTGGAAGGAATTGGGACACCAGGATGCAGTGGCCTGATCTTTCATGTCTGTAATGACCGTTACACCGCAGATTGTCACGAAGGTAGTACGGGCACACGCCGATGACTCGTTCTGTCAGGAGCAGATAGTTCGATTACTAGCAGAGGGAGCCGAATCCTATACCGTTAGCTCAGACGGGGGATTACGCTTCAATGGGAGATTGGTAGTTCCGGAAGGAGAGGAATTGCGACACGAAGTGATGGCAGAGTCGCACGGCTCACGGTTCGCGGTACATCCCGGAGGGGACAAAATGTACCAAGACATGAGACGGCAGTATTGGTGGAGCGGTATGAAGAGAGATATCGCTGAGTTTGTTTCGAAATGCGCCACTTGTCAGCTTGTAAAAGTGGATCATCAGAGACCAGCAGGATTGCTACAGCCGTTGGAGGTCCCGGTGTGGATGTGGGAGAGCATATCCATGGACTTTATCACAGGGTTACCTACGTCGCAGAGGGGTCACGACTCCGTTTGGGTAATTGTGGACAGGTTGTCCAAGGTCGCTCACTTCTTAACCGTAAGGACTGACTACACCACGGGACAGTATGCCCAGCTCTTCATTTCAGAGATTGTGAGACTTTACGGTGTGCCCCTAAATATCGTGTCTGACAGAGACAAGATATTTGTTTCGCGGTTTTGGGAGAGTTTCCAGGAGGTCATGGGAACGGAATTGCGGTTGAGTACGGCTTATCATCCGCAGACCGATGGGCAGACAGAGCGCACCAATCAGATGTTGGAGGACATGCTACGCATGTGCATTATTGACTTCGGGGGTGGATGGGAGCAGTACCTTCCACTGGTGGAGTTTGCTTACAACAACTCCTATCAGTTCACTATTGACATGGCTCCGTTTGAGGCATTGTACGGTAGGCCTTGTCGTTCCCCAGCATGTTGGTTAGAAGTGGGGGACAACAAACTACTTGGGCCGGAAGTGATTCAAGATACTTCGGCAAGGATTGAGTTGATTCGGAGTCGCATTCGGGTAGCTCAAGATAGGCAGAATAGTTGTGCTGATGCGAAGAGGTTTTTCAGGGAGTTCCAAGTGGGGGACCAGGTTTTGCTCAGGGTATCTCCGATGAAGGGGATTATGCGTTTCGGGAAGAAGGGGAAGTTGGCACCGAGGTATGTGGGGCCGTTTCCTATCATTGAGCGGATTGGACCGGTTGCGTATAGACTTGGACTACCGGAGCACTTGCATCGGATTCATGACGTGTTCCATATTTCCTCCCTAAGGAAATACCTTAGAGATAATTTGGCCCATTCTCACATTGCTGTGGAGGACATCGATCTCCAGCCGGATAGCTCCTACGAGGAGGGGCCAATTGCTATTTTGGACCGAAGCGAGAGGAAACTGCGGTCAAAGATAGTCCCGTTAGTGCGTGTTCAGTGGCGACATCACAATGTCGAAGAGTCCACATGGGAGCGCGAGGATGAGATGCGCGAACGTTATCCAGAGTTATTTTTAGCAGGTACTTTCTAGTTTCGAATTTCGGGACGAAATTCAGTTATTAGGGGGGGAGTATGTAATACCCCGTACTTTTGGCTATATTTATTTTTGGGTTTAATTAATTAAATGCGTATTAATTGAAAATTAATCCGGGTTATAAATACTAATGAGATGCAAGTTGGTATTTGATTATGTGCATACGTGTTTTGATATATGTATTCGGTATTATAAAAGTTGTCGTGAGATTTATATACGACATTTTATAAATTTTGTTGAGACGCGTGGGACCGCCGCGTCACGGTGAAATATTTTGATAATAAAAGTGAATTTAAAATCTACAATCCGTATGGTCGTTTTGAGTGCGCCAACGCGTCCGGAAGGGTCGAGATAGTCAGAAAACACTAGCCGAGGGTATAGTTTGGGTCCCGGGGTATTTTTAGGCCATACCGGCAACTTAAAGGGTATTTTGGTAATTTTACATTTTGAGGAATTCAAAGTGACGAAAATTGGTTAATTAAATCTGATGTGGATTTGACCCACTAAGCCCATAACCAACCCATATTAACCTAGAAGGCTACGTAGGTTATCATTTAGGTTTTCTAAGTTCCCCAAATCAAACCCTAGCCACCTTAAGCCACTATTGGAGAAAGAGCTTGGAGAGAGGAATTTCTGCAGAAAACTTCATCAAACCTACACCAAAATCAGAAATCAAACCAAGGCAAGTGATTTAAATTACATTCCTTAAGCAGTGAATGCTTCTTCCATGTTAGAAACCTTGATAATCAATCTTATATAAGAGTTAAATGAAAACCCATGAAATTGGAAGTTATTATTTAATTTTGGGATAGGTTTGCATGTAGAAACATTGTTTGAAGATTGAATTCAGAGATTTCATATCTATGTGATGTATAAACGGATTAAAATCTGGGAAATTATGATGAGAAAAATCTAGGGTTTATGTTCTTGAAGAAAATTAGGGAATAATGTAGAAACTTGTGATTTATTGATGTTTAGAAGGTATTAAACCCTTAAAATATGTTAGTATATCTCCTTAGCATGATTTAGTATGATTAGAGGACTTAATACATTGTTGGAACGAATTTTAGAAGAGACTTGAGGAGTAAAAATGGTGAAAAACGATTTTTGGGAAAATCTGGGCTTGAACTGGTCGTTCGTTAGAAACCATTCCCAGGTCGTTCGAACGAGCTCGTTCGAACGAGCTTCTAACGAATTGACCAGTCGCTTCTAACGAGGGGTAGTTTCGTTCGATATCTCGTTCGAACGAGATATCGTTAGAAGGTGCAGTTCGTTCGAACGAACTGGATCTCGTTCGAACAGTCTCGTTCGAACGAGACTTCTAACGAGCTGACAGTCCAAACTCGTTCGAACAGCCTCGTTCGAACGAGACTTCTAACGAGCTGGCAGTTTGGGCCATTTTGGACTGTTTTGATTTTTGGAGTTCCGTAAACTTATTCGAGGATATAGATATCATTCCGTAGGTGTATTAATGATAGAATTGGGACATTTGGGTATTATGAGAAGGAATTTACATACGAGAGTTGTATTGCATGGACGGTTTGGGTTGAGACGTGAGTGTCTACTACGACGTGAGAAATTATGGCGCGTATAATTACAAACCGGAATAGTACAAATTGTAATAATTATAGTTAGTACGAGAGTGCAATATGTACTACGATTAAAATATAGTATTACTAAGATGTGTGTTTACTTAGTATTGGTATATGAATTGTGTGTATGACATACCTACCATACTTGCTATCACGGGAGGTTGCGTTCGCTTAGGACCCTCTAATCCTTGTGTGCCTACGGGGGGGATATAGACTGGTACCTCGATGAACATAGGTCAGAGAAAGACTTATTGGGATGTTAATAAGTCCGCTGATCGTGGGAGCGTAGGTATGTGCGTGACCCATGTGATGTGACTGTGTTCGCCTCCACTATTTGTGATTTGTGTTATCTGAACTATTCCTGAGAGATTCGGAATGTGTGATCCTTATGTACGTGATGTACCGGGATGGATAGCAGAGTATGTGTGCACCGCAGCTTAGTTCTCAGGGTGCTTGTATTGTATATTTATGATGTGAATAATATACACTTAATTAATGAGAACATTCATGTTAATGTTGTATAAATAATTACGGTATTGTTCCGAGAAACATAATGAGTTAGCTGATAGAGAAATATATTGCATATTGAGCATCTGAGTTTACATTAAATCCCTATCTAATTACGAGCGTTATATGTTAATAGGACCGGGTAATAAGGGTAGGAACTATTACAGTCTAGCTGGTTATGATGTCACTTAGCTAGTGGTTTACATCTTTGTAGATGGGTACTTACGTTAGGAGTGCACAGTTAGACGAGAGGTGAGAATATCATGTGAGTGTACGTCCTAACATGTACTTTGCATTTAATGTTTTAAATGTTTTTAAAGCACTTGCAGGTTTTTAAAATATAACTCCACATTCGGGCTCTGACCCGTTTGCTTTTCAAATCTTTTTCTTGTAAAATCATTTTAGGTGCCCAGCCACAGGGACACCAAGCATAGGATACTCATTCAGGTGACGAGCTGTAGCTGTTTGTGGAAGCTACAGGGATTTGCATGTAGACGCTTCTATCTTTTGGATTCCAGAGTCACTATCTATCAGTTGTAGGGCATGTTGCCCATTTCTATTTAGAGACATCTTTTACATTTCAGTCCTCAGACTTTAACATGTATTATTTCAGTTTTCGGTTATTCATTTCAGTTATGGGATTGTAGTGAGGAGTTTTCCTCCAGACTTTATTTACTCTATTGTGATGGTTATTCGTTTTACTTCAGTATGGTGAATGGTGTTTTTTATTTCTTCATTACACTTGTTGCATGTTAATCAGACTTAAATTAAAATTTGGCAACTTACTTTTTAAATACTAGGTGGTTAGTAATCTTTAAAAGGTTTTCGACAGTGATGCTATTAACTGAGCCAACTTGTCATTTTGAATTAATTTAATAAAGGAGTAGCTACCCGGTATTTAATTAGTCGGGGTGTCACATAAGGAAGTAATAGTAATAGTGTCCCCGGCTCATTAAATAAGCACGCAACAAACACGAACTTTTTAGCTATGAAGCACGGACACGTAATACATGTTTCGACACGCGACACGTGATTGATCCAAAAATTAAGATATGACACGCTATGATATGTATAATATATAATATATATTTCTATATATATTAATGAAATAAAACAAATTTTTTTCATAAAATATATTATTAGAGCATTTTTAACCTGAAATTAAGAAAATTTATCATACGAAACAAAATTTAAACAAACTTTGACATTAAGAATCATAAATAAAGTAGAATCACTATCACATGAGAAAAAGATTAAAAAAAAATTAATTTCACATGTCCAAAGCGTATCCTTGCGTGTCCTTTTACGTGTCCAATCTAAATAAAAAAGGACTTACGTGTCCCAACGTGTTGGCATCATGTCGGAGTGTGTCACGTGTGAGTCAAAGCTGACTCGTGACTTCCGGGAAAGTGTGCGTGCTTCATAGGTGTCGGACACGGACACATTGCCTTTTGAGAAAGTGTCCATGCTTCGTAGCTTTTTAGAATAAGTTATAAATCAACTAAAGGAATTCATTTTTTTAAATAAGAAAAAAATGCAAAACAATATAGATGTATGACATTAAAACATAAGAACAATAAAGTAGCAAAATATCACTGAAAATTAGGAACAATCAATTAGTTACACACAGTCCAACAACAAACAACCATATTCTTATTAAAAACTAAACTTTATTCTAAATTGGATAAAAAATGACTGAACCCATAAAATGGAAAACACAATCTTGCAACAAATAGGAACTTTTTAGGACATATATGCGCATTTAACATGTGTGTAGTGTGCGCTTAAATATGACAAAAAGACCAAAATAAAATTTAGAACATATCGACTCTAAACAATTTAGTGAAACCATCTTTATTTTGAAAAATTTCTCTAAAACATACTATATTGTTATTGAAACCATCAATATGTGAAAAATTAGTGTTTAAGCAATTATTTACACACAAAAACAAAACCATATTCTTGTAGAAAACTGAATGTTATTGTAAAATTGGAAAAAAAAAGACAAAACGCATAAAATGGAAAACACACAATTCAACAGGATGACCATCAATTGAAAATCATTAAGTAACACATCAATTAAAAATCAATTAAAACACCAAAACTAAGATATCAGAACATAATTTGTATCAAAAGCTAACATTATATCATCTTTTAAGAACTAGTGTGTGCGTGAGGGGCTAAAATCAACAAAATAAACCCTAGAAAACCCTAGGTAGGTGAGACTGAGACTTTGTTAAACCTATAAAACTTACGAACAAAAAGTGGCAATGAAAAATTAAAATACATCCATTATGTCATATTTGTTTTGGTTTTGCTTTCGAAATTTTAAAAAATAGGTCATTTTAGGTAGACTTGTAAGTAGGAAGATCGGTTATATTTACCAGAGTTATAACGTCATATACAAAAAATCAGCAAACCAACACAAAAAGGTCTAAATCTCAAGTTATACAGATTTATATTCATCAACTTGAAGCAAAATTATGACTACGAATGTGCACACACACTCACACACCCACCCCCCCCCCCCCCCCCCCCCCCTACACACACACACATATATATATATATATATATATATAAAATGTCATATACGAAAATAAGCAACTATATTTGAAATTATACATATTTATATTCATTGATTTGACAGCAAAATTTTAATTAATAATGTGCATACAGTTATAGATAGATAGATGATACTTTGTTTGACCTGTAAAACATACAAAAAAACAACAAAAATGACATTGAATGGCTACATTTGAAATTATACATATTTATATTCATAAATTTGATGAAATTGTTTTAACTAATAATGATAGATAGATAGATAGATAGATAGATGATACTTTGTTAAGCCAGTAAAACTTACAAAAAAAACAACAAAAATGACATTGAAATATTAAAATATATCCACTAGTGCCCACCACTTTTAATCAAGCCCAATAGCATCCTATAAATTACAATAACCAATTATAATATCTGCATCCCGATTGTTGTTACACTACATATAAAACTTAACCCAAGCAATAAGTTACCTCAAACTAACCAAAAATGCAAATTTCAATGACGAGTGTGGAAATCTTCTAAAAACATGAAGCAAATTAATTTGAGGTCTGAACAATACATCATATATATATATATATATATATATATATATATATATATATATATAAGGAATGAGATTATTACGCTAAGAGATGAAATAGCCACGCATAGTAAAGAAGAAAATAATTACCTCAAGCGTATTTGAAGGTTGAGTTTGAAACTCCGGTAGAATATTCAAAATGAGCCTAAACAACACATGAAATAAATATGTCATTAATGAATCAATTATGACTATTAGGTACTATAAGAGATGAAATTCTCTATAAATAACATTACTAGGGTTTCAAATGCGGCGAGGATGAAGATGAAGGGTTACTCAAAGAATCTCATCTTAATCACTCATAATAAACTAATTTAAAAACCCTAAAATTGTTGAATCCACTTACAGTTGTGCTCAAATCAAATGTGAGGATGAAATTCAAGGGTTATTCATATAATCCCATCCTAATCACTGAGAATGAACCTATTTAAAAACCCTACTATTTGGAAATCAACTTATAGTTGTGGTCCACCTTTTGTTGTGTTTAAGGTCCGAGTGAAGGGTGGGCGGAAGTGGAGGGAGAGAGAACGAGAAGGGCTGATCATGGAGGGTAGAGGAAAGCGGCTTGATTTGTGTTGTTGGTCGAGAGAAGAGGAGAGATTGAAGGTTTGTCCAAGACAGACAGACGGACGGACAAGTGATGTTTTCGGTGAGTGGTGGAGAAGATCTCCCTAAACGGTCGGTCGATAATATATTTTGATTTAACCCTCAAAGTTGAAAAATTAGACATAACCCTCAATAATTTAACAACTTTACTTTTCCGTTAAAAAACGTCACTAATGAGATATGGCATAATCGTGTGGGTCACATAAATTATGAAAACCTTAGTAGACTGTCTTCTCAAGAAATAGTTAGAGGTATTCCTAAGATCAAACCTATTGCTAATATTGTCTGTGGATCATGTCAAGAAGGAAAAATTGTTAAGGCCCCTCATAAGAAAGTCAAAGATATCCTTACCTCTAAACCTTTGGAGCTCATCCATATGAACCTTATGGGTCCTTCTCGAACTGTTAGTCTCTCTGGACACAGTTACATTCTTGTTATGGTTGATGACTTCACCAGATTTACTTGGGTAGCTTTCTTAAAACAGAAATTTGACATTTTCCAAACTTTTTTGAAAATCTTACTTCGCATTGAAAATGAGAAAGATACTCAAGTAAATAGAATTCGTAGTGATAGAGGTGAAGAATTCATTGATACTGGTGTTATAGAGTATTGTGATTACAATGGTTACAAACATGAATTTAGTGCTCCTAAGACTCCTCAACAAAACGGTATTGCTGAGAGAAAGAATCGTACCCTTCAAGAGATGACACGTGCTATGGTTTATGCAAAATCCTTACCTAAGTATTTTTGGGTAGAATTTATTCATACTGCGTGTTACATTATCGATAGGGTCTATCTTAGAAAGAATTCTAAACAAACTCCTTACGAACTTTGGTATGGGAAGAAGCCCAATCTTAATTATCTTAGAACCTTTGGTAGTACGTGTTAAGTCTG
Source organism: Sambucus nigra (assembly GCA_949130495.1). Lineage (NCBI taxonomy): Eukaryota > Viridiplantae > Streptophyta > Magnoliopsida > Dipsacales > Adoxaceae > Sambucus > Sambucus nigra. Next base: position 447,211,657 of record OX422210.1, on the reverse strand, counting down.
CAAAGATAGAGAACACTTATCCAAATTTGAGACTCGTGGAGATAAAGCCATCTTTCTAGGATATTCTCCTAACAGTAGAGCATACCGTGTCTATAATCTTCGCACTAAGACCTTAATGGAATCCATAAACGTAATTGTAAGTGACACTACTATAGAGAGCAAGACTGGAGAACCAACTATTGTGGATGAGTCTAAAAATATTTTAGAAAAAGACTCTTCAGAAATAGATGATTCTTTACCAATTGAGACACCTGAAGTACCTAATTGGGTTGCTAAAGACCACCCCATAGACAATGTTGTTGGTAACCCTAGTGAGCATGTACGTATAAGATCTCAATTAAGAAACTATGCTCATTATGCATGTTTTGTTTCCCCTGTGGAACCAAAGAATGTAAATGATGCATTGAATGATCCTCATTGGATTTCTACAATGCAGGAAGAACTTCTTCAATTCGTCATTCATGATGTTTGGTATCTTGTACCTAGGCTTGATCATAAAAAGGTTATTGGAATATGTTGGATATTTAAAAATAAATCTGATGAAAGTGGGATAGTCATTAGAAACAAAGCCAGATTAGTTGCTCAAGGATACTCTCAAATTGAAGGAATAGATTTTAACGAGACTTTTGCTCCTGTTACTCGATTAGAATCTGTTCGTCTTCTCTTTGCCATAGCTTGCTACTTACATTTCACGCTTTACCAAATGGATGTCAAATCTGCCTTCCGTAATGGAATATTGACTGAGGAGACCTATGTAGAACAACCAAAAGGGTTCATTGACCCTAAATATCCAAATCATGTCTTGTCTTAAAAAGGCTTTGTATGGCCTAAATCAGGCGCCAAGAGCCTGGTATGAGCGTCTTTTCAATTTTCTCTTAGACAGTGGGTTTAAGAGAGTTGGAAATGATCAAACCCTTTTTGTCAAACATTTTGACAAACATATCATTATAACTCAAGTTTACGTAGACGATATCATCTTTGGATCAACCTCCCATAATGAAGTTAAATCTTTTTCTGAAATTATGCATAAAGAATTTCAAATGTCTCTTATGGGGGAGTTGCAATTCTTCTTAGGTCTTCAAGTCAAACAGAATTCAGAAGGACAAGTGATGTTTTGGGTGAGTGGTGGAGAAGATCTCCCTAAACGGTCGGTCGATAATATATTTTGCTTTAACCCTCAAAGTTGAAAAATTAGACATAACCCTCAATAATTTAACAACTTTACTTTTCCGTTAAAAAACGTCACTAATTAGTTTATTGCAAAACCGAAATGGGAAACAAATGAAGTTGGATGAGAATAATCTGACCAAAATAGAGTTGAGAGATCGGGCATGCACCCAATTCGCTCGATGGATGTATGATGCGGGGCTTTCTTTCAATTCCGTTAAATATGAAAGCTTTCACTTATTTATTGAATCAGTTGGACAATACGGACCAGGTATGAAACCACCTAGTTACCATGAGGTGAGGTTCCGTACTTAAAGAGGAGGTTGCAAGCAAGGAAAAATTGATGAATGATCACAAAGTGGAATGGGCGAAGAATGGGTGTTCTCTTATAGCAGATGGTTGGCAAGATAAGAGAGAGGACTTTGATTAACTTTTTAGTCAACTCTCCAAAAGTTAGTATGTTTATAGAATCCGTTGACGCTTCGGCCTATTTAAAAAATGCTACAAAAATGTTTTGAATTGCTTGGTAATTTTGTGGAAAAGGTGGGAGAGTCCAAGGTGGTACAAGTTGTCATGGATTGCGCGTCCGCTAATATCTTAGCCGGTAAGATATCTTTATATCTTTGTATTTTAAGTACACATCTTTTATTATTTATGTAAAATATAATTCAATTTCATATTATAAAATTTTATTTATTTTCTCTTGATAGGTTCTTACTTGGATGCGAAGTATCCACACTTATATTGGTCACCATGTGCGGCTCATTGTTTGGACTTGATGTTGGAGGATATATTCAAGTTAACAAACATGAAGAAGACTTTTGCAAAAGCTATTTACTTAAATAGCTTTATTTATACTCGGCCGGGGGGTGGTGAATATGTTAAGGAAATTCACAAACTGTAAGGAGTTGCTTAGGCCCGCAAAAACTAGGTTTGCGACGGCCTTTATCACATTGTCGAGAATTCATAAACAAAATAGCAACTTGCGAAAAATGTTCACTTACGAAGAATGGAACACTAGTAAGTGGGCAAAGGAGGCACAAAGGAAAAGGGTGGTGGGAATTATAATGATGCCTTCCTTTTGAAATCATATTGCGTTCGGTCTTAAGGCCACGTGTCTCTTGTTCGTGTTCTTCGATTGGTTGATGGTGAAAGGATGCCTCCAATGGGATATATCTATGAGGCAATGATAGGGCAAAAGAAGCCACTGAGAAGTCTTTTGGGGGGGAATGAAGCTAGATATAAAGAAAATTTTGAGATTATTGATAGGAGGTGGGATGTCGAACTTCATCGGCCCTTGCATGCAGCTGGGTATTTCTTGAACCCGGAGTTCTTCTATACTAATCCGAACATTGAGCAAGATGAAGAGGTGATATCGGGTTTGTATAAATGCATTGCAAGATTGGTGCCAAGCATTGAAACACAAGATATAATTATTGACGAGCTGGTCGAGTATAAGAGAGCTGATGGTCTCTTTGGGTTAGATATGGCTGTGAGGCAAAGAGCCAAGAAGGCGCCAGGTAATCTTCATGAATTACAAGTGATTTTTCTTTTCACATGTATATTGCAATTAACGTAACATATTAATTGGAATTTTTATAATTAATAGCTGAGTGGTGGGGTTCATATGGAACTTCAATCCCAAATTCGCAAAAAATTGCAATTAAGATTCTCAGCCTTACATCTAGTGCGTTTGGTTGCCAGAGGAATTTGAGTGTTTTTGAACATGTAAGTCATTAATATTATTTGATAATTAATATTTCAATTATTTTGCTAACTTCTATTATATGTTAGAATACTAATTAGTTATATATGATTTTTGGAAGTTTCATAGCAAGAAAAGGAATAGGTTGAGTCAATCTCGTCTGAATGATTTGCTGTTCGTTAAGTATAATCGAGCATTGAAGCGTCGGTTCAAATTACGCGATACAATTGACCCCATCGCCTTGAATGAAATTAATGAAAGCAACGAGTGGTTGCTGGGAAGGATTGATGGAGATTCAGATGAAGATAGTGAGCTTGTTTTTGATGATGATGATGCACTCACGTGGGGAATGGCTAGTCGTGCTGCCGGGGTTGGAGCGCTACCTACAATTCTAGATCAGTTGCTTTGGGATCGAGTTTAGGAGCTTCTTCAAAGGTGCCAGACAGGGAGAGAAGATCAGTTGGTGGTACTTCATAGATGAAGAAGATGAGACTGATGAGGAAAAAGAAGAAGGATTTGAAGAGGAGGAGACTAACTTTGATGAAACTGATTTGATAATTTGGGTGACGACTTTGATGAGATTTAGATGATGATCGGAAGAAGATGTTTGTGTCTTTCGTTTCATTTTGTGTCTTAACTCTTTGTTAGTTTGTTATTTAATTTCAAACTTAAACTTGTTGGCGACAATGGTTGTCTTTTATATATTTTAAGACTTGCATTTATCGGTTAAAGTTTAGATTTACGTGATAATATGTTATATTTTGGAATCTTACTCATGCCTTTCAGTTTATCATATTGATGTCATGATATTATTATAACATCAATATATTGCTTTAATTTTTTATTCGATTTTAAAAAAAAAAAGTGCGCCTAGCTTCAATCAGGCGTGCGCCTCGCCTTGTGCCTAGGCTCCAGAGACACCTTTGCGCAGGGGTGCGCCTAGTGCCTTAAACAACAATGGGTTGGCTTACTCTTGCCGATCTACCTCCCGACGTGCAGAGGAGGCTGCTGCCTCGGTGGAATCCGTTGGAGCTTCCTCTCAGGCAGAGGAGACTCCTCTGGCTTCTTATTGAAAAACGTCGCTAATGCCGTTTAACACAAGGTTAAACTGTATAAGCAACTCCGAATGTTTGTTGGAGAAACCCTTTTCTTTTGAAAATAAAAATTATAAACAAGATGTGTTTACAAAGAAACTTATGTACGAGAGTAATTAAGATTATGTAATCAGTTTTTAAAACTAAGGCAGTTTCAAAAATTCAGCACACTTAAAGAATGAGGTGAGTAGATGAAGATAATCAACACACGATTTTAACGTGGTAAAACCTCTCCCAACAGAGGAAACATCCACGATGACTTCTAAGTCACAAAAGCAAAAATCCACTAATAACAAAAATTAGTTACAAACTATACAACATGCAAGCACACAAATCAACCTATTATAAGTTTAGGAATATACCCCACTTGGTGTCCTTCTAACTTCTCATAGATCTGATTTGTTAATGATGTTCCTCCAGTTTGCTAACTTCCTTTGCTTTAGCTTCTTTACGTCGACTCAATGATTTCAGATCTTAAACACAACACTTCCAGTGTAGTAGTGTGTTAAGTGTTGTGAAGTGATTCCTATACACATGCATGAACTCACACACACTTAGATTTACAAACAGTCCTAGTAAATTACATATAAAGTCTATATGCAGTAATTTTAATTTATTTCTTTCTCACAGAACTCAAATCCTTTTGACCTTTAAAGATAACCCAGATTCCACGGAGATCTTGCTTCAGAAATCGGTCAAGACCTTAATCAATCTCTTTTGAAAACATTTATGAGATTGAAAACCCTCCAAGTGCGAATCCAACTAGGTCAGAATTAAGTTTCGTAAGAAAAGAATCCAGAAAACATTTTCAAAACCAAATCAGTACGATTTACTTGAAACAAGTATAAAAAATGCAGATCTAGTGAAAATGTAACATATAGTATGTAGATCTAACGTTTCTATGAAAAAGAAACTAGATCTTCACACAAATGTTTAAGTTGTGTACAAGATCTAAAGATCAAGAGGTTACAGCAACGATATGAACAAACCACTCTTCCTCTCTCTCTCAAACACTCAGGTTGTGTTTGGGTTTGAATATGCGAAGGTTTGTTTCAGAGAAGGTGAACTGTTTAGGGTTAGGGTTAGGGTTAGGGTTTGGCTAACAGGTTTTTCTTTCTCTCTCTTCTCTCTTTTCTTTTCTCTCTTCTCTCTCACTTCTCTCTTCTCTCTTATTTTTTTTCTCAGAAAGACGAATGCCCAAAAGTTCTCTAAGGCTGAGAAGTGGAGGGTATATATAGGGCTGAGGTAAGGTTCTGGATGCTCGAGGCAAATCAAGGGCTGAGATCAAGTCATGCCAGCTTTGACTTGATCCAAAGGTTATAAAACAGCGATGGTTTAAAAGAATTGTGATTGGTTGAAATGGATAGCACCGGGATTAACCAAGAACACATGCAGACCCTTGATAAGGAATGATCCAACGATCAACAATCATCCATCCAACCCTCTCACATAACAAACACAAATACATTCACCCGGGGGATGACAAGTGTTGGCTTGTTAGAGGCTCTCACACGTGCATCAAACTAATTACAAAACATCACCCTGAAGTCTCTAGCGCTTTGAAATCGTACCCAACCAAACATTTCAGTGAAAAATGAAGTTTCTAAAATAGGATATTAACCCCACAAACTATATTAACCCATTTTATTAATAAAAACATTTATTAAAAAAATGTTTAAAAAAGTTTAAAAAGGTTTAAAAAATATTTAAAAATTCCCAAAAAATTATTAAAGCTCCAATTCAAGGGGAATTAAACACACACTCAATTTTAAGCAATATGAACACATGTATGCACTTATAATTGTGTGTAGTGTGATTCATTTTATACCATCATGGATCATTGAAGAGGATTAGAGAGATAAGTTCTGAGGCTTTTTGGTTTCTAGGATGGACTACCAATTTTGTCAATATTTCCAAATTAGTTGAGCACTTATACAATGTAGACTTAAGCAAGTCAAAGGTATAAGGTGCTTCAATCTCCCCCTTTGGAAATATGAGACAAAATCTCCTTTGAGTTAGCTTAAAACTCGTAGGGAACCAAAAAAAATAAAACCTAGTCCTATACAAAAGATACTATCTACCCAATTCCTAGAAAGTCAAAAATTACATAACTCAACTATTTACAAATTTTTACACTAGAAATGGTAGACAATCAGTAGAAGAGATTTTTGCAAATATGCACACTAAGATCAAGTAGTTTAGATAAAATGTGAACAAAAAAAATGAACTCATAAAACTCAAATTTCTCCCCCATTTTGTCTCAAATGGACAAAGGGTAAAACTTAAAGTCTTGAGAGTTTAATCAGCGCATACCATGCCTATAGAATTTCGCAAATGCAGAAATCTGTTATAGTCTAAAGGTTTAGTGAACATGTCTGCAAGTTGCAGATCAGTAGGCAGGTAATGAATTTCTAATTCCTTAGTTTCAACAAGTTCGCGAATAAAATGATGCTTTATTTTAATATGTTTAGTTCACGAGTGTTGAGCCGGGTTTTTTGATATGTTAATGGCGCTTTGATTGTCACAATACAATTGTAATTGTTCTTCTTTAATCCCATAATCACTTAACATCTGTTTGATCCATAACAATTGAGCACAGCAACTTCCTGCTGCTATAAATTCGGACTCAGCCGTAGATAATGATGTGCAATTCTGTTTTTTGCTACTCCAACCAACTAAATTATTGCCGACATAATAACAGGCACCTGATGTACTTTTACTATCATCAGTACAACCGGCCCAATCAGCATCAGTATACCCTATGATGGTGCTACAGGTATCCTTAGTGTACCTAAGTCCAAGATTAAGAGTGCCTTTTATATACTTTATTATACGTTTTACACTCAATAAATGGCTCTCTTTAGGGTTATTCTGGTAACGAGCACACAGACATACAACATACATTATGTCTGGTCGTGAGGCAGTTAGGTAGAGTAGGCTACCAATCATACTACGATAGAGTGTGGAATCAACTGACTTTCCAGTTTCATCTTTACATAATTTAACAGTAGTACTCATAGGCGTTTTGGCGACTTTAGCATTATCTAAACCAAATTTTTTAACAAGGTCTAAGGCATACTTGGTTTGAGAGACAAAAAGTCCATCAGAATTCTGTTTCACTTGAAATCCTAAGAACAGTTGTAGCTCCCCCATAAGGGACATGTGGAATTCCTTATGCATACTAGCAGAAAAGGATTTAACTTCAGAGTTTGAAGTTGACCCGAAAATGATGTCGTCTACATAGACTTGGGCTATAATAATGTTTTTGTCAAAATGTTTGACAAAGAGAGTTTGGTCATTTCCTCCTCTCTTAAAACCTTTATCCAACAAAAAGTTGGAAAGGCGTTCATACCAAGCTCTAGGAGCTTGTTTTAAGCCATACAAAGCCTTTTTCAGACGAAAGACATGGTTAGGGTATTTAGGATCAATGAACCCTTTGGGTTGTTCTACATATGTCTCTTCGGACAGAATCCCATCTAAGAAGGCAGATTTGACATCCATTTGATAGAGTGTGAATTTTAAGTAACACGCTATGGCGAAAAGAAGTCGAACAGATTCAAGACGAGTGATAGGGGCAAATGTCTCGCTGAAATCTATTCCTTCTATTTGAGAGTAGCCTTGAGCAACAAGTCTAGCTTTGTTTCTAAGGATTACCCCATTTTCATCAGATTTGTTCTTGAAAATCCAACGTGTTCCAATAACATTTTTATTTTGAGGCCGAGGTACAAGATACCAGACATCGTGAATGACAAATTGTAAAAGTTCTTCCTGCATAGCAGAAATCCAGTGTGTGTCATTCAATGCTTCATTAACATTTTTCGGTTCCACAAGGGAGACGAAACATGCATAATTGGCATAATTTCTTAACTGGGATCTAGTACGAACTGGCTCATTAGGATTACCTAGCACGTTGTCAATGGGATGATCTTTAGATACCTAGCCAGGTACTTCTGGACTCTCAATAGGTAACGAGTCATCTATTTCTGGTGAATCAGTTTTGAAATCATTTTCAGATTCAACCACAATAGGTGATTCAGATATCTTATTTTCGACAATAGTGTCACTTACAATTACATTTATCGATTCCATAAGAGCCTTAGTACGCAGATTGTATATACGATAAGCACGACTGTTTGGAGAGTATCCTAAGAAGATGGCTTTATCACCACGAGTTTCGAATTTAGACAGACGTTCTCTATCTTTACAGACATAACACTGACTTCCAAAGGTTCTTAGGTATTTCAGATTAGGCTTCTTACCGTACCACAACTCATAAGGGGTTTGTTTAGAGTTTTTCCTAAGATAGACTCTATTAGTGATGTGACAGGTAGTTCTAATAGATTCTACCCAAAAGTATTTAGGTAGGGATTTGGCATGCAACATGACACGTGCCATCTCTTGAAGAGTTCGGTTTTTCCTTTCAACAATGCCATTCTGCTGAGGAGTTTTAGGGGCACTAAATTCATGTTTGTAACCGTTGTAGTCACAATATTCAACTATTCCTGTGTCTATGAACTCTCCCCCTCTATCACTACGAATGCGATTGACTTGTGTGTCCTTCTCATTTTCAATTCTTAATAGAATTTTCAAAAAATTCTGAAACGTGTCAGATTTATGTTTTAAGAAAGCAACCCAAGTGAATCGTGTGAAATCATCAACCATGACAAGGATATAACTGTGTCCACAAAGACTAACAGTTCTAGAGGGACCAATAAGGTCCATATGGATGAGATCTAAAGGTCTAGAGGTGAGGATGTCTTTAACCTTTTTATGCGAAGTCTTAACTATTTTTCCTTCCTGGCAATGACCACAGACAATACTGGAAATAGGTTTAATTTTAGGAATACCTCTAACAATCTCTTGACTAGACAATCTACCAAGGATATCATAACTTAAGTGACCCATACGATTATGCCAGATATCATTGTCATCCATTCTGACAATGTTACAGGTTTCAGAACTAGTCTTGACAGTATAACAATTGTCAGGTGTTCTAAATCCTGTAATAATGCATTCACCTTTATCATTTAGAATTTTACAATTGTTCTTTGAAAAGGTGACTGTATGGTCAGAGTCACAAAATTGTGATATACTTAGGAGGTTGGCTTTAAGGCCTTTAACTAACAGAACATTTTCGAGAACAGGCATTCCTTCTTCTTTTAGGGTTCCTTTACATATGATCTGAGATGAAACACCATCACCAAAAACTACTTTCCCACCAGCAAATCTGGATTTGTTTAAAAGTTTGGTTTCATCTCCTGTCATATGTTTGGAGCATCCTGAATCTAAATACCAACCAGATGAAGTGTGTTCAGCTTTTAAGGCAGTGATAACAATGTTACACTTCATTTGGGGTAAAAGATCATCTTTTCTAACCCAAATAGCTCTAGTTTTAATTTTGCGCAAGTTTGCCCTCATTTGATAAAATTTTCGAGAGACAGTTTTTTGTCGAAAAACATTTGGAGCAGCAAACTGATTGTTGTGAAAAAGTTGAGCTTTTGGTTTAGGAAAGTTTCTGGGAGCCTTTCTCTTAAATGAACTCTTAGTTTTGGTCTTTCTATTTCTGTAGTTAGAGTTCTTATCAGGTTGTCTTGGAAGGACATAATTGTTACGACTTTGCCTAGAATAGTTAAAGTTCTTGTAGACAGAAGTGTTGTAAACAGGGGTATTTAGACGCCTAGCATAACAACCTTCAAAGGAGTGACCATAAATGTCACAGTAGGTGCAATATTGATTGCTTGAGGGATGAATTTCCTTAGGAAAACTTCTAAAGATAGGTTTGACAGCATTCTGTTCAGAAGTGTTATTCCTAGGAGGTATGGTCTTATAGGTAGAATCAGCCTTTCTGATCAAAGGACAGACGTACTTAGTCTTAAGTGCAGAGTCAGCCTTAGAAGTACTAGACTCTCCAATGTCTTTCTGTTGTTTTTGATCAAATTCATTTTTAATCAAATGAAAGTCTGGACATGTTTCAATTGGTCTTTTGCCTCCAGACACAAACTTAATAGGTTCAAGTTTAGTAGTTTGTGGTTTGTTCTTAGGGTAAAATCCAATACCGGTTCTATCATCAGAATTGGTCTTGGAGTCAACAACAAAGTCAGTAAAGCAATTTGAATTGTTTTCAAACTTAGAAAACTTTTTGAAAACAGTAGCTGTCTTTGTTTTTGCTTCCTCCAATTCTAATAATGTTCCCTTGTATTTCATTTCCAGGGTTTCATTAATTTTGGTCAAATCTTTTAATTTTTGATCAAAAGTTTCAATTTCAGATTGATGAGTCAGACACTGGTTAGTGTACTCTTCAGCATTCAACTTCACTATAAGACTTAGATCATCTAATTTCTTAGTCAGGTCTCTAACAGTCTTCTCCAATCTAGTGCTTTTTTTAAGAGTTTTAGCATACAAAGTATGGATATCAGGGAGGTCATCTGTGTCTGAGTCGCTAAGTGAAGTGTGTGTAGTGACCCCTAACGATTCAGTTTTAGTACTCACGCACCCATTTGCATCGTCATTATCGAGATCACTTTGACTCACACACACGGAACTAGAACTAGCAACATTTTCAGACAATAAAGCATCTAGGCCAATCAAAGGAGTATTCACACAAGCAAGAGTAGGAGCATCATTATCACATACAGGCATATCATCATTGTAAATGATCTTAGCATAAAAAGACATGCAAGGGTCAAGAACATTAGATGACTCAAGTTCCTCTTCATCAGAGTCACTTGAATCATTCCAAGTTTTACGGACATTGGCTCTATTGTGTGTGTTGGCTTTATTCAGATTAACTCTGCAGTCGTGAGCAATGTGACCTAGTTTCCCACATCTAAAACATTCAATCTTTTTAAGGTCTCTAGTGGGTCTGGAATTGTTATCCTTAAGATGTTTGTCAAGTCCTCTCTCATGAGGTTTGGGATTAGACAGAGTAGGATAGTTAGGCTTGCCTTGTTTAGATGCCTGTTTGTTTCGAAATTTGACAATTTTCTTAAATTGTTTAGACGTTAAGGCAATCTGATTATCTAGTTTGTTTATATCACACTCCTCATCAGAGTCAGAGTTGGTCAAATTAGACTCAAGTTTGGGTATCTTAGAGGCAAAACTCAAGTTAGAGTTGGGCTGTTTTCTCTGTGAATGATTTAATTGTTTCTTAAAGTCTAATTCCATTTCCACAGTTTTGAGTTTGCTACTGAGTAACTCAGGGGTAAGGTTTTGATCATTCATTTCCTCAATAGCATACCTCTTACTGTCAAACTTTTGTGGTAATGACCTTAGAATTTTAGAGACAATTTCATTCCTATCATAAGTTATACCATTAGCATGCAACTTAGTGACTATATCAGTTAAGTTCATGTAAAAATCATCAAAAGACTCAGAATCAGTCATGATCAAAGAGTTGTACTGCTGGATAAACATTTGAGTTTTAGCAGCTTTAACTCTTGAGTCTCCTTCATGGGCAGTGATTAATGTGTCCCAAGCTTCCTTAGAAGTGGCACAAGATGAGATTCGTTTGAACTCATACTCATTAATAGACATAAAAATGACATTCTTGCCTTTATTGTTATTTCGAGAAATGGTTTTCTCTTCTTGGGTAAATTCACTTAAGATTTTCTTTACCCTCGCATCACTTCCTTCAGTGGCTGGTTTAGTAGGATAAGTGTATCCATTTTCGATAATGTCCCAGACATCATCTCCTAAAGTCCCTTGGATGAAGGCAACCATTCTTACTTTCCAGTAAGCAAAGTTGTTTCCATCAAAGAGTGGAGGTCTGGACAGATTACCAAACCTTTCATTCTTCTCGTCCATAGTTAGATTTTTCAGAAAACGATTTCAGAAACACAAGATCTTTTGAAATAAAAGTTAACAGGGCTCTGATAACAATTGAAAAACGTCGCTAATGCCGTTTAACACAAGGTTAAACTGTATAAGCAACTCCGAATGTTTGTTGGAGAAACCCTTTTCTTTTGAAAATAAAAATTATAAACAAGATGTGTTTACAAAGAAACTTATGTACGAGAGTAATTAAGATTGTGTAATCAGTTTTTAAAACTAAGGCAGTTTCAAAAATTCAGCACACTTAAAGAATGAGGTGAGTAGATGAAGATAATCAACACACGATTTTAACGTGGTAAAACCTCTCCCAACAGAGGAAACATCCACGGTGACTTCTAAGTCACAAAAGCAAAAATCCACTAATAACAAAAATTAGTTACAAACTATACAACATGCAAGCACACAAATCAACCTATTCTAAGTTTAGGAATATACCCCACTTGGTGTCCTTCTAACTTCTCATAGATCTGATTTGTTGATGATGTTCCTCCAGTTTGCTAACTTCCTTTGCTTTAGCTTCTTTACGTCGACTCAATGATTTCAGATCTTAAACACAACACTTCCAGTGTAGTAGTGTGTTAAGTGTTGTGAAGTGATTCCTATACACATGCATGAACTCACACACACTTAGATTTACAAACAGTCCTAGTAAATTACATATAAAGTCTATATGCAGTAATTTTAATTTATTTCTTTCTCACAGAACTCAAATCCTTTTGACCTTTAAAGATAATCCAGATTCCACGGAGATCTTGCTTCAGAAATCGGTCAAGACCTTAATCAATCTCTTTTGAAAACATTTATGAGATTGAAAACCCTCCAAGTGCGAATCCAACTAGATCAGAATTAAGTTTCGTAAGAAAAGAAACCAGAAAACATTTTCAAAACCAAATCAGTACGATTTACTTGAAACAAGTATAAAAAATGCAAATCTAGTGAAAATGTAACATATAGTATGTAGATCTAACGTTTCTATGAAAAAGAAACTAGATCTTCACACAAATGTTTAAGTTGTGTACAAGATCTAAAGATCAAGAGGTTACAGCAACGATATGAACAAACCACTCTCTCTCTCTCTCTCAAACACTCAGGTTGTGTTTGGGTTTGAATATGCGAAGGTTTGTTTCAGAGAAGGTGAACTGTTTAGGGTTAGGGTTAGGCTAACAGGTTTTTCTTTCTCTCTCTTCTCTCTCACTTCTCTCTTCTCTCTTATTTTTTTTCTCTCGGAAAGACGAATGCCCAAAAGTTCTCTAAGGCTGAGAAGTGGAGGGTATATATAGGGCTGAGGGAAGGTTCTGGATGCTCGAGGCAAATCAAGGGCTGAGATCAAGTCATGCCAGCTTTGACTTGATCCAAAGGTTATAAAACAACGGTGGTTTAAAAGAATTGTTATTGGTTGAAATGGATAGCACCGGGATTAACCAAGAACACATGCAGACCCTTGATAAGGAATGATCCAACGATCAACAATCATCCATCCAACCCTCTCACATAACAAACACAAATACATTCACCCGGGGGATGACAAGTGTTGGCTTGTTAGAGGCTCTCACACGCGCATCAAACTAATTACAAAACATCACCCTGAAGTCTCTAGCGCTTTGAGATCGTACCCAACCAAACATTTCAGTGAAAAATGAAGTTTCTAAAATAGGATATTAACCCCACAAACTATATTAACCCATTTTATTAATAAAAACATTTATTAAAAAAATGTTTAAAAAAGTTTAAAAAGGTTTAAAAAATATTTAAAAATTCCCAAAAAATTATTAAAGCTCCAATTCAAGGGGAATTAAACACACACTCAATTTTAAGCAATATGAACACATGTATGCACTTCTAATTGTGTGTAGTGTGATTCATTTTATACCATCATGGATCATTGAAGAGGATTAGAGAGATAAGTTCTGAGGCTTTTTGGTTTCTAGGATGGACTACCAATTTTGTCAATATTTCCAAATTAGTTGAGCACTTATACAATGTAGACTTAAGCAAGTCAAAGGTATAAGGTGCTTCACTTATGAGTTATCTCCCCTCCCTATGGTTCCTCTGGACGTTGTTCCAACATCTTCCAGTCCTCCAGAGGTAATAAGTTTCCCTCTTATAGCTATCTTTTCCATTTAGTTGTATTGTGTACTTAGCATTTTCTTGGCTTTCAGGTTGTAACTGCTTCTGACCTAGCCACATCTCTTGCTGGGTCACTTCTTCAGTTCCCTCTGGGGAGGCTGTCATTGTGTTTGCCCCTTTCACTAACATCACTCAGGTAAAAGCTTACTCTTTATGCCTTTGTCTCCCTTCTATGTTGTGTTTCTTGTGTCTAACACTTAAACATTGTTTGCAGCTTTCTCCAGGTCTGACACCTCCCTCTTGTTATGAGACAACCCAAGTTCCTCATTCTACCGTTGGTTCATCTTCTCGTCAAGGGGTTTCTTAGGCCCCTGTAGGGGTTGATATATCATCTAGAGCTGAAACGATGTTGGTGGAACCTTCCTCACACTTGGCACTTGTGCCCTCTCGCGTGGAAGGTGCATCACCAAGGGCTGAGGTTCCTCTTGCTGAAGGTTCAACTGAGAGTCAAAGGGATGTTGGAGTTACTCCTTCACCCCTGAAGTTGTTACTCCTGTAATCATTACTCTTGCAATTGTGCCTGAGGTATGTTCTTCCCTTTCCTCCTTCTTTGCACAAGTGTTATCATTATGTCTTCGAGGCGACTTCTCAATGAAAACACACGTGTTAAGGTTTTTCATAAACTCTACCTGTAACAGTGACTTAACAGTGAAAACCACTTGTTAAGGTTTTTCATAAACTCCACCTATAACGGTGACTTAACAATGAAAATTACTTATTATGATTTTTCTCAAACTCCACCTATAAAGGCGACTCAATTATGAAAACCACTTGTTAAGATTTTTCTCAAACTCCACCTATAATGGTGACTTAACAATGGAAACTACTTGGTAAGATTTTTCTCAAACTCATTTCTCTTTATTATATCTCAGGTTGTGAGGGAGCCTGCTACTACCTAAGCGCCAACTCAGCGTGATCCTTCACTTGTTGAATCCACACATCAAGAACCAGTCCCTTATGAGGATTCCAGCCATAACGATCTTGGTTCAACTGTGAACTTGCCAGCTGATAGCGAGTCAGGTTGTGAGGTTCTCCCACAGACAAGGGTCCTCATGACTTCTGCCTCACAGTGCTTCACCAATCTCCTAAAGTATCTGCAACTAATCGTTCTATCATTGAGCAGATTGCCACTCACCATCCTCAAACCTTCACTGTCGAGTTCTCCGTTCAAACACCTTGGTGATGAGCTATAGGCTCCAAGGTCTGACAGTCGTTATTGCTGAGGTGGTTGCTACTTAAACGTACAACCTTACCAGGCCCTCATCAATCGGTTCCTGGGTAGCTTGAGGGAGATGGGCAAGGATGGTTTCCAACTGAACTGGCTGATTGGCCACTTGAAACTATTAAAAAGCTAACAGCGGGAGAGTCAGAGGGAGCTCTATCTGAAGCATGTAGAGGCCCAACAGACAGAGGAAAAAAGGCTATCGGAGCTGGCCCCTCTGTTAGTAGCAGCTGATAAGGAAGTTAGGGTTGCCAAAGAAGCTCTATTGAAGACCAACGAGAGACTTGAATCCCTGTTGATCGCACGGGTCCAAGTCCAGACCAGACTTGAAGGAAGTATCACAACTCAGAAAACATGCTTGGAGGCTTCCTCGGGCTTGCTAGGAGACTTTTTCTCCCAACCTGACTTGTGGTTTCTTCTGGGTTAAAGTCCCTTCTTTTGTGTTATAATTTCCTCAAATGTAAACCTTGGGCAATAGTTCCCAATTTTGTAATCCTTTTGAGTATCTGAATGAAAGAAACAATATTTCGTTATCATGCACTGCTTTGTTACAACTATTCTATTTATTGCAAAGATTCAACTCTTACAATTTTTTCAAGCAAACTCTTTCTTCTTATCTCATTACAAAAGAAATAACTCATATAACGAATTGCAACATATCTTTAACACAATAAATTTCTTAGGTTGCTTGCTTAAACATGATAGACTTTCAACCACTTATTATTAATCTTAAAAGGTTTATCGTTTTCCATCTTAGAGATTAAGCAGTAACCTGAATCGTGAGCCTCCTTTACAATGAAAGGTCCCTCCCAATTCGCAGCAAATTTAGGCAATGGGAGCCCTCAAATGTGCTTCACTGCTGCCTTCAAAACCAAATTTCCTTCTACGAACTTTCTTGTTCTCACTAAGTTGTCATATGCCCTGGAGAGCTGCTTTGTATACATTTGGAAGTGTTGCATCGCATTGTCCCTGTGTTCATCTAGTGCTTCCAACTGTACATGTCTGCGTTTCAAGGGAGCATGCTGCTTCGCAAGGTATATCTTGCCAAAGGAACTTCTAGCTCTACTAGCAGAATTGCTTCGGCTCCAAACACGAGAGAACGGCATGTAACCTGTGGGTTTCCTCTTCGTCGTTCGATAGGCCCACAGAACTGCCGTAATCTTGTCATCCCACGAGCCAGGAAAGTCTTTCATCGTCTTAGCCAAGGTCTTGTTAGTTGCTTTGGCTTGACTATTGCCCTTAGGATATGCCACCATAGAGGTATGATGGATGATGGAGTATTTGTTTGTGAGCATTATTACTTCTTTGTTGACAAATGGGGTCCTGTTATCAAAGAGGATAACCTTTGGAATCCCAAACCTTCAAATTATGTACTCTCTAATGAAGTTGGCCACAACACATGCTGTTGCTCTCTTAAGTGGTATCGCCTCAGCCCACTTTGTAAAGCACTACGTTGCCACTAATATCCAGATCTTTCCCCTCGAAGATGGATGTATTGCCCCTACTAGGTCAAACGCCCAGGTGTGGAATGGGCAAGGAGTGACCAAAGAGTTTTAGTCCATGGAAGGAGCATGGATCATGTTTCCATGTCGCTGGCACACCTTGCACTTTCGAACAAACTCAGCAGAATCCTTTTCATGGTTTGCCAATAATAACCCAAGGTCATTAATTGGTCATATAACTTTGGCCCTCTAATGTGAGCTGAATCACGAGCTTGCTTCAAAACTTCCATAGCCTCCTCCTTCGTGATGCATCTTAATGGCCTGTTGAAGTATCCTCTGCGATATAGCTATCCTTTTTGAATGTAGAACCGTGGGACCCTTCGCTTGGATCCCATCACGTCAATTTTCTCTATAGGAACAACTCTATACTCGATAAAATCAATGTAAGGCTGCCGCTAGTCCGTCTGAGTTTCAACGAAGTGACATTCAGCTGTCTGAAAAAAAAGTTGACCTTTAACGCACCTTCATTGTAACTCTGCTGCATCCTGCTTCATCGTTGGCCAAAAGTATCCCTCTCTTCGAATTCTTCTGTACAGAGGGATCTCAGTTGTTTCGCAGTGTTCGTCGTGTGTCTTCTTCAACTTATGCTCTGCTTCTTCTGGACCGATGCATCTTGATAGCCATCCTCTCACATTCCTGAAGTAAAGACTTCCTTGACTGGCAAAGTACTGCACTAGCTCTTTCAGTTCCATCTTGCTTTCCCCAAACTCTAACTGCTTTCTGATCTCGCCTCTCCAATCCGAATCGTTATCTATCGGCAAGATTGATTGCACTACCGATGGAGCTGTTCTTCATTGTATCACTATTGTTGTTGTGTCGCTCTTGGCCACTTTCTGAGCAATGGTGGCGTAAGCATCAACATGTCTATTCATCGTTCTAGGATGCCTCTTTATCTTGACTGGTGGAACTGGTTGATCAGCTATTGGATGATTGCTCGGTAGGGTGCCACGCTGAGGTGCTTCAACGCATATTCACCGTTCACTTGCTGAACCACTAAGTTCGAATCACCTTTGATGCATAGTGAACGGATGCCCCTCCGAAGGGCCTCTAACAACCCCAGTACCAACGCCTCATACTCTGCTTCATTGTTGGAGCAAGGGAAATCTAACTTGTAGGAAAGGCAAAATTCTTTCTTCCCTTTAGAAAGGATAACCCCTACTCCTCCCTTCTTTTCTGCCGAAGAACCATCGAATTGCATAGTCCATAACGTTCGCATCCAAAAAATTGGCCTGCAAATCATCTCCTGGAATGCTCTCTCGGGGAGGCTCAAATATCGCAGATGGAAAAATTGCCAATAAATCTGCATATGCTTGGCTCTTGATTGCGCTAGGGACCACACACTTTAAGTCATATCCTGAAAGGATGAGAAATCATCTAGCTGCTCTTTCAATTAAAATAGTTCTCGCCAACAAAAACTTAATGGGGTCACATCTTGTCACTTTGTACCTTACCTCCGGTCCATGTATGATCCTGCTCAGGTCGTAGACTAATCTTTCTTGCTCATCGATTTCCTGCGGTAAGAGAGCTCCAACGGACCTTGTAGTAGATGTGAGGTAGAGTTGTAATGGTATCCCTGTCCTAAGAGGAATCATCGTTTGTGGAGAAGTGAGCAGCTTCTTCAACTTGGCAAGGGATTCTTAGTGAGCTTCCTCTCATTTGAACTTTGTGCCCTTTCGCAACAGCTCCATCAGTGGCTAGCCCCGACACAAATCTCCTGAGATAGGAGACTTTGTCGAGAAAACTCTTGAGCTCCTTCGCTGTTCATGGACATGACCTCTCTAGGATCGCTCGTTGCTTGTCCTGGTTCATCTGCACTCCCTGCCGATCCACCACAAAGCTTAGGAACTTTCCACTTATAACCCCGAAGGCACACTTCAGGCGGTTCATCTTTAGCTTATATTTATGAACACCTTTTTCAAATCGTCTAGACGGGACTCCTTTTTTTTTGACTTGATGACCAGATCATTCACATAAAATTCCAAAAACTCATGAAAAAAGTCATGAAAAATGGCCATCATCGTTCTTTGATATGTTGCCCCAGCATTCTTCAACCCAAAAGGCATTTACTTTATACCTGAAATTGCCTAACGGGGTTCTGAACGCCATTTTCTCTGCGTCAGTCAGGTCCATCTTGATCTGGTTGTACCCCACATGCCCATACATGAAGCTGTACATTTCATGCCCATTAGTAGCATCAATCAAGCTATCAATGGAGGGTAGAGGGAACTCATCCTTTGGGTAAGCTCTGTTCAAGTCCCTGAAGTCCACACAGATCCTTATCTGATTCTTGTTTTTCTTTCCCACTGGGATAATGCTTGACAACCAAAGTGGGTGGTGTATCGGTTTGATGAACCCCGCTGCTAGCAATCGTTGCACTTCCTCTTTAATTTTCAGACGCAACTCAGGCTTGTAAGTTCTTGTAGCTTGCTTCACTGGTATGGCTGAAAGCATAACGTTAAGCTTGTGGCAACTTACTTCTTCATCTAGTCCCTCCATCTCAGTGTACTTCCATGCAAAAACATCCATGTACTCCCAAATTAGCTCAATCAAGGCCCTTCTTTTCTCCTCGCTCAGTTCCTTCGAAATGAAGATGGTCTTTGGATCTTCTCCTTCTTCGGCTAGGTCCAGCTGTTCCAGCTCCTGCACTTGTGGCTTCGGGCGATCCATCATGTACTCTGGCTCTTCTCCAACTTCTTCCACAAACTCTTGTATGTTGGAGTTATCTATGACCATACATTGCCCCTGCTGGTCTACTAGAAAATATTCATACACCGGGTCAGCCTCTTCGTTAGCTTCTGGAACAGCTCCTTCGACCGCCCGCTCACACCTTCAGAGGCGATAGATCACCTTTCCATACTCTGTTATCATCTTCTTGCACTGTCTTTTGGCCATTGCAATTGCCTTCCGTTTCTTCTCTCTTGAGGTTTCCGCCAACCTATACCCTGAAAACCTACTTAGCACGCTCAGTCGTTGGGCCTCATGATCCATCGGGTTCATCTTAGGCCTCATCCTATCTCTCAGCTTTAGAGATATTCTGGGGTCTAGGATAAGCATGGTTAACCTCCTCAGCTACTTCCCTTCTTCCTGCTCCCTTGCTGTTCTCACCATTCACATGCCCCATCCTTTCTCCGATAAAGGGAACTCTGGCTCACTCCATTCTTCTCGTTAGGACTCTGGCGTCCTCCTCCAGCTCTGTGTAAAACGCTGCATCTACTAGGTGAGCCTCTTTGTTGCAAGGGGCTTCTTAGTTGCACGTATAACGATCTCAGTCCCTTTCACGTTTGCTGTAGGGCATTGGTGATATGTCGAAGGGACTAAACCATGATTGTGCATCCATACCCTTCCTATCGAAGGGACTAAACCATGATTATGCCAACTCATATTATTAGATAAGTTATTTTACAGATATTAAATTTGTGAGGACCTCATTTCACAGGTATAGGTCAACAAAAAAGAGGGTTGGCCATTAAAGCTCCACTCAAATGAACTCAACGGAGTTTTTTCCCATGTACTCGGAGTCAGCAATGTATATCATGTTTCTGCATTCAGTTTTGTTCAACGCAATGTCCTCAATTAAACTACGCTATCATATTCTTGTTTACAATTTTCCACCAAGTAATTTTGATCTATATCCCTCCCCATACCATTACCATCAATATTAACCAATCACCATTTCTTACTAGGACACTTATTCATCTACGTTTGGCCTCTCCAAATCATATAAGACGTTTTTCTTTTAACTTATCTTGTATAGCAGCTACTAATACTAGTTATTCGCTTTTAAATTTATCCTTCCTACTTGGTGCACATTCTTATTATCATCCGCATTTTCGCTACACTTATTTTTTGAATATATTGTTTTTGGTTGCCCAACACTCTCATAGAGCATGGCAGGTCATCTTATAGAACTCCACCTTCAGCTTTCTAGGTATATGCCTATCACATAATACACTATAACATTTTTCCACTTGTCCCAAACTTTCGTTGACCCAATGAGTAAGTAACATCATCAATATTATCTCCCGCTATCCGCATTTGTGCTCCTATTGTTGCTAAATTTGTTCTCCATATATTATTCTATATGTCTTGCGTGTAGGTTGTCCCCACTTTCAGACTAGCATCCCCTAACTCATCCACTAGAGCAATATTATCTGTTACGTAGTCATACAACCATTTCATCCATAATTAGAGCAAAAAGATAAGTATTTAGAGCTGAATCTTGATGCATGCCTAACAACTATTGAAACTTATCTGTTACGTAGTCTTGAGCTGCGGTAAGGATGCGAAAGATGGAGATTCAACCCACTAGTGAAAGACTTCAATTAAATCCACAATATTATCAAAGGACCAATGGAGTTCTAACAGGGATGATAGAAATGATGGAAACCAGGTGTCACCTAGAGGTAGGATCGATGTGTTGCCTTTTACGTTTTGTGGTACTGTAGCAGAGATAAGGTGGTTGAGACAGTTCGTCCTAATCCTAAGCCTAATCCTAATCCTAATCCTAATATGACTCAATTATATTAGTACAAAATCATCATCTACTATGCATAAAGTTGTCTATTTGCTTATACTGATGCATGCTGGACTTGTCAGCTGCAATATTCCATAATAGTTCAATAATAAGGAGGAAAAACAAACTTATTAGACACAACTTCAAAATGAAGTTAACATTTTACAAAGGAAAAAGGTACAAATTGCAATACATTATATAAATATTATATATTTTTTTTAATGTGAGACTTACTATTAATTAACAAATGATGATACTCAATCAATATATTTTAAGTAATATGTTCTTCGTTAATGTAATGATAGTACATAATGTTAAATAAGTAGTGAAAAACAATAATTAGTATATTTCAATTGTGTAATGGTGCATTTTTCTTAACATATATAAAGTAAATAAAGATACATTCTAAGGAGAGAAATATTGATACCTTATAATACAAGTTAAGTATATACAAAAAGAGGGTTAAATGGCAAATAACCCTAACAATAAAAGTAAAAAGAGAGATTCAACCAATAAAGCTTATTCACGACCATAAAACATCATCGACCATGCTCTGAGTGAAAGAGATTGCGTCGTTCGTTACATGGATGCAAAATCGGGGCTCGATTGATTGAGTTAGAAGTTGAGGGAGGGAGGTCGAGGCTCATGACTTATCCCATCTCGGTCGGTATATTGCCGATATGGGCCGATACTATTGGTATAATGCGGATATGGGCCAATACTATTGGTATATCGTCAATATGGGCCGATTCACACAAAAAATGTCTAAAACTTAACTTGTAACTCAGAATCGGAGCGGTCGTACCGATAACTACTCAACCTGGCATTATCGTCGCGGTTTTGCCCCTTACTTTGAACCATGCAATGGTTTGGTGCCTTCTATGGTATTGGGGCGTGTATTACGCGTAGCCCATAATGGTAAAATAGTGAAGACATTACTAACAACCTCTGCAAAAGGTGTATGTTTGTACAAGTGACACAAATACAAAGGTTAGGGTTTAATTCTTAGGTCATCAAGGGTCTGTTATGGTTCTCTCTCAATCCTAGGTAGGATTGGGTCATCATTCTTGGTTGGACTTTGAGAGCCTCGTGGGTCTTGCAGTTCCCATGTCAGTAAGTTCTGGACATAGCTGATGCAAGGTAGGGAAACATACTTGGCAGTGGTGGCCTTGATCCCGCGGATTTGTCTCAGTAGCTTGTTCTTGTTGGGTTATTTATTTTTTATGTTTGCTACGTTACTGTAGTGGATACTATTATACTACATTTGCCCCCTGCACTAGTGGTTGTGCATCAGTAAGGTCCCACGTATATAAACCCTTTGCGTATACATATAGACTAGATCCGTTTGCTTGTGTAATCCATATTTACAGTCAAATGCATTACTTATTTCATTATTTTTAACTAGATCCCCATGTGCTGTAATATTTCTGAAATGATCGGAGTGACTCTATTGCGCCAAGGTAGTGTACAAGAACAATACGAGAAGTTAGTACTGTGTCACTGTTGTAATAGGGGCCCCTTGTTGTAATGAAAGTTGTGTGCGCAACACGCACTCACACGACACAGAGAAACACACATCAGTGTCAAACAATAGAGCCCCCTTGTAGTGAAAGTTGTGCGCGCAACACGCACACACACGACACAGAGAAACACACATGTAGACACATTCTAGAGTGGTGTGTTTGTGAGAGAGACTTGGGGGTGGGGGTCTTTTTAAAGCCACAAACAACTGCTTAAGAAATTGTTTCAGGAAATGTAAGAGATGGTATCTGACACTCATCTTTGTTGAAAGCATTTGGGATTGACCAAAATTTTCCTTCTTGTGTACCCTGCCTAAGAATCAGTATTTTAATGTTTGAATAATATTGCAGTCAATTGGCAAAGTTAGAATTAAGTAACAAGTTTTACTTAAACATTTGAGGATCATCTGCTTAATTTTAGTGTATTGGACGAGAAGATGTCTCAAATTGAAGTTTGGGGTCTGCAAATTGTTTGAGAAGGTTGGAAACATCCAAATTAATTCTTAAAATGTTCTGTGTAATCTTATGAAGTATATAAGAAAACAAAAACAAAGAACCTTTAGAAACGGACATATATTTGATTGATTTTTTAAAAATAGCAAAAAAATTCATTTGAGGTGAATTTTTTTTAGAGGGGTTCCTGAATTGTTAAAATTATCACAGGAAAAAAAATCAGGTCAAAAATATTTTTTTCTGTGATTTTTAAAAATCACAAAAAATCGGTCCACAAGTTAGGACCTTAAGTCAGGACCTCATTGGTGTATATATATATATATATATATATATATATATATATATATATATATATTCGTAGGGTGTGTTCGGCATTACATATTTTCCCATGGAATATACTTATTTCACTCATTTTATTTATTTATTTCTTTTGAGTGGTTGATTGCAGATATATTCTGAGGTCCATAGTCGTAACATGACACATATTCCATCTGTTCTTTAATTTCTAGGGAAACCCTCCCTCGAGAAGTTTTTTTTAAATGAAAATTAACTGTTTTTCAATATTCTTTTTTCTTTCTTTGTAATAAAATGCACCTCTATCAAGGCCTCACTCTGAGTGATCTTTATGATGCTGGCCAGTTTGAGCTTTATTGCCTTAATTAAAAGGAAGTGAAGTTCATGTTTCTAGAAATGCAGTAAACTCTGATATAATGCTTGCTCATGCCTCAACACTCCCCACCTTCCCTCCGTCAAATTAATATTTGCTCAATGATGCATAACTTTCTAATATAGTGTGTTTGTGTGTTTCAATGGGAATGTTGCAGCCAAAAATTGCTGGGACTACTTAGGGAAACTGCGGAGCTGCCACTAGTTAACAAAACAATGATGTACATCAGTAGCCATCACGTGAGTGGCGTGTCACCAGGTGTAGGACATATGCAAATTATGGCGTGCTTTGTCTCTGTTGTTGCAACATTTTTGCAATTTGGTCAGCTCTTATAAGTCCGCACTAACATCAGTGGGCACTTTCAGGCTGATACATAAAAATATTGTGGCGCCAGAGTTGATGTCTGCTTAAGCGCCGAATCTGTTAAACTCCCTAATCCGTTCCCCTTAAGCATGAGGTGGACCAAGGTCTACATATGGTGAACTTACACGATGCTGATAGTAATCTTGTACATAGGGTTCCTGGAATGTTGAAACTTGCATCTGTTATCTACAGGTACTGTACATAAAAATGTTGTTGATATATTGGCCTGGTCAGATTGTATTTACCATGACTTGACTAGTGGAATATGTTCTCATGACATTGTACTATTAGAATATCATAGAATTTGTTGACTACTTGGTTTTGGAATTTTTTTATTCCTAGTCCATCCTTTCTATATTAGTCAATGCGTTGAGCTCCATCCCATTTCGATGAGAAGTATGAATATAGGCAAACACGTTCATGTTATACAAGCACATGAGAGTCATAGTCCGGAGTGTGTTTACACTCGGGGATTATAATTATAAGAAACAATTTTTTTTCAAAATGCAATTTTAATCCATATTTACAAAAATAATGTACTTTCAAACATATTTACAAATATATTGGACTTCTTAAATTTGCGGTTGTCAACTGTAATTTTATACTGAATTCGCTGTTGATAATCGCGAATTCAAGTTGAATTATAGCAGCCATTATTAATTTATCCCGTCTTTAACCAATCAGAATTTGCGGCTGGTTACTAGTTTTCTTTAGAAACCACTATTATTAACCGCGAATTCAGGTAATTTTTTTAATTGAATTTGCTTGTACTAATAGTAAATTAGTAATATCACAATGCCAATAAATAAGATGCGACCCTCACATTTTTCATACTAACTCCCTCCATTTCACAATCGTCAAACATAAAAATGTGAGGGTGAAAGTTTAAGCAAAAAGACAAAGCATTTGGATAAAGCACCACTTCCGAATGATACGTTCCAACATTACAATGATCAATTACCTGAATGAAGAAATGAACTCGGACCTGCAAGTAAGATGTAGAAAGGAGGTTGAAAAAACAATAGGTTCCCCTCCCTCTACACATCATTTCATCCGTGAACACCTCTCCGAGCCCAAGTATGATGACGACTTTTCCAAGCAACCCTGGGTAACGACCCTGGACTATTGGTACTTGGAGTTCGACAATACAACCCCGGCGGAGATACTCAATCTCCCGTTACCTAGTTGCAAGGTTTCCTTGATAAGTGTTTTACTATATAATTATCATATTTGTTTGGGATTCATATATGGTATCATAAAACTATCTTGAAAAAGTTGTAGCCATACTTAAGTCACTCAGCCTAAATGGGTTAGGTGACTTAACCATTGAGTTGGAGGATTCAATGGGTACCTTCAACGACTCCATTCATCGCAAGGTTTTGCTTCTAAAATGCAAGTGGACGAGGCACATCGTAGTTGGAGCCGTCCTGATTATCAAAGGCGTTTATATATTTATTCCTAACCGAACTACTTGATACATAATCATCACTATACCCAACATCGTCAATGTTCTCGGGGCGACGAAGAGTGTTGTTCGGAGAACTAATTTATGAGGTGGTTGTTGATGTACTCTTGTATTTCACTTTGTGAACTGTTTTTATCGTGCGAATGTGAAATGCT
This sequence comes from Sambucus nigra, assembly GCA_949130495.1. Classification (NCBI taxonomy): domain Eukaryota; kingdom Viridiplantae; phylum Streptophyta; class Magnoliopsida; order Dipsacales; family Adoxaceae; genus Sambucus; species Sambucus nigra. Next base: position 447,185,874 of record OX422210.1, on the reverse strand, counting down.
TCTAAGTTTTAACCTTATTTGATGAAGATGAATAAGTTCTAAAATTACACTTTGTTATTGGTAAATAGTTTTAGTAATTTATGATACGAAGATATCAAACGAACTAAAAAGATTATTATTAAACGTAATTTAAAACATCAACACATGACAAATTAAATGAAAGATACATAGATTAGGAAACATAAAATAAAACATTTTGACGATAAACACTAGCCTGATGAGGTACCAGACTTACAATCGTTTTTTTGCAAGCCAAGAACATCGATCGCTGAGAGAACATAGTATTTGGATGAGTTAAGTGATACACATCCTGCAACTACGCCTTCCTTCCGGTTATCAACTACATATTCAATTTAAAATTTTAAATGAATATGTGGTTATCAACTGCATATTCAATTTAAAATTTAAAATTAAATTCAAGGTTACCAATTGCGCATTCACCGTAAATCAATTAATTATGCTTAATTAATAGTTGTGTTACTCCAACCTGAATTTGTGGTTACCAACAACGAATTCAATATAAAACTGAGGATTTAAAGGTGCAATATGTTTATAAATACATCTGAAAGTGCATTATATATATATATATATATATATATATATATATATATAAGCTACATTTTTAAATAAAAAACTCATTAAAAAAGTCAAAAAGATAAATATAATCTGTTCTCCATGATGGGCTCCAGAAAATGACATTAGCCTAGGGAGACGAACTGTTGTCCATATCAAAGTTTAGCCACCTAACGAAAATTCTCTGGAGAATAGATGTTGGGTCTAATGTAATATGATATTTCCATAACATGTATTTGCCAAAAAAAAAAATTCACCTTCTAAGGGCTTCTCAAATCGATTCACAATTTGGAAATTACTCCTCCAAGTGGTCCTATAATTCTCATATGATTAAATGTTGGGGTGTTTAATGTCAAAATGATGTTTCTACAACACGTTTTAAATAAATATAATTCATTTACAAAAGATTTCTCAAATCGATCCACAATATTAGATCGACTTGAAAGTTTTTACACATTCTTCTTCAAATCGATTTAATATTGTTGATTGCTTTGAGATATCTTTTAAATATGTACTTTTATTTTTTTAGAAAACGATGTGGTAAAATAGGATCTTTCGACCTTTTTGATAAATATTATGGGCGGTAAATGGTGGACGAATTTTAAAGTTGTCACATTTACTAACTAGACACCACTCCCAATGTACCCTTAAATATTGTGAAAATTCAATAAGAAATTTTTTGTTCAAAATTCAAGTACTTACTTTATAAGACATTGAGTCTTTTCAGAAAAAGGGTTACTGTGGAAACCCAAATTTGTAACTGGGACTTACACTTATGATCCATCAATACCTCAAAAGTCCAAAAGGGGTTGGAATAAATTTCATTAATTAAAGGGTCACACTCGAACATACTAAACCTATACTATAAATAAAAGTGGCGAAAATGTGAATTACCAAAAATACCAATATATAACTAAACTATGCAGCTTCTTTTCATCAATCGCATGGCTGATCCCAATGAACTGCAGGGTTCAAAATCTATTAGTAATCATTACAAAAATCTATTAGTAGTCATTACAAGATCATAAGATCAACATCACGATTGATAATTTAAGGACAGTTTCCCCCCCAAAGCGATCCATCCTTACACACATCGTGCTAGAGACAAATCTACCATACTTGTGTCCCTTGCTATCAACTGCACGTGATTAACATACATATTTCATATTTATCCCCTTAACTTCGGCATTTTTACGATCCCGTACAATGTATTTAGCCCGAATTTATCTCATATTTATGCTACCAAACCTTTTCGATGAGTATTTCGTATTTTGTGTATTTCTCTCATGTTTTACAGGTAAATTGTGCAAGTGGATGGAAGAGAAAAGTCAAAACGGTGAAAGAATCGAAATAAAGGAAAGTCAAGGGCAATACCATAATTTTTCAGTCGGAACCCGAAGGAGGAGACAATTGAAAAGTTGAAGATCCCTAAATCACCAGTATGCTGGAAAAAACAACACCTCAATCCGAGCTACGGTGAAGAAGCTATTCCCATTTAAAGTTGGTAAGAAAATCTAGTGGAAAAATTATAATTAAGAGCAAATTGAGCACATAAGGCATTCTTAGGAAGAGATTTGAACTGAACCAGTTCAGTGCCCTATTCAAATTTGTTCGCTCAATGGGTTCGGTTAAGTATGGGCTCTCTCAATAGGTTTGGTCCAAGACGGGAATTTTAATTTTTCTTATCTTTTAGCTAGAAGAGTTTGAGTTTATGAGAGCTTCTCTAAACGACTTTTAACCCTTGTAAATAGCTATTAGAAATTATTATTCATCATTATCACTCATTGTAAGGCAAAAAAAAGAATAAGAACTTCTTGTAGTAATTTTTATATATTCTTGCATTCCAAATTCAATAGAAGAGCTTATTGTTTTCGAATTTTCATTCAAGCGTTGTTCTTGTGCATGCCTTACTTTCTTCATCATTAGTAACATTTAATTTCTGCATATTTATCATTATTTCTTCATCATGTCTACATGCAATTCGATAATCTCATGCATAGTTTTTATGATTATGTCTGACTAGACTTTTAGAGAGTTGGAGAACATGAACCCAACCTAAGTATGAATATTAGATATAAAATTTAACCTAATCCTATACATAATTACTAGGATTTGATATTTTTTTGAGACTAATATCGTAGGTGTCTTAACTTCGTTTGTCGTAAGCAACCAGAATGTTTGAGGATAGATATACGTTTCAACAATTTTGCCATTCGCGTCAATTTAGTTGTTGACTAAATATTGTGCAGAGTAATATTCTCACATATTTATTGCTTCGATTTAATTATTGTTCTTCTTTTAGTTAAGTATATAATTATCAAGACTTTTATATTTAACGAGAACACCTATGATTGGGGGGATTGGATCCCGACTCCACCTTTTTTTAAATAGTTTTCAAAAATCAATATTCTAGTTTCTTGCGTTCTTTCAAATTAAATTGCACTTGCTAGTTAAGTTTTCTTAGTTAACTAGAAATTTTCTAAAAACAAATCACCTTTTTATTTCTTTTGAGTGTTGATACCTAGATTTTAGAAGCCTACCACGTTGTCATCAAAACGTTTATCGTCCTATTCCCTGAGGATTTGACCCTGACTTATCGGGTATTACTTGAGTGATCGGCTTGCACTTGAGTTGTAGGTACATACATATCACATATTCTGCGATGCATCAAGTTTTTGGCGCTATTGTCAGGGAATTAAGTAGCACACGGGTTAGGTCAATTTGATCTGAATTTAACTCTAAATCTTAAAAAGCCAAAAAAATCAAGAATAAAAAATATCAAAAAAATTAAAAAAAAAAAAGATTCAAAATATCCAAAAAATAAAAAAAGTGAAAAAAATAAATAAAAATATTCTATCGAAACCTTGAATGCATGATACTCTCCAAACACTCTGAATTTATGAGTACCACCTCTGATACCGAGTAGTCACACCACAGGTTATAAGTCTAGGAATTCCGATGAGGAAAGTGATTCTATAAATGTGAGTGCGATGTATGATCAAGCTAGTTTTGAAACGGGAGAGGGAGCGATGCCGTACCGGCCCATAAGAGACCTTTTATATCCAGAGTGAACTGTCGCTCCAGAATGCATTATATTATAATGCCGAGCAATTCCACTTTAGGAATGGGATGATTTAAATTCTCCCACAATTTCATGGTATGAAGTCAAAGAAACCTTATATATACTTTAGAGAGTTCGAGGAGGCGTGCTGTAACAACCCGTATTTTTAAAGAATTAAAAATGAATTAATTTGGTTAAAATTAAAATTATACGTGTGACGTAATTTAATAAAAAATAAATATGATGGGTTGTTAAATTATTAATCGGAGATAAATGTTAATGATTATTGAATAAAATTACTAAGTGAATAGTAATTATATAATTGATGTCACAACGAGTGACATGACGTGACGTGATATCGCAACCGAATGTCATGAGTGGACTAAATAAGGTGGAGATTAAAAATAAATTATGGGTAACTTAGATGATGATTTTGAGGTTACGGTTGAATCCAGAAGGATTGAAATAGTAAAAATAGTATACCCGGGTGTGTAGTTTGGGTCTCGGGAGAGTTTTAGACATAATTAACAATCCGAGAGGGCATTTTTGTCATTTTATAACTTAGGGTTAAGGGAATTTCGGATTTTTGAGTATTATATATAGTTGTGGTGATTTGAGGATAGGGTAAAGAGATTAAGAAACAAGAGGAGACCAATAGAGAGGAGAGGAAGTGTTTCTTGGAGCTCAAGGAAGGGTTTTAGAGAATTCAAGCTCAATTTAGCATCACAACCTCTTGGAGAAAGGATTTGGAGAGAAACTTCATCAAAGAGGATCAAAACTAGACCACTCCAATATAAGGAAAGTATTTATCTTACAAATTTTTATGAGCTATAATACCTATATAGAGTAGGGACTTTGAATTTAGTAAAATTGATGATATTTTGTGATTTGATGAATATACCTTATGATTGGGAATATGATTGCATATAGAAAGAATCCACTTGTATAGAAAAAACGAAATTAGAAGTTATAAGATTTAGATCATGAGACCCTCCATATAGATACAAAGGCAATAACATCATTCTCGGGATTAAATTGTAGAACAACTTCTTAAATTTGAGAAGTCTATGAAATTGGGTAAATTAGAAAATATTTAAAACTTAAACCGCCATCTTAAAAAAATGTTTTGCGCTGTTTTGGTTTCGAAAATGGCTATTCCCTTCGCGAAGCCTCATAGAAAATCTTGTTTTTTGCATTTTTTTAAGTGATACGTTTTATTTAAAAACGTCTCCGAAATGCCTCAAAACTGCATTTTCAAAATCTGGGCAAGTTCACGGGGAAAATTTAATTAATATCATTTTTGTTTTGTAGTTCCATTGGAGGTTGTCTCAATTGATTGATTGTGATTTTTGTTCTATACTTGGATGATGAACTAGAAGGTTATTTTAAAGTGGTTTGAACCTCAAGAAGGTGTAAATTGTTTGAACGAGATTGGTGTGTTGTTTGAACGACCCTAGGTTTTAGGTCTTGGAGATAGATCCGCGTGGGCGCTAGTTCGTATTTTAAACTAGTGACATTAAGTAAGGGGTAAATAGGGCTCTTAAAGTAGCGAGAGATACTCAAAATTATGTTAAATGGAAGTTTAATTGAAAATTATGGTCCATTGAATAACCAAGTGAAATATATACTACGTACGAGTTGATGACATTAGGTTGTGTGTATACCTACTAAATAATCTATAAATAGGTTGTGTGAATACCTATAGATATGATTTTATTATGTGTGTGAACATACATACATTTCCTACTATCAGGAGGTTTAGGCGCAGAGGGCGATTCCACCTTGACGATTCTCGTGAGGTCTGGATTAGTGTTCCAGAGCATGAAACCTAGGGCGGTCCACTATGTGTCGTGTATTAGTAGGATTGGAAGATTATTTGGGTATGTTAGGTATGTGCGTATCCCAACGGCTTAGAAACATGTTCTCCCCCACTATGATGTTAATTTATTTTGGTTTCGAGGAAACATGCCGAACTAATAGTCCTTTATTGGGTACGAGAGGTACATGTACTTGCTAACAGAGTATTCCAGCATCACGAAGGACCATTCCAAGGATGCTATATGTGTGTATATTTTGTATGTATGATGAATATATATACCCGTGTAATGTATATACTTATATGAAACAACAGAATTGATAGATGATGAATATCTAAAAAGGAAGTTAAATGGTGAAATTTAAATAAGTGGCTCAATAATAAAATGAGAATAAATAATTTATTATTGAAACCGTAGTACCGTATAGTATGGGGATATACGTGAGAATTAGACTTATCGAGAGTAGTCAGATACCTTAGCTAGTTGGACAGGGATACTAGATAGGTAGAATACGTTAGGAATCCACATTAATTGAGAGGTGAGAATCTCAAGTGAGTGTACATGAATAATACACGTGTAATAAATAACTGATTTAAATTGTGATTTAAATACTTTCTAAATATTTTCAAAATGGTCTACTTGGGCTCTGACCCGTGTCAAAATATTTTCAAAACATTTTAAGTGTCCAACAACAGGGACGCCCAACTTAGAGATCCTATCCAGTGATACATAGCTGCAGCATTGTGGAGGCTCGCATGATATTTCTTAGATGCTTCAGCTTGTTCTTTCTAAATATGAGATCCATTATCAGTTTATCTTGGCGTGTTGCCTTCAAACTATTTATTTATTTTAGTTACGCAGCAGACTGTATTCAGATTTTATTTACGTATTTAAGATTGTGGTTGGATTTTATGCTTATAGAATCTATGGTTTATTTGGTCTCCTTTATTTAATTATTCAAATATGTCATGTGATTGTTTAGACTATATTCATGTGGCAATGGTTTAATTCATTTAAATTAGTGTTGCGTGTGTTAATAATAAAAGATAAAATTAAGACCAACTTATTTTGAGATAGATGATTAGGAAAAAAGAGTTTTCGACAGTGATGCTAAGACTGAAACCATTAATGATTCCAGTTTAATTTAATAATGGACTGATCACCCAGGATTAAAATAGGCAGGGTGTCACACGTGCGAGACGTTTAATGACTAAGTTTGCACCCAAGACGTAGTTCACCTCAAGCTTTTATCGATTTCACTTAAGGACAAGGCAAGACTTGGCTTTGAACTTTATCACCGAACTTTATCAGTACGTGGAGAGACATGCAGGCTAAATTTCTCCAAAATTTCTTTTTCCCTCACATGACTAACTCTATTCGGGCTAAAATCCAGACTTTTAAGTAAAACAACAATGAACAATTTAATAAGTGTTGCGAGAGGTTTAATGAGTTAGTCAATATCTGGCCACATCATGGATTTGATAAATGAAGGCTCATCTCCTACTTCCATCATGGGCTTAGCTTAAGCTTTAAGCAAATCGTTGAAACAGTGCTTGAGAGAGTTCTCTGGGTTAGATGCGGATGATGCGGAGGCCCACTTTAAGTATGTCGCCAAGACTACTCAATCTTGGGACACATCGGATTCGAACACCCAACTCAAAGCTAGAATCACGTCCACAGCTCCTTTTGCGTCCGGACTCTACCCATTGGACAAGGAAGTCGACGTGAAGATCCAGATTAATCAATTATCCAAGCTACTAGAGGACGTGGTAAAACCTAGGGGGAGAGATATATCCGGCCCATATCGAGCTATATAAGGGGATTTACACTATTGGTGCGGTGGGACATTTAATGATGGAATGTCCAATGATACCTGCCTACAAAGTGTAACAACCCGAGGTCTTGGAGACAATGAGTTATTTATTTTAGGAGCAATAAATAATATTTTATTGGAGAAATAATTAAATTGGCAATTGAGATCAAAATTTGAAGTTGTTAGAAAGAGTGTCGAATGTCAATTCTGAGGGTACCATTATTTTCGGAAGGGTCAAGAAAGTCGAAATGACTGTACTTGGGGTCTATTTAGGTTCATAAATGAATTAGGACCGTTTGACTCGAATTAAAGTTACCGAGTCATTTAAAGTGTGTATTATCATTTAAAGATGTGTATATTGGGAGACAAGGCTTAAAAAGCCTACGGTAGATATTTCTCCCAAGAAAGAGAGAGAAATAGAAAGAAAGAAAGAAAGAAGAAGAAAAGGAAGGAGAAAAAGAGGGAGAAAGAGGATTTTCGATCAAATACGCGATCTCAAGGCGGATTCAGACCCTACGAACCCGAGGCAAGTGATTAAACTTGCTAAATAATTGTTGTGTACTAATTATTGCATGATTTGTGGATTGACTTTTGGGTTTTAGGTCTAAATTGTTAAAACCTAACTTTTGGGAAAAACTTTAGATTTGTAGTGTATAAAATGGATTTAAGGTTAGAAATTAGTTTATATGTATTCTAGAATGAATATTAATGTTATATATGTGATTGGGTTGGATGAAAATGGTTGGAAGATGATTAAAATGATTTTTGGGTATTTTGGGTTAAGAAGAAAACAACCCATTTCGTAGCTTGCTGCACTTGCCGAATCGATTCGCCCCTACCGAATCGATTCGGTCTGTTGCAAAATGCCCAGGTCTTTAGGGCCGAATCGATTCTCCCCTTGAGAATCGGTTCGGCATGTAGCAGACTCCCAGGTCCTTTGGACCGAATCGATTCGGATGGGCCGAATCGATTCGTTTTTGGGGCCGAATCGATTCGGAGGGGCCAAATCGATTCGAAAACAGGGGATTTTTGGTGATGTTTTTCTAGGAAGAATTTCATCCCATTTCGTTCGAGGTTATCGATTAGGAACCTCTATAGGAGTTAATTGAGATATGTTTTGGAGATTTTTAGAGAGTTTCCCTTATAAGAAATTATTGGAGTCATATTGACTAAATTGGAGGAATACCGATTGGAAATTTTGGTATATTCTAAGTGGGGAAGCCCACTTTCATTGGGCATTTTATTTGGAGATAATAACGATTTCACAATTTGAGAATGAGAATAACTTAGAGATAATGGATCTTCGGATCCAATCCCAAATGGAATAACTTTAAAAGGTTCATAAAATGAATTGAACCCTATTACGAATGGAAAATAATAAATGTTAATTGATGTGTATACGGATATAAAAATATCCTTATTGATGATTGATTTGGGAGATATCTCACACAATGAGAAATGCTAATTGAGGTGCATTAGGATAAAAGAATATCCTTAACTTAAATAGAATTGAGAGACAATTCACAATTAGAAGCAACATGTGAGCTTCAAGCGATAAATAGTATAGCGTATACTAAGTGGGGAAGATGTGTGAGAATTGGCGATTAGTATATCTAGAGGGAAATATACTAAACAACGACATTAAATCCATTGCGCCAAAGAGCGTATAGTGAAAATAAATATGATGTTGCAGGTATACCTTATACAATGGTATATCTTTATTATGTGGGATGTATAATACCTTATATGATGGTTTATATACATGTTAAGCATACTCCCTCCTCGCTATCATTGGGAAGTTTCGTGCGTAGAGGGTGAGCATTCTGACTAGAAAAGCAGGATGTGGATATTCCCCAGGTCATAGTCGTCCATGGTGGTCAGCAAATGACATATATATATATACATTTATTTATTTTGGGGGTGAGAGGTCGTGGGTATGTGTCGCTCTCACTTTCTGGTTAGGAGCTATGACCGCTTCCCGGACGTTGTGTGTGTGAGTTGATCACGAGGTGGGTGTCGTTGAACCCCACCAGGTGGCCCCCGTTTTCTACGTATATGGGATGCTGGAAGATGATAACATGTGAGCCTGCGTCCTTCGAGTTATAGTTCGGTTAGATGGTTATTATCGCTTGCGTTTGTACTTGGGCATCAAGGGCATAATGGACCTCAACGACCTACATTGCCAGGATTAGTGTATCGGGGGGTTCCTTGTTTGGATTTCGCCTCGGCGAGACGTCCCACGCACGAACCGCAGTGTAATGTTGGAACTTGGGGATAAGTTTAGTCCTTAATGCTCATAATTATCTATATATATATCACCTATCCCGACGATCGACAGTGCCAGGAGTAGTGTAAGGGGGGTTCCTTGTTTGGATTTCGCTTCGGCGAGACGTCCCACGCATGAAACTCCGTGTACTATTGAGAATTGGGATTATTAATTAATTAAAATTGGATAATAATCATTTGGGTTACATGCATCTTGCATTGATGGAATAATGAGCCCCGAGGATCGATTCGGTCAGGAGTAGTGTAACGAGGGGATTCCTTGTTTGGATTTCGCTTTGGCGAGACGTCCCACGCACGAAACACAGCGCTGTGTTGAGAATCGGGAGGAGTTTAGTCCTTAACTCTTGATGCTAATAACTCATATAATAATTATATATATGGTTTCATGCCTTATAAGGGCATCACTAGAATATAAAGTTCTAGTAAATGAGATTGTTGATGTATTGTGATGATGTGGACATGATTGGATCATGTAACTTTATATGTTCAACAAATGAACATTATAAAGATAATTATAACTATTACATTAAAGTTAATGTATATAACTTATAAATTATGGAAACAAATGTATTGGGAGATAGGTTAGATGATTTCACTTAAATACTTCTTTTGGGTTTAAGTTAGGATCCTCTTAGCTAAATAGAATAGGACATCCATTTGGAGATCACGTGCATACGTTTAGTGCGCGCTTTAGATGAGAGGTGAGTTGAATTATTATGGACAGTTCGATTCCAACTAAATCATGTAATAATGCATTTATAATTATTATGCATTTTAATACACTTGCTATAAAATGTTTTTCAAACTCGGGCTCTGACCCGTTTATATTTTCTTCCTCCATGTATATATATTGTATTAGTTCAGGTGTTCCTCCGCAAGGACGCCTTTGATGTTATCCATCCAGGGTATTTATGGAGCTGTGGCAGTAGCGGACTGTTGCGGCACTTTGCTTTAGTCGATTCCTATCTTTGTATATCTAGATTAGGATTCAGTTGTATTGAGTTAGTATTCAAGTGTTGTAGATTAACACTTTCTTATTCCATTTCTCAGAGTATTGTTTTGTCTGTTACCCGACAGCATATTCGGGTATTTCATTGTTGAGACTTTGTTATACATTGTATTGTACTCTTGTATATATTAATAGAGTTTACACTTATCACTCATCATAGTTAAATGTTTATTGTTGGTTGAGTTGCATTATAGGTGTTGTTGTTAAATAAAAAGTTTTAAATTTTTGGCAATTCGCTTAAAATGATTTCGGGTAGTTAGCCTTATATTATTAGTATTGTCTGTTGATGTTGAGACTGTGCCATCTGAGATACCTGATTTAATGTAGTATAGGGCTGGCCACCCGTTATTATTTAGAGCGGGTTGTCGCAGATGGTATCAGAGCATCAAGTTCTAGTGTCTTTAGGATCTGTGTGCGTTACTACGATCTCCCGGAAGCGTTCTTGATGTAGAGCCTTATTATTAGGACGATTACATTCATACATCCATATGTTTCTGTGATTCGAAAATATTGGAAAGGCGTTCTGATACAATTGTTCTTATTTCAGATGCCACCGAAGGGAGGTCGTTCAGTCAGGGCAAACAAAGGGCAACCCCAGATGCCTCAAAGGAACATGACTACGGATGATGTTGCCAATATTATGGCACAAGCGGTCACTGCTGCCGTTTCTACGATGGCTCAGCAATCTGTCGCTGAAGCAGCCCCACCCCATTTAGGATTGTCTTTATGGGAGAGAGTGAAGGAAGATTTTAGTAAGGGGCATCCTCCCGAGTTTGCAGGGGGAGTTGATGTAATGGATGCAAGTCAATGGAAGAATAGTTTACAGAGGCACCTTCGTATGGTTGAGTGTAGTGAAGTGCAGAAGCAATTTTTATCCACCTTTAAGTTATCGGGTGCAGCTCTCCATTGGTGGGAGTCTGTTACCACATCTGAACAAAGAGATACTTTACCTATAACAACATTTTGGGAGCTTTTTTATCGAAGGTATTTTTCTTCCCCTACTCAGGATATGGTGATTTTTTAATGAAATAGGACGGTGCCAGAATATGAAGAAGATTTTTCTCTATGGGAGAGATTAGTACCTGATGAGGTAAATATGGAAAAGAAACGTATATCGAAGTTTGTTCGAGGTTTAGATTGGAAAATCCAACAACATTTGTCAGAGAGTCCTAAGTTAATGACTTTTGTCGAGGTAGTAAATGCGACACTATTAAAGTGTCAAGAACATCGTTTTCGTTCGCAAGAGAGTAAGAACTTTGGAGATTCGTGTTCATCAAGTAAGATTGGCAAAGAGAGTGCCAGTAATGCGAGTGGGCATAAAGTATTTGTGGGTAAGTGTTTCTTTTGTAAAGAAATAGGTCATAAAAAGAGAGATTGTCCTAAAAGAGGTAAAGGACCACGGTTTGATGAAATTTTGAAAGTGAAACCCCTAAAGCAGATTCGAGGTCGCTTTAGACCGGGGGGTTATGTTTGGGAGCCCATTGATGAGGATGGGCAATCGGACTAGGGATGGGTAATGTAAGTTAATTTTCCTTTATAAATGGGATAATTAGTAAAATGGGTTTTGGGGATATCGTATGTGAGATATTTGTGTAAGGGTAGTACTATAGCCCTATTATGTATGTAATGTTCCTAAGGGGAAGTTTGAGCAAGATAGGCTCTTGTTCTACTATTTTGTGAAGGATAGATGATTTTGCAAGGTTCTCAAAAAGAGCTTTAAACCTTGTGGTAAATGTAAGAATGGTAATGGTGATAAGTAGTAATGATAAAGCTACTTCTTTTATATAGTCATGATAGACTATTATGATTGTTGTATTCCAGATATGGATGAGCCTTATAAAAAGGCTATATATATTGAAATGGTGTAAGATGTTGTTTATGTATGAAAGTTGAGATTGTGGTTTGTTGGGATGCAGGTAAAATTTTAGCTCATGATTATGATAATAGTTGTGAGCTACATATTGTTATGTATACGATGATTCAAAAGACCTTGTGTTGGACATAAGGCATTTTATATTATATTATATTATAATATATAAACCATTTTCAAAATAAAACTTTTATCGGCCTTCGGGCCCTTTCAAAATGATTTTCATAAAATTAATTTTTTTCAAACTCTAGTCCGGATTTAACAAACTCTCAATCCCCGACGTTGCCACACAGTAGTGTATTGGGAGGGTTCCTTATTTGGATTTCGCTTTTGCGAGACGTCCCCCGCATAAAAGTGGCGAATGTCAGGAATTGAGAGGAGTTATTTCTTTGGACCATTAAAATTTTACACTATTAAAATTTTAGTACTATCTATATTTATGGAAATGTGGAACTTTCGAGGAAAATAAAGCCTCATTATGATGGTTGTGAGCATAAAGCTCAATTATAAGGGTGTATGGGCGCCCTTGTTGTGGAAATTGGTTTTATTTAATTCATAATTTACTTAGTAAAAAAAATAATTAATTAAATTCGTCGTGGGAAGTTAGAAGTTGGAGATAGGATTAGTGAGTATGAGTATATTAGAAGTAGTTGAGTTTTGGAGAATTAGGCTTAGCTAAATTTCGAGGACGAAATTCTTGTAAGTGGGGAAGTTTGTAACAACCCGAGGTCTTGGAGACAACGAGTTATTTATTTTAGGAGCAATAAATAATATTTTATTAGAGAAATAATTAAATTGGCAATTGAGATCAAAATTTGAAGTTGTTAGAAAGAGTGTCGAATGTCAATTCTGAGGGTACCATTGTTTCCGAAAGGGTCGAGAAAGTCGAAATGACTGTACTTGGGGTCTATTTAGGTTCCGAAATGAATTAGGACCGTTTGACTCAAATTAAAGTTACCGAGTCATTTAAAGTGTGTATTATCATTTAAAGATGTGTATATTGGGAGACAAGGCTTAAAAAGCCTACGGGAGATATTTCTCCCAAGAAAGAGAGAGAAATAGAAAGAAAGAAAGAAAGAAGAAGAAAAGGAAGGAGAAAAAGAGGGAGAAAGAGGATTTTCGGTCAAATACGCGATCTCAAGGCGGATTCAGACCCTACGAACCCGAGGCAAGTGATTAAACTTGCTAAATAATTGTTGTGTACTAATTATTGCATGATTTGTGGATTGAATTTCGGGTTTTAGGTCTAAATTGTTAAAACTTAACTTTTGGGAAAAACCTTAGATTTGTAGTGTATAAAATGGATTTAAGTTTAGAAATTAGTTTATATGTATTCTAGAATGAATATTAATGTTATATATGTGATTGGGTTGGATGAAAATGGTTGGAAGATGATTAAAATGATTTTTGGGTATTTTGGGTTAAGAAGAAAACAACCCATTTCGTAGCTTGTTGCACTTGCCGAATCGATTCGCCCCTACCGAATCGATTCGGTCTGTTGCAAAATGCCCAGGTCTTTAGGGCCGAATCGATTCTCCCCTTGAGAATCGGTTCGGCATGTAGCAGACTCCCAGGTCCTTTGGACCGAATCGATTCGGATGGGCCGAATCGATTCGTTTTTGGGGCAGAATCGATTCGGAGGGGCCAAATCGATTCGAAAATAGTGGATTTTTGGTGATGTTTTTCTAGGAAGAATTTCATCCCATTTCGTTCGAGGTTATCGATTAGGAACCTCTATAGGAGTTAATTGGGATATGTTTTGGAGATTTTTAGAGAGTTTCCCTTATAAGAAATTATTGGAGTCATATTGACTAAATTGGGGGAATACCGATTGGAAATTTTGGTATATTCTAAGTGGGGAAGCCCACTTTCATTGGGCCTTTTATTTGGAGATAATAACGATTTCACAATTTGGGAATGAGAATAACTTATAGATAATGGATCTTAGGATCCAATCCCAAATGGAATAACTTTAAAAGGTTTATAAAATGAATTGAACCCTATTACGAATGGAAAATAATAAATGTTAATTGATGTGTATACGGATATAAAAATATCCTTATTGATGATTGATTTGGGAGATATCTCACACAGTGAGAAATGCTAATTGAGGTGCATTAGGATAAAAGAATATCCTTAACTTAAATAGAATTGAGAGACAATTCACAATTAGAAGCGACATGTGAGCTTCAAGCGAGAAATAGTATAGCGTATACTAAGTGGGGAAGATGTGTGAGAATTGGCGATTAGTATATCTAGAGGGAAATATACTAAACAACGACATTAAATCCATTGTGCCAAAGAGCGTATAGTGAAAATAAATATGATGTTGCACGTATACCTTATACAATGGTATATCTTTATTATGTGGGATGTATAATACCTTATATGATGGTTTATATACATGTTAAGCATACCCCCTTCTTGCTATCATTGGGAAGTTTCGTGCGTAGAGGGTGAGCATTCTGACTAGAAAAGCAGGATGTGGATATTCCCCAGGTCATAGTCGTCCATGGTGGTCAGCAAATGACATATATATATACATTTATTTATTTTGGGGGTGAGAGGTCGTGGGTATGTGTCGCTCTCACTTGCCGGTTAGGAGCTATGACCGCTTCCTGGACGTTGTGTGTGTGAGTTGATCACGAGGTGGGTGTCGTTGAACCCCACCAGGTGGCCCCCGTTTTCTACGTATATGGGCTGCTGGAAGATGATAGCATGTGAGCCTGCGTCCTTCGAGTTATAGCTCGGTTGGATGGTTATTATTGCTTGTGTTTGTACTTGGGCATCTAGGGCATAATGGACCTCAACGACCTACATTTCCAGGATTAGTGTGTCGGGGGGGTTCCTTGTTTGGATTTCACCTCGGCGAGACGTCCCACGCACGAACCGCAGTGTAATGTTAGAACTTGGGGATAAGTTTAGTCCTTAATGCTCATAATTATCTATATATATATATATATCACATATCCCGACGATCGACAGTGCCAGGAGTAGTGTAAGGGGGGGGGGGGTTCCTTGTTTGGATTTCGCTTCGGCGAGACGTCCCACGCATGAAATGCCGTGTACTATTGAGAATTGGGATTATTAATTAATTAAAATTGGATAATAATCATTTGGGTTACATGCATCTTGTATTGAGGGCATAATGAGCCCCGAGGATCGATACGGTCAGGAGTAGTGTAACGGGGGGGGGGGGGGGGTTCCTTGTTTGGATTTCTCTTTGGTGAGACGTCCCACACACGAAACGCAGCGCTGTGTTGAGAATCGGGAGGAGTTTAGTCCTTAACTCTTGATGCTAATAACTCATATAATAATTATATATATGGTTTCATTCCTTATAAGGGCATCACTAGAATATAAAGTTCTAGTAAATGAGACTGTTGATGTATTGTGATGATGTGGACATGATTGGATCATGTAACTTTATATGTTCAACAAATGAACATTATAAAGATAATTATAACTATTACATTAAAGTTAATGTATATAACTTATAAATTATGGAAACAAATGTATTGGGAGATAGGTTAGATGATTTCACTTAAATACTTCTTTTGGGTTTAAGTTAGGATCCTCTTAGCTAAATAGAATCAGACATCCATTTGGAGATCACGTGCATACGTTTAGTGCGCGCTTTAGATGAGAGGTGAGTTGAATTATTATGGAGAGTTCGATTCCAACTAAATCATGTAATAATGCATTTATAATTATTATGCATTTTAATACACTTGCTATAAAATGTTTTTCAAACTCGGGCTCTAACCCATTTATATTTTCTTCCTCCATGTATATATATTGTATTACTTCAGGTGTTCCTCCGCAAGGACGCCTTTGATGTTATCCATCCAGGATATTTGTGGAGCTGTGGCAGTAGCGGACTGTTGCGGCACTTTGCTTTAGTCGATTCCTATCTTTGTATATCTAGATTAGGATTCAGTTGTATTGAGTTAGTATTCAAGTGTTGTAGATTAACACTTTCTTATTTCATTTCTCAGAGTATTGTATTGTCTGTTACCCGACAGCATATTCAGGTATTTCATTATTGCGACTTTGTTATACATTGTATTGTACTCTTGTATATATTAATAGAGTTTACACTTATCACTCATCATAGTTAGATGTTTATTGTTGGTTGAGTTGCATTACTGGTTTTTGTTGTTGTTGTTAAATAAAAAGTTTTAAATTTTTGGCAATTCGCTTAAAATGATTTCGGGTAGTTAGCCTTATATTATTAGTATTGTCTGTTGATGTTGAGACTGTGCCATCTGAGATACCTAATTTAATGTAGTATAGGGTTGGCCACCCGTTATTATTTAGAGCGGGTTGTCGCACAAATTTATGCTCCAAGAGCTGGCTGAGGTAGTGGGATCTTATAAGGGTAATTTTAACGCCCCCTACGATCCCTCGTGGTGAAACAATTCCTATTTTAGATATGGGCAACCGAGTACATCATTGAATCCCAATCAACACGTTGCCCAATAACTTCCACCACTCCCACCTTATCAATAAGTGCCACCCATGCAAGTGCCTCCTCCCGCGCCATATGTGATCCCACAGTGGAAGAGTCTCGAAGACACTTTTACTCAATTTATGCAAACTCAATCAGCGATAAATGCCAAAAATGATCAAACGTTTGTCGACTTAAAGGCATCACTTTTAAAGTTGCTATCCTCATTAAATGTCCATGATAAGGGGAAGTTTCCTTCCCAAGTCCAAGGACCCCCCCCTGGTCAAAACTGTGTAAGCTCTGCTCCCGATGAACATCAAGAGCATTGTCAAGCGGTAACCACTCATGTAGTGGAATAGTTGTTGACTTGTCACCTCCTCTCCATGACGTGCAAAAAGACAAGGCAGTTTTTGCTTAGCATGTAAGAGGCCGAAAATGCTCCCTTGGAAGAGAGTGAAAAAGAAGACATAATTAGGACCGAAGTGGTAGTGAAACCCCCTATAGACATACTATACCCTCAAAAATTGGTTCCTCCTCTTAAAGGGGCCTCATGTGATGACATTTTAGAGGTGCTAAAGCAAGTGAAAATAAACCTACCTTTCCTTGAGACGATTAAGCAAATTACCGCTTCTGCTAAGTTCTTGAAGGACTTACTCATGGTTAAATGTAAATTAAAGGTAAATAAGAAGGTTTTCTTAGTACAAAATGTGAGTTCGGTACTATTGAGCGACCTCCCACCCAAGTATAAAGATTCGGCCGCCCCCACCATTTCGTGCATTATTGGAGAGAATAAAATCGAGAGAGATTTACTAGATTTAGGGGAAAATGTCAACATTATCCCCTATTTTATCTATAAAAAGCTTGATTTGGGAGATATTAAGCCCACCAAAATTACTCTCCAACTTACAGATCATTCTGTGAAGGTACCCCGTGGGGTAGTTGAGGAAGTCGACACTTTTTACTTACCAGTGGATTTTGTCATCTGAGGCATGGATCCATCTTCCTCCTCGAGTCATGATGTTCTCATTATTGTTGGATGCCCTTTCCTAGACAGGCTAATGCGTTTATTAACATGCGTAACGGGCAAATGAAGCTCACGTTCAAGAACATGATACTCGAAAAATTTCTTCAACATCACCAAGAAAATGGATGATGAGGATGATTTTCACGACACGGATCTTAATGAGGAGGTAGTACACGAACAATTTGAAGGTAATAATTTTGAGGATCCATGTGAGGCATGTTTAGTGATGGCTATCGAGAGATGCGTATGACGAGAGAGATGCTAGGTTATAATGAAGATACTAACGCAAACGATCTATATGATTGGCCACTTAATTTGTCTTTAGATTTGAGCCTGAAAAATTTTAAGATAGAATTCGGGCCGGTGGATGAGAACCGCACTGTTGAAGTCCAATAAATATTGGACTCATTTTATCACTTAGATGAGAGCGACCGGAAAGATAGGATAAATTAATTTCTTCTTTGTGAACGTCCACCCATGCCACTTGAGTTCTCGAATGCTATCGAGGACATGACTAGAGTATCGTTTGATTTAGAGTCTGATCCATGCATTCTTGAGATTAAGGTCAATCTAGGCTTAGAATGTCATTCGACATTTCAGTATGATAGTCTTTTAAAGTTTGACCATATATGCTATAAGGTGATTGGGCATCTTGATGATTTCACCCACCTCATTCATCATGCGCTCCAGGTGTCCACTTTTTCTATTGGGTTGATTTTCAATTGTTTAGACTTTTGATCTATGATTTAGGGGGGGTGGAGTCAATTTTATCGAACCCCGTATAAGGAATGAGTAGGTTTTTCGGAGAGAGGTCTTAGCACCCCCGACGTGTATGGGGTGAGTTTTTATTATATTTTTGAGTAGTGTGATTGCGTAGAGTATTTAGGAGTGTCGAGTGCATTTTAGCAAGAGAGGAATTAATTCAATTTTTTTTATGTAGTTTCTTTATTTTCATCGTTATATCTTTAAAAGAAACTGTATAAATATTCTATCTCTTGTTAACGAAATTATATTTGAGTTATATATGTCTATTTGCATTTTAATCTTTGTTTGTTTTATAGTTCGCACTCTTTCTTCTCTCATTTTGATTTTAGTCATTTTCATTGAGGACAATGCAAAAGTATAAGTTGGGGGGGGGGGGGGGGGGGGGGGGTACAAGTGTGTCTTTCAAACTTCACAAATTTTAAAATGCCCAAAAAATTTTAAAAAAATTAAGAAATTCCAAAAAAGTCAAAAATATTTTTTTAAAATAAATAAAAATTAGAATTTTATAATCTTCATAAATATCGCTATATTTTTGTTTAAGGTCTCAACTGTAAAAATCCGAATGCACTAAGTCGAAATTGACCAAAAATGGAAATTGAGCGAAAATTTACGACTTAACGAATAAATGTGAAGATTTTTTAACCCGGTGAGATTTTCGAGCATATCATTTTCTGAGTAATTATATCAGTCCGTGTCAAAAGTTAAGTCAAAAGTTATTTTCAGTGAAAAAAAGTCATTGATGATCTCCAAATCTTTACTTGGTCAATTACGAAAAACGAGTGAAATATCATTTTGAAAACGCGCTAAAAATGTCTCAAAATTAAATTCATCTCGAGATGCATATGGTAAGTTGATTAGTAATTCGGATAAATGAAGTTAGACAATTGTTTGTTTACCCAAAAATATAATCCATAAAAAAGTAAAAAAACCCCATCCTTTTGCAAGCCACTTTGCGCCCAAAAATTGATATACATTTTCGTTTGTTAACTAGAAAACCCAATTGGTCCAAAGTTGTGAAAATTGAAAAGTTCATCAAATAAGTCCATACAGTGCATGAAAAGGGGTAGAAAATAGGAAAAAAAATTGAAAAATGAGAAAAATAGAATAAAAAAGAAGAGAAAAAGAGAAAATAAAATTTTCCAACTCCGAAATTTCCCAACATTCCAATTATTACCCAAAATACTTTAACCCCAAAAGTCCTAAGCAAGTACGAATAAGGAAATTAATTACTGCATGAAGAGTAAAAATACGAAATGATAAAAAGAGACAAAAAGTACGAATAAAGAATGGTGTTTTTCCATTTTCCGTATTTTCTTCATGAGATCTTTGCATTGTAAATATTTTCGTCTTTCAATTTGTGCATGTGAACTCGTTTTCAATTAGATTTACTCTTAATATCACGCACCTCGAGAGAAAAAAATCCACAATCCAAGAGATTCATTTTTGAGTGCATTCGTGATAAATTGAATCAAAGAGAACTTTTAAAAAGTTAACGTAATGATCAATCGGTGGAAGTTAGCCGTTTAATTTTTGGGCTTCACACATACACACTATTAATTGAGATTATCAAATAAAAATCTGATGTGATTATTTTTTAGGAATTTAAATTATATGGTTTTTAATTATTTTTTTATTTTCTTCGAGTTGTGCACAAACGAATTTTGTGGGTAAATTCACTGCAAACCCTCACGAGATACCACTCGTCCTACTAGCGTAATCTAGGGGTTTAACGGCTTGTTGCATACGCTAAATGCAACCGCTTGCCCGCAAAAGAGGTATTCTACCCCTTTAGTTATTTATAGGTTTATTTAATCTCATACTCTCTGTAATACCCCGTATTTTTACACATATTTATTTTATTATGAAATTATGGAAAGTTATTATGAAATTATGGAAAGTGGGGATTAATTAATTTAAAGGGAGACAATTTAATTTGTAATTAATTCAATTTATTGGTAATAATTACTAGCGTGATGAGAGCTAGTAGTTATCAAAAATAATATTATGGTCGGGATGAGATACACGACATTCATGATATAATTATTTGGGACGCGTGTATGAGTCGCGTCACTAGTATGTATTTGAGGGGTTAAAAAGGTAAATTATTTTTTTTATAACTCGAATGACTATTTTGAGTGCGCCAAAGTGCTCGGAAGGGGCGAAATAGTCAGAAAATACTACTCGGGTATTTTATTTAGAGTCAGGGGCATTTTAGCCCAAAACGACACCCCGAAGGGGTATTTTGGTCTTTTGGATAATTAAATGGACGAAAATTAAGTTTAATTAAAAACATTAAGGATTAGTGGTCTGTCAGTTTCAACTTACATGAGAAAGAGAGAAAAAGAGAGGGAGAACCAAAGAGGAAGAAAAACCATAGGAGAGGAAGGGGCAAACTTAAGAGATTCCAAACAAAAGTTATGCGAAACTGTAGATCGTGACGAGAGGATCAACCACATACTAATTTTAGTCCAAGAATTAGAAGTTCATTTCTAGGAAAGTGTTTATCTTACTCCTCTTTTAGCATATATTGTTCCTGTTAATTTAGGTTTGATGATATAAACTTGGTGCAATGAAAACTTAGGTTTAATTAGATTGAATAGTGAAAAAACTTTATGAATTGGAGATGGGTATGCATGTAGAGGTTTTTCCCTTTGTTAGACTATTAAAATCTGAGAATTTTATGTCTTAATCACGAATTATAATAAGAGTTTTGAACAATTAAAATTCTGGGTTCATATTTAAGAGACTTATTTGAAATTGAAGAGATTGTTGAATTCCAATTGAGTATATAAGGACTTGATCTTTAATTTTGTATTAGAAAGTATCTTAGGGTGATTTGGAATAGAGTAAGAACATTACATTAACATTGGGTTGAGTTTGGAATGAGATTGAAGTATGAAAATTTGAGAAAAACGAGTTTGGGGAAAAATATGGCCAGTTCGGACATCTCGTTCGAAGACCTGCCCAGGTCATTCGAACGACCTCGTTCGAATGAGCCTTCTAACGAGATTTCCAATGACCCTTCTAACGAGATTTTGGAGTTCATTCGAAGTGAGAACTTCGTTCGAATGACCTTGTTCGAACGAGAATCCCTTGACTTCTAACGAGATTCCAGAATGGCTTTTTAGGGCCCGTTCGAGTTAAAAATCATCCTAGGATTATCCAAGTGAGAGAAATAACCTACGTGAATGACGAGTGACCTAAATTCTGAATTAATATTGAATAAGGAGTGTGATTATTCTTGAGATATAGAAAGTTCGTAGAACCAAGGATAGTTAGGTTCAAGAGAGTATATACATCTTTATATGATCTACGGAGAGGGTAGAAATATTAATATTACTTACGTATTATGGTAAATGGGGTTGCGTGAACGCCTAGTAAGTTGTATAAGTTGTGTGCATGCTTATTACTTAGAATATTGTGTATGACATACCTAGATACTGGCTATCGACCTAGATACTGGCTATCGAACGGAGATTATTGTATTGTGGATGACCATATCTTGTGTGCCTTTGGGGGATTTTGAGTCGTTCCACTAGAGCATGAAACCTAGGTACGGACTATCTGTGAACACGATAGTGTTGACGGTCGTATGGGTACGCAGGTATATGCATAGCCCATAGGCTTGGGACTATGTTCGCCTCCAATATGTGTATATGTTTTATTGGTTCTTGAGAGATTGAACCTGTTGTCCTTTATGCGTGAGCGTTGCAATGGGATTAGATAGTCGAGTATGCCTAGCACCGGGGGTTTCTTAACCATGGGTGCAGTATTGATATATTTGTATGTATACATAGTGAGATTTTATATATGTATACCAAGTTTCTATTCTGTGTTTCACGTTGTCTACTTTATTAAAGTATATACTTTTTGGGTCACCAGTTGGGAATAAAGAATGCTATGAGAATGAGTTATAATATCTTTAAACCTATTCCTAAATGATAGTAATATATTGGCTTCGAGTTATTTAGATATTGTATCTGACATAGTGGTTATCCTACATATAGTCAGGTAGAGTGACGAGACTAGTATGGGTAGTTAGACTCGTTAGGTGCGCACATTAGATGAGAGGTGAGCATCTCAAGTGAGTACGCTAAGTTAACATGGATAATATATATGTTAATTAAATCAATTTAATCACTTGCTATATTTAAACTGTTTATACTCTGGATTTGATCCGTTTTTTGCAAATCTCTTTTCTTGTTCTATTATTTTAGGTGCTCAGCCACAGGGACACCAGACTTAGGAGATTCCATTCATTTGTCGAGATATGGCTGCTGTAAAAGCTATAAGATATTGCTAATAGACGCTTCTGAGTCCATTTCTCCTTATCTATCAGTCATTTTTTTTAGTTGGACATGTCGTCCCTCCTATTTCACATTCAGAGATTTAAAGTTGTTTTATTTTATTATTAGACTTTGATGTCATGTTATTGGATTATTGTATGGTATTTTGACTGGAAGTGTTTACTCCAGGTCTTTATTTAAATTCAATTAGTTATTTCCTTATGCTATTGTGATGTATAGTTATGATTAGATATTTTCCCTTTATTGTTGATGGTTAATAACAAGATATAATTTTGACACCAACCTTTTTCAATATTAGGTGGTTAGTTTTATTAAATTAAATTTTGAGTTTTCGAGAGTGATGCATTATCTGAACCAACTTGATATTCTGAAATTAATTAATTAAGGACTGATCACCTGGTAATTAATTAGGCAGGGTTTCACAGGTGGTATCGGAGCATCAGACTCTAGTGTCCATAGGATTTGTACGACTTGTTATGTTTTCGCGTTGCTTCCTTTGATATAGAGCCCTATATTTTAGGATTGTTGCACTCTTTATACATTTGACGTTCTTTATCTACTTTGAGATAATAACTGTATACTTATGAAACTTTTATCTCCTTTCAGATGCCTCCTTGACGTGCACAGAGAGTTACCAGGGATGCCCAGCCCGAGCCTTAGCCTGCACAAGCTCAAGGTATGATGAATGCCACTGAAGTTGTTGCCATTGTAGCTCAGGCAGTAAATGTGGCATTGATAGTTGTGCAACAGACACCACCTCAGGCACTGGTGGTGGCTCCAGTTCAGGCCCAGGCCTTCCCGTCTGCTTGGGAATGTGTTAGGGATTCCTTCCAGACGGCGCATCCTCCAGAGTTTATAGGGAGATCTGATGTAGTGGTAGCGAGCCAATGGAAGAAGGATATCCAGAGGCATTTGAGGATGCATGAGTGCACGGAGATGCAGAGTCAAATACTGGCCACATTCAAGTTAGTGGGAGATGCACTGCAGTGGTATAGTGAATTTAGCCCAAATATATATCATATTTATGATAATAAACTTTTTCGGCGAGTATTGCTTATTTTTTGTATTTATCTCAGGTTTTATAGTTGAAGTGTGTAGGTGGATGGAAGAGAAAAGCCAAAACGGTGAAAGAATCGAAAGAAAGGCAAGTGAAGGGAAATACCATAATTTTTTAGCCAAAACTTGGAAGAGGAGACAACGGTGAAGTTAAAGATCATGAAATCACCCTAATACCAGATAAAACGGAACCTCAATCTGAGCTACGGTGAAGAAGCTATCACCATTTGAAGTTGGGAAGAAAATCTAGTGGCAGAATTATAATTAAGAGTAAATCGAGAACATAAGGCATTCCTAGGGAGATGTTTGAACCAAATCGGTTCGGTGTCCTATGTAAATTTTTTCACTCAATGGGTTCGGTTCAGTATGGGTTCACTCAATAGGTTCCGTCCAAGACGAGAATTTTAATGTTTCGTATCTTTTAGCTAAAAGAGTTTGAGTTTATGGGGATTTCTCTAAATGACTTTTAACTCATGTTGATACCAAATTTAGTCTATTCAGGTGGATCAATTAAATGGAGACATGTGTCAATCTATATGGCACCCACAAACATTTATGAACAACACCTTGGCTATGAGGAGCTCAATCCCCCTGACCAACTCAGGCGCTCCGAGCAACGAGTGTTCTCCGAGGAACTTTAGTACACCGAGCAACTCATGTATGCCGAGCTACTTAGGCGGTCCGAGCAGCTTAGGCGGCCCGAGCTGCATCTCGTACAGAACATTTATGATCGAATAACCAAGGGGATGACTACGCATGAAATGCTTACTATTATCATACAGATGTACCCGCCTATTGGACAGCTATGTATTATTCTTTCATATGTACAGCCTCAAGGCTATAAATACATTGTACCACCCCCATAGGAAGGGGACTCGGAATTTCCTGGTAAAAACCTGTTATCGAGAATTCCAAACAAATAGTCAGCAATAACAAAATAGTGGACGTAGGCCATTCTTTCAAGGCTGAACCACTTTAACATTCTTTTGTCTTATTTATTTTTATCTGTGATTGAATAATTAGAGATAATCTAATTTTTTACATCAACAGATTGGCGCTGTCTGTGGGAAATGACTGTAATTATCGTTTTTCACCAAAGCAATTCATCATCAATGGCTGATTATCCTGAATCCAGTAATCGAAATGTTGGAAACCCCCCAAATTCATTTGCTCCTCCAAATGTCCAAGATCTGGCCGTAATAATGGCTAATTTGGCCCAGGGCCAGACAACCATGCAAGAGACTATGCGACAACTCATACAAACTGTCCAAGGTGGAGTATCTACCCATTCAGGACAACGAAACGTTCAAAGGAACACCCGTTTACCTTCTTCGCGTACTAGGCATACCGATTCATATCACATTGAGAGATCTGATGATTTTTCTTATCAATCGGGTCGAACTTCGTTAGTACGAGCCACAGATACTGAACAAAACGCCACTCTCTCTCCAAAAAGGACTATTACATTGGAGAGATTAAGTAGGGCCTCTCCTTTTGATCGTTTGGGACCTAGGAGGAATAGAAGTCCTCCTAAGGTTGTGTCGAGGAACTTTTGACGACCATCCGATCTAAGGGAGGCCCAATCCCGACCAACTGCTCGTAAGGAAAGATCCCGAGAAGCAAATTCAACACGATCAGTTGCTCGAACCAATAGGCCCAAGGAGGGAAATGATGCATGGAAAGGCTCTATTCAAAGGTTGGAGGATAGACTAGGGGAAATGGCTAAGGCCAAGAATCCTCTACAAAGAACTTTTGTCCAAGGGACACCCTTTATCTGGGCAATTGTGGATTTTTCCACACCATCAAAGTTCAAAGCACCTGTTGTGACTCCTAAATATGATGGAAAAACTGATCCTGTCCTTCATATATAACAATACTAAGCTGCTGCCGATATCTATGCCGTGCCAGATGAGATGAGATGCA
This sequence comes from Sambucus nigra, assembly GCA_949130495.1. Classification (NCBI taxonomy): domain Eukaryota; kingdom Viridiplantae; phylum Streptophyta; class Magnoliopsida; order Dipsacales; family Adoxaceae; genus Sambucus; species Sambucus nigra. The sequence continues at coordinate 447,159,920 of OX422210.1, read as the reverse complement.
GGGAATTTTTGGGAACTCTTATCGTATCGGCTCAAATATGGTACAATAATCTTCCTCGGGTGAATATTTCAACTTTCTTTTAACTGGCCGAGCTCTTCAGTGGAAATTTCTATTTTGGAGCAAAACCAGTTAAACGAGTAGCACACTTGTCAAGTGTTAGACAAAAAGCAAGTGAGAGCACCAGGGATTATATAAATCGTTTCAATAATGAGAAGCTCAAAGTTATTAATTATGAGGAAAAGACAGCAATTACTGCTTTGATGAGTGGACTGTTGCCAAATAAATTGTACTACACTTTGGCCAAAGATCCACCCAGGACCATGTCAGAACTGATGGCAAAAGCGGCCAAAATCATGAATGCCGAGGAGGCTATGGCTGCGAAGAAGAATATGGATACCAAAGAGACCAAGGTGGAGGTTGATAAGGCTAAAAAGAAAGATCATAAGAACAGTGGTGATGACAAGAAGTCAAAAGCAAAGCCATCATGGGAAATGTTGAAGAAATTTGGAAATTATACTCCTTTGAAAGTAGACATAAACCACGTTCTGGAAGAAATCAAGAACATCGAGGAGCTGAACTGGCTAGAGAAAATGAAGACAGACCCTGACAAGAGGAATAAGGCCAAATATTACGAGTTCCATAAAGACCATGGTCACACGACCAAAAATTGCATAGCTCTTCAGAATGAAATCGAAGCACTCATCAGACGAGGAAAGATAGCTAAGTATGTTAATCGTAGAAATGAAGGAAAAAGTAATGACCGAGCAAGACAGAGGTCTAGATCTCCTCGTCGATCAGAAGAAACAAGAAAAGAGGTCATGAAGATGATCCAGAAGACGACCTCGATCTCCCCAAAAGACCAAGACAACCAGAGCGTGAGGTATTTTCAATTCGTTTTGGATCATTTGATTGTAATGTTATTACAGGCGAAGATGCAGAAGGTGGAGACCTTACTGCAGAGAGGAAATCTTACCTCAATGAGGCTCAAGCTTGTTCATACATTCAGCGAATAAATCTAGCTGAGGATGATCGCCGAAGGAAGGTAAACAAAGAAAAACGGGTCATCGGTTTCTCCAAGAACGACCTCGCAGGTGTGTTATATCCTCATGATGATATATTGGTGATCAAAATGAGGATGAAGGAAGTAATGTCCCAAGAGTACTGGTGGATAACGGTAGCTTGACGGATATCATGTTCTACTCGTGCTTTGATAGCTTAAATCTAAAGTTATCTCAGTTGGAGCCTTATCACAGGCCCCTCCCCGGTTTTACTGGATGGAAAGTTTTTCCACTTGGGACGATCAAGTTGGATATGTTCATCGGTACATGGACTCCTTGTCGAACAGAAAGAGTACATTTCTTTGTGATGAATAAGAATGTCCAATCAACTTACAATATCATCATGGGAAGGGTAGGTTTGAAGAAGTTCGAAGCAGTACCATCTATTGTACATCAATGCCTGAAGTTTCCAACCAATTTTGGAGTAGGAATTGTGAAGGGTGACCAAAAAGTAGCTCGGGAATGCTACTATTCATCTGCCGAGCATGAAGAACTGGAGGAATCTAGGAAAAAGACGACTACCTATCAAGTGGATGAAGGTGCAGAGATTGAAATATTAGATCCTAGAGACGAGTCACAGCTCATGAAAGGTCAGGTGGTGGAAGCTATTGAAAATGTCATTCCGGACGACGAGCACCCAGACCGAACAACTCAAATAGGTTCGTCGTTGGATGCCTCACTAAAACAGGAATTGATAGTTTTCCTAAAAATCAGAAAATAAACTTTTGCATGGAGCCACGAGGACATGCCAGGGATAAACCCAAATTTCTTATGCTATGAACTTAATGTGAACAAGGAGATCAAACCAGTAAAGCAAAGAAGAAGAGCGTTCAGCCCTGAAAAGAACCAAGCTATACAAGATGAGGTTGAGAAGCTTCAAAAAGCCTGCTTTATTGAAGATGTCAAATATCCTGATTGGTTAGGTAATGTGGTGATGGTGAAGAAGAACAACAAGTGGAGGATGTGTGTAGACTTCACCGACCTCAACAAGGCATGCCCGAAGGATCATTTTCCTTTGCCCCTAATTGATCAATTAGTGGATGCTACCTCGGGACACGAGCTGTTCAGCTTCATGGATGCTTATTCTGGTTACAACCAGATTAAAATGAAACCTGAAGACAGGGAGAGTAATTTTTTTATTACCCCTAGGGGAGTTATTATTATAATGTTATGCCTTTTGGATTGAAAAATGCAGGTGCAACATATCAGCGGCTGATGAACAAGGTGTTTACAGAGAAAATCAGTTACAATATGGAAGTTTATATTGACAATATGCTGACGAAGATCAAGAAAGCTGCTGACCATCTAATTGACTTAGGCCAGACCTTTGATCAACTAGATAAATATCAAATGAAATTGAACCCTACCAAGTGCATATTCAGAGTACGAGAAGGCATGTTCCTCGGGTATATTTTCAACCAATGAGGTATTGAAGCAAACCCTGAAAAGATCAAGTCTCTATTGGGAATACGATCTCCAGTGACAAAGAAGGAAGTGCAAAGTCTCACAGGGCGAGTTGCAGCACTTAATAGATTTGTATCACGAGCAACATATAGATGCCTCCCATTCTTCAAAATACTCCGAAAAATGTTTGAATGGAATGATGAATGCGAGAAGGCCTTTCAAGAGTTGAAGAAATACCTGGGAACACCTCCACTGTTGTCCAGGCCAGTGATGGGAGAAAGATTGTACTTATATCTGGCAGTTTTGGAGAATGCAGTTAGCTCGGCATTGATAAGAGTGGAGGATGGAGTGTAAAACCAATTTATTACACCAACAAGGCCTTCCGAGGAGCAGAGATTATATATCCAAGACTGGAAAAGTTGGCACTAGCATTGATTGAAGCGAGTAGAAGGATGAGGCCATACTTCCAAGCTCATACCATTGTTGTGTATACCGATATGCCGTTGAGGCAAGCTCTTCATAAACCAAAAAAATCAGGGAGATTGATGTATTGGGTAGTAGAACTTGGTGAATATGATATAGTTTATGAGCCTAGATCGTCGCTTAAAGGGCAAGCAGTAGCAGATTTTATAGCAGAGTTCACTTATCCTGACATCCCCGAGGAGCAGAAGATGAATACCGACCAACCTGTGGATGTTACAGGATCATCAAATTCAAACCCCGATCAACTTAAGTTGGTTGAAGAGCAGGAGAAGATGGTCGACGAGCAGAAAGAAGTGCTAGAGGATGATGTAAGGAAGCAACAAATATTCCACCGAGGAACTCTATCCAACCAAGAGTTTGATAATAATATACCTGTGTGGAATTTGTATGTAGATGGATCTTCGTGCACTACAGGTAATGGAGCAGGGATTGTTTTAAACAGTCTGGATAAGATAGATGTGGAGTATGCCCTGCACTTTCAATTCAAGACTTCTAATAATGAGGCTGAATATGAAGCTATGATTGTTGGTCTTAGTTTGGCAAAAACCATGAAGGCTGAGCAGGTTATTGTATTCAGTGACTCACAGTTAATCGTAAATCAAATGCTAGCGGTATATGCAGCCAAAGGAGAATTAATGATCAAGTATCACGCAAAAGCAATGGAGATTTTATCAAGCCTAATTGTAGTACAGATAATTAGAATACCAATATTGGAGAATGCAAGAGCAGATGCCTTAGCTCGGTTAGCTTCAGCCACACGCACCGAGCTACGAAGAGCAATCCCAATTGAAGTCTTGGCTAGTCGAAGCATAGACGAAGATCTGATGATGAACTTTATTACCCTTGATTTAGGACCATCTTGGATAGATCCCATCAGGGCATATATTGAGGAAGGGAAATTACCAACTAACAAACTCGTAGCCAAGAAACTTAAGTTTAAAGATGCCCGTTATGTATTGAATAATGGTATTCTATATAGACGAGGAATTATAGCAGGTTTGCAGAGATGTGTGCATCCATCCAAGGTGAAAGACTTGATTGAAGAGGTCCATGAAGGGTCCTGTGGAGCCCATGTAGCAGGTTGGACGGTTTTGCAAAGAATAATGACTTAAGGATACTATTGGCCAATGATGAGGGCTGATTGTATTGCCTATGCCAAGAAATGTGACAAATGTCAACGCTTCTCCTCTATTCGAAGAACTCCCCAAGCATTGTTAGCACCCATTACTTCCCCTTGGCCATTTACTATGTGGGGAACAGATTTGGTGGGGACACTTCCAACGACCAGGGAAAGATTTAAAAATCTCGTGGTCGCGGTGGACTACTTTACTAAGTGGGTGGAAGTTGAGCCCCTTATCGATATGACATATGACAAGGTATACCAGTTTATTTGGAAGAACATCATTTGTAGATATGGTCTTCCTGATGCATTCATCACAGACCATGGAACTCAATTTGACAACGAGGAGTTCACTGCATATTGTCATCAGTCAAACATCTTGAAGACCCACTCTACACCAGGCCATCCCCAGAGTAATGGACAAACTGAAGTGACAAACAGAACGCTGCTGAATGGTTTGAAGAAAGACTGGATGATACGAAGGAAAATTGGATCAACGAGCTACATTCTTCATTTTGGGCTTATCGTACTACTCCATGAGAAGCAACAGGAGAATGTCCATACATGCTGGCATTTGGAAGTGAAGCTGTTATACCTGCCGAGCTGGGCCTCCCAACACACAGGGTTCTGGATTTCAATTCTCCTATCAGCGACTTGATGAGAAGATTAGTATGATATGCTCGAGGAAGTTAGAGAACAAGTAGCAATCAGGAATGCTGCATACCAGCAACAAACAACTCTGTTCTACATTAAGAGAGTAAAGAAATGGGATTTAAAAGAGGGGGACTATGTGCTAAAGAAAGTAATTCAAAATCACAAAAAACTGGAAGATAACTGGCATGGACCTTACAAAGTAATAGAAGTTGTTCGACCAAGGACGTATAAGATTGAAACCTTAGAAGGAGAGGAGTTTAAGAATGCATGGAACGCAGAGCATCTGCGCAAATATTATCAGTAGTTCAATCCCTATGTTAATGCAGTTTTCTTCAATATGAATAAAGTTTTGGATGTTTTGCCCAATTCTCTCCTTTTGTTGAAATTTTTTCGGAATACTAGTGCTACACACTACGCATCAAGTCCAGAATAAAAAATCCACCAACTACGGTTGGTCGGGAATAAAGATCCACCAACTACGGTTGGTCGAGAATGAAAATCCACTAACTACGATTGGTCGGGAATAAAAATCCACCAATTACGATTGGTCAGGAATAAAGATCCACCAACTACGGTTGGTCGGGAATGAAAATCCACTAACTACGATTGGTCGGGAATAAATATCCACCAACTACGATTGGTCGGGAATGAAAATCCACCGGCTACGGTTGGTCGGGAATAAAAATCCACCAACTATGGTTGGTCGGGAATAAAAATCCACCAACTACGGTTGGTCGGGAATAAAAATCCACCAACTATGGTTGGTCGGGAACAGTTGGTTAAACAAAGCAGGCTCATGGGATGAAAGTCGTTTCATGGCTTAAAATTAAAAAGTGATAAGTCACTATAACAAATTTTAACAGAATTTCTTTACTTGTGATATATCAAAATGTAAAATCAAATCAAACGATTGTAAACTCCTATTCAAATTATATTTCCTTTTATATATATATCAAGATGCGGAAGCGTAAAGAAGTGTGATGGTTCACAATTAAACGAATTACCAAATTTTAATTTTCTTAAACAAATTAAAATTAAACCCAAGTGAAATTAAATTAAACACACGCAAACATGCAAATATTAAATTTCACTTAAACTAATTAATTCAAGTCCTAGAATTTGCCTAAGTCATAATTATCAATATTCCAAAGTTAGGCCAAACTAATTTTAGCAAATGACTTGAATTAAATAAACAATTGTCCAAAATTAATTAGCACCCAATTAAATTAAGTGTGACAATTAAAACCATTTTTATCTTGAATTTCCCTAAGCATGAGTTCTAATTCATTATGCAAGATAAAAATAAATCAATCACACTACGTCGAGATGTACGAGGAAAAACCCCCAACGAAAAATAACCTCGGACGGCCCTAGCCACAAATCCACTAAGTACGGAATTTACAAATACAAGACAGAAAGGCTTACAACACACGACTCGATCCCTCTCAAGCCCCGACGCTTCTTCTTATAGATACCTCTTCTTAGCGGATAACCTTGGAGCTCCACCACGATCTCAGAATCCACCGATCGAACTTTATATGGTCACCGTCACCCGAGCAAGGAGCCTTTCTCCAAGTGGGTAATGCCGCAACAACCTCTTCTTCTTTATTTATGGGATGTAGATGAAAACCTGAAACTTCTCTTTGAACTGAAGAGATGAACCCGGTGCCAAACTCCAAGCAAGATATATGAATATGGGAACTTAGAAGAAACTAATTTGGGTGTAAACTAGAGTGGTGTATATTTTTCTCTTTGATAAAAACTCACTCAAAACATGATATTTTTCCCTCTTTGATTTTACTCTCAAAACACTCTCTTGGAGTTAGTAGGATATGAAAAAGATAGATAATCAAAAGTGATTCCCGCACATAATAAAGTCTGAGAAAAGTTGGTTAAGAAATAAGTGGGGAAGTGGGAGAAAAATTGCTTAAAACTGCCAAAAACTGTTCCCGTCTGGCATCTCGTTCGAACGACATTTCATTCGAACGAACTCTCGTTCGAACGAGTCTTCTAACGAAGTTCTAGTATGAACTCGTTAGAAACTCGTTGGAAATCTCGTTAGAGCGACAATCTCGTTCTAACGACATTTGGTTCGAACGACGATCTCGTTCGAACGACATATCGAACGAGCTTCCAGAAACTTTGGAAAATTCAATTTTAGCCCAGAAAAGTTTATAAACTTATTTTAAAGCTTTAATTCATTTGTTTTGAAAATAAAACACAATTTTAATTAAACCTAACACCCAATAAAAAAGTTCCAAGCTCCTATATATATAATATTGCATTCATACCTTGGGAGCATGGAACTATGGTTGATGACGTATAAACGAGGCACGAAACCGGCATGATGATGAAGCTTTATACTCTTTTCTACTACGTCTTCAAAAAATATTTCATAGGAATAAATGTTTTTGTCCGGAATTGAGCCAAAACAATATATGGACTCAATTGGAAATTTGTGTCCTTACAAATCTCCCCCTTTGGCTATTCTGGGACAAAAACCAAACAAAAATCCTAAAGGGCCGTCAAGCTCACTAGACTCAAAACATAACCCAGCCAAACTTGACTCAACCCAAGGATCAAACGCTTTTCCATTGAAAGATACCGCTTTAGAAAATTCCTTCACACTTAAGCAAACTCATCAAATGCATAGGGAATATCAAAGCATTTAAAGCAACGAAAATAAATACTCCCCCAAAATTAATTATCCCCTTTTATCAAAAGGATCAACTCAAGAAGTTAGCTACTCCCCCTAAGTTAAATCTCCTAAACGTAGATAAGATTATAATAGGATAAGATACCTTTTCTCCCCCTATCATTCTCCCCCTGTTTGTTCAGGAATAGGCAAAGGATAAAGAACAAATATAAAATCATGTTGAAGCTTAAAGTGATACCAAAACGAAAGTATAAGCATAGAAGGACTAGAAAGTAAGGCAAAGGCAAAACAAAATATCATATATGTATGTACTAGAAATATAGCAATGATGCACACGCACATATATATAGATATAAACACACAAATGACACACACAAAATATAATAGGAGTCTTTCACACTTGTATGGAAAAAACGTGTCATATGGAAACGGAAGTGTTGGGGTGTGAACTAGTAACGATTAAATTTAGACCCAATCACTTAAAAACATGTTCACGGAGTTCTCAATTGATTGCAAACTTCATCACATTTGAATATAACCTCATGTGATAATATAAATTGAACTCAATGAACAAACATACACAATGCATACAAGCCTAGCATATTGATGATTCTACAAACTAATAGAGTCATGACATGGGATACGCAACTAGGATAAACGGACATTGTACAAACCCGTTGATATACCATCCAATTTACCTCAATAAGCATTTATGTTAATTTTGAATGAATATATCAATCAAACATAGGCATTGGCAATTTGTTTTTCATTTTAATGCCATATTTTCTGTTTTTAGGCCTTTGGACCACGTATTTCTTTTAGGTCCATTGAAAACGGTGGCTTACAATCGTAAAGGATCACTTAGTCCTTTCGGAGCCCTTCCCTGTGCACATTTATATTTATCATGTTTTCATTTTTCATACAAATCTCACGTGCAACGGATTTTGACATGCACTGGTCCTCCTAAGTCACAAATATGTAGATGACAAGATTGGAAGGAGAACACCTCACATAGCTCAAATGTACATTTGAAGTTAAAATTTCAAAAGAGCTCGTGCATGTGTGAATAGAGGCATATAAAAATAGAATCCGTTTAAAACAACACAAAATCCAACTACTCCATGTAAGCATGGTAAAGAACATAATAAGGATTGATAATCTACACCAAAAGTTCTAGCCACATGAGAGCATTGAAGGAGGGATTCAAACACAAGTATATGCCACATAAAGTGTGTCAAACTAAAATACACACAAAATAAAATCTTTTCGAGTTTTTGAAATTTTTAACCAAAAATAAAAATATATACTCAAAAGACAAACATAAATCATTTGAATTTTTCATTAAGCTTAAATTACAAAGAGATAAAATCCAAATAATAAACAAAAATCTTTTTGTATTTTTCATTTAATGCAAACAAAATGAAGGAAATATAATACAAAAGATAAACAAAAATCATAATTCTAACATGTGATAAGCATGGAGCATATACTAGAAAATGATTAAATAAGCATACATTTAGCATGTGAATATAGCATGAAGTACAAAAGCTAAAGTATGCAAGCACTAACACATTCATCCTTTAAATTTAGCAAGGGAGGAAGCATGTGAAAGTAAATGAGAATCAAAAACCCTATTTTACAAGGCAACCAAGTCGGATTTCCTAACCCAAATTAATGAAGAAAGAATGTCTTGGGGTGTAGGAGTTCTAAATACATTGATTGCATTACGTTGGGATTTTCTAGGAATTCGTTTAAGATCAAAACAAAATTTCTTAAGATGACCTTTTCGACCACAATGTGTACAAGTAAAAACATGTCGAAAAGATTTACCTAAGGAGTGATCTCTAAATGCTTTCCTAGTAGATTCTCCTAAAACGTTGGTCTTGGATTGATGAGTAGATTCACTACAAGTATTGAAGCCTAAATCGCAAGTGTCATTTTTAATTTGGACCGTTCCTAATATTTTATCTATTTTTTTCGAACGACACTCCAAATCAAATTTGATATTACTAGAGTCTTTTAATTTATTTTGCAATTCTAAAATGTTAGACTCTAATAAAACATTTTTCTCTTCAAAAGAAAGAAGATCATTTTTCAAAGATTCCATTAAACCCCTAAGGCTATCTCTCTCGCCTTTTATATATTCAAGCTTCTCTAGAAGAGCTTTCTCTCGTGTCCTAAGGTCTTCAACCAACATACTATTATCAACGACATTGACACGTTCTTTCAAACTAGCTTCTAACTTCAAATTAGCTCTTTTTAATTTAATAGATTCTTTATATAATTCTTGAAAAGCATTTTGAAGTTCACTCACATTAACCACTTCTTCATTTTCACTCTCTCTTTCTTCTCCACTCTCACTATCATCAAAAAGAAGAGAATCATAAACAATGACCTTGGAAGTGTCATGTGTTAAAGTTTCATCAATCGATGAGTTCTCACTATCACTCACATGACTAGCCATAAAAGCCACAAAATTAGGCTTAGTGGGGGAATCAGGTCCCTCTTCCTTATCACTATCACTAAGGGTCGTATTATATGCAATGGGTCGTTTACCCTCTTTCCTTAGTTTAGTGGGGCACTCAAAAGCCCTATGGCCATAACCCTCACAACCAAAACACCTATTAGACTCGTCCCTATTTAAATTTTCATTAATAGGTTTAGGGATCTCCTCGTCTTTGTCATGCTTAGAAGTTTCAAATTTCTTAAAATCATTTTTAAATTTATCTTTGTTAAATTTAAGAAATTTTCTAAATTTACGAGCAAACAAAGCCATGTCTTCCGAGTCACTATCACTCTCGCTCTCTACTACTTATTTGACCTCTTTCTGGGCTTGTAAAGCAACACCCTTTTCAATTTTCTTTTCAGTTTTAGAGGTAAACATATATAGTTCATAGGTTTGTAAATCACCTACAAGCTCTTCTAATTTCGTAGAGGCTAAAGTTGGTAAAGAGTTTAAAACGGTCACTTTTGGAATAAATCTATCTGGTAGGGACCTTAAAATTTCTTTACAACTCGGTTGTCGGGTATTTTCTCTCCCAAATCAAAAGATGAATTGACAATATCGAAAAGTCTAGCATAAAATTCATCAAAAGTTTCATTATCGTTCATTTTGATAGTTTTAAATTGAGTGGTGAGGTTTTGGAGTCTCGAAGCTTTAACGACACTAGTTCCTTCATGAGTTATTTGTAAAATATCCCAAGCTTCTTTAGCGGTTTCACACGTCATAATACGTCGGAATTCATCCGGTGTGACAGCGCTAAACAAGGCATTCAAACCACGAAATTAAAATTAGAAAGTTTAAACTCATTCTGAGTCCATCTATCGGCCGGTTTGGGAACACATTCATTTTCAACTAAGTGAGTTGGTGGGGACCATCCGTTAACAACAGACATCCAAACTCTCTCATCGATAGATTTTAGTGCCGATTTCATTTGCGCTTTCCAATATGCGTAGTTAGAACCATCGAAAATTGGAAATTTAGAAAATGGGGAAAATTCCATTTTAGCCAAAATTATTTAAAAGATCTTAACAAAGTAATTTATCATTTTTGGCTCTGATACCAATTTGTAAAATCAAATCCCACGATTGTAAACTCCTATTCAAATTATATTTCCTTTTATATATATATCAAGATGCGTAAGCGTAAAGAAGTATGATGGTTCACAATTAAACGAATTACCAAATTTTAATTTTCTTAAACAAATTAAAATTAAACCCAAGTGAAATTAAATTAAACACACGCAAACATGCACATATTAAATTTCACTTAAACCAATTAATTCAAGTCCTAGAATTTGCCTAAGTCATAATTATCAATATTCCAAAGTTAGGTCAAACTAATTTTAGCAAATGACTTGAATTAAATTAACAATTATCCAAAATTAATTTGCACCCAATTAAATTAAGTGTGACAATTAAAACCATTTTTATCTTGAATTTCCCTAAGCATGAGTTCTAATTCATTATGCAAGATAAAAATAAATCAATTACACTACGTCGAGACGTACGAGGAAAAACGCACAACGGGAAACAACCTCGGACGACCCTAGCCATAAATCCACTAAGTACAGAATTTACAAATACAAGACAGAAAGGCTTACAACACACGACTCGATCCCTCTCAAGCCCGACGCTTCTTCTTGTAGATACCTCTTCTTAGTGGATAACCTTGGAGCTCCACCACGGTCTCGAAATCCACCGGTCGAACTTTATATGGTCACCGTCACCCGAGCAAGGAGCCTTTCTCCAAGTGGGTAATGCCGCAACAACCTCTTCTTCTTTCTTTATGGGATGTAGAAGAAAACCCGAAACTTCTCATTGAATGGAAGAGACGAACCCGGTGCCAAACTCCAAGAAAGATATATGAATATGGGAACTTGAAAGAAACTAATTTGGGTGTAAACTAGAGTGGTGTATATTTTTCTCTTTGATAAAAACTCATTCAAAACATGATCTTTTTCCCTCTTTGATTTTACTCTCAAAACACTCTCTTGGAGTTAGTAGGATATGAAAAAGATAGATAATCAAAAGTGATTCCCGCACATAATAAAGTCTGAGAAAAGTTGGTTAAGAAACAAGTGGGGAAGTGGGAGAAAAACTGCTTAAAACTACCAAAAACTGTTCCCGCCTGGCATCTCGTTCGAACGAACTCTCGTTCGAACGAGTCTTCTAACGAAGTTCCAGTATGAACTTGTTAGAAACTCGTTGGAAATCTTGTTAGAACAACAATCTCGTTCGGACGACATTTGGTTCGAACGACGATCTCGTTCGAACGACATATCGAACGAGCTTCCAGAAACTCTGGAAAATTCGATTTTACCCCAGAAAACTTTATAAACTTATTTTAAATCTTTAATTAATTCGTTCTAAAAATAAAACACAGTTTTAATTAAACCTAACAACCAATAAACAAGTTACAAGCTCCTATATATATAATATTGCATTCATACCTTGGGCGCATGGAACTATGGTTGATGACGTATAAACAAGGCATGAAACCATCATGATGATTAAGCTTTATACTCTTTGCCACTACGTCTTCAACAAACATTTCATAGGAATAAATGTTTTTGTCCGGAATTGAGCCAAAACAATATATGGACTCAATTGGAAATTTGTGTCCTTACACAAAAGTTGGTCGTCAAATACTTATTACCAACTCAGGATAGTTAACAAATTTTCACCAACTCCTGTTGGTCGGCAGTTTAAAGTAACATATGACATTTTTGTCTTTTTACAGATATACATACACATTCATCCGTGAATAAAATAGATGCATTATAAAGTAATGACAATCAAGATTGCATGGAAAACTAAAAATTTCTTCATTAAAATCAAAATAAATTACAATGAGAACAAATTACATTGAGAATAAAATACATATTACATAAGGAATTATTACAAATCCTATTCTATTGGCTTTTTCCCTTCTGCCTTTGAAACATGTTCTACTCCAGCAGGAGGATCATCCAAGGCATAAGGAGAGTTTATGAAGTTCAGGTCTCTAAGCATCCTGACATTCATAATGGATGGCCGATCAAGTAAGTGCTCCGGGTGAGATATCTCAAAGCTAGAATGAAGACTGTTGTCGCCGAGATACTTGGAGATTAGGCACTGAGGAATTGCCCGAGCAGGAATCCTGCTCATATCAAGTTTGAAAGGTGGCACTGGCAACTCGAGCAACCCAGGTCGTAGTAATCCCAGAGATAATGGCCTTGCTCCAACTTTAACACCCCCAGTGCATTCAACCATCTTTGTTTGTAGCCCTCGTTATTTGCATTCGGGATCCGATCATCTAGATGGTAGAGGGCTTCATTATAACTAGCCATCCAGAACTCTCTGGGTTGTTTGTAAAACTGGTAGGTTAACCTCTCCAGTTGCTCGTAGAGGTCCTTCGCTAAAAGTTATTTATTCTCCAAGGCAGAATTTTGTGTGGAGAGCTGCTCGTTGAGGTTTAGAATCTTCTTGGACATATCTGACAAAACCTGATTCTTCGCCATCAACTGGAAGGCCTGATTCTCCAAGGCTTCCTGTGTTCTAGCTTCCTCGACAGTCACGCGAGCAGCCCTTGCTCGTACCCGAGAAGCTCTTGCTCGTCCGCGAGCCGAGGTAGAGGGTCTAGTCCTCTTTAAGGTTTCCAATTCATCTCTTAAGTTGGCATTCTCCACCTCTAAAAAAGAGAAACCTTCATCGTTAATAGGGACAATGGCTCCCGATGAAGATGCGGTAGATTTCAGCTGGGATATCTCTCCTCATAAATTATTGTTTTCCTGCTCCAGCAGCTTTGCGATTTGCCTATGCTCCTCGACCTCAACCCTTAGAATTTTTTCCTTCTTCTCGTATGCAGCGATGAAATTATCATACCCTTTATCAGCATTTAATTGTTGATATTTTTTCTCATACCCCTGATGCAAAAGGGTAGAAGATTCCTTGTACTGTTGTTGGAGTTCTTCGAGGGTACCTTGGAGATCTTCAATCATCTCATAATATGCCACATTATTAGCAACTGCACGGTCGAGCAAGCATTTTAAATATTAGTAGGCTTCGACTGCTCATTTTGAAGCATCTAGACCGAGGATGTCGACGATTTGAGATTCATTCAGATCTGCATGGCCAGCCTTGAAGTAGTCATTGCATCTTTTCATCAGTTATGTATCGTGGGCTAACAAGAGCTCCATTATAGCCATAAACTATTGAAGAAAAGAGATAAAAAGAATTAATAAGAATGCAGTCAAAGTAAGAAGAAGAAGTCAGTGCGAACAATCAAAAGCTCAAATTTTTATTTCATCACAAAAGGGAATACAAAAGTTTAGATTACATCCAATAAAGTGATAGATTAAACACCCAAACTAATCTAAACCTTTGCTTTATTCCCTATAACTTCCTAGGGAGGCTTGGAGGAAGAGACTGGGTGCTTGGTGGAGACGAGTAGCTGCTTGGTAGGAGTAGTAGTTGGTTGGGACTGCTCGTAGCGAAGTTCAACAGTAGGGACCTGATCCCCAATCATTATTGAAGACTCTTCAGAGGTAGCTTCATCATCTTCTTCTTCTCCAGGAGAGGGAGGAGGACCATTAATATGGCGCTAAAAAACTTCAGAACTCTCAAAAATCTTTAACTCCTGCAGAGCAGCAACCCAGCCATCTCTGAAGTATTTGAGGCTAGCGAACTCCATCTGAGAAGACATGGCAGCTAGGCCTTTGTTACAACCTTTGTCCTAGCCAGTGCTAAAGGACTTTTTAATAGCTAATTTCCTCTTCACCTTCTCCGAGGAAATCCTTTCAGTCAGAAGTTCCTCGACAGCTTTCAATTTCCCTTTTGCCTCTTCCATCTAACGATTAGCTTCACGGAGTTTGCCCAGTTCCTCTTCATCAACTTTGAGCTTGGTCTCAAGATCTCCATCATTTTTGAGCTTTTCCTCGAGCTCATTGTTCTTCTTCTCACATTCTTTCATTTTCCTCTCCAACTCCTGAGAGGCCTCCACAGCTTTCTCTCTCTCTTGCTCGATGGATTTTAGTTGCTTCCCCTAAGCAACTTTGTCTTCATCATATTTCTGACGAGAATCCTTTAAGGACTGTGTCAGACCTACAAAAGCCTCATCCACACCTGACGAGGAGCTCGAAGCTTTAATAGCTTCATCCTTTTTTAGAATGGTGTTGAAACAAGTTACCAACTGGAAAAAGAAAATAATTGTAAGTCAGTGCAAGGACATAACATTAAAAAATGAAAGTTTAGATTAGTAATACTTACTGAGGCAATATGTTGAGCTCCCAAGGTGGTAACCCTCTCCCGAGAAATATTATCTTCAACACCTTGGATCTAGGGGATAATACAAGACTTCACCGAGCTCATGGCAGAGCTCGAAGCAACAAAAATGGGAACACCACTTCCCGCAGTTAGAGGCTGAGAGATAGATTCAGCCAATTTATCCGAGGAGCTTTTTTTCAACTTCCTCATGGGAGCAGGAACATTCTCAACCAAGGATGTTGTCTTGGTCGGTGATATAACTATAACCTCGCTTCGAGGAGAAACGTCTATAACCTTACTCGGAGCCACAGGGGGCTTCTCGACAACCTTTTTAACAGCAACTGGAGGGGGTGCATCAATTTTTCTTGTCCATTCCTCTGGGACATCTTGCTTATTTATCTTTGCCTCCACAGAGGCAGAATCTGATTTATCAAAGAAGGAGGGAGCTTTTCATCTCTTCATGCTGATGCTGAGGGGAATATGCGATTCAGGGGAAGAAACTTCAGAAGCTGGTAGTGGGTCTATGTCACTCACCACTGGACGAGCAGTAAAAGATGAAGTGTAGCTCTTGTACTGCAACAAGTAAGAGGCCGATCTAATGTGCTCGTCAGCAACGGTTTGGTGAAAACTCCAGATAAGTTTCAAATGTTTTAAATTAACCTCTGTCTCCTTTGGAGACTTTTTTTTGCTGCAAATAAACAAAAATTAAAATGTCAATGGCGTATTTTATCAAACACAAAGAAAACATAATTTCAAAAATAAAATAAAATAAAAATAACCTATCCCATTGCCATAGGCAGGGCATCTCGGAACCTGATATACATCATTTCCATTTAATGGAGCATGTTGCCAATTTTTCATAACAACCCCATGCTCGAAGTTATCCCTGTTGGCATCTGGGAGATTGACAACTAAAGCCCTATTTAAAAACCTAGTTTTCAAATAAAAAGTGCTATCGCTGACAGCCCATCTATAGCAAAACATAATTTTTGGAATCCCTAAGCGGGTTCCATGAATCTGATTTAACCTATAGACTCCATTAACTATTCTCCATGTATTGGGAGCTATTTTTGCAGGTACAATGTCAAAATATTGACAGAATTCCAAACACAGGGGATTTGGAGGAAAAGAAAAGCCACATTCGGCCACAAAGAGACTGGGGAACCAATGTCCCTCAGGCAAACGAAAATAGTCAGAAGGCTCAGAAAGTTCTTCCAATATGACCCATGAAGGAATAGAAAAATCATAGCGAAATTTATCAAGCGACTCAACAAGGTAAACCATGATGAACAAAGAAAATAAAAGAGAAGGAAGAATATCTTACGAGAAAAGGGTGGATTAGTTGACAACGAATAATGGAAGAAACAAACGCACAAGATAGAGAAGAAGTGAAGAGGTTCTAAGATGCAAATTTGAAAAAATAAAAGACGATCGAATTTTCTGAAGCGTTTAAATACTTTACCTCGGGAATAGAGAAAAATAATGATTACCAGGATGGACGATTGCGTACCTAGAGGCTAAAAAGGAGAAAGGGGCACAAAAAACGAAGCGGTTATTAAAATTCAAAATACTTTAAAAGCCTGATACTATGTACTCAAAAAAGGAGTTACGAACAATGAAAGTTTGTCTAAAATCCGTAAAAACTGAAAGTCTAGGCAGCAGAATGTTCCATACTTTTCTTCAGCATCAAACTATGAAACATTGGGGGCTTCTGTTGAGACCAAATTTAGTCTATTGACGTGGATCAATTAAATGGAGACACGTGTCAATCTACATGGCACCCGCAAACATTTATGAACAACACCTTGGCTACGAGGAGCTCAATCTCCCTGACCAACTCAGGCGCTTCGAGCAACGAGTGTTCTCCGAGGAACTTTAGTACACCGAGCAACTCATGTATGCCGAGCTACTTAGGCGGTCCGAGCTGCATCTCATACCGAACATTTATGACCAGATAATCAAGGGGATGACTATGCATTAAATGTTTATTATTATTATCATACAGATGTACCCGCCTATTGGACAGCTATGTATTATTCTTTCACATGTACAGTCTCAAGGCTATAAATACATTGTACCACCCCCATTAGAAGGGGACTCAGAATTTCTTTGTAAAATCCTGTTATCGAGAATTCCAAACAAACAGTCAGCAATAACAAAATAGTGGATGTAGGCCATTCTTTCAAGGCTGAGCCACTTTAAAATTCTTTTGTCTTATTTATTTTTATCTGTGATTGAATAATTAGAGATAATCTAATTTTTTACATCAACAACTCATATAAACACCTATTAGGAATTATTATTCCTCATTATCCCTCATTACAAGGCAATGAAAGAATAAGAACATCTCTTATAGAATTTTTTATTTATTCTTGCACTTCAAATTCTATAGAAGAGCTTATTTTCAAATTTTCATTCACGCTTTGGTCGTGTGCATGCCTTGCTTTCACCATCGTTAGTAACATTAAATTTCTGCATATTTATCATTATTTCTTCATCATGTCTGCATGCATTTCGACAATCTCATTCATAGTTATTATGATCATATCCGGATATACTTTTAAAGAGTTGGGAAACATGAACCCAACCTAGGTATGAATGTTAGATATAAAATTTAATGTAATCATATACATAATTGCTAGGGTTTGATATTTTTGTTGAGACAAATATCGTAGGTATCTTAAATTCATTTATCATTGGCAACCAAAGTGTTTGGGGATACGATATATGTGTCAACAATTTTGTCATTCGAGTTTATTTAGTTGTTGACTAAATATTGTGCAGAGTAATCTTCTTACATATATAGTGCTTTGATTTATTTAGTGTTCTTCTTTGAATTAAATATACAATTATTAAGAATTTTATATTTAACGAGAAAACCTATGGTTGGGGGATTAGATCCCAACTCCACCTTTATCCCATTAGTTTTCAAAAATAAAAAATCTAGTTTCTTGCTTTCTTTAAAATTAAATTACACTTCCTAGTTAAGTTTTCTTAGTTAAATAGAAATTTCACAAAATCAAACCACCTTTTCATTTCTTTTTGGAGTCGATACCGAGATTTTAGAATCATACCTCCTTGTCATCAAAATGCCTATCATCCTATTCCCTAAGGATTCGACCCCGACTTACTGTGTATTACTTGAGAGACCAACTTGCACTTGAGCCATAGGTACACACGTAGCACACACATTCTGTTCCGCATTAAGTCTTTAACGCCATTGCCTGGGAATTAGGTAGACATATAGGCTCAGTTGATTTGATCTAAATCCTAAAAAGCCAAAAAAGATTAGGAAAAAAAAATCTAAAAAAAAAAGGTCAAATGATTCAAAAAAATCTAATAAAAAATTAGAAAATTGAAAATAAAAATAAAAATATTCTCTTGAAGCCTTAAATACAAAATACTCAACCCAATCCAAATCCCGAGCCTATAGTCGAGATCTTTCCTTCTAGTAATAACACTCTAAATTTCTGGGTACCACTTCCTATGCTGGGTAGTCATACCACAATTCGTACGCCTAGGAGTTGCAGTGAGGAAAATGATTCTATAAGTGTGAGTGCGATGTCTGATCACGCTAGTTTCAAAACGAGAGAGGAAGCGATGCCTTATCTCTCCATAGGAGACCTCTTATATATGGAGATAACCGTCACTCCGAGTTGCACCATATTTTAGTATAATGCGGGCCAATTCCCCTTTAGGAATGGGATGATTCAAATTCTCCCACAATTTCATGGTATGGAGTCGGAGAAGCCATATCTCCACATTAGAGAGTTCGAGGAGGTGTGCAAGACATTTAACGATCAAGCTTGCACCCAAGATGTAGTGCACCTCAAACTTTTCTCATTTTAACTAAAGGATAAGGCCATGACTTGGTTTTGGACTTGAGCACCGAACTCTATTAGTACGTGGAGAGACATGCAGGATAAATTTCTCTAAAATTTCTTTTCTACTCACATGACCAAATCTATTTGGGGTCAAATATTAACTTTTAAGCAAAACGATAATGAGCCTTTTGATAAGTGTTGGGAGAGATTCAATGAGTTAGTAAATATGTGCCCACATCATGGCTTTGAAAAGTGGAGACTCATCTTCTGTTTCCATCATGGGGTTAGCCTAAGCTCCTAGCAACTCGTTAAAACAATGTGCTCATGAGAGTTCTTTAGGTTAGACGAGGAAGATGTGGAGGCCCACTTTAAATGTGTGGATGATACTACTTAATATTAAGATACATCGGATCCAAACACCCAGTCCAAAGCTAGAATCACGTTCATATCTCCTTCTGCATCTAGAGTCTACCACTTGGATAAGAAAGACGAGTTGAAGCTCCAAATTAATCAATTAGGCAATCGGCTAGAGGACGTGGTAAAATCTAGGGGGAGAGATATATATGGCCCATATCGAGCTATAAAGGAGGATATTTTTGTTATTTATGAGGTAGGACATTTAATGAAGGAATGTCCGACGATACGCGCCTACAAAGTTATGCTCCAAGAGCAAGTTGAGGTGGTGGGAGATTATAAGGGTAATTTTAATGCTCCTCATGGGAATTCTTTTAATCCCATGTGGAGAAACCATCCTTATTTTAGTTACGAGCAACTGAATGCATCATTGAATACCAATCAATACATTTCCCAACAACCGCCCCAATCCCACTTTATCAACACGTGCCACCCATGCAAGCGCCTCCTCCCGCGCCTTATGTGATCCCACATCAAGAAAGTCTCGAGGACACTCTTGCTCAATTTATACAAACTCAGTCAGCGATAAATGACAAAAAGGCTCAAACTTTTGTTGACTTAAAGGCATCGCTTTCTAAGTTGCAATCTTCTTTAAGTGTCTAAGAGAATGGAAGGTTTCCCTCCTAAGGCCAACAACCTCCCCTGGGTCAAAACTATGTAAGCTCTACTCCCGATCAACATCAAGAAAAATGTCAAGCACTAATTACCCTATGTAGTGGGAGAGTTGTTGACTTGTCACCTCCTCCACATAATGTTCAAAAATACAAGTAGGTTTCGCTCCCTTGGAAGAGAGTGAAAATGAAGACGTAGTGAAACCATCTATAGACGCACCATACCCTCAACAATTGGTCCCTCCTCCTAAAGGGGCCTCCCGTGAGGACATTTAGAGGTGCTAAATCAAGTGGACATAAACTTACCTTTCCTTGAGGCGATTAAACAAATTCCTACATATGTTAAGTTTTTAAAGGACATGCTCACGGTGAACAGTAAATTAAAGGTAAATAAGAAGGTTTTCTTAGCACAAAATGTGAGTTCGGTACTATTGAGCCACCTCGCCCCCAAGTATATATACTTGGATGCCCCCACCATTCCGTGCATTATTGGATAGAATAAAATCGAGAGAGCTTTACTAGATTTAGGGGTAAGTGTCAACATTCTCCCCTATTCTATCTATAGAAATCTTGAATTGGTAGACCTTAAGCCCACTAAAATTACTCTCCAACTTGAGAATCATTCCGTGAAGGTACCTCATGGGGTAGTTGAAGATGTGGTCATCCAAGTGGACACTTTTTACTTCTCGGTAGATTTTATCATAGGGGACACGGAGCCCTCCTACCCCTCAAGTCATCATGTTCCCGTTATTCTTGGTCTCCCTTTCATAGACATGGCTAATGCGTAGATTAACACGCATAATGCGCATATGCAACTCAAGTTAGGGAACATGACACTTGAAATAAATATCTTCAACATCATCAAGAAAATGGGTGATTAGGATGATTTACACGGCATTGATCTTAATGAGGAGGTAGTATATAAACAATATGATGGTAATAATTTTGAGGATCCACATGAGACATGTTTAATGACGGCTATCCAGAGCGAGAGAGAGCATTCGGGGATTGATTGAGATATGTGTATGATGAGAGAGATGCGAGGAGATAATGAAGTTAATGACACAACCGATCTATGTACTTGGCCACTTGATTAGTATTCCGATATGAGCCTGAAAAATTTTGAGAAAATTTTTGGGCCAGTGGATGAGAACCTCACTGTTGAAGTCAAATCATTATCGGACTGATTTTGTCAATTATATGAGAGCGAATGGAAAAATAGGATACATTAATTTCTTCTTTGTGAACGTCCACCCATGTTACTTGAGTTCTCGGATGCGATCGAGGACAAGACTAGAGTATCGTCTGATTTAGAGCCTAATCCATGCATTCTCGAGTTTTTGGGAAATCTAGGCTTAACATGTCATTTGACATTTCAATATGACAGTCTTTCCAAATCTGACCATTTATGCTACAAGGTGATTGGGCACCTCGATGATTTCACTCACCTCATTCATCATGTGCCTTGATGTGTCCATTTTCTATTGGGTCGATTCCCAATTGTTCAGACTTTTGATTTATGATTTTAGGGAGGTGGAGATGATTTTATCGGACCCCGTATATGGGGATGAATAGGTTTTCGGAGAATGGTCATCGCACCCCCACTGTGTATGGGGTGAGTTTTTGTTGTATTTTTGAGTCGTGTGATTGCGTTGAATGTTAAGGAGTGTGTCAAGTGTGTTTTAGTAAGAGAGGAATTAATTCAGTTTTTATTATGTAGTTTCTTTATTTTCATCGTTGTATCTTTAAAAGAAACTATGTAAAGATTCTATCTCTTGTTAACGAAATTCTGTTTGAGTTATATATGTCTATTTGCATTTTAAATTTTATTTGTTTTAGATTTCACACTCTTTCTTATATTTTTAGATTTTAGTCCTTTTCATTGAGGACAATGCCAAAGTCCGTGTGTGTGTGTGGGCGGGGGGGGGGGGGGGGGGGGGGGGGTACAAGTCCGTCTTTCAAACGTTACAAATTTTAAAATACTCAAAAAATTTCAAAATTTCAAAATTTTTTAAAAAATAGAAAATTCCAAAAAAGTCAAATTATAGTTTTAAAATAAATAACAATTGGACTTTAAAATCTTCAAAAATATGGCTAAATTATTGTTTGAAGTCTCAATTGTAAAAATTCGAATGCACCAAAACGAAATTAGCCAAAATTGGAAATTGAGCAAAAATTGATAACTTAACGAAGAAGTGTGGAGATTTTTTAACCCGGTGAGATTTTTGAGCCTATCATTTTTTGGGTAATTAAAGAAATCAGAGTTAAAAGTTAACGCAAAATTTTCTTTTCATGGAAAAATAGTCTTTGATGATGTCTAAATCTGTTTGATTTGTTACAGAAAACGAGTGAAATATTGTTTTGAAAAATGCTAAAAATATCTCAAAATTATATTCATCTCGAGAGCAAATGATAACTTCTTAGCATATCGAATAAATGAAGTTAGGCAATCATTTGTTTACCCAAAAATATTACCCGTAAAAAGTTAAAAAAATATCTTTTGCGAGATATTTTGAGCCCTAAAATTGATATACCTTTTCGTTTGTTAACCCAAAAAATCCAATTAGCCCAGAGTTGTGAAAATAAAAAAGTTCGTCAATTAAGTTCATACATTGCATAAAAAGGGACAGAAAAATAGAAAAAAATTGAAACAATTTGAGAAAAATGCGAAAAATATGAAAAATAGAAGGAAAAAGAAATCGAAAAGAGAAAATGAGTAAAAGCCCAAAAAAGTGCCAACGGACATTGCAAGAAAATTTTTCAATTCCGAAATCATCCAACATTTCAATTATTACCCAGAATACTTTAACTGAAAAATCCTAACCGAGTACAAATAACAAAATTAATTACTATGTGGAGAGCTAAAACACGAAAAGTTAATAAAGTGACAAAATAATGAGAATAAAGAATGGTGTTTTTTAGTTTTCCAATGATCGTATTTCATTCATGAGATATTTTTACCATAAATATTTTCGTCTTTCAATTTGTGCATGAACTCATGTCCAATTATATTTACTCTTAATATCACGCACATCGAGAGAAAAAAGCCACAATTCCAGATATTCATTTGTGAGTGCATTATATAAGAAATTGAATCGAAGTAAATTTTTGAAAAAGTAACATAATGATCAATCGGTGAAAGTTAGCGGTTTAATTTTTGACTTCACACACACACACACACACACTAGGAATTGATATTATCGAATAAAAATTTGATGTGATTATTTTTTGGGAATTTAAATTGTACGGTTTTTAATTATTTCGATATTTTCCTTGAGTTGTGCACAAATGAATTTTATGGATAAATTCACTACATACGCTCACGAGACACCACTCGTCCTACTAGGATAACCTTGGGGTTTAATGACTTGTTGCATACGCTAAATACAATCGCTTATTTGCAAAAGAGATATTCTATTCGACTAGTTATTTATAAGTTTATTTAGACTCATAATCTCATTCTTTTACATATCTCGGGAAGAGCAACATTTTAAGTTAGGGGGATTTGAATAGTCATAAATATTCTATATTTATACTTTCAATTTCAATATTTTTACGGTCCCATACAGTGCATTTAAACAGGATTTATCTCATATTTATGCTACTAAACATTTTTGGTGAGTATTCTGTGTTTTGTGTATTTCTCTCACGTTTTACAGGTAAATTGTGCAAGTGGGTGGAAGAGAAAAGTCAAAACGGTGAAAGAATCGAAAGAAAGGAAACTCAAGGGAAAGTTTGTAAATTTTTAGCTAGAACTCGGAGGAGGATCCAACTGAAAAAGTTGAAGACCTTGAAATCATGAGAATACTGGAAAAAATAGCACCTCAATTTGAACAACGGTGAAGAAGTTATAATCATTTGAAGCTGAGAAGAAAATTCAGCAGCATAATTATAATTAAGAGAAAATTGAGAACATAAGGAATTCCTAGGCCAATATTTGAATATAACCGATTCAATTCACTATTCAGAATGATTCTCTCAATGGGTTCGGTTCGTTATGAGTTCGCTCAATGGGTTCCATCCAAGAAGGGAATTTTATTTTTTCCTATCTTTTAGCTAGAAGAGTTTAGGTTTGTGGGGACTTATCTAAATGAATTTTAACCCTTGTAAACACATATTAGGAATTATTATTCATCATTACCACTCATTTTAAGGAAATGAAAGAATAAGAACTTTTTGGAGCAATTTTCAAATATTCTTACACTCCAAATTCAATAGAAAAGCTTATTATTTTTTGATTTTCATTCAAGCTTTGTTCTTGTGAATGACTTACTTTTTCCATGATTGGTAACATTTAATTTCTGCTTATATATCATTATTTCTTCATCACATCTTCATGTAATTCGATAATCTCACGCGTAGTTATTATGATCATGCCCGACGAGACTTTTAGAGAGTTGGGAAACATGAACCCAACTTAGGAATGGATGTTATATATATATATATATATATATATATATATATATATATATATATATATATATATATATATATATGATGTAATCATATATATAAGTACTAGGGTTTGATATTTTTGTTGAGACTAATATCGTAGGCCTCTTGAATTCGTTTGTCGTTGGCAACCGGAGTGTTTGGGGGATACGATATACGTGTCAACAATTTTGTCATTCATATTAGTTTAGTTGTTGACTAAATATTATGCGGAGTAATATTCTAACATATTTAGTGCTTCAATTTAATTAATGTTCTTTTTTTATTTAAGTATATAATTATCAAGAATTTTATATTTAATAAGAATACCTACGGTTCGGGGGATTGAATCCCGACTCCATCTTTTTCTAAATAGTTTTCAAAAATCAAAATACTCGTTTCTTGCTTTCTTTTGAACTAAATTGCACTTGCTAGTTACTATTTCTTAGTTAATTAGAAATTTCCCAAAATTAAATCACCTTGTCGTTTCTTTCATGATTCAATACCTAGATTTTAGAAGCCTACCTTGTTTTCGTCAAAATGTTTATCGTCCTACCTACTGAGGATTTGACCCCGACTTATCGAGCATTACTTGAGTGAACAACTTGAACTTGGCCCGTAGGTACGCACGGAACACATATATTCTGCGCCTCGACAGTTGATCGAATCACCAAGTGCAAAATTGATGGGCTTGTCTCACAAGATAGAAATACATTCGCATCACATTGATACATGTATCCCAAATCCCAACATTGATTTAGTTTTATGACTTTCTTCAACCTAAAGTATCTAAGAATTTCTAATTCTGTTCAAAATCCCGAGCGAAGTATCTAATTTCTAAAAAGTATCGTCCTGTAATAAACAGAGTCAAACTTCTGTGCGCATTTCGTGAAAATGAGCCATTCCTAACAAAGGTCCTTTCGACGGTGCCACTTCACGGGGGACACTCTTCTAGGAAAAACTCGGCTCAAAATGTAAAGGTAAATAAACTCTATAAAAAAATTGGGTTAATATCATTAAAACAAACCGTGATATAAAACTATACTTATATTTGTAAATCACTTGACTCGATCCCCGTTAGGGGACCAGGTATGCATTTTACAACGTTTTCTAAAACCTATTTTTTTACGAAGCACCTTTATTTATCGAGTTAGATAACATATTCACATGTTAAATAATGCTAATCAAAATACGTAAAAATAAGTACAATAAGAAAACATATGTTTTAAACTGTTATCATTAAAGTGTACGTGAACTAAGTTACTCTAAATCTTTGCAAAAGCCAAAGTCTAAAATCGGAGTATTATTCACCACTTCTCTGAGCGAACATTCCTGCCTCAACGACGACACCTACGGATATGTGTTTTCCCAGAATACTTATCAAATACCTGTTTTTGATTGTGTATTTTTAACAAGATAATATGCACTCTAACTCATAATGGAAATGCTATATAAATGACTAGGCTCCATAATTACTATAATACAATTTACTCTATACTCGACATCCTATTCCCTACACTCGTAAATATGCGACTGGATCTACATTGGCTTTCATCACAAGACTTTTTGGGCGTAGGTGATATACCGTTATGCTCTTATGAGCCCAAGCCTTATAATACGTCTCTTGAAGTATAATTTATCAGGGAGGGCTCCATCTTTAGTCCAAACCCACTTTCCCAAATAAAGTGATTAACTCTCACTTCGAATCAGCCCCTGGTCCTACGAAACCATCGGGTTTTTAGCCATGTATGTAGGGGATATATAGATCTCTATCGATGACTTCTAGTCCACACTAATCCTAAAGTGTCATGCTCAAGTCATCCTTTTGTCCCTAGTTAATGACATCCTTTTCACAACCCGTCCCATTCGGTATTGTACCAGGTAGTAAAGGATATATAAACATTTCATCCTCCATATTTTCAAACCAATATGAAGGTTCAAAAACACCTTTGAGTTAGTGATAGACCAGCAGACATGTATATGCTTGTCGGCTACTTTGGGTCCACTCCCATTTTGAACCCTACTAGATTCAGCCTCCCGACTCATAGATAACTTCTCCCCCCCACAAGAAAAGTCTTCACACTTTAATACCCATAATGTTGTAACCTTTCCACATGACTCA
The DNA here is from genome assembly GCA_949130495.1 of Sambucus nigra. Taxonomy (NCBI): domain Eukaryota; kingdom Viridiplantae; phylum Streptophyta; class Magnoliopsida; order Dipsacales; family Adoxaceae; genus Sambucus; species Sambucus nigra. The sequence goes on along the minus strand of OX422210.1, from coordinate 447,133,397 downwards.
CCATAACAACTAAATTACGTAGGCTTTTATATGGTAGCTACAAGGTACGTATGCACAATATCGAGTCATGCTCATAAGCATAAGCCTCGACAGTGTATTTATCGATATATTATTACCATAGAAATGCTCCCATCTCTTATATAACCTCTTATCCCTTTATCAAACCGTAAATGAGATATTAAACTACCTCTAACCATGATCTATCTCGCATATACACATAACCCAAATTCCCAAATGCATATACACATACCTTGATGGCCTTCGTCACACAAGTCGAGACCTATTGCACCCGATACACATATACTAAATGTCCACCCATTATCTAAATACACATTAACACAAAATAACTCTTGTGTACTCGAACTGGTTCAATGATGTTCCGACACCTTTTGCAATACACTTTTTATTCCTAAGCATCTATCTACGTTTTACAGGATTATTAAACTAAGATTTCTCATCATGTTAAAAAATAAACTAAAATTAATCAAATATATGACATATGATATTAAGTATATAGATAAATAATCATGAAGAATAAGTGGGGTGTCTAATACCTTCCCCACTCATAAATTGATTTCCAAACCAACATCAAAATCTCTGTATCATTCGTAGGCCTAAAACTGCATTGGGATCAGCCTAAAAGGGGTAACCCACCATTTTATTTTATTTTTGTACAAAATAAAATTTGAACAACTGATGACCCTCACACGAAGAACTAAGTTTCGGCCTAAACAAGGAAGTGCAACAAAACTGAATATGGTGTCGAATAATTTCCAAGGATAATCATCATAACTGAACCCGATCTTAGGGGAAATGACGGACCGAGAGACCAGAATTCTCACATACTTGTAGGGAACATTACTCTATCTCCCACCGCATGCAAAATGACACACCACAACTGTCTTGTAAAAAAAAAGACAATGCCACATCAAATCCCTCTCCCCCCTCGATTATCTCAGTCGGGGATGATAACACCACAGTGGTGACTTCGCTGGGACACATCAAAGCGAGCTGAACTATAATTAAGCTTCCTTTATATATACTTAATATCGGTCTCTTACATGATTACTTTAGGAACATTTTATAACTATTTAAAGTCCTTAGTTTTAGAGTCCCTCAAAGCCTACATTTGTTCTTAAGTCCCCATACATCGTTATACATTCATCTAAACATATGAGGGTGAGCAAACGACCTCCCGATTAAAAATATCAAAGTACGTAAAAATAAAGATTACATATTTTTCATCACATAATTCATAGACATTATTTTCATATTTTTTAAACCCTATACCCTTGAGGCCAAAAGTAGCCAGGCGAAAGTCTAGTCGACAATTACTATCCTCACTCTTTTTGCCCACCCATCTATTATATCGGGAAGCTTCTCTCTCGATCTCAAAGTACTGGTGAAAAGGAATGTTTAAGTTTCATCCAGCACCGGGGTATAGTAAATAGAATTTCACACCTATTCAGTATTAGGGTAAAGTGGTTTCACACATACCTCAAAGGTTTCTTAATCCAAGCATCTCGGTATATCGTAACCCATGGAAATGAAAACAATCCACTAATTACTGAGTCACATCACCTTTTTTGCATATAGAGAAAAACTATAGGTACACACCCTACTGCACAAAAATAACAAATACTTAGGGGCCACTCACTTTGACAAAAAATTCAAAATTGTCATATGACCGAAGGATGTATGGCTGTCTTCCTTTTCTACGCAAGATAAATGAATATGAATCCGTTAGTCATCACCAAAGAATAATTACGTTACCTTGGATTCCCCCACCCACTTTTTACATTTGACAAAATAACGAACCGTAGTCCGTTACTTACTCTCTCCTCAAATGCAAGTCGATAGTTTAACCCAGTTCACCCAAATATAATGGGACTCCACTCAGTTTTTACGATTTGAAGGTACCAAACAAAAATAAAACATACAAAAAATACCATTCATATACGATTAAACGCAGATAAAAGAATTGCATCAACCAAGTCAAACATTTTTCCTTCTCACTATGTATCGTCCTTTTGTCTAAAAAATCCCAAACAAAGATTCCCCGCCTTTTGTTGTAGTTATCATTACTTGCAAAAACTCACACTAAGCTCTTACATTGGAAACCCACATTTGCGCTCCGTATGATTGTTCATTCCTCAATAGCAAGCTCCCCACTCACGACCTCCAAGTTTTTTCGCAGTGCGTTCCTTTTTTACATAAGAATATTAGGCTCCATCCATAAAGGATTTGGTTTTGAGGTAGTTATAGAATATCATCGCCTCTCATAACACTATGCAATAAAAAATGTTTGCACTAGGATAAGCATAGGTCCACCTATAAGTGGCCACTGCTACACCCAGGACTGGAGAAAATGTACTCCATCGTCTATCCTTAAATACTAGTATCTTGCTTGTAGCGTTAGTTGGGATAATACTGCATAATCCTCATAACCTACCTAGTCTAATGCTAACACCAAATACCCTTGATAATGTCAACACTCACCACTTTCAAGTAATGTTTTCCCCTACCTTCAGTACCCTCACCCTGCCTATCAAGGGCCCTCATGAGCTAAATCAATAGCTCTTTCACCAGTCAATGAGGTTGCTTCTTCTCCTCCAAATCAGGATATAACACATGGTCAGACTGAGTTATGTCTTCTCTAGGAAGCCATTGAAAAAATTGAAAACTCTTATGAGTTGACTAACATCAAGAAGATGATTTCTCCCGAGGTCCGACAGCCGAATAGATTCAAGATGCTTATCTTTTAGATATACAAAGGATTGGTCCCCCTCTTGACATTTATCTTACTATCTCCTCTAGGTACAAATTAGGACCATAAACGTAGGGATACTACAAAGGATATTCTCATCCACTTTGTTAAAAGGAGACTTTACTTAGTATGTGATTTTGAAGCATGAGGGAACCTCTTTAGCTAGGATGATGTTTGTAGTGATTTTCTCCAGCAGTACAATTACATGAAGAACTCGACATCACTCGTAAGGACCTAGATATTTTGAAACAAGAGGAAGGGGAGTAAATTGGTACATTCGTCACCCGATAGAGAGAGAAATCTAGTTAAATGGTAACCCTCCTCAGGAAAATGATCATATTAAGATTTTTATCAAGAATCTCTGAAAGTAAGTATATAACAAAACTTGGGCTCACCTGGATCCCTGTCTTTAACTATCTCAACCACATAGGGTGAAAAATTGAGGAAAGTTTGGCCGCCAAAGCAACCAAATCTATTAAAGAATCCCACCATCCTTCTAATTAGTTCTTTATTCTACATTCTATATCAGTACGGTCTTCACTCCATTAAAATTGAATGGTTACCCCAATCCACTCAATGTTAGATCATTGGTTGTCACCCCAAAGAAAATATGACAAGATGATTCACACTACGATTTCCATCAAGGGGCTATCCACATCATCGATAAAATTTAGGCATATAGGTATGCAATCTAAGAGCTCATAGATTCTAAGAGCCTCATCCCATGAAAGACTAATGTGATAAATAACCCCTTCACTTTCATCCTAACCCCCATACTAACTCGATATCAGACAATTCACCTCCAAACAATGATGCATACACTCTAATAACCCCCATTCATCATAAACTAAGAATGAGAACACACTCCCCATTTCAAATAGTAACCCATGGGTACTCCATCACCTACTATAAAAATCAGCCTTGAGAATAAATCCAACATCGATTATATGACCTTATTCATTATTGTCATACACTCCTTATAAATTAATCACTGTAGCCTTTACTTTCTCTTTGTCACAAAGTTCAAGATCTGGAAAGAACCAAAATTATTGATACTGTTTACAGGGAATATAGATAACTCGACTAAATGGGAGGAAATATATGACGGATCTCTCTAAGTGACGAACCATATCACATTTGTTGTACTAATCCAATCTACCTAGTGGGGCAGATCAAACTCAGAAGTAATTTTTTTTTGCCATAGAATTTGATGCAAGTAGCGATGCCTACTCTTCTGCTACCTCAAGAACATTCTCTGCCAATTCTTTAGAAATGGTGAATGAGACACATCCACAAGTAACTAGACAAAATAACTCTTGGTTCTAACACCTCAATACCCTAGCCCCCAGTCTTAATAATTAAATATGGTAGATATCTTAGGGAATGTCACATTACTTAAAGGTAACGAGCTCATCATCAGGTGTTATACGAAGAAGAAGAAAGATTCAGGTCTCATGCCGCTCCCAGGGACACTGCATGGGAGGCAAAATTAAGGGCTAACTCAATCGAACCATATATATTCCTCACCCAAGTTTTCCACGAGAGAGGTGGAGTAAACTTTGGGAAAATCAACATGTTATGTCCGCTCAAATAATGGTACACACTGAATATGGCAAGCAATGAGGTTTAATCGCCCGACCCCTTCCTAAAGGTACCGAACCAGAGTACTCCTTTGATCTACCATTCACACGATACAAAAAAATGCCAAGATAAAGATAGACCATCCCCGGCTGACCGGTCCAATACCCAAATAATGCCCCATTAAGGTGTAAGCCATATTTGGCAGTTTAGAACCTACCCTGGAATCCTTAGCCCCTGATCCAAACATATCTGCTGTAATCATTTTCCAAATAAGGGAATTATAGATTTTTTTGACCATCTTCTAATCACCAAGGGGAACACATATCTAGAACCCAAGGCTGAATTTTTCCTCAACCCCCAAATAGTAGAAATGGTGATATAGTGGGATCAATTCTTAGGAAAAGGTCTAGGCATCCATGATCAAGGACCCACATACTTCAAAGCTCATAAAATCCAAGACTAAAAGTTTGGGATTGGATACAAGTCCACCATAGATTAACTCGACTATCTTGATAAACACGAACACTACGCCAACTGTATGAAAAGAAGAGGCTACACTAGAAACATTTTATACCCAAGTATCTCATTTGAAGAGACACCCCTTTAGTTCTTTAACCATAAAGGGGAACTATAACAGCTCAGTGTTGATATATACCGAAGCATCCATCCCACTTGGTTGGGTTATTTGTCGATAGAGTTACAAGACACTATCAATGGATCTATTAATGTCAATCCTATCCTACCTGAAGTCATCCCTCTACTTGAAGCAGATCCAAAAGAAGGACCACCAATCTCTACTTTTAACTAGACCTATTCATTCTACAACTAGTTTTCATACTCTTTGTACTCGGTATATCACCATGGTTACATCACCACACCAATGCGTGTCTTAGCTATGGAAGGATATATCTGAATGCAACTCACATCATTGGAGTGATCTAACTCCAAGACAAAATGACCCTATAGGGACCCCACCAGAAGGTCCCACCACTTAAAGATATTGATATAGTTTGGGGAAAAAATTAACCCCCCCTCCATGACCATACACAAGGGAAGTTTGATAGCCTTTGGTATGTAGTGTCGTCACTAGACATCGCTAGGTTTGTCAAGGGAATCTCACCCTAGGTATCGCAATATGGAGATTAACAGTACTATTATAAGGATATCTACCATAAAGCAGTGAACATAGTAAGAGAAATAAGACTGAAAATATCTGAAGCATCTTACAATGATGAATAACTACAAGAAATCGCCTCAGATAGCAACATATGGTCAGGATCATCCAAGTCTACAGGGTAACCTCTAGTACTCAAAATTAGAAGGACGAGCAGATCCTTGCCACGGTAGAAAAAAATCCTTACTCCTACCCATGGTTTCGATAAGGAGGTACGTTCGATAGATCCTGAAATATTCGCTAAACTCAAAATAAAGCTGATAATCCAATACTTTTTTGGGCTAAAGTGATGGTCCCAGATCTAACATCACCTACCTCCAACCCCATATCCTTAGGAGATCTCCTACTTCATCTAGAGAAGGCTGAGAAAGTGTCACGGGCAGAATTCACTTTCCCCGAACAAAGAGGTCAATTTTCTCACCCAATATGGATGACACTACACTCCTCCAAACTTCACTAGAAAAAGGCCCCACTGAGGGAGATATCATTTCCCCTTCTAAGAGAATTGTAAGATCAAGGAGCAACTCTATCAAACGTCAGCCAATATTACCATATGGGAGTTACTGTATACATCCCAAGAACACCGATCCACTTTCATCCATATATTGTATCAAGATTTTGTGCCTAGAGACCTAACTCTAGCTTAAATGTCTGCCACCATTGGGCCTATTACCATGCAATAATACATCAGCTTCTCGGGTGGGGATCTCCCCATAAAAGTACGTAACCATCAATATATGCTACACATCACCACCAAATCTTGTAGACCGATTATTTCCGTATTATCGTTAGACAACGGGTCCACTATCAATATATTACCGATTCGCACCACCACCAGTAACACCACCTCCAACTTTTTTCCATCTTTCACGACCATCAGGGAATATGATAATACTCGATGAGAGGTTCTAGGTTCCATCACTCTTACTCTCATACTAGGGCCCATCAAATATGACGTAGATTACTAAGTACTCAACATCTCGAAAAACTCCATCCCAGATAAATTTCATAGGTGTCTTATCCTCATCATTACATATAAAGTTAGGTTCCCGTTTAACATGAAGGTTTTTAAAATTTAAGGGGATGACAGTTGGGACACAATTACTAGCACTAGTACCATCCCTCTCTTAAATACCCACCACGACAGCAGTGTTATGTGCCTCAACGGATTCTAAGTCATTCCTCCCACTCATATGATAGAGGAGGGGTCGATTATTCATAATGTTGTCACCTGATTAATTAAAAAAATGAGGTACATGTCTAAATTCAGGCTGAGGAAGCATCAACAAGGAACCCTCGAAGCCGTCCCATCTACTGAGCATAAGGAAAAATTCGGTCTTGGCTACGCTCTAATGGAAATCTTGAATCTCGTATTCTAAATATCCCCATCATGGGTGGAATGATCACTTTTGTCGTTAGGAGGATGACTATCCTTATCACGACCTCCCTAAACCTCGGTAGGATAAAGCAAAGAAATCCTTACAAACTGGAATGGAGATCCTCTATGAGTAAGGGATATAAATAGATTACAAGAAAATCCACGAAGCATCCATAACGAGATCAAAGTTTTATGGGTCATAGAGAAGGAAAATAAATCCCCGAGTCAGAGGTCAAATGGGAATGACATGCTTTGTTTATTGAAAAAAATCATTTGGTTGTCATAATGGGATCCTTAGACCTACGTCCCATAGAATGATTCCATAATTGGTATATCTCCTCGATTAATTACGGTAACACAACAGAGAAAAGATGATTAGTCAACATCTATGATCTCATTACCTACCTCCGTATATCGAATTCAATAAACCCACTATCTGAGAGGCCACCTTTAGCCAAATCTCATGATATGACATCTTAACCACCCTAGGACCATCAATGGAATGAGGAAAACCACAAATACTTACTGGAATCCCTCTTAAAGTCCTTCACCTTCATTGAACCCATGATCAACATAACTGAAGACCCTGTTAAGTCCCTAAGGAAAAGATAACTCAATTCAAAGAACACCATCTGCCCGACCCGTAATCCGTACCAATATTATTGGACACCCAAAGACCAATATAAGTGTTCTCTAGCAGAATCTATCCCACCTTATCACCAACATCACATAAACAACTATATTGAATAAGTGGACTCTGTTAGATGCATACCGACTCCCATCCTTGAAAGACTTTTGAGTTTGTCTTATTAAACAACGAGACACCCCTCATCCCATACCCTAATGTGTCCATATATAACAAAGACTTCTCTACTATTATCAATGTTGTCCTTCCTCCCTTTAATGGCATTATAAATTGCGATATCTAGTATTTTTTTTTTGTGTGTTGCATCCGATGTTAATGAATCCAGTAATGGATTACACCTCACGTATAATAATGACTACAGGACCAAAAGTATTTAAAATACTTACAAAAGCTTGACTAAAGTCAAAATAGACCTATATCTCCTAATGAGGATGGCATAATAACCATAAACTCGTCCCTCTCTAAATCCCCAAACAACTACAAATAGGGTTCTTCCTTAATGAGAGTTAACAAAAAGAGTTCACCAACCTCCTCACCAATTTTGTTGACGTACTCGCTTGGTCTTATGTGAACATGCTCAAAATCGATCCAACTATTAATATGCATAAAATACCGACTCTCCATAACATGAAGCTTATCAAATAGAGGGTCAATAAATTGATACCCAAATGGTCCTTGAAGGTTAATGAATAAGTGGATAAATAACTTAGAACCAGATTCATTCTAGTGGTGGAATACTCGACATGGTTGGCCAACATCTTGCCCGTACCCAAAACTAACAAAAAAGTACGAATGTGCATAGATCTGAATCGAGGCTACACTAAGGATGATTTACCTCTACCACATGTAGACCTATTGGTACAACACAACCAAAATTCATTTAAATCCTTTATGGATGAATTTGCTATCGACAACCACATAAAAATTCATCCCGACCCCTCGAGGAACATATCGTTACATGGTTATGACCTTCGGTCTCAATGATGACAAATAAAATTATTAGAGAGAAAAAAAAACCATATTTCACGACCTTATATACAAGTAAGTGGAAGTGTACGTGGATGACATGATTATCAAATCTAAGGAATGAGAGGGACACATTTTGACACAACGGAAATTCTTTTAAAGTTTTTGCATTTTCAAAAAGAGGCTAAATCCTTAGAAATGTGTCTTTGGGTTACCAAGGAAAAAGTCCTTGGATTTATTGTCAGTAAAGATAGGAGAGAGGTAGACCATGATAAGGTCAAGGCCATACTATAAATGCCACCCCCCAAAATAGAGAAAGAGGTGAGAGGATTCTTGGGCCAATTTAATTCATAAGTCGGTTCATTAACCAACTTATCACCATATGCAAACTCATGTTATAAATATTAAAAAAGGGCTCACCCAAAAAGTGGAATGCTCAATGCCAGAAATCAGCCGAGATGATATAAAAGCACCTCACTCACCACCTAAAATGGTACCACCATAACCAGGCCAACCTCCACTAGTCTACATGACCATAATCGACACTGCCATTAGAGACATGTTGGACGTAGAAAGTTCTCAAAAGGAATGAACCATGTATAATGTCAACATGAAGATAGTATCCTACTATCTCAAATACACCGCCTTGAAAAAGGCTTGTGTATTTCTGGTATAAATCACCTGTTAACTCTGCCATTACACAATGTTATTCAACACATAATTCATCTCTAGGATTGATCCCCTAAAGTACCTTTTTAGAAAAGGCCTCCTTCTATAGACAATTGGACAAATATCTACTAATGTTGTTTGAATTATAAATCAAGTATATCGATCATAAATCCACCAAAGGGAGATCCATCTCAGACCATCTTACAGGATAAGAAGATAATGAGGCAGAATTCTGAGATGAGGATCTATTCACCTTAGACAATAGACAAACATGGGAACTCCAATTTGACGGGTCCGTCAACAATAGGAAATTAAATATTGGAATGATTTTGATATACCCTGATTCAGGTCGACTCCCCATAACTATTAAACTCATGTACGAGTGCACTGACAACATGGGCGAGTAAGAGACTTACATCACGCGTCTTGAAATTGCCTTAGAAATGGGAGTTATCGAAGTAAAAGATTACGGATCCTCGATCCTACTCATCAATCAAATACTAAGAAAATAGAGTATTGAAGACAATAAAATATAACCTTACTATGCCTACATAGAAGAGTTAGCCTCACGATATGAGAGTCTTGAATTTGACTTTCTCCTAAGGACAAAAAATAAAATAAAATTTGTGGACGCACTCTCCACCCTAACCTCAATGATAGATATTCTAAAAGGAACCATGAAGACCACCTTGACTATAACTAGCTAGAGCATCTATTCTTGCCCCTTCAAGATCGACGCTATTGAGGAGATGACAATGGGATCCACCACCCAGTAATATGATATATGGAACTTACTAAAAAAGAACTACTACTCGCTAGACTCCTCTTCGATTGATCGATTCTCCCTAAGATAATTGGCAACCCAATTCATCATCTTTGGGTACTAACTCTATGAGAGAGGATTCATTAGAGTACTATCAAGATGCATCATAGAAGACGATACCCTTGAGATCATGGACAAAATGCATAGCGAAATGTGATTCACATATTAGTGGACACAACCTCTCTAGAAAAATATTTCGACAATCGTACCACTGAACTACTATGTAAAAGTATGACAAGAAGTATGTCAAGAAATGCCTCAAGTGCCAAATTAAGTCCTAACGACAACATTCCTCTACGAGAGCTCTATTGTATTATCTCTCCATGTCCTTTCTCCACATAAGGGATAGACATCATAGGGAAAGTAACCCCTAAGGCCTCCACCTAACACGAATTAATCTTGGTTGCCATCGATTACGTCACTAAGTGGGTGGAGGCCAAAACCTTTTCAGTTCTCAATGCCAATACTATATCAAAACACTAAAATTGTCTTACATTTTGGGCCAGGCATTGTCATGGTCCAAAACTATGATAGGAAAAATGCGTGCCTTGTCATGGTCAAGGATCATGACATGGTTCGTGATAATTTTTTTGGGGGAAAACCGACTAAAACCATTTTTGCACCTAAAACATTTCACTTTATCTCTCTCTCTCTCTCTCCCCCTCTCTTTTCTCCCTAGGTAAGAGATTTATCATTTTCATTAACTCAAAAGGTATGATTGATATATATATATATATATAAATTTAGATGTAGTTTTTATTTAGTTGTAGTTTTTGTTTATATGTGTTTGTTTATTGTAAAAATAATTGTATTTACATGCATGTCTTTGATATTGTAAAAAATAATTTGTGCAAAACCTAGGCTCCATTCGTTATTACAATGTGAATATTTGACTTTGATTTTTTTAGCCTTTTATATAATGTTTTTGTTTTTTTTGTAAAATAGCTGTATTATTGTATCAATATTTACTACACTCGTATTTTCAGAAACAATTTGTGCAAAATCTAGGTTTGAACATTCAAACCATTTTTTAATAAAATATGAATATTTGACTTTATTGTTAGAAACAATTGTGCAAAATCTAGTTTTGAACATTCAAACCATTCTTTATTACAATGTGAATATTTGACTTTGATATTTATTTAGGCTTGAATATAATGTGTTTGTTGTAAAATAATTATATTTACATGTGTGGCTTTGATATTGTTAGAAACAAGCAAAACCAAGATTTGAACATTCAAACCATTATTTATTACAATGTGAATATTTGACTTTGATATTTGTTTGGGCTTGAATATAATGTGTTTTTTTGTTGTAAATCAAATAATTTTTGGATTTATTTAAAAATGTGAAGGATTTTGGATGATAATGGCAATAAACATAATGAACATTCTTCGATGATTTCTAATGTTCTTCAAATGCACATAGGTTTTGAAACTTAGATTCAATTAAGTTATAAAGTAAAATTAATAGAAATTTGGTATGTATATGCGACTTAGGGTTTCAAAATGATAATGTTTCAACACGATTATTTAAACATGATATGCTGCTAATTATATTGCGCTTGAGTATGAGTTAACTAATGGCCTAACTACCCCATTGGGATAAACTAACTTGTGAAAACACCGCGAGTCACACGAGCGCACCAATTATTTCTACAAGTTGGCTTACTCTCATGGTGTATAGAACTATTCTCACCCCATTTGTTCACACATGGTAGGAAACGATTCCTACAAGTTTTTATGGAATAACCTTTATATAAATAGTGAATGGATGAGATAAACACGCCCGGTGATGTTACTATAGAGGATCTAATGAGTTTGTAAAATTTACAAAAAGGTAACTCAGTGGTGAATAGTTCTTCTGTCCTTGCGAACATTGTAGAAAAGGTAAAGAGTTTGAGTGAAAAATAATTGAATTACATCTGCTTAATTGGGATATGCAAGACTATTATCAAGTGTGTGTTTTCCATGGGGAAATAAATTATCCTTTTATTCCCGAACAACCTACACTACAACTGCTAAGTAAGACATTGATGGAAGGACAAGAGGATACCGTAGAGCATAATATATTTGATGATTTAATAAATGATGCATACGAAGATTATGTGGTGGAGGACAATGAGGATTCTCATATAGAAGACAATGAATCTTATGGCGAAGTTTTTATTCTCATGACGATATTAGGATAAAACTTAACGATGACCACCAAAGTTTGGAGTCAAATCAATCATCCCATTGTACCCTACCTGTGGAAAAGATCATATAAGTTTCCATGACATGGTAGGTTTACATAGTTTAAAGAGCCATTTTGGTTTGTCTTACTATAATGTAAGCGAATTTCTAAATTGGGTGAAGGGTTTGCTCCCTAAACATAATACGTTTCCAAATAAATGTGTGAGTATGAAGAACAATTGAAAAGGTTTGGGAATGATTTATAATTCAATATATGGTTGTAATTATAATTTGCATACTATATGAGAAGGAGTATAAAAATCTTGATCATTGTTCGCTATGTGGGGATCCTAAATATGTGCCAGATCATGGTTATAATGATAAGAGATGTGCACTTTGAAAATTAGCTCAAAAAGTATTGAAACATTTCCATGTTATTCTCGGGTTGAAGATATTTTTCATAATACCATAGATGGATGAGATAATGACTTGGAACGCCAGGACAGAAGTAGGGGATAATCTCATGCGTCATCCTATTGACTCAACCATTTAGAAAAACATAAATTTGAATTACCCAGAATTCACCAATGAACAATGTAATATTCATTGGTAAATATCAATATATTATTTCAAACCAATTTGTAATCTAAGAACTAATCAAAGTGTATTGACGATCATCTTATCACCCTTAAATCCCCCTCATTCGTTGTACTTTAAACGATAATTTTCGATGTTGTCTTTATTAATACATGGCTAAAGGCACCGATTGACGATATTGATGTGTACTTGGAACCGTTGGTTGAATAATTAAATGAGCCGTGGGTAGCAGGTGTGAAATAATTTGACTATAGAAATTTAAGGACATTTGTGTCCGTTATCAATTTGTATGTCGTATACCGCTACATCGTCGAAGAAGTTTAAGAACACATTCACATCAAGACGAATTTGAATAATCAAGGTTCTTCAACATTCAAACCTCCGCGGGATTTACTTTGGTAAAGTTTTTTTAGAGTACCTTAATAATGCACTTAGAGTATTGGGATATTTTTTATCAAAAATTTTCTAAGTGTTAAAGCGGAGTTTTAAAGTTTTTCGTTAAAAATTAATTTTTGGAGTATTTGAGGCTGTGTATTTACTGGAAAAAGAAAAAAAGAAAAATATTTATTTAATAAGACTCGTTCGAACGACAACCAATGTCGTTCCAACGACAGGCTTTGTCGCGCGATACTTCAAATGCCATTGGATCTCGTTCAAACGACATCCGATCTCATTTGAACGAGCCATCGCCTTAAGTCTTTTATAAATAGGACTCTCCAACTTCGTTTTTCTCAAGAAGTCTTTCATGTTTTTCATTATTCAAACACTGCATATCGGCAGAATACTTTGGCTTCTTCATTTAAGGCTTAAAATCCTTTTTTGTTTTACAATTCATAAAATCCCGATATCTTTATGTGAATTGTTTTGGAACCAGAAGAACAACCGTGCTATTGTTCAACCTATGTGCAGAAGGCATCTCCATACCTTGTGATTTCTGGAGGGAAGTCACTGCTGATCGGTGGATACCGAGTGTAGATCTCTGCGTGTGCATGACTTGGACTGTGGGCTGAGGTGTAGCTTTGAAGGTTTGACGAAGACACCGTGCGTTACACTTGTCGGTGATTATCAGGTTGTATGTAAGTCAATGGTCTTGTAAATATTTCTAAGTGTTAAAAGGTTTTTACACGAAAGGTTTTTTTTCCTGAATCTGTCGTCTTTATTTTACATGCATGATTTTATTTATTTGATTGAACAGTTAGATGCTTGCATGGGGGCTGAATAAAATTGAATTTGGTTTGTTCAAATTTAGACTCCAAATTAAATAAGTGTGTTTGAATCCATTATAGAATTGTGAACTCGATTGATATTGCACACATCATTTTACAAGAGAACATGAAGAGATCACTTTAAAAGCTATGTTTATTTGGGCAATTCATGATTTCCCTGCTTATAGGAGTTTATCGGACTGTCATGTTCACAGTTACTTTGGCTATCCCATTTTTCGAGTGGGAACTAGATATCAACTTCTCAAGGATAGTGACAAAATATATATCATTCTCATATGACATTCTTACAATATATATCATTCTCATAAGATATTCTTTCCTATGGATCACAAGTTTAGGAGGTTATTATTATTTGACTTTTCATATTGGAAAGGTAACCCCCTGCACCATGTGTTAGATGCCATGAATGCCAAGAAGAGCATCAGCAAACATCTTATGAGCACATGCCCAAGTGAAATTTCGAAGGATGGGGAAAAGGAACGGTGTGATCTTAAAGTTTTGAAAATTCATCCACAATTATGGTGGGAAGAAGATTTAGCGAGAGGAATATAATTTCCCCTAGGTTATATACTTTGAAGAGAGAATAAAGAAAGGTTCTTTTAGACGCACTGCATAATTTCAAAGCACCATCTAAGTTTTCATCAAATTTTCATAGTATTAAGCTATGATACACCGATCTAAAAAATTGGCACGTGATCATGCAACCGTTCCCTTTGTTGTTTAAGTAAGGATTTGCGGAGAGCCATTATGTATATTAGACTGTGCTTCACACTTTTGTGTGCAAAAGTAGTCAACCAAAATCTCGTCATCATTATAAACGAAACTCTAGCTAAAACAACTTATGTTTTGGAGAAGTAATTCAACCTGACATTGTTTAACATAACTATCCACTTATTAGTTCACTTATATGATGAGGTACTTCTTTGCTGCCTAATAAGATATCAATGGCTGTACCCATTTGAAAGGTATACTTAATGATTTAATATATGGGTGATGATAGTTTAATTTACTTAAATTAATTTAATATATGGGTCTTGAGTTTTCATAACTTTAATATATAAGTTGATGAAAGTTTTCAAAGAGTACGTTAATAATATGAGGTTGATTGAAGGATCCATCGCTAAATGAATACATTATTGTGGAGGCATCCACGTGTTCTAGGGAATATATGCCCGACTCTTTCATTTTAGATGATGGAGATGAGTTTTCCTATGAGGTGGTCGACTCATGGGAAAATGAGTTAAACTAATAAGTTTACAATATGAGCAAGTGGAATGTTATGTGTTTGACACCCACGAAGATGTGGATGAATGAGAGGGTAAGTTCTTGTTGTAATTTTACTCCGTGTTGTTATATTACATAGTTGATAACTTTCTTGATAAATTTTTCATTAAATGTAGAAAATATATGCCTTTGGGAAAACAAAAAATGAATGATGTTTTTACATTCAAATAGTGAATTTAGACTTTAGGTGTCACAAGAGGTAATTATTACGTCAAATGTCCCTTATTAAATGACAAATAATTGTAAAATTTAAAATTTATGTAATCCATAATTTCAATTGTTAAAGATGGGTGATTCCACATCAAGGCTTGCTCGTTTCGCCAATGGACCTAATTTATTGGCACATGAATTTAAGAAGTATCGTTTGAACGATTATGTATTCTCAATTGTATAAGATTAATAAATCTAATTTAAATTAGTTTCAAATATGCTAAATAAATACTTTTTTTTACAAACAACATCATTTTATATAAGTCTCGTACATATTTTAGGGTGAGTGCCAAAGAAAGAAACCTCGTTGAAGCATAAATGTCTTACTATGGTATAATTCAAAATATTTTTGAATGACTATATATATTTCAAATAAGTTGTGTTTTAATGTGATTGAGTAAGAGTTGAGGACAAAAATTATTTTAAAGTCAATTCCGGTACCGATTTGATAATAGCAGACTTGTCTAAGATAATGATCATGGAGCATATGAATGACGTGCTATTAGTTTCTGCATTTGAAAATCTCAAACAAGTGTATTTCTCGGAGTATATCAACAATGAACCATGGTCAATCATCTTATACATGGTAAAGCATCTCACCTGTAGCGTGCATGACTTGAAAGCTGTTGCCGAATATGAAACCGTTTTGGATGACAACCACAACTTAAAAACAATTTCTAGTTACTTTACATGACTATAATTATTTTGGTTATGAAATTTACTGAGGATTATAATGTGTAATTTGTAATATGCATTTTTTTAATGTAATGCGGGTCTCAAACATTTATTTATCGTTCGTTAACTATAATTATTGGTTGTCATATTAAAACTTCCCCAAAATAAAATTTAATAATAAAATTGTCCGAAAAGAGGCATAATCACATCACACAACACTAAAATAACTTTTTAAAATAGCTGGTGAAGTTCTATGACTCACATAGTGGGAATTTGGTAGGAAGTTCGAAAATCCAAGCCAAACTAGGGCTTCTTCAAATGACATTGGTGTTATTGACTCTCACCCAGGTCACTCGCATGATGATTTTACTTTGTTGTCAGTTTCGAGATGCTATGGTAGCGAGCTTGAATATACCATGATCTACTAGACTTCCACCACCAGCCCCATCACTGGGCACCTACCTTATGGGTAGGCCCCTTACCCATACATTGTAAGTGCCTTCTATTATCTTTCATTTATTTCCTTTTGATTGATTTTTGTCATATTTTTTCTAACTTTAACTCTGTCCCTTTTAAATAGGTTTCTTCCATTGGTACGAGTGGCTCCTCAAAGGTGAGGGCCACCATCTCGCCAGTGTCTTACCCACTACCACAATTGCCTTTCCTCCTTGAGAGGAACTCTATGCTTGTTTCTTCTTTGGGCCTTACTATAGAGGTTTATTCTCAAATCCTTACGACCTACATATGCTCTTACTCATTGTCATCTTTAATATTTTATATCCTTATTTATTCTGTAACATTCTACCGTTTTTCCTACTACCACAAGGGGATTTTCTGTGTAGGTATTCGCTAATCGTTTAGATACTTTTCAAGTCTTTATCACCCATTGGATTTTGACTCACTCTTGTAAACATACTTTTGTACATTTGTCTCTTTGATAGGTGATAGTATCCCCCAGTCCATCTATTAGGCCTCTTGCTTCTTCGTTAGTGAGAAGTTCTTTTGCTTGGCCTTCTATTACTACACCTTTAGAGGTAATTCTTAGCACTCCTTCTTTTGTCTATACTTTAACTTCTGTTTATTATCAACACTATCTCATCTTTGTTGTGCCTGACTTGTTTTGTAGGGTCCCTTTTCGAGTGGCCCTTCAACTACTAATTGGGGGGGATACTTTTACCCACTGGGGTATCTATCTACAGGGTTTTCATTCCTATGGATAACAGGCCCCTGATTCAGCCTCTTCCATCTTAGGCAATTTTTAGTGTGGTTTCAAGTGGGCCTATCTCAAAGGTCCTTATTTCTTCATAGGTACTCAATCATATAGTCTTTGTCATTTCTTATTTCTAATAAATTTGCTTATTGACAGGCTGGTACGAGTACCCCTTCGACCTCTATGGTTGAGATGAGTCCTTCTCCCCCCAGGGTTCAGGCACTTAAATTCACTATTTTATAGTTTTCAATAAATTGTGATTCTAGACTTTACTTGAGTTATAACTCATTTCTTGTTTGCTTTTATTTCAAGCTAGCATCATCACTTCGCCACCTGCTATTTCTGAAGCTGGTGTTTAAGTGAACAACTCAGCTACCACTCCACCTTAGGTAATTTCTTTCTTCTCCTAGACTTTCTGTAATTGTAATTATTTCTTTATTTGAGAGTATTTGGGAACATTCATTCTTTCTAGGTGATCCCCTTGCAGGTCCCTATTGTCGTGGACCCTTCTGTGAGCTTATCTTTGAGTACCTCCTCATTAGGGGTCTCTCGAATACAATATTATACTTGGTATACCCTTATTAATTTTATTGTGTAAGACATCTTAGTGACTTATTCTCCATTTTTTTGTTTTCAAGCTGATACTATTGAAGTCCCTATGTCTGTAGGACATGCTGTGAGCACTATGGCGGTGTCTCCTCAAGTACTCATTTCAACATATATTTTCTTTAAACTTTCCTTTCCTGTACAAGTTCTCACTAACACATACCTATTTCCTTGTTCTCAGGTTAGTGTAACGAGCATTTTGATGGCCGTGGAACATCTTGGGAGCATAACTATGAGTGAGGTACTATATTGACATACCTTATTCACTCCTATCTCTCCCTTTGTTATCATTTCTTTCTATTACTGTGCAAGTTCTCACCATCACAACCTTGTTTCCCTATTTTTTAGGCTGGTGAGTCAAGTGTTCCCTTATCTGTGCAATAGGTTGTGAGCACTGTGGTGAGCACTCCTCATACTGTCATGCTGTAACACCCCGTGTTTTATTAAGTAATATTTTTGATTAATTTGGAGAAAAATGGAGATAAATAAATTTTGGATTTAATGGCTTTTAATAATTAAACATGTTGGTTTTTATAATTGAGAAGTACTTTCTCAACCGAAAATTTAAATCGGAGTTAAAATAGAAGGTTATAATGATTTATAAAATGTTTTATCAATCCAATACGCTTTTGTTGAGTTAAAGAATATCTTTCTAAGTGAAAATGCGGATTTTTAAGTTTTTTAATTGAATGTTTGGTTCGTTCAAATGACAACATATGTCGTTCGAATGACGCAGCATGTCATTTGAACGACAGGTGTCAGTCGTTCGAGCGACAAAAGACAGTGAGTTAATTAGATTCCTAATCGTTTTCTAACTCTTATACCCTTTAAATACCAAAACTGATACAGGGCTGGGACTCTTAAAACACTTTTCGCTCAAACTTTTCTCCAGTAAGCCTCTCTAAACATATTTCCTCTCATTTTCAATCCCTAGCCCCAATGTTTAACAAGTTTTAGCTAAAAAATTGAAGATTCAATTAGTGTTTTCTCAAGAGGAGTCCCACCATCTACTCAGAGTTTTCATTCGACTAATTTCAGGCATGAATATTCTATTCCTTTCCTTTGGTATTATGCGTTTTAAGTGTTACCTAAACCTTTAATCTTATTTTTCGTAAAATAGATTAGTGACATAATTAGGAATAATGATAACTAATTCTGGGACTATTTTTTTATAAAATCTTTTAATATGAATAATATTCACAACCCTTGGGTATATAGGATTAATGAGTGGATTTTGGGTTTTTATTGGTGTAGGTTACATGTAGGAAAATCTTAGTTTTGAATTAAATGATTTTCGGGGTATGTAACTCATAGAAATGGTGTAGAGATTATGGAATTTGAAATTTGGTTATGTAAATGATGAATTCACATGTTAATTAAATTAAAATAATAAATGGGATTTTACATGACTATGATGAATGGACAATTAAATTGAGTTTTAGTTAAACTGAACTCATGCGCAGATTTACATGTTCATTATTTATGTGTGATTGTGCAACTTGTTGATATTTTTGCCATTGTGACAAATTTTTATTGGGTATTTTATGCTATCCCTATATTTTAGGATGCCCTCTAGGTATGGGACTAATGGGTAGGCCTTTAGATGATTTACACCTTCTAGATATGGGACTGGTGAGGGTAGATTATCGCGATTTTATCATATTGGGGGTGGGATGATTTTTAGTATTTTATCGTCATTACTCTAGTCTAAGTATGTGACTAGGTCGAGATTTATATAATTAATTCTTCCTATATGTAGGATAGGACGCATGTGTACTTGGGGACCCTTAGGTATGGGACTAAGGGGTATTTTGAGGATCTCACATCGATAAAAATGGTGAGGAAATTTATGAAATTGAGAAAAGGAGAATTAATACCTAAGATAAAAATGAGTATTAAAATACTCTATTGTGATATTTATTGCGTATAATGCTATTTTTTGGGTTCACGTACCCTATTTTAGGGGAGTAGTGTGTATTCATGCTCAGGGCTCTGACCTCATTCGTTGACTAATTTTTTCCAGGTATTAGCGCTGGAGTAGTTGCATAGGAGTTTTGGAAATTATCTTGGAGGCACAGTTGAAGTTATTTTGGTTATGCTTAGTAGTTAGATTAGTTTTCCATTCCTTCACATTTGTATTGAGACTCAGTTTATGGTTTTGGTGGGCCATTCGGTTCCACAGTTGTACAATTTTATTCATATATTCTTAGTTGGATTTTATATAATTTTAAATTATTGGAGATTGGATTATCATTGGAGTTTAGCATTGTGATGGATCCTTTATCACATACTTAATTATTATCATTTGGGATTGATTAAAATATATATCTTATGGATTGATTTTATAATGTCTCATATCTGTCACATGATGAGAATGATATTTATTTACTCCGACTAAAGGGAAGTTGCGAAAAATCTATCTCTCTCTCCCTCTCTCTCTCTCTCTCTCTCTCTCTCTCTCTCTCTCTCTCTCTCTCACGTAAACCCTATTAGGGTTTGCAAGACGGCTCAAAATCTTGAAAACACCATTACACCCAAACCTCCTAATCCAAATAATGTTTGGTCAAGGTGGTTTGCTTCTGTAGTTTCTAATAAACCAATCCTAGAGGTGAAACTCAAGACTCCTTCTATGTATAAAGGAGAGCCTACAATTCTTTTTTCTCAAGAAGATGGCGAGGTATTAGTCGAGGTATTAGCTGAACCTTTTAAGTTTTCAATAATAGGAAAGTTCTCACTTGGCAGGCCTAGTATGGATGAGATTCGTAAGAAAGTTGTTTTATTTGATCTGAAACAAGAATGTACTGTTGGGTTGTTAGATAACAAACATGTCTTATTTAGATTAAATTGTGAAGAAGATTTTGTTAGACTGTGGACAAAAGAGGTGTGGTTTCTTAGTAGATTCCCAATGCGAACATTCAAATGGTCTCCATTGTGGAAGGTAGAAGAAGAAAGCTCCTTGGTTCCTGTATGGATCAATTTCCCTAACCTACCTATACACCTATTTGCTAAATCTTCTTTATTCTCTATTTCCCAGTTCATTGGTAAGCCCCAAAGATGGATTCTGCAACTATCTCCCATACGAGACCTAGTTTAGCGAGAGTGTGCATAGAATTGGATCTGATCCAAACTATGTCAAGAAGGGTATGGATTGGGGTAGGAGACATTAGTTTTTGGCAAGAAGTTGTCTATGAAAATCTCCCTGAATATTGTAAACACTGTATGAAGAAAGGTCATCAGGAAAAAGATTGTATTTTTTTAAATAAGATCAATGATGTGAATAAAGATGGTAACAATGACACCCCCAAAAATAATAAAACCACACCTATACATTTTCAAGCCAATCCTAATAAACCTTCAAGATCTATCAATTTTGTTAACCAAGCCCAAAAAAAGAATCCTCCATCATAAGTTCTATCTTTAAAATCCATTATCAATCCTCTTATTGACCTCCCTTCAATCCAAAGTACCAAAATAGTTGAACTTCAAACCTTACCTCCTATAACTTTTCCAAGCCATTCTTTTCCCCTGCCTCACATCCCAGACCAAAGCCTTCAACCTATAAATAAGGCTCCCGTTTCCAAGACATCAACCCTTATTTCTCAACATATCCAAAAAATTCACCATTGTGAGATATCTCATCAAGAAGCCTTTATTGTTGATGAATTGAACCTATCCCCTAAAGCCACAGATCTTCTAGTGTATGAAGTTCATATAGCCAAGACGAAGGATTATAATTTAGACTCTGAAAGCAAGAAGAAAGGATGATATGTGATGAAGGAGGAAATCCAAATTTTCTCTGATTGTTTTGACAGGAAATGGCAAGCCTATCAAGAGAAGCATATACTTAGCAGGAAGAAGGTTGAAAAGTTGAATCAAGTGGATACAAAGGTTGTAGAAGAAAACCAAGTGAAGTTAACCCCAAAAGATCCTATGTTTGAGAGGATTACAAGATCTCAAAGTAAAACCTTGAGGGGGAATTCCTATCAACTGGCTCAATGATTAACTTCTTAAGTTGGAATGCTCGTGGGGTGGCTAACAAGCCAACAAATAAAAGGATTAAAAAATTAATTAAGGATTTCAAATTTCCAGTTATGTCTATTATAGAACCAAAGGTGGACTGTCTTAAAATTAATAATTTTCTAATAAAGTGGAATTTTGATGAAGTTATTGTCAATAAATCCAATAAAATTTCGTTCCTTTGGAAGGATATGATCATAGTTCAGGTCCTTCTCAATGAAGAGCAATTTATGTCCTTGAAAATGTCATATGAGAATATGGTGAGTGATGTGATTGTTACTATGGTATATGCTAAACATACTACAAAGGAGAGAATACACTTGTGGAGTGAGCTGGAGTTTATTTCCTCTAATTATGGAGATTTGCCTCAAATATTTATTGGAGATTTTAATGTGGTGTCATGTCAAGAAGAAAAAATAGGGGGCAATTCTATTGATTTTTAGTCTGTGGAAGATTTCAAAGATTGTGTAAATTATTGTGGGCCTTTTGATTTGGGCTACCATAGTTCTCCATATACTTGGTCTAATTTTAGAGTTGATGAAGATGCCATCAGTGCTAGGCTTGATAGGGCTTTGGTCAATCTCAAATGGTCCTCTACATTTTAGAATTGCTCTATTACTCACCTGTCTAAGAGGTGTAGTGATCATTCTCCTCTCATCCTTTCCATTAGAAGTAATTTGGACCTTGTTACTAGACCTTTTATCTTTCAGAAGATGTGGATTTCCCACAAATCTTTTAATCCTTTTGTTAGCCAGGTTTGGTCAGATCAGTTATATGGTAATCCTATGTCTTATTTTTTTGTGAAGCTGAAAAGATTGAAGGCTGCCTTCAAGGTGTGGAATAAAGAGACTTTTAAAAATTTATTTAAGAACATTCATGACTTGGAGGATGACGTGTTAGCTGTGGAGAATGAATTTGAGATTAATCCATCTCAATCAAATAGAGTGAAGATGCAGAATTCTAGAATCAAGCTTGAAGAAGTTTTGAAGCAGGAAGAGGTTTTCTGGAGACAAAAATATAAAATCAAATGGCTTAAAGAGGGAGATAAAAACTCTAAGTTTTTCCATGCTGCAGTAAAAGCTAGTACAAGTAAGCTGGCTATACTCAAAATCAAAGATGAGAATATTTGTTTGAAGGAGAACCTTACTGACATAGCTGATATTTTTGTCCAACATCTTACTGATAGATGGTCTGCTGACTTGGTTGATATTGATGAATCTTTATTGGATGTTATTCCAAGTGTCATTAATGAATAGATGAATGGAAAACTTTTCCAGTTACCTGAAGAAGAGGATATCTTTATTGCCATTAATCAGTTAAATGAGGATAGTTGTCCTAGACCTGATGGATTCAATGAAGCTTTTTATATCTCCTGATGGGAGATTATTAAGAATGACTTGATTAGAGATGTGCAATCTTTCTATGTTGGTAATACCATTCCTAAAATTTGGTCTTCTACTAATGTGGTCCTTATCCACAAAGTTAAGAATCCTTTGAAATGCTCTCAATTCATACCTATTAGTCTTGGGAACTTCTCTCAAAAAATTATTTCTAAAATTCTCAATTCTATAATTAGTCATATCCTCCCTCTCATCATATCCCAAAATCAAAGTGGTTTTATCAAGGATAGAAATATCCAGGATAAACTCCTCTTAGCTCATGAGATGGTTAGTCTGCTCAATAGGAAAAGTCATGGATCTAATGTGATCATTAAATTGGACATGGAGAAAGCATATGATAAAGTGTCTTGGATGTTCCTTCTTAAAATGCTTAGAAGATTTGGTTTTAATGAAACCTTCATTGATTTCATTTGGAGATGGATATCTAATAATTGGTTCTTTATTCTTATAAATGGCAAGCCTTCAGGTTTTTTTCAATCTTCCAGAGGTTTAAAACAAGGAGATCCATTATCCCCTTCTCTTTTTATTATCATGGCATAAGTTCTTTCTAGAGGTTTAAATCATTTAGTTGAGGTTAAGAAGATTGGTCCTTTTTCTCATCCTCCTGGTTGCCCTTTAATATCTCATCTAAGTTTTGCTGATGATGTGATTATCTTTGTTAATGGGAGGAAGAGAAGTCTGCAAAACCTTATGAACTTTTTGATCAAATATGAGAAATCATCAGGTCAATCTCTAAATAGGGATAAAAGTAGCTTTACAGTATCTGAAGGTCTCTCGTTGGTCAGGGAGATTCAAATTTCTAATGTCTTGGGTCTGAAATCTAAGAAGTTTCCTTTAGTCTACTTGGGTTGTCCTCTTTTTGCTGGTGGGAATAAGGCTATTTTTTATTTTGATTTTATTGAAAAGATTAGAAAGAAATTCTTGGGTTACAAAACTAAGTTTTTATCATCTGCAGGTAGGTTGGTTTTGATCAAGCATGTTCTAGCTTCCATTCCTATTTATACCTTAGCAGCTTTGAATCCTCCTATATCTATTATAAATAGAATTCACTCTATTTTTAGCAAATTTTTTTGGGGTTCATATTCCGTTAGAGGTGAAAAAAAACTTGGATCAAGTGGGAAAATTTGTGCCTTCCAACTGAAGAAGGAGGATTAGGCATGAGAGATATTAATGATATGTATAAATGTTTCTCTCTTAAGCTTGCTTGGAGGGTTAACCATTCTAAAGGGCTATGGGGCAGATTCATGAGGAATAAATATAAAAATTCTTTACAATATGGAGTTAACGTATCTCATGTCATTAAAAGAATTAGAAGAGTTCAAGAAGAGGTTGCAAAGCATTCAAAGACTGTTGTTGATGAGGTGATTTGGAAACCTTCTCTTGATGGTATTTTTTCCATAAAATCTGCTTTCCAAGTGTGTAAAAGATCTGCAGTGAGCTCTTATAGTTGGAAACTGGTACGGTCTTCTTTCATTCCTTTTAAAATATCAATCTTTGGTAGGAGATTGATCAGAAAATCTATCCCCACTGATGATAATATTCAGAGAGTTGGAATCAGGTATTGCTCGAGATGCCTTTGCTGTAAGGCCAATATAGAATCTATGAATCATTTGTTCCTTGAAGGGAAGATTTCCCAGGAAGTTTGGAAATTTTTTCTCAACTTAACTGATGTGATTCCATCGTTTCAATCTATCAATGCCATGCTGATGGCTTGGTGGTTATCTAAAACTAGAGGAAGTTTTCAAAAATCTCTTTTTTTTTCAGATTACCCCTCTAGTGATATTATGGGAAATTTGGAAAGCTAGATGTCAAAGTTTGTTTGAAAATGAGGAGATGAAGAAAGGCAAAATCATATCTCAAATTATTAACACTATCTCAAATGTTTTCTCTAACAATTCCTTTGCAGGTCCTCTCGTTTTATCTTCTAAAATTCAAGATATTTTCAATTTCAGAATCAATTTAAAGAAGCAACAGTTTCAGATTGTTCAATGGTAAAGACCTTCAGATGGTTTCATTATGCCTAATGTGTATGGATCAAGCATTGGTATCCCAGGAGTTAGTGGTATAGGAGGCATATTCAGAGGTCACAATGGATAATTCTTGTTTGCTTTTGCTCTTTTAATTGGCCAATCTTCTTCTTTAAAGGCTGAGATTAAAACTATTCAGACAGGTCTTCAATAAATAGTTAACAAAGACTACTCAAATGTTACTCTTGAATCAGACTCCAAAGCAGTGATCATGATGATTTCAGAGCATTGGAAACCTCCTTGAGAAGTGAAAGAAACAATAATAGAGATAAAATCTTTTATTAAAGACAATGGCATTCAATTTCATCACATTTTGGAGGGGAAAAAAAATAATGTAGCAGATGCCTTAGCAAAATTTGCGTCCTCTGCAAAAGAATCCAAGTGTTTTCATCAATTTAGTGATCTTCCTATTCTTGCTAAATTAGCTTTTAATATGGATAGACTAGGTATTCCTAGTATTAGATGTTCTACATAAGTGTAGTTTTTTTAGATTGTGAAGCCATTTAGGAGAGGCTTTTTCTCCTTTTTATTAAATTTAGGGGATTAATATCCTCTTCCGATAAAAAAAAATATTTATTTACTCGCACTCGGCTTAGTTTGGGTGGTGGCCGACACTAGAATTAGGAGGGCATGTGCACATACCTCATTTATCTTTCAATAATATTTTTTTAAAGTCTTGATATTTTATAATCAAGTGTTCTACTAATGTTAATTTGTTATTTTCTTTCCAGATTGGCATAACACGTTTAGGAGGACTCTCCCAGTTGGCAGGTAGTATGCTCACCCTTTTGGGCATGTGGGGCCACTCTTTACTTATTGTTTTCTTTTCTATTTATTTTTTAAATGAAGTTGTTTAGTTACTTCTTTTATTATCCTCATATATTCTTCACATATTTTTTTCAAGATCACGTGAGTGGGGCCATGGAAGTAGCTGATGATGAGGGGCCTAGTTCTGAGGCCACTCAGTCTGATGGTGTTGGGAGTTCTATCGAGGAGTCTTACCTTCTTCCTTCTGATATTGAGTCTAGGAATATAGGCTATGATGATATTGAAGTGGAGGCTACCGATATCTTCACGAGAGACCTGTGGCATGAGGAGTAGCAAAAGAGCTTCAAGATCCATGAGTGAGAGATATTGGAGCTAATTCTTAAGCATCATTCTGGGACCTTCATGTCCCAGAGAATCCTAAACATTGACCACCTCACTATAATACAATCCGAAGGCCCTTGACAACCACATTCACAATTTTTTATCCATTGCTCCTGTCGATCTTATTAGGTCGAAGACTTCACTCTTCTTGCAGACCCTACACGACCTTCAAATTTTTTATCACTTTCAGTTGGAGTGGCTTGATGCTGCAGTTTGTCATTTCACGAGCATCCCGTTTAAGAAGATGATGAAGTTTCATTTGTCTAGGTAGACTAGAGTTCAGTAACATTACACTGACACCACTTGGATGCATGGACAGATTCAGTTGCTTGAGGCCAAGTTGCCAAGATCATGGCAGGTGAATCTGAGGATAAGGCCGCCTAGCTAGACTGGATGAGGAGTTTTTTCAGGAACTTGGTCTTTTGTATGCTGATATGTGCTCATGAGAGAATCCCTTTTTATTTTTTCTAGTTGATATTTATTGAGATGTCAGACTTTTATTTTCCTAGGTACTTTTTATTTTTTCTTGTACATGTAAAGAATGCTCTATTTTCTAGGATAATCAATTATATTAATGAAAACAAACACTTCTATTCTATTTTTACATTTTCATCTCTTATTCGCATCATTTTTGTCTAAACTGATATCTAATTACTGTGAGTTGCTCCTTTTTTCTGCAGGAGTATTTACACAAAGTCTTGGCAACATATATTTTTAAAACTTCCTCTTGTTCTGCAGGGTACTTGTTCCATATTTCATCTGTAACTCTTTCACTTTTAGGGATGACTTAGAGGATGGGGTGACCACCTCTCCATATTCCCAAATAATCATGCAAAGAATTCGTAGAATAAGAGTTAAGATAATATCTTAGTTCTTCAAAACTTGTTCTCAATATAAATAAAGTAATCTAGTAATTTTCTAAAGTCGCCCCAGAATCTTTGGGGTATATGAACTGTTATAAATAGAGGGACTTTTCTCAATATACTTTACTTTTGGGATGCATATACCCCTTAAGTATAATGAGTAAAGTTCCTTATACTCTAAACCCTCTCATAATCCTTGAGCATCAAAATTTATTTTGCCTATGAGAATATATATATATTTTTATACTTAGGCAAAAATAATAAATTGATTAATCTGGTTGAATCCATTCACAGCTTATTTGCGAGTGGGTGCTCATGAGCTACTAGAAACAAATGCAGATAACTAAAGGAGATCTCAAGTGTGGAAGTTATTATTTTTCTGCATTGTGTACGTTAATTTCAAACTCAAAATTTCTTTTATAAAAGGAGTATCTATACTAGAGCAATCATTTCAAATCACAAAAAAACTTGAAAAAAATATTGTTATAGTACTTTTTCAGCCACTTACAGTTAATAGAATGGATGCATTCACTCTTAGGTTTCAATAGTTGGCAATAACCTGACTTCCCCACTCCTCGTTCCAAAAAGGTCCCTTCCTAGTTTGGTTTAAACTTGGACACTGACATGCTCCTCAGGTGGTGAGTGTATTCTCGTAATACTAGGTCCCCTATTTTAAACTCTCTAGGCTTAATCAGGTTTTCATAAGCTCTAGACAGTCATTAGGTATAAACTTTGAAATTCTCTTTGGACTTATCTCAATGCTCATCTAGGACTTCTAATTATACGTGCCTAGGGTCTGGTATGAGGCCATTACTCAGAGCCACTCTAGCTTAGGGCACTGCTAATTCTACTGGTAGAACAACTTCAGTCCCATAGACTAGAGAAAATAGAGTAAACCCGGTTAGATTTCTCTTTAAAGTTCTATATGCTTATAAAACCATTGTAAACTTTTCATCCCAATCCCCTGGTATGTCTTCGAGAATCTTATTCAAGATATTGATCAACATTTTATTTGTATCCTCTGCTGTCGTTCCTTTTGAGATACGAGATAGTTGAACTGTTATGCACGATCTTGTATTTGTCCGTCAGGAGCCCCATTTCCTTGTATACGAACTGTTTATCGTTGTTTATTAGGATAACCTTAGGTACACCAAATCAACATATTATATATTCTCTGATAAATTGGGTCACCACTTAAGCAGTCACCCTCATCAAGGGAATTACTTCTACCCATTTGGTATATAATTCAGTAGCAATAAGGATGATGGCTTTGTTATGAGAGGCTGGAATGATCTTACCTACTAGATTAAATGCTAAAAGGTGGAAGGGGTAGGGGAGGCTAGGCTTTGCAAGCTTACTAAAAGGGCATGGACCATGTTTCCATGTACTTGTCATGACCTTCACTTATTTAAAAAGTGGATAGAAGGAGCCTCTATCGCTGGTTAATAATACCCCAATGTCATCAATTGGTCGCATAACTTATCACCTCCATGTGGTAAGGTTTGTGAGCCTCCTTAAATACTTTCTCTACATCCTTCTTTACCACACATTGTAGCACTTTCTCATTTTTTTATAGAGATCTTCTTTTACCAAGTAGAAATGGGTTGCTTTTTTCCTTAAGTACATTTTATCTACCCTCTCAGCTCGTAGCTCCCTATCTTTGATGTAAGCTATGTAGGGTTGTCTGCAATATTCAAAATTCTCTATGAAGTTAGCTTTAATAGGTTGGTCAAACCGGGTTTTTTGGCATTTTAAACAATCTGGTTGTAGACGAGCAACCTCTATGCTTATGGTGGGACAATAGTGACCCCCCGATATAACTTCCGATAAGGGGGAATATCAATATCCCCATAATGCCTCTCATATATGGCTACCAACCTTTTTTTAGCTTCTTCATCTCCTATACACATTGGTAGGAATCCTTATGGACTTTTAAAATATAGTGTCCCCTACATAAGTGATAATTTACTAACTCGAACATCTTCATATCACATTCTCTCATTTCTAATTGCTTCACTATCAGACATCTCCAATCTTTTAGTTCGTCACTTGGAAACAATGATTTCACCATTTTTTTCACTGTTCTTTGCCTCAGTGTGATGGTGGCCTCCTACTCCTCCATCTTTTATATATGGTCTATCATGGCCAATGCATCGAATGCCTATTTATTGTCTATGCATGTCTCTATATAGTCACTTTCAGACACTGACTGAGTAGTCTTTGAATAATCAGCATGTATGGGGCCAGGTTGGCATGCTTGAGGGAAAATTCCACATTAACTTGTTTCACAACAAGCTTAGTATCCCCCTGTACACACAACACTCTAGTTCCTCTTCTCAACACCTCCAATAGACAAAGTATGAGAGCCTCATACTCTGCCTCATTATTGGAACAATTGATATCAAGCTTGAAAGAGAGGGTAACCTTCTCTTTTACATTAGAGAGGATGATTCCAACCCCTCATGTACCTTGCGCACAAGAACCATTAATTTCCATCTTCCATTCTTTTATTTCCTCTGCTAAGCATGCTTGAAAATTATCACCCGATAATTCTTTGCTAGGAGGCTCAAAGTTCTGACTAGGGAAGTGGGCCAACAAGTCTGCTATTGCTTGGCTTTTGATGTCCTTCAGGACCAAATATTTCAGATCGTACTGAGATAAAATTAGAAACCATATTTCTTCTATTCTCACTAGGATGGTTCACGTTAGGATATACTTTACAGGATCACACTTTGTGATAATATAGACGGTAAAGGAAATAAAATAGTGTCTAAGCTTTCGGGAAACAAAGACTAAGGCAAGATAATACTTCTCCAGATTGGTATATCTGGACTCCGTATTTATGATTACTTGTGACAAGTAGTACACCAACCGCTCTATTCTTGATTTCTCTCTAGCAAGAAAATCCCCTATGGGCCTTTTTATTGAGGTCAAATAGAGCAGCAACCACGCACCTGCTTCTGGTAGTATCATCGTTGATGGGGAGGTTAATATTTATTTTATCTTCTCAAAGGCCTTGTTATACTCTTGCCCCTATAAGCACTTGGATTTCTCTTTTATTAGTGGGGAAAAAGATTGTGTGACCTCCATCAAGGCTGATATGAATCTTTTAAGGTAGGAGACATTCCCTAAGAAGATCTTGCGTTGTCTCTTATTCTTTGGCTTTGGCATCATCAAAATATCTTTCTTATTTTCTTCATTCATCTTAACCCCTTTCCTATTCACCATAGATCCCAAAATCTTTCCTTCTATCACCCCGAAGGCACATTTATAGGGGTTCATCTTCATTTTTTATTTGCGGCATCTCTTGAACATCCGCATCAAATCTTGCACATGCTTAGTTTCCTTCTTGTATTTCACTACCAAGTCATCCACAAAGAATTCCAATATTAATGAAATGTCATGAAATATGGCCACCATTTTTCTTTGATAGGAGGCGCCTGCTTTCTTTAGTCAAAATGGCATAACTATGTAGTGAAAATTCCCCAATGGTGTCCAAAAAGAGTTTTCTCTGCGCCTACTGGATCCATTCTAATTTGCTTGTAGCCAACGTACCCATCCATGAAATTATACATTTCATGCCCTGCTATGGAATTTACCAAACTATCAATGCTGTGTGGTGGGAATTCATTTTCTAGGTAGACATGGTTTAAGTTTCTAAAATCCACATAGATCCTTATCTCATTCTTATCTTTCTTGGCTATGGGAATGATACTTGAAATCCATATGGGATGATGGACTAGCTTGATGAACCATGCTTCCAGTAGTTTCTCCACTTCCACCTTGATTTTTAAATATAACTCTGCTTTGTAGGTTCGAGTGGCATGTCTCACTGGTAAGGCATTTAGTAAACCATTCAGCTTTTAGGAGCTCACTTCTAGGTCTATCCCAGGAATCTCTTTATATTTCTACGCGAACACATATGTGAACTCCTTGAGTAAGTTGATAATATCCTCCCTCTATTTGGGATTCAAATCTTTGGACATAAAGATGGGTCTCTCATCTCCCCCTTCTACTCCTAAGTTTATCTCTTCGAGTTCTTGAAACTGCTCTCTTTGCCTATCTTGCATGCACGTAGATGCCTTTTCAGGCTCCTCTATATGTTTAACAATGCATGACTCATCTACTAAAGATCATTATGGTATCGGGCCGGTGCTTTTGTCACATCATAACTTTCTTGTAGGTCCGAGGAGGCCTTGTCTCAACTTTAAACTTCCTCTTTGCTGTCATTTTTTCATCTTAAGGGGGAACACGCAGAACAAGTCTTTCATGCACCAACTTTTTGGGCTGAACATTTTCTCTAGCCACATGGGGCTCCAATTCCTGATAAAGCTTATTCTTTATTCGTCTAGCTGAGTGTAGAATGCTGCATCCACCAAGTGAACTTCTTTTATTGAAAATGTCCTTTTCGTGGCTTTGATCACAATCTATGCCCCACAAATGTTTTCTTTTGCACATTGGTGGAATGTTGGAGGCACTATCCCATGTGTGTGCATCCTTACTCGCCCTATCAGGAGCTGATAACTGATGTTGGCATTTATGATATGAAACTTCATGTGGGATGTGAAGTTTCCTAATTTTATCCGTACATTCACGTATCCAAGTGATTGCATCAATGCGTTATCAAAGTCGAAAATCACTAGTGGCACCAGAATAATCTTTTCTTAGGAAATACCAGTCTCATACAAAGTACTGATGGACATGATGTTATTGATGTCCCACCATCCATCAATGCCCTTGGAAAATAAATTCCATTCACTATAGTAATCACATATAAAGGATGATTATGGAAAGAGGGTAATAGTCTGTCTTCTTCTGTGAACACCACATCAGAGGTATACCTCTTGATAAACCTTCCTATAGGACCACGCCACTTTATAGGGGGATTTCATCGTTGCTGGACTGCTTCCAGGATCCTCTTGATGATTACTATTCTGATATCATACTTTAAACCAATCTGGTTGAAGAACCACTTGAACTTTGGGCTCCTCATAATAACGCCGCATTTTATACCAAGTTTAACCTCATATGTTTGTACATTGCACACATATTCTACCTCTGATGTTCCCCCTTCATTTAGAGCAAGGACCACGTTCACTTTGACTCTTGGGAGACTCATCCACTCGCCTCATTCATTTTCCTACTTTTCACTATTTAAGACATCTATCCATTACCCACATGATCTTTCATTACTCTACCATCCCTTAGGCTCTTGGGCTTCCTCCTCATCATATGTTACCAACATATTTGCTAGTGGTGAGTTGGCAAAGGTTTTTCATTGACATCTACTAATGGGATTTTCAAGGTGCCATTTTCCACCTGCTCGCTAATTATTCTTCACAAATAGAAATAACCTTTAGTAGAATACTGAACTCTTTGATACAACTTATAAAACTCAGCGTCTGCTTTTTCTTTCATAGTCAGTATCTGACCATTAGAGTGGGGATACTTTCCATCCTCTCGCGTACCTATGTGTTGTAACAATCCATGGCCTCTGTTACACTGAATGGTAGAGGTGGTGGGATGTCATCCCCAAACTTCCTTTTTCCCGTTGGACTATTACTTTTGAACCCTTGGCCTACCTTCTTTCCTTGAGGGTTCCTATCCATATAGTTCCCTGTTTGGAATTTAGAGATTTGAAATTCACCGCAGTCAGAGGAACTTGGGTCCTCCACTCTTAGGGCTTAGGTTTGATGATCATTGAAATATTTTTATCTACTCGCGTGAACTCTCGGTACGTACCATCTCTGGTCTTGTTGACCAAGTGGATTTTGTATTCCTCCAGTAGCCCCTCAATGTAGAATTACAATAATCTAGAATCAGTTACATCTTTATGGACATTCAAGACCCTCTTTCGAAAGCATTTATTGTAGTGCATTATCTCCTCACCGGTATTTTGCACGTCATATGCAAGGTGTCTTATCATGAACTCATCCTTCGCTAGAAAGAACTTTTGAAAAAATTGCATATGCATCTCTTCCTAGGTGGGAATGCTGTTTGGTGTCTAGTGGGGTACCATGTGTATGATTTTCTAGTGAGAGTTTTTGAGAACTCTCGTAACTTTAAATCCTAATCATTTCCATGCACACCTAGGTACTTTACAAATGTTTTCAGATTCTCCTTAGGGTTTTCACTCTTTCTATTAAATTTTATGAACTTTGGAGGAATGTAACCTTATGGATACAACTTCTCATTGATTCTTTATGGGTAGTATTTATGCAGATCCTCATACATGTGAGAGGATCCTTTTTGAGAAGAAAGTAATTTATTCGCTTCCTCCATTATAATAACTTTGGAGGGTGACTCCTTTGCACTAACTTTCTCCACCATCGACGAGCTTGAGGGTTCCGCTCCCTACTCCATTACAATTTTTCATAGAGGAGCCACCTCTACTATTTCTATTGTGTTTGTTGTTCCTCCTACACGTGCCACTATGTTCGTCATAAAATTTTGGCTTAGACTCTCCATATCAATGTTGTTCTGATTTAGAAACTCAAAAAACATACTCATCAGGTTCATCCTCGCTTATAAACGCAAAAAACATACTCATCAGGTTCATCCTCGTTTAGAAACTCAAAAACATACTCATCAAGTTCATCCTCACTTTAGGAGCAGGTGCTCTAACTCTGATCACCTCCACCTCTGCTTGGGTTGTCCGACCGCTTTGAATTATATATTTGACTGGAGTGTATTCAAACACTAGATGCTTTGAAACATTATATTCTTATTTATCCATGGCTATTAGAATACCTCCCCAGCAGAGTCACCAAATGTAGGGGTGGTTGTACTGGAGTCTATGCAGAACTGGAATGGGTGAGGCATGACCCAGTCCCAAAGATGCTTCTTTCAATATTTCTAAAGTCTCAAGAGCAACTGGAGAAGAAAACCTTCTACTTGTGGTAACAATGGAGCCTTTTATAATTTACTATCTGGAAAGAGAATAATGAGTAACAACTTTTACACTAATGATACTGTCTAAGAGAGAGAAAGAGATATGCTAGACATGATGGTTATAATGGGAGTGAAAAGACAAGAACTTTGACACTCAAGAGAGTGTAGGGAGAGAATACTTTTCTAATGTGATTTGACAGAGTAACAATGCTAACTCGAGTTTTTTTGTGTATTCTTGACCTTACCCAAGGGTATTATTTATAGGTAGATACTAGGGTTGATGTGGTGTTTGGGCGCCAAAATGACTCTTAGAGACGAACTCTATAATGTACCTTTTGTCTCTGTTCTCTATTAACTGCATGTCCCTTTTAACAGGCGACACCTGGGGCATACCAAAGTTAAAAAGAAAATATGTTGGCTAATAGTAGCAAAATGTGTGATTTGGTAAATCCTTTTTCAAACGGTAGTTTGGTGAACAAACTTTTGTAATAACTTGTGAGTGGTCTTGAGAGCCACTCGCTAATGGTCATTTAAAAATACTTTTGTGAGCAACCTCTTGGTTACTCACTCATTAATCTAAGTGTGAGTGCTTGGGCGACCTCTAAGGTCTCCTCTATTAGTATTTTCTCTATCCTAAAGTGTCATGTGATTGGGCCTTGGCTTTGACCAACAAACATTGTCTCTTAGCTATCAAACCAAAACTCCCTAGGGATCCTAACTGGCCCGCTCAAGCCTTGGTTATCGATCAAGGCTACCTATGTAAGAAAACAATAATTTTAGTAACTATTTATCAAGTGAGAATTATTACAGTTATTGGATTGTGAGTATCCCCTCAATCTTTTAAGTTTGCTCTCTCATTTTCTCTTTATCTTGGGATTGCTTGTTGAGCACGCCATCACCATTATCTTGTCGATAGTGTGCATTTTTTTTGGGCCTGCTCACTGTGAGCCCTCTCGCTAATATTCTATTTGGCTCATCTCTGGGTTTGGGCTCCTCATTATCCACCCTCTCGTTTAATCATCTTCTTTGGCATCCTGCTGTGTTTGGTGCCACTCGCTATGTACCCACTTGTCAGATTTTTCCCGTTGTCTTTTCTTTGGATTTAAGTCACTCATTGTGGACCCACTTGCCAAATCTTATTTTGTCTTCTTTCTTGATTTGGGCCACTCGTTGTGGACCCACTTTCCAAATCTCTTATTTTGGCTTCCTTCTGGAATCGGGCTGCTCTTTGTTGCCCATTCTCTTATTCTTGCACCTGTTCGCTCATTCGCCCCCTCACCCCCATGGGCTTGCTTATGGGTAGTTGAGTGGGTACCCATCTACATAAGTAAAAATGCACAGGGGATTCCTCTTGTTCCTATCAAAGGATCAACTAGGTCTTCCCATGAATATCCCAAGAAAATTACAAAACCCACTTTTTTAGGGGAATACATCAAATTCACATAGAAATTCCACCCAAAAATATCACTTCACCATCCCTCACATATGTGGCCTCTCACCCGCACGATTTCCAGTGAAGTTATTGGGGTTTTATTCTTAAAACCACGTGTAATTTTATTTTATTTTATTCAATAAAGGATTTTTTATTCATCTTGAAACAAGAATCAAGTTTGTGATAATGCTTTATGTATTTTTGATTATATTGTTTCATATAAATGTCGATCAACAGAGCTTAGTAGGAATTCTAGCGCGTCAGGTTTGAGTAGATCGCGATGAGATGTGATGTCCAATTTTAACACTATTGAAAAGTTCACAACCAAGATAGGAGTTGATATCCTACAGGAATGATTGTGATACAATCCCAATAGTTTATCTCAAACTACGAGAACTCGTATGATGATTCGAAAACTTGTGCGATAGTTCAACAAAGAATTATGATCGGTACATCTAACTAATGTATTATACATGAACACCCTGTGAGATTTGAGTTTAAAAGTTGTATTTATTAGACTTAGGAAATCTCACACCATTTACAAAGGGTGCATATATTATTAATCCCGAGAATTATGAGGATTGGAATGCTTATGTTATGGTTGCTTTAATTGTTATTAGTGGGATTCAATTTTTGATTAAATCAAACGTTCTATACATATTGGGTGACAATGATGTAAGTAGGTATGTGTGTCCATACCTATCCTAGTCAACATGAATCCGCATGAGCGTGGGGGTGGGGTAAGGGGTTCGTTCTCTTCCTCGGAGTGCTTAGGTCATCATCGATATGGGGTGATGTGTAGAGAGTCGCCAACCTATTTTGTCCAAAATAGGCAAAAGAAATGTTGTCACCTCGAGAGAAAGTCATCAAAGACATACTGATACTTGCGAAACCAATAGGCCAAGGATTCGGGGACTAAGTTACGGAATGGGAAGATGTTAGGCACCCATCCCACCCTTCGGTCTCTTATGGGCATGTGTTATTCTTCTCCTTAATAATTCAATGAAATGTGTGCGTGTATATATAAAAGGGAGAGTGAAATTACTTGACTCGCATCATGGATAAAGGAAAAGTGAGGTCATCCTTAGGAGTGTTTCCGAAATAGTACTCGAAATATTATGTATGCGTTTGTCGGATCACAAATCATGTATAGAAGGATGAAGGTGTAGGTGGGACAAAACACAAGCATAGATTACAAATATATGATATGAAAATAATATATGAACAAAGATTGGAGAGGAGTACTCGAATCTCGGATTTTACACGAGATGCCTATGTAGCCTAAAAGGCATCAAAGTCCATGCAGTTCGCATATAACACAGGATGTGGTTTAACCCAAAAATCAAACTGGGGACTTTTCTTATATGTGCATGTGTGGAAAAAAGGATGTTTTAATGTGAGAAAATGTAGTGAGAAATCCCCGTTTGGAATTTACTAGAAAACCATATTTTTCTTATTTTTGTAATAGAAAATGTAGTATGTGTAATACTACTAATAAAATAGTTTGATATTAATGGGTACGATCTAATAAAACTAAATACTAAAAATGAGAATTAAGTAACTAATATGAAAATAAGAGAATTTATAGCGAGAGTGATAGGTTTGGACCTTCTTTTAAAGATTTAAAGTTGATCTTGATTATTGTACGGATGCTCTTGCAAGTGGATGAAGGTGGTAGGGAAGAGAGAAGATAATTTTCCAAATTGGGTAAGGAAAGGATGGAAATGGAATGTGCGAGAGGTTTTAATATGGAAACCACACTGACTTCGACATAATGTTGCTGAGAACACTGAAAGGGATGTTTCTGAGGTACCTTTCAAAGTGAGCTCATGATCTCCTTATATAGGGTCAAGGGGGTGACAATCGACATTGTACTTGACATGCCTATCGATAAGGCACTCCAGACACACTAATGATAGGCAGGGAAATGGGTTTTCCATTTGGCAGTCCCATGCTAATTTTTTGGAAAAATGGTCATAAATGCATAGGATGAACCATTGGAAAGGGTATTTAGAGCCCTTTAAGAATCCATTGGGCTGCTCCCGGGTTTGAAAATTGACTGTGGTCAAACGGGGCTCGAAAGCGCCCGTCAATTTTTTGAATAAGAGGGAAACAAATCGTTCGTTCGAATTGTAAGACCAATTCACACACGAGATGAACTGTTATAAAGGTTATGCTGGGCCCTTTGATGTTCCAAAGGGCTTAACTCGATTCAAAGAATTGACTAAGGTCAAACGGAGCCCAAAAGTGCCCTAGGATCCTTCGGAGTAAAATGGGTCATTCGTCCGTATCGCAAGGCAGATTTATGCACGGGGTAAACCGTTTGAAAGTCGATTTAGAGCCCATCAAGGATTCATTCAATATTATTCGAGATGAAAAGTTTAAAGGAATCAAACGGAGACTGGGAGCGCCCAGTGGTCTCTAAATCATTTTTGGAGGGAAAATGGTATGTTCATCCAAACGTTAAGGCTAATTCACGCATGGGGCAGACTGTTGGAATGGGGATTTAGGGCCCTTCAAAGATCCAATGAGTTATCGCTCAGGTAAAAAAAGTTAATCGTAAGTCAAATAGAGCTTGGGAGCACTCAGTGTTCTCTAGATCAGTACTCAGAGTATGACCTAGGTTTTATGATGAAAGAGGAAGTGCTAGGGGCCTAAGGGTATGCCTAGGAGGTTCCTAGAATGTGGTGTCTATAGAGCCCAGGTTCCTAGAATGTGGTGTCTATAGAGCCCCTCTACCGGTGAGTTTAGAACAAGCGAAGGCCATCGAATAGACACTTCATTGATGTTGGGAGATAAAGAGTGTTTAATGTTAATTATGAGGACCAAATGGATGAGGGTGACCATTTCAGATGGCCGAGGTCGATTATGAGGACCTAGGGTTGTGCTGGGGATGACCAATTTTGGGGTCGAGGTCAATTCTGAAGACATAAAGTTGTAAGGACCGATTCTGCAGGTTGAGGTCAATTCTAGGGAGCTAAGGTTAAGGGGATCAATCTTGTAGGTCGAGGTCAATTGTGAGGACCTAAATTGTGATGGACGTTTATGAGAATTGAGGTCAATTACGAGGACCTAAAGTTGTGATGACCGTTTCTGAGGGTTGAGGTCAATTCTGAGGACCTAAGATTATGACGACCAATTTTGCGAGTCGAGGTTAATTTTGATGACCTAAAGTTATGACAACCGTTTTTGAGGGTCGAGGTCAATTTCGAGGACCTAAAGTTGTGACAACCTTTTTATGAGGGTCAAGGTAAGTTTTGAGGACCTAAAGTTGTGACGACCATTTCTGAGGGTCGAGGTCAATTCTGAGGACCTAAGATTCTGATGACTGATTCTGTGGGTTGAGGTCAATTCTAAGGACCTAAAGTTATGATGATCGATTTTGCGGGTCGAGGTCAATTCTAGGGACCAAAGGTTGAAGGGACCAATTCAATAGGTCGAGATCAATTCAGAAGACAAAGACTGTGATGACTATTTCTAAGGGTTGAGGTTAATTAATAGGACCTAAAGTTTTGTGACGATCGTTTTGACGGTCGAGGTCGATTATGAGAACCTACAATTATGACGACCAATTCTACGGGTCGAGGTTAATTTTAAGGACATAAAGTTATGACGACCGTTTCTGGGGGTCGAGATTAATTTTGAGGGACTAAAGTTGTGATAATTGTTTTTTGAGGGTCGAGGTCAATTATGAGGACCTAAAGTCACGACGA
Organism: Sambucus nigra; assembly: GCA_949130495.1. Classification (NCBI taxonomy): domain Eukaryota; kingdom Viridiplantae; phylum Streptophyta; class Magnoliopsida; order Dipsacales; family Adoxaceae; genus Sambucus; species Sambucus nigra. The sequence continues at coordinate 447,093,919 of OX422210.1, read as the reverse complement.
CCGTTTCTGAAGGTCGAGGTCAACTCTGAAGACCTAAGATTCTGACGATCGATTTTGCAGGTTGAAGTTAATTATGAGGACTTAAAGTTATGACCACCGTTTCTAGGGGTCGAGGTCAATTCTAAGGACCTAAACTCGAATGACCATTTCTGAGGGTCAAGGTCAATTTCGAAGACTTAAAGTTGTAACACGAGGAGTTGTTCTCCTGGGAAACTTTTGAATTGGGCGATGCAGATGCACCAGTTGTCCTATTGGGAATTGTGTTATTTTAAGACTCCGTCGAGGAAGGATTTATCCTCAAGACATCCTACTGGGTATTATGTTGTTTTGAGAGGAGATAGCTTTGTTAGGGAAGTCATGGGGTATATTGATTGCTGACATATCCAGAAATTCCAATGGTGGGTGGATTGGGAAAAAGTTTAGCCTAGATATTCCATTAGGAAACTGGGAAGTTATTATCTTAAAATTCCACTGGGAAGTGTTTTATTTGAGGTTGGGATTCCGCTGGGGAAGATTTGATATTTGAGATTCTGTTGGGCGATTTTAGTAGATTTGGTATGCGAGCGTATGGTCGGTTTTATTTGTGAAATATGTTAAGGGTAGGTGTGGTTAGAGTTTACATTAGGTATAAGAGCGTAATATTAATCTTGCTGGGGATTTTGGGAGTTTATGAGGGATTTAATATCCCCAAAAATGGTTTTCTTGATAAAGAAATGTTCCAATATTTGTTTGGCATTTTCTGGCCTTTTTATCTATTGAATAGATGTTGATTCTCATTCTTCTTGTGTGGGTTCAATTTTGAGACAAACATTTTTTACATGCTCATGCATTTTTTATTTTTGTTAAAATCTATTTTTTATTAACCCTAAATTGTAATATATTATATTGATTCAATATATCAACTGTTTTTGCTAAAGTACTTTAAATATGTACTTTTTACTTAAAATAATTTTATTATTTCAATTTATAGGTTTTATCTTAATTTCAAAAATTCTAATTAATTTTTATGATGGTTATTATTATGCTGGATTTTAAATAGGATAAAACAATCATTTAAATAAACGTATGTTTGGTTTATGTTAAACTTTTTTGTCCCTACATTAAAATAGCAGCGTTTAAAAATTGTTTTTGGGTTGGTTTTATAATGGTTTGGGTGTTGTTGGTTTTCTGGAAAACCATTTGTGCTTTCAAGATTTACCTCTCTCGAGGTTTGTGTGTGACTATTATGGTGACTGTTTTATTCCCCATGGTTTACATGTTTTCCCTTTCTGTAGCCCGGCCTTTTTATGCACGAACCCTAATTTTTTTCTTTCTATTTGTGCCCTTAGATTCTTGTGTCTCTTTTCCATAATGCCCATTATGTTTGTGGTATTACGGTTTTGTCGAGAGGTTCTCTAGATCCTTCTTTGCTAGACTATATATAAGAGGTGTGGGGTGATCGAAACATCAGGGTTTTTATTTGATAAAAGAGACCAAACACTTTCGACATTTATCCTCTTTCTCTTTCTAGAATTCAGTCCTTTCTCTCTATAAAAATATGTAACTGTTGAGAGATTTGTGAGTAGATTTTTTTATACTATTGTACAAAAATCATAAATAATAATTTGAGAGTCTGAGTTGGGGAGAGTTGGGTTTGGAACATTAAAGATCCTGAAGTTTCATCTTAGGCTTGGATCGTTTTGTAGCTGTTCCTGATTTGGCCTTTTACCTCAGTGTTGCTATGTTTTTTTTGTTGGAGGCTGAATAATTTTTGGAGCTCTTAAACTTTTGGTGTCCAAAATCTATTAAATCTTTTGTAAGTTTTCTCTTACTCTCTTACCCATATATATATCATACTGAGTTTTTTTTGTTTTGTCTTGTGTTGGGATTATAGTCGTATCTAAAGAATGTTTTTTGTGTTAACGTTTTTTTTACTAAAACTATTTAGACTAATCTTTGGGTATATAAAAACAAAGTTTGTTGTTGTTTTAAAACTAACAAAAAAAATGTGTGTTCGTTTTTCAGATATGTTATATGTAGGTTGTTTGTTTAGATTTGTTAAGTTTTGTTCTTAAGACGTTTTTCTCTTTTTGTGTTGATCAGATCTGTCATATATTGGTTTACATAACTCATTTTTTACTTGGTTACCTCGTTGTTAAAACGAGTGTAGAGATCTGCTTAAAGCTCTTTCATTTTTTTGTTTTTTTTTGTTTAAGATTTGGGTTGTCTAAATCGTGGTATAGTCTGTTTTGTTTAGACCTGTGTGGACAAATTTTTGAGAACCCGTTTAATTTATCCTTATCCTAAGATTGGTGTTAAGTTATGTTTTTGTTTAATTAAAAACAAAACCTTATTTTTTTTGCTGTTTGTGTAAACGAAGTTTTGTCTTGTTTTGTTTAAATATCTCTCCCATATTTGAAACAATTTTTTATTTCATTTGTTTGATCTGACCTACTTTCAGACTTTAAACTTGACCATTTTTTGCGCTTCTTTTGTAAAAATATTCAAACTGTTTTTTTTTTAACACTTAATTTAATTTACTAGTTCTGATTACTTGAGTCGAGTGCTACACGATTCATCTTTTGCTCATTTTACTTGGGCTGAATATTGCAACATAACATCTGATTAATTTATTCTTTTACTAAATGTGGTGTTAGGTTAACATGTTTTTATTTCAGCAGTGTGACACAATTTCTGGAATTTTATTTCCTAACTTGGTTGTGGACATTTACACTAAACTGAATTTTCATTTGGATTTAATTATTGTTGTTGAAAAGTAGTTATTAAAGAGGACCTCGTGTGTTTAATGGTTTAATAATTTTTAATTACTTTATGCTCTAATTAAATCAAACTCTACTTATTATTTTTTATTTGTGTTGTGTACAACTTCATTAATATCCTAACATTGGGTGTGTAGTTGTGTACGTGTTCCAAGTTATCACTACCTTGATTGTTTAGTAGATTCATTTATGGATTTGTTTAGTTTGTGCCTTGGTGTACTTATTTGTATTGGCCAAACTATTTCATTTATACTTGTATTGCTGTAATCTATACTTAAACATTGGTATTAGTTGACTTAGGCGTGTGAGTTGTCCTGGGACTAAAGGATACAGGGTTTTCCATTTCGGTGGTTTCCTCGAGAACAAATATTGTGTTCTTTCCACTTTTCCTCATCTCATTCTTAAATGGTATTTTTATCCAGCATCACCAGTTTTACATACTAGTGTGCATGAGTGTTTTTAATTTATAAACTACAATAGATTTTATATCAAAGAGTTAAAAGAGTTAAAAGAGTTTTATAACCTAATACACGTTACCGTGACCATTAGGTCTTTTCATGTGGTATCAGAGCTTCAAGATTAACTTTTTAAAAGTTTTTATTCCGTAAAGATCATGAATTATTTTTAAAATCTATATTTTATATTTTAAAATCTGTATTTTATATATGGGAAACCAATATGGTGATGCTTATTTTCTTCTATAAAACCGCTTTATGAATGTTTTAAGGAGGCAATCCTTTATTCACAATATGTCATTTAAAGCATTAATGCCATTTTCCAAGTGATGGGTGCAACCGAACTTAAAGGAATTTCAGCTTGCACCACATCTTTGGAGGCTTGGAACATTTCAAAATCTTCTACCCATTTATTTAACATGAGGGATGATATTTCTGTTTGTGATAGCGATGATAGTTGTGATAATTTATTATCTTTTACTTCTATTTGTGCACTAAAATTTGATGATATGTTTTATAGCTTATATATTGTTTATGATGTTTTTGATTTACATGTAGATAACTATGAGTTAGACTCTATGAAATTGTCCCACATCTCACATGCTTCAAAATACCATACTGTCACAACTTCTTTTTTTAATACTGTTGCTATTTTTGATAATGTTTATGAATCTGTTTATGTAGACAATTCTGTCATTATATAAGGGTGTGTGAATGCGAGTTTATGAGGTTATGTGAGTAATAATTTTATTGATAACACTATTAAGGCAACACTTATCAGGCAAAGTATATTCTAGGTTGTTGGCTAAAATTGACATTTTAAACAACTATATAAAGTCTATAACCGAAGAATCCGACTTTCATGTAGGAGAACTAGAAAATGATGTTTCATTTTTAGAGAAAAGAATTGTCATGTTAACTAAGCTTAATCACTCTCTTGAAACTGAAAACAAGGATTTTTTCTTTTAAATTTGACGAATCTCAAAATAAACTTAATGTGACATTGAAAAAGTTGGACGCTTATTCTAACTCTAGCATTGTTGTTAAATTTTGAAATAAATATGATGAATTGGTTTTGTTGGTAAATTTTTTTCTAAAACAAATTTTGTTAACTCTAAAGAGCAGTTCCCTCAAAAAATGAAATTAAAATGAGTTTTAAACATGTTAAAAATGAGGAATGTTCTTCGGTTTCTGTTAAGCATGTATTTGTATGTAGTTTTTGTCATAAAAATAGTCATTTTGAAAAATTTTGTTTTAATAAATTAGGACATAATAACTCTAAATTAGGCAAATTTAGGCAAACTCAAAATGATGGGAATATTCAAAATGCCAAACATACTTTTCAGTGTGGATTTTTCTCTAAAAATGGTCGTGTCTAAGAATTCTATTTTAATAAATCGAAACAAATTAACACTCATTTAGGCAGTGTTGGACATTCTAAAACAATTAGAAATATAAAGATTGTCAAACCAATTTTTCAGTGTAATTTTTGTTCTAAAAAGGGACATTTAGAACAGTTTTTTCATAAAAGATTAAATTTATATAAAAGTTTTAAAAATGGAAAACAACCCACCAAGTCTTGTAATAATGCCAAATTTGTTGATAAAAAGACATTTTATTGTAATTTTTTTTTAAATCTAGACATTTAGAACAATTTTGCTTTAAACGGTTGAATTTAACTAGAAGACAATATGGTAAACAAGTGAACGTTCCTGTTAATGCTAAGTCAAATGTTTGGCAAGATTTTAAATGTAACTTTTATTTTGAAGCGGGTCATTTAGGACGATTTTGTAATAAACGTGTAAAAAGACAACAAATTGGTAAAGATATTTTTAAAATCTGACTTTGTTGTGAATCGACCCAAGTTTAATTATGGTTTTGCCGATTTTAAAATGGTTGTTCTTAAAATTAGGACTATATGGATTAAGAATGTTGATTCGTGTTACCCAAATAGGTGTAACGTAGTCCCAAACTAGTTTGTTTTAGTTTTATTTGTAAGTATCTTTTAATTGCATATTTTGTTGAACTAACTTTATTTTGTAGGTTTCTTCCTACCCTTTGTCCCTTTGAGACAAATAGGGGGAGAGTTTAAGACTCTTTTATTTGATTATTTTTACAATTCTTGTCGACTTACTTTGAAATCTATGTTGTTAGTTGACTTATGTACTCTTTTTAATTTCTTTTAGGATTGCATGTGGTTAGTTGAATTATGTACTCCTCTATTTTGTTAGGACTCTAGTTGTTAGTTGAGTCATGTACTCTTCTATTTTTAGGACTTATGTGTATAGTTGAGTTATGTAATTTGTGTTGTTTCTCTTGTCTTTGAGTCTCGGTTTAGTTTGTCTCAAAATTTTCCAAAGAGGGAGATTGAAAATCTCATTCTTCTTGTTTTGGCTCAATTTTGAGACAAACATTTTTTACATGCTCATGCATTTTTTATTTTGGTTAACATCTATTTTTATTAATCCTAAATCGTAATATCTTATATTGATTCAACATATCAACTGCTTTTGTTAAAATACTTTAAATATGTATTTTTTACTTTAATTAATTTTTATATTTCAATTTATAGGTTTTATCTTATTTTAAAAAATTCTAATTATTTTTTATGATGGTTATTTTTATGCTGGATTTTAAATGGGATAAAACAATCATTTAAATAAACGTATGTTTTGTTTATTTTAAACCTTTTTGTCCCTACATCAAAATCGCGACGTTTCAATTTTTTTTTGGTTGGTTTTATGCTGGTTTGGGTGTTGTTGGTTTTCTTGAAAACCATTTGTGGCTTTCGAGATTAGCCTCTCTCGAGGTTTGTGTGTGACTGTTTTGGTGACCGTTTAATTCCCCATGGTTTTACATGTTTTCCCATTCTGTAGCCCTGCCTTTTAACGCATGAACCCTTGTTTTTTCCCTTCTATTTGTGCCCTTAGATTCTTGTGTCTCTTTACCATAATGCCCATTATGTTTGTGGTATTACGGTGTTGCCGAGTGATTCTCTAGATCTTTCTTTGATGGACTATATATAAGAGGTGTGGGGTGATAAAAAAATTAGGGTTTTTATTCGCTAAAGGAGACCAAACGCTGTCAACATTTACCCTCTTTCTCTTTCTAGAATTCCATCATTTTTCTCTCTAAAAATATGTATTATTTAGATATTTGTGAGTAGATTTTTTATACTCTTGTACAAAGATCATATATATTAATTAGAGAGTCTGTGAGTTGGGGAGATTTGGGTTTGGAACATTTAAGATCCGAAAGTTTCATCTTAGGCTTGGATTGTTTTGGAGATGTTCCTAATTTGGCCGTTTACCTCAGTGTTGCTTTGTTTTTTTTTGTTGGAGGCTGAATCATTTTTAGAGCTCTTAAACTTTTGGTCTTCAAAATCTAGTAGCTCTTTTGTAAGTTTTATCTTACTCTCTTACCCATACATATATATATATATATATATATATATATATATATATATATAGAGAGAGAGAGAGAGAGAGAGAGAGAGAGAGAGAGTCAGGCTCTCTAACATACCTCATTAAACATACCTATTTTATTAAAATAGTAAAAAAAATTAATTTTGAGTTGATATTTTTATATGGATTCATGATATTCAAATGTGCCCCTGTTAAAATATTCAGGTCAAAGTAATAGGTTTTGTTATTTTTAAAAAATAGGTAAAAAAACTGACAGTTTTAAAGGCTAAAAACTATCAAGTTTTTGACCTATTTTTTAAATGTAACAAAATACTTTATTTTCTATTATTTTTTGTACAGGGGCACATTGAAATTTCATGAACCCATATAAAAAATATCATCTCAAAATTATATTTTTTACTATTTTAAAAAATGGGTATGTTGCTAGGAGGTATGTTGGAGAGCCCGACTCTCTACTGTTTTTTGTTTTGTTTTGTCGTGTGTTGGGATTGTGGCTGTGTTGTCTCATGTGCCTTATGTTAAGTCAGATCTAAAGAGTGTTTTTTGTGTTGACATTTTTTTTTACCGAAATTATTTAGACTAATCTTCGGGTATATCAAAACTGAGTTTGTTGTTGTTTTAAAACTAACAAAAAAAACGTGTGTTCATTTTGCAGATCTGTTATATTTAGGTTGTTTGTTTAGATCTGTTAAGTTTTTTTCTTCAGGCGTTTCTTCTTTTTGTGTTGATCAAATCTGTCATATATTGGTTTATATTACTTGTTTTTTTACTTGGTTCCCTCGTTGTTAAAACGAGATGTAGAGATCTGCTTAAAGCTCTTTCATTTTTTTGTTTTGTTTGTTTAAGATCTGGGTTTTCAAAATCGTGGTATAATCTATTTTTTTTAGATCCGTGTGGACAAATTTTTGAGAACCTGTTTAATTTACCTTTATCCTAAGATTGGTGTTAAGTTGTGTTTTTATAATTAAAAACAAAATCTTATTTTTTCATGTTTGTTTAAATGAAGTTTTGTCTTGTTTTGTTTATATATCTCTCCCATACTTTGAAACTATTTTTTTGTGTTTCTTTGTAAAAATATTCAAACTAATTTATGTTTGTTTTGACACTTAATTTAATTTACCAGTTATAATTGATTGAGCGGAGTGCTACACAATTCATCTTTTGATCATATTACTTGGACTGAATATTGCAACATAACACCTGATTAATTTATTCTTTTACTAAATTTGGTGTTAGGTTAACATGTTTTTATTTCAGTAGTGTGACACAATTTCTGGAATTTTATTTACTAATTTGTTTGTGGACATTTACACTTAACTGAATTTTTATTTAGGTTTAAATATTGCTGCTGAAAAGTATTTATTAAAGAGGACCTTGTGTGTCTAATGATTTAATAATTTTTAATCACTTTATGCTCTAATTAAATCAAACTCTACTTATTATTTTTTATTTGTGTTGTGTACAACTTCACTGATATCCTAGCATTGGGTGTGTAGTTGTGTGTATGTTCCAAGTTGTCACTACCTTGGTTATTTTGTAGATTCAATTGTGGGGTTCTTTAGTTTGTGCCTTGGTGTACTTGTTTGTATTGGTCAAACTGTTTCATTTACACTTGTATTGCTGTAATCTATACTTAAACATTTATATAAGCAAACTTGGGTGTGTGAGTTGTCATGGGACTAAAGGACACGGGGTTTCCCATTTTGGTGGTTTCCTCGAGAACAAATATTGTGTTCTTTTCCCTTTTCCTCGTCTCATTGTGAAAGGGTATTTATATCCAGCATCACCACTTTTACTTACTAGTGTGTATGAGTGTTTTTAATTTATAAACTACAATAGATTTTATACCAAAGCGTTAAAAGAGTTTTATAACCTAATACATGTTACCGTGACTGTTAGGTCTTTTCACTTTTTGACACCATGGAAGAGGGGTAGTCGTTTTTTCCCGACTTGTCCGAGTGTACCGCTCCATGCAGCGCATTCAGAATAATAACCAGGCAGGGAAAATTTGGGGACCTTTGTGGGCTTATATTGATGAGGTTGGGTCTTCTGGTAGTTGTGGATAGGAATTTGTGAGCCTGGGTTTATTTTATGTGTGGCTTTTTTGTATTTTTTGTTTTTCTATTTTTGGACTGGTTTTCAGCCAATGAAAGGGTGTGGTTTGTTTTTAGCTCCCTTAGCTAATACTTCATGTAATGGTACCGAACTTCCTATTTGAAATAATTTTTTTGATCATATTTTTATGCCTCTTGATGAGTTTTTCTCTTTGAATTATGTATACCAATCGTTAAGGAATGCATAATTCTTTTGTCCATGGAAATGATAAAATGAACCGCCATTCTCGGAGGTTAGAAAAGAATAGTATTTTATGAAAAAAGGGAACCGTGACCATATAAGGTGTATGAACTACCTTCGTACCTCAGGTGGTTTTGAAAATTCCTCTTATGAATTCCACTTTGAAAATAAAAAGATTTTTGAGAGGATCATGCCCCACGTAGTTCTAAGTAGAGAGAATTTTTTCAGAATAGAAGGGAGATAAGAAAAGTCGTAGCACACCGAGATTTTGGACTAAGGGTAGAACTTCTTGAGACGGTCTAGGTTTATTAGTCATGCTATCTCTTCTCCATCAAGGTCAGTGAGCATAGCAATGTCTTCTGAGAGAATCTTCTTCACTATGTAGAGTTCACTCTAATTTGGCGTGAATTTCCCTCTAGGGTCCTAGACAGGTTCTATGATCTCCTTAAGGGTAAGGTCTCCTTTATGGACACCATGGTCCTTGACTCTTCGATTGAATGGTCACGCTATTCGATGATGGTACCATTGTATGAGAGCCTTCAGCCTCTTTATTCAAGAGTAACAATTCGTTAAAATGGCTCTGATGCCAGTCTTCTTCGCTAACTTTGGTCTCGAGCAAGACGTGGAGGGAAGGTATCTCTAGCTCAACGGGTAGGACTGCTTTCATGCCGTATGCCAGAGAGTAAGGGATAGCCCTAGTAGATGTTCTGACTGAAGTGCGATAGCCCTAGAGGGCATAAGGGATTCGATCAGCCCAATATCGATAACTCTCAATCGTCTTGCTGATGATGGTTTTGAGGATTTTATTAGCGACTTCAACAATACCATTGGTTTTGGGGTCTGTAAGGAGAAGTTTTATGTCTCCGAATCTTGTACTCGTCGACCAGTTCTGTGACCTCGAGTTCTAAATGGATCCCATTATCCGATACTAACCCTTAGGGAACTATGTATCGATAAATAATGTTCTTTCGAATAAACTTTGACACTTTCTTAGCATTCAACACTGCATATGACTCGATTTTGACCAAGTTAGTGAAGTAATCATTGGTGACTAGGATAAACCAAGGTCTATTTGAAGCTTTGGGTTTGACTTTCCCTATGATCTCAATGCCCCAGGTAGAGAACGTTTAGGGAGAAGTTATGTTGTATAATTACTGAGGAGGTAAGTGTTGGAGGTTGGAAAACTGCTGGCATTTAAGGCATCTCCAAACATAAGCGGTGCAATCCTGATCCTTCAATAGTACCCCCGTTGTGGATTTTCTGCATCATTTGTTCAACATCAGCCCTTACAATGTAGTACAAATCGGTTCCTTCGAAGTTTTTTTTGAATAGTGCTTTATCGCAGATGATGTAATGGGCAACCAGTTTGTGAAGGGTCATAAGGTCTTTTTTTTCTATTCTTGGGATACCTAGAATGCTTGAGGAGGTGCCAAATATCATAGTACCAGAACTTGACCATATCATAATCCTCCTCGGTGATGAGCTCAATGTGGTAGTAGTGGGTTGGCATGGTTTGTTTTTTAACTAGGAAAAGGGACATCATTATTCATTCGGGCATGTCGACCATGGAAGCCAAGGTAACATGGGCATCATCCAGGCTGTTCCTTACTCGGGGCAAGTGGTGGAAGGTGATATCATGGAACTGTGAGGCCAGCTCTTATAAGTGGTCATATAAGGGTAAGATCTTTCATCTTTAACTTTCAATCTTCTAATGACTTGTCCAATGATGAGATCAGAATCCCTGTAGACATCTAAGTGCTATATACCTTTCTTGAGGGTAACTTTGAGTCCTCTAGTGCATGCCTCACATTTGGGCATATTATTGGTGCAGGTAAAATCTAGCTTAATGGCAATGGGAGTGTCAGAGTTATCAGGGGCGATAAGGAGTATATCGATGTTGTATCCTTTATTATTGGCAGCTCCATCAAAAAACCTTTGCCATTTGAGGTCAACCTAAGAGGTGCAAAGAATATCTTCACCCGAGAATTCATAATCCAAGCATCAACTTCTTCTATAGGGTAATCAACAAGGTAGTCAGAGATGGCTCTCCCTTTCATGGCTTTTTGTGTGACATACACGATATCGAACTTATCTAATAACATTAACCACTTCACCAATAGACTAAATAGGTCGAGTTTCTCAAGGAGATATTTGATAAGATCCATTCGAGATACTAATATGGTAGGGAAAGAAAGAATGTAGTGCCGTAACTTTTGAGTGACCCAGACCAGGGTGACACATGATTTTTGTAAAGCAATGTAGTTGAGTTCATACTCGACTAATTTATAATTGGCATAGTAATTGGATCTTTCCTTACTGGATTCTTCAATGTATTGGGCTAGTAAGGCCCTTGATGCAGTATCTATCATATTTATGGAAATTAGGAGAGGGAGACCTGGATGCGGAGACATAAGCACCAGAGGTTAGGTAAGGTATCTCTTGTTATGGTCAAAGGATTCATGGTAGGCCTCATTATAGACTTTAGTAGAATCCTTCCGGTGGAGTTTGAAGATGAGCTCAAAAATAAAAATCAGTTGGTTAATGAACCGAATGATGTACTGTAATTTTCCAAAAATCCTCGAACTTCCTTCTCTATCCGTGGTTGTGGCATCTCAAGTATCGATTTTAGATTGGAAGGTTCTGCTTTAATTCCCTTCTTGCTAACCATGAATCCCAACATCTTTCCTTTCAGGATGCTGACAATGCACTTTTGTGGGTTTAACCGCATTTGGTAACACCGTAGTCATTCGAAGAACTTTTGGAGGGTGTGAACATGATCTTCCCAAGTCTTAGACTTAATGATCATGTAGTTTATATATAATTTGACCTCCTTGTGTATCAAATAATTCAATATGGTTATAGTAGACCTATGGTAGGTAACCCCTGCGTTCTTAAGCCTGAATGGCATGACAGTGTAGAGAAAGGTTCCCCAGGGGATGATGAATGATGAATATAGTTTTCTCCTGATGGTCAGGGTGAATCTTGATCTAATTGTATTCAGAAAATCCATTGACGAATGACTTGAGGGCGTGACTGGATATGTTGTCCACAATCATATCGATAATGGGCAATGGGTAATTGTTCTTTGGAAAAGCTTTGTTAAAATCCCAATAATCGACGCACATGATAACTTTTCCTCCTAATTTGGGTACGGCTACAATCTTGGCGATCCATGTGGGATATTCGATCCCTTGGATGACGACTACGTTCAACTGTTTGATTACTTCTTCTTTAACTTTGAGCGACCACTCGGTCTAGAGTTTTTACAGCTTTTGTTTGATCGGCTTGCATTCTTGGAAGGTTGGTATCTCGTGTTGAGTTATTTTTGGTCAATGTTGGGCATATCATTGTAGGACCATGTGAAGGCATCCACAAATTCTTTTAATAGCTCTTCAAATTAGGGGCGCTCATGTTCTTTAAGTGTGGACCCTATCCTAATCTCGTACTGTTGGCTATTATAATCGAGATTGATAACAATAGTTTCATCCTCACTAATTTGAACAAGGTTATGTTGTTTGTTATTAACCTTATTAAGATTAGTTAAGATTTTCTTTCACAAAGTCATTATCATCAATAGTTTTATTAGAATCAAGATAATTAATGTAAGGCACAACAATATACATAAAAATCCTCGTTTATTTCACTTTCGGGAAAACCAACATTGAGAACCTCATCAAATGAGGTCTTGATTACATTATTATCAGAGAAGGGGGAACAACAACAAATAAAGTGATTGGGTAAAAATCAAGGTTGGGTTGAATCTCAGTAGGTGGGACTGGTATAGAAATCCAGTTGAGAAGAGGTTCATTAGTGACCTTGATCAGAGTGGACCAATCTGAGGTGTAACATCTGAATGAATCATACAGAGAATCAGACCCAATATCTACAGATTGAATGAGTCTATGGAATCACTTTCCTTAGTAACCTATGCAATGCCTACGACTTTCTGGGTGGGAGGTTGCACTTTATGCTGGTCGTCTTCGACCCAAGAGTAGTTGTTTAAACAGAAGATTTCCATCCCTGACTTTATCTTCTTATCCACATGGTCGTACCATGGTTCAGGAAATCCATAGAAAGGGAAGTATTCACCATCCTTGATAAATATTCTGGTCATAGAATCCCTTATAACAATCTTGGTATCTTTCAAACTCTTTTTTAGTCATGGTTGGGGAAGCGCTTTGAGTTCTTCCGGGGAAGGCTGATAACCCAGGACACATGTGGGAAGGCCTCATCCAGAACTATGGTCTTAAGTATCCCTTATTTGGGTATAAAATGAATGTTATGGAACATTTGTATTATATTGACATTGCCATGAGGGTTGTGTTCCGGACAGACTTGGTCTTTGAAATTATCCCATACTAGAAAGGGAAGTGGATCAACCCCAAATCTGAAGAGAAGCATATCATTCGTTCCATTCTATATTTCCAAGATCATATTGCTGGTGCTAGCATTTTTTTTGCCTTCATTATCCCGAAAATGATGATATTCCATCCTTTAGTGAAGAATTCCAACTTTTGATGAAGGGAGGAAGTTACCCCTCGAATGCTATAAATTCATGGTCGACCATATAGCAGGTTGAAGAATAAGGGTATGTTAATGATTTAGAATTCAGTGATAGGGTTGATAGGGTCATCCCATATTATGGGTATTATGGATCCCATTACCTCTCGGCGAGTATTATCGTAAGCACGAACTGCGACATAAGTAGGAGTAAGGTCATTTAATTTCAATCCAAAACAATTAAAGGTTCTGAGCGAGCAAACATTGAGGGTAGATCCATTGTCAATGAGTGACAATGGTACTATCTTTACCATCACTTCAACGGAGATGTTAAGGTCACAATTATGGTCAGTTTTGACCTTCAAAATTTGCTCTTCGAAGAAGAAAAAGAGTTCAGTGGAAGTCAAGGACCCAACCAGGTTTACAGCTTCTTAGGGAGTGGTGGAAGGAAGGACTGTGGGCCCGATGAGAAGTTTTATCAGAGCATTTCAGTGTAATTGGGAAGACATGAAGAGTCCGCATAAGGTGATGTTAGCTTGGGTCTTCTTGAGTTGGTCGAGGATCTTGCTTTTCTCAATGGTTATTTTTAGCATGAGAAGTTCGATTGTAACTCCCTTTCCCTTATCTCTTCCTGACGACTGAGGATTCACATCCTTGTAATGTCTCCCTAATTGGCCGTGTGGTTTACTAAGGTGTGGAAGAACATGAACCCTACATCTTCATCTATTTTTGTCTGAGTGTCTACTTTACTGATTTCTCCCAATTGGTCTTCGAAGGATATCATACTACACATGCTAATTATTAGGCTGAACTTTTCGTGACTCATTTCATTATCTGAGCTATCAAATTTACCCCCCCATCCGACGACGATGATGTCTTATTGCCATGGGAAATTGATCAACTTAGTAAAATTAACGGCTTCATCATATAAATATTCCCATTCAAAGGGGAGGTACTAGAGTGAAGGTACCAACCATCCTTGAAGCTTCAAAGTAATGAGTAGTTCAAAAATATTACAGATCTCACTGGTCTGTCAAAATATGTCTGCCATGATTTATACTACGTCATCTAAATTTATTTCCTCGGCCAGTACCACTTATTTCTCTGATTCTCGAGACCATTTTTGAGCTTCTATGAATAAGACACAAAATATTTGATAGTCGATGGTCATCTCAGAACAATCGGTAACACCATATCTCTCTATTTAGATAGGGTACGGATGATAACACAAGCCCTTATGAGGAGTGACAAAGCTTACTTGGTGAAGCAGGTAAGGTGTAGGAGAAAATACGGGCAAACTTTGAGTGGTTTAAGTGAGATTACAAGTATGATGGGTGCTTTACTGGGCACAATTTAGGCAGATGGATCGAATTTTGGGTGATTCTATAGAATGATGGACTTTGCATGGGTTAGAAGTGGGTTATGAGTGGTGTTGGGTTATGATTGGCTGGTGGATCGATAAGATCTTAGTCAATAAATCTTTGGACCACATTCTTGAGATGGAAGCATTGGCCAGTAGTGTGTCCTGCAGATTAGTGGAAGTCACTGTGGGCATTGGTTTTGAAGTTCTTGAGAAGTGGGTTTGGTAATGGATGGAGGTCCAAGGATTTGATGAGTTTTAGGCTTAACAAAACTTGGTAGACTATAGATAAGAGTGCATGGAGCTCGGTATATTCCTTTCTGGCGGGATTAGGGAGACTTGCTGGTGCTCAAGAGGTAGAAGATAACACCTTGGCTCGGCCTCTACCTTGATAATACTTTCTTCAACTTCTATGTGCGCTTACCAAAGGTCTTAAAAGTGTGGATAATACTGACCTCCCATAGTCTCACAGATATGGGGCAAGAAATTTTTCTTCACGATACTGACTTGTTCTTCATCAGAGGGTCTATTGGTCATGGTAGAATCTTTCTCTCCCCACCTTACTATAAAGATACTAACGTTTTCCTAGGGTTCTACTTGAGAAGATCTTGATCACAACGTATAACCTCTAGTTATTCATTGTACTTGTACTGTGATATGAATTCCCGGGCAACATTATCCCAACTGCGGAATTTGGATTTTTTGAGGGAAAGGAATTATCAGAGGGTATTATCCTTCAAAGTCTCTTGAAAAATATGGGCCATTATCTCTTTAGAGGTGCCAAGAAGGGTCATAACTTGGTGATAACTACAAAGGTGAACAATTGGGGGCTCGCTTCCCTCTAACTTCTCGATGGCTAGCATATAAAACTTTTTTGACAATCCTACTTTGGGATAGGGAGACATATGGGTGTAGTCCATGTATTTATCGAATACCCTGACTTGATTGAATCTCTTGGATAGTATTTTGAGGTCTCTCTTGACCTTATTCAGTTCTTCTTCTTTGGGATAAATAGGCACTGGCAAGTTAGCCCATGACTTGGTAAGGTTCGGCATAAGGAGTTAGGTTGGCAGCGACCCATTGGTAGCGGGGCACGCGAAGCATGATGATATTCTTTTAGGATCAAAACAAGCTTGGGAATGGGTGGACCCATGGATGAGAAAATAGATTCTCGAGTTCTTTGAGAATTTGTACCCGATTTTTCTATATCTCATGGACCTCAATTTGAAGGTTGTCAATATTGTTACTAAGTTGGACAAAGAATGCCATCATATCATATTGGACATTTGTTTCTTAGTCGGTGTTTTCCATGAAGAGTTGGTGGATGTAGGTTTTGAACTCAGATGAAGTAGCAAGGGAACTGATGGAGCTTTGGGATAATTTTACGAAGACCGAAGCCAATAGAGAGTTAATCCAAGAATCAGGTTTGCGATCGACATGAAAAGGAAAAATGGTTCGAGTTTATTTTTTGAAATAGGGAAGAAAGAAATATTTTTTTGGTATTTTTTAAAAAGAGGTAAATGTTTTTGGTATTTTTGGATAAAAGGAGAAAAAAGTTTTTGGCATTTTTGATGAAAGTAGAAAAAAGGTTTTGGTATTTTTTTTAAAAAAGAAATAGGGAAACAAAATGAGATAAGAATATCAACATGATTATTATTATGTTTCATTTGTATTAGGTTCACCTAAATGCAAAAGAAACGCTGGACATGAGCCGAGCCTAGGAAAATTGGGCTAAAAAATACGTAAGATATGGTTTGACTTGTTTTTCGAATTACGGACAAGGTCTCGCTTTGAACAATGGTGAAATATAGCAAAAATTTAGGCAACATGCCAACCCTGTATTTTGACAGAGTTTTGGGTAGTAACCTGCAAACTAAATATGAGTGCCCTTGGTTTGAAGCCTATATGAGGTTTATACAGTTTATTGGGCTAGTGGTAGGGTTCCCCCCTTTGGCATGACTTCCAAGATATACTTCTTTATTTTGAGGGAGATTGGCATGTGTGGACAAGCCATTTGATATACCTGAGTGTACATGAATTGCTTCACTATATACCTCGTGGGGACAATACGTGTTAGACTGAATTCAATATACTCGATGTACATGAACGAATTCCCTATTATATACCTCCCATCGTGAATTTAGTTAAGCGATATGATGCGAGGGGAACCATTTGATATACGTCGAAGGTACGAGGCTAATGGAAGGTAAGAGTCATATTTCTTAGGTTAACTGTGACTTGCCGGACCAGTGCCCATAACAAAGGGACCCCCCAGTACCATACAAGATTTTGGTCAATATAGCAATGCTCTTTGTGATGTATTGTACAAAATGCATGATTTTTAATTAGTATATTATGGAGAGAATATTTTATTTGGCATGACGAGTAAAAGAAGCACTATACTAATAGGGAAGATTGTATAAGTATTATGAAAAGTAAATCTAGAATGGAGTATGAAGACTACACTAAGAATGGATACGTGTGAGTGATATGTGAATATCTACAAGTGAGTGTGTGGTAATGATCTTAAGCATGGGCCAACTATAAGTCGTGTGTGATATGTGAAAGTGACCGTGGATATGTGCAAGTGTGACAAGTGGAAGTGTGTGCTAGTGAAACCTAAGCATGTATATTCCAAGTGGCGTGTAAGGGATGTGGGTATAAGAAATCCTATATACAAGTAGTATGATGTGTACATAAAGGGTATTTACAAGTGTGTGTAGTGAAAAGTGGGTGAGAAGTGATATACACATAAGGTAGATAAGAAGTAATAGAGGAAAAAAGGAACATGCAGGTATGAGCATATGCACACATGTAGACAATAATAACACCCATGTAAAAATAGAGTCTAGTACTCTTATAGTTATATCTTCCCCAACATAGTTGCCACTATGGCCATCCATCTTTCAAGTCGGTGTGCGCGCACGCACAGGGGTCTTGCGTCCTTCCTCGAGGCACTTCGGCCATCGTCGATGTGGGGTGATGTGTAGAGATAGAGTCGTCAATCTATTTTGCACAAAACAATCAAAAGAAATGTTGTCGCCTCGAGAGAACGTTATCAAAGTCATACTGATGCTTACGAAACCAATAATTCAAGGATTTGGGGACTAAGTTATGGAATGGGAAGGCGTTGGGCACCCATTCCACCCTTTCTGTCTCTCATGGACATGTGTTATTATTCTCCTTAATAACTCCATGAAGTGTATGAATGTATATATAAATGGAGACTGTAATTACTCAACTCGCGTCATGGATAAAGGCATAATGAGGTCATCCTTAGGAGTGTTCCCAAAATAGTAATAAAAATATCTAGTGTGCCTTTGTTGGGTCATCGATTGTTTATATATGGATGATGGTGCAGGTTGGACAAAATGCAAGCATGGAATATAAATATATGATATGAAAATAATATATAAACAAAGATCGGATAAAAGAACTCCAATCTAAAATTTTACTCGAGACGCCTATGTATCCTAAAAGGCATCAAAGTTCACGTAGTTCTCATATAACATGGGGTGTGGAAAACTGATGTCTTAGTGTGAGAAAATGTAGTGAGAAATACCCATTTGGAATGTACAAGCAAACCCTCTTTTTCTTATTTTTGGGTTTTTAATAGAAAATATAGTATGTGTGATACTACTAATAAAAGATTTGGATATTAATGAGTGAGATATAATAAAATGAAATGCTAAAGATGAGAATTAAGTAGCTAATGCTAAAATAAGAGAATTTAAAGAGACAATAGCATATATGGACCTTCTTTTGGAGCTTTAGAGTTGATCTTGAATGTTGAAGGGATGGTCTTGCAAGTGGCTGAAGGTGGTAGTAGTATACGGAAGGGAACTTGCCAAATTGGGTAAGGAAATGATGGAAATGTAATGTGTGGGATAGGTTTTATTATGGAAACCACACAGACTTCAACATAATGTTGCTAAAATAACTAAGAGGAATGTTTCTGAGGTGCCTTTCAAAGTGAGCTCATGCTCTCCTTATATAAGGGGGTGATGATTGGAATTGTCCCAGACATTTCAATCGGCAGGCAACTCTAGACACACTGCCTATAGGTAGGTAAATGGGTTTTCCATTTCGAAGTCTCGGGAAGATTTTACAAATAAATGGTCGTAAAACGCAGTATGTAAGTCTGAATCACACATGGGATGAACCGTTGGAAAGGGTATTCAGAGCCCTTTAAGAATCCATGGGGAACTTTCGAGTTCAAGAATTGACTGGCGTTAAACGGGGCTCGAAAGCGCCCCGTCGATCTTTTGGACAAGAGGGAACCCCATTGACAATTACTTTTCCCCCCCATCGGATAAAATACTATTCATATTCTTATTCAATTAAAAGAAAGAATTTTCATCTCAAAAGGCAGCCACCTATATATCTAGATTTGGGGAAAATTATTGTGACAACCCGAATATAATTATGATAAATTATGTTTAAATCATGATTAGCGTATGTGATATGGATAATTTGTTATTATTATATATAATGTTAAGTCATTATATTTAGTCTAATCCTAGCTTCATAAAGCATGAAATATCGAATTAGTTACAAATGTGAGATTTTGAAGTTTTCGGTAGGAATGTTCATGTTTAAGGCTAGTTTTGACCTTTATAACGTAATAATTGACTTGAGGTGAAAGCTAGATATTTGTAGACAGGTGAGTTAGGGTTGTAACACAATAAATAGTGTGTTAAACGGAGGCTCGAGTAAGAAGTTATACCAAAACTATGAAACAAGGGCAAAATAGTCCATCCGTTAAGTGGTATTTTGTCTTATTATGGCAATAAATGTTTTGTTTTCATTGCTTGTGTAGACACCTCATTCTGTTACCCCTAACTCTCCCTATGTCCCTAGTACCTCCACTCATCACCGCAAACCTAGGTCATGTCTCGAGCACCCGACCTAGAAGCCATCGGGCACTCCTCGGCTCGGTTTGACCAAAAGTCAAACTCTTCGTCTCGACCGAGACTCAATGAATATTCGAAGGGCATTGAATACCCTTTCCAACGGTCCATACCGTGCGCGATTCTAACTTACCATACGGACGAACGATCCGTTTGCGTTCGAAACCCGACCTAGAGGCCACTGAGCGCTCTCGGGCTCTGTTTGACCTAAGTCAACTCTTCAACTCGACCGAGGCTAAATGAATATTCAAAGGGCACTGAAAACCCTTTCCAACGGTCCATCCCGTGTGCAATTCTGACTTTCCATGCGGACGAACGATCCGTTTGACTCCGAGAGGTCATCAAATGCTTCTTGGGCCTGGTTGACCAAAGTCAACTCCCCCAACCGGGTCAAACTCTTTGGAATGTTGAAGTACATCTCCTAACCTTTCTAATGGTCTACCCCATGCGCTATTCGGACTTACCATGCGGATGAACGATCCATTTGCGTCCGAGCGATTCCCCGTCCAACGGACTGACAAACGCTTTCGAGCCACATTTGACCCAAAGTCAACTCCCGAACTCGGGAGAGGTCCAAAGGACTCTCGAAGGTATCTGAAATACCTTTCTAACGGTATGCCCTGTGTGAAATTCTGACCAACGGTTTGCCCTCGGCGACTAATTTTCCAAAAAAGCCTGAAGCGCACTGCCAAATGGCAGGTCCCAGACCCTGCCTATCGGCACCTGCCGATAGTAAGTGCCATGGAAATGCCGATCGGAAGGCCCCTGGGCCTATAAAAGGAGGCCTTGGCCTCATTTGCAAGGGGAGCCAAAATCTGATCAAAATCGCTCTCAACGAATCCCAAAAACCTCGCTCGAAGGCAGCGCGATTTCAACATCCAAATCCCTTTTTTACTTCCACTTTTCATCATCCTTTTCATCAAACTTAGGGAATTAACCACTCTCCATCATCATCCAAGTGCAAGGTCTTCTCTCCAACACTCAAGATCTTCAAGAAGGTCCAACTTTCTTAAACTCTCTCCTAAATTCTCTTGAATTCCTAATAACTTATTTTCTTACTTAACACTTTTATTATCTCACCTCACACATCCTAATATACTTTTTATTTAGTATTAATGCACATCTCTTATTTTCATATAAATAAAACCCAAAAAAACAAGAAAAAGTGGGTTTGTTCATAAATTCCAAATAGGGATTCTCACACTTTTCCACATTCTTCTCACAATAAAAACACTTTTTCTACACACACACACAAATAAGAGATCCCCCATTTGGATTTATGGGATAAAACCCACCCCTTGTTTTGTATGCGAACTATGTGGACTTTGATGCCTCCATAGGCTACGTAGGCGTCTCGGGGTAAAACTCGAGACTCGAGTCCTTTTTATCACTTTTTACTTTATCTTTTGTCTTCTTTTTTAATCCATTTTCCTTATATGCTATATACTTGCTCTTAGTGACGTTTCACTCCGTATGCATTATCGTTCCATTATAACGATCAATGTAGGGGTAATCGCGTAAATCTTATTTTTCTAATATTATTCTTAATATCTTCCTACGGATGACTCGCTTTATCTTTCCCATGATACAAGTCGAGGATTCCTACCTCCATTCTATATATTTACACATGCACACATATCACGGAGGGAAACATAAGGGAAAATAGCAAATATTCATGAGAGACCGAAAGGGTGGAATGGGTTCCTAACACCTTCCCATTTCGTAACTAAGCCTCCGAATCCTTCTCGAATCGTTTTGGTTTCGCACGCACCAGTATGTCTTTGGATGACATCCTTCGGGGTGGCTTCCCCTTTTACTTTTGTCTGTTTTGAGTAAAATAGACTGGCGAATCTGAATCTCTCTACATTTTCACACCTCACAAATCGACGCTGGCCGAAGAGCTCTCCCGAGAGGGACGCGCGGGACCCGAAGGATCCTTTTCCTCCGCGGCGGGGATTGGGGATGACCACAGTGGCAACTTTGCTGGGGATATTATTTTGAGGGCTTGACTCGATATACATGAATCCTATATTTGCTTATGTTTCCCCCATATCTTTATGTTCCCCTTTCTCATGTGTATCCCATGCTTATGCTTATATTCACACACTTGTAGAAAATTCTCCATGTACACCTCACACCACGTGCACCTAGGATCACATGTATATCCCCATATTGCACGCATCACCCATCCATACTTGGTGTGCCTTTTGAGGCACTTTACTTTGTTCCCTGTTTGGCATAATCAAGAAAGGCATCCTCTTCATAAGATACTAATAAGAGAATCATGCATGATTCACACGATATCACCAAAGAGCATTTCTATTTACCAAATTTGACCCCGTAACTGGAGGGTCACTTCGTGATGGGCGTTGATCCGGCAGGTCGCAGTTAGCCTAAGCGATATGACTGTCCCTTCCATTGGCCAAGTACCTTCGATGTATATCAAACGGTTCCCCCGCATCGTACCGCTTGACCGAAGTCATGACGGGAGGAATATCGCAAGGAATTCGTTCACATACGCCGAGTATATCGAATTTTCTCTCACACGTACCGTCCCCACGAGGTATATGGTGAGGCAATTCACGTACACTCATGTATATCAAATGGCTTGTCCACACGTACCGATTGCCCGCAAGAGCAAGACATATATTGTGGAAGTCACGCCAAAGGGGGGAACGCATGCCGATTCACCCAACCAACTGCATACCCTCATATAGGCGTAAAACCTAGGACACACATGTTAGATTTTCGGTTTCGACCCGAAACTCTGACGAAATTTCTGGTCGATCTGCCGCCCAATTTTTGCGCATTTTTAAAATGGGACCTTGTCCGCGATCCTGGTTACAAGTCCAAACGTAGCCTTGCATTTATTAGGACCCCCACTTTTCCAGGCTCGGGTCCCGTCTGGCATTGCATTTAAGAGAATTAAATACAAGTGAGAACATAATAATCATAATAATCATGCTGAGTTCCGTCTCCAAAAACATTTCTCCCTTCTTTATTAAACATCTAAAAATATTTCTCCCTTATTTATTAAAAATCCAAAAGCATTTCTCCCTTCTTTATCAAAAATCCAAAAAATCTCTCGCTTTTTATCAAAAATCCAAAATTAGTTTCTTCCCTTTTTCTCAAAAATAAATCTCATCATGCACCTTCTCAGGTCGATCGCACGCCCTTGGCCTGGCTCCTTATTGGCTTCGGTCTTCAGTCAAATCACCCCAGAGTTTCATCCGCTCCTCTACTACTTCTTCCGAGTCCAGAATCCATCCATCTTCCATGGAGAACGCAGATCAAGCACCAGTCATACAACCGGATCTGCCGACAGTCTTAGCTCAACTCGTGGCTAAGATTGACAACCTCCAAGCTGAGGTCCAAGAAATGCAATGAAACTAAGTTCCTATTCCTCAAGAGCCCGAGGCCCTGTTCCCTCGTGCTATGGGTCCACTCGAGCCTATCTGGGTCTCGGAAAAATATCAGCACGCTCCACGTACCCCTCCGGCTAATGGGCCGCCGCCTGCCCAGCTTTCGATGCCAAACATTGCCCAGCCTGTGGATAACCTGCCTGTCGTCATTGATCCAAAAGAGGAGGAGTTGAACAAAGTCAAAGAAGATCTTAAGATGCTCACTAAGAAGTTCGACCAAGTCCGGATCTCTGGGAATTACATGGACTACACCCACATGTCTCCTTATCCTAAAGCGAGGTTACCCGAGAAGTTCAAGATGCCAAATATCGAGAAGTTCGGGGGGAGTGGTCCCCCAATTGTTCATCTTCGCAGTTATCATCATTCCATGACTCTACTAGGGGATTCTGAAGAGGTGATGGCCCAATTGTTTCAGCAAACTTTAAAGGATAGCGCCCTCCGATGGTTTTTATCTCTCTAGGAATCTAGAATCCGTAACTGGGAGGATGTAGCCCGATAATTCATGTCGCAGTACGAGTACAATGAAGAGCTCGAGGTCACCCGCCGTGATTTAGAGCTGCTCAAACAAAACTCTGGAGAATCAGTCAGTAACTTCATAGCCCGATGGAGGGAAAAAGCAGCTACCATGACCAATCGGCCATCTGAGGAAGAACAAGTCAACATAGTGAAGAAGAATTTCTTGCCCCATGTACGAGCAACCATGGGAGGACAGTACTACACCCACTTTCGAGCTCTCAGAGAAGCAGGAGTAGAAATCGAGGAAGGTCTTTCCAAAACAGATGTTGAATCGAAGAAGGTGTCCAGACAGTTCACCCCCAGGAAATATGACAAACCTGTCAGTGCCGCAGTCTTAACCATAAAAAACATCTCTAAACCAACCACAACATGGGCACTAGAAAGATGCTCTGCCCCCGTCCGAAGGGAATACACTGAACTCCATGCTACCCTCTCCAAAGTCTACCAAGCCCTATTAAGCCGAAACCTTATAAAACCCTTGGATCCCCGTCCATTACCCAATCCACTTCCCAGAAATTTCAAGTCCGATGCTCATTGAGCCTTTCACCAAACAACTGGCCCTACTACCGACCAATGCTTCCACCTTCGAAACATAATCCAAGATCTCATCGATCGAGGTACCATCGCCCCACCAGCCAATCCTATTCCAAACACTATGTACAAACCACTCCCAAATCACACCAAATGCCATCTTCTTGGAAGAAAACCCGAATTTCGATCCATCAACCCAAATCACACCCCTATACCCTCCTAAACCTCTTCAAATTTTCCCATATTTCCTCCTACACCCTACTAGCCCCCCTGATCGGGAACTATCACTCCTTACTAGAGCATGCATCGTTGTCCATACCTGTTCCAGAAATGGAAGAATGGTATTGTCAGAAGTCTTAAATCAACTCCTAGAGTTCGGGCTGAAATTTCCCTCACAGATGAATATCGATTGTCAGAGGTTCAGTGCGCTATTTTTGGAAGCACAGAAATGGGCCCGAGAATCAGATAGTTGGGTAATACCAACCGATGAAGTTAGCTTAGATGATGTTGTCCAGATCATGGCGAAAGCATTCAAGCAAACCAACAACATTTGCAGTATCACCGAGTTATTAGGTGCTTTGAAGCTACAAGGGCACCTGGTCCTTTCACCCTTACATATCCCCACAGAATGGGAAGACCTATATGAGGAAGCCGTTGAAGTTGTGGAATGCATTGACTTTACTGGGGAAAAAAATTATTGCCACCGGATGGGGGGAAGAATTCAAAGACTCAAATGAAGAGCAAGCTTCAGGAAGAACTGGCCCAGTAATCGAGTTATGTGGGATGATATCGTTTAAAGAACTCCTCGAAGAAATAAATAGGGTGGCAGAGCAACCTAAGATCGATGAAGAAACGAGATTCATGTTTTTCTCTTCTTCAGTAAATCACATGACCAGATCTGGGAGACATTACCAAGTTCAAAGCTCACTACCAACAAATGACAAAGGGAAGGGCGTTGAAAACCTTCCTATGCCAGAAATGACCATCGAGGAGAGCAAGATCCTCGATCAACTAAAGAAAACTCAAGCTAACATCACTCTATAGGGGAATTTCATATTTTCCCACCTGCACAGAAATGCTTTAATCAAGTTGCTCACACGACCCACAGTTCCTCCTTCTACCACACCAGAAGAAGCGATAAATTTGGTCGGATCCTTGACCTCCACCCGAATGCTGTCATTTTCTGAAGAAGAAATCCCCAAAATTGGGCCAAACCACAATCATGCACTCAACATCTCCGTCGAAGTTATGGGAAAGGTCGTGCCACTCTCTCGTGTCGATAACGGATCCGCCTTGAATGTTTACCCATTGAGAACCTTCAAATGTTTAGGTGTGAAAGAAAGCGACCTCGCTCCAACCTCCACCGTTGTGCATGCCTACGATAACACCCGTCGAGAGGTGATGGGATCCATAAAACTTATAATAGGGATTGGACCTATAAACCCTGTCGTCGAATTCCAAGTCATTGATATCCCGGCCTGTTTCAACCTGTTGCGCGGATGACCCTGGCTCCACAGTATAAAGGGTGTATCTTCCTCATTCCATCAGAAATTGAAGTTCTTCGCCGATGGGCGAGTCATCACCATCTTTGGTGACAACGACAATTCCGAGGGTGCAAGCACCAGCAGTCTAATTCTTGAGATACATCATGGGTAAAATGATATGCTCCTATCAGGATTCCGAGTGGAGCCATCCCTACTCCTGATAGGGGACGGTTTCAAAGAAAGGGTTTGTCCAGAATATGACCCTCATGGCAATGTCAATGTGATTCATATGTTCAGAAACATACACTTTATGCTCGGACTGGGGCTAGGGCAAAGGCAGCAAGGTATACTCGAGCCCATCGAACTGAAAAAATCTTTCCCTACTTGCGGCTTGGGGTATCAACCATCAGAACAAGAGCTCAGAATGATCTGCCAGACTCGATTAAAGAGAGGGTTAGACTGCATTCGAACTATCTCAGGAGATTCCTAAAATGGACGATAAATCAAAGAAGGCGAGGATTTCCCCTTTTGCGGTTTTCCAGAACCATGGTACGACCATACAGACAAGAAGATGAAGCCTGGAATGTAGATCTTTTTCCAAGATAGCTACCCATGGGCCAAAAGTTTCAACCACAAAGTGCCACCACTCATCAAAGATACTGAAAAAACTGAGGAAAGTGAATCCGAAGATTCCTTCAACTTACAGACACTGGGGATGGCACTCTGCATGGTTTATTCAGGCACTACATCACTGGACCCCTCTCATCTTATCAAGGCTGCTGATACACCTCTCCTCAACTGGCATGCTACGCCTATTCTACCTCTTGAAATCTCACCTAACCCCAATGTTTACCCTGTTTCTTCTTCTGTAGTCTATCCTTGCTCAAATGTAATCGAGACCTCTTTTGATGAGGTTCTCAATGCTGTTTTTCCTATCAATGAAATAAACGAAGATTTTGAGTATCTTGTTGTGCCTTACATTAATTATTTAAATTCTAATAAAACTTTTGATGATGATGATGATTTTACAAATGAAAAATTCTTATCTGATCTAAATAAGGTTAATAATAAACAACATAACCACCTTCAAGTTAATGAAGAAGAGACTGTTGTTATTAATCTCGGTTTTAGTAGCCAACTGTGCGAGATTAGGATAGGGGCCACCCTTCATGAGCATGAGCGCTCAACTCGAAGAATTGCTGAAGGAGTTCGTGGATGTCTTCACATGGTCCTATGACGATATGACCGATATTGATCCTGAAATAGCTCAGCATGAGATCCCTACGCTCCCAGATTATAAGCCAGTTAAACAAAAATTGAGAAAACTCCGCACCAAATGGTCGCTCAATGTAAAATAAGAGCTGATCAAATAGTTGAACGTGGTTCTCATTTGAGTGACCGAATATCTCACATGGCTAGCCAATATTGTACCTGTGCTAAAATCAGGAGGGAAGGTTCGAATGTGTGTGGATTATCGAGATTTAAATGAAGCTTCTCCAAAGGACGATTATCCGCTACCCAATATCGACAAGATCGTGGACAACACAGCCAGTCATTCTCTCAAGCCATTCGTCGACGAGTTTGTCGGATATAACCAAATCAAGATGCACCCCGACCATCAAGAAAAAACCGCATTCATCACCCCATGAGGAACCTTTTGCTACACCGTTATGCCATTCGGTCTCAAGAATGCTGGGGCTACCTACCAAAGGGCTGCCACAACCATCCTGTACGACCTAGTTCACAAGGAGGTCGAGGTTTACATGGATGATATGATTATTAAGTCCAAAACTAGAGAAGGTCATGCTCCTGCTCGCCAAACGTTCTTCGAACGACTGCGGCAGTATCAGATGAGACTCAATCTATATAAATGAATCTTCGGCATTACAAAAGGAAAACTCTTAGGATTCATGGTCAGTGAGAAGGGGATAGAAGCAGATCCCGCCAAGTTGAAAGCCATACTTGAGATGCCACCTTCCCGAACAGAGAAGGAAGTCCGAGGTTTCCTTGGGAAATTACAATACATTAGACGGTTCATTAGCCAGCTAACCTCCACCTGCGAACCTATCTTCAAGATCCTACGAAAGGATTCAACCAAGGTTTGGAATGAGGCCTGCCAAGAATCTTTTGACCGAATCAAACAATATCTAACCCAACCTCCGATCCTCATGCCACCACATCCTGGTCTCCCTTTGCTCCTATACCTAACCATAACTGACACTGCAGCTGGGGCTTTTCTAGCCCAATACCTCAAAGACTCCCACAAAGAAAGATCCATCTATTATGCCAGTCATAAATTGGCCAGGTACGAGGTTAACTACACTGCTTTAGAAAAGGCATGTGTCGCACTTGTCTGGATCACCCAAAAGTTACGACACTACATGCTCGCCTTCCCCATCAAACCTGTATCCCGAATGGATCCCATCAAATACCTGCTTGAGAATCCAGCCTTATCCAGCCAAATGGCCCGATGGCTGATGCTCCTAACCGAGTTCGATATCGTGTACGTCACACAAAAATCCGTTAAAGGAAGAGCCATTTCTTACTACCTTGCGGATTACCCTGTAGAAGAAGCTAATGTCTGGATCTTCGAATTCCCAGATGAGAATATCCTTTGCACTGCCCAAGATAACCTATGATGGCAAATGTTCCTTGACGGCGCTGCTAACAAAAAGGGATATGGCATTAGGATACTCCTGGTTTCCCCAGATGACTCTCATACTCCCATCGCCATCAAGTTGAATTTCCCCTGCACCAATAACATGAAGGAATACAAGGCATGCACAATGGGCCTCAAGGTCGCTCTCACGAAAGGTATTGAATACCTTGATGTCTACGAGGATTCTGCCCTCATCATCGGTCAAGTTCTCAGAAAAAGGAAAGTCAAGGACGAAAAACTCCAACCCTTTCATGCCCAATTAGAAGAGTTAGCCTCCTAATTTTGAGATATAACCTTCCATTACCTACCCCGAGCAAAAAAATACCTAGTAGATGCTCTCGCTACCTTGGACTCCATGGTCGACATGCCCGAGGGAATAACAATGACCCCCTTCTTAGTTCAAAAGAAAGACAAAGCAACCCATTGCTACCATATTGAGCTCGTCACCACAGAAGATCCCGAGCTAGTCAACTACTGGTATTATGATATTTGGTGCCTCCTCAGGTACGATAGTTATCCCGGGGGTTCCAACAAGAAGGGCCGAACAACCCTCCGAAGACTGGTCGCCCAGTACATCATCTGTCATAAGCTCTACTTAAGAGGAATTTCAATGGAACTCATCTACACTGCATCGCAGGGGCTGGCATTGAAAAGATAATGCAGAAGATCCACAGTGGGGAATTAGGGCCCCACATGAACGGTCACATTCTTGCCAAGAATATCATCCGACAGGGATACTACGGGACCACCGTGACCTAGGATTGCACCACCTATGTCCGGAGATGCCTCAAATGTCAACAATTCTCCAATCTTCAACACTTGCCTCCACGAGAATTATACAATATGACCTCTCCCTGGCCGTTCTCCATCTGGGGTATCGACATCATAGGGAAAGTTATACCAAAGTCTTCAAACGGACATGAGTTCATCCTGGTCGCGACTGATTACTTCACCAAATGGGTCGAAGCTGAGTCATACGCAGTGTTGAATGCCAAGAAAGTGGCTAAATTCCTCAAGAAGAATATCATCTGCCGATATGGGGTCCCGCACGAGCTAGTGTCAAATAAAGGGTTACACTTCGAGGCAAAAGTCACAGAAGTTATCATCGAGTATGGGATTCAGAGACACAAATCTTCTCCCTACCGACCTCAGACCAATGGTGCAGTTGAAGTCGTCAATAAGAATCTCAAAGCCATTATCCGCAAGATGATCGAGAGCTGTAGGGATTGGGCCGACCGAATCCCGTACGCCCTCTGGGGCTATCGAACCTCAATCCGAACCTCTACTAGGGCTACCCCTTACTCCCTGGTCTACGACATGGAATCTTTCCACCCTGTGGAGCTGGATATACTCTCACTACCCGTCATGCTCGAAAGCAAGGTTAGTGAAGGAGACTGGTGCCAAAGCCGTCTTGATGAGCTAGCCCTTCTATATGAAATAAGATGGAAAGATCTTTATCACATACAAGGATACCATCGTCGAATAGCGCGATCATTCAATAAGAGAGTCAAGGACCACGGTGTCCGGGAGGGGGATTTAGCTAGAATAACGCGATCTATTCTAAAAAAAAAAAAACTCTTCATTTCCCTCTACCCAGAACTACGTGGGCCTGATCCTCTATAAAAACTATTTTTAAAACTTTTCAAAAAACCCCAGAGGTACGTAGGTGAAGCCCTTATACCTTTGACTCACTTGAGTCTATATTGTATAAGTGCTCATCTAGTTTGGAAATTGTGACAAAATTATGTCCATCCAAGAAACCAAAGAGCCTCAGAAGTTGGATTGCCTATTCATCTCTCTTACTTGTAGTGATCAAGAGACTATTGCCAACACTCACACACTTAGAATTTAAGTCATGCATGTCATATTGCATTATAATGTGTGTACATGTGTTGAGTGTGTTTAAATCCCTAAGTTTGATTTTTAATATTTTTTTGGGATTTTTTAAAACATTTTTTAAACAATGTTTTATTAATTAAAACTTGAATTAAAAGTTTTGGTGTCAACCTCATAATATCATTTGCGGTGTATTATGGCCTAATGTTACCTTGGGTAGAATCCAAAAGCGGCAGAGACTTCAGGGTATACTTTGTAATTAGTTTCGACGTGCATTTTATATCCTTTAACTGGCCAACACCTGTTGCCCTCTGATTGGTTAAGAGTGTGTTTCTTTACTGAGACAATAGACGCGTGTGTTATCAGCCCTTGGATCATTTCTTATCAATGGTCTGCATGTTGCCTTGATAGATCCCCATGTAATTTTTTAAACCAATCAGCGTTCGTTTAAGCACCGCCTTGTGTGAGCCCTTAGATTCAAGTCAATTTAAATTGACTCGATCTCAGCCCTTGGTTTTGATCAGATATCTCAAACCTTCTCCTCCCACTATAAAAAGGACCCTTCCTTCAGACTTTGAGGACTTTTGCCATTTGCATTCTTCTGAGAGAACAGAGAGAGAAGAGAGTAGAGAGAGAAGAGAGAAACCAGAGAGAGAAAGAAAGTTAGAAACCCTAACTTCATTCGTCTAAATCCTCTTCAAACCTAACCCAAATACCATACCCATAAACACTACCCTGAGTGTTCTTGAGTGTTTGAGAGTTTGAGTTGAGTTAATTTTGTTGCTGTAACCTTGTGTTCGTGGGATCTTGTTTCCAACTAAGACTTTTACTTAGATCTAGTTTCTGATTTCATAGAAATCTCAGATCTGAGTTATTCATGTTACATTACACTTAGTTTCATTTTATTTCTCATCTTGAGAAATATATTGTTGATTATTTTCTCTAAAACGTTTTCTCACTTTGAAATCAACAATAAATGCTTTCTGTTTCTTATTCTTGTAAAACTAAACTTTTGACCTAGTTTGGAATCTCACTTGGAGGTTTTCAATCTCGAAAAGTTTCTCTAAATTTTGAGATTGATTATGACCTTGTCTTTTTTCCTAGCAAGGTATCCGTGGATTCTGGGATTAATTGAAAGGTCAAATAAGTTCCAAGTTTTGTAAGAAGAAAGAAAAGAAAAGATCACAGCATATAGTGTAACTGTAATTTGTTAGGACTGTTTGTACATAATAAGTGTGTGTGTGTGCATGCATGTGTTAGAAAGCACCTCCACAAACACTTACACCCTACAACACGAAAAGTGTTGGTAATAAGATCTTGTGATCATAAGTCGACGTAAAGTGCTGGACCAAATTAGAAATTGACAAACTGAGAGAACTACATCTACAATCAGAACTGCAGAGAAGTTATAAGGACACCATAGGGTACATTCCTAAACTTATATAGGTCTGAGTTGTTTGCATGTTATTTATATAGTTTGTAACTCATAAATTTGTTTTAGTGGATTTTTCATTTTACTCCGTAGAAGGAGTCGTGGATGTTTCCTCAATTGGTGAGGTTTTACCCTGTAAAAATTTGTGAACAGAATCTTTCTACATTTTCTCATCTCACTCTTGGTTGTGCTGTGTTTAAAACTTGTTTAAACTATCTTTTAAACTTGTTACCCAAATCTTGAAAAAGATCTCGTACATACTGCTTTATTAAACACTTCTTGTGGTTAATCCTTTTTTATTTAAGAAAAAAGTTTCTTCAAAAAACAACTCGGAGTTAATTAAATAGTTTATTTTCAATAAACGACTTTAGTAATGCATTTTTCAATTGGTATCAGAGCGTGGTAAAACTACTTTTAAAGAGATCCTGTGTTTCTGAAATTGTTTTCTGAAAATCAAATATGGACGAGAAAAATGAAAGATTTCGTAACTTGACCAGACCTCCAATCTTTGATGGAACCAATTTTTCTTACTGGAAAGTAAGGATGATTGCTTTCATTCAAGGAACTTTGGGAGATGATGTCTGGGACATTGTTGAAAATGGTTATAATTTTCCTACTAAACCAGCCAATGAAGGAAGTAATCAAAGAGTTAAGAAAGCTTTAAGTGAGTTCTATCAAGAAGAGAAACAAGTTTCTCGAAATAATAACAAAGGAAAGAATGCCATATTTATGTCTATAAATGAACATGAGTTCAAAAGAATCTCATCCTGTACCACTTCTAAGGAAGCTTGGGACACCTTAGTCACTGCTCATGAAGGAGACACTAGAGTTAAGGCTGCTAAAACCCAAATGCTTATCCAGCAGTATAACTCTTTAATTATGTCTGAGACTGAATCATTTGATGACTTTTATATGAACCTGACTGATATTGTGACCAAACTGCATGCTAATGGGATAACCTACGATAGACAAGAAATTGTATCTAAAATTCAGAGATCATTACCAAAGAAGTTTGATAACAAAAGATATGCTATTGAGGAAATGTGTGATATAAAATCTCACTCCTGAATTACTCAGTAGTAAATTAAGAACTGTGGAAATGGAACTGGAATTTAAGAAACAATTAATCCAATCACATAGGAAACAGACTAGTTCCAATCTAAGTTTCTCTTCTAAATTGATTAAGCCGGAGTTTAATACTTCTAATGATGAATCTGATGAGGACTGTGATATAGAGAGTTTGGACAATCAGATTGCCTTAATGACAAAACAGTTCAAGAAAATCATTAAGTTTAGAAACAAAGTGGCAAATAAACAAGGAAAGTCAAATTATCCAACTCCCTCTAGTCACAGACCTCATGAGAAAATCAATGACAAAAATCACAAGGTCTCTCATATCAAACCTAATAGAGACCTTAAGAAGACTAAATGCTATAGATGTGGTAAACTGGGGCACATTGCACAAGACTGTAGAGTTAATTTGGACACTCAAAACAAACACACTAGAGCTAACATCTGCAAAACATGGGATGATTCAAGTGACTCTGAAAATGAGGAACCTGAGTCATCAGATGTTTTTTATCCTTTCATGTCTTTCTTTGCCAAGATTATTTATAATGATGACATGCCTATGTTTGTTAATGAGGATGAACCAAATAATTCTATGACTGATACTTCAAATGTGGTTATTACTAGTTTAGATGCTTTGATTACTGAGAATGTTGCATGTTCTACCTCGGGGTGTGTGAGTCAAAGGGAATGCGATAATGACGATGCTAATGGGTGTGTGAGTTATAAGAATGAAGCCTTAGGGGTCACTTCACACACCACACTTAGTGACTCGGACAATGAAGACCTCCTAGACATTCACACACTTTACACTAAGACTCTCAAGAAAAGCGCTAGACTAGAAAAGACTATTAAAGATCTTACCAAGAAATTGGAAGATCTAAGCCTGATGGTTAAACTGAATGCTGAAGAGTACACTACCCAATGTTTAACTCATGAAAGTGAAATTAAAGTTTTTGATGAAAAACTGAAAAATTTGACTGAAACAAATGAAATTCTGGAGAAAAAATACAAAGGGACATTGTTAGGATTGGAACAAACCAAAGAAAAGACAGCAACTGTTTTAAAAAAATTTACAAAATTTTGAAAATAATTCTAACTGTTTTGCTGAATTTGTTGTTGGATCTAAAACCAATTCTGATGATCGAACTGGTATAGGATTTTGTCCCAATTTGAAAACACAGACAAAACCTTTTGAACCTATCAAGTTTGTGTCAGGAGGCAAAAGACTTATTGAAACATGCCCAGATTTTCATTCCCAAAAAACTGAGTTTGATTTAAAACATCAAAACTTCAACATTGGGGAATCAAGTTGCTCTAAGCATGAAAGTTCACCTAAGGCTAAATACGTCTGCCCTTTTATCAGAAAGAGTGAACCTACCTTCAAACCTGTATTACCCAAGAATAAAGTTCAGACTGGAAACTTTTCAAAACCTCTGTTTAGAGACTTTCCTAAGGAGACCCCCATCTTGAGAAATATTTATTGCTCCTACTGTGACATATATGGTCACTCTTTCGATGGTTGCTATGCTAGGAGACTTGTCAAACCTATCTATAATCCTCGTACTTACCAGAACATTAACTATTTTAGGAGGAGTCGAAACAATTATATACTTCCTAGACAGCCAGATAAAAACTCTAACTATAGAAAGAGAAAGACAAAACCTAAAAGAACATTTTCTAGAAAGAATCCTAAGCACTTTACTAAACCAAATGCTCAAGTCTTTCACAAAATTCAAAATCATGCGCAAAACATTTTTCAGCAAAACTCTAATGCTCGCAAATTTTATCAGCTGAGAGCTAATAAGCGCAAGATGAAAACTAGAGCAATTTGGATTAGAAAAGATGATCTATTACCTCAGATGAAGTGTAATATTGTTGTTACTTCTTTAAAAGCTGAACACACATCATCTGGTTGGTACTTAGACTCTAGATGTTCTAAGCACATGACTGGAGATGAATCTAAAGTTTTAAACAAAACCAGCTTTGCTGGTGGTAAAGTCATTTTTGGTGATGGAGTTTCATCTCAAATCATAGGCAAAGGAACTCTCCAAGAAGATGGGCTTCCTATTCTTAAAAATATTCTTCTAGTTAAAGATTTAAAGGCCAACTTACTTAGTATTTCGCAATTTTGTGACTCAGACCATACTGTTACCTTTTCAAAGAACAATTGCAAGATTTTAAATGAAAAAGGTGAATGCATAATTACTGGATTCAGAACTTCTGACAATTTCTACACTGTCAAGAACAATTCTGAAATTTGTAATGTTGCCAAAATGGATGACAACGAGATATGGCATAAAAGAATGGGTCACATAAATTACGATAATCTTAGTAAATTGTCTACTCAAGACGTAGTAAGAGGAATTACAAAAATTAAACCGATTCATAATATTGTTTGTGGTTCCTGTAAAGAAGGTAAAATGGTTAAGGCCCCTCATAAGAAAGTCAAAGATATTATCACCTCTAATCCCTTAGAACTCATCCATATGGACCTAATGGGTCCTTCCCAAACTGTTAGCCTTTGTGGACACAGTTATATCGTAGTTATGGTTGATGACTTCACCAGATTTGCTTGGGTAGCCTTTTTAAAACAAAAGTCTGACACTTTTCAAACCTTCCTAAAAATTCTTCTTAGGATTGAAAATGAAAAGGACACTCAAGTAAATAGAATCTGTAGTGATAGAGGTGGTGAATTCAAAGACACTGGCATTATAGAATACTGTGACTATAATGGTTACAAACATGAGTTCAGTGCTCCTAAGACTCCTCAACAAAATGGAATTGCCGAGAGAAAGAATCGTACCTTGCAAGAGATGGCACGTGTCTTGTTACATGACAAGAATTTACCTAAATATTTTTGGGTAGAATCTATTCGCACTGCGTGTCACATCATTAATAGGGTTTATCTTAGAAAGAATTCCAAACAAACCCCTCATGAACTTTGGTACAATAAAAAGCCTAGTCTCAAATATCTTAGAACCTTTGGCAGTACTTTTTATGTATGCAAAGATAGGGAACACTTATCTAAATTTGAGAGCCGGGGAGATAAAGCCATATTTCTAGGATACTCGCCTAACAGTAGAGCTTTTCGAGTGTATAATCTTCGCACTAAAACCATGATGGAATCAATAAATGTAATTGTTAGTGATACTACTGTAGAAAGAAAGACTGGTGAATTACCTATTGAAGAAGAGTCTTCAAATATTTTAGAAAATGACCCTTCTAAAATAGATAATTCATTACCTATTGAGACACCTGAAGTACCTAACTGGGTTTTTAAAGATCATCCCATAAACAACATAGTTGGCAACCCTAGTGAGCCAGTGCGTACAAGATCCCAAATTAGAAATTATGCACATTATGCATGTTTTGTTTCCCTTGTGGAACCAAAGAATGTAAATGGGGCATTGAATGACTCTCACTGGATTTCTGCTATGCAGGATGAACTTTTACAATTTGTCATTCATGATGTATGGTATCTTGTTCCACGTCCTGATCACAAAAAGGTTGTTGGTACTCGTTGAATTTTCAAAAATAAAACTGATGAAAATGGGATAATAATTAGAAATAAAGCTAGATTAGTTGCTTAAGGATACTCCCAAATAGAAGGAATTGATTTTAACGAGACCTTTGCCCCTGTTACTCATTTAGAATCAGTTCGTTTGCTTTTCGCTATAGCTTGTCACATGCGTTTTACATTATATCAAATGGATGTCAAATCTGCGTTCCTTAATGGAATACTGGCCGAGGAAACCTATGTAGAACAACCTAAAGGGTTCATTGACCCTAAATATCCAAATCATGTATTTCGTCTGAAAAAGGCTTTATATGGTCTTAAACAAGCTCCTAGAGCTTGGTATGAGCGTCTTTCCAGTTTTCTTTTGGATAAAGGTTTCAAAAGAGGTGGAAATGACCAAACTCTATTTGTTAAACATTTTGACAAACACATTACTATTACTCAAGTATATGAGACGATATTGTATTTGGATCAACTTCTACCTCAGAAGTAAAATCCTTTTCTAAAATTATGTGTAAGGAATTTCAGATGTCCCTTATGGGGGAGTTGCAGTTCTTCCTAGGTTTCCAAGTCAAACAAAATCCAGAAGGATTATTTGTTTCGCAATCTAAGTACGCTTTAGAGATTGTTAAGAAATTCGGCCTCGAGAGTGCTAAAGATGCTAACACACCTATGAGTACTACGGTAAAATTATCAAAAGATGAAAATGGAAAATCTGTAAATCCTACTCTATATCGTAGTATGATTGGCACATTACTCTATCTTACTGCCTCGCATCTTGATATCATGTATGCTTTGTGTGTATGTGCTCGTTATCAAAACAACCCTAAAGAGAGCCATTTGAATTCTGTTAAACGTATAATCAAATATGTTAAAGGCACTCTGAATTTAGGACTTTGGTACACTAATGACACACCAAGCACTATTATTGGGTACACTGATGCTGACTGGGCTGGATGTACTGATGATAGTAAAAGCACTTCAGGAGCATGTTATTATATTGGTAATAACTTGGTAGGATGGAGTAGAAAAAAACAAAACTGCACATCACTCTCGACTGCTGAATCTGAATACATAGCCACTGGTAGCTGTTGTGCTCAATTATTGTGGCTTAAACAAATGCTAAGTGATTATGGTATTCAAGAAAACCAATTGCATCTCTATTGTGATAATCAAATTGCGATTAATATTTCTAAAAACCCTGTTCAACACTCGCGAACAAAGCATATAAAAATACGACATCATTTTATACGCGAATTAGTTGAATCTAAGGAATTAGAAATCAATTATCTTCCTACTGATCTACAACTCGCAGATATGTTTACCAAACCTCTAGATTATAATAGATTCATTTCATTACGAAAATTTATTGGTATGGTTTGTGCTGAGTAAATACCTTTGCTGCTTGTCCAAGTTTTTCCCTTTGTCCATTTGAGACAAAATGGGGGAGAAATTTGAGTCTTCTAATCTTTTACATATACTAAACAGCTTGATCTTAGTGATTCATTGCAGGTATTATTTTTTTGTACAGTCATTCTCAACTGATGCTTTAGGGTATTAAATTGTAAATAGTTGAGTTATGTACTTTTTGATTTCTAGGATTTGGGAAGATAGAACTTTGATAGGACTAAGTTTTTCTTATTTTTGCTGCCCTACAAGTCCTAGTTGACTCAAAGGAGATTTTGTCTTATATTTTCAAAGGGGGAGATTGAAGCCCTTATACCTTTGACTCACTTGAGTCTATATTGTATAAGTGCTCATCTAGTTTGGAAATTGTGACAAAATTATGTCCATCCTAGAAACCAAAGAGCCTCAGAAGTTGGATTACCTATTCATCGCTCTTACTTGTAGTGATCAAGAGACTATTGCCAACA
The DNA here is from genome assembly GCA_949130495.1 of Sambucus nigra. Classification (NCBI taxonomy): domain Eukaryota; kingdom Viridiplantae; phylum Streptophyta; class Magnoliopsida; order Dipsacales; family Adoxaceae; genus Sambucus; species Sambucus nigra. The sequence continues at coordinate 447,055,873 of OX422210.1, read as the reverse complement.
CTCACACACTTAGAATTCAAGTCATGCATGTCATATTTCATTATAATGTGTGTACACGTGTTGAGTGTGTTTAAATCCCTAAGTTTGATTTTTAATATTTTTTTGGGATTTTTTATAACATTTTTTAAACAATGTTTTATTAATTAAAACTTGAATTAAAAGTTTTGGGGTCAATCTCTTAATATCATTTGTTGTGTATTATGGCCTAATGTTACATTGGGTAGAATCCAAAAGCGGCAGAGACTTCAGGGTATACTTTGTAATTAGTTTTGACACGCATTTTATATCCCTTAACTGGCCAACACCTGTTGCCCTCTGATTAGTTAAGAGTGTGTTTCTTTACTGAGACAATAGACACGTGTGTTATCAGCCCTTGGATCATTTCTTATCAATGGTCTGCATGTTGCCTTGATGGATCCCCGTGTAATTTTTTAAGCCAATCAGAGTTCATTTAAGCACCGCCTTGTGTGAGCCCTTAGATTCAAGTCAATTTAAATTGACTCGATCTCAGCCCTTGGTTTTGATCAGATATCTCGAAACTTCTCCTCCCACTATAAAAACGACCCTTCCCTCAGACTTCGAGGACTTTTTCCATTTGCATTCTTCTGAGAGAACAGAGAGAGAAGAGAGTAGAGACAAGAGAGTAGAGATAGAAGAGAGAAACCAGAGAGAGAAAGAAAGTTAGAAACCCTAACTTCATTCGTCTAAATCCTCTTCAAACCTAACCCAAACACCATACCCATAAACACTACCCTGAGTGTTCTTGAGTGTTTGAGAGTTTGAGTTGAGTTATTTTTGTTGCTGTAACCTTGTGTTCGTGAGATCTTGTTTCCAACTTAGACTTTTACTTAGATCTAGTTTCTGATTTCATAGAAATCTCAGATCTGAGTTATTCATGTTACATTACACTTAGTTTCATTTTATTTCTCATCTTGAGAAACATATTGTTGATTATTTTCTCTAAAACGTTTTCTCACTTTGAAATCAACAATAAATGCTTTCTGTTTCTTGTTCTTGTAAAACTAAACTTTTGACCTAGTTTGGAATCTCACTTGGAGGTTTTCAATCTCGAAAGTTTCTCTAAATTTTGAGATTAATTATGACCTTGTCTGTCTTCCTAGCAAGGTATCCGTGGATTCTGGGATTAATTGAAAGGTCAAATAAGTTCCAAGTTTTGTAAGAAGAAAGAAAAGAAAAGATCACAGCATATAGTGTAACTGTAATTTGTTAGGACTGTTTGTACTTAATAAGTGTGTGTGTGTGCATGCATGTGTTAGAAAGCACCTCCACAAACACTTACACCCTACAACACGAAAAGTGTTGGTAATAAGATCTTGTGATCATAAGTCGACGTAAAGTGCTGGACCAAATCAGAAGTTGACAAACTGAGAGAACTACATCTACAATCAGAACTGCAGAGAAGTTATAAGGAGACCATAGGGTACATTCCTAAACTTATATAGGTCTGAGTTGTTTGCGTGTTAGTTATATAGTTTGTAACTCATAAATTTGTTTTAGTGGATTTTTCATTTTACTCCGTAGAGGGAGTCGCGGATGTTTCCTCAATTGATGAGGTTTTACCACGTAAAAAATTATGAACAGAATCTTTCTACATTTTCTCTTCTCACTCTTGGTTGTGCTGTGTTTAAAACTTGTTTAAACTATCTTTTAAACTTGTTACCCAAATCTTGAAAAAGATCTCGTACATACTGTTTTATTAAACACTTCTTGTGGTTAATCCTTTTTTATTTAAGAAAAGAGTTTCTTCAAAAAACAACTCGGAGTTACTTAAATAGTTTATTTTCAATAAACGACTTTAGTAACGCATTTTTCAGTAGTCAGCTCATACATCTCACATGAGCACGGCCCCTTCTTTTTCATAAAAAAGATATTTTTTTCTTATCTCCGAGAACGACAGTTCATTCTGAACATCTACTTGAACAAAAGGATTATGTATTCCTTAGCGATCGGTATAGAGAATTCAAAATAAAAAACTCATCGAAAGGCATAGCTGGATGATCAGAAACTTATTTATTTCATTAATAAGAAATTACAGTACGGATTACATAAGAAAAAGGAACGGATAACTCCCTTCTCCCTATTACCATAAAAAGCCAGATAAAATCCCCCACATTTGTTACACAAATAAACTCCCCAAGAGTCCTACCCACAGCTACCAGAAGAGCCTGCACCCTCATCATCTACATCCTGAGGACCCCAAGTTTCCCCTGCCTGAATAGAGTGTCACAAATATTCCATGGATCGATGAGCCTTAACCATCTTCGAAAAGACCACAACACCCCCTTCATGGACTCAGATAAAATAAACCACCTTTGACCAGTCTCTACTGCCAACATCTTGTGACTACTTTCCTCTACAACCACTTCATATAATCTTTGGGGACATACCAAACCTTCCCGACAGACTGAGAGGGACGGGTCGATGAACGCTAATTTTCCCACAGAGATACAAGCAACAAACGTAGGCGCTCAGTCAAATCTTCTACTGGAAATAAATTTGAGGTCCGAGGGGGCACGACCTGAGCCCAGCCAAATTGGCACAGAATCCACCAAGGGAAATAAAAAGAGGTCTATCAAAGAATAACTAGCCACACATATGAATACTCTCCTAGCTCCAGAATAGGCTGTAACTGTCCCCACCAAGGCACTGACCAATACAGTCCACGAGCCCCATACTCCACAAACCAATTCTCCCAGTTTTCAACATACAGGCCAACGCGGGTGAAGTATCCCGAAAAGAAGTTGGTTACGATCGACAAAGGATATTCTGGAGGAGTCGACAAGCGGAATGTTTCAGACAACCACATGAATAGCATCACAGGGCTCCCCCTCAAAAAGTCAGAACGACCTTCTCTCCAAGCATCCAGGCCATTCAGAGTCTTCGCCAATATCACCGTTGCAGGATTGCGACGGTATGACATCCATGAAGTAATAGCTGGAAGTTGAGGGTCCACTTGTACCTCCCCAATCACCAACATTAATTTTGAAACCAGGCCCAGAACCACGGATCCAGCATAGTCGGCATCACCTACTTCCTGTAAATGCATAGACTACAGCACCGTCGGGAGGGAGATCATTCCTCCAGCAACCAATGACCTGGCTGCCGAAGGTGAGATATGAAAAAGCCCGACCAAAAAATCCCTAGGAGAGCAGGAAAATTCAGGTAAAGTCACAGCAACACTGGGATTCACACCTAGTATGGCAGAAAATCCCTCATAGGTAGGACAAACTTCTTCCAACCCAAAGCGGAATACATGGTCTTCGGGGTACCAGAATTGTACCGCCGCTATCAGCATATTCCACTCAAAAGGACGATTGTGCCACAAGGAGACTCGACGCATGTTGAAGGCATCATAGTCGACATTTTAAGAGCACATAGCTTCCAAGGCTTCAAGGTAATTGACAAACTCAATGCTACCAGGGAGAGCCATCTTGAAAAACTAAAAGATAATGGGTAGGCAGATGAGGATGCAAAGGTGTGATGAGAACACTCCACCCTTCTCCCTTTTTACACTTAAAAATCCTCACAAGGGACATAATCCCTACAGAAATCGGAAGGAATACTACCCCACAAGGTACCAAGGGCTGAAGAGCGTACCAATCAAAACCTTCAAATGATGGGACTGGACTAAACTACCGATAGGCAGGCCAGGGTGCTTGCCGATCGGCAACCCCCCACTTTTGGAAATTTCCTCCTTTCCTCTTTTGTCAAATCAGAAAACTCAATGAAAATAAATTGATATTCTCAAAAGAATTTCAAGAATCCTATTTTCTCCTTATAGGATTCCCCTTTTTAAATAAAAAAGCTTTTCTTTGAAAATTCCAAAAATACTCTTGTTTTACGGTCTCAGTAGCAAATTAAAAAGCGCATGTGCATGCATTAATTCATCATTAAAATAAATGATAGTCAAAAAACTACATTGCATTGCATATATCTATTTTCTGTGTTACATCATTTTGCAGGAAATAGAAAGAAAAGCCAAAAACAACGGGACTCAGCCCGAACCCACATTCTCTCTCTCTCTCTCTCTTTCTTAAGAGATTCTACCCCCGCGACGCGCGCTCTTTCCCTGCGACGAGATGACGCACCCCCACTACCCGAGCCAGAGTCTTCCCCAGATGGGGCTGACGGCACCAAGCAAGAAAGAATAGGGATAGCATCCCGAATGCGGGCAGTCGCCGATGATATCCAATCACTAATGTCCCTGAGCCAAGTGGTCGACACCCGAACTTGCTGCAAAGAAAAGGAAGAATCAATATTAAGCAAAAGAAATCAAAAAGAGGAAAAGGACCGAAAGGTTTACCGCAGGATGAAGGACCTCCTCTATCAAACCCAGCTCCTTCGGATCCATCGCTAGAGGACAGTGCAGCATCGGAACTATCCCTCCATCAGCCCGCCGGATATTATACGAAGGAGTGTGCAACCGCACGAAAGGATCTTCTGAAGTCACCACCGCAGATGTCGACAGACCGCCGTCGCTATGGGTGGACCCCATTGGTCGACTCAAACCCGTAGGAGGGAAAGATAAGGCATCATATATGCTAGGAGCCATCAACCATCTCGTCACAAAGTCCATATAGTCATACGGCGCAGCCGTATCAGTGTACAACGAGTAGGACTCATCGATCATCGCCGCGATCCTCTCATCCTCCAACAGCTGTCGCTCCCGCCTCATAGACGTAGGAGGCTGCATGGGTGGCACCACCACCTCCTTCTCATCAATTTGGCGAACCACCCTCTCTCTAAGATACCAGGAATGGCCGAACTCATGTGCCAACAAACGCCTCATCTGCGCATTCACCCCAGTCATCCTCGTATCCTGAATGGCTGTCCCCCAAGGATAAAAGGTCACCTTAAAATATCCAAGAAGGCATGAGTTAATACAAGATTAGAAGGGGAAAAAACCAAGACTAAAAAGGAAAGGACCTTACTCGACCACTGGTCTCACTACACCAAAATGGGCAAATTGTCACCTTTCAGCCGGCCAGCCTTGTCAAGGTCATTGACCGTGACAAAAAAACACGCGTTTTATGTCACGGTCATTGACCTTGACACGACCGTGACAACGAATTGTCACGGTCAATGACCGTGACAATTAAATTTATCACGGTCTTGTCACGGTCAATGACCTTGACACGACCGTGACAACTTTTCCAGCAAAAACCCTATCCCCCTTCTTTTTTCCCTCCCGCGCCGTTCCCTCCATTTCTCTCTCTCTCTCTCTCTCTCTCTCTCGACGCTGCTCTCTCTCTCTCTCTACTTTCAGGTCCATTTTCTCTCTCTCTCTCTCTTTCATTTATATATATATTTGTGTGTATATTTGTGTGTATGTGTATATATATATGTGTGTGTATGTGTGTGCGTGGAGGGGGGCAGGGGTGGGGGGTGGGGCGGGGTGGGGCAGGGTGGGGGAGGGGGTGGTGGAGGGGGTAGGTGGTGGGGCAGGGTGGGGCAGGGTGGGGGAGGGGGTGGTGGAAGGTGGGGTGGGGTGTGTGTGCGTGTGTGTGTGTGTGGTGGTGTGTGGTGGGGGAGGGGGTGGGGTGGGGTGTGTGTGTGGTGGTGTGTGGTGGGGGAGGGGGTGGTGGAGGGGTGGGGCAGGGGGTGGTTAGGGGTGGGGTGTGTGTGTGTGTGTGGTGGGGTGGGGTGGGGTGGGGTGGGGTGTGTGTGTGTGTGTGTGTGGTGGTGGTGGAGGGGGCAGGGGGTGGGGTGGGGTGTGTGTGTGTGTGGTGGTGTGTGGTGGGGGAGGGGGTGGTGGATGGGTGGGGTGGGGTGGGGTGGTAATTGATATCCAAGACATGTATTTGAATTGATATCAATTTATTTGAATTGATAGAATTGTTTCTAGGATAATAATCCTACTATAAGATAATTGCTCAAAATAAATATTAAATAATAATTACTAAGATATCAATTGAAATAAAGTCTTAATAACCTAACCAAAAGAAATAAAATAAAATATCAAATAAATTATCATCCACCTCATAGACATTCCCTACCAATCATTTTAAGATAATTTTATCCTTATAAAGATAATAGATTATGTAATTTTAGGACTTAAAATAATATTGATTATGGATATAGGACAACAAACATTTTGTTTCCATTTTTAGTCCCTATTTTCAAATTAAAGGGACACGTGGCATGTTATGATTGGTTAACGTTTTATGAATATGGGTCCGCACCAGCGGTTTTATTCAAAAATAGGGACTAAAATCATAAATAAAATGTTTGTTGTCCTATTTTCAAAATACATATTACAATAAATCCTAAATTTACAAACCCCTAAAGATAAATACCTTTGATTGCAAAGCATGCACTTGTATTATTATTATACAACATGTATTATTTCGACGTGTAATTCTAAAATCTCACCTAGTTTTGTATACTATTTTTAAAATCATACTATCAATTCACGAGACACTAAACAAGAAAGAGGACATATTAATTTGGAAATGCTTGTTTTTCTTTCTAGAGACCCGAGTCGTCAAAACTTGGTAGTGTTCGAGTGTGTTTTTATCACTAAATTATTATTTCACTAACAAATACTCCTTATATCCTAGATTAAGAGTCCATATTTAATTTTTGTACTTACTAATAATACACTTAATCAATGGCTAGGATTAACCCTTATTCACTATTATGAAATTTGGTTAATTGATTATTTAAAAAAAAAAGCAGAAGTAGACTAACATATATACACAACACTAAAAGTAGACATCAATTTTATAAATAATTGATATTTTCATTCAAAATATGTGTGTGTGCGTGTGTGTGTGCGTGTGGCGGGGTGGGTAGGGGTGGTGTGTGTGTGTGTGTGTGTGTGCGTATGGCGGGGGTGGTATTGACGGAACTTACACATACGTTATAATATAGACGAAACATTTTTTTATCTGTACTAATAACATTTTTTTTATCTGTACTAATAACATTTTTTTTACAGCAAAAATGTCTCCTTCAGATGTTAGGGCGAAGATGATGATGCTGTTTATGATGATGTCGTCGTCTGGGTTCGGTGGTAGCGGAGGCGACGAGGGCTCCTCCGCCCCTAGGCTCCCCAAATATGGAAAATTTGGGATTACCGTCGAAAACAAGTCGGAGCTTTTAGCGAGATCCCTCGAGCTGCTAAAGACGGTCATCGACCCGGGGTTTATGAGTTAGAAGGAGGTGCCGTATGAGCTCAAGTTAGCTGTTTGGGCGGCACTACAGGTAATATTTATATGAATATTTCAATTTCAATTTCAATTTCAATTTCAATTTATATTTATATTTATATTTATATTTATATTTATATTTATATTTATATTTATATTTATATTTATATTTATATTTATATTTATATTTATATTTATATTTATTCGCAACTAACATTGTATTTGTTGGACAGGAACAATTCGACTTGGATCCAAAGCTACGCGATTCCGTCTTGGAGCAGTTGAGGGAGCAACACAAGACGTGGAAAAAAAATATGAGGACACGGTACTTTGGAAAAACACGAGAGACCATTTTACAATGGCGCGGATCCGTCCCGCCCAAGGAGCCGATCTCATTGGCACAATGGCAAAAGTTCATTGACAATGAGATCGAGGATCGACAATTGGCATCTTGCCAATCGGGGAGGGAAAATCGGGCTAAAAAGACGGACGTGCACTACTCCGGCCGGACCTCTTACGCTGAGGTGGAGCATAGGATGAAGGTAATATTTAATTTATCTATAACTACAAAAATATCTTATTGGATATTATTTTACTTTGCGGGGCCGATACTAATTTTACTTTACTTTATTTTATTTCAGGGGGTAGGGAGTGGGCCAGGGGGTAAGCCACATAGGCTCGATACTTATGTGGCTCTTCGGACGAAGAAGGGGAAGGACAAGGAGGTGTCCCCGAGCGTCGCGGCCACGATTGTAAGTAATCCGACAGTTTAATTATTGTTAATTACGTTATAATTTTTTAGTTTACTTATTTTACTAATCATGTGCTTTTTGTCGTTTCAGGCAAAGCTTAAGGAAGTGCATGAGTCGCAGTCTGATGCCGACAAGGCATCTTTGTCCACAGACGCACTCAGCCAAGTGCTTGGCTCTGATCGCAAGGGGAGGACAAGGGGAGTGAGCTCGCGGGTGGCCAAATCTAGGATCATCGGATTGGAGACGAGCGACACTGGGTTGGCTCGAACGGTGGATTCACACGACGCGAAGCTGTCCCGTTTGGAGGCGACGGTCCAAGATATGTACGTATTCATGAAGCGTACGTTGGGTGGAGACCGTAAAGAGAAAGGTAAAGGGAAAGGGAAGGAGAAGGCGGTGGAGGAGGAGGTGCGGGAGGACGAGGAGGTGCGGGATGACGAGGATGTGGACCTCGCTGCTTCATCACCGACACGTTCGTACTTCGACGATCCACTTCCCTATTTGACGCCCTCCAACAGACCATTATCGATGATTGGTTGGTCGAGCATGTTCATATTGGACATATTTGATGGCCAGCGGATAGGGCGGGGGTTGAGGGACCCGGATATCATCGAGGGTGGAATAGTTCATGGACGTGTGCTTCAAGGGATGGAGTCCAGGGTGCTCGTCACGCATGTCATACCCGGGAAGGAGAACTCCCTACTGTGGTTGCGCGAACAATGCGGCACGACATATATTAGTGGGTGCGTCAATTCGTATGTCGTGTGGCCTACTCACCTCCTCACATTTACCCAAGACATGTAGTAACATTATTTTTAAGTTTGTCCATTTTAATTATATTTGGATTATATCGTCATGTATATTATTTTTACTTTGAAAATTTGGATTATACTGTCATGAATATATATTTGCATTATCTTTAGTTTGTGTTGGATATATGATGTTTGGAACAGGTACAACGTTGTTATAACAGGTACAAATATACTGCTGGGCAGTGGCGGTGGCCATACTGTCCAGCAGATTTTTTTTAAATTCTGCCCAGAATTGTCACGGTCATTGACCGTGACAAGCCCGTGACAAGAATTGTCAAGGACTTGTCACGGTCAATGACCGTGACAATTTTTTTAAAAAGGGTCACGGCTTTGTCACGGTTTATAACCGTGACAAACGTGTCACGGTCATTGACCTTGACACGACCGTGACAAAAAAAGTTGTCTCGCCTCGAAATGTCACGGTCATTGACCTTGACAAGGTGAATTTATCAAGGTCAATGACCTTGACAAATGGGCAGATTTGGTGTAGTGTCTGGTCATTCAAGACCTGACGCACCGCCTCCAGGGAGAAAGATCCCTTCGACTGCCGGTTGGCCTTACACCATCGATACAATCGCCAGAAGTCCCCAACAGTGTCGTCCTTCAGAGAAATCAGCGGGGTGTTGCACCCAATCACCTCATAGAACCACGTCTGAATTCACAAGCAAAAAGTGATGCATGAAAGGAAAATGCGAAGACATGAAATGAAAATGCGCAAAGTAAAGAATATAAGGAGATAAGTGGCTCCAGTAAAAGTCTTCCGGCAACACCGGATGAATGCATCCAAAGAAGAGTAAAGGGTCGCCAAGGTCAGACTCCCCCAATCATAGAAAGGGATGTTCGAAAACATCCTCAAGTACGGCAGAAACCACAAATGGACGACGTTGCCGCTCGACGCTACCATGAAACCTCCCAACACCAACAAGATGAAAAACCGGGCCATCTTCCTCACCTATAGCCCGTCTTCCACATCAATCTCCCTGCTCAATAGAACCTCCTTCAGCAAGGATAGCCGGATAGAATCTCCAAAAACTATCCTCCTCACATCACCAAGTGCCGCATGCACCGCCTCCGGCCTCACCCACAAGGAGAGATCCACCTCTATCTGCTCCCTGTCAGAATCCAGCCCCAGCAGCTGCTGCACATCTATGGGGGTCACCGTCATCTCCCCGAATCCAAAATGAAAGGTGTGAGTAGTGTCCCACCACCTTTCTCCCAAGGCGCACAAGACCGCTGTCAAACGAGGCGTCTCATCCAGCACAGACGTCAACCTCCCAAAACCCGCTGATGATACCAACCAGCACACCACGGGTGGAAGATGCTCCCAAACATCCTTAAGCCCTGTCGTCCCACGAGCACGCATGTTCCTCAAGGAAATATCAGACTGGCAAAAGGAAAAATCTCATCAAAAGTCAAGAAAGAAAGAAAAATCACCCAAAAAGAAAGGAATGCCAAAAGTCAGGTTACTTACATAACCGCCGAGAATCACTCTCGAAGAGCGATGACGCGATGGCTCCCGCAGGAAGGTCTGCTCATCCGCAACCGGATCAAATGCATCGAAAGCATTCTCGTTCCCAAAAGAAAGGGGCACCCTGTCCCTCCAATCCATATTCGCCCAGTCATCAACGGTCAACCACTCCCGGTGGACTACGGTGCTTATAAAGGCGGCCATTTCTTGAAGATCGGAATGCTATAACAAATCACAGAGAGAAATCACAGAAAGAGAGAAGACAAGAAGCTGTGAAAGATGAAGGGGATTCTCCCCTTTGTATAGGATGCCAAGCGCCATGCCGATCGGCACCTCCCCCTTCCATACCAATCGGCACTGACTCCTCACCTTCCCGAGGCAGTCCAAAAGTCCGTGCCACTACCGAATGGCACCCCTCAGTCTATGCCGGCCGGCACCCCCTAAAAATTTTGCACAGAAATTCCTGGAAAATGCCAAAAAAACCTGAAAAATCCTCAGAAAATTCCTAAAAATACCAAGAGGGATTTAGAACGTTTTCATCAAGAAAATTTCGCACTCCTTCAGGCGAAAACTCTTTTTCCCCAATGGAACCCTCAAAATCTAAGCGAATGACCTCTCGAGCAATGCGCCCGGACCACATAATCACCTCCTCAATAGAGTTTACAACCTCAAAGCGGTTATCTCCCCAATAATCAGCTCCCCCGCTCAAATCAAAGACACAAAGCCTCCCCAGCCATCGGCTACCCAATGCGAAACAATATCGCATGGTATTTTTCCCAGCAGAGTTCAGAAGAATCACTCGCCCCAGGCGATCTCTCCCAAAGGACGATCCAAATCTTCCCCAGCTCATTCATCGTTCCCCAGCGAAACCTCAAATCCAATTCTTATCCCCAACGGAACCTCAAATCCAATTCTTACCCCCAGTGGAACTCTTTTCTTTTCCCAAGGAAATTCAATCACTCTTGGGTCGAAATTGACCCCGATCTTGGATCGTCACCTGAGTTAGGTCAGAATTAACCTCGGTCCTCAGTAGTCACCACTCTTGGGTTAGAATTGACCCCAGTCTTGGATCGTCACCTGAGTTAGGTCAGAATTGACCTCGATCCTCAGTCGTCACCACTCTTGGGTCAAAATTGACCCCGGTCTTGGATCGTCACCTGAGTTAGGTCAGAAGTGACCTCGGTCCTCGGTCGTCACCACTTTTGGGTCAGAATTGACCCCGGTCTTGGATCGTCACCTGAGTTAGGACAAAATTAACCTCAGTCCTCGGTCGTCACCACTCTTGGGTCAGAATTGACCCCGGTCTTGGATCGTCACCTGAGTTAGGTCAGAATTGACCTCGGTCCTCGATCGTCAATGTTCATGTTTAAGGCTAGTTTGGACCTTTATAACATAATAATTTACTTTAGGTTAGTTAGGGTTGTAACACACTAAATAGTGTGTTAAACGGAGGCTCGAGTAAGAAGTTATACCAAAACTACGAAACAAGGGCAAAATAGTCCATCCGTTAAGTGGTATTTTGTCTTATTATGGCAACAAATGTTTTGTTTTCATTGCTTGGTAAGGGTGGTGGATTCGGACGACTTAAAACCCTTATAATTACCTCCTTATTCATCCAAATTCATCCATGAGAGATTTGAAGCTTAAAGAAAGAGAATTAGGAAGTTAGGAAGAAAAAGTGAGGAGAAAATTGGAGAAAAATCCGTAGAAATTACGTAAAAGTCCCAAAGGTAATCCTAACCACAAATCTTGTGATTTTTCTGATATTACTATTTTAGATGATGGAAATCATCATTTTTTTACTAAACTTTCAGCCCTTGATATATGTGTGTGCTTAGATGAAAGTTTAAGTTAAGTTGAATGTACAAAACCCTAAAATTGCTTTGTTTTGAAACTTTGTTTATTCGAACTTCCATATATTTTTGTATACTTACTGGAATTGATTGATTACAATTGGAGATTAACCTGGACTCATATATGTATGACATATCCTAAAATAATGTGAAAATACCAAGAAATGAGTCTTTCGTGAGAGTTTGAAGTTCGGGTATGAAATCTGCCCCAAGGGTGAAAGTATGCATACCATATGTTTGATGTCTTACTTGACATAGCAAATGAACTTTGAAAATTATGAAATTTTAATATTATATTATTTAATATGTTTTATGAAATTGGGTGAAATATCATATAAAGTTATCATGTTTAAAAATTATGAAAATTCTTGAAAATTGATTGAACAATAGAGGAGCCTATAGGGCAGATTTGCGAGGTAGTAAAGCAATGGGCCTATCTCTCTCTAGGAAAATTGAAATATCGCACCATCTTTTGTATTGGAATCCTAATATGATAAGGATTGAATTACCAAGAATAAATGAATGTATATTTGGTCTATGAATTGGATATGTTAAATATATTAACATGGATTTGGATGGAACTTCACTTGTGATAAATGATTTTAATGGAATCTTGTGATGCTTATGGATTGAATTATGTTTAAATAATTCTTTGGATTATTGATATTCTTATGGTGATACTAATATTTTAATAATGATAGGAAGAGAAGAAGAGCTGATTGAACAAGTACCGGATAAAGGCAAGGGAAAAGCCAGTTAAACTGTCAAGGTGAGTGTACTTATGATTGTTTCATTTATATAGATATATAAATATAGCTCTAAGAGAAAGATTTATTTGAATACTTCGGTATTCGGGATTTGTTTGGATATTAAAATATCCAATATTGTTTGGGTCTTATGATCCAGGATTTATTATTGCCAATGGGCAAAATTATTTGGGTCTTATGATTCAGGATTTTTTATTGCCAATGGGCATACCTATTGGATCTTATGATCCAGGATTTGTTATTTCCAATGGGCAGAATTATTTGGATCTTATGATCCAGGATTTGTTACTGCCAATGGGCAGAACTATTGGATCTTATGATCCAAGATTTGTTATTGCCAATGGGTATGATTGTTTGGATTTTTATATCCACATATTCGATATAGAATTGTCATCTTATTGCAGGGAAGGAGTACCTCACTAAGCATAATGCTTACGGTTTATATTTTAACAATTTGAGGTTTGTACGCTGCGAGCTAGGATACTATATGACCGGTAACTTTGAGAGTTTCACCGTTAGAAGAGCTGGGGTTTACGTATGGCGATTTTATCATTGTCACACTTAAGATTTTAATATACTCACACATTGTATATATTGAATTAGCATGGGTTGAGTTGATCATAGTTAATCATTCTATTATATAATCTCTAATTATGACTCTGACGTTGACTTCGTTATGGCACAAGAATAATATTATGTTCATTATGCAAGAAAATATTAATAAATGAATTAAATATTTCAATGGGCTCGAGATTATGATCCAATTATTCTAATAACTAATGATTAGTATGGATATTGGGTTTGGGGTGTGACAATTATAGAATATCCAAGTTTTTGGAGATACAAAATAAATAGAACCTTCATCATGGACACTTACTTTTCTCCTCATCGGATTGCAATTAGATCCATAAATGTATTATTTTTTTAACCCTAGGTTTTTCCTTCAAAAATTGTTTTGGATTTTAATCTTTCTATTATTTAATTAAATGAAGATTCTCGGGCTGAAATTTCTATTCCGTATATAACAATCCCCAATAAATGGTATCAGAGCCTTTGGTTTGTAATAATTATCCATTTGAAAGGTCCATGTCATCCAAACAAGAAAACCCTAGGTTTGTATCTTGTGGGATTGTGTGTCTCTTTGTATGATTCCTTACTATCATGATTTTGAGGCGATTATTTTTCTAAACACCTTCCATCATGGTCACACATCTGTTTTTCCATGTGATTGGATCCTACAATGGTTTATCTGTAGTTATTTTCACTTCCAGACTCAATATGGTTGTAATAATTAGGTTTATGTAATTATTTCATTATCGATGTATTTGGAGGCAGTTACAAGGGGACATAATATTGATTTACAACTATAATCATGTATTTAGGTGGCTTTTAGTATTGGGAAAAGTTTCATGGAGTTTCATGAAGATTTGGAAGAGTTATGGATACTTTACATGAGAAATCCGATAAGAAAACCAAGCTATCACAACACAAGTCTTTTAAATCAGTCCAAAAGGAGAAACTGATTGATCCGCAAATTTAAATGAATCTGAATTGGGTCCAAATTGATCCCATCGAGTGCAGCCATATTTTGTGGTGTGATTTTTTAGTGTATTATAATGGTTTCTTATGGTGGTTCTCCCTCATTTCCCTTCCAGACCAGGTTGGATCACTCCCCAGAAGCAAAGATCTTCAAGAACTCTTCTTTGTGATGAAATCTACTTCAAGTTGGGCTCTATGTCAAAGGAAAGTCTTCTACAACAAGGACCATTGGTCTTGGAGAGTTCTACTTCAAGAAGTTATTGAGGCCATGATGGACAAGGGGAATTTTGATCTTATATTTTCTTGTAATTATTTATCTATTCACTTGCAATGTATCTTTATTTTATTATATTACATAATTCATGTGCTAATTAATTGGATAATTAATAACATCCATTTATGAAAAACATGAATTTTTGTTTTGAGACCGACCCAGACTACCATTTTTTCTTAAAAAAATTAGTGTTCATTTTATTCTTTTCTAAATTGAATTAAATCGGGTTAATTAAACTTAAGTTGTGCATTAAGTGGAGATCTTCGGGTTTTATTTAATTTAATTTTTTTATTTTAAGAGAATTAAAATGTGAGATCAAGATATTTAATTCATATATGTAAATTGGGAAATTACCCAATATTTAAATTCGGTATTTTGGAATTGAATAAGTTATTTTTTAAAATCCTTAATCTTTTCAAAATACTAAGTGGGAGAGGGGTTTCAACATAAACCTCACGGTCTCCATCGTTGTTTTCATGAATTAAGTTGTGGTTAATTTCTTGCATCAATTAGTTTTCCCTGAACAAATAAAATTAATCAAGTCATCCAAGATTCATTAAAGCTTTAAGTGATAGTTTCAAGAATTAGAATGTGAGTGAGTTCGAACCTCCATGGGGAAGTTCATCACTACCGAGTTCTATTTCGAGGAATGAACCGGTGGTATACATTAGACATAATTAATGATATCCTCATCTATGGAGTCACTGTCATTAATTATGGGACCCGAAGACGCTGACTATTCAATTATGTTGGACATAGGATCCTGAACTGTCCAGGTACATAATCTATAGACACAAGTTTATGTAGTTCAAAGTGGAGTTATCTAATCTCCCAACAAAAAATCTCGCTCGATAAGGGAACTAGGACGACTAGCGGGGTTTTTAATATAAAATGGCGGTAAGGGAGAAACTTTCAAATTAAAACAAAGTTAAATTTCACACGTATATTTTAAAAATAATTATCTTTTATAAATTTATGATTCCTTGATTTCAAAATGGAATCATCATTCAAACAAGTTGCTTCGATCTTAAAGGGTAACAAATTTACTAGGATGTATTATATTGTATAGAAAGAAACCTTGACATTATTCTTACAACTGATGAATTTAAGTTTATCTTGATGGAGGCCTACACTGCCAATCTATAGGAAGGGACACCCGAAAGGGATGTCTAACCCTAACAGTGGAGACAAAAGGATGATCAAATGTCTCGCTACTACAGAATGTCCTCTATGACTAATGTATTATAGAACCAATATCATCACATGTCCGTACAATAAGATTTTGAACTTCAGTGATATGTTTGGTGATCATAACCGTGCCACAGGGTTAGATGTTATGGCAAGGTTTAGCAACACCAAGATTATGAGGGTACTCCTATATAGGAGCACGTTCTAAAGATGATGTCCATATTTGGATAACTAGAGGTGCTTGGATTAGAAATCAATGGGGAAACCCAAGTTTATTTCGTGTGGCAATCACTACTGGAGTTCTTTAAATAATTTTTGCCTTAATTATTCCTGGAAAAAATTTGATTACTTACTGAAACAATTACTTAAGAAACTCTAGGTTACGGAGAGTATCAATAGTCATAAGGGTGTGCTTTAGGTTGATAATAAAGTCCCATCCTCTTTTGTCCCAAAAGGTAAAAATAAGAAGAAGGACACGCCTTAGGCACAACCTAAAGTTTACAAGCCCAACTTTAATACCCAGAAAGAAGGTAAGAAGAAAAAATGCATATGTTATGTCTTTAAATAGGATGGACATTAGAAGAAACAGTTACCCATATTTTTAGTCAGGAAGAATGGAAATGGTAGTTTATCCTGCATTATTGAGACACATTTTTTTGATGAAATATACTGGTACTCAGTGTGCAAATTCGAATGATAATAATCATGTTTGAATTTCTTTTTAGGGTTTCTAGGTAACTAGGGATCTTAGTGATAGAGATTTGTTTCTTTTTATGGGCCATCATCAGAAGGCAAAGAAGTAGGAAATTTAGTTTTAAATGTTGGTGAAGATAATAACTTAGCATTAGTAGATTGTTTTTACGTTCCTAGTGTGAGAAGAAAATTAATTTCTATTTCTAAGATTGTGATGAATGGATACCTGGTTTATTTTAATAAAGGAGTTTTTATTTAAAATGGAAAATATCTTATCTTTTCTGGAACATTGGAATATAATCTTTATATTATAAGACACGTCTCACCACTACTTCTTAATACTGAATCGAATATCTTAAAGAGAAACAACCTAAAGAGAAATGAACCTTCTAAAGTGTAACACCCCTTGAATTTTAGTGATTTTTATATGGGAATTAATTAAATTAAAAGGGAAAATTAATTCGGATCAAAATAAATATTAATTAGCGTGATAAGGATTAATGTTTATTGGTATGAATTATATTGAGTATTACTTAGTGAACGAGTAATAAATTGATGAGAACGTATTATGACTGTCGTGAGTGAGAAATATGGCAGTTACAGTAATTTAGTTGGGACGGGTGTGTGAGTCGTGTCGGGACTTAAAACATATGAAATAAAATGTGAATTAATTATGGGTCATCCAAATGGTCATTTCGTCGAAATAGTTTGAAAAGTGTAGTGGGGGGTTTGGATTGGGCCTCGGGGTATTTTTAGGACAAATCGGCACCCTGAAGGGGTATTTTGGTCTTTTAGATTTCTGGGGAAAAAGGACCTACGAATTTTAGAGGTTTATATCATCACTTATGTTAAGGGGGTTAGGGTTAGAAGTTACCAAAATGAAGAGAGGCCATTAGAGGAGGAAGAGAATAGTTCCAAGGCTTCCCACACCCTTTTTGCATCACCTCCACCACTGAAATTTAGTTCGGGAGGAGAGGAAGGCAATCCCAACACCTTTTTGCAGAAAATTAGATCTACAATTTCAGGCAAGAGTTTATCTTGTATGTTTCTAAAAGGTTATAATACCCATGTAGTGTAGGATTGGTATTTAGATGATGAATTGATGTTCTTGGGTTTTTTAAGAATTAAATACATAAATCTTGGGTAGGATTTGCTTGTAGATTTAACCCCCTTGTGATATCAAAATGAAATCAGTACACATGTGATGACTAGACTGGGAAAATTATGGGTTTAATGATGCATTTGCATTAAGAACTATAAAAGTAGGGTTTTGAATGAATATCGATTTGATATCTTGTTTTTAGGACTAATTTATGAAGATTCATTGATGTATTTATGTTAGAAATCACCCCTACATCTATTATTATTGTTCAAATAAGTTGGTTGGGAGTTTGTGAAGAATAAATGAAGGTTGTGGTGATTAAAAAATGGTGAAAATGCAAAAATTTGATTGAAGAAGACGAACAGTGGAAAAACAAATCGATTTGGCCCAAGGATGAATCAATTTGGTAAGCGAATCGGTTCAGCCCCTAGGCGAATCGATTAGTTTCCCTAAAATTGTGCTATTTCTCCATTTAAGCCTAGAAATTGTGAATAACTATTGGGGAAACTTTTGGGACATCTCTAAATTACAATGAGGGATATTATGAATTACAATAGGCTTTGGTATGATTGGGGCTTAGTGATAAATGATAAGAATTAGGGCTAAGATTACTCAAACATATTTTGTATTGTGAGTGAATTCGGGACAATGAGAACAGATCACGGAGAGATTAGTGAACCTATAATTGCGACTAGTAGTGTAGTAGTATATTAGCTACTGATATTTAATCAAAGGGTAACCAAAACCTTCAGGTAGAGAGTAATACTCGGGAATGTGATAGAGAGGGATATTCGTACGTTAAGTATTCGATATATATATATATATATATATATATATATATATATATATATATTTATTTATTTATTTATTTATTTATAAACGTATAATTTTTATAGGTAAAGTATATACCTATACATATTATATTATAGGGTGAGTGTATACCTATGCGGACTATATTATAGGTTGAGCGTACACCTATATTGAACCTATTTATAGGTTGAGTGTATTACTGAATAGATGATATTTATAAGTCGTGTGTATACCTATATGGATTTTAATATAGGTTGAGTGTATACCTTCAGACTTTATTTATAGGTTGGGTGTATATATATATATATATATATATACACACAATATATCGATATGTTGTGTGTATGCCTATTATATGGTTTCTTATGTATGTGAACATACCTACACTGCTTGCTATCACAGGAGGTTCCACGTCGTGTACAGTCTTATCCTGATGAGTCCATTGGTGGGAATTTAAGACTTGTGCCTCAGAATGTAGAACTTAGGGATTGAGCACTACTTGTGTATATGATAGTGTGACCGGTCATTTGGGTGGGTTAGGTGTGTACGTAGCACAAAGACTTAGAACAATGTTCGCCTCCAATATGTGTTGATTTGATTTATGGTTCGAGGGTGATATCCAAACCCATAGTCCTTAATTTAGTACGTAATGTACCAGGACTCGATAGCAGAATATGCATACTCTCACCGTGATTCTTAGCATTGTGATGCTGGAGATGTATATATAAATAGTGTGATACATATATACATGCATGTGTATTTTGTGACACCCCGACTAATAAAATACCGGGTGATCAGTCCTATACCAAATTAAAACAGGAATCCTAGTTGGTTCATTCTTAGCATCAGTGTCGAAAACCTTTTTTAAACTTACTAACCACCTAGTATTCCAAAAAGCTGGTGCCAAATTTTATCTTTTTAAATAAACCAAACAGTACATGCGGAAATAAATATAAACCATTCACACAACTGAATTAAATCAACTAAACAAATAATAAAAGGACATGCCGAATAAACCATCGGCCACCAAAGTCAATAGTTCAATACAAACATCCAACACCTGAATAAATAAGTTTGAAAACTGTACTGAAAAGTCTGGGCGACATGCCCTAAGTAACCTGAAACTGAAGGATGATTCCTACTCTAGGAATGAACGAACGATGTTTCTAATCCAAGCTCCTGCCAGCATCCACATATGCCGCACCTCCGTGTCCCTGGAATAGAATATCAATACTGGCGTCCCTGCGGCTGGACACCTAAAAGGTTTTGAAAATAGTTTTATAGCAAGGGTAAGAACCCAAAACATTTTGAAAATATTTTGCAAGTGAATTAACTGCAGTAATTAAAATATATGAATGCGCTCCATATTTAAGTTAGTGTCTCACTCTCTTGAGGACATTCTCACCCCTTCACTAATGTGCACACCTAATGATTTTCTTAATCCCACCTAGTTGTACTACCCCGTCCAACTAGTCTTGGTATAATCTCCCCTTGCCATGCTACTCTAACCCGAGTATAATTATCCATGGGTTATAAGTTATCTCACTAATTAACTTGATTAATTTCCTTTAAATAATATAATATAACTGTGACACAAGTTATATAAAACAATTACATCACACACTGTATTATTACCCACGTATAATATTTACTACCATTATATACGTACCTTTACCACAACATCCCTACATATATCATATGTATATCCATCCCTACGAGTATACCTCTCTGGATGATTCCCTCTAAAGTGCTATCTCATTAGGTGTGCTCACATAACCTAGTTTCCCAAGTTGGAATCGCTCACCAACCTGGCTCAAAATATAAACGTAGTGGAGGCGGTCATATTCCTTCCCTGAAAGTGAGATAAAACCCCTCATCCATATATTGGACGCTATGACCTGAGGATATACTCACCCTACTCCTCAAGCTAGGGGATTTACCCACATCGCACAACCTCCCTTGATAGCACTAGAGTATATAACTTATATAAATATCTAGTCCCTGATATTTAATAGCACACACAAAGTACACACATGTATATATACACTATCATCACACTGTATATATATAAAATATAAATCCAGAATTTACCGTGTACTAAAACCCGTAACACTAGCCTATATATTCCCGTGTCTATGGTCCGACTCAGATTTAATTAATTCACTCCTTAATAATTTATTACTTTCTCGAGTCTACAGCCCAACTCTAATTTAATTAATTTACACATTAATTAATTAATTAATATTAACCCGAGTCTATGGCCCGACTCTAATTTAATTTTTTTAGACATTAATTAATTAACGCCGATCCGAGTCTATGGTCCGACTCTAATTTACTTAATTTACACGTTAATTAATTTAGCACTTAGTGTCGCCCAACCATTATACCCGGACTTTCCCACTTGTCCCGTACATCATTAATACCCGATTCTATATTTCTCCCCATAACTAATTAATTACAACTAAATTCCTTTAATAATGTAGTGCCACTCAACTACAATACCCGAATATTTTTCCTCGATCCAAAATCAATACTTACGAGTTATTTCCCGAAATACATTCATCTCATGGCATACAATTATCACCCTCCTAAACCCAATTATATCACCTTATAATTTCTAATGAATATGTGCTACATATGATTTTTATCACTACATAAAAACTAGGGGAAAAATCTAAATTAAATTTCCCTTTATACATAAAACTGGCGAACCTGCCAAAATCCTGGGTCCATCGATCGATCGATCCCCCTGGGTCGATCGATCAATCGACCAGATCCCTTTCTTCTCCAGCTCATCCATTGGCGAAAATCTGAGGTTTCTTTTCTCAAATCTCAACCTCAATCCAGCCTATTTGTCATCTTTTTACATCTATCATGGAATATAATCATCATCTAAACCTTTTATCATCATTGATATTATGAATCTTTACCCACTCAAGAACACAAATTCCTATGGTAAAATCACAATTATCCTTCACAAATCTGATCCCACAATTAAAATAAATTCAACTCTAACACTGGTGTTCTGTTATGATTCTTATACTAATCAATAATGAATACTTTTATAACATCAATTGTACTGTCAAATCACTCAACCAATCAAATTTATAAAAACCCATTTCCTGCAATAGCCCACCCAAAAAAGAATTTAGGTTTACACTTGCCAAAATATGAATTGATTATCATCAATTTAAAAATAACAACATTTAAACACTTGCCTGGAATTTTTCGTAGAGTCTGATCCGTTGGTGTAGTTAAGGTGTTGATGAAGAACACTCACTTTTGTCCCTTAATTTGGCTCCAAAACCCCCCCAATTGGCTCTTGATTTTCTTTCCCCAAATTCTCTCTCAAGCCCTAGGTTTAAAATTTGTGTTAACTGTCATTCAACACTTCCCCAATTAGGTTTAAACCCCTAATCCTGTTTTTGGCCACATGGGCCTAATGAAAATGGCCCAAATCACCCCGTGTGGGTCCGGCTATGCCCAAAAATGCCCGAGACCCGATTACTACCCCCGAGTACTCTGTTTCGACTATCTCGACCCATCTGGACTCAACTGTGCACTCAGAATTGTCATCCGAAATACTTTATAACATTCTCCACTTTTGACCTCCAAAAATGCGATACACATTAATTCAGACAATTAAACTTAAAGTCGCCAAATATAAATAATTCTTCCCACTCAAATAAATTCTCCAAATTATAAATTTAAGTTTCTCCAATTTTAAATATTTTTATATCTCCCAAAAATAATTAAATATTAAATCCTCAAAATTACGGGGTGTTACATACTTCCCCCCTTACAAAGGAATTTCGTCCTCGAAATTAAGTTAAGCTTAGTACTCCAAGTCTCGAATATCACCTATTCATGTGCCTCTAAGCTCTTTACATCTATCTCTCTCGCTTCTAACTATGAGTTACACAATTTTGTATTTTAATTAACCAGGACGCCCATACGCCATGTATCCGTGCTTGACCGCACAAAAGTGGACTTAATTAACCCGGGTGCCCATACACCCTATCCCTGTGCTTTACCGCACGAAAGTTACCCGACTATGCTAGCCATGACCCATAATATAACTTCCAACCCGTAATCATATCACATATATGAATAATAACCGGAGTACCCAACCCATGTACTAAAGACCAAACATCTCCACACTTCCAACGTTGCACTTAGTTTCATGTGTGGGGCATCTCGCAAAGAGAAATCCAAACAAGGAACCCCCCAAACACTACTACCCAATATTATCGGTCGTGGAGATCTGTTAGACCCTCAGTCCGTAGTACGTACCCCCAAATACTTGTCTATTAACACAAAAGCACACATGCCTACCCTTATGCTACAAAAGACAACATAAAATATCGCGCCCTTACTATCACTAGTTCTCTCGCAAAATAAACCCCGAACTATCTTTCCCTACTCGAAAATAAATCTAATTACCCTGATTCACTTCCGTAAACACCCCTACTTACCAGGACAAAATATTAGAACAAAATACCTCATTATGTGTCTATCGCACCACACAATATAACATATATACACACATATATATAGGCTAGACACCCTCTCAGGTGTTACTTAGTAAAATTCATACCCTAGTGTCGCGAACACCAAACTTACCCCCACTATCCACAATAGTTCAAATCCATCGTTGTCCAGCCGATATTGGGAAAATCATCAACCCTACTTACATAATTATCGAAAGTAGTGACCCCTCGCATAATTCAAACATTCTCTCAGTTTATACCTCCACTCTCTTGTGTTTAACACCAAAGGACTCCGCTACCCCACGAATTTTTTTATCTACATACTATGGCTGCTACAACCAGCGCACCCACTAAATCAGACTCACTCGCGAATTTTAGTGACAAAAAAAATTATATTGTGATACCTCACTGTCACCAAAAACCTACCCCATGCCCATAGGATAAAAAGATAATTACCTCCATACTCTAGATGTAATGACTGATCCTCGGGTTCCTGAGCATCTTCCCCTTGCCCGAACGCACCCATGACTTGTTGTAGTGGTTGCACATCCATGAACTCTTCCTATAGTTGACCTTTTCCTCGCTGAGGACAATCTCTCTTCACGTGTCCCGCTTCCCCACAAACGAAACACCTCCTAATAAATTCACCCGGCCACTGATCCCTTCCTTGTTGGCCTTGTCGGAAGTTCTAGCCATCTTATCGATAACCTCCACACCTAAATCTCTTGGCCTGATTCCCATGCCGAGAATCCTGCCCCTGATGTCCCCCTATCTGCTCCTGGGATACCCCACTGGTACTGTTCCCTCCCTCTTTATCCGACTGACTGGGTTCCACTCCCCTCTTGCTTTCTTTCATGTGGAAGCGTTATTCCTGGAAGTGCAAGAGTGCAGCATTTATGACGTTTGTATAAGCTACTAATGCGGGATTACCAATTGCCTGATCCTCCAGACCAACCCATCCATGAACCTTGACTTCTTCCTTTCCTCATTGCGTACCTCCTTTGGTAAAAAAATTTGCTAAACGAGTGAATTCTTCCTCGTAATTGGCCACTGAACGATCCCCCGGAGTTGCCTCACCGAATTTTCTCCTCATTTCATCCTCGACTGCCGGCGAGAAATATTGGTGGTCGAGCCAAACCCAAAACTCTGCAATAGTTAATGTATCCCTTTCCTAAATTGTGGTGACCGACTCCCACCACTGTAGCGCTGCTCCCACTAACGTAAAAGTATCTAGCATTTGCTTTTGCACCTCATTGTAATCTACCATGCGTAGGTGATGCTGGATATCTCTTTTCCACTGACATGCTAGCACCACATCTGAACCTCCTCGAAATCTGGCGAATGCCCTTTTTGAAAAACCTTTCGTACTTGCTGCCACTTCGACTTCCCCGGGTGGACCTGAACATCCGGTACCACTAACGCCTGTTGCTGATCTCTTGGAAAGTATCTTGCCATTGCGACCATCATCGCTTCAACTGCCTGCGCCACTAATCCAAAAAGTTGGTGCCAAATTTTATCTTTTTAAATAAACCAAACAGTACATGCGGAAATAAATATAAACCATTCACACAACTGAATTAAATCAACTAAACAAATAATAAAACGACATGCTGAATAAACCATCGGCCACCAAAGTCAATAGTCCAATACAAACATCCAACACCTGAATAAATAAGTCTGAAAACTGTACTGAAAAGTCTGGGCTACATGCCCTAAGTAACCTGAAACTGAAGGATGATTCCTACTCTAGGAATGAACGAACGATGCTTCTAATCCAAGCTCCTGCCAGCATCCACATATGTCGCACCTCCGTGTCCCTGGAATAGAATATCAATACTGGTGTCCCTGTGGCTGGACACCTAAAAGGTTTTGAAAATAGTTTTATAACAAGGGTTAGAACCCAAAACATTTTGAAAATATTTAGCAAGTGAATTAACTGCAGTAATTAAAATATATGAATGCGCTCCATATTTAAGTTAGTGTAGCACTCTCTTGAGGACATTCTCACCCCTCCACTAATGTGCAGACCTAAAGATTTCCTTAACCCCACCTAGTTGTACTACCCCGTCCAACTAGTCTTGGTATAATCTCCCTTTGCCATGCTACTCTAACCCGAGTATAATTATCCATGGGTTACAAGTTATCTCACTAATTAACTTGATTAATTTCCTTTAAATAATATCATATAACTATGACACAAGTTATATAAAACAATTACATCACACACTGTATTATTACCCGCGTATAATATTTACTACCATTATATACATACCTTTACAACAACATCCCCACATATATCATATGTATATCCATACCTACGGGTATACCCTCTCCGGATGATTCCCTCTAAAGTGCTATCTCACTAGGTGTGCTCACATAACCTAGTTTCCCAAGTTGGAATCGCTCACCAACCTGGCTCAAAATATAAACGTATTGGAGGTGGTCATATTCCTTCCCTAAAAGTGAGATAAAACCCCTCACCCATATACCGGATGCTATGACCTGGGGATATACTCACCCTACTCCTCAAGTTAGGGGATTTACCCACATCGTGCAACCTCCCTTGATAGTACTAGAGTATATAACTTATATAAATATCTAGTCCCTGATATTTAATAGCACACACAAAGTACACACATGTATATATATACTATCATCACACCATAAATATATAAAATATAAATCCTGGATTTACCGTGTATTAAAACCCGTAACACTAGCCTATATATTCCCGAGTCTATGGTCTGACTCAGATTTAATTAATTCACTCCTTAATAATTTATTACTTTCCCAAGTCTACAACCCGACTCTAATTTAATTAATTTACAAATTAATTAATTAATACTAACCCAAGTTGAAGAAGGTATGCACTCGCTTTTAATAAATCTCTGATACCTATTTGAGAAAACGTGACTGTGTGATATTTGATTAAATTCGCATACTTATTTAATTAGGGTATATTTTTAAACAAGATTAATTCAGCCCGTAAACATGCATCTAAGTATGATTAATTTTTCAAACCATGTACGAAAAATAAAGACAACCGATATAGGAAAAAAACCTTTCGGGTAAAACCTTTTATAACACTTTGAAGAATTCACAAGACCTTTGACTTACATACAACCTGATAATTGCCCACAAGTGTGTAATTCATGGTGCCTTCAGCAAATCTTCAAAGATACGAGAGACAGCGAAATACCCTCAAAGCGTCGGTTCGTCGTCTTTGGCTCGTCCACACACAGAATGACTACGCTCGGCATCCACCGATCAAATATGAAGATCCCTTCTCCACAGAGGTTGAACAAAAGTAAAGTTGTTCTTAAACACCTAATAGTTCACTAAAGCATATGGTTGTTTTGTGAATTGAAAACAAAAAGGATTAAAACCCTAAACGAAGAAGCCAAAAAGGGTTCTTCTTTCGCAGTATTTCTGTTCGTCAAAACGCTGTGACTTCTTAATGAAAATGTTACCATTTAATGCGTATTTATAGAAAATATGCACCGCCTCGAAAATAGAGCTCGTTCGAACGAGATCAGCATGTCGCTCGAACGAAGGACAACTGTCGTTCGAACGAGATCACGCGACATGCTATCTCGCACGAACGACATGCTATCTCGCACGAACGACATGCAATGTCGCTCGAACGACTGTTGCGAAAAAATTATTATTTTAATGTCCGCTTCAACACTTAGAAAAAATACTCATTCTCAAATTTTGACGAAAAAGTCCGATCCAACACTTAGAAAATATTTTGTAAAAATATACCAAAATCTCTAAGTGAAAAGTTAAGGTATTAAAAACATAGCCTTACCAAAGTAAACTTTGCGGAGCCTTGAATGATGAAGAACTTGAGTAATTCGGATCTATCTTAGATGTAGATGTCTATTGAATGCTCTTCGACGGTGTAGCGGTATATGACATAATAAATTGATAACGGACCTATGAAAATATGTCCTTACACAAGTCTATGGTCCGACTCTAATTTAATTAATTTACACATTAATTAATTAACACCAACACGAGTCTATGGTCCGACTCTAATTTAATTAATTTACACATTAATTAATTTAACACTTGGTGTCGCCTAACCATTATACCCGGACTCACTCACTTGGCCCGTGCCATCGTTAATACCCAATTCTGTATTTCGCCCCATAACTAATTAATTATAACTAAATTCCTTCAATAATGTAGTGCCACTCAACTACAATACCCAAATATTTTCCCTCGATACAAAATCAATACTTACGAATTAATTCCCGAAATTCATTCATCTCATGGCATACAATTATCACCCTCGTAAACCCAATTATATCACCTTATAATTGCTAAGGAATATGTGCTGCATATGAATTTTATCACTACAAAAAAAGTAGGGGGGAAATCTAAATTAAATTTCCCTTTATACATAAAACTAGCGAACCTGCCAAAATCCTGGGACCATCGATCGATCGATCCCCCTGGATCGATCGATCGATCGATCGATCGACTAGTTCCCTTTCTTCTCCAGCTTGCTGTTCAGCCATTGGCTAAAATCTAAGGTTTCTTTCTCAAATCACAACCTCAATCCTGCCTATTTATCATCTTTTTACATCTATCATGGACAATAATTGTCATCTAAACCTTTTATCATCATTGATATTATGAATCTTTACCCACTCAAGAACACAAATTCCTATGGTAAAATCCCAATTATCCTTCACAAATCTTATCCCACAATAAAAATAAATTTAACTCTAACACTGGTGTTCTATTATGATTCTTATACCAATCAATACTAAATACTTTTATAACATCAATTGGACTGTCAAATCACTCAACCAATTCAATTTATAAAAATCCATTTCATGCAATAGCCCACCCAAAAATGAATTTAGGTTTACACTTCCCATAATATGAATTGATTATCATCAATTTAAAAATTACAACAGTTAACGACTTGCCTGGAATTTTTTGTAGAGTTTGATCCGTTGGTGTAGTTAAGGTGTTGATGAAGAACACTCACTTTTGTCCCTTAATTTGGCTCCAAAAATCCCCAATTGGCTCTTGATTCACTTTCCCCAAATTCCCTCTCAAGCCCTAGGTTTAGAATTTGTGTTAACTGCCGTTCAACACTTTCCCAATTGGGTTTAAACCCCCAATCCTGTTTTTGTCCACATGGGCCTAATTAAAATGCCCCGAATATCTTGACCCATCTGGACTCAACCGCACACTTAGAATCGTCATCCGAAATACTTTATAACTTTCTCCACTTTTGACCTCCAAAAATGCGACACACATTAATTCGGACAATTAAACTTAAAGTCGCCAAATATAAATAATTCTTCCCACTCAAATAAATTCTCCAAATTATAAATTTAAGTTTCTCCAAATTTTAATATTTTTATATCTCCCAAAATAATTAAATATTAAATCCTCAAAATTACGAGGTGTTACATCTTTATCCTACTTGTGTGTAATGTAGGAAGGTTAGATAGTGTATATCTAAAATTAATGTAATTATGAAATAATCTACTTAGTGGGTGATAGTTGTAAAGTTAGATAGTGTATATCTAAAGATGATTTAAGTATAACAATTTCATGAATTGGCTTACTGATAACATATGTGAAATGTTAATTATGCTTTATTAATAATTTAGGAGGTAATGTTAGTTATTAGTGCTACGATAGCGTACTATATCGGCGGTACGGGGGAAGTTAAAGAGATATTTAACTGAGGATTAATGAGTAAAGATTGGGACCTTGTAGCGTATTGTATGGGTGGTGGTGAGTGAGATAAACCTATTAGTGGTTAGGTAGTTATCGATGAGACCTAGTTGGGTTGGGTAGCATAGATAGGTAGGAGACGTTAGGGGTACACATTAGTTGAGAGGTGAGTAAATCAAGGGAGTGTATATTTAACTAACATGTGTAATCAATAACTAATTTTACACGGTGATAAATACTTGCTAAATATTTTTAAAATTTTTTCTCGGGCTCTCACCCATCTTGTAAAATATTTTCAAAACGTTTTAGGTGTCCAGCCACAGGGATGCCAATCTTAATGATTTGTTCTAGGGATGAGTAACTTCAGCCCTTGTGGATGCTTGTAGGATTTGAATTGGACGCTTTAGTTACTTCCTTATTAGATTAGGATGAAGTTCAGTTATCTCATTTGGGCATGTTGCCCCTTCAGCTATTTCTTTTATTCAGTTTATCAGATTTTGTATTTGCGAACTCAGTTTATTTGATTAGATATTTAGTTGGACTTTTGTATTGGGAACTGATGATTTATTCAGTATTAATTTATTCAGTATTTATCCTGTGAAGGATTTATATTACTACTAAATAGATGGTTTGGTGATTGTATTTATTTTTCGCATGTTGTTATTTAATGAAAGAAAAAAAAATTGGCACTGGTGTATTTAAAACGCAGGTGGTTAGTAATTTAAAAAGTTTTCGACAGTGAGGTTAAGAATGGACGAGATGAAATTCCTGCTTTATTTTTCTGATGCACTGATCACTCGGCATTTAAATAGGAGGGGTGTCACACCAACCCCACATCAATACTATAATTATTGTGATCTCTATGGTCACTATCTTGCTGAGTGTTTTAAAACGAGGCTTTACACATTAGTCTATACTAACTTTAACTACTCTAGACAAAGGCGTAATACTTATGTTCTCCCAAGCCAAACAAATAAAAACATTAACTCAAGAAAAAAATATCTCACTAAAAGGAAATCATTCAGGAGAATCCATTAAACCTTTTCTAAATCAAAGGCCAAGAATAATGTTAAAACTATGAACATTTGGGTTTGAAAATATGACCTATTACCCCAACTTTAGTGCAATGTTGTGATAACTGCGTTTAATGCCGAACGCTCCTCAATTGGATTTTACCTTAATTATGGGTAAACTACACACATGACCAGGGATGAACTAAATTGACAAACAAAACTGACTTCTTAGGAGGTAATGTTATGTTTGGTTATGGAATCTTATATCAGATCATTGGTATAGGAACTATATAAGAAAAAGGTCTTCTTTTTCTTAATTATGTTCTTTTTGTAAAAGTCTTAAAAGCCAATTTGTTGAGTATATCTCAATTCTGTGACTCCGATCACACATTTACCTTTTCTAAAACTGAATGCAAAATTTTGAACAAAGATGGTAACCGCATTCTTAAAGAAAACATAACTCTAGATAACTATTATACAATTATTCCTAGTAATAAGTCCTATAATTTAACAAGATTAAATGACTCTTATTTATGGCATAATAAATTAGGTCTTACTAACTTTGATAAACTATATATATTTGAGTTCTCAAGACTTGGTTTGAGGTTTACCTAAACTTAAATTTCATCAAACATTATTTGTGGTCCTTACCAAATGGGAAAAATGAGTAGAGCACCTCATAAGAAAGTTAAAGAAATAATGATTTCTCAAACTCTAGAACTTATGCATATGGATCTTATGGGTCCTTCACGTACTGAGAGCCTTTATTGCACCAGTAACATTATTGTCATAGTGGATTAATTTATGCAGTATACTTGGGTTACTTTTGTGAAAAAAAATCCGATACATTTCGAAACGTTTTGAAAATCCTTTTGAAAATTAAAAATGAGAAGGATACCTAAGTATCACATATTAAAATTGATATAGGAGGAGAATATAAAGAGACTAGTGTTGTAGAATATTGTTTTGCTAATGGTTATATGCGTGAGTTTAGTGCACCTAAGACTCCATGGCAAAATGGTATTGCTGAAAGGAAAAATCGAACAATCCAAGAAATGTCTAGGGTTATGTTAGATGCTAAAGGATTCACAAAATAGTTGTGGGTTGAGGCAGTCTAGACAACTTTTCACATCATTAGTGGTGTATACCTTAAAAAGAATACCAAAGAGACTTCATATGACCTTTGGTACAATAAAAAAACCTAATCTCAAATACTTTAGAACCTTTGGGAATGTCTGCTATATTTGCAAAGATAGAGAACAAATTTCAAAATTTGACACCCGAGGTAATAATTCCCAAACAATAGATCCTATCACGTCTACAATTTACATAACAAAGTCCTAATAGAATTTAATTATTAATGACACTAGCACAGGGAGTATTGATATTGAATTAATTGTTAAGGATGAGTCCGAAAATATTTTTGAAATTGACTCTCTTTAGACAGCTGATACATTGCCAACTGAAGTTCCTATAGTACGATTTTGGGATACAAAAGATCATCCCCTAGATAAGTAAGATGGTAACCTTTAGGAGTCTGTGTGAATAAGATCCTAACTTTAAAACATGTCTAACTTTGCATGTTTTGTTTCTCAAATAGAACAAAAGAATGTAAATAATGCCCTTAATGACCATTACTGGATCGATGCTATGCAAGAAGAGCTATCTCAGTCAAATAGTCATGGCGTGTGGTATCTTGTTCCTTGATATGAAAATAAAAATGTTATCGGTACCCATTGGATTTTCAAAAATAAAATTAATGAATCCAGGAAAATCATTTGAAATAAGGCTAGACAGGTAGCGCAAGGATACACTCAAATAGATAGAATAGACTTTGCTGAGAACTTTTTCTGGTGGCAAGACTCGAGTCAGTTCATCTCATCCTTGATGTTATGTGTCATTTTCAATTCAAAGTCGTCCAAATGGATGTTGAGTTCACATTTTTTAACGGTATTCTGACTGAGGAGGTTTACGTAGAACATTCGAAAGGATTTACTGATCCCTCATAACCTAAACATGTTTTTTGATTGAAAAAGGCTTTGTACAGCTTAAAGCAAGCCCCTAGGGCCGGGTATGAACCTCTCTCAACGTTTTTAGCCAATAAAGGGTTTGAGTGTGATGACAATGACCATAAATTATTTTTTATATAAAACAAACAAAGATGTTTTTATCACACAAATTTATGTTTATGATATTATCTTTGGTTCTACTTCCCTTACACAAGTTGATAATTTTTCTAAAATTATGCACAAAGAATTTCAAAAGTCACTTATGAGGGAGTTATAAAATTTTATAGGTTTGCAAGTTAAATAATTTACTGATGGGTTTTTTATTTCTCAAATTAAGTATGCAAATAAATTAATCAAAAAATTTAGTTCAGAAAATGCTAAGATTGCATGCACTCCCATGGGTACTAAAACTAATATAAGTAAAGATGAAACTGGGAAAAATGTTGATCCTACTCTTTATTGAAGTATGATAGGAATTTCATTATATCTCACTGCTTCTAGACTTGATATTATTATATGTCACGTGTGTTTATGCACAATACCAATGTGCCCTAAGAAATGTAATTTATTGTGTGTTAAAAATATATAAAATATGTTAAAGGCACACATGAATATGGCATATGGTATAAAAGGGTCACCATTAGTTCCATTGTTGGCTATACTGATGGTGATTGGGAAAGGTGCTTCGATGATATTAAGATCACTTAAAGTGCTTGTTATTATGTTGGGAATAATTTAGTTGGTTCTAGTAGTAAGAAATAAAATTGTATATCCCAATCTAATGAAGAATCTGTGTATATTACTATTGGAAGTTGTTGTTCTTAGTATTTATGGATTAAATAGATGTTATCTGATTATGGAATTTAAGAAAAACTAATTAGCCTGTTGTGTGATAATCAAAGTGCTACTAATATCTCAAAAAATCTTGTTCAGCACTCTCGCACAAAACTTATTAAGATTAGCTATAATTTTATTTGTGAACTAGTAAAATCAAAATAACTTATTATAGAATATTTATAGGTGTATAAACAACTAGGTGATCATTTTACTAAGCCCTTAGACTATATAAGATTTAAGTACTTAAGAAAAATCCAGAGGGACGATTATGCTTGATTGATTTTCTGCCTTAATTAGTCATATTGTCCATCTTATATCTATTGAATAATAGTTCTCTGAGGATCTAGGGCAAGGTCATTTAATAAACCATGAAAGACTCCTCATTTATCTGTTTGATATAGGGGACTCTTGACATGACCTGTTACTATCACTTAAAATAGGTAGAATTTTTTAACTTTATACTCTCTCTTGACATTACCCATTATCTATTTGAGACAAAATGGGGGAGAAGTTTGAGTCCATCCAAAATCTTCTATTAAATTTTATTTTGATACAACGAACTTCATTGTTCATCCCGGATATTAGGGTATTGATATGTATTTTAGTTGAGTTATGTAAGCTAATTTCTTTTCTTTCACTTATTTTTGGTTCTAGGATGGGTTGGGTAGTTAGAACATTGTATTGGATTACAATTTTTTTCTTACCTACGAATACCCATGATGTACTCAAAGGGATTATGTCTCCAATATCCAAAAGGGGATATTGAAACACCATATATGGTTGATTTACTGGGCTTTTCAACTTTTTTGGATATGAAAACAAAATATTTTTAGTTGCCAAGAGCCCCCTTCATAAGGTACTACAAAATTCAAGTTAGAGTATCTACATCTACTTCAGCCTGACATTCTCACTTGATCTCGAAAAGGTATAAAATGGCACACTTTTAGACACCTTATCATATAGACTTCATTAATTGTGTTATAATGACTTTTTGGGATTTTTAAAAACTGTTAAAGATTTTTTAAAAAATTTAAATAAATTTTGGGATTTATTTGGATTTAAAGTCAATTTCTAAGATTTTTTTTAAAGTGATGAAAATCAATTTCTAAAATCGTTTGGGGGAGGAAACTAACATTTTTGGAAACTCTAAACCCCCTTTGTCACACATGTAATCAACCAATTGTGAGATTGATACGTGTATACTACCTGCTTGATTCCTATTGGCTGCTTGTGTGTTTGTTTATACTCACTCAACTGATACACATTATGGACCATAGATCTAGTTTAATTAATAGCCCTTTTTGAATCATGCAACGATCCATGCGTTAACCTTTTTAACCAATCAGTTGCTAGGAATTGAAACCGGTTATAACCAATTGTTCCTAACTTATATGAATCATTTTCAACCATTAGATTTTGATCGAAACGATAAAATTGATCTCAGCTATCCATTTCCCTCAACTGTTCCAGAAGTTTCCCTCTCCACTATATAAATGGCCCTCGTCTTATCATTTGAAGTCTTTTGCCATATAAGGGAGAGAAGATAGATATAGATGGATATATAGATAGATATATAGATAGACAGGCAGACAGATAGACAAACATATAGATAAATAGACAAATAGATAGATAGAATGTGTGTGTGTGCGCGCACGCTTGTGTGTGTGTGTGTGTGTGTGAGACAGAGAGAGAGAGATAGATAGAGAGAGAGAGAGGAGCTTGGAGAGAGAAAGAGAGAAAATCTCTAGAAAAAGATAGAAAAATTATTTTTGAAAAATAGGAGTGAGATTTAAGTTTTTCAAAATAAAAATAAGGTTCTCACCTTCGGATTTTTATGAAAAAGCTTATGAGAAAATCTTCTTTTTATTGGTTTAAAAATTAGGGCTTTCTTTTGAGAGTTTAGAATTTAGAGAGATTTTATTGCATATTTATTACTAAAAAATTCCTCTAAATCCAATTTCTCTTGAAAACAACATCCACGAGTTTAAGGACTTGATTTTTTTCCATAAAATCATGGCTATATAAATGATACATTTATACACTCTAGTATGTTAGGTCTGTTTATATGAACCTTTCTTGTGTAATATATTGGTAGAAATATCCTATTTTTTGGATCTCTAACAAATATTTCAAAAGGCTTTTAGATCCACAAAAATTTAGGTCTAACACTGTGAATATAAAAATAATTTTCTCTTACATGTTTAGATATGATTATGTTTTATGTTAAACTAATTTTACATTTTGTGAAATATGTTTTGTGTATATAAATAATTTCTAGATCTATGTTTAAAATATCTAAGTTAGATCTAAATTCTTTGAATTGTTATGATATTTAAAGTTTTCAATCAAGAGCATATAGAACATCCTTTGTAATTTGTAGGCATGTTTGTATAAATGTGAGTGTGGTGTTGCATAGTCATTTAAGTAGATTATACACACACTTTATCAATTCTTCACACACTTCTCATCTAAAAATGTATATTTTTTTCTTAAGAGACCTGTGATAGAGTTGTTGTAAAGAAAAACTGAAGGAAGAAGGAATTTCAAGTTATTGTTGGGTCAAAAAAGAGCCTATAGGAGGTGTAGCTCTGGGAATTTTAGATATATTTCTATTTAATTTTGATCCTATTATTGCTTGTTTGCAACTTGTAATCGTATTACCTTATAATAGACTTTGTTTGTGGCATAGAGGTTAACTTGGGTGTTACCTCAGTCTTTGGGATTTTACCACGTAAAAATCCCGTGTGTCAAATTCTGTGAATTCTTCTTAATACTTGCAAGATGTCTTCTGTCTAAGAAGTTTACGAAGACGTACAAATATTTTTGAAAAACATGAGTTACCAAGATTCTTAAAGATTTCTAACTATTTTTATACATCTTGTGCGAAGTTTAATTTTTAATGAAAAAAAGTTTCTTCAAAAAGTTTGTTCAGACTCTTAACCTAACATTTAACTTTGTTAAAAACTTGGATAAGTAATTCCATAAAATTGGGAAACACCAAAGATATAAGACAAAATATTTACCAAAATTTCTAATATAAGGGGGATAATATTAGTTAAAAATTATGCTAGAACTTAAGTCAAAGTTTTACCTTCTTTTTTTATGATTCATCATCTTACTTAACTTGAGCCTGGACCTTTATCTCTTTATTGTTCATTTTATATTTGTTTTGAACAATCGGCATGCGATCTTATGTTCTTGTTTAAAACTCTCATCATGTTATTTTCCTTTAATGGAAATATTTTCTTGATTATGAATATTGGATATAAATCTCGAACTTTGTTAAATAGGAAAATAATTCTTATATTTTTAATACTTATCAAAATGGTTCTTGGTGTTATTCACTTATTGAATAAATGTTAGTTATTCCATGTAAAGCCGTTGATCTTATATATGATAATAGAATCTAAATTTCTATTATTTCCCTTAGATGTTATTCTCTTTCCCCATATAGTGTATCTTAAAGGAAGAAAGAATTACATATAATAATCTTATTCACATCCACAAGTTGAAAGATCCTACTTCATTGGTGATATGAGAACCAAAAGTCAGTGCAGCTTCTTTAGTAGCACCATTTAAAAAATTCTAGCTCTCAGAATTGCAACCATTCTTCCTAAAATGATTTCTCACAACCAATCGATCTTTGTTAAAAGGAGGAACATTAGGAAAAAAATTATTTTATCTCAAGATATTTTCTTTGACATCAATAAGAAAAATGAGGGTGGTAATGTATCTTTTAAAGTGGATATGGAGAAAGCTTATGAAATATTTTTGCGAATTTTACTCATTAAAGCCTTGCAATGTTTTGGTTTTAGTGAGACATGAATTAAAATGATTTGGAGACTCATTTCTAATACTTATTTCTCTATTTTAGTCAATGGAGATTATTATGGCTTCTTTGAAGCTTACAAGGGTCTTAGGTAAGGAGATTCCACATATTCAGATTTATTTATCATTTATGCTAACATACTTTCTAAAAACCCAACCGTGTTGCTTCTTCCCAAGGCTTCAAAACTTATAAGACTCTGATTGGGAGCACTGATATTTCTCACATAGCCTTTGCCGATGACTTAATCATTTTTTTACTCAGGACAAAGTCAGTCTTTGCTAAAAATCAAGAAGTTGTTATCCCAATGTGAGGAAAGATTATGAAACAAAAGAAAAGCATGTCCAAACGTGCCTTTTATTAATCAAAACACCTTTTTGTCACAACCTATATGAAAAAATATTCTATTACGCGTCACATCCTAGAATTTTAGGCATAATGGTAACCACAATATAAAAATAAAAGTACATAGTACAAAAAAATTGCTATTAGCACCGAACTTTATTCATACCATGGTCCCTGAAGCACCTTATATATTGCAACCACGTGTCTTTTACGATACCAAAAATTTAAACAAAAGGAAATTACACATTATAACTACATCAGTCGCTAATTAATAGTAGAACAATCCATGTGGTTTTACTTATTTTGTTAATAACTTCCCAAACTTACTTAATTAATACGAACATTTGTGATGATACCGAAAAGTAGACGGGTTCGGGCGGTATTTCGCCTCCTCAAGCTCAGGGTCCATCTAGAAGGGAAAAATAAGTAAAACTTTACCAGATAGATAACTCTAAGCTAATAATAATTTTAAAAAATAACTTTGAGTATCAGCAGAATAATTTGAATATATTTTAAGATAATATGTAATGGAGGTGAATCTTGAAGTAACAATAACTTGAATGAAGAAGTGTAAATAAAACCATAAGATGATGAAAGAGAGAAAGACTAATCGTTTCAACATGGCCGACCACTTGGCATATCACGTGAGAAATGTGCAAAGGATGACTTCCCCAAGTAATCCTCGATTCTGAAAGATAAGATCAATTCTTGAAAATTGTATCTGGTAAGATTAACTAATAGAGCGACGTGAGTTAATAGGACTTGAGCCTAGTTGAGATAAGTAAAAAGACACCTGAAAATGGAGGATATTTATGTTTATAAATATAGGCAACTCGTTAAACAATTGAGATATGTTGTAAATTTCATGTAATAACAAGGACTCTCATTTATCATCCCTAGCACTCTAGTCATTACCGTCACCCTTATAATAAAAATTATTTCCCTCTTTCTCCAGCGGAGGTAGGCTGACCTGACGGCGGATCCATGTACATAGTCTCGTGTATTAATTATTCATTCAAAGACTTCTTGGGTAAATTATATAAATCTAGAATCAATTGTGGGAAGATCCCCTACAATGATATAACTAAAAATAGAAATATCAAGTGAAAAGGGGAAAACTTTTGGATAATTTTTAAAGAAGATAACCCATAATTATCGCATTATAGAGGCTTAGGGTTAATATCAATGCAAGATAACAAATCATCAAATATAAAATTTGAGATAAAGTAACATTAACCACAGTAACATAAATGATCCTAAACTCCAAAGGGCGGGATCCATATGATAAGCAAAAGTATTTACCGAATACCCCGACTCCTATAGGCTAAATGACACTACCGTGGGTAGAACGGTAGTTTATCCAGTGGTTATAATGGATTCTATAAAAGGGTTTAGTGAAATCAGATTTAAAATAATATCATCGATTAAAAAATAACATAGGCCTTTAAAATCAAATCGAGCCAAACGTATTGTGAACTGCACAAATGGGTTCATAAATGAGAAAAAGATTTTCGAGCTATCACAAAATGATATAAACAATTGATGTAATCAAGAAAATTGCATAAAATAATACCCAAATATAACTTACTTGTTTAGATTAGGGGCTTATTTCTTTAAACTTAATTCATCTTGTAAAAGTAGGGAACCATGGTTGTTTGTAATTAAATAGAATAAGTATGACCTTCTTTGTAAAAAAAATCAATGTAAGGTAGTTATTATGAAAGGAAAATAACCTTAGCGTTTCAATTAAAATTTTTGTTTGGTTTTTAATTACCTAGGTTTATAGACACATCAGACATTAGGTATAATAGAATTTTATGTGCCTTAACCGGTAGGCAAAATTTGGGAGTTAATTCCTAGATTGAAAAAGTTAAAGGGTTTATGTGTAAAGTAGTTTTTATTTTTTTAATTTCTTTTTTATAATTTCTATAAAAATGGTTCTTAGCTAACCAAATAGGCTACTATCATATACCATTTTTACTAGAAAAATACAATATATTTTTTAATTAATTTTTTTTGATTGATCACACACAAAACTACCCAAGTTCTCTCATTGACCTCACTCTCGCGAGTGTAGGACACTTTATCCCCTAAGTTCGTTCGTTTGACTTTTAGGTTTGAAATCTTTGACTAAGGATTGCGGGTTGTACAAAATACCATTTTATTTCATTCAAAAGCGAATATTTCTATTTTTCATGAGGATTTTGAAAATATATGTTCTATTGATTGAAGTTGCTGACATAGATGTAACTAGGTTTTGTAAAAAAGTTCAAGGTCTAACTTAAGATTCATGGTTTTATGCTTAAATTCGAGCCATGACATGTTTATGGTATTATTTTTGGTTAATAATAGGATTTAATGGCCTTGGTTTCAGGTCTTAATTTATCGCTTACTAAGAGAATTTAATCTCTGAAATTTTTTAAGCCATAAAATAAAAATGGTGATTTTAAGTGGAAAAACTGGTTTATATACAAATTGGCCATTGCACCTAGGCTCCTGATAACTAGAGTTCAAATTTTCCAACCTTGAAACTAGTTCAAGGTCAGAAACATAAAATTCACCACAAAAACTCAAGCTACAATGGTGTTTTCCGTTGTTCGGTCATATTCAATGCTAAACCAATGTAAAACTTAACATATAAATTCTAAAAGAGACTTTAGGTTGGTGCAGAAACCCAACCAAATTTAAAGAATTAAATTTAACACAAAAAATGACAGAATATCAACATTTTCTATATTTGAGCTTTGATTTTGAGTAGCGAATAGGTACATTTTACAGTGGTAACTAGGGGTTTTTATAGGGTGGAGGAGGAGAGATGATTGGTGGATCGGGAGGTGGATTTCAAAGTGTCTTTATGGGAGTTTTGGTATATAGGGTAATGGGTACAAATGGTTTTGTGACAACCCACTCTTCGAAATAAGGGGTGGTTATCCCGATACCTCGGCATAACGGAATCCTGGATTGATATCATCCTCAGCATCATATCAATAATTAGGTATATGGGTAAGCCACTCTATAAATCAGAAAGCAGGTTGTCAAAATTTTAATTTAATAAAGATTTAAGGAATAAATTAAACAACCCAAATCTGACAAAAGTGGAATTTCCATGGAACATATAGATAATTAACCAAAACAATATACAATAAAAGAACCGAATAATCTGTCGGTCCACAGTTACATCGCAATGTTTCAACAAACTAATATATAAGCTACATACTACATCCATTAACAATTACAAAAGATGGGCCACTAGCCCGAATGTAAGACCCGATCAGAACTAGATTCCAAAAAGGAGGGCATCTAACAACATCCTGTAATAATCCGCAAGGTCATACAGCTCGTCAAAAGCATAAGAAGGGAAATTCGTAATGGGCGCCCTTGCGGAGGAGCACCTGAGCGGATACACAATATGCATAACATAAAAAATGAACGGATCAGGGCCCGATTGATATATGATTCCCAGAAGAGTAAGAAACATGATAGATGTGGACAATGAATCGTACTTATATGAAATGAGAATCTAACAACCTAATCATAAAATGTGATAATGCAATTATATAGGTTTCTAACAATTATAAAATTAGGCAAGACAAATTAAATTAATTCTCATTTCTTTCCATCACTTATCATTTTCCATTCCTTAACAGGAATATAATTACCATCACATATATTATGGCAATTTGCATACCTCAAGTCCCACTTGAGTTAGAAAGGTTACATTCATATACATATAACGTTTCTAAAACCTCCCCTCCGAGTTTCCTCATTGGGCGCGCCCCTAAATGACTATCATCTTCCAGGGCCTATCTATACAAGACAACCTGGGCACGTAAACGCACGTCGGGAAGTGGCCATATGACTGCGAGTGAGTCATAACCACACCCGGAATTACCTCACTAGCGCAGAAAAACATAAACAAGACCGCATATGGCCGAGGACTATAGTCAGCCTGCATTCAATAGTCAGGGGACATCACCTCATGCGCGAGCTTCCCTTATGATAGCTTTTAGAGAGGTGTGTTTAAGTAATTTAACAATTACTAAATTATCCCATTTTCATTATCATGAATCTCATGTGTTTCATTTTATTTGAAACATTTATCTTTGAATATTTCTTATTCAATTTCATCATATCATTAGGTCCCAAAGTATTCTCTAAACCATTTCTTGAATTCTCATAAGACCCAGGATTTTATATACCACCAAAGGGCTTCTAACATCTCCACATATGGGCTTAGAACTCTAACTTTAACTAATTTCCCAAAAGAGAAGTGATACCTAAGTATCACTTCAAGTATCCCAAAACTAACCCCAAGTGATCCCACTTAACTATAGGGTAACGACCAAACTCAACTAGGACTCTAAAATCCTAGTTTCACTTCATACAAGAAGGGTCCTAGGTCATAATCCTAAAAAGGGGGTAAAATTTTAAAGAGAAAAATAACTGAAAAATAGGCTTTTCGAATCGATTCGGACTAGCCGAATCGATTTGGGATCTCGAAGGCGAATCGATTTGGACTAGCCGAATCGATTCGGTCAGGAAAAAGGAGATTCTGCATAAGGCCGAATCGATTCGGACGAACCGAACCGATTCGGACAACCCTGGCTTGGAATCTGTCTCCCAGCGAATCGATTCGTCCAGGCCGAATCGATTCGATTCTGCAGAATTTCCAAATTTTGTTTATGAAGTCTTTGACTCCATATTCTACCCAACTTCAACCCATTCAGATCCCTATCCTTTAAGGCTACCAAATGATCATAAATGCATCATCCAACCAAACTTTACCCCCAAACCATATCAATTTAACCTTCAAATATCTAAAGCCCATAAATCAAACAAAACCCTAACTTCCATAAACCATACATATCCATAACTATCAATGCAATTTACTCTACTTAAATCATAAAATAGCAAGTAGATAGCTTGCCTCAAGTTTGCAAGTTCAGAATTTGATGAAGTAGTAAGCAAAACAATCACCCAAGCTTCAATCTCTCCTATTCTCCCAAGGTTTATTCTTACTTTTTCTTTCTCTAGGCTTAACAAGGTAATTTGGGGAAATAGTGATTTACTCAAGACATAAATCGTGGCTTAGATTAAAATTTCTCATTTACTCAAGACAGCTTCAGTGATTAACATGCGATAAAATAATAGGCAAATTTCTCATTTAAGTTACTACCAGTAGAAAGTTCTTGGAAACCAGAAATACAATATGGTACACAATTTGACTCTCACGAACCTCCCGGAACTAATGGCACCCTCCAAATTATCATTTGAAGATTTTTATAATATATTTTTTGGTCCCGATTCCATTTTAAGCCAAATGTCATTTTTTAAAATCATATGATGTTACCAAACATAATATAGCCAAATTCACCTCTACATACGGTAAATATGCCACATCATAGTAGATATTAACTTGCCTTTCTTAATTTAATACCTACTCTACAAATCAACATCTTTATCTAATCAATATAATTAGCAGATTAAATATAAAAATAGAATCTCAAAAGCGAGGGTTGTTACATACTTCCCCCCTTATGAGAATTTTGTCCCCAAAATTCAAGCGTACCTCGTATAAAGAGATGCAGATATTTCTCTCGCATGACATTCTCGCACTCCTACGTAGATTCCTTGTCATTATGGTGACTCCATTGAACCTGCACCAAGGAAAGACACGAGACCTCAATCTACGCTCCCCATTCTCTAATATAGCAACCGGTTGTTCTTCATATGAAACATCGGGTTGCAAATCAATATCCTCGAAAGGAATGTGCCAAAGCGCACCTTCACATCTCCTATACTTCTTTAGGGAGGAAACATGGAATATATCATGAATTTATTGCAATGGTTCCGGTAAAGCAAGTTGATATGCTATGGGACCCACCTTTGCAATAATTGGAAATGGTCAAACAAAGCGCGGCGCAAGTCTCCCCTTTTTACCGAAATTCTTTATCCCTTTCATGGGCGACACTCTAACCAAAATTGGTCCCCAATCTCCAATTCCATGTGCCGATGACCCACATTGGCATAGCTCTTTTGATGATCTTGGGCTATCCGAATGCGATTCTGAATCAACTCAATCTTCGAGGAAGTATCTTGGATCATTTCAGGCCCACGAAATTTATTATCACCCACTTCCAACCAACAAGCGGGTGATCTACACGGCCTTCCATACAAAGCCTCATAAGGTGCCATTCCAATTGTGAATTGGTAAGAGTTGTTATAAGCAAACTCAACCAATGGGATATATTATTCCCAGCCACCTTTGAAGTCAAGCATACACATGCGAAGCATATCCTCCAACATTTGATTTACCCTTTCAGTTTGGTCGTCTGTTTGAGGATGGTATGAAGTGCTTAACTTCAATTCAGTTCCCATCGCTTCTTGGAAACTCCTCCAAAAGTGGGAAACGAAAATTTTGTCTCTGTCGGAGACTATATTCAAAGGCACCCCATGGAGTCTCACCACCTCCTCGATAAATAAGAGAGCATACCGAGCAGCGTCATAATCTGTACGCACTGGTAGGAAGTGTGCCGACTTTTTCAATCGATCGACAATTACCCAAATAGAATCACACCTGCTTTGTGATCTCGGCAATCCCATAATTAAAGCCATCGATATACTTTCCCATTTCCACACGGGAATCTCTAACGGTAGCAACAAACCTGTCGGTTTCTGATGATCAATCTTGACCAGTTGACAAGTAGTGCATCGGGACATAAATTCTGAAATATTCCTCTTCATACCCGGCCACCAATACTGACGGTGCATATCCTGATACATTTTGTCCCCACCAGGATGAACCGTAAACCTAGACTCATGAGATTCGACCATCACTGCCCGCCTCAAATCTCCTTCCTCTGGAATGATGAGTCTTCCATATAAGCGTAACCCACCCTCGGAACCAATCGAGTAGGACTCCACTCCCTCGGACAGTAATCGACGAATATGGTCTTGACATTCCTTATCCCTTCCTTGAGCTTCTACCACCCTAGCCACAATGGTAGGAGTAACAGTCATTACCGACATGAACGCTCTCACCATCGTATCCTCCTGACTGAGTTCCTTCCATTTAGCTTTCCAAACCTCAGCTAATTCTCCATTAGGCTTCCTACTCAAGGCATCCGCTACCACGTTGGCCTTACCCGGATGATAATGAATATTAGATTGATAATCTTTCACGAACTCTAACCATCGGTGCTGTCTCATATTCAAGTCCTTCTGTGAAAATAAATATTGTAGCGATTTGTGGTCCGTGAAAAGACTAAACTTCTCTCCCAAGAGATAATGCCTCCATATTTTCAAGGCAAAAAACAACTGCGGCTAGTTCTAAGTCATGCACCGGATAGTTTCTTTCATGGGGCTTCAACTTACGGGAAGCATAAGTGATAGCCCGTCTCTCTTGCTAAAGTACACCTCATAATCCTTGAAGAGATGCATCGGTGAAGACTAAATATTCCAATCCTGGTTTTGGCAATGCGAGGACCGGAGCCGAAGTCAATCTATATTTAATCTCATCAAATGCATCTTGGCAGGAATCATCCCAAATAAAGCTCACCCCTTTTCGGGTCAAGTTTGTCAAAGGGCTCGCTATTTTAGAGAAACCCTTGATATACCGACGATAATAACCCGCCAATCCCAGAAAACTATGAACTTCGGTAGGTGTCATGGGGTGACCCCACTCCCTCACTGCAGCTACCTTGCCTGGATCCACTGATACACACTGGGACGTCACCATATGACCCAAAAACTGTACTTCCTGCAACCAAAAGCCACACTTCTCGAACTTGGCATACAGTTGATGGTTTCGTAGTCTCTGTAGGACCGACCTCAAATGTATAACATGATCAGACTCTGTTCGAGAATAGACTAAAATGTCATCGATGAACACAATAACAAATTGGTCCAAGAAATCCCGAAAGACCCTATTCATGAGATTTATAAATACAGCAGGGGCATTGGTTAGTCCAAAGGGCATAACCAAAAAT
This sequence comes from Sambucus nigra, assembly GCA_949130495.1. Classification (NCBI taxonomy): domain Eukaryota; kingdom Viridiplantae; phylum Streptophyta; class Magnoliopsida; order Dipsacales; family Adoxaceae; genus Sambucus; species Sambucus nigra. The sequence goes on along the minus strand of OX422210.1, from coordinate 447,011,229 downwards.
TCATAGGATCCGTACCTCATAAGAAAAGCAGTCTTGGATACGTCCTCCTCTCGTATCCTCAATTGATGATACCCCGTCCTCAAATCGATCTTAGAGAATTACATCGCTCCTCGAAGTTGATCAAATAAGTCATCAATACGAGGTAAAGGGTATTTATTCCGGATGGTGACCTTATTCAATTCTCTATAGTCCACACATAACCGGAGAGAACTATCTATTTTCTTAACAAACAACACTGGAGCACCCCATGGCGATGTGCTACGCCGTATAAATCCCTGCTCCAACAACTTTTGAATTTGATCTCTTAGCTCCCTCATTTCAATAGGAGCCATTCGGTATGGAGCCCTCGCAATAGGCCTCGTTCCCGGCGCTAAATCAATCACAAATTCAATCTCTCGGCTAGGAGGTAAACCCGGTATCTCTCGAAATACATCCTCAAAGTCTTTTACAACTGGAATGGAACCCAAGGGAACGACTACATCCCTAGTTATTTCCTCGACAATGCAATATAAATAAGTACAAGTACTCCCCTCTAAACGAGGTAAAACTACTAGGAACATTTCTTGTCCCGGCACGGCGAAGACTATACTCTTCCCGTAGCAATTTACAATAGCATGATTTTTCATCAGCCAATCCATACCCAAAATCACGTCATACCCGACCATATCCAGGACGAGTAAATCGGCCTCAAAATATAAATTACCGAGAGGGATTTCTATATTTTTCCAAACAAAGAAGATGAGTGAAACCCGGTATCACTCGGAATACATCCTCAAAGTCTTTTACAACTGGAATGGAACCCAAGGGAACGACTACATCCCTAGAAGTTTCCTCGACAATGCAATACAAATAAGTACAAGTACTCCCCTCTAAACGAGGTAAAACTACTAGGAAAATTTCTTGTCCCGACATGGCGAAGACTATACTCTTCCGTAGCAATTTACAATAGCATGATATTTCATCAGCTAATCCATACCCAAAACCACGTCATACCCGACCATATCCAGGACGAGTAAATCGGCCTCAAAACATAAATTACCGAGAGGGATTTCTATATTTTTACAAACAAAGAAGATGAGTGAAACCCGGTATCTCTCAGAATACATCCTCAAAGTCTTTTACAATTGGAATGGAACCCAAGGGAAAGACTACATCCCTAGAAGTTTGCTCAACAATGCAATACAAATAAGTACAAGTACTCCCCTCTAAACGAGGTAAAACTACCAGGAATATTTCTTGTCCCGGCATGGTGAAGACTATACTCTTCCCGTAGAAATTTAGAATAGCATGATATTTCATCAGCCAATCCATACCCAAAATCACGTCACACCCGACCATATCCAGGACGAGTAAATCGGCCTCAAAACATAAATTATCGAGAGGGATTTCTATATTTTTACAAACAAAGAAGATGAGTGAAACATCACCCATAGAGGACTCCACACTAGTAAAAGTTCTTTCGATAGATTTAATCAACTCAGTGGTCTGAGCAAAGCTCCTAGAAATAAAAGAATGTGTTGCACCGGTATCAAATAAAACACAACCCAAATATCCCTGAATAAGGAACTTACCCTCAATGGCTGGCGGTGCATGCGGAGCTGGAGGAAGCATAGCATCCTGAATATGGTAGACCTTACCGTATTATAACTGACCCTGTTGTGGAGGAGCAACTGGGTTAGGCACCTGTGGAGGGAATTGAACGTATGGCTGCTGTGGAGCTCGAGGAACCTGTCCCCCGATCAACTGAGGACATTCCCTCTTATAGTGACCCGCTTCCCCGCATTGGAAACACTGACCTATCATATTCTCGGCATTTCGACCACGATTGTTTCTAAACTGATTTACACCCTGGCCCTGCTGGCCTCTGCCTCCCTGACCACTACGGCCAGCTTGCTGTTGTGGGGCACCCTGACCTTGCCTATAATTTTGGTTCCCCGAATTAAACCCACCAGAACGCTGCCTCTTAGACAAGTCCCCCTGTTGGGGATCCCTTACTTTCTGTTTACTGCCTGAAGGTTGGGACGAGGGAAAGACTCCTCCTCCAATCCCACCACCTCCCGACCTTCCACCTTGCCCCACTACAGAGGTCTTCTTACCACTTTGCAAAAAGAGTCTATGCTCTTGGCAATGTAATAGAGCTGCATTCATCACTTCCCCAAAAGTCTGTAAAGCAGGATTACCCAGAAAGTGTTGCCGGATCCTCCAGTTCAGCCCTCTATAAAACTTTGAAACTTTATTTTCTTTGGGAGTTACTTCATCCGGTACGAAACTTTCTAACTGGGTGAATTCCTCCTCATATTCCGCTACTGACCTCTCCCCTTGTACAAGGTCCTGCAACCTCCTTATCATCTCCCCTTGAATTGCGAGAGGAAAGTACTTATGATCAAATAAAACCCAAAATTCATAGATCGACATTGAATCCCTTTATTCTGGCGTAGTCACGGACTCCCACCAGTGTAATGCGGCACCAACCAATTTAAAAGTATCAAGGACCTGTTTCCTGTCCTCACCACACTCCACCATACGTAGGTGGCGTTGAATATCCTTCTTCCATTGATTCGCCTTTATAACATCCAAGCTCCCGTCAAACTCCGGGGGCTGACCCTTCAGAAAAGATTCCCTAGCTCTCTCCCACGGAGAAGGTCCAGTAGGAACTTGGGCATCTGGCGCTCTTTACTGAGCCTGTGGCACTTGTTGGGCCACTGCTGTCATGGCCGCATTAACGTCTTGAGCCACTATATTCACCACGTCCGCGGCATTAAATGTTCCTTGTGGCGGCGGAGGAGGACCAACATCCTCATCTAAGATCCTATTGCATCTCGCCGGGTGACCTCTTTTAGGCGGCATCTGAGATAGAGAAATAATAGAGTTAAAATTTCACTTAAAACAATCTATATTTGTAGAAGATCGTAAGCATAAACAATAAGTAGTCCTAACATTAGGCTCTATGTCAAAGAACGCTACGGTAGAACGTGACAAGTCCACAAGATCCAAAAGACTCAAGAACCTGATGCTCTGTTACCATTCGTGACAACCCGCTGTCCGAAATAAGGGGTGGCCAGTCCGATACCTCGGCATAACGGAATCCTAAATGGATATCATCCTCAGCATCATATCAATAATTAGGTATATGGGTAAGCCACTCCATAAATCAGAAAGCCAGTTGTCAAAATTTTAATTTAATAAAGATTTAAGGAATAAATTAAACAACCCAAATCTGACAAAAGTGGAATTTCCATGGAACATATAGATAATTAACCAAAACAATATACAATAAAAGAACCGAATAATCTGTCGGTCCACAGTTACATCGCAATGTTTCAACAAACTAATATATATGCTACATACTACATCCATTAACAATTACAAAAGATGGCCCACTAGCCCGAATGTAAGACCCGATCATAACTAGATTCCAAAAAGGAGGGCTTCTAACAGCATCCTGTAATAATCCGCAAGGTCATACAGCTCGTCAAAAGAATAAGAAGGGAAATTCATAACGGGAGCCCTTGCGGAGGAGCACCTAAGCGGATACACAATATGCACAACATAAAAAATGAACGGGTCAGGGCCCGATTGCTATATGATTCCCAGAAGAGTAAGAAACATGATAGATGTGGACAATGAATCGTACTTATATGAAATGAGAATCTAACATCCTAATCATAAAATGTGATAATACAATTATATAGGTTTCTAACAATTATAAAATTAGGCAAGAGAAATTAAATTAATTCTCATTTCTTTCCATCACTTATCATTTTCCATTCCTTAACAGGAATATAATTACCATCACATATCTTATGGAAATTTGCATACCTCAAGTCCCACTTGAGTTAGAAAGTTTACATTCATATACATATAACGTTTCTAAAACCTCCCCTCCGAGTTTCCTCACTGGGCGCGCCCCTAAATGACTATCATCTTCCAGGGCCTATCTATGCAAGACAACCTGGGCACCTAAACGCACGTCGGGAAGTGGTCATATGCCAGCGAATGAGTCATAACTACACCCGGAATTACCTCACTAGCGCAAAAAAACATAAACAAGACCGCATATGGCCGAGGGCTATAGTCAACCTGCATTCAATAGTGAGGGGACATCAACTCATGCGCGAGTTTCCCTTATGATAGCATTTAGAGAGGTGTGTTTAAGTAATTTAACAATTACTAAATTTTCCCATTTTCATTATCATGAATCTCATGTGTTTCATTTTATTTGAATATTTCTTATTCAATTTCATCATATCATTAGGTCCCAAAGTATTCTCTAAACCATTTCTTGAATTCTCATAAGACCTAGGATTTTATATACCACCAAAGGGCTTCTAACATCTCCACATATGGGCTTAGAACTCTAAATTTAACTAATTTCCCAAAAGAGAAGTGATACCTAAGTATCACTTCAATTATCCCAGATCTAACCCCAAGTGATCCCACTTAACTATAGGGTAACGACCAAACTCAACTAGGACTCTAAAATCCTAGTTTCACTTCATACAAGAAGGGTCCTAGGTCATAATCCTAAAAAGGGGGTAAAATTTTAAAGAGAAAAATAACTGAAAAATAGGCTTTCCGAATCGATTCGTACTAGCCGAATCGATTTGGGATCTCAAAGGCGAATCGATTTGGACTAGCCGAATCGATTCGATCAGGAAAATGAGATTCTGCATAAGGCCGAATCAATTCGGACGAACCGAACCGATTCGGACAACCCTGGCTTGGAATCTGTCTCTCAGCGAATCGATTCGGCCAGGCCGAATCGATTCTGCAGAATTTCCAAATTTTTTTTATGGAGTGTTTGACTCCATATTCTACCCAACTTCAACCCATTCAGATCCCTATCCATTAAGGCTACCAAATGATCATAAATGCATCATCCAACCTAACTTTACCCCCAAACCATATCAATTTAACCTTCAAATATCTAAAGCCCATAAATCAAATATAACCCTAACTTCCATAAACCATACATATCCATAACTATCAATGCAATTTACTGTACTTAAATCATAAAATAGCAAGTAGATAACTTGCCTCAAGTTTGCAAGTTCAGAATTTGATGAAGTAGTAAGCAAGACAATCACCCAAGCTTCAATCTCTCCTATTCTCCCAAGGTTTATTCTTCCTTTTTCTTTCTCTAGGCTTAACAAGGTAATTTGGGTAAATAGTGATTTACTCAAGACATAAATCGTGGCTTAGATTAAAATTCCAGCTTAAGTGATTAACATGCGATAAAATAATACGCAAATTTCTCATTTAAGTTACTACCAGTCGAAAGTGCCTGGAAACCAGAAATACAATATGGTACACAATTTGACTCTCACGAACCTCCTGGAACTGATGGCACCGTCCAAATTATCATTTGGAGATTTTTATAATTTATTTTTAGGTCTCGGTTCCATTTTAAGCCAAATGTCATTTTTGAAATCATATGACGTTACCAAACATAATATAGCCAAATTCACCTCTACATACGGTAAATATGCAACATCATAGTAGATATTAACTTGCCTTTCTTAATTTAATACCTACTCTACAAATCAACATCTTTATCTAATCACTATAATTAGCAGATTAAATATAAAAATAGAATCTCAAAAGCGAGGGTTGTTACAGGTTTGCATGAGATTTAATGTGCCACCATCTTATACGACTATCTATGTGGCTTCCAACTCAGCAAGGGGTATCTAGGAGTGTTTAGATTTAAGTTTTTGGTCCTTATGTATTTAAACTTGATTCTAGGTTTTTTCATGTACTTTTAAAATTTTCTAGGGTCATTTTTGAAATTTCTGTAACTTAAGAGTCATCTAGGTAATTTTATACTTTTATTTGGTATATTGTTGAGTACTTAACGAATATATTACTTCTATTAGGCCTTATAATGGTATAGGATATTTATACGTTTATATCATTGTGTAGTCACATTTTTCAAATGCGAGTGTGAATAAAGTAGCATAGTGTATCCGAACGTACGGGTTACTATAATCTTCCTACCAAAAAAAAAACATCGGTTAAATTACTTTTAAAAGGTTTTGGATAACATTGTTCCATTGCGTCCATAGTTTCCCATGTGGCTTCGTCGGCTCCATGATGCTGCCAAAGGACCTTGACTAATGGAATTGTTTTGTGGCGAAGAATCTTGTCATGTGAGTCTTATATCCTAATGGTTTTCTCCTCAAAGTCGTGATTGGGTTGCATTTATATCCCTTTCCACGTGATGATATGTCTAGATCAGGTTTATATTTATGCAATTTTGATATGTGAACCATATCGTATATTTTTTGTAATTATGAGGGTGGCTCTAAATGACTTGCTACGATCCTAGTTTTTATATGATTCCAAAGGGTCCAGTATATCGTGGTGCTAGTTTTCCTTCTAAATCGTATGATTCCTTTTCTTGGTGAAATTTATAAAAAATAATTGATCCTCAACCTAAAATTCCAAGGATTGAAATTCCCTATGTTTTTCTACAATCAAGTGTATCTTTTTAGTTGTATCCTCTATTATTTCAGGTCCAAAGATATTGTTTTCTCCCAATTCATTCCAATATAATGGGAAACAATATGGTCTCCCATGAAGTGCTTCGTAAGGAGGAGTCTAGATGCTGGCTTTGTAGATGTTATTCTAGGAGAATTCAATTATTGCCAAATAATCACTCGAATATCCTTCTAAATCTAAAGCACATAGTCTCACCATATCCTTGAGTGTTCGTATTAGCCTCTCGAACAATCCACCAGTTTGTGGATGGAAGCTTGACAAAAATGTCCCACAAATTGAGAGTCGCAGTCTGATACTATGGATAAAATTAAAGGTACTCTATTGAGTCTAATGATGTCTCGAATGTATAACTCATTGAGTTATTGGATGTAGTCGACGGTTCTAACTCGTAGAAAATGTCGAATTTGGTTAAGAAATCCACGATTACCCAAATTGATTTATAACCCTGACATGTCATGGGTAAACCAAATACAAAATCCATTGTAATATGATTCCATCTCCACTCTAAACTAGGGAAGGGTTGTAACAATCCTCTAGGGTACGGATGTTTAATTTTTATTTATTGGCAAGTCAAGAATTTTGCTACAAACTTATTGACGTCCAACTTCATTCATTGCCACTAGTAGTATCTTTTAAGATCTTGATGCATATTCATGTTTCTTGGATTTATGATGAACTTTGAATGATGGGTCTCTTGTAACACTTCTTCTCTTAAAGCGGGATTAGAAGGTATGCAAATCAAGTTTCTAAATCTTAGTCTTTCTTCCTCGCTATAAGTTTAATTTTTCCTTCCTTCTCCACTTTCCATATTTCGTTACTAGGTTTTACGAAAAGTTTTAGCTAGTTATTGCTCTATGATCCTTTTTCGAACAGTTGGATATGTAATAAATTTTGGAGAATAATTAAAACTTCTGCATTTGTTTGATATAAATTATATTCTTCCATGATATTCATAACTTCATATGAAAATATTTTTGTTAACCTTCCACTTACTTTTTGATTTAATGCATCCGCTCGTACATTGCCTTTTTCAGGGTGATAATGTAATCACAATTTGTAATCCTCTAAAAATTATATCCATCGTCACTGCCAAATATTTGAGTTCTTTTAGGTAAATATATACTTAAGTATTTTATGATTTGAGACTAATTGAAACTATTCTCTATATAAATAACATATTCATATTTTAAATGCGAAAACTATGGCAACTAGTTCTAAATCTTTGACTGGATAGTTACATTCATTAGTCTTTTAATTAAGACACCCATATTCTATTACATTTCCTGGTTGCATGAGTACACGCCCTAATCCTTTAAAAGAGGCATAGATGTATACTTCATATCACTAGAGGGTATAGTAAGTACATGGTTACTGGTTAATTTAAACATTAATGTCTAAAATGCTTGTTCGCATTCGTCCTTCCACTTCAATCATGCATTGTTGCGAGTTAACTTCGTTAACGATAATGTAATTTTTTAGAATCCTTCCAGAAAATGTCTATAATAACCTGCAATTCCTAAAAACATCAAAGCTCTGTAACAGTAGAGGTTGCTTCCACTCAACTAGTGTAATTTTTATACCTGATCAACTTGTATTCATAACTCAGTAATCATATGTCTTAGGAACTTTACTTCCCTTATTACAAAATATCATTTACTTTTCCTTGCACAGAGGTTATGTTGTCGTAAAGTCTCTTATACAATTTGTACATGTTGCTTGTGTTTTTTCTTGGTTTCGGAATATACTATAATATCATCAATAAATATGATTACGAGTTGATCTAAAAATGGGCAGAATACTCGATTCATTAGATCCATAAATGTTGCAGGTGCTTTTGTTAGTCAAAAGAGTATAACTAAAAATTCAAAATGATTGTATCAAGTTATAATTGAAGTCTTTGGAATATCTTCTTTTCTCACTAGTAATTGATGATATTCGGACCTTAAATCTATCTTTGAAAATACCTCCGTGTCTCTTAATTGGCCAAACAAATCTCCTATTCTTGGTAAGGTATATTTACTTTTGATTGTGACTTGATTCAATTTGCAGTAGTCAATGCACAAACGAAATGTTCCATAGTTCTCTTTAATGAATAACATCATAGATCATAGAAGAGATGCACTTAAATGGATAAATCATTTTGCTAATAATTCATACAATTGGTTTATGAGTCCCCATTATTATAACGCTGCCATTGTTGTAGAGATAGGAAGATTATTTAGTAATTCGTCTATTACAAAATCTATATTTCTTGGTGGTGGTGGTGGGTGGGGGGGATACCGGGCAATTATTCTGGAAAAAACGTCCTCATACTTGTCTAAAATTGAAAGAGAATAAGATGAAATATCACACAAAAATTTGAAATGTTATCCCAAAAAATATAATGTTTCAGTTTGCGAGTTACTAAAAGTCACTATCTTTTTTATAACAGCTAATGTGTCCAAAATTTGATGATAAGACATCCATTACAATTATAAGATCAAATCCCTTGATATCTTGTACTACCAAATCGATGGTATGAATTCCCGTTCTGATTTTTATCCTTCACTTGTTACAAATTTGATTGGCTAGTATTATGTAGATAGAGGATAATTTAAAGTATGGGGCATTAATTTTAATAATTCCACAAAGTTGGTACTAATGAATGAGTGTAAGTATCCAGAATTAATTAATAAATGTGAGAAATATTTATAAAGTGATTCTACCTTCGATGACATCATGATTATTCGAGTTTGGAGTTGTTAAAATTGAAAAATTCCAACCTTGTGTCCTATTTCCTAGTGCATGTTTCCTACTATGCATAAATACTAGTGGTGGTGGTTAATAAGTAGCCTTTTCCCTTGGGACCGTGAACCTTTCTTTGGGAGATGGAAATGGTGATTTATGAAATTTAAAAGTTCTACTTGGGTTCCTGGGGATGATTGGGATGTGTTACAGTTGGGCTTATAAAATCTCGATTACTGAGGCCTGATATAACTGGATTCATTGCATTCTAATAATGGATTGTGGATCTACTATCCTTATGGTGTATTTGACTGTACAATTTTTGGGTTTGAAAATAGGCAATCCCTGACCTAGTTATTGGAATTCGATTGATGTAATTATTTTTTAGATTAGGGCTGGATTTTGGGAAATCTCACTTAGTGTCGGGTTTCATTAAATAAGTATAAAGAAGTTACGAAATTAAAATAACTATATATAACAATTTAAAGTCCCACATAAGAGTATAAAACCTAGTGCTCATTAAATACCAACTTATCATGTCCCAAAATTTTCGAATGCATAATGGTAATAACAATATAAAGATAGTTGTACATCATACAAAACAAATAGCTATTGGAACCAAACTTTATTTAAATAGTGTTTCCTAAAGCACTTTATTTATTACACCTGCATATCTTTTGCAATATGAAAAATTAAAACAAAAGGAAATTACACATTATAACTACATCACTCGATAAGTAATAGGATATATAATCGATGTGGTTTTTCCTGATTTATTAAAAACTTTATAAACGTATGTAACTGATAGGAAAATTTGAGACGATGCTAAAAACTACACGTGATCGGGGAGTGTTTTAACTTTATTAAGCTCGTGGTCTATTTCGAAGGGTAAAGAATAAGCAAAACTTTATTAAGTAGATAACTCTAAGTCTATACGAAATTATAAAAATAACTTTTGAGTATTAGTAGAATGAATTGAATATATTTTAAAATAATTTGTAAAGGAGGTGAATCTTTAAGTAACAATAACCTCAATGAAGCAGTGTAAATAAAGTAGTATGGTGATATAATGAAAAATAGAAATAACAAGTCAGAAGAGTTAAAGTTATTAATAGTAATAAAAGAAGATAACCATAATTATAACATTATAGAGGATTAGGGTTAATAGCAATAAAGATAGAAAATCATTAGTTATAAGATTTGAGATAAAGTAAAAGTAACCACACTAACATTATTGAGCCTAAACTCCAAAGAACGGTATCCATATTGTAAGTAAAACTAGTTACTCAATACCCCGAGTCTTATAGCCCAAATAACACTACTGCGGGTAGAATGATAGCTTATTCCCTGGTTATAATGTGTGCTATAAAAGGGTTTAGTAAAATTAAATTTAAATTGAAATCATCGGTTCAAAAGGCAACTCAAGTTTTATAATCAAATCGAGTTTAATGTACTATGAACTATACAAATGAGTTCCTAAAAGAGAACAAGATTCCTGTCGCTATCACAAAGTAACACGACATTGATGTAATCACGGTAATTCAAAGAAATAATAGTGAAATAGTAATTGCCTACTTGGATAAAGGGCTTGTTTTTTTTTTTTAAATTAATTCATCCTATAAAATATGGGGACCGGGTTTTTCTGTAATAAAATAAAATCGGTAAGACATTCTTTGTAAAAAAAATAGTAATGTAAGATAGTTATTATGTAGAACAATTACCTTTGAGTTTAAAATTAAATTTTCTATAGGTTTTAATTTGCTAGGTTTATAGACATATTTCGCAGTGGGTGTAATAGACTTTTATGTGCAAAGTAATATTTATGTTTTTAATTTCATTTCTAGGGTTTCTACGAAAATGGTTTATGGTTAATCAAATAGGGAGCTATTTTATACCATTTTGACCAGAAAAATAAATTAAATTTTTTGAAAAAAAATTCAGAATTTTTTTATTAGTCACGTGCCCTCACGCATGCATTCAAACTTCCCATGCACTCCAGTTGACCTCACCCACGTTCGTGTAAGATAATTCATCCCTTACCTTCATTTGTTTGCTTTAGGGTTCAAAATCTTTGACTAAGGGTTGTGCGTTGTACAAAATACCATTTTACTTTGAGAATGCGGCGATCTTCTAAAATAAGATTTGATATCAATGTGTAAACTTGTGGAGTGAAGCGGAAAATTTCTAGTGTTTTCAAATTGACTTAATTCAATTAATCCTAATTTTTAGTTAAACCATAACTCATGCATCTAAATGATTCGAAATCATAAAATATAAGAATCATGTAAAGTAAATCAATTTTCACAAAAATCCCCGAAGGGCAAAAATCTTTATTTCACTAATAATTTGTAATTTACAACTTACAAGATTACCAAACGAAATCTGCAATGAGTTATCTCTAGAAAACTCACAAGAACACGCAGTTCTGAAATAGCAATAAATCGATCGCAGAAGATCCACCAGGACACGTAGTCTAGTCAGCCCAGGAACACCCACGAGTACTCCCTATGACATTCAGTCAATCGTCAGCCCAGCACCTCCCTTAAGTGGAACCTAGATCAGCAGTAGGTTATCCTCCCTATAAAAGAAACTCGAGAAAAATCGTATTTTGGGTTCCAAAATAATTCGCATAAAGAATTTGATTTTTGTGAATTGAAAACACGAATTAAAACCTTAAAGGAGAAGACAAAAATGATTCTGCAGTTTGCAATTTTTTGAACTGTGTAAAACTCAGGTCTCCTCTATAAAACAGACTCGTTTAATGAGATATTTATAAAAATGTTAAGGAGGCACGTCACTCTATTTAAAAAATATCCCAACTATTTTAATTAAACCATAAAGGTACTTAAATACTTTCTCACCGAAATTAACCTTGCAGACGCTTGAATGTTGAAGAAGCTCGATATTCGGATCCATCTTGATGTATGAATGTTCTTGAATATTCTTTGACATTTATAGCATTATACAACATAATCAATTGATAACGAACAATAAAAGTAATGTCCTTACAAATCTTCCCATATGTCTATGCCGGTACAAAATAAAAACATTAGAATTATCAAAACAAAAATGCCTATAAAAATCTAATACCCTCCCATGAACCCAAAACAGAAAAGGTACTAAAAATGCAAGTATCAAACTTTTCTTCAAAATATTCAACTTCAAATCTTTAAGCTTTTCTCATCAGGATGTGCAAAATAATGAGCTTCAATTTTGTACCTACACATGAGATAAATAAAATACCTTCGTGATGCATCTAGTTTGAAATGATATAAGAATAAATCGATCAATAATCGAATCACCTCCCATATTGCAACAACTCCCCCATAATTCGTTCTCCCCCTTTCTATTTGTCCGAAACAGACACGGAAATGAATAAACAAAAATAAACATGGATTTACCATGACAAAAATGCATAGAAAATATGAATCATACTACGCTCAAGCAAAGAGTAACTCAAAAAGCTTCCACAAATTATTTTTGATTTTATAATTTTTTCAAACAAAAATTACACACCATGAATTTTCACTAAGACAACTAAATCACGGAAAGAAATGAATGGGAGTGAACATATTCGATAGGTAAATCAATGCAATCACGCATAACAAATGTGCACGATGAATATGTGTACTCCTATCGAATGAATCTCAAAATTGACCTAAGGTGTTGAGAGTGCTAAATTTAAATGACATCAACTCAATCCATCAACACGTCAAAGTCAAGAATGATTACCACACCAATAACGTCTAAAACTATGAATGATTTTTCATGACGTGCAACCCCATTTTTCATTTCTTTCCATCCAAACTCCCTCATAAATAACAATCATTATATTTTTCTTTTGAGGTGGCCCCTTTTGGCATATTTATCTTTTTATTGCCTTTAAATTTTTTCGAGCTCTTATAAACGGTGGCTTTCATGATGAGTTAATTTTATACTCTCGCAGCCCTTTCCCATGATTCACTCATCATATTTTGTTGCAATTAAATTCCTCACGGTAAACTATTTTTACATGCACTACTTCCATTGTCAAGTATTATCACATATGGTTCATTTTAAATACAGAATTGAGATGACAACACTCCGACCAATATGTGATAAACAAGGACAATAATCAAAAAAATTCGTGCAAGTGTGCATTAAAGGAACTCATGAGTCAAACATGTAGGTAGAAACAACTAATCACATCTCAATGACTCCAAACATTGTAAGCACAAAAAATAAAATGGTGATGCATATCAAAACACTATCAAATCATCACAGGATAGGCAATGAAGTTGTGACTCGGTCATCCTAAATGTCCATTCATAGACGGTGAAAAAACAAAATACAAAACTATTTTTGACTTTTTCCATAAGTTTTATCAAAATAAAATCTTTATGTATTTTTCAAAATTTTATCAAAAACCAAATATCTAGTACAAAAAATTCACAATCATAACATTAGGAAGAATATATCATGAAACACAACTATCGTATGACAAACAATCAAACACAATCAACTGAGAGATCTAACATGAGGTGAATAATGTGCAATCAAACAAGAGTCAAGAATAATTAATCCAAAAGCCTCTAAATCCGATTTCCTAACCCAAACAGACTTGTAATGACATGTGACAGTTTTGGGAATCGAATTTATTCTCTTATTAAACTTCATAGGAGTATTTTGAAGTTTATGACAGAAAAGCCTAAGATGACCTTGCCTCCCGTAGTGTGTGCAAGTGTAAATCGAGGGGTGAGTGTTACCTAAAGATGGCCCTCTTCTAAAGTTTCTAGGCGGCGCTCTCCTAAAATCCCTAGGTGGTTCTTTCATAATGTTCCTAGGTGGATCTATACTAATAACTCTAGGTGCTTACCTCTTCCAATTCTAGGATGTTCTCTGACACGTGTGGGGTTGGCTTTGGGAATGGGTGCAACACTATCATCGAAGCCTATACCGCATCTATCCTCTTTGATTTGGACAGAGCCTAGCATCTTATCTAAATTTTCTGACCTAGACTGTAAATCAAACTTCACTTTAATTTTATCTCTTAAACTTTTCTCAACCTCACCTATCCTTGACTCAAGTAAACGTCTAGAATCCTCAAACTCTAAAAGATCATTTTTCATAGTCTCCATCAACCCTCTAAGATTATCTCTCTCACCCTCGACATATCGTAGATTATCTCTAATCATCTCCTCATGTGTCCTAAGATCCTCAATTAGGGAATTCATGTTATTCTTCTTTAAGGCACATTTTTTCTATATATCTTCTTGTTTCAAGTTTCCATTCTTTGACTTTACAGATTCCACATATAGGTTATTGTAGGTAACTTGCAACTCACTCAACTCTTCCTCTTCCTCCTCACTCTCGTCACTTTCACTCTCATCACTAGTCAGAGGGGTGGGAAGCTCTCGCTTAGAAGCATACAAAACATCTTTTTTAGAATCACTATCACTAAGTGAAGAAATATGAAATGTCGGTTTATTAAAAATCTTCCTTATATTAGTGGAACACTCATCTACCTTATGACCAATTTCCTCCCAACCAAGACACCTCTCAGAGTCGTTTTCGACGGATGATTTAAAACAAGAATTCATCTGAAATTTCCAATTAGACCTTTAAAAAAGTTGACATCTACCACCAAAATCTATACTTAAGAAAATTTGAATCAAAATACAATAACTTAATGCAACCTGCTCTGATACCAATTTGAGAATGCGGTGATCTTCTTATATAAGCTTTGATATCAACTTGTAAACTTGTGCAATGCAACGAAAAATTTCAAGTGTTTTCAAATTGAATTAATTCAATTAATCCTTATTTTTAGTTAAACCCTATCCCATGCATCTAAGTGATTTGAAATCATAAAATATAAGAAGAATGCAAAGGAAACCAATTTTTGAGGAAAAAAATCCTGAAGGCCAAAAGACTTTATCTCACTAATAATTTGCAATTTATAATTTACAAACCAGCGAAATCTATAATGAGTTATTCGCAAAAAATTGACAAGAACACGCAATTCTAAAACAACAATGAATCGATTGCATAAGATCCACCAGGACACGCAGTCCAGTCAGCCCAGGAACACCCACGAGTACTCCCTTTAACACGCAGTCAATCGTCAGCCTAGTACCTCTCTCAAGTGGCACCTAGATCAGCAGTAGGTTATCCTCCCTATAAGAACAACTTGAGCAAAATTGTATTTTGGGTTCCAAAATAATTCACATAATGATTGGGATATTTTGTGAATTGAAAACACGAATTAAAAACTTAAAGGAGAAGACAAAAACGTTTTTGTAGTTTGCAGTTTTTCGAACTGTGTAAAACTCAGGTCTCCTCTATAAAACAGACTTGTTAAATGAGCTATTTATAAAAACGTTAACGCGATGCATCGCTCTATTTAAAATTTATCCCAACTCTTTTAAGTGAACCATAAAGGGACTTAAATACTTTCTCACCAAAATTGACCTTACAGAGGCTTCAATGTTGAAGAAGCATGATATTCGGATCCATTTTGATGTATGAATGTTCTTGAATATTCTTCGACAGCTGTAGCAGTATACTACATACTCAATTGATAACGGACAATAAAAATAATGTTCTTACATACTTAGTTCAAAATCCATTATTTCTAGTTTTTTTTTGCAAAGATTATGAAAATATAATTTTATGGATTGAAATTGCCTATAGAGGTGTAACCAGGTTCTATAAAAAAAGTTTAGTTCTTGAGTTAAGATTCATATTTTTATGCTTAAATTCAAGAAATGGCATGATTATAGTAATGTGTCTGGGTAACAATAGCTTATGATGGTTTTGGTTTCAGGTCTTAATTTATAGTTACAAACATAATTTCATCTCTGAAATTTTTTTAGCTCTATTGAAAAATGGTGATTTGAGGTAAAAAAAATTGATTTATACACAAACTGGCCATTGCACCAAGGCTACTGAGAAATAAAGTTCGAATTTTTCCACCTTGAAACTAGTTCAAGGTCAGGAACACATAATCCACCACTGAAGCTCATCTTAAATGGTGTTTTCTATTATTTGAACCTATTCAGTGCTAAAGCAATGTAAAACTTAACATGTAAATGCTAAAAATGACTCTAGGTTGGATTAGAATCCCAACCAAATAGAAATAACTAATTTGACATTTAAAATTATAGAATACCAAAATTTTCTAAATTTGAGCTTTTATTTTTAAGAGTGAAAAATTACGTTTTTACAATGTTAACTTGGATTTTTTCTAGGGATGAATAAGGAGAGGTGATTGGTGGATCATAAGGTGCATTTCAAAGGGATTTTATGCGAGTTTTAGTGTAAGGGGTGATGGATATAACTGGTTTGCATGTGCTACCAACTTATGTTGCTGCCTAGGTGGATTCCATCTCAGTAGGGGGCTTTGTGAATCTTTTAGATTTAATTTCTTGTTCCCTATGTATTCTAGACTTGAGTATCTAGGTTTTTTTATGTACTTTTGAAATTTTCTCGGGTCACTTTTGAAACTTTTGTAGCCTAAGGGTCATTTAGGTAAATTTTTACTTTTCCTTCGTATGTAGTTGGGTACTTAACAAATCTATTAGTCTTATTAGGTTACATATAGGTGTAGAATATTTATAGGTTTATATTGTTGGGTACTCACATTTTTGGAATGGGAGTTTGAATATAGGTAATATAGTGTATCCAAATGTATGGGTTGTTACATTACGGGTATTTCCAAAAATTCCCCCTTTAGTTTATATTGGTTGTCCAATATACTTTGGAAAGAAAAAATACATTTCTTTGTCCTCCTTTAAAAAATGAGATCTAAACTCATGAGTTGGAAGTCTAAATTGTTATCAATGGGAGGTAGAATTACTCTTCTTATACATATTCTTCAAACTATGCTTCTTCATCTTATTGCCCCCTTAAGATAGAAATTATTAAGGAAGACTTATTATAGGGAAAGTTTATGGAAACCTCAAGTACCATTGGTTGAAATGGGATAATCTGAGTCATCATTTCATTCAAGGAGGGAAAAATGTTAGATCAATGGAGAACTAAGTTAATTTCTCTAGCTTGAAGTTATAGTGGAATTTTGGAAATCAAAATTCGATGTGGTATAAGTTCCTTATGGATAAATATTGCAGATTAAAGCATCCTTATGAAGTAGATACCAGGTATGAATGGTATATTTGTAAGAGAATATTTAACATCTGAAGCAAAACTAAAAATTCCATGTTGTGGCTTGTTCGGCAGGGAGGAATTAGTTTTGTCTGGGACAATTGGACTGAAGAAGGGCACCTCATTAATATAGGCCTAAGATCTCACAGTTCAAGGATCTCGTCATTATCGTTTAATGACTGTAAATGGGATATGGATAACTTGGTGAATAAAATCCCTAAAATGTCTCTCAAAGTGGTAACATTAACAGATTGAGTCCTATATTTCCAGACCAGATTATTTGGACGAAAACTGATGACGATAATTTTTCTCTATATTTGGCTTGGAATCTTATTAGACCGAAACATATTTCCTGTTTGTCCAAATCCTTTATTTGGCATTCTTGCACCCCTTTAAAAGTCTCCTTCTTTATTTGGAGGCTCTTTCACAATTATCTCCCCCTGGACCTTAATGTTAGAGTTAAAAGAGTGAGGGGTCTTCTAAGATGTTATTGTAGCTCCAATATTAAAGACGAGAATAATGAACACTTGTTTGAAAAAGTGAATTGACCTCTAATTTGTGGTTCTATTTCAACAAATTATGGGCGTGCTATTGGAAAATATAAGCATTATAGGTATGTTAATTTCCCAGTGGTCTTTTACTAATAATTCTTGTTTAGGGTTAATCTATAGGGTTATTCCCTTTTTCATTTGTTGGACCATATGGACCTCCGTATGTAAATGAAAATACGAAGGGATCCCCCTATCGAGGCTAGGACGAATTCTCAAATCATTGACCTATTTCACCTTCACTCAAGAAAGATCCCAAAGTTACCAACCATCTTTTATATTTTCAACTTAAATATTATCGACTCTCCGGTGGAAGATTACATGTCAGTGACCTTAGTAAAATGGTCTCCCCTATTAATAACGCCATTAAACTCAATGTGTATAGTTTCTCTAAAGGTAACCCAGTAATCGTGGGCGATCGAGGTATTTTGAGAAATCATAAGAGTTAATTTTTAATGGGGTCTCTTCTTTCTTTGTGTGGTCTCTAACATCAAAGATGAAGATCTTGCTATTTTACATGGTCTCCAAATTTTTGGGGATCTACTCATTTATGACTTAATCATGGAATTGGATTCCAAAGCTCTAGTGGAGATTCTTAACAATAGGATGGTGTGCCCATGATCCATCGTGATCATTTTTAATCAAATCAAGAAAATTGCCTGTTCCAATACAGTATCAATTTCCCATATTTTCAAAGAAGGTAATCACAGAGCAGACCTACTTGCAAACCTAGCATGTCCTATAAACGTTGTATTGTTTTACTCTCCATTGATATTTTCCCTAAAAGGCTAAAAATATAGTATATGATGAATATTAGTGGCATGCCAAGCCATAAATTTTTTGAAAAATGATTTTTTGTTTCATCTTTATTATAGTTGTGTCTATTATGGGGCTATTTATATATCCCCTCTTTTATTGCTTTATTTCATATCAATATATTTGGCTCGACTATCGATTCTTTTTTGAACTGGGTTAAGTTCTCTTGAGATATTTTCCTTGCCACCTTGAATAGGGTTTTTCTCCTTTGCATTTGTTATAAAATTTTCGGGGGTTATGTCCCTCTCCTTAAAAATATATATAACTTGCAAAGTCCTGAAAAATATTTATTTAAAAAAAAGATGGTTAGGGATATTAACTTTACCGAGTGATGAAATTTTCATCAATACATATTTCACGGATATTGATAAACTTTAGACTTGATGTTGTTTATTCATGCTCTAGTGTAGATTACATTAAATTTAACTTTGATATTAGAACGAAAAATTCCATATATGTGTATATCTCAGCACTTGCCATAAGATAAATATGTTATATTGTCCAAATGCTTTAGATCACTACTTTTGAAAAGGATTCAAGATTTGAGTGCCATATATATTATTATATCATATATCCTTGGTAGTTGTTACCTATGAGTGAGTATAAGAATTATCACAATTAAGATCTACAAAACAATCACAAAAACATAATGTAAAATCACACACACAATGATATACATAATTTGGCAACTTGCCTACGTCCACGAATAGGTTACTATTTTATTATAGTGCCTCTCCATGCTCAAGATTACGTCCCATTTCCCGGGGTCAAGGTTTACAATTTATAGACGCACAAAAGTAAGAGGTTGAGTTGTACAAGGAACTCAATTAACACATGGATAATTCACTGTGTACCTAAATATCTCCTCCGAGATTGTTGGTAACTAATTTGAATGTATCCGTAAGTGTTTCAGCGAGTATCAATTACACATGAGTTAATTAAATATCTAATTTGGGCCAGGCAACTCTTTAGACAGATTGCGTTGGTCGGCTACTCTTATGGACCATATTAAATGGCCCCCCAATATTTCCCCTAAAAATTTTGGGCTTTGTGAATTCTGGGCCAATAATTTTTAACTAAACTAAAGGCCTGTAACCTCAAATTTTCATTCTTTAAATTGGAGTGGAATTTTTTTAGATTTGATGAACTTATGGGGGTACGCTCATCATGAGACAAACACCATGGCATATTTGTAGTTTCTTTAAATATGCAAGGGTACCATTATCCAAGAAGCTAGATATAATGACAAAAATTATCCTAGGTTGTGGTGTTCATCATTGGCATTGGATTTCAAATCAGAGATATATCTCCTCTATAAACCCTATCACACTTCTCTCTTCGTCGCTAAGATTTCTAGAGTTATTCTTCTTTATCATTTTCTTTTTCCTCAGAGCTTCATTAATTGCTCATATTTTCTTAGTTTTTAACTTCTTCGAATTGTTCTGTAACTAAAGTTAGGGTTCCTTTTCTGTTGGAGTATTCATGGAAAATCTAGATAACAAATCAGTAGCCAAATTTAGGAAAACTTATATCATTCCAGACTAGGTAGAAATCGACTGTGCCCCCTAGAGATGTTCATGACATCAAAGGAGGGAACTGTATTCACACCCTTTTGATAACACAAGGGGTTTGTCATTTCCCCCAAACCCTCAGTTCTTTAGATTCTTAAAGTATTTTAAAGTCATAATGGTCCAATGTGTCCTTAATGTCTGGAAAATAGTTAATAGGTACACAGGATATATACCATGTATGGGACAAAATTAGGTCTTACTGAGCTCTGTTACTGCTATATATGGTTGCGAACCAATGATAACATTATGTACTTGAAGACTAGGAAAGGTAATAGGATATGTGGCCATCCCCTAAATCTCTCTTATCATCACTCTCTCCCGTGGGGCGAGGGTAAAAAGAAGTGGATAAAAGGTATCGCTCCCTCGTACTCTCTAGGAGCGCTTTACCCGTCATCGGTGTGGGGTGAATTTAAAGAGATGGAGTCGCCAGCCTATTTTGCCCAAAATAGGCAAAAGAACATGTTGCCTCTTCGAGGTAGAGGCATAAAAGACAAACTGATGCTTATGAAACTAATAGTTCGATGGGTTAGGGGGCTAAGTTACGAAATGGAAAGGTGTTAGGCACCCATCCTGCCCTTTCGGTCTCTCATGGGTTTGTATTATTGGTTTCCTTTCTTTATCCGTGAAGTGTGTGTGCGTGTACATATAATGGAGATCGAATTCACCCAACTGATACCATGGAAGAGATAGAGTGAGGTCATCCATAGGAATATTCTCAAAATAATATATAGAAAATATAATTTATACATTTATCATGATATTGATCATTATGATGAAAGGATAAATAAAACTATTTTAGTAAAATTTAACTGTCTAAATTCTCAGCAAATCGCACCAAAAACTCGAGTTCCTTTTGGATTTCCTTCTTGATAAATGACAACTGCATCATTGTCATTATATCGTATTATCATACCGTTGTCACGCTTGAGTTCTTTACAAGTACGTACAATTACAGCTATGACCACTTCTGATCTTTCCAGGGGCATATGTGTTAGATAGAACACTAATGAGGATCACAAATATAATATGTATTACAATAATGCAAGAATTTGATAAATGCAAAAATGGGGAATTTGAAAAAATAGGTAAATTGGAATGTTGGACTCGAGTCTCGAGTTTTAATCTGAAACGCCAACATAGCCTATAAAGGCATTAAAGCCCGCATAGTTCGCATGTGGCCTGGGGGTGGGGTTTATCCCAAACATTCGAACTGTGTTTTATTGTAGATGTGTGTGCAGAATACGTGTTTTAGTTTTGGAAAAGTGTGATGGATAATATCGTTTGAAGTTTATGGGCGTAACCCTCTTTTTGTTTGTTTCGAGTTTTTTTATAGAAAATAAAGTATGTGAAATATAACTAATAAAAAGGTGAGATGTTAATCTGTTTGAACTAAGGCAAAACTAGAATATGAATGTAATGTAATTAATGGAAAAATGAGAAATTTAAAGATAGATGGGAGAATTTGGACCTTCTTTGGAGCATTTAAGCTTGTTCTTGATCTTGGATGAACTCCCTTGATGCTTGATAAGAATATTGGATGAGAGAGAATGAGGTTTTTTTCCAAATTCGGTGTGAAAGGATGGGAATTTAACATTGAGTGGAATTTCATACTAGAAACTTCACTAATTATAAGAGAATATTGCTAAGATCACTGATCTGAGGTGTGCTTTGGGAGTGATCACAAGCCATCTATTTATAGGATCAGGGGTGGTACCAATCGGCATGGTACCAGTCATACCAATCGATAGGAAATCCTGGGCACACTGTTGATAGGCAGGGAAATGGACCTGCCAATCGATAGTCTCGTGAAGATGTTTTTCAAAAAAATGATCATAGAGCGCAATCCATTTATCCATGTTGCATATGAGGCATACCACTAGAAAGGTAATTCAAATACCTTTAAGAGTCCTTTGGACCACTACTGGGATCGAGAGTTTACTTTCGGTCAAATGTGGCTTAGAAGTGCATATCTATCTTTTCGACGGGAGATCATCGGACGGATATGGATCGTTCGTCCGAATGGTAAGTCAGAACCGCGCATGGGGTGGACTATTAAAAAGGCTGGGCGATGTAATTCGACATTCTAAAGAGCTTCACTCATTTTGTAAAGTTGACCTTGGTCAATCGAGGCCCGAAAGTTCCCGGTGACCTTTCGGAGTAAAACAAACTATTTATCTGAATTGTAAGTTCGAATCATGTATGGGGCAAACTGTTGGAAAGGGGTTTCAGTGACCTTTAGAGATTCATTTACTCTCATTCAGGCTGAAGAGTGTACCTTGGTCAAACGGATCCCGGGAGCGCTCGGTGGTCTCTGAATCAGTTTTCGGGAGGAAATAGGTCGTTTGTCCGAATGGTTATGTCGTTTCGTGCATGGGTGGACCTTGAAAATGGGTTTTAGTTCCCTTCGAAGATTCAAAGAGATTTCACTCGGACGATGAAGTTAATTTGGGTAAAACGGTTCCCAGGAGTGCCCGATGGCCTCTAGATCGGTACTTGGTGGCTTGGTAGTGAAATGGGGAGGTGCTAGGGACCTAAGGATATACTTAAGGGGTTCTAGAATGTGGTGTCTACACATCTCCTCGGCGGGTGAGCTTGGAACAAGTGAAATCCATTGAAGAGATGCCACATGATGGTTTGGAAATAGATCGATTCTGCGGACCTTAGGGAAGAGGATGACCAATTCATAGGGTCGAGGTCAATTCGAAAGACCTATGGAAATGCTTGGGATGGCCAATTTTGTAGGTCGAGATCAATTCTGAGAACCTAAGGTAGGAAGCGAGAAATTCTGTGGGCCGAGGTTAATTCTGAGGACCTAAGTTATAACGACCAATTCTGTGGGCCGAGATCAATTCTAAAGACCTAAGTAAAGATGAACAATTATGTGGGTCCATGATAATTCTGAGGGCTTAATTAAAGATGAAAAATTCTGCGGGTCGAAGCCAATTATGAGGGCTTAAGTAGAGACGAACAATTTTGAGGGTTTAAATAGAGATGACAAATTCTGCGGGTCGAAACCAATTTTGAGGGCTTAAGTAGAGTTAACCAATTCTACTGGTCAAAGTCAATTTTGAGGGCTTAAGGAGAGACGAGAGATTCTTCAAGTCAAAGCCAATTCAGAGGGCTTAAGTATAGATGATCAATTATGTGGGCCGAAGCCAATTTTGAGGGATTTAGTAAAGATGACCAATGCTGTGGGTCGAAGACAATCCTGAGGGCTTAAGTACAAATGACCAATTCTGAATGTCAAAGACAATTTTGAGGGATTAAGTTGAGATGACCAATTCTGCGGGTCGAAGCCAATTCTGAGGGCATAAGCAGAGATGACCAATTCTGCGGGTCGAAGCCAATTATCCGGGCTTAAGGAGAGAAGGCCAATTCTTAGGGTCGAGGGCAATTCTAAGGGCTTAAGTTGGGGTGAACAAGTCTGAGGGTCGAAGACAATTCTGAGGGCTTAAGAAGAGATGACCAATTTTGCGGGTCGAAGCCACTTCTGAGGGCTTAAGTTATGGATCTTATCACACCCCGCATAATCCGACATATGGGGTGGCTAGCCACCGCCGCCGAACTATGTCGAGCATGAGCTAAATAAATACCATTCTTAGCATGAGAAAGATATGAGACATAAATAAATCAGTCCATAAGATAAATAATTGAATAAATCTCAAATGGTCATAAACAACTAAGCGATAAAATATCCATCACATGCTAACTACGAATAAATCCAATATCCAATAATGATTAAATAAAATCTAAATACCAAACTGACTGAATAATCCAACCGAAAACCTCTAACAACGTTGGAACCGAATGGCCCAATAAAACTCAAATGAAGTCTCATAATTAAATACGACTGAAAAGGAATGTCTAACTAAACTATGCCATAATAATTAAACTCCAGCTGCACCTCCAAATAGGGAATCTCCGAAGTCTTATGCGGCTTATCCAAATACTAATACCTGAAAAAGGTTACTCAACGAACGGGTCAGAGCCAAAGCCCCGAGCATGAATACACATGACTCCCCTGAAATAGGATCCTTGAATCCAGACAGTAGCATTATACGCAATAAATATCACAGTAGAGTATTTTAATTAAAGGAATAATTAGCCGCGATAAATATAAATCACTAACTACCCGAGAGATCCCAATTTTAGAAGAACACACCAATATGATTTTTAAATTCCCAAGCCCCGCGGAGTTAATTTTATTTAATTAACCCAATTTCATAATTGTTCTCACATTTTATTATTATGGTCCTCCTGCCCCGGATGGTAATCCACCAAAATGTCACACTCCCCCTTGTCAATCGCCCTCTGACCCATTTAAACTGTCGGCCCCGAAAAATTATGTGGCCACAAATTTTAATACCAGTTTTTATCTTAGGCATTAATCATCAATTTCTCAATTTCACAATTTGTAAATTACACCACCCTTTTATCGATGTGAGATCCTCAAAATACCCCTTAGTCCCATACCTAAGGGTCCCCAAGTTATAAATTCGTCCTACCCTATGTATAAGATGAATTTCTAACCTAAACCTCGACCTAGTCTCATGCCTAGGCTAGCGTAACGATGATAAAGTATCAAAAATTAGCCCACCCCCGGCATAATAAAGTCGCAATAATCTACCCTCACTATTCCCATATCTAGAAGGCGTAAATCATCCAAAGGCCTACCCACTAGTCCCATACCTAGAAGGCATCCTAAAATATAGGGAGAGAAAAATTACCCAACCACCCGTCGTCACAAGGGAAATATAATAATATCAACAAATCACACAAACAAGTATAATTAATCAACGTGTAAAACCACACATGATAGTCTAATTAAATCTTAATTTAATTATCACAACATTAAAATACCGAATTAATCTTATTTAATTATTTTAAATTAAATATACAGAGTTTTCATCATTTAAAACATCATAGTTCCAATTTCATTATCTCAACACAAACTACATGAGTTATACGCCACCAAATTAATTTATTACAAAACTAGGGTTCTTCTACATGCAACCTATGCCCATAAAACCTAAGATCCACTCATCAATCCTACGTACCCAAAGGCTCATGAATATTATTCAGATTACAAGATTTTATAAAAATAGACCCTTAGTTAGTGTCCACTTTCTCTAATTAGATTGCTAATTTCTTTTAAGAAAACATTAAATTAAGGTTTAGGCAACACTTAAAAAGCATAATACTAAAGGAAAAGAAAAGAGTATTCATGCCTGAGATTAAGTTGAAGAAAAACTGGTAGCACGGTTGGATTCCTCTAAAAAAATTTAGCGAAGAAGTGTTCTTGAACAAACTTGATTTAACCCCAATTAAGCCTCCCAAAACTTGTGACAAAAACTTGATTATGTTGGAGGTTGATGATTATAGTTCAGAGGAAAAATATTTGAAAGTGTTCTCTCGTGAAAAACTTGAGAAAGAGTGATTGTGATAAGTCCCCCTACGGATGAAGAAGGTCATATAGTGATTAGGAGACCTAATCCTAAACAAACTCTAACTCAAAATCTCCGACTTGCGCAAAAACTGAGGGAGTCGATCGATCGACTCCAGGCAGGGATCGATCGATCGACCAAGTCGGCAGGGAGTTCCCCCACAAAATGCCTATAAGGCAAAAATAATTAAAAATTCTTTTTAATTCCGATTTCAATTCTGCTTGAAGTTTTATTCTTCTAAAATAATAACCAACATATTTTTCTAATAATAATCATTTAATCCAAATTTTTATTTTTCTCGAATATTCCAATTAATTAATTAAATTAATTGATTAAAAAATAACACAGGTGTTACATACTTCCCCACTAGCAAAGAATTTCGTCCTCAAAATTAGACGAAGCATACACATCAATGCGTAAATATCGCAAAAGAAAATAAGTCTCACACAATTAGGCTCCCATACACCTAATCTACCCGAATGCAATCCTTAACAAAAATACAATATATATAAAGCCTACATATATAAGTATCTAAGAAGGTATTACGTACCACAATACTCCCCTATCCACACAATCTATCATGCTCTGACTGAACTTGAGGTACATAGCACCTCCCAGAACTGAGATTGGTTGGTGCAGTGACCACCCCATGCGCTCCTGAGACTGTCGGTGCTGCTGGTGCTGCTGGCACTCCCTGAATGCGAACGACTGCTAAGACTGGAGGCCTCAGTCCTAGATGCCCATGAAATCCTTGCCATTGTTATCCTTGCGTAACTTGACCTTATTGGGTGCTTGTTATCCTTGGTTTTGTTATCCCTCTCTCTTGTAACACTTTACCGCTGGATGTCCAACTTTTCCACATACAAAGCATTCACCCCAAAAAGGTAGGAAAGGCCTAGTATTGGCTTGCTCCTCTCCTTGACCTTGTTGTTACTGATTGGTCCTCTCCCGCTTCCATGTTTGATCATTGTGACCCTTATTCTCACCTCCCTATTCATTAGACTATTATCTCTTTCACAACTTCTTTTGATAACTGGCCTTCTCTTGCCATAGCAACATTGTGACATCCACCACCTGAGCATAAGTAGTGTACGCCGAATTCCCCAACACCATTTGCCTAATCAACCAAGACAATCTCTTAATGAAACACTACATCTTCTTCATCTCAATACTAACCTCCTCTGGTACAAACATAGATAAATTAGTGAACTCTTATTCATACTCGACAATCGACTTTGAACCCTACTCCAAGTCCATAAATTCTCTCTTCTTTGCGTTCCTAATTACATACAGAAAGTACTTATTGTTAAGCTTTATCAGAAACTCTGCATAACCCAACTGATCTCTCTCCTCTGATGTGGTGGGACTTTCCTACCATTGCAACACATCCCCTATTAGCTTAAATGTTGCTAACATCTTCTTATGCACATCCGTGCAGTCCACCATTCTCAAATGCCTCTCCATATCTCTCCTCCACTGGTGAGCAACCATTGGGTCAGATCCCCCTCCAAAGGTGGGAGGATTGCCCTTAATGAAACTGGTTCTCACCCTATCCCAAGCTGAGACGGGTGTACCTACAGTCACCCCTCTTTGTCTCCCCATCTCTATACCAGCCGTCGTGGCCTCATGAATGATAACCGCTAACTCCTAGAACTCCAAAGTAATCTGATGCCGACACTTCTGAGCCGCGTGACCAGAAACAGACTGTTCTCTCCCATTCCCAGCTCTCCATATGTTTTCCATCTGAAACGATAGGAGCAAAGCAACATCAGACTCGGAATGACTTAGATTACAAATCATCCAAATGGAATCTAAGATAAGAAAAGTGGAAACTAAAATGGACTCATAACCTATGAGAACTAAGACCATGCTCGGATACCATCTGTCACACCTCGCACAATCCGACAGACGGGGTGACCAGCCACCGCCGCCGAACTATGTCGGGCATGAACTAAATAAATATCATTCTTAGAATGAGACAGTTATGAGACATAAATAAATCATTCCATAAGATAAATAATTGAATCAATCTCAAATGATAATAAACAACTAAGCGATAAAAGATCCATCACATGCTAACTCCGAATAAATCCAATCTCAAATAATGATTAAATAAAATCTGAATACCAAACCGACTGAATAATCCAACTGAAAACCTCTAACAACTTTGGAACTGAATGTCCCAATAAAACTCAAATGAAGTCTCATAATTAAATACGACTGAAAAGGAAAATCTAACTAAACTATACCATAATAATTAAACTCCAACTGCACCTCCAAATAGGAAATCTCCAAAGTCTTATGTAGCTTCTTTAAATACTAATACCTGAAAAAGGTTAGTCAACGAACGGGTTCGAGCCAAAGCCTCGAGCATGAATACACACAACTCCCCTCACATCGTTTCCTTGAATCCAGACAGTAGCATTATACGCAATAAATATCACAGTAGACTATTTTATTTAAACGAATAATTAACCGTAATAAATATAAATCACTAACTACCCGAGAGATCCCCATTTGAGAAGAACACACCAATATGATTTTTAAATTTCCAATCCCCACGGAGTTAATTTTATTTAATTAACCCAATTTTATTATTGTTCTCACTTTTTATTATGACAGTCCTCCCGTTCCGGGTGGTAATCCACCAAAGTGTCACACATCCCCTTGTCAATCGCCCTCTGACCCGTTTAAACTGTCAGCCCCGACACATGACAAGGTTCCACACAGGACACGATATGAATCGTCCTCTGACCCGTTTAAACTGTCGGCCCCGACACATTATGTCGCCACAAATTTTGATACCAATTTTTATCTTAGGCATTAATCCTCAATATCTCAATTTAACAATTTGTAAATTACCCCACCCTTTTATCGATAAGAGATCCTCAAAATACCCCTTAGTCCCATACCTAAGGGTCCTCAAAAAATAAATTTGTGTATCCCTATGTATAGGATGAATTTTTAACCTAAACCTCGACCTGGTCTCATGCCTAGGCTAGCGTAACGATGATAGAGTATCAAAAATCATCCCACCCCGATATAATAAAGTTGCAATAATTTACCCTCACTAGTTCCAGATCAATAAGGCATAAATCATCGAAAGGCCTACCCAATAGTTCCATACCTAGACGGCATCCCAAAATATAGGGAGAGAAAAATTACCCAGCAACCCCTTGTCACAAGGTCAATATAATAGTATCCACAAGTCACACAAATAACCATAATTAATAAACGTGTAAAACTACACATGATAGTCTAATTAAATCTTAATTTAATTATCACAACGTTAAAATACCCAATTAATCTCATTTAATTATTTTAAATTAAATATACCAAGTTTTCATCATTTAAAACATCATAATTCCAATTTCATTATCTCAACACAAATTACATGAGTTATACGCCCCCAAATTAATTTATTACAAAATTACGGTTTTTCTACATGCAACCTATGCCCATAAAATCCAAAATCCACTCATTAATCCAACGTACTCAAAGGGTTATGAATATTATTCAGATTACAATATTTTATAAAAACAACCCCATAGTTAGTGTCAACTTTCTCTAATTAGATTGCTAATTGCTTTTAAGAAAATATTAAATTAAGGTTTAGGAAACACTTAAAATGCATAATACTAACGTAAAAGAATAAAGTATTCATGCCTGAGATTAAGTTGAAGAAAAACTGGTAGCACGGTTGGATTCCTCTCGAAAAATTTAGCGAAGAAGTGTTCTTGAACAAACTTGAATAAACCCCAATTAAGCATTCCAAAACTTGTGACAAAAACTTGATTATGTTGGAGTTTTATGATTATAGTTTAGAGGAAAAATATTTGGAAGTGTTCTCTGGTGAAAAACTTGAGAAAAAGTGATTATGAGAAGTCCCCCTATGGATTAATAAGGTTATATGGTGATTAGGAGGCCTAATCCGAAACAAACTCTAACTCAAAATCTCCGACTTGCGCAAAAACTGAGGGAGTCGATCGATCGACCAGGTCGGCAGGAAGTTCTCCCACAAAATGCCAATAAAGCAAAAATAATTAAGAACTGAATTAAATTTTTTTTTTTAATTCCGACTTCAATTTTGCTTGAAGTTTTATTCTTCTAAAATCATGACCAACATATTTTTCTAATAAAAATCATTTAATCCAAAATTTTATTTTTCTCGAATATTCCAATTAATTAATTAATAAAAAACCTCGAGTGTTACAGATCTCTTGGGGAAATTTGGAGACTCCACTGGGTAAATTTTCTAGTGGTTCCTTTTGCGATAAATTTATTTGAGTTTTTGGTTCTGCTAGGAAATAAGAATTAATTCGAGGGGAGGTTTCCTTACTGGGAAGTTTTTTTTTAGTTTTGCGGTGTCCTTTAGAGATGTTGCTTGGGGGATATCCAATTGATTTTAGGAATTCCTCTGGGGAGGCAAGAGTTTTGACAGGGAAGTAACTTTGGTAAAAAAAAATCTTCGTGAAAAAAGTTCTAAATTCATTTGGTAAGTTTAGAAATTTTCTGGAGTTTTCAGTATTTTTTGGGAATTTTTGTACAAAATTTCAGGGAGGGTGCCGATCGACATGGTGTGAGGGGTGCCAAATAGTAGTGGCATGGTCTTTTGGGTACCTCGAGCAGGTGAAGGGATAATTATGAGGGCTATGTAAGTGGTGATGACCTTTGGTATTCATTCCTTTTTCTTGGTGATATTTCCTTATTTCTTGGATTCTGATAAGGTTTTTTTCCCTTTTTTCTTGACAAACTAATATTTGTATGTCAAACCTGTGTGCTCAAGGGATGGCGGGTGATATATCCATATATACCCTCGGCCAGGCCGAGGGTGTACTCCACTTGGACAAGGCGAGGATGATCTCTCAACCAATATAAGACGACCCTTCATCAGGCTCTAGACAACCCCTCAGAGGGACGACCCTTCATCAGGCCCCAGACGAACCCTCAGGGGGGCGACCCTTCATCAGGCCCAAGATGACCCCTCAGGGGGCCGACCCTTCATCAGGCTCCAGATGACCCCTTAGGGGCTCGACCCTTCATCAGGCCCCAGACGACCCTCCGAGGGTACGACAGTACGAGGCCTGAATTCGTCCAGACTCACCACAAGAGGGAACTTTTCCCTCAGCCTCGTAGCACAGACCAAGGGTGACATCATCACAGTGCGTGGTTTAGGAGAAGCGTGGAATAGTGCGTGTGGGGATCATATGGCACGTGGAAGATCGATTTAACAGAATCACCCCCTCACGTGAGGGAATATTATGTCATCATTTGGCATCTACAGGTGTCAATAGGAGATTGGATAGATCATCATTCACATTCACCATGCGTACTTGGGGGGTACACTACACCCCTCAAGACCTATATATACTTGTCACCTACAACCCTACAGAGGGGATAGATTGATAATTATAACCCTAGAAAAAACTCTACTTGTACATACAGTAGAGAGAGAAAGTGAGCTTTTGTGCATTGTATCCAAGGCCATTAGCGCCCATACTTAGTGGATCACACACTCACAGTGGATGTAGGCCTAATTGGCTGAACCACTATACATCATTGTCTTATTCCTCTTATACTCACCTCCTTCTATACACTTATACATACGTATCTCTAGGGCTGCCATAGCCATTACTGTTTGAGCTCGTCACCACTTATCTGGTGGTGCTAAATATAAGCATCATCAATGGGGCTTAAGGATTTCTGGGAGAACCTTTCGTCTGTGGTGCGTTGGGTAGTGTCATCCGCCAATTTTGGGAGACTGGCATTTGAGCTGGATAAGACGCCTCGTTCTACGACTGTTCTTTGTGCTTTTGGGGATTGGTGTCCCACCCACACTATGCAT
Organism: Sambucus nigra; assembly: GCA_949130495.1. Taxonomy (NCBI): domain Eukaryota; kingdom Viridiplantae; phylum Streptophyta; class Magnoliopsida; order Dipsacales; family Adoxaceae; genus Sambucus; species Sambucus nigra. The sequence goes on along the minus strand of OX422210.1, from coordinate 446,979,638 downwards.
TTTGGTTTCATGGAGATGACAGTGACTCGTGTAGATGTGCAACAACAATTGGGCCTGGATTGCGAAGGGGTGCAGATAGAGGTAGATAGGACCTTAGGAGTGATGGTAGCGACGGTGACGGTGCCATTGAGTGACGTGGATAGGATAGTCTCTGGTGATTCTATTCTTTTGTCCCTTTTGGGGGAGTTGTTTCTGAGTCAGAAGATCGATGAGGAGGATGGGTGGCAGTTGCGGAAGATAGACCGTCTCTTTATTTTGTTTTTATTGGGAGGTTTCTTAGTGGCAACATCATCCACTTGTGATTTTTGTCATTTTATAGGGTGTTTTTTAACGTCCATCTTTTTTACTGCGAATCCTGAACTTGGTGACCCTTTATTTCTCTTTGGATTCATTCAATCGGTATTGTTGATAAACCTTTACTAGGGCCATGTATCTTCTTGAGGTATTCTTTATTTTACGCATTTTTCCTTTATGAATTCTCATTTTCCTTCATGCATTCGCATTTTTCCTTTATGCATTTTCTTCTTTTTGTCTTGACCCTTGTGCTTTGCAGATATGGTTCTATGAGGTGATTGGGTTTAACAAATAATTAATAGCTTTAAAGGACGAGTGAGTTGGGGACTTCTGTCTGATGTACTAGTGGCGTAAGTCCAACTGATAGTTGCGTCAGGTATTGAATAGACTGGTGAGTGATCGGTTAACTCTTTCTTTCTTCTTGAGACCATTTTTAATTGATGCTCTTTTCAAATACTGATTTTCTGTTGGGCAATTTTTAGGTGACCTTCTATCCTTGGGGGATGACCATCTAGCATATGAGGGTGACTGAAGGGAACGCGCTGATGTGGCGCTTGCTAGCGCATGAGTTCGGCTACTCTTGGTACCTCGGTGAGAGAGTAGTTAAAAAGTTCATGGAGGATAAGGTGATGGTGCTACCTGTGAGGTGCCCCCGATATACAAGAGACGAGAGCGATAAATTCAAGATGATATACGGGTAGCGATGATGATGGGAGAGCCTTACTCGTCATATACTGACACGGTGACAACATATGATTATTTGGATTTCAGGTTGAGTTATTTGATGCCACCCAGCATATAAGATGTGATGCCTCTCCCCTAGGTGGGTTCGAGTCGGCTAGTGGGGTCCTCCTACGGTGCAAGTGGTGCATCGACATTGGCAGCAATGAGGACCTCGGAGGTTCCCTTTGTGCACTTGTCTCCTCTTTCTTATAACATCCGACGGGATGACGGAGGGTCAGTGCGTATGCTGCATCATCCTAATGCAATGGACCCGGAGGAGCTGGGGCTGATGGAGGAGGTCCTTTAGCCAACGGTATACTTTTCATCTTTTTCATTCTTGATTATCTTATTTCTTTCTTTGCTTCAGACTAACTAATTTTCTCTTTTCTATTGATCTTACAACACATCCGGGTGTCAACCACCTGATTGAAGCATTTTCGGGATTGGATGGGTTTGGCGATTGCTCACATTCAAGAGTCGATCCCAGTTTCATCTTGTCTGGTGTCGTCTACCTCATTTGAGGATGGGTCTGGTTCGTGAAATAGGGGTGCATCATCTCATCGCCTAAAAAATAGCTCGCGTCGCAGGATATAGGTTCTTAGAGAGAGAGAGAGAGAGAATGTAGGTGAGGTACGTGAAGGTAGGTGAGGGAGAGAGAGATTTGGGGGGGGGGGTTTGGGCCGAGTCCTGTTGTATTTTTCCTTTCCTGCAAGGAAAGTGTAATAAAACAATATCTATGCAATGAAATGAATTTTTGTTAATTTTTGTTTTAGTGACTTAATGTACATGCTCTTTTTACTTTGGTGCTGAGATCGTAAAAAGAATTCAGAATTGTTTGAGCAAAAATTTAATTTAAAACGTGATAAGTAAAAACATAGGGATAAGGAATTCATAATTCTTTAAGAATAAAGTTACTTTTATTGAGTTTTTTTATTTTGACAAAAAAAGAAAAAGGGAATTATCCAAAAATAGGGGGTCACCAATCGCCATGCCCCTTGTAATGCCTATCGGCATATCAATCCAATCTAATTGATAAGCACCCAAAAGTGTATATTTTATACCCCGAATAGAGGCATTTTAGTCACTCGTTTTAATTAAAATTGGCCTTATGTCGTATTTTATTATTTTTCTGGTCAATCATTAGTCGCAATATCAAATAATGCTAAATCAAGTTAATTGTGACTCAATAGCGATCGAAAGCGTTAAATGAAGAAATGCAAACCCACCGCGAAGTCTGAGTCTACATTGAGCTTGCCCAGAAGAGTTCTAATGTCCCGAACCTTGTTCAAACCAAATCTAAGCCTAGACCGAGCCCAGTCCATACCCCGAGCCCGGTGTGTGTTGAGTTTGTGCCTTTTTAGATTTTCTTAAATTTTTATTTTGAGTCGTTTTATTTTTAGGATTTATTTAGGATTTTTAGAATTTATTTGCATATTTTTATATTTTATTTTTGTTAGTGTATTTTTATTTTTATTTCTTTTTAGTGTTTATTTTATCTTATTTTATTAGGATTAGTTTTTAGGATTTCATTTATTTATTTGATTTTACATTTTTAGGATTTTAGTTTTTAGTTGAATATATTTTTATTTTTATTTTTATTTTTATTTCTTTCTAGTTTCATTTTTTTAGTCTTTTTTTTTATTTATTTTTTAGTAGTGGTTTCATTTGAGATTTTTAGTTTTGTTAGTTTTATATATTTTTTTAGTTGTGTTATTTTTAGGGTCACAACTTAAACACACATTAAACCCACTCACACGCTAAATGCCATACACACTCATACACCTAAACTCCCTTACTCACTCACAACACTACCATTCTCTCTCCTCCACCATTAACACACCAAATTCCCCACCTTTCTTCTACCTTCCAACACTTACACTCTCACTCAACACTATAACCAGAGCCCTTACCCGTTTGCATACCAACAAACCCGTCTTCCATAACCACCGCGGACCTATACCATTTACAAACCAAACCTGGGGAAAAAAACATGCTTATCCAAAGAGATTTTTAACTCAAGGATTTTAAAACCCCCAAAATATCTCTACAAGAAAACCAAATCGTGGGATTCTAAAAAAAGGGGATGGGAAGTTATAAAGGAGAGACTCTCAGATACAGAAAAAAAAAGACGCATAGAGAGAGAGAGAGCGTGTATATTTTGTACAGTTTAGGGTCACGGAAAAAATACAAAAAAATTAGTTTAGCTTTAGAATAGCTTTTAGGTTTAGTTTTTAGTCTTCTTTTTGTAATCAAGTGCTGAAAATTGTGAAGAAGTTGGACGCATGTCAAGACGCATTTCGAGATAAATAAGTGGAAAAAATTGCATATTGTATTTCTACATTCTCTTTTCAATTTATTTCCTTCTTGACATATTATTTATTGTTTCTTATGTACACATGAGAATGTTTGGCTAAACACCCCGTTCAAGGGGTGGGATGCACTGCGAATGGTGTTAGTTTAATTAATCAATTTCATTAATATTTTAATTCTAGGAAAATTATTTTTAACTGTCACCAATTAATTTATGTAACGAGAGTTAGAAAAAATTAATGTTTGAATTTAGAACGTTAAGAACAAATTCACACTCGGTTGCACATTATTTTTCCGTTATTTAGTCATAATTATAATTTTAGCATTAGTTAACTTTTCCCCTGAAATTGTTTTAAAAATAAAAAAATAATAAAAAAAGAAGATTTTAATAATAAAAAATTGGATTGCAAGTTTTCACGCCAATTGTTTCACCATTGAGAGTTGGATTGATACCCATACTTACTGCAATACGAGTTATTTTTAGACAAGTTTTGTAGGTACTCAAGGGAATTTTGAGAGTGCCTTTTCAAGACAACGACCATACGCAAAAAGCTTATATCACTAATCAACCCAAGGCTTTGATTTCACTTGTTTCAATTGCTTGGTACTTTGGTGGGGTAATTTTTTTCCCGATTTCAGCAGGGTTTTTATCTTTGGATAAGTTTTCGAAGTATAAAAAGGGGGCATGGGTGGAGCATTTTCTTCACACCTCCACATTCCTTCTCTTTTGCATTCTTCTTGCTTCTTGTCTCCTCATTTTATGATATGGCTCTCCCCGGGAGTGTTTAATTTTCCACCTACCTCGATATTATGGAGGTGATGTGCTCATAAAATGTTGATTATGATGTTTTCAACATGCGTTCGAGTAGCCCATAGAGTGGTATATATTGATGTCTGCTGTAGAATTTTGGTACCCTAAACACTATATTTTCTGCTTTGGGTTGGACGAAATATGTCCCGCTTATGAAGAGTTCTTTGCCATGCTAGGGATAAATCCCAGTGTTGCGACAGCATTACCTAAATTTCCTCGATCTCCTCGGGAGCTTTTAGTAGGACTCCTCCACATCTCGCCCTCTGCGGCTAGGTCACTAGTTATGGGAGGAATAATTTCTCTTCCTACTGTGCTCCAATCTGTGCATTTTCAAGATGTTGGTGATGCTAGTTATGATGGAGCCTTCATTATTAGCTTGATTTAAAAATTACTCTTAGTAACTGGGGAACTGTTAGTAGACCCAAAACTTGTAACCATTGCTTCATCAATGTCGTTCCATCATAATCCTATGACGGTCATACTGTTGGAGACTTTGAATGGTCTGGATGTGTGATAGGAAGGTCGTTCTGAATTCCTCATAGGTAGCCCCATAATGTTGTTCATGTGGCTATCGAAGAGATTCCTTATGGCCGTCCCTCTTGAATATCCCTTATCGACTATGCCAAACTTCTTTTCCTGTTACTTTATCAGTGTAGGCCTTGACATTAAGAGATGGGAGAACTGGTTTGCGGAGCACGGGGCTCAAGGTTTGCATTGGTCAGTGCCTTGGTAGGGGGAGATTTTGCCCATTCTAGAACTGGGAGAATAGAAGTATGTTAAGTTGGTTGGCCTCGGATAGACCTCGCTCTACTTTCCCTGGAGGAACTTGCACCAATTTGGCTGGAAAGAGATTATGCCACCTCGGACACTAGACTGTTTTCCGATGGAGGACTTGACAAAGCCCATGTGCATGCGACTTGGATCTCTATGGAAGAATCATCGATCGTCGACCCATTCATCCTAGTCTATTAGTAGAGTCTGGCATATCATTGGGGACTACATGAAGTTGTTATGGAAGAGAGTAATTACAAAAATGCTGGCTTAAACACCGGACAAAGATGGTTAGCCATATCTGACACTATGGAGGGAGATGTTATTATTTTCCCTAAGATGGCCTGGGCTTACCGCTCTATGGAGCGTCTGCGGAATTCTATTCAGAAAAGGGATGTTTGGGGACCTCAGGATGTGTATTATGGTGGGGACGGTTCCTCTGTCAGTTGTGGGTAAGCTCCCCGGGGAGCTCATTTGTGAAGCTTTTGAAATGGTGTTTCTAGTAATGTAGGGGAATGAATTTAAGGAAAGGTTGTTTTTGGTTCGATTGGTTTGTTTTTGGTTTGGTTTTAGGAAAGTGGGAGTAGGTTGGCAAGGGAAGTTATTTGACTCCCTATGTCGATGTAATTGTAACGAAATTAATAGAATAAAGAAAAAATTAATTATATTATTGTGCCTCTAGATGAGTTTTGCATTTGAATTATCAATACCAATCACTAAGGAATACATAATCCTTTTGTTCATGTACATGATAAAATGACGTTTCGTTCATGGAGATAGGAAAATAATATAATTTTATGAAAAAGAAGGCTCTTGCTCATATAAAGCGTATGAGTTACCTACATGCCTCTGTGGGTTTTGAAAATATTTTGAGTTTCATTTTTGGAAGCAAAAGGATTTTTAGAGAATCAGGCCCCACGTAGTTCTGAGTAGTGAGAAATGAAGGATTTTTTTTAAGAATAAAAGGGAGATGAGTTGTAGCTCGTCGAGATTTTCAACTAGGGGTAGAATTTCTTGAGGTGGTCCAGGTTGAGTGGACGGGCCATCTTTTCCCTATCAAGGTCGGTGAGCATGGCGGCGTCGCCTGATAAGATCTTCTTCGCAATGTAGGGGCCACTCCAATTGGGCTTGAATTTCCCTCTGGGGTCCCAGATGGGCTCTACAATTTCTTTAAGGGCTAAGTCTCATTCTCTCACACCACGATCGTTGAATTTCATATTAAATGATCACGCTATTCAGTGAGGGTATCCTTGTATATGATACAGAGCTTTCAGTCTACTTTCGTCCAAAAGTGGCAACTCGTCAAAACGACTCTGATGCCAGTCTTCCTCGCTGACATTAATTTTGAGCATGGCGTGAAGTAAAGGAATTTCTAACACCATGGGTAGGACTGCTTCTATGTTGTATACTAGAGAGTAAGGGGTACCCCAGTAAATGTTCTAACTAAAGTGAGGTATCCCCATAGGGCATAAGGAATTCGATCATCCCAATATGGAAACTTTCAGTTATCTTGCTGATGATGTCTTTGAGGTTTTTATTAGCAGCTTCGATTGCCCTGTTGGTTTGAGGTTGCTATGGAAAATATTTGTGTCTCTGAATCCCATACTCGTCGACCACCTTTGTGACTTCTTCCTCGAAATGTAACCCATTGTCAGATGAATTTGGCCACTTTCTGGGCATTCAGCATTGCATAAGATTCAGCTTCGACCGATTTGGTGAAGTAATCGATGGAAACTAAGATAAATTCATGCCTGTTGGAGGTTTTGGGGGTAAATTCCCTATGATATCAATGCCCAATGTAAGGACATAATTTTCTAAATGTCCGGGTAGAATCTAGGAATTTTCTGTTTTCCCTAGATCATAGTTTGTATGTCTAAAATCGCTACATTCGATAAGTCATCGATCATCCACGATGGCCTTTATTCGAATCCAAGCATCCATCATCTTCACTCGTGCATCATGATACATGCTACGTACTGCTCAACCGTTTACCACAAACTCCACGACGCATTATCAGTAAAATGATTAATTGGAGTTGTTTATATTTGTATAAATATTTGAGAATTTTTTAGAAAATATTTTTAAAAGTCTGAAAGTATTTTTTATCAAATGCAGAATTTTGTCTAAGCTGAAATGGGCTTTTTTTTAAGGCGTGCTCATTCAACATAAGCTCAATATTATACTTGTCTTATCCCATGTTGGTTGGGTGTTTTCACGTCAATCATGTCCTTAAAACGAATGAAGCGTGATAAAACTTGATAAGAAAAGTGTGCATGTAAAAAAATGTTTGGTGAGATTGTGTGGTATTTTAAAAACGAGGAAGGGCTACGAAAGGTAACTATCTATCCTTTGCGCTAAATCCACCGTTAAAACGGACCTAAAAAATTGAGGACTTTTATTATTCGGGGTCCAAAGAGGTTAAAAGAGCCCAAATAAATTTAAAGGCAATAAAAAGCAATACATGGCAAAAATGGACCATTAGGTTTCACCATCAATTCTTCAAAGTTTGAGAATTTAGATCACCTCTATTCAAAATATACATCTGAGGGAGTTTGGTTGGAAAATTTAAACGGGTTTGCACGTCCTTGAAATTCTTGAAAAAGCGCAAAATAGTTTTGGATGTTATTGGTGTGGAAATAACTTTAACTTTGATTTGTTGACTTGATTAAGACGATGTCATCTAAATTTAACATTTTTTACACCTTAGGATACTTTTGATGTTCATTCGTTAGGAGTTCACGTATGCATCGTGCACATATGATTGATTGAGTTTATTTACCTATCGAATGTGCTCACACCCCTACATTTACGCTATCATCGACTTGGTTGTTTTTGTGTCCTTTCATGGTGTGATTCCTTGTTGTATACTTTGTGTAAAAATATTTTTTTTTAAATTCAAAAATAGAAGATTCTTTAATTCTTTGTTGTATATTGTGTGTAAAAAATTTTGAAAATTCAAAAATAGAAGATTCTTTAATTCTTTGTTGTATATTTTGAGTAAAAATTTGGAAAAATTCAAAAATAGATATTTTTTTGTGACATTTTCTATATTTATGCTTCTGATACCTGTCTATTTGGGGACATCATAAAAGGGGGAGAATAAATTATGGGGGGAGAAAATCTTGTTGATTTATCTATGATTTTCTTATGTAGAGGGGGCTTGAAGGTAATCCTGAGATTAGGGATAATTCCTTAATTGGCAAAAGTGTTTAAGATTAAGCAACTGAAGCAGCTCAAGCGTGGCAACTCACCAAGGAAGCTAGGTGTGGCAACTCATACTTTGGCTTGTTGTATTAGTCATATTTTATTTCTGTTTATGTTGATTGTAATCTATAACAGTTGTAATGTTGTAATGAGATTAATAACGAGTTCGGGTGAGGTCAAACGATACTTGCGAGAGATCAGGCTTGGCAGGGTCTAGGAGAGCTTTCATGCTCTATCGAATGACCTCGTCGTGGGAATGTTAGAGGGACCTGGTTTGGAGGATTGATAAGTGAGGCACCGTTGGGGGATTGTCCTGACCATCTTAGATACACCTGGTAAAACACTGAGGGACCCTGATCGTGGAACCTCGGGCAGAGCAGCCTTGATTTCCATCGAGCGTTGAGTTGTGAACCAGGAAACCCTCTTCTTAATGTCACATCTAATGTTAGTGATGTCACTAGTCGGCTAAACAATGTCAGACTTGCATTGAGTAAACCACCGTGGTATTTGGGGATGTTAGGCAGTTGGCGAGCTACCTCTGCGATAACAGCCGCCTAACACACAGTGGTTAGGCAAAAGGCATGTCTTGGCATTTAATGTTTATAACGTGGAGACAACTAGTGCATCAGGCATTTAATGTTGTGACATAAAGTATGAGGAATCTCTTTCATACTCTTAAATGACTGAATTGCCTCGGGGGTGGTGTGGGGGGGCTATTTAAGGATCCCAACCACCTTTGAGGAGGGGAGGATCTTTTTGAGAGTTTAAGAAGTTAATACTAGATAGAAGTTGCTCGATTACCAAATGGTGGTTGGCAGACATTTGGGGAAAATGTTGGTGTACCATCAGGCAGAAGGCGGGAGGATCCAAGTCGGGCAGAGGAAGCTTGCACCCAGATTCACTTTTCGTGGCAGCACCCGTCGTGGAACCTTGATAATTATGGTTCGATTCTTCAGAGGAGGCAGGTTCATGATGTGGCGAGGTAATGGGTGAAGGAATTGGGGGAGAATCCTCCCGAGCAACCTGAGAACGGTTAGGGGAAATAAGGAGTTTATGAGAAAAAAATCTTAACAAGTGTTTTCATTGTTAATCACCGTTATAGGTGGAGTTTATGAGAAAAAATCTTATCAAGCATTTTCGTTGTTAAGTCAGTGATATAGGTGGAATTTATGAGAAAAATCTTAACAAGTATTTTCATTGTTGAGTCACCGTTATAGGTGTAGTTTGTGGAAAAAAATCTTAACAAGTGTTTTCGTTGTTAAGTCATCGATATAGGTGGAGTTTATGAGAAAAAATCTTAACAAGTGTTTTCGTTGTTAAGTCACCGATTATAGGTGGAGTTTATGGAAAAAAACATTAACAAGTGTTTTCATTGATTAAGTCACCTATACAGGTGGATTTTGGGAAGCTGAGAAATACATAGAAATTAAAGAAGTACCTCAGCAGCAGTAGGGGCGAGAGGGGTAGTTACCACGGGAGCCATAATGCTAGAAACCATGGGAGGCGGGCTCATTACCTCATCAGTCTCAATGGAGCCCTTTGATGTAGAAGCTTCAAGGGTAGGCACACTCCCCTCGTTGGCATAAGGTACTATGGCTAACATGGGCACATCATCAGAAGGAGATGTTGGACCTTCCAGAGATGCCCCAACGAGAGCAGCCACACCAACCTGGGCCTGGGAGGGGATAAGTCCACTCAACGCAAAGGGCGAAGAAAGACTTGGAGAAAGCGGTAAATGTAAAGACAAGTGTTAGACAAAAGCAGTAACCGCAAAAGGATAAGAGACAGAAATCCACCTAGCTTACCCCCGTTATGGCACTGACAAGAGGAACTGCAGTGGTAGGTCTTGCCAATGCAGGAGGAAGGATAATGCTGGTTATCAGTGACGCCACTTCAAACTAAAATATTCCAACATGTTAGAATTGATGAGTAAACAAATGGGACAAATAAAAGACGTAAGGCTTGGGAAGAAATTTAACTGCGGGGCACTCTTTTAGACCACAACAAGGGGCAGAGAGACCTCTCGCTCCGAGGGTAACTCAGAGGAAGCTAAAATAGTTACCTCGGATGGGTCATACATCTCAGCAGCACCCGTGGAGGCATACCTAGCCCGATGAGAGGAGGAATAGTGCTAATAGGAGAGGCTTATTAAAGGAGAATGTGGAAGGCCGACAGTGGATGGAGGGGTACTGTAACGTCCCCCCACGAAATGGCTCATTGTGGTACGGGGGGACTGGGAGGACTAACCCTCGCTTTTTCAACTCCCTGCACTAAAGTTATCAGGCAATAAGTAAAGGCGCTATGTTAAGAGAAGGATAATGAGAAATAAAGAATACGCACATACCTCATATTCAGAGGGATAACGAAAAGGTATAACCATGGGAGAAGGTGGTGAGGAGATAGCAGCGGAAGGAGATGGTCATAAAGGTCTCTCAAGTGTCTGCTTCTTCTGGGACTTGGTACCCAGCATTTTCCTTCTTGATCCCGTTGCACCACCACTTTCAGGCACCTTTGACTTTTTTCTCCTTTTTGCCGATGGCTTACTAGGATCAACCACGATTTTGGGGAATGTACCCGGAGGAGGAACGACCAATACGTGCCATTAGAATTCAGCATTTATTCGGGCAACTTCAGCCTCCACCCGACCCTCATCTCTTCAGCCAGTTTCGGAGACATTGGCGGGGAACGGAGGCAGTTGGGAATGCCTCCAATGGAGTTTGTGTTTGACCTTGGGCCTTATACTTCTTAGACCTGGATTTCTTGGCCTTCTTAGCAGGTGGCTGAGAAGACCCTTCTCCCGTGGTAGCTTCGGTCGTGGGGGCAGATGGTTTGGGGGTTGCAGCGGCCTTTGGTTTGGGCGTGGCAACAGGGATCATGGGGCAGTATGGAGGAAGTTCCGTGCGAGGTTCTTTGGGGGTCTGGCTTAGAGGGAACTGAACCCCGAGAATGGAATTGCCCTTCAAACCCAACTCCAGGGCAAAAAATTAAAGAACTGGAGGATACACTAGATGACCCTCGATGAATTCAATAATTTGGGCCATTTGTCAAAAGTGCTACTGTGATAATTGATTAAATTAAATTCGTAAGTTTCCAATCAACCTTTATATAATTCAACCGCTAAACATGCATCTAAGGTGCGTGTGTCAAGCCATAAATAAATAAAGCACGTGACACAAAATAAGCTGAGACACAGATTTCAGGAAAAAAAAACCTTTCGGGTAAAACCTTTATTTCACTATGAATATATAAATCGAAACTTACAATTACATAGAGAAATCTGCAATGGATCAACGCGCAGCTAACCCACAAAGACACGCAGTCTTGAACTCAATAAGAGAATACACGCAGCACCCTCTAAGGACTCGCAGCCCAAACCACAAAGGAAGAACCACAGCTCTCCTCAATGACACGCAGCCATAACACTTTGTAGAGACTCCCTCAGCAATGACATGCAGCCCTCGGTTGCAAAGATCTCCCCACAAAGGTTGAACAATAGAAAAGCTTGAGTTCTAGGATTCCAAAAGATTCACAAAAGTAATTATGATTTTTATGTGTGAATCAAAAAGATGTTTGGCACATCAAAAATCGAAGTCTTGTTGTGTTTGAACTCTTAGAAATGTTTTCTCAAAGACTTAAAAAATACACCACCGAAATAGGTATATATATAGGAATTTTGAGTTGGTGGGTAAAAAACTCACGGAACTGTTCGATTTTATCTCAGGTGGATCGGTCCGCTTCTGGGCTGGACCGATCTGATAGCGGATCGGTTTGTTTTTGAAAAGGCTCTCTTCGGTTCGCATTCGATTCGGGGTATACTGTTTTTGATGCACAACGAATCGGTCCAGTATAGAGGCGGACCGGTCCGGAGGCGAATCGGTTCATTTTTAAAAGGGGCGGACCGGTCCAGTTTACCAAAAAAATAAAAAATCTTTTAAAAGCCTCATTTTGCTTGAAAAAACTTTGTTCTTATTTTTATAAAAAACATTTCATAAAAATATCCCAATACTAAGTATGAAACTTTAAGGGACTTAAAAACAAAACTTTACCAAGTTCATTCTTGCAGAGGTTATGATGTTGAAGACGCTTTGATATTCGGATCCGTTGATGTAGATGCGATCTTGAATTTTTTCAACGGTGTAACGACATATGACATACATATTGACAATGGACAAAAATGTCCTTACAAGTTGCCTCGGCCAATACTTTGTCGCAAATATAGGGGTCACATCCCCTTGCCTAGTGATGTCGTGGATGGTGACTCGCCCAGCCAATGTGGAACTCACTCCCCACGCAGCAGTTGAGGAGAATAGAGAACATGCCTCGCCAAAAGGCACCTTTGGGTTAGATAACTGAAACACCGGGCGAGTAGCCCCTTAATCAAAGCCAAATTAACAGCTGCATCGATTAGGATTGTAATATTCGCTGGTGTATCCCCACTCGATGTATGAGGGAAGGTATCCTGGTGAAAACAGAAGCACAACGTCCAATAAGGGGTCTTCAGTAATGAGTTCTATGGTGGTTGGCTGAACCACTATTGACCCATGTTTGAAAAAATCCCAAGTATAGAGGAAAATATCCTCCCCATAGGGCCTCATTACAAAACTCGAAAAGTCATGAACAAAGGAGGTCATCTCCTATCGTCTCTGCCTCTTGTGGTAAACAAATGAGCGAGGAGGCAAGATTATTTCCCATGAAGGAGGACGGTTAGTCATGGCTACTACGTCCGGGAAGCGCACATAAAGGAAACCCATCAGGAGAACGTAGTTGGAAAAATTAGCTAGGTTGTAATAGCCCAAAGATCGCTCCATGTCAAAAAGACCCTATCAAGCCATGTGTAGAGGGACCCCAAGGCGATCACAACTAGAGGGAGCTTGATACCCCGGTCCAAATGAAGGGATATGTTGATAAGATCCCTTCGAGGTTGTTCATTGGGTTTTCCCATTAAAAAAATGCGAGAAAAATGACAAGGATATAGGTAGGAGTCTCTCGCTATGTACCTTGTCCAGGGGAAGCCTCAGAGGAACTTCCTTCAGAAGGGTCTTTGAATAAGTAGTTGATAAGGGGAGTGAATGTGGCTTTGTTTGAAGTACTGATGCACTTTCGGCATATACGGTCCATCTCCAAACGATCAGCAGTTTCTTGGGCATCCAGGGCTTCATCAAAATAAGGCTCATGACTTGTTGCCTCAAGGCCTAAGATCTCACACACGTCCTCCAACGTTATTGTAAACTCCCCCCATGCAGCGAGGAATGTGTGAGTAGTAACATTCCAGTGAGAAACCAGAACGGGAAGAGCAACGCTATTTTTGGAGAGGGTGAACTCACCAAAGCACTTGGCTCGATGAAGCCCAATCTTAGCGAGGGTATCAGCGTGGGAACTTTGCATATGATAGTTCTAAGAAGCAAAATGAGCAGGAGAACCCACAAGACTTTCAAAATCTATGGGGGACCATGGGAAGTCACCTCACTCAAGAAGAAATTTTAGAGTTCCCTCGGGAGGTAGAAAGCCCCATTCATCAGAATTCGCATCTTCATCACCAAGTGTCATGGCATCATACTTGGCGCTAAAAATGCAACTCTTGCAAAACCCAGCAAAGTCATCACCTTTGCAAAAAATGGGGGACCGACTATAGAAAATCAACTGTTCTTGACGAGCAGTAGTCAATGCAGCAGCAGAAGGGGCGGTGATAATGGGGGCGACAGGAGGAGCACTGGTGGCAGGAGTGGCAGGGTTGCTTGAAGAGGCCATTGTAGACAACAGAAGTATAAAAAAGTCTAGTAAAAGAAGAGTTGGAAATGAATAGGGAGGTGCACAACCGCAGGTGGTGGTGCAAATGATGAGAGAAGGAGAAAACTGAGTAAATAAGAGGGCAACAATGGAGGTCGCACAGAGTTTCTCTCTCTAAAGGAAGCGGGGAGATTAAAGAAGATAAAGAAGATGAAGATATAGAAGGGTTTTAAAATAAAAGAGACGTTTGAAGGGTTTCAAACTCGACGGTTGGAGTTTCCCACCATCGCACGTGCAAGGGCCACCTATAATCATTTCAAATGAACATGTGGCACATCGGGAAGGGTCTCGATAGTTGAAAGACAGCCCCACATCATTTAATGAAATGATGCCTGGGAAAAAGAAGGGGGTTGCCTTCTCCAGCAAGTTGAGTTTTGGCGCCAAATTGGTGTCAGACTTATCCAATGACTCCCAATAAAGGTAGTCCCCCAACGATTCAAAAAAACTATGATGTCCCCTCGCCACATGTCTAAACATTGTTTAAAGGGTGACTTAGTTACATGGGGAAGAATTTTTGCTTTTTTGAACACGGCGAAGTATCAAAAGGGAGAATTTTACTTACCAGGAGTCCAAACGAGTATTTGAGAAGGTTAGTAGACCTTTCAGGAGAATTCCAAATAATAAAGATGGAACGGTTGAGGCTCAGCATGAGGAAAAAGTGGTGATGTCCCTTCGCCCAAGCCCCAACAATAATGGCTCTTCGGCTCAGGTACATCGGGGAGAATTTTACTTTTTCCAGGAGATTATATCGCTGCGGTTATAATGAGGGAAAAAAGGCCAGAATTTTTTCACGCAGAGAAGGTTCATCGGATTGAGAAGTTTCGTGCAGACATTTCTTGTTTCAACAAATCTCTCCACGAAGGGGAAAAGGTAGTGGGGGCTTGAAGGTAATCCTGAGATTAGGGATAATTCCTCAATCGACAAAAGTGTTTGAGATTAAGAAACCGAAGCAGCTCAAGCGTGGCAACTCAGTAAGGCAACTTGGCGTGGCAACGCATCCTTTGGCTTGTTGTATTAGTCATATTATATTTCTGTTTATGTTGATTGTAAGCTATAACGGTTGTAATGTTATAATGAGATTAATAACGAGTGCGTGTGAGGTCAAACGGTACTTGCGAGAGACCAGGCTTGGCAGGGCCTGGGAGAGCTTTCATGATCTATCGAATGACCTCATCGTGGGAACGTTAGAGGGACCTGGTTTGGAGGATTGAGAAGTGAGGCACCATTAGGGGATTTTCCTGACCATCTTAGATACACCTGGTAAAACACCGAGGGACCCTGACTATGGAACCTCGGGAGAGCAGCCTTGAGTTCCATCGGGCGTTGAGTTGTGAACCAGGCAACCCTCTAGCTAAATAATGTCAGACCTGCACTTGAGTAAACCACCGTGGTATTTAGGGTTGTCAAGCAGTTGGTAAGCTACCTCTGCGACAACAGCCCCCTGACACACAGTGGTTAGGCAAAAGGCATGTGTTGGCATTTAATGTTTATGACGTGGAGACACCTAGTGCATCAGGCATTTAATGTTGTGACATAAAGTATGAGTGATGTCTTTCATAGTCTTAAATGACTGAGTTGCCTCGGGGGCGGTGTGGGGGGCTATTTAAGGCCCCCAACCACCTTTGAGGAGGGGAGGATATTTTTGAGAGTTTAAGAAGTTATTACTAGAGACAACATACATCATAGAGAGAGTTATTACAAACCAGAGGTCTTATTCACTCACCATTGTCATTTATTACGAAGCTCTTAATACATGACAGAGATTATTGAGAGTGTTTTGGTGTGTTTGCCTGCCTACCAAGGTGTATCTAGGGTGCTTACTTCTCTCTCCCTCTAGCTAAGTTACTTATAAGTTCATTACTACTTTCTGAGTCATACACGAGAGATTTGTGAGTTTAAACTGAGTCTTATCTTCATTAGGTTTGTGTTTGCATGTTCTATCACTAATCCAAGGTTTTAGCCATTTAACTTATCACTATTATACTTCAAAGGAGTTACTCCTCCATCTTATCTAAAGTACCCTCTTACCGGAGTTATTTATATCTGCCTAAATATTTGGGAAATCTTTAGAAAATATTTTTTAAATTCTAAAATTATTTTTTATCAAATGCAGAATTTTTTCTAAGCTGAAAGGGAATTTTTTTGGAAGGTGTGCTCGTTCAAACGAGATGTCACAGTCGTTTGAACGACATAGACATCTTGCACGATGTCGTTCGAACGACACGTGTCCTCGTTTGAGCGATGCCTCCGACCTCGATTTCTGTGTCAAATGTTGTCACCACTATTTGCTGGTCAAATTCCTTTTGTAGCATATTGAGCAAAATCCGACCCAAAATCTGCCATGTTTTCCTAAAGTTACCTTTTAGGCTTTAAAACTTCCTTATAAATGCACATTTAATTCCCATTTATCAAGTGCACATCATAAACCTTCAAGAGATTATTCTTACTCATTTTGGAGTATTTTGTGGAGAAGCCGGTATCTTCTTCAATGTTGCCCATCTGGGATTCTTGCGAGAGATTCCAGCCGACAACATCGGAACCGACACCTATGGATATTTTCGAATGTCACACTTATTTTCATTATAATCCGTGTAACCATTATTTACAAATTATAGTGAAAACAATATGGTTTTACCTTGCGGGGATTTATCCTGGTATGTTGTATCACATGCTATATTTATTTTATTCGATAGATCATCTAGATGGATGATTTTAGGATTTGATTGAAAAACTGTGTTTAATTAAATAATTCCTTTATTTGAACAAAAGCGCACTCTTAAAATTGCTATCAGAGCCAATTACACAATATACCGTGTAATTTTTCGCAAAACTTTTCTAAGATATCAATTTTCTAAAAAAATGATTTTTGAAAAAGGGCGTGTTCAATGGAGAAATTATATAATAAAATGCTAGTTTTTGACGGGACAAACTATGCTTACTGGAAAGCCCTCATGAAATCTGCTTTAAAAGCCATTAATGATAGTGTTTGGATTTTGGTTGAAAGAGGGTGGACACCTCCCTCCGTCATTGTTGGTAACGTGACTAATTTAAAATCTGTGACTGAATGAACTGAAGATGAATTTAAATGGTCATCTTTTAATTCTAAGGGTTTAAGTGCTATTTCTGGATCCGTCACACCTGACGAGTTCCGATGTATTATGACGTGCACCACGTCAAAAGAGGCATGGGATCTTTTACAACTTACCCATGAAGGAACTAATGCTGTGAAAGAATCTAAACTGCAAAATTTAACAACTCAATTTGAAACTATCATCATGCTTGAGACTGAATGTTTTGATGAATTTTATGCTAAGTTATCTGATATTGTTAACACTAGATTTAATCTTGGTGAACTCATTCCAAATGCTAGAGTTATATAAAAAGACTCTAAGATCACTTCCTAAGCGTTTTATCCCTAAAGTCACTGTGCTAAATTCTATTCGTAATTTAAATACGCTTAAATTGGAAGAACTTGTAGGAGACTTACAAACGTATGAAATTGATATGTTTCCTAAATCCTTCAAACCTAAAGATAAAGGTATTGCACTTAATGCCCAGGCTATAAAAAGTGAGGGGTCGATCAGAAAGGGAGTTGAGTTTACTAGAAAAAGGGAGATAGAAACGTCAGATTCTGAGTGTGATTTTGATTTAGATGATTTGGCCCTATTCGCAAAAAATTTCAAGAAAATTCTCAAATTCAAGAAAAATGAAAATTTCAAAGATAAAAAGTTTTTTGGGAAAAATAAGAAAAATGAAAAATGTTTTAAATACCCTCCTAAAGATGGTGAGAGATGCTATGAGTGCGACGAAAGGGTCATAGAGCTTTTGAGTGTGCTACTAGGTTGAACAGACTTGCAAAAGAAAAGGGAAATGGTGTCTTTAGTGCTACCCTTAGTGGTGAAAGTGAGGTCGAGTCGGTGGATTCTGTAGACGAGTCACCACATGAATGTAACTTCACCACATTCATGGCTAGTAATACTTCTAGTGCTCCTCATGATGTTAAGGATGCTACTTCACAGGGACTCCTCGACAGTGAGAATGATGTGAGTGAGTGAGAGGATGATGCAAGTGAGAGAGAGTGTAAACTTCAACGTGCCTATGCTGAGTTATATAAGGGGTCATTCAAAACCAAAAAGGGTAACAAAGCGCTAGTTCTTAGGATCACCGCTTTTACGGAAGATTTAGAAGAAGAGAGAGAGAGAGAGAGAGAATCCTCCACTTGCACTACCTTGAGAGAAAGGGAGTCTGCCTATGTTGAGAAAGAAAGCTTGTTTAGAGAGAGAGAGAGAGAGAGAGAGAGGTTTTGAGAAAGAGAAAGGGGACTTGACTAAACAAGTGGCTAGTCTTACAAGTGAGCTCCATTCCTCCCTTGAGACTCGCAAGAAACTTGAAGCCCATGTTATCCAGCTTACTCATGATCTTGAACGAGCATAGGAAGACAAGGTTCAAATCGAGGACAGATTTGGAAAGATGCTCCTCGATCCCGCTTTAGGTTTTGGTAACAGGCAGCGAATAGGTTATTATGGTTCCATCACATCTCAAATTGCACCTGGACTAGTTCCTGAGTTTACTGCGACTCCATATGGCCATCATCAAAAACCACGAAGGAGAGTTCGACCAAGAAAAATAAACTAAGGTCCACCTAAGACTGTGTTCTTCTGTGCGTACTGCAAAAGAAAAGGTCACGTTAGGGAGTTTTGCTATAGCTTGGATCGAACACGATGTACTACTGCTCCACCTAATCATAGTGATGATTTTTCCAGTCTGAGAGAGCATGTTGAGTTTTTAGCAGCCACATTATAGAGTTTAATGGAGGAATTCCGATGGATATCTTTGTCGTCGGTAAAAGCTTCTCGCATCCCGGCTAAAACCAACAACATTATGGGTAAACAAAAGGTTACCACGTCTTGGGTACCTAAGAAATACATAAAGGCCTTTGTTGTTCATATCTCTCTCAAAGCACATAATACCTCACAGTGGTATTTTGATAGTGGGTGCTCCAAAAATATGACAGATGATGTCTCATTCTTTATCCACTTAGAGGATTATAAGGATGGTAGAGTCACCTTTGGAGACGAAAGTAAGTCTAGCATTGTAGGACGAGGTACAGTTGTGTGACCAAGATTTCCTAAGCTAGAGAATGTTTTATACGTCAAAGATTTGAAGGCAAACCTTCTCAGAATTAGCCAGCTTTGTGACGATGACTTTGCCATAAAGTTTGACCAGGAAGTGTGTAATGTCTATAATCAATCCAGTAAACTTTTAGTGCAAGGTGTGAGGACAGAAGATAATTTTTATTAGACTGTGCCCACATCCTCAGTTGTCTGTAACAGAGCCACGATCACTCCTATAGATCTGTGGCACCAACGTCTAGGTCACGTGAACGTAAGAGATTTAACACGTTTAGCTAAAAAGGACCTAGTACGTGGCTTACCATCTCTTGGAAAGCCAATTTCCATGGTTTGTGGACCCGGTCAGTTGGGAAAACAAATTCGTAGCCCCCATCGGAAGTTGCATTCCATGACCACCTCCCGTGTGCTTGAGTTAATTCAAACGGATCTTATGGGTCCTACTCGTACTGAGAGTCTAGGTGGTAAGAGGTATATCCTCGTGATGGTTGATGATTTCTCTAGATATTCGATTATAGGTTTTATGAGAGAGAAATCCGATGTTGTAGAGTTTTTAACAACAAGGTGTCGTGTCCTGCAAAATCAACACAGAGTCATTATTAACAGGATACGTAGTGGCAATGGCACAAAAGTTAAGGAAGCAAAGGTAGATCTTTACTGTGACGGCCTAGGAATCAAACATGAGTTTTCTGTTGTGAAGACTCCTCAGCAAAATGGGATTATTGAGAGAAAGAATAAGACGATTCAAGAAATGGATAGATCTTTGCTTCTAGGTCGTAAGGTTTCTAGGAGATTTTGGGCAAAGGCAGTGTCTATTGCATGCCATACGGTGAATAGGGTATATCTGCATCCACACACTCTTAAAACACCTTATGAATTATGGACTGGAAAGAAACCCAACCTTGCATATTTTCGTGTCTTTGGGAGTAAAAGTTACATCCTACGGGATAGAGAGAAACTAGGAAAGTTTGACACCCTAAGCGATGAGGGAATATTGCTAGGATATTTATCAAATAGTAGACTGTACTGGGCTTTTAACCTGAAGAGATCTAAGGTTATGTTGTCAATAAATGCCACCGTGCAAGGTGACGAACCTTCGGCGTTTATTGATCCTAGCTTTAGTGTGAGGATGAGGACTTTTCTGGCAGCGACTTGCTTGTCCCTCACCCACACTCTGTGGACTCTACTCCTATGCTAGGGGGAACACGTGCATGGGTTCGTAAGAGTCATGATGCTTCGGCCAGTATTGGCGATCCCACTTCAGGGGTCAAGACTTGTGCGCAGCTAGAGAATGTCGTTAGTCATTTTTGCTACACGTCCACAGTCGATCCCAAGAATAAAAAATAAGCACTCAAGGATGAACACTGGATATCTTCCATATAGGATGAGTTACTTCAATTTAAAAAGAATAATGTCTGGGAACTTATCCCCCGACCTAGTGAGACTAATGTGATAGGTACCAGGTGCATTTTCAAGAATAAAATGGATGAAAATGGTACCATAATCAGAAATAAAGCTAGGTTGGTCGCTCAAGGCTACACACAAATTGAGGGTGTAGACTTTGGAGAGACATTTGCTCATGTTGCGAGGCTTGAGTCCGTCCGCTTACTACTCGCCATCGCATGTCATCTGCGCTTCAAGTTAAATCAAATGGATGTCAAGAGTTCCTTTCTAAATGGCATTTTATAGGAGGAGGTTTATGTGGTTCAACCAAAAGGGTTTAAAGACCCTCAGTACCCGGAGCACGTATACTATCCGAGGAATGCCTTGTACGGTTTGAAGCAAGCACCCCATGCTTGGTACGAGAGGCTAACTTCTTATCTCTTTGCTTGTGACTTCAAGAGAGAGGGAGTTGATATGATGTTGTTCGTCAGTAGAGATAATGGTGCTATTTTGGTTGACCAGGTCTATGTGGAAGACATAGTCTTTGGATCCACGTGCTCCCAGAATGCTCATCACTTTGAGGAAGAAATGAAAAGTGAGTTTGAGATGAGCATGGTAGGTGAGCTTACGTTCTTCCTTAGTCTCCAGGTTCGTCAGCTAGAAGATGGGATGTTCATCTATCAATCTAAGTATGCCAGAGACCTAGTGAAGAAATTTAGTTTAGACTCCACTAAGCATGCTCGTACACCTATGAGTACTTTTATCAAGCTTAGTAAAGACAGTTCAGGTAAGGACGTAGATAAAACCTTGTATCGGAGTATGATTGGTAGTCTTCTCTACTTGACTGCTTGTCATCCCGACATAGCCTTTAGTGTTGGAGTCTGTGCACGAAATCAGGCGTCCCCAAAAAAGTCACACTTACTCGCTCTAAAATGTATTATCAAATACGTGAGTGGGACTCTCTCATACGGTATTTGGTATTTCTTTAATACCGATGACCATTTGTCCGCTTATTCAGATGACGATTGGGCCGGGGATGTAGATGGTTGTAAGAGCACTTCTGGTGGGTGTTTTTATTTTGGTTCTGCTCTTGTATCCTGTTTGAGCAAGAAGCAAAACTCCATCTCTTTGTCCACTACGGAGGCTGATTACATCGTCCTCGGGAGTTATTGCACGCAACTCTTGTGGATTAAGCATATGCTCGAGGATTATGGGATTTCACAGGACACCATGACCATTTCCTGTGATAACATGAGCGCGATACACATATCCCGCAATCCAGTCCAGCATTCATGCACAAAGCACATCGGGATTCGCGAGCACTTTATACGACAGCTAGTGGAGGTGAAAGTTGTATCCCTGAGTTACATACCCATTGACCGTCAGTTAGCCGATATTTTTATGAAACCGTCAGTTAGCCGATATTTGCACATTTGACTGAGGGGTTGGTCCGTGTCTAGGATAGGATGCTTTGTCATGTTCATATAAAATGATTGACGTTACTAGATTGTATCATGTGTATATATATTTTTTTTAAATAGAAAAGAACAAAAATATTTTCTTATTATAAAAATTTTAGAAAAGAACAAAAAGATTTTTGTATTTTATTTACACCTTTTATGGATGAGCATTTAAGATAGCCAAGTCAAAATTTCATTCCATTTATTCATGTGACTATTTGATAGTATTTCGAGACAATATATCATGTCATCTTTGTGCTTTATAATGTTCGGAGTCATTAAGATGTAATTAAGTGTTACTTCCTACATGTTTGACTCATGGTTTCCTTTATTGCACACATGGACGGATTTGTTTGATTATTATACTTATCTTATCACATGTTGGTTGGGTGTTTTCACGTCAATCATGTCCTTAAAGTGAACCAAGCGTGATAAAACTTGATAAGAAAGGTGTGCGTGTAAAAAAATGTTTGGTGAGATTGTGTCGTATTTTAAAAACGGGGAGGGGGTACGGAAGGTAATTATATATCCTTTGCGCTAAAGCCACCATTAAAAAGGACCTAAAAAATTGAGTAATTTTATTATTCGGGGTCCAAAGAGGTTAAAAGAGCCCGAAGAAATTTAAAGGCAGTAAAAAGCAATACATGCGAAAATTGGGCCATTAGGTTTCACCATCAATTCTCCAAAGTTTTAGAATTAAGATCACCTCTATTAAAAATATACATCTGAGGGAGTTTGGTTTGAAAATTTAAATGGGTTTGCACGTCCTTGAAAATCCTGAAAAAGTGCTAAATAGTTTTGGACGTTGTTGGTGTGGAAATCACTTTAACTTTTATTTTTTGATTTGATTAAGACGATGTCATCTAAATTCAACATTTTTTACACCTAAGGATACTTTTGATGTTCATTCGTTAGGAGTTCACGTATGCATCTTGCACATATGATTGATTGAGTTTATTTACCAATCGAATGTGTTCACACCCCTACATTTACGCTATCATCGACTTGGTTGTTTTTGTGTTCTTTCATGGTGTGATTCCTTGTTGTATACTTTGTGTAAAAATATTTTTTTTAAAAATTCAAAAATAGAAGATTCTTTAATTCTTTGTTGTATATTGTGTGTAAAAATTTTGAAAAATTCAAAAATAGATATTTTTTGTGACATTTTCCATATTTATGCTTCTCATATCTGTCTATTTGGGGACATCATAAAACGAGGGAGAATAAATTATGGGGGGAAAATCTTGTTGATTTATCTATGATTTGCTTAAGAAAATTTTAACTTTGATTTTGGCATATCATTATATTTCAAACTCTTGCGTGTCACGAGTATTTGCTTTATCTCATGTGTGTAGGTACAAAGTTGATATATATTGGATTGCACACCCTGATGAGAAAATCTTTGGGAGTTTCTGAAGTGTTGAAGATTTGAAGATGTTAAAGTTTGATTGAAGACGTGTCACTTAATATTCTAAGTTTGAGGGTTTAATGGGGATATTATCTTATATGTCATTTATTTTTGGGAGTTTGCATAATTCGGATTTTTTATGTATGTACCGGCATACACATAGGGGAGATTCGTAAGGACATAATTTTATAAATGTCCGGGTAGAATAGAGGAATTTTTTGTTTTCCCTAGATCACAGTTTGTATGTCTAAAACCGCTACATTCGGCAAGTCCTCGATCATCCATAACGGCCTTTATCCGAATCCAAGCATCCATCATCTTCACTCGTGCATCATGCTACATGCTACGTACTCCTCAATCGTTTTCCACAAACTCCACGACGCATTATCAGTAAAATGATTAATTGGAGTTGTTTATATTTGCATAAATATTTGGGAATTTTTTAGAAAATATTTTTTAAAGTCTGAAATTATTTTTTATCAAATGCAGAATTTTTTCTAAGATCAAATGGATTTTTTTTGGAAGGCGTGTTCATTCAAACAAGATGTCACTGTCGTTCGAACACATAGACATCTCGCATGATGTCGTTCGAACGACATGTGTCCTCATTCTAGCGACATCCAATGTTGTTCGAACGAGGCCGCCGACCTCGATTTCTATGTCAAATGTTGTCACCACTATTTGCTGGTCAAATTCCTTTTGCAGCATGTTGAGAAAAATTCGGCCCAAAAATCTTCCATGTTTTCCTAAAGTTGTTTTTTAGGCTTTAAAACTTCCTTATAAATGCACACTTAATGCCCATTTATCAAGTGCACCTCATAAACCTTCAAGAGATTATTCTTACTCATTTTGGAGTATTTTGTGGAGAAGACGGTATCTTCTTCAATGCTGCCCATCTGGAATTCTTACGGGACATTCCAGCCGACGACATCAAAACCGACACCTACCGGTATTTTCGAATGTCACACTTATTTTCATTACAATCCGTGTAACCGTTCTTTACAAATTATAGTGAAAATATTATGGTTTTGCCTTGCGGGGATTTTTCCTGATATGTTGTGTCACAAGCTATATTTATTTTATTTGATAAATCATCTAGATGCATGTCTTTAGGATTTAACTGAAAAACTGTGTTTAATTAAATAATTCCTTTATTTGAACAAAAGGTCACTCTTCACCCCATGTGCAAAACGGCCAGGGAGAACTCATGCTGTAAAATTCCTGTTGAGGCAAGTGTTGGAGGTTGGAAAACTATTAGCATTTAAGGCATCTTCGAACATAGGCGGTGCAATCCTGAACCATGGTAGTCCAATAATAACCCTATCAGGTGATTTTCTTGGCGAGCATATGGCCATTCATGTGGGGTATGTATTCCTCACCATGGTCTTTTTACATTATCTCTTCAATGTCATCCTTTGCGATGCAGTGTAAATGGGTTCCATCGAAGTTCCTCTTGAACAGTGCTTTATCGAAGACAATGTATTGGGCATCCAGTCTGCGGAGAGTTGCTCTATTTTTCTTGTCAGAACCTTAGTGATACCTACCATTCTTGAGGAGGTACCATATATCATAGTACTTACAATTGGATATATCAGGATCTTTTGTGATGATCTCAATATGGTAGCGGTGGGTTGGTTTATCTTATTTTTGGACTAGGAAGGGGGTCATCGCTATTCCTTCAGGCATGTAAACCCAATATCGACATCGTTGAGAACACAACTAGTCACGATATTAAGTCACAACAAGATACTCAAAATCTTCATTTATTTCCTTATTAGGAAAAATATCATTGAGAACCTCATCGAAGGTGGTCTCAATTATATCAGAATAAGGAGGAATAACAAAAGAAAGGGAAATGGGATAAACATCTTGGTTGGGTTGAATTTCTGCAAGCAAAACCGACACAGCATTCCAGTTGAGGAGAGGTGCATCAGTAACTTTGATTAGGTAGGATGGATCTGATGATGTAGTGTTTGAGTGGACCATGAAGAGTGTCAGCCTTAGTGTTTGTAAGTTGAAAGAATCCTCGGAGTTAATTCTCTCGAAATCCCTAGTAGCAAATATAGTCTTCTCAATCAGTGGTTGCACATGATGCTGTGAACTTTCAACCCATGAGTAGATGTCTTGGAAAAATATCTCTATTCCGGGTTGCATTTTCTTATCGACATTATCATACCATGGTTCTAGAAAGCCACAAAAAGGGAAATCTTTACCCTTTTTGGTGAATCTTCCATTTAAGGAATCTCTTGAGATAGTCTTGGCAATTTTTATCCTTCTCTTCGGTCGAGGTTGGTGAATCATTCAAAGTTCTTCAGTTGATGGTTGATAACCAAAACCCCAAGGAGTAAAGTATTTCTTCAATAAAATGGGTTCAAGTATCCCCTGTTGTCGTCGTCCTAGCCCCAATCCGGGCATGAAGTGCATGTTTTGGAATATCTGGATCACATTAACGTTGCTATGAGGGCCATATTTTGGACAAACCCTATCTTTGAAATTGTCCCCTACTTGGAGTAGAACTGGCTCGACTCTAAAACCTAACAGAAGAATATCACTTGTCGCATGCTATATTTTAAGTAATATATTGTTGGTGCTTGAATTCTCAGCATTGTCATTGTCGCCCAAGATGATGATGACCTGCCTATTAGCGAAGAACTTAAGTTTCTGATTGAAGGAAAGAAGACACGCCTTTAATACTGTGGAGCCATAGTCATCTGAGCAACAGATTAAAACAAGTCGGGATGTCGATGACTTAGAATCCAACAACAGGGTTTATAGGGCCAGCCCCTATGGTAAGCTTTATGGATCACATCACTTCCTGACGTATATTATCGTAAGCGCTCATCGCGGCAGAGGTTGGATCAAGGTCGTTCACTTTCATTCCCAAAAAATTGAGGGTCCTCAATGGGTAAACATTAAGGGATGATCCATTATCAATAAGCGAAAGTCGGAAGGTCTTTCCCATGATTTTGACAGAGATATTGAGAGCATAATTGTGATTTGTTCTTCGAAGAAGGAAAGAATTCTATTTGAGTTTAGGGGTTTGACTAGATTCACTTCTTCTTCATGCGTAGAAAAAGGAGGAACTGTGGGCCCGATGAGTAACTTGATCAAGGAATTTTGGTGTAGCTAGGATGACATAAAGAGTACCCACAAGGTGATATTATCTTGGGTCTTCTTCAATTGATTGAGGATCTTGCTCTCCTCGAGGGTCATTTCTGGCATAGGAAAATTTGCAACACCTTTTCGCTTGTCGATCACTGATGACTGCGGGTTTAGAACTTGGTAATGCCTCCCTGATCTAGTCATATGGTTCACAAAAGAAGAGAAAAATAGAAACCTCATTTCCTCATCGGTATCGAGTGGTTCATCCACCTTATTAATTTCTCCTAGTAGCTCTTCAAATGATATCATTCCACATATGCTGACTATCAAACTATTTTTTCTGTCTTTTATTCTTCATCTGAATCATCGAATTTGTCCCCCATCTGATGCTAATGATGTTATCCTTCCAGAAAAAGTCAATAAACTCTACAACCTCAACATCCTCTTTGTATAGATCCTCCCACTCAATGGGAAGATTTAGAAATAAAGGACCATGCGCCCTTGTAGTTTCAAAGCATCAACATGCTCGAACATACTATAAATTTCACCGATCTGTCAAAATAAGTCTCCCATAATTTGGACAATATCATCTAAGTTGACTTTATCTGTAGGTACCACCCAATTGTCTGACTCTCGGGCCCATTTCTGAGCTTCTAAAAATAACGAGTTGAATCTCTAGCAGTCAATAGTCATGTTTGATGGGTGATTTACTTGGTACAATCTGGGTAGATGGATAAAATTTGGGGTCTTCATAAAGGAAAATGGCATTTGTATGATTTGGAAGTGGATTGGTGGTAGTGTTGGATTTAGAATTCGCTGGTGTGGCGATGATACCCCAATCAATCAGACATTAGGCTACAGTTTAAAGTTTGAAACAACGATCAGTGGTATGGTCGTAAGTTTGGTGAAAATCGCAATGGGCATCTGGTTTGAAATTTTTAGGAAGCGGATTTGGTAATGGATGAGGTTACAATATCCTGATAAGATTTCGGCTTAAATGGGATTGGTAAAATTAGGAGAGGAGTGCGTGAAGCTCGATGTATTCCTTTTTTACTGGGTTAGGTCTTTTAGTGCCCATGAAGTGGCAGGTTGGGATATGTTATTAATGGTTGAAACTGTGAAATTAGAAGGCTTCTCAAACTTTCGGGGAGTGAAATGTTCGGATACTATCTTGGGTTCAACTTATGTCTTAGCAAGACCTTCTTCGATATCTACTCTTGCTACTCTGAAAGCTCAAAAATGAGGGTAGTATTATCCTCCCATTGTCGCTCGGACATAGGGAAAAATGTTTTTCTTCACGATACCGACTTGCTCCACTTCGAAAAGACGGTTAGTCATGGGGGCTGCTTTCTCTCTCCACCTTGCTATGAAGTTACTGACTGATTGCCAAGGGTTTTGTTTGAGCAGTTCTAAATCACGGCAGGTGACTTATAATTCTTTATTATATTTGTACCGTAACATGAATTTACAAGCAATATCCTCCCAACTACAGATCTTGGACTCCTCGAGAGATAAGAACTAGGGAAGAGTGTTATCCTTCAAAGTCTATTGGAACATTTGGGCCATTATTTCCTCAAAGACACCTAGGATAGTCATTTCTCGATGGCAACTTCGAAGATGAACAATTGGGGTTCCATTATCCCCGAACATCTCAATGTTAGGCATCTTAAACTTTTTTGGTAGCCTTATTTTAGGATAAGGACACATATGGGTGTAATCCATGTAGTTTCTACAGATTCGAACTTGGTCAGACTTCTTGGTAAACATATTGAGGTCATCATTTACTTTGTTCAGTTCTTCCTCATTTAGATCAACAGTTATGAGTAGGTTAGCCCCTGGTTGGGCGAGATTCGGCATAGGGAGTTGGACTGGCGGTGGCCCATACTTAGGGATCCAAATAGGCCCGGGTACAAGCCGACCCATAGTGCAATGGAAGAGGACCTCAAGCTCTTCCGGAATGGGAATTTGGTTTTATTGCATCTCATGAACATAGGTTTTAAGGTTGTCAATATTGGCAATGAGTTGGGCTAGGATCGTCATCAAATTTGACTGCACATTCGACACTTGGTCTGTGTTCTCCACGGACAGAGGATGAAGATGAATTCTGAACTCAGAGGAAGTAGTGAGGGAACTGACAGAGCCTCCAAACGGTTCGATGGAAGACCTAGGCCAATAGGGATCCAGGCAAACGTTTGGGTGAATGATCGACTTGATAAGGAGAAAATTCAAATGTATTTTTGAAAGAGAAAGGGGGAGGGGGAACTTTTATTTTTGAAAGGAAAATGATTTTAATATTTTTTTCGAAAAAGATGAAGAAAAAATATTTTTGTAAAAAGTGGGAGGAAAAATATTTTTGGATAAAAATAAGGAAAACTATTTATGATAAAAGGAAGGAAAAATGCTTTTAGTATTTTTAGTAAAATAGAGAAAAATGTTTTTTGACACCTTTGATAAATAAAGAGGAAAAACAAGGAAAGGGTCCCAACATGATTATTATTATATTTATTATATTTTCCCTTGTATTAGGTTTACCTAAATGCCAAAAGAAATATTCGACGGGACCCAAGCCTGGACAAATTGGGTTCAAAAAATGTGTAAAAGTATGGTAGGACTTGTTGCCAGGCCCATCGACAGGGTCCCATTTTAAAAAAGATGAAATCGCGCAAAAATTTGGGTGGGATTCCGACCCATCAATTCGTTAGAGTTTCAGGTAGAAACCGACAAACTAAATATGAGTGCCCTAGGTCTGAAACCTATTTAATGGTATGCTGTTGTTAGGCTAATAGGAAGGGTTCCCCCCTTTGGCATGACTTCCACGATATACTTCTTGCTTTTAAGGTCAATCGATATGTGTGGACAAGCCATTCAATATACTTGAGTGTATGTGAATTTCCTTACTATATACCTCCTAGGGACAGTACGTGTGAGAGTGAATTCGATATACTCGATGTACGTGAATGAGTTCTTTACGATATACCTCTCGTCATGACTTCAGTCAAGTGGTACATTTCGGTGGGAATCGTTCGATATACGTCGAAGGTACTTGGCTAATGGAAGGTAAGAGTCATATCGCATAGGCTAAGTGCGACCTGTCAGACTAGAACCCATACTGAAGAGACCCCCCAGTTACGAGACAAATTTTGGTCAATAGCCATGCTCTTTGGTGATGTAGTGTGCAAAAATGCATGATTCTTGATTAGCATAGTATGGAGAGAGTATCTTTATTCGGCATGATGAGTACTATACTAATAGGAAATAATGCACAAGTATAAAAAGTAAATCTAACGTGAAGCATGAAGAGTAAACTAATCATGGATATGTGAGAATGAGACTATTTACAAGTCAATGGTGATAGTGAACCTAATCATGAATCAACTACAAGTGGTGTGTGATAAGTGTGAGTGAGCATGGATATATACAAGTCTGATAAGTGGAGGTGTGTGTTAGTGACACCTAAGCATGGACATTCTTAAGTGGTGTGTGCAACATATGGATATAAGTGATCCTAGGTGAAAGTGGTGTGAAGTGTACATGGAGTGTACCTACAAGTGTGTGAGTGAGTAGTGATATAAGCACGAGGTATATATGTGCAAGAAATAATAGAGGAGAAGAAAGGGAAAATACATGTAGGTTCATACACACATAAGAAAAACAAAACATCCTTGCAAGCAGAGTCTATCCCTTTTATGAAAAATTAGTCCACATCGGAGTTGCCACTGTGGACATCCCCGGAATCTCTGTTATCCTCACTCTCCCCCGCGGGGCGGGGGGAAAAGGAGGGGAGAAAAGGTCTCATTCCCTCGTACTCTCTATGGGAGCTTCGACCTTCTTCGGTGTGCAGTGAATATCAAAAGATGAAATCGCCAGCCTATTTTACACAAAACTGGCAAAAGAACATGTCATCGCTTCGAGAGAGTGGCATTAAATACAAATTGGTGCTTATGAAACCGATAGTTCGACGAGTTCGGGGGCTAAGTTACTGAATGGAAAGGTATTAGTTTTATTATTTTCCTTTATTTGTCCGTGAAGTGTGTGTGCATGTATATATAATGGAGATCGGATTCGCCCAACTCATCTCATGGAAGAGATAGAGTGAGGTCAACAATAGGAATGTTCCCAAAATAATATATAAAAAAATAAGATTTATGCATTTATCATGATATTGATCGTTATAATGGAAGGATAATATGTGTTGTATAGAACGTTAATAAGGATCATAATATAATACATATTACAATAATGCAAGAATGTGATAAATGCGGAAACGGAAAATTTCAGAAAATTAGAAATTTGGAAATTTGGACTCAAGTCTCAGGTTTTAATCCGAAAAGCTTATGTAGACTATAAAGGCATCAAAGTCCACGTAGTTCGCATGTGTCATTGGGGTGGGGTTTATCCCATTGATTCAAACGGGATTTTATTATAGATGAGTGTGTATAAAATGTGTTTTAGTTTTGGAAAAGTGTGATGGACAATCCCGTTTGAAGTTTATGGGTGTAACCCTCTTTTTGTTTGTTTGGGCTTTTTATAGAAAATAATGTATGTGTAATATAACTAATAAAAAGGTGAGATACTAATTGTAACACCCCGTGTTTTTATTAATTAATTTATTAATTAATCAGAATATTCGAGAAAAATTAAATATTGGAGTTAATAATTTTTATTAGTAAAATATGTTGGTTTTAATATTAAAAGAAAAAAAACTTCAACCGGAATTGAAATCGGAATTAAAAGGGAGTTTTTGTTAAGTTTTTAATTATATTTGCCTTATAAATTTTTTGTGGGGGAACGGCATCGAGACCTGCTTGATCGATCGATCGACCCTGGGAATCGATCGATCGACCTGTCAGGTTTTGGCGCAGATCAGCTTCTTGATTTTAGAGTTTGAGTTTGGTTAGGATTCCTAATTAGTATATAACCTTAATAATTCATGGAGGGACTTCTCCTAATCACTTTTTCCAATGTTTTTCACCAGAGCTTTCTTCCAAAAAAAAATTCTCTCCAGCATAATCATCAGCCTCCAACATAATTAAGTTTTTGTCACAAGTTTTGGAAGGCTTAAATGGGGTTTAATCAAGTTTGTTCAAGAACACTTCTTTGTTAGTTTTTTGAGAAGAATCCAATCGTGCTACCAGTTTTTCTTCAACTTAATCTCATGCATTGATACTCTATTCCTTTCCTTTGGTATTATGCGTTTTAAGTATTACCCAAACCTTTAATCATGTTTTTCTTAAAAGAAAGTAGTGACTTAATTAGGAAAAGCAGACACTAATTATGGGACTATTTTTATTAAATCTTTTAATCTAAATAATATTCATAACCTTTGGGTATGTAGGATTGATGAGTGGATTTTAGGTTTTATTGGTGAGGGTTGCATGTAGAAATACCTTGGTTTTGAATTAAATGAATTGGGGGACGTATAACTCATGTAAATTGTGTAGAGATAATGAAATTGGAAATATGTTGTCTTAATGATGAAATCTCGGTGTATTTAATTTGAAATAATTAAATGGGATTAATTTGATGCTTATGATGATGTGATAATTAACCTAAGATTTAATTGAATTGGACTATTATAGTTAGCTTTATACATTGATTAATAATTCTTGTTTGTGTGACTTGTTGGTATTATTGAATTACCATTGTGACGACGGGTTGTTGGGTATTTTTTCTCTCCCAATATTTCAGGATGAATGCTAGGTATGGGACTAGTGGGTAAGCCTTTTGATGATTTACGCCTTCTAGGTATGGGACTAGTGAGGGTAGATTATTACGACTTTGTTATGTTGGGGGTGGACTGATTTTTGATATTTTACCGTCGTTAATCTAGCCTAGGCATGACATTAGGTCGAGATTTATGTTAGAAATTCATCCTATACATGGGGTAGGACGTATTGGTGACTTGGGGACCCTTAGTTATTGGACTAAGGGACATTTTGAGGATCTCACGTCAATAATAAGGGTGGGGTAATTTGATAAATTAGAAATTGAAAAAATGAGAATTAATGCCTAAGATAAAAATGGGTATTAAAATATGGGCAACATAAATAGCTAGGGTCGACAGTTTAAATGGGCCAGCCGATGTTTTATGTCATGTCGTTTGTGGAACCTTATCAAATTGTAGAATCGACAGTTTAAACAGATTAGCGGTCGTTTTGACAAGGGGAGGTATTAAACTTTGGTGGAAATTACCACCCGGGGTGGGAGGACCGCCAGAATAAAAAGTGAGAACGATGATAATTTTAGTTAATGTAATTAAATTAAGAATTTGGGACTATGGGATATTTAAAATGATATTTGTGTGATTTTATAAGAATCTTTGGGGTGGTTAGTAAATTACCTTTCTTGCGATTAATTATCTCGTATTAATTAAAATACTCTATTGTAATGTTTATTGCGTATAATACTATTGTCGGGATTCAAAGATCCTATTTGAGGGGAGTACTGTGTATTCATGCTCGGGGCTCTGACCTCGTGCGTTGACTAACTTTTCAGGATAAGTAGTGGAGAAGTTGCTTAGGATTATCGTAGTTTATCATTTAGAGGTGTAGCTAGAGTTCATTCTTTTTATTGCTTTATCTAGTTAGACTTTGTTTGCAGTCGTATTTCATTATGAGACTTCATTTGGGTTTTATTGGACCATTCAGTTCCAATGTTATTCAAGGATTTCAGATGAATTGTTTACATTTTGTTTATTATTCAGACTTTATTTAATCCTTATTCGAGATTGGTTTTACTTGGAGTTTTAACATGTGATGGATCTTTTATCGTTCTATTGTTATTGTGAGTTGGGATTGATTCAATTATTTATCATGTGGACTGATATATTTATGTATCATATCTGTCTCATGCTAAGAATGGAATTTATTTACTCGCGCTGGCACGGTTCGACGGCGGTGGCTGGCCAACCCGTCTATCGGATTTTGGAGGGTGTGAGGGATGGTATCCGAGCATGGTCTTAGGTCTCATAGGTTATGAGTCTGTTTTAGCTTTCGCGTTGCTTATCTTTGATTCCTTTTGACGATTTGTACTCTTAGTCATTTCGAGTATGATGTTGTTTTGCTCACATCATTTTAGATGGTGAACACAAGGAGAGCTGGGAGTAGGAGAGAGGAGTCTATTTCTGGTCCTGTGGCCTAAGAGACGCATTGAAAGATTATTTTGGAGGCCGAGGAGTTAGCGGCTATCATTCGATAGGCTACGACAGTTAATAAGGAGTTGGGGACACAGAGATGGGTGACTTTAGAGGCACAATAACAAGGTACACCCGTTTCGGCTTGGGATAGGGTGAGAACCAGTTTTCTTAATGGCAATCCACCCACCTGCCCAGGGGGATCTGACCCAGCGATTGCTCACCATTGGAGGAGAGATATGGAGAGTCACTTGAGGATGGTGGATTGCACGGACGTGGAGAAATATATGTTAGAGACCTTTAAGCTAATTGGATATGCATTACAGTGGTGGGAGAGTGCCACCACGTCGAAGGGTAGAGATTAGTTGGGTTACACAGATTTTTTGATAAAGTTTATAATAAGTAATTGCCGTATGCAATTAGAAATGCGAAGAAAAGAGAATTTATAGACTTGGAGCAAGGTTCAAAATCAATTGTCGAGTATGAACAGGAGTTCTCCAACTTATCTATGTTTGTACCAGAGGAGGTAAGCACTGAGGTGAAGAAAATGGAGTGTTTCATTAGGGAATACCTTGGTTTATTAGGCAAATGTTGTTAGGGAATCTGGTGTACACTACCTATGCTCAGGTGGTGGATGTCGCAATGTTGCTATGGCAAGAAAAGGCCAATTATCGAAAGAAGTTGGGAAAGAGACAAAGGTCAAATGGATAAGGAGGTGAGAATAAGGGGCCCACCGACCTAGCATGGAAGAGATAGAGAACAAATAAAGGACACCAAAGTTAGAAAAACTGGGGTGTTAATACAGGAGATATTAGGGGTGCATGCTTCTTTTCAGGAAAGATGGGGCATCGGGCGGCTCAGTGTTATAAGAGAGAAGTCTAACAGGGCTAATTGACACATGTCCAACAAGACCAAGGCACACAAGGGAAACAAGGTCAAGGAGTACGGGGACAGAAAGGACTAAGGCCTCCAGTTCCAGCAGCAGTAGGTGTTCAGAGAGCATCATCAGCACCGACAGTGCCAGGTGCACAAGCGGTGGCTGCAACACCAGCCAATACTAGTTATGGGAGGTGCTATTTACTTCAGCCTTAGGCCGAGGCAGCTCAGTAGGAGCCACAATGTGGCTAGTAGAGTATTGCGGTACGTAATATCTTCTTAGATACTTATATATATAGGTGTTATATATATTATATTTTTGTTAAGAATTGCATTCGGGTAGGTTAGGTGTATGGGCGCCTAATTGTGGTACTCTACGGGTAGACATACGTGAGCCTTATTTTATTTGGCGCCATTACAATTTGTTGAATTTCGAGGACGAAATTCCATTGCAAGAGGGGACGTATGTAACACCCCGTGTCTTTATTAATTAATTTAATTAACTAATTGGAACATTTGAGAAAAATAAAATCTTGGATTTAATAAATTTTATTACTAAAATATGTTGGTTTTAATATTAGAAGAAAAAAAACTTCAAGTGGAATTGAAATCGGAATTAAAATGGAGTTTTTATTGAGTTTTTAATTATTTTTGCCTTATAAATTTTTTGTGGTGGAACAGCCACCAGACCTGCTTGATCAATCGATCGACCCTGGGAGTCGATCGATCGACCTGTCAGTTTTGGGTGCAGATCAGCTTCTTAATTTTAGAGTTTGAGTTGGGTTAGAATTCCTAATTAGTATATAACCTTAATAACTCATGGGGGCCTTCTCGCAATCACTTTTTCCCAAGTTTTTCACCTGATAGCTCTTCCAAAAGTTTTTTCTCTGCACCAACATAATCAAGTTTTTGTCACAAGTTTTGGAATGCTTAATTGGGGTTTTATCAAGTTTGTTTACGATCACTTCTCTATTAATCGAGAGGGATCCAACCGTGCTACCAGTTTTTCTTCAACTTAATCTCAGGCATGAATACTCTATTCATTTCCTTTGGTATTATGCGTTTTAAGTCTTACCCAAACCTTTAATCATGTTTTTCTTAAAAGAAAGTAGTGACTAAATTAGGAAAAGTGGACACTAATTATGGGACTATTTTTATTAAATCTTTTAATCTGAATAATATTCATAACCCTTGGGTACGTAGGATTAGTGAGTGGATTTTGGATTTTATTGGTGTAGGTTGCATGTAGAAAAACCTTGGTTTTGAATTAAATGAATATGGGGACATATAACTCATGTAAATTGTGTAGAGATAATGAAATTGGAAATACGTTATATTGATGATGAAATCTCGACGTATTTCATTTAAAATAATTAAATGGGACTGATGTTGATGACAATGTGATAATTAAATTAAGATTTAATCGAGTTGGACTATTATACGTAGTTTTATACATTGATTAATTGTGCTTGTTTGTGTGACTTGTTGGTATTATTGAATTACCATTATGACGACGTCTTGTTGGGTATTTTTGCTCTCCCTATATTTTAGGATGCCTTCTAGGTATTAGATTAGTGGGTAGGCTTTTTGATGATTTACGCCTTCTAGGTATGGGACTAGTGATGGTAGACTATTACGACTTTATTATTTCGGGGGTGGGCTGATTTTTGATGTTTTATCGTCGTTATGCTAGCTTAGGCATGAGACTAGGTCGAGATTTATGTTAAAAATATATCCTATACATAGGGTAGGATATATTGGTGACTTGGGGACCCTTAGTTATGGGACCAAGGGATATTTTGAGGATCTCACGTCAATAATAAGGGTGGGGTAATTTGGTAAATTAGAAATTGAAAAAATGAGAATTAATACCTAAGATAAAAACGAGTATTAAAATATGGGCAACATAAATAGCGAGGGTCGATAGTTTAAACGGTCCAATCGGCATTTTATGTCGTGTCGTGTGTGGAACCTTATCAAATTGCGGGATCGACAGTCTAAACG
The DNA here is from genome assembly GCA_949130495.1 of Sambucus nigra. Classification (NCBI taxonomy): domain Eukaryota; kingdom Viridiplantae; phylum Streptophyta; class Magnoliopsida; order Dipsacales; family Adoxaceae; genus Sambucus; species Sambucus nigra. Next base: position 446,943,244 of record OX422210.1, on the reverse strand, counting down.
GATCAGCAGTCATTTTGACAAGAGAAGGTATTAAACTTTGGTGGAAATTACCACCCGGGGCGGGAGGACTGCCATAATAAAAAGTGAGGACGATGATAATTTGAGTTAATGTAATTAAATTAACAATTTGGGACTGTGGGATACTTAAAATGATATTGATGTGATTTTATAAGAATCTTTGGGGGTGGTTAGTAATTTACCTTTCTTTCGTTTAACTATCACGTATTAATTAAAATACTCTATTGTAATATTTATTGCGTATAATGCTACTGTCTGGATTCAAGGAACCTATTTGAGGGGAGTAGTGTGTATTCATGCCCGGGGCTCTGACCTCGTGTGTTGACTAACTTTTCAGGATAAGTATTGGAGAATATGCATAGGATTATCGTAGTTTATCGTTTGGAGGTGCAGCTGGAGTTCATTCTTTTTATTGCTTTATTTAGTTAGACTTTCTTTTCAGTCGTATTTCATTATTTAGGATTCATTTGGGTTTTATTGGGCCATTCGATTCGAAAGTTATTAGAGGATTTCAGATGAATTGTTTACAGTTCGTTTATTATTCCGATTTTATTTAATCCTTATTAGAGATTGGTTTTACTTGGAGTTTTAGCATGTGATGGACGTTTTATCATTCTATTGTTATTTTAAGATGGGATTAGTTCAATTATTTATCATGTGGATTGATTTATTTATGTCTCAAATCTGTCTCATGCAAAGAATGGTATTTATTTACTCACATCGGCACAATTCGGTGGCAGTGGCTGGCCACCCCATCTATCGAATTTTGCGGGGTGTGACAGATGGTATCAGAGCATGGCCTTAGGTCTCGTAGGTTATGTGTCCATTTTAGCTTCAGCGTTGCTTATATTTGATTCCTTTTGATGATTTGTACTCTTAGTCATTCCGAGAATGATGTTGTTTTGCCCCTATCTTTTTAGATGGCTAACACAAGGAGAGCTGGGAGTAGGAGAGAGGAGTTCATTTCTGGTCCCGTGGCCCAGGAGAGGAAACGACAGATTATTTTGGAGGCCGGGGAGTTAGCGGCTATCATTCGTGAGTCCATGACAGCCGATATGTAGTTGGGGAGACAGAGATGGGTGACTTTAGAGTCAATGCAGCAGGGTACACTCGTTTTGACTTGGGATAGGGTGAGAACCAGTTTTCTTAAGGGCAATCCTCCCATCTTCGATGGGGGATCTGACCCAACGATTACTCACAAGTGGAGTAGAGATATGGAGAGGCACTTGAGGATGGTGGATTGCCCGGACGTGAAGAAACATATATTAGCAACGTTTAATCTAAATGGATATACTTTACAGTGGTGGGAGAGTTCCACTACGTTGGAGGGTAGAGATTAGTTTGGTTATGCAGATTTTCTAATAAAGTTTAGCAATAAGTACTTTTCATATGCAATTAGAAATGCGAAGAAGAAAGAATATATGGACTTGGATCAAGGTTCAAAGTCGATTATCGAGTATGAACAGGAGTTCACCAACTTATCTATGTTTGTACCAGGGGAGGTTAGCATTTAGGTGAAGAAAATGGAGTGTTTCATTAAGGGATTATCTTGGTCAAATAGGCATATGGTGTTGGGGAATCCGGCGTACACTACCTATGCTCATGTGGTGGATGTCGCAATATTTCTATGGCAATAGAAGGCCAATTAACAAAAGAAGTTGGGAAAGAGACAAGAGTCAAATGGACAAGGAGGTGAGAATAAGGGTCGCACTGACCAAGCATGGAAGAGTTAGAGAACAAATCAAGGATAGCAAAGTGAGCAAAATTGGGGTGTGAATTCAGGATGTATTAGGGGTGCATGCTTCTTTGGTTGAATGATGGGGCATCGAGTAGCTCAGTATTACAAGAGAGGGGGCCAACAGGGCCAAGTGACATAGGGCCAACAAGACCAAGGCACACAAGGGAAATAAGGTCAAGGAGTACAGGGACAACAAGGACTGAGGCCTCCTGTTCTAGCAGCAGTAGGTGTTCAGAGAGAACCAACAGCACCGGCAGTGTCAGGTGCACAAGGGGTGGCCGTAGCACTAACCAATACCGGTTATGGGAGGATCTATTTACTTCAGCATCAGGCCGAGGCAGCTCATCAGGAGCCACGACGTGGCTAGTAGAGTACCGCGGTATGTAATATCTTCTTACATACTAATATATATAGGCATTATTTATATTATATTTTTGTTAAGAATTACGTTCGGGTATGTTAGTTATTTGGTCGCCTTATTGTGGTACTCTACGGGTAGGCATATGTGAGCCTTATTTTATTTGGCGCTATTACAATTTGCTGAATTTCGAGGACGAAATTCCATTGCTTGAGGGGAAGTATGTAACACCCCGTGTCTTTATAAATTAATTGATTGGAACATTTGATAAAATTAAAATTTTAGATTTAATCATTTATATTACAAAAATACGTTGGTTTTAATATTAGAAGAAAAAAAAACTTCAAGTGGAATTTAAATTGGAATTAAAATGGAGTTTTTATTGAGTTTTTAATTATTTTTGTCCTATAAAATTTTTGTGGGGGAGCTGCCACCAGACTTGCTCGATCAATCAATCGACCCGGGGAGTCGATCGATTGACCTGTCAGTTTTGGGCGCAGATTAGCTTCTTAATTTTAGAGTTTGAGTTGGGCTAGGATTCCCAATTAGTATATAACCTTAATAATTCGTGGGGGGACTTCTCATAATCACTTTTTCCCAAGTTTTTCACCAGAGAGATCTTCCAAAAGTTTTTTCTCTCCACCATAATCATCAACCTCCAACATAAATTTTTCATCACAAGTTTTTTCTCTCCATCAAGTTTTTGTCACATGTTTTGAAAGGCTTAATTGGGGTTTAATCAAGTTTGTTCAAGAACACTTCTTTGTTAATTTTTCAAGAGGAATCCAACCGTGCTACCAATTTTTCATTAACTTAATCTCAGGCATGAATACTCTATTCCTTTTCTTTAGTATTATGCGTTTTAAGTATTAACCAAATCTTTAATCATGTTTTTCTTAAAAGAAATAAGTGACTTAATTAGGAAACGTGGACACTAATTATGGGACGGTTTTTATTAAATCTTTTAATCTGAATAATATCCATAACCCTTGGGTACGTAGGAATGATGAGTGGATTTTGGATTTTATTGGTGCAGGTTGCATGTAGAAAAACCTTGATTTTGAATTAAATGAATTTGGGAACATATAACTCGTGTAAAATGTGTAGAGATACTAAAATTGGAAATATGTTGTGTTAATGATGAAATCTCGGTGTATTTAATTTAAATTAATTAAATGGGATTAATTGAATGTTTATGACGATGTGATAATTAAATTAACATTTAATTGAATTGGATTATGGTGCATAGTTTTATACGTTGATTAATTTTTCTTGTTTGTGTGACTTATTAGTATTATTGAATTTTCATTGTGACGACGGGTTGTTGGGTATTTTTGCTCTCCCTATATTTTAGGATGCCTTCTAGGTATGGGAGCAGTGGGTAGGCCTTTTGATGATTTACGCCTTATATGTATGGGATTAGTGAGGGTAGATTATTATAACTTTGTTATGTCGGGGGTGGGCTTATTTTTTATATTTTATCGTCATTACGCTAGCCTAGGAATCTGACTAGGTCGAGATTTATGTTAGAAATTCATCCTATACATAGGGTAGGACGTGTTGGTGATTTGGGGACCCTTAGTTATGGGGCTAAGGGATATTTTGAGGATCTCACTTCAATAATAAGGGTGGGGAAATTTGATAAATTTGAAATTGAGAAGCTGAGAATTAATGCCTAAGATAAAAACGGGTATTAAAATATAGGCGATATAAATAGCGAGGGCCAATAGTTTAAACGGGCCAGCTAGTGTTTTATGTCATGTCGTGTGTGGAACCGTGTCAAAATGTGGGATCGACAGTATAAACGGATCAGCAGTCATTTTGACAAGGGGTGGTGTTAAACTTTGTTGGAAATTACCAACCGAGGCGGGAGGACCGCCATAATAAAAATAGAGAAGGATGATAATTTGAGTTAATTTAATTGAATTAAAAATTTGGGACTGTGGGATATTCAAATGATATTGATGTGAATTTATAAGAATCTTTGGGGGTGGTTAGTAATTTACCTTTCTTGCGTTTAATTATCTCATATTAATTTAAATACTCTATTGTGATATTTACTGCGTATAATGCTACTATCTGGATTCAAGGATCCTATTTGAGGGGATTTGTGTGTATTCATGCTTGGGGATCTGACCTCGTGCGTTGACTAACTTTTTAGGATAAGTATAGGAGAAGCTGCATAGGATTAATGGAGTTTATCATTTGGAGGTGCAGTTGGAGTTTATTCTTTTTATTTCTTTATTTAGTTAGACTTTCTTTTCCGTCGTATTTCATTATGAGACTTCATTTGGGTTTTATTGGGACCTTCGGTTATAAAGTTATTAGAGGATTTCAGATGGATTGTTTACAGTTCGTTTATTATTCAGATTTTATTTAATCCTTATTGGAGATTGGTTTTACTTGGAGTTTTAGCATGTGATGGATCTTTTATCATTTTATTGTTATTTTCAGCTGGGATTGATTCAGTTAATTATCTTGTGGGTTGATTTATTTATGTCTCATATATTTCTCATGCTAAGAATGGTATTTATTTACTCATGCCCGGTACGGTTAGGCGGTGGTGGCTGGCCACCCCGTCTCTCGAATTTTACGGGGTGTGACACTAATGTGTATGAACTAAGGAAAAACTAGATTAGGAATCTAATGTAATTAATGCAAAAATAAAAAATTTAAAGAGAGAGGGAACGATTTGGACCTTATTTGGAGAATTGAAGCTTATTCTTGATCTTGGATTAAATCCATTGAAGCTTGATATGAATGTTGAAGGTGAGAGAATGAGTTTTTTTTCCAAATTGGAAGTGAAAAAATTGGGAATTTAAGATTGAATGAAATTTCACATTAGAAACTTCTTTGATTTTAAGAGAATATTGTTGAGATCACTGATGCTGATAGATCTGAGGTGTTTTGGGAGTGAGCTCATGCCTGTTATTTATATGGTCAGAGGTGGTGTCAATCAAAATGGTCCTAGCCCTTCCAATCGGCAGGTAACCCTAGGCACACTACCGATAAGTAGGGAAATGGGTCTGCCAATCGGCACTCTTTTGCAGATTTTTTTGGAAAAATGATCGTAGAACACAATCCGTTGATCCAAGTTACGCATAGGGCATATCGTTAAAAGGTAATTCATAGACCTTTAATATTCCTTTGGAGTGAACCGGGTTCGGGAGATAACTTTGGGTCAAATATCGCTCAGAAGCACACGTCAGTCCTTCAGATGGGAGATCGTTAGACAAAAACAGATCGTTCGTCCGAACGATAAGTCAGAATAGCAAATGGGGTAGACTGTAAGAAAGGTTAGCCAATGTACTTCGACATTACAAAGAGCTTCGATCGATTTGTAAAGTTTACCTTGGTCAACCGGGTCCCAAAAGCGTCCGGTGGCTTCTTGAAGTAAAACAGATCATTCATTCGTACCATAAGTCAGAATCATGCACGGGGCAGACCATTGGAAAGGAGTTTTAGTTCCCTTCAGAGATTCATTAAGTCTAGTTCGATTTGAAGAGTTCACCTTGGTCAAACCGAGACCAGGAGCCCCCGGTGGCCTTTGGATCAATTTTTAGGGGAAAACAAGTCCTTTGTTCGAACGGTTATATCGTTTCATGCACGAGGTGGATCGTCGGACAGGGGCTTCAGTGCCTTTCAAAGATTCAAAGAGATTTTTCTCTAACGAAGAAGTTTATTAGGGTCAAAAGGTGCCCTAGAATGACCGATGGCTTCTAGATCGGTACTCGGCATATGACCTAGGATTTGTAGTGACATGAGGAGGAGCTAGGGACCTAAAGAGAGACTTAGGGGGTCCTAGAATGCGGTGTCTACAGGATCTTGGTAGGAAAATTGCCAAATTCCCAAAATGATTACTGGGTCCATGGGTTTGTCCCCAAAAATTATCAAAATATTCCTTTTTGTTTGGGAAAAAGACACCAAGGCCCTTTAATTTAAGATTTTAGGGATATCACATAGGTCGTTTCCTCTTTCTTCAATTTAATTCATGTTTTGTTTTTTATTCTTGACCTCTGACTATTGTTTTTTTCCCTACATTTTATAGCCCGTCCTAGAAATCAAGAGCCTAAAATAAGAGAGATTAATATTCCCAAAATTCTGAAGGCCCGAAATATTAAAGAGAGACTATCTAACGGTGATCATCCAAGGTTAGAAGCCTACTTTCTCGAGTATAAAAATATGACAAGAAGCTTTATTGCACGGCTGGTTGATAAGGTCCCCAATTTAGAAGTTCCAAAACTTAGTCCCTCTTATCCAATTGTGCTAGAGGAAGAAGCAGAAGAAGAAGAAGAAGAAGAAGAAGAAGAAGAAGAAGAAGAAGAAGAAGAAGAAGAAGAAGAAGAAGAAGAAGAAGAAGAAGAAGAAGAAGAGAAGAAGAAGAAGAAGAAGAAGAAGAAGAAGAAGAAGATATTTCTCCCCTCATTAAAAGAAAAAAACTGAGGCTTAATAATGATGATGATCAGACAGCCCTATTTGATCAACTCAAGTCTTTCAAGATGTCTGAGACTGATACCCCCAGGGCTAGCAGTTCTAGACCAGTAGGAAAAGGGAATGAGAAGAAGGGATCATATGAAGAGAGGATAAAGGAGATATAGAGAGAGAAATAAATAGGAGGAAAAAAAATAGAGGAAGAGAGGAAGGATGATAAGAGGAAGTTTGTCTAGAAGGTTTCTGTAGTTCCTTCCCATGTTGTTAAAGGAAGCTAGCATGGGTGATATCCCTCCCCTTGCCCCTAATCTATTAAAGGGGAAAGTGTTCGTTGCTGACCGTGAGTTCTCTTCAAGGTTGGGGTCATCCTAGGTCGCCCTCAAACATACTCAAGGAATTGTCCTGGTAAGTCTTCTCATGGTTTCCTTGAATTATTTCTCTCCTTCACTTTTCCTTTCTCGTACTAACTTGTTGTTCCTTATTTCTATGAAGGTTTTGTCTGACTTCACAACCCTTTTGGATTATTGTGTTGATCAGTCCATAAGTAACCAAGAGCTTAAAGATGCTCTCGAGAATGAGAAAAATGCTTTCATTGATGCTCCCCTGGCATGGGAGCAAGAGAGAGAGAAGTTGACTAAGGCCTATGTTGACCTTGAGGCATCCTAGAAGGAGTTGGTCGTAGAGAAGGAAAAGATGGGCGAGGAAAATCAGTGTCTATTCAAAAAAAAATTGAAGTTAGAGGAGGAGCTCCTTTGAGAGAAGGATGAGAATTACCTTGAAGCATTAAACAAAGGATACGATGATGTCGAGCTTCAGCTCGCTTATGAAAGGAAGGTGGCCTTCAATAAAGGTTAGGGCCAAGTCTTTGAAAACTGTGGGGGTCTCTACTGACTCTGAACTTTGTATCCCTCATTCTCTTAGTCCCGAACCCTTTTAAGAGGAAGAGGAGGGTGCTGGTCAGCTTATCCGCCATGTTGAGGATGTGCTTGCTGAGGATAAAATGTACATTGGCTAGGAGAAAAAGGATGCTGATAAGGGGAAGGCCATTATTAAAGTCGAGAAGGTGAAGGAATAGGGCATCTAAATTGGGAGATTCTTTTTTTTCTACTTTTGAAGCCTTGTAATCTTCCTTGTTGCTCTGATTGTACTGCCCTTTGGACTCCCCATGTGTACTAATATCTGCTTGTGATTTTACTTATGTTATTTGCAGTTTGATGAGGACTACATCCCCATATCATGATTGAGGATGATCTTTGGGCTAATATTAGTCTGAAAGCTCATAATATGTTTGTGAAGATATATAATTCTCTGAGGATGAGGATAAAGTAATAGAAGAATCAGTCTGAGCTAGTCGCCAAGCTAAAGGATGATCTTAAAGCCATGAAAAATATCGAGGCTTCAGTCCATGATGAGGTAAATATTGTGAGGGATAATCTCATGGAGAACAATGAAGTAAAATAAGTGGGTGAAATGCTCCTGGTCGAGAATGGCGCTTTTAGGAAGTAGGTTATCGGGCTGAAAGAAATTGTGGTTGGGCCCCATAAGGATATCAAAAGGCTGAGGCATTCATTCAAAATGAGACATTAAAAAGCTTGGGTAGAAGGATATAATATGGGTTGGGCCGATGTCCTAGCAAGGCTCAAGTAGGCAAAGGAAGTTGCCTTTACTCGTGGGTGGCTGAGTGACCTTATCGAGGTTAAGATACCAAAGGATTCCAGACTGTGGTACAAATATTAAGTCGAGTGTGTATCCTACTGCCATATCACTTTAACAGGATGATAAATGGATTGCAACTGATGATATCCCAGGACCTTGAAGATGACATGGAGGATCTCGCTCCTAAACCAGATGATGGTCAAAGAGCACTCATTACATATTGTCTTGCTCGCCATTTTAGGCCATTTTAGGTTCTTATGTATTTTGGTCTTGATGTAATTGTAATTCCCAATTTTTGTCAATATAAAACATAATTTATTAACCTTTTCCATATTTTGAACATTTGTTGACTAAATATGAGTTAATAATTATTGATTATATTTAAACTGGAAAGGGTTTTTTCTAATTAATTACTTAAAATCTTTATCCGCCAAGCGATACAGCTTAACCATCTTGGGCCTTTCGCTATTTAAATGGGTTAGTACCTAGGTTTTATCATTTTAGGTTTTTTAGCCGACTAAATGATCATAAGAACCAGTTTTAGCCGTTTATTACCATGTGTTTGAACATTCTCCTAGTCCGATATGCCTGATCAGTATCATTCCATCTAATTTACCTTATAGGTTATGTCATCACACTCCTTTAGGGCTAAGTGAGACAATGGAGAGAATGTACCTAGTAGATGGGCCATTCGCCTGAGCAGGCTTTTTATGATCAACGAAGTTGGCGACCAATCGGAGTTAGCTTTGCCTAAGGATCACTTGTAGGGCTTTTGTTGTTGCCAAGGCAACTTATGAGATCTATTATGTTTTCAATAAACACCTAAGGGTTGTAGTAATTGAAACACTTATATTAACTTGTTATAATTACTACTAACCCTACTCGGGTTGAGAGATTCCTTGATTAAAACAAGTTGAGCAACTTGCTATGATCCCCAAGAGTACCGGTATGCATGAGGAAGTTATCAATTAGAAAAGGTGAGTAATATTAAGATACGATCAAGAAATTCTAATCAACCAATATATAATATCAAAGTGCAAGGGCCAACTGGCCTTTATTCATTGAATAATAACTTGCAAGTAACATAAGTTTGAAAAAGAAAATTTGCTTAAACTAAATACACTAATCAAAAGACAAAGAAGACTAAAAATAGAACTTCTTGAGATTGGTTGCATTCCATACTCTTGGTATCTCCCTGACCTCCAGATTTTCCATGTGATATGCTCCTTGAAGTTCGTCCTTTATCACCCTAAAGGGTCCTTCCCATTTTGGTCCTAGATTGCCACCTAATGGTTTCACGGCATTATCGAGGACTTTTCATAGGACATAATCCCCTGCCATAAACTTACTTAGATTGACTTTCTTGTTGTACTGCCTGGCCACTTGCTGTTGATATGAAGCTAATTTGATCATGGCCAGTTCTCTTCATTTGTCTGCCAAATCAAGTTCTTTGAATAATGCATCATCATTAAGGCTTTGGTTGACCAAGGTGGTTCTCATAGTAGAGAGACTTTCTTCCATCAAAATGGTAGATTTCATTCCATAAGCGAGCATAAAGGGTGTTTTTATAGTTGGTCTCTTAGAAGTGGTGTGGTAATCCCATTGAACACGAGGGAGCTTGTCCACCCAGGCGCCCTTGGATCTTTCCATCCTCCTCTTTAGTTCACAAGTCTTGTTTGAAGCTTTTGCTTGACCCTTACTTTGGGGATACACTATAGAACTGATGTGGTACTTAATGCCATGCTCATATCAAAATTTTAAAATAATATGCTTTCAAATTCAGTGTTGTTATTGGTGATGACAATCCTTAGTATCCCAATGCATATTATCATGATCTTCCCAATGAACCTGGTCATGTCCACATCGCGAGTGTTCGCCAGTGGTTCTATCTCTATCCATTTGGTAAAGTAAACTATGACGACTAGCAGGTAATGGTCCCACGATATCCAGTCCCTATTATATGAATGGCCATGGACTTATCAAAGATTTAAGGTCGCTAGTTGGCTAGTGGACAATAGGAGAGTGCTTCTGGAATTTTTTGCATTTACGAACATAGGCGCTTACATCCTTTTGTATGTGGGGCCACCAGTATTCTTCTTAAATTTCCCGAAAGGCAAATGGCCTCCCTCCTGCGTGACTCCCGTAAATATCATTGTGAAGTTTGTTAAGTACTTATCATGCGTCATTTGGGTGAACGCTTTGGAGATAAGGGCATGTTAATGACTTCTTGTAAAGCTTCCTTCCTTGGGCAAGGTAAAAATTACCAAATTTCACCCTTACTTGATGAACCAATCTCTTGTCATTGGGCAGTATGTCGCTTCATAAATAGGCGATGATGGAATCCATCCAACTGGGGGATTTTTTTGTGAGGACTTACTCAGCTATGACTGTATGGTCAATGTTTGGTTGGGCGAGAAACTCTATCAAAATGGTTCTTCTTATATCAGAATCAAGTGTTATGGCATATGTGTGACTATTCTGCCCCTATGGAATTGTTGAGTGTCCACCTTTTCAAATCCTTCCATAAGTTCGCTTACCACGACAAGAAAGGCCACCAACCTATCATATTTTGTATTAAAGTCCCCACTCACTTTCTTGGAGACCAGTTTGGAGTTGGCAAACACATAAAGGTGCTTTGCCCCTAGCTGTTGGGCCTTGTGTAAGCTAGTGATCAGTGTTTCGTATTCAGCTTCGTTACTAGAGACCTCAAATCCCAATTTGAATACCTATTTTATGGCACCATTTTTTGGAGTGATGAACAAGAATCCTACAACTAACCCCTTGTAATTGGAGGCTCGATCAATGTATAAGGTCGAGTCCTTAGAAAATGCTTTCTCATCCGTTGACTCCTCCTCTCCCTAAAGGTTGATAGGCTGGTCCCCTGTTAATTTGGCCAGGACTTATCCTTTAATTGTTGTTCTTAGTTGAAAGTGGATATCGAATATGTTGAGCTCCACCGACCACTTTGAGAGTCGTTCAGAGAGGTCGACTTTTCAAATAACAGCTTTGAGGGGGTAGGAAATGATCATTGTTATTGAGTGAGCTTCAAAGTAATGTTTCAGCGTTTTTAAGGTGACCAACCGTGCATAAGAAATCTTTTCCAGGGGCAAATAATGTTGTTCTCCATCCAGAAGTGTCTTGATAGCGTAATAAATAGGGTGATGTCCTTCCTCTTTCTCACACACCAGAGCCTAGCTTACAGCGTGGTCTGATACTACAAGGTAAAGTTACAATGGGTATCCATCTTCTGGAATCATCAGTATGGGTGATTTTCTATGGTAGGATCTCCTCCAATGCCCTTGAATAATCGTCGTTCCACATAAGGCCTTTGTCCTTTTTTAGGAGCTCGAAGAATGGTCGATAGTATTTTGAAGACTTAGAGAGGAATCAATTAAGTCCTGCTAGCTTACCGGTGAGATTTTGAACATCTCATAACATCTATAGAGGCTGGACCCTAGTGATCACGTCGATCGGATCTAGATTGGACTCAATTCCTCTTTTAGTGACCAAATAACCTAAGAACTATCCTGACTCGACACCAAATGAACACTTACTTGCATTAAGTTTCATATGATATTTACTAGGGATCTCAAATGTTCTGACTAAGTTCGTGAACTCGTCGCCCTTATTCTTACTCTTGACTAACATATCGTCAATGTAGACCTCCATCGTTTCTCTTATCTATTTATTGAACATTTTGGTGAGCAACCTCTAATAAGTTGGCACTGAATTCTTTAGTTCGAATGGCACAACCTTGTAATAGTATAACCTAATGGGGGTTATGAAGGACATTTTATCTTGTTCGGGGTCGAACAACTAAATTTGATGATATCCCGAATAGGCATCTAGAAAACTCATCATTTCATGTGTCGTCGTAGCGTCAACCAACTGATCAATTTTAAGTAGTGGGAAATTGTCTTACAGACATGCTCTTTTGAGAATTGTGAAATCAATACAGACCCCCCAACTGTCGTTGCTCTTCCGTACCACTATTAGGTTGGATAGACATTTGGGGAACTAAACTTCCCTAATGGATCCTCCATTCAGAAGCTTCCCCACTTCGTTCTCTACCATTTTAGCTTTCTCAAGGGTTGTTCAGCGAGACATTTGAGTGATTATCTTGAAGTTCGGATCAATGCACAGGCGATGGCCGACTATGTTGGGATCCATCCCTGGTAAATCCTAGGTTCCCAAGAAAAAACATCTAGATTATTTCTCAAGAACACAATAAATTATTTCTTTTTGTGATCAGGAAGTGTTGTTCGATCAGGAACTTTCTCTCTATCAAGTTGTCATCGACTTCAACTTCCTCCAGGATTTCAACGACCCTATTATCGGGGTGTACCCTAGTCTTCTCCAACCCTGGTCGGTTGTACCATAATTTCTATTTATAGGGTGTCACCCCCTCCTGGGTTTCCTACTGAGCATTCTTTGACTCCTTTTTCTTTGCTTTCCTAGGATGGATGACCATGATAAATCACTTCCTAGCAGTGGCCTAGTCACCACAAATTTTGATTACGCCCGGATCGATGACATACCTCATTTTTTGATGGTAGGTAAATGGTATGGACCTCATAGCATGCAGGTAGCCTCTGCTCAAAATGGAGTGATATGGGGACTCTATGTCAACCACTAAAAACTCAATCATCTTTGAGATGTTGCCTGCTCTGACTGGCAGGATGATATTTCCCAGTGATATTATGATTTTTACTGTAAAGCCGACCAACGGAACTGTGGCCTCCTTGAGGTTGGATAGGTTGATCTTCAGCTTGTGGAATAACTACGACTACATCACCACGAACGAACTTCCCTAGTCCACGAGAAGCTTGTTGATGTCCTAATTTACAATTCTGAGGGTAATTACTAGTGCACCATGATATGGGATCCTCATTCCGACCAAATCGTCTTCAGTGAAGACGATGTTCTTGGTATAATCGATGTCTTTTGGTCGTCATCACTTTCCAACTTAGGTTTTGACATTGTGAATCTGAAACGCCTCCTTGACAACAATGACCTTTTTCAGCTCCATCCCAATGGCATTCCCTCAGATCTTCTTCAGGTATGATGCCCCCTGTAATCATTAAGGATATTGTTCAACTTTTAGTTTCTATTGGCCGTGAACTTATCTTATTTATTTTTTATGTACTCATTGAGGTACCCATCTTGGGCTAGCATCTCGAAGTGTGACTTCAAAGCCTTAAAATTTTTGATCCTGTGACCTCCCTCTTTGTGGAATGCACATCTTAGCACATTGTTTCTTTCATTAGGTCGTTACCCATCTTCTTGGGCTACTTGATAAATGGTTGGTCTTTGATCATGATTAAGATCTTTTAAATAGGTTCCTTGAATATTATGTTAACAGTCTGGAATGCCTTAAAATGATCAGTCTTGTTCCCATTCTTGGACCCGTTCTTGCCCCAGTTCTTGCTCCCCTTATTTGGACTATTACTTTTTTCTCCCCTTTTGGTTACCTTTGCTCGACCGTTATCCCTTGCATTAAAATGAACCACGTCTTCAACTTTTGCGTATTTCTCAATACAATCCATGCGATCATCGATAGGGCTAGTGTCTTTCTTAGTCGGGACTGATGCAGCAAAGATGTGGTCAGCAGACCAATATTAAAGAATGCAATGACCACTTTCTACGAGCAATCCTACCCTTTATTTAAGACTTCCCAATACCTTTTGGCATAATCTTAAGGCTCACTTGCAGCTTTTTCTTCATCGTGAGCAGTGCATCCATTCGCTTAGGATGGAAGATGTTGGTTATGAAGTGAGCAATAAGGGCCTATGCTGAGCCCTTGAAAGTCATGATCGACCTATGAGGAAGCTTCTCTAACCACTTATGTGCTACATCATGTAGGCTAGATAGGAAAATTCGACAAATCAATGCGTCGTTGCGGATCCATAAGGTCATCAGTTGTCTATAATGTCAAAACGCAGGATTTTTCTCCGCATCATAAATTTTAAACATGGGAACTATAAACTTCTTTGAGGTTTCCTCTTCTTTGATCGCCCTTAAAAAAGGGAATTTCATCTGGGTATTAAGAGCTCTCCTAGCACTACACCAAAATGGGCAAATTGTCACCTTTCAGCCGGCCAGCCTTGTCAAGGTCATTGACCGTGACAAAAAACACGCGTTTTATGTCACGGTCATTGACCTTGACACGACCGTGACAACTAATTGTCACGATCATTGACCGTGACAAGACCGTGACAAATTTACTTGTCACGGAATTGTCACGGTCAATGACCGTGACAATTCTTTGAATACTTGTCACGGTCAATGACCTTGACACGACCGTGATAATGTTTACAGCAAAAACCCTTTCCCCCTTCTTTTTCCCCTCCCGCGCCGTTCCCTCCCTCTCTCTCTCTCTCTCTACTTTCAGGTCGATTTTCTCTCTCTATCTCTCTCTTCCATTTATATATATGTTTGTGTGTATATTTATGTGTGTATGTGTATATATATATCTGTGTATGTGTGTGCATGTATGGGGGGTGGGGCAGGGTGGGGGTAGGGGTGGGGCAGGGTGGGGGCAGGGCGGGGTGTGTGCGTGTGTATATTTATGTGTATGTATGTGTATATGTGTGTGTATGTGTGTGTATATATGTGTGTGGGGGTGTGTGGTGGGGGAGGGGGGCAAGGGGTGGGGTGGGTGGGGTGTGTGTGTGTGTGTGTGCGTAGGTGCATAGGTGTGCGTGTGTGTGTGGCGGGGGGAGGGGGGCAGGGGGTGGGGGTGGGGGTGGGACACCCATTTAATAAGTTTTAAAATATTTGGAAAAAACATAATATTACAAAATTGAAACGAAATGTTATTGACGGAACTTACACATACGTTATGTACTGTGCTCTCACGTTGAAAATTATTAGATAGAAGAAGAAAAATATAAATTGAGATAACCTTAGAATCTAATTAGGCTAAAAATATAATGGCATCAACTAACATATATACACAACACTAAAAGTAGACATCAATTTTATAAATAATTGATAATAGTTGGATAATAATTGGATAATAAACATCGGGAGGGGGTGGGGGTGGGGGTGGGTGGGGTTTTGAATATTATTTACATTTATATTTTTGGATATTATATACATTCAAAATAAATAATTGATAATAGTTGGATAATAATTGGATAATAGTTGATATTTTCATTCAAAATAAATATTTCATTCAAATATATTGGATAATAATTGATATTTTCATTTAAATTGATAATAATTTTATTCATGAAATTAATTCAATTGATAATAATTTATATATATGTTTGTGTGTATATATATGTGTGTATGTGTGTATATATGTGCGTGTGTGTGCATGTGTGGTGAGCCCTTCATATTTTAAAAATGTTGTTTTTATTCCTATAGAACAGCTTAGATAGTGTGTGTGTGTGTGTGTGTGTGTATGTGGTCAATACATGAATTTATTTTTGTATTTGAATTAACCCATGAATTTATTTTTGTATTTGAATTAACCCATGAATTTATTTTAGTATTTGAATTAACCCATTATATGAAACATACTTGAAATTAAATATAGTGCGCATAGATACTAGCATTCTACTTCTTATGCGTACGCATTCAATAGCCCTTAGACCCGTTCGAGAGTCATTACCCCTGTAATGAGATCTCTCGAATTGTCCCGTTTGGACAGTTTCAGACTGTATAATTTTTGTATAATATTCTTATTGGATTAAAGTTGTTACTTTTGGAGGAAGTTCTGCAGTCGTATCTTAATGTTCTCTGGGTACATACTAGATTGACAAGTGTGGCTGTTATTTTAATTGACCAATTGAAATAACACTCACACCTGCCAATCTACGTCGTGTACTTGGAGAACTAAGGGTATATGCTGTCGAATTTTTTTCAAATCGTAACAATGTGCATGAGTTGTTAAGTATATTACAGAAAAATTCATTCTTGAATGGGATAGCACCAGTTACCCTTTAATAGGATAATTAAATGATGGGATAATTAAATAAAACATACTATAAATCTAAGTTTTGTTTACCTTCAATAGGTGTTTAGTTGTGGTAGCTGTGATGGGATATCCGAAATACAAAGAGTGGATGGGTGAGACTAAGTATTTCGCAGAGGTGCTAACGAATTTGTGAAATATGCAAAGAGATGTCGTAATGATGAAGAGTTTTCGTGTCCGTGTGCTAGGTGTAAGAATGGTAAGGTGTTTGAGTGGAAAACAGTTGAACTACATCTGTTAAGATCGGGTATGCAAGATAGTTATCGATTTTGGAGTTTTCACGGTGAATTGAAAGTTCCTTTTGTCCCCGACCAACCTTCACAACAACCTTCAACAAGTAGAATAGATGAAGAAGGGGACGACGTAGATCATAATATGTTAGAGGATTTAGTTGATGATGCGTACGGAGTTTATGAAGCTGAGGAGAATGAGGTTACTGATGATGTAGAAGATTCAAGTGCTCGTGAAGATAACACGATAAAACTTGACGATGACTACCAAAGTTTAAAATTTAAGGTGACCCAACCGTTATACTCTGGCTGTGAGAAAGATCAAACAACTTTACATGCCATGGTTGGTTTGCACAGTTTGAAGACGCAGTACGGTTTGTCTGGCAATAGCGTGACGGGAGTTCTGAAATGGGTGAAGGGCTTATTACCCAAGGTGAATACACTTCCAAATAGCTATCCTGTTATGAAGAACAGTTTGAAAGGTTTGGGAATGAAGTATAAATCGATTCATGCTTGTGTGTATGACTGCATACTATACCGAAAGGAGTATGAAAATCTCGATCGTTGTCCGGTATGAGATGAACCTAGATATGTCCAATCTACTAGTAAGGAAGGCAAAAGCTCAAAAGTGCCTAAAAAAGTATTGAAATATTTTCCCGTTGGGCCTAGATTAAAGTGATTTTTCACAGTACCATGGATTGCAGAGGCAATGACTTGGCATGCTAGGGCAGATGTAGGGGTAATATCATGCGTCATCCTATTGATTCTACTGCCTGGCGGAGGATGAATTATGAGTATCCCGATTTTGCTCGAGAACAATGCAACATTTGTTTGGCTATATCAACAGATGGTTTCAATCCATTTAGAAATCTAAGCACCAATCAGAGTGTATGGCCAGTGATCCTAGCCCCACTCAACCTCCCTCCTTCACAGTGTATGAGACCTGAATTTTCGATGATGGCTTTAATGATACCTGGGCCAAAGGCACCAAGTGAAGACATTGATATCTACCTGGCTCCTTTGGTAGAAGAATTAAATGAGTTGTGGGAAGAGGGTGTGCAATCATTTGACTCTTTTAGAAAAGAAGAGTTTACGCTGAAAGCTATGTTGATGTGGGCAATTCATGATTTTCCATCTTATGGGACATTATTCGGATGTGTAGTACATGGTTATTTGGGGTGTCCTATTTGTGGAGAGGAGACTGAATCTCTTCGTCTATCCTCTAGCTTAAAAAATGTATACCATTGCCACAAGAGGTTTTTACCCCTAGCTCATAGTTTCAGATTTGAGAAAGGTTCCAATTTTTTATTGGGCGGAGTTGAACATAGGCTACCGCCGAGACAACTTTCAGGTTCAGAAATTGAAAGTAGATCTTCTGAATGTGGCCCAAATATGCCAGGTAAGAATTCCAAATTTAAGAATGTCAAGCATAAGAAGACCCCAACTGGGAATGAAACTGAGATAAGAAAGGCATGGTCTCGGAGGTCAATTTTATTTGACTTGCCTTATTGGAAGAAAAACCCGATGCGCCATGTATTGGATGTGATGCATGCAAAGAAGAACTTCGCTGAACATATTGTGGGTACTTGTCTTGAAGGGAGTCATTCGAAGGATGGATAAAATGCATGCAAAGACCTTAAAACGTTAAAACTTAAACCACAACTATGGTTGAAAGAAGATAGTAGGGGAAGGACAATAATTCCCCCTGGTGCGTTTACTTTGACGAGTGAGGAAAGAAAGGTGCTTCTAGACACAATATATAATATGAAGGGCCCATCTACTTTTTTGTCCAACTTGCAAAGGATTGTGAATTATGTTACTCATGATTTACATAAGTGTAAGTCCCACGATTGGCATGTGATCATGCAATTGGTTCCTCTATTGTTTAAGCACTGTTTCTCCAAGCACAAGGATTTACGTAGGGCTATTATGCAAATTAGTATTACCTTCTCCCTCTTGTGTGAGAAGGTAGTGAATCGAGAACACATAGTGGCCACAAAATTGGCTGTGAACGAAGCGATTTGTGTATTGGAGAAGTACTTTCCCCCAGCATTCTTTGACATAAGTGTTCACTTGTTGGTACACCTATGCGACGAGGCACTTCTTTGTGGTCCAGTTAGATATTGGTGGATGTATCCGTTTGAAAGATTGATGAAAGTTTTTAAAGATTACGTCAAGAATATGCGATATATTGCAGGATCAATTGCATAGGAATACATCATCGTGGAGTCATCAATATATACTCGGGAATATATGCCTGACTCGACCACCATTGATGACACTGATGAATTCCTCGATGATAGTGGTAATGTGATGGTAAAACGAGTGAAATTAAAGAGTTTGCAACATGAACAAGTTGCTCGTTATCTATTTGACACACATGAAGATGTCGAAGAATGGAAAAAGTAAGTTTCGAATATTATAATGTTTAACATTATTTTAGATTATTTTATACATGATTAATTTTGTAATATGCAGTGAATATGAAGCCTGTGAGAACAATAAAAGAGGAAAAACAATGGTACAATTAGACAGAGAATTTAGGCTATGGTTGACACAAGAGGTAATTATAATGAAAATAGCCGTTATATAACGTTACATTACACTCAGATTTTACCACTAATATAATTAATTTATCTATATTCTCACCTCCTAAAGATGGGTGATGCGACATCAAGGCTTGCTCATCTAGCCATTGTACCCTTGTTCGTGGCACAAGAGTACAAAAAGTATCGATTGAACGGTTACATTTTCGGCGCTAAAGTGTACGAGAAAAGTACAAATGTACAGAACTCGGGAATTTCATACAAGGCTCTTACTTTCTTTCGAGCGAGCGCAAAAGATAAAAACCTCGTTGAAGCTGAAATGACTTACTATGGTGTAATCCAAAATATATTTGAATTGGATTATATAAGCTTCAAAGAGGTTGTATTTTACTGTGAATGGGTAAGAGTTGAGGATAAAAATGCTTTTAAAGTTGACGCTGTCACCAATTTGATCATGGTTGACTTGTCCAAGTTGAAGAGCAACGACCACGTGAGCGATGAGCCGTTTGTTTGTGCATTTCAAAAGGTTAAGCAAGTGTTTTACTCGGAGTATATCAACAACGAGCCGTGGTCAATTTCCCAACACGCGCCAAGGCGTCTAAATAGTAGTGTGGATGACTTGGCTGCCCCTACCGAATATCAATCCATTTTTTATGATAACCCGAATTTGAAATAATTTTTCAATTTGTAATAAATATTTCAATTTGTACCGAAACATCCATTTTAAATGCTTTTACTTGATCTGCACTTTATCATTTTCACTCTTGTGTAGTGTACGTGTGTGGAGAGGAGATTAATACATAAATATTCCAACTACATCTAAGTTTTGTTTATACTAATCCATGAATATACGCTTCTTACCTTTAATAGGTGATTAGTACATAGTTATTTGGGGTGTCCTATTTGTGGAGAGGAGACTGAATCTCTTCGTCTATCCGAACACTAAGAAATGTCCTAATCCTATGGAGCGATGCTCTGCAAATTCCTCCCAACTGTTATGTAGCCAAACATCACCAGTTGAAGTTGTCAATTCCACTTTCCATACCCCACCACTTGGAACTTCTAGCAAAACATGGGAGACCATTGAAAGGTGGAATTGACAACTTCAACTGCTGATTTTTGGCTACACAACGGTTGGAAGGAATTTGCAACGCATAACTTCATAGGATTATGGCATTTCTTAGTGTTTAGATATGAAGAGAATTATAATTGACACGATTGCCCGGGGTACATTAGTTGGAAGGAGGTGCCATATGAGCACAAGTTAGCTGTTTGAGTGACACTACAGGTAATGTATTTATATTTATATGTCAATTTCGATTTCTATTTCAATTACGATTTATATTTATCTATATTTGAGGGGCGGATACTAATTTTACTTTATTTCAATTCAGGGGACAGGGAGTGGCCCTAAGGGTAGGCCACATATGCTCTATACTTACGTGGCTATTCGGACGAGAAGGGAAGGATAAGGAGGTGTTCCTGAGCGCCGAGGTGTTCCCAAGCATTTGGATATATGATGTTTGGAACAGGTCCAACGTTGCTATAACAGGTACAAATATACAGCTGGGCAGTGGCAGTGGCCATACTGCCCAGCAGATTTTTTTAAATTCTGCCCAGAATTGTCATGGTCATTGACCGTGACACGTCCGTGACAATTTTTTCACGGACTTGTCATGGTCAATGGTCGTGACAATTTTTTTACAAAGGGTCACGACTTTGTCACGGTTATAAACCGTGACAAACGTGTCACGGTCATTGACCTTGACACGACTGTGACATAAAACGCGAGTTTTGTGTCAAGGTCAATGACCGTGACACGACCGTGACAAAAAAAGTTATCTCGCCTCGAAATGTCACGGTCATTGACCTTGACAAGGTGGATTTTTCAAGGTCAATGACCTTGACAAATGGGCAGATTTGGTGTAGTGTAAGATAGCTCCCTAGTAGACCTGATTCCTCGACGGTCTGGATGTTTGTCTATTTTTTTACCAACCAAATTCCTAATATCCTCATTCTAATGATCATTGCCCCAAAGGCGCCTCTTTAACTGGCCACGCTTGGATCGGCCATGCTCTAATTTGTCACATTCAGTTCTATCCTGATTTCTCCTGGAGCCCCTCCATTGGCTGGGAGTATTACTCGCCTAAGGACTAGAATTCCTATCACGATGTTTCTTTGTATCTATATAGAGATTTCTCTCCATCCCTTCAAGTCACCTTTGAAGAAGATCATTCTCTTCCACCTGGAGGCATGTGGCCACCTCTTGATCTCGAAGTTTGGCTTCATAATCTTTGACCAACCTGGAGATCTACGTAGACCTAGGTTGTCCCTGGATTTCTTCGAAAGACCTCCTTTCTTGGCGAAATATTGGATTTGTGTGCTAGGGAATCTCTGACCTGACCTTAGGTGGGATTGTGTCTTCTTTCACATTGCCAACCTAAGGTATGTTACTGTTGTGGTGAGACATTACGGGCTTTCTGTTAATGAATGTTTTTTTAGAAATATAAATTAATTCCCGCAGACGGTGGCATTTATGGGTATAAGAATTATCACAATTAAGATCTACGAAATAATCACAGAAAAAATGCAAAATCATACACAGAACGATATATGTGGTTAGACAACTTGCTGACGTCCACGGAGAGGTTACTGTTTTATTATACTGAGTCTTAATGCTCGAGATTACATCCATTTTCCCCGAGTCAGGGTTTACAATTTATAGATGCATAAAAGTAAGAGGTTGAGTTGTACAAGGAACTCAATTAACACATGGATAATGAAAATAATGCCACTTAAGTTGTTTAAAAGGTTTAAAACAGTTTAAATGGCTCCGAACAGTTTGTTTAGGAAACTTTTTTTTACAAAATAAATTACCAACACAAGATGTGTATGAAAATTGTCATGAACGAGATATTTCAGTTATAGGTGACCAAGTTTTGAAAACCAAAACTAGAAGAGTTTAAATCAGCTCACAGTCAGAAGGGGATGAGAGGAAACATGCAAGTACATAGGAATTTTAACGTGGTAAAACCCCACCCAATTGGGAAAACATCCATGGAGGGGTTTACACCTCAAAAATAAAATCCACTAAAAACCAGTTATAAGGTTACAAACTATTAATAAACTAAGCACACAACCAAATCTATACAAAGTCAAGAATTTATACCAAATCCATTAGGTAAATCTGACTTTTCTAAAGTCTCTGAAGTTGTCATAGTTGTTCTGCATCTTTGCACCTCCTTTTCCTTTTAGCTTTACGTCAACTCTAAAGTCAGAAATCTCTCAACCAACATTGTTTTTGTGTTCTAGTGTGAAACATGTATTGTGGTGATGTGCCTAACACATGCATGAACACACACACACACACTTATACAAACCAATAGTCCTACAAATTAAAGATTTTTACTAAGAATGTTATGCAAGATCCTGAATCACAATTTATTGAAAACTGGACTTTCTTTTTGTAATAGATCGAGTGACAATCTTTTTATTCAAAAAGAGCCAAGATCATATACACTTTCTGTTATTTATATACAAATCTATTTCAAAAAATGTGAAATATGAACTGGAAAGTGTAAATGTCTCAAGATCTAAAAGGGTTTTGAAGTATCTTTTTTTTTTAAACTTGAACAGAAAAAGGTATTTGGTAGAACGTTAAATGAAAACATTTGAGTACAAAAATACCAACAAATAATGATTTATAAATAAAGAAATCAAACTAAGCAGATCTAAGTGATTTATATCACAAAAGAATCATATCTACACTTTCTATAAAAAATAAACGAGATCTAACTCTATGACTGGTTGGAAAAGAGATTTGAAACCAAATAAGAAATGATATTCGAATAAGAATCACTCTCAAACTCACAAGAAATTTTCTGAGAAAAATTTTCAAGGGTTTGGCTACGTTTTGAAATATCTCTCTCTTTATCTCTCTCTCTCTCTCTCTCTCTCTTCTATCTCAAATTGAGACTCACCAAAATATGGTAATCATATACCCAAGGGTCTTTATTTATACAAGACGATGAAAGGATCTGGAACAATTAACCAAATCAACGGCAAAGAATAAACCTTACAAATCGAATGCAAATCTAAAGGCTATAAACGCACCACATTTAAACGCATTCCTATCGCCCAATTGTTAAGACTTGGATTGCGTAAGGCAACATGCACACCATCGATGAGTTTAATCCAACGATTGAAAATAGAGCTCGGTTATGTGAGTAAGAAGAATCACAATCTAAGTCAGTATAATGTGGACACGTTTAAGGATGAGATTATATATAAAACGCGTGTTTTTTAATTCTTAAAAATCCCAGTTTCTACCCCACATTTTCTTGTCGATTTTGGTTTCTACCCAACTAAGTTTTTAAGAATTAAAAGATTTTAAAAATCAACCCAAAACATTTTAAACCTAAATTTTAACTCTTTTAAAAATGTTTAAAAATTCTTAAGAAATGTTTAAAAAATCCCAAAAAATATTAGAAAATTATTTTGATGGGAATTAACACTCGCACACCTAAAATGATATAAATGCAATATAAAATATGCAAGCCTAAGTGAAGTGTTGGTATACTACCTTTAAGACCATTAGAGGATCATTGATGTAGATTCTGAGGCTCTTTGGTATCAAGGGATATGACTCTAATTTTGTCACTATTTCTCAACTAGATAAGCGCCTATATAATATAGACTCAAGTGAGTAAAAAATATAGGGTGCTTCAAATAATTCGTGGTGTCCCTGAATATCTCCTATGATATTGTTGGAAACCAATTTGAATGTATTCGTAAGTCTTCCACTGTGTATCAAATACACGTGAGTCAATTAAATATTTGACTTGGGTCGAGCAACTCTTTAGGTAGACTGGGTTGGTCGACTACTCTCGTGGAATATAATAAATGGGTACCCACACCACATTATTACCCATACTTCACCATTGGGACTTGTGAACTTATTTATTAGATACCACCCTTGTATTATTTTAGGTATCTAGAGATAGTGTTTACATATCATGAATTTTAGGATTGCCATACGAGTACATCGTTGCACAAGACCAACTTATTTTGGTTTCTATACTCATAGATCCCACATGATGTCTCGATGAGGATATTTATATCATATGATTCATATCTCACATTACTTAATGCCCTTATTATGACCACTTAGCAAGTCTTTCATATGTTATGAGGTGTGTTATCTAGCCATTCCAGATATAACTATGTTTCTTTTGATTTTGTGTTCTTGTATTTATATGCCACATCTTAATGCAAATAAAGTGGTCAAGAAATATAAGAACCAAAATGAAAACATATTGGATATAAGAAATGAAGATGGAACATATGTCATATTATATAAATGTTTGATCTATATTATAATGAAGTTTTATTAGTTAAATATATTAATGGGATTGTGGTGACATATTGTTTGGCCATGATTTTGACTGAGTTATCATTGATGCATTGTATATATTGTTATCCCATGTATATTTAATTATACCATATCTTAACTTCCATCTTAATCACATAATGTGATATATTAGTTTTTATCCTTAGATTATCTATAATAAGTTGACCTCTCTAAATACTTATTCATTATGTTATTAATTATGCTAACTCCTGATTATATTATCTTTGTCTTTATCCATTCCATTGCAAAAGGGGGGAGAGTAATTCTCCTTCCTTTCAAACGTATGTTGAGTATAAGACTATTTCCTAATGATATGAGAAATCTTCCATTAGTTACTCTCATATCAACAAGTCAATGTGTGAAATATGTAATGAATAAACCAAGCAAGTAAGTAGAGAGAAAACAAGATATAGAGTGGTGCAGCCCCTAAAATGGGCTTACGTCCATTGTGTTGCTCCATTCTCATTATATGTGTGGTATTGTGCAATATAATCATGCCTAAAGAGGCGTACAAGTATGAGAATAAAGGAGAATACATGATGATGGAGGATTCCGGTGTACCGGAGAGGTAGCTGCGATGTGGATGAACAGTCCTCAAACTGTATGCTAAGGTTGTGTAGAAAGAATCGATACTTTAGAACCTACCCCGGGTGTGTGTGGAATACCCCAATTTTGAGGTGTGGTCCTCTACTTATAAG
Organism: Sambucus nigra; assembly: GCA_949130495.1. Lineage (NCBI taxonomy): Eukaryota > Viridiplantae > Streptophyta > Magnoliopsida > Dipsacales > Adoxaceae > Sambucus > Sambucus nigra. The sequence goes on along the minus strand of OX422210.1, from coordinate 446,918,178 downwards.
AGGTATGTGTATCGTATCACGTGCCCTTAGCATGTGACATATATCAAGTCTGGAGTAGTTGCTAATGAAGGGGATGCAGCCTGCAAGGCAATCAGTGTGTTGTATCCTGTAGCGCTGGAGATAAATCTGTCTCGCCCTGTACCGAGTAGTGCCGCGGCTTCTTCTTGATGAATAATTACTGTGACGTGCCCTATAATAAACAGGGTCGCACCCTGTGCCAGCCATCTCCGTGGCGTCTTGATGGGGGTCACGCCCTTTGATGAGGTGGGCCGCTCCCTGTATTCTGCAGGGTCGCGGCCTATATTTCTGTAGGGTTGTGGCATCATAGCATTTGTATTATAGAATACTATCCGCGACAAGGCGCTATATTTGCACCATCAATAAGACCCCAAGCCGTGGTGCCAAGAGAATTCAATATGGGCTGCAGCTTAGACCAGTATGCTTGGGTGTCGCGGTTCTTCCAAAGTGACGATTCATCTTCCACACTATCTTATATAAATTGTTTATGTCCGTGGACTTTATTGCGTTTCCAAAACTTTGAGAGCAAATCGAGAGCGAACCTCTACGTGTCCCACTTCATTCATTTTCTAGCGACCCTTCGAGGCTGTGTGTGGCGGTTCTAAGCTGGTGTGAGGCTGAGCATCGCTGACTTCTTCATTTCCAGGTAACTTTTTCAATCAATCATCCTTTTTAATCAACTTCGTAGCTTATATTTCTTCAACAATCAAACGCACAAGCTTCTTCATTGCTTGATAGGATTTTAGGGTTTCAATTAAACTTCCATCACCCTAGGATCAAACATACGTACGATAAAATAATTATAATTATTGTTTGAATCAATCATCGTATACTTAATCCCATGTCGTATCCCATGTTGAATCCCATAGCTAAGGCCTTTGTTGTAGGGTTCTTGCTATTCATGATGTTCTTAAAGTTCTTAATACAAATTCTTCATATTCTGGGTATTAAATCTTAAAAATGGCTAAACAATAGATACTTAACTGTTTAAGGGAGAGGCCGCAGCATGATAGGAATTCGATAATCCATTCCCCTGAACTCTTGGTCCTTATCTGCATCGTACCGTGCCAAATGGTAGCGGTTCCTTAAATTCTGGGATTTATCATCTGCGGCACTTTGATGCTTATCCACGTATTCTATCGCGGAGGTGGTGTCTTTTAAGGCTCTGAATCACCACCCTTGTAGTTTTAAACAGCCTTCAAACTTTCATGAACCAAATACACATCCATGTTAAATAACTGTAACTTCTACTAGAATCTCTTGAATCGGCTTTTAGCAAATTTAGGAACGGTTCTGGCCAAGAATATCTAAATCAATTTAATCCTATATTCGCAGCAGTATATGTTCCCCTCCTGATATAGGAGGTAACCACGGCTAGTGGGCCAGAGTACGATCCCTTAGGTTCAAGTAGTAGACTTAGACCATTAATAACTACGTTAGGGAAATAATTCCCAACAAATTTACTATTTATTTATAATCTTCCCGCTTCTTCTTGAAGTCTTTTCCAAACCATACTGGCTGCGGTGCCTAACTGCGAACTCTGCTTTTCAGGTACTGCTGCAGCCATATGAGCTTTGACCCAGACGAGTTTCTGAGAGGCTTTTGGGTAAAGCACTTTGGAACCTCTCCTCCTGAACTCACTTCCGTGCCCCCCCTTTAAGATCAATAGGGCCTTGCAAACTAAAGGATTGCCCAAACTGTGTGATACTAGACTCAGACTCCGCGAACTCTGCGTCTGGGAAGGATTTTCAATCTGCACCGATGGAAGAAGAAGCCAACTCAAGTAATCATCCAATTGGTGCAGGAGATGACGCCGCGAAGGTTAGAGATAACCTAGCTGGTACATCTGGGAGGGCTGAGAGACCCTTAACTGCACTTGATATCCGCAGTGCTATGACCCAAGACTGGGTTGAGCAGGTGGCTGAGGCCTTCGAATTTCTAAAAAAAATGATGTGCTCGGCACCTGCCGCGAACCAAAGACCTTGTATGCTTCTGGCCGATGGAGTTTGCTTCCCACTCCATACCTTTATTTACAGGCTGCGGCTGCCTGTTCCTGTTCTCATCCATCGCCTTTTTTAGACAATGAAACTATCCCCAGCCTAGTTAGATCCTAATGGCTGGAGAGCCATTCTTGTCGCGGTTTTCCTTTGGGAGAACCTATTGAAAAAGTTAATCACTCCCACAGAATTCTTTCACTTCTACCGCCCAAAGGAGAACTCAATGAAGTTTGCGGTTTACTACTACTTCTCTGTCCGTGGCAGGGACGAGACCCTTTACACTGGGAGGCTGACCAGTGTGAAGAACTGGAAGAGGAAATATTTTTACATCTCCAGCGAAGCTTGGGAGATTCACCCCGAGGAGAATCAGAGGGAAAGGTCATATAAAATTCCACGGCAATGGGGTCTCCCTCTAAATTAGGTACTAAGACTATAGCCGCGTCTTTTCATCATATTTTGTATATTAACTTCCACTAACCTTCACATGGTCTTTTCTGCAGCTCTTGACAATTTGCATTTGAATAAGCGGTAGGAGAAGAGAGTTGTTGAGGTCACGGTAGTTCCTTCTGAACATAAAAAGTTCAGCACACTTGTTACATCAATGACCATATTCGAAGAAGGATTTTTTCCCAAAAAATCCATTCCTCAAGTTATGGGCATGAAAGGTAATACACTGCGTCGTGATTTTTATTTCGCGGTCACTTATGCTCCTAAATTCCTTTCCTAATATTTGTAGTTGCTTTTTTAGGTGAGGAAGTTGACAGGGAATTGTTGAATCCCATGTCGTATGATGATTCGGGGAATTGCTAGCCACGCAACTGGCGTAAATGGACGAGGATATAGTCATCCTAAACAACACTACATGGAACAGAAAGAGAAAAAGGTCCAAAGCCAAGGCACCTGCCGTGGCTCCGTCAAACGATTTCAAAACACCGGCCACGAACTCGACTCATGTCGCAGAGAAAATTGGTGTTGTCGCCCATCCAACTTCTGAATTTGATGAATAAATTGGGGATAACCTAGTTGCAGAAGGTTTGATGTCCGATGATGTCCCTCTAGATATAACTCCTCCACCGCCGCCACCTCCTCAGTTTCACAGCGGAGCTGGTCTCGACGGTAGATCGCGGCCCCAATTGAGACAACCTGACCCAAAGTCTTCATGGGATACCATCGCAAAGGTCGCCTGCAGAATGAAAAGGGCCCTGGATGTCGCGAATCTAGACAGGCTTGTGGGAGAAGACTATAATGACCTGGAGGACTGCGATTTCCATAGTCTTCTGAAGGTAAGTTCAGTGCTGCTTTGTTTTCCTCTTATTTTATAGACTGCAACCTACTTTTTAATTTTAGGCTGCATACGTCAATGTTACCCAGAAGAGGAAGTTTGAGGCCCTGTATAAATTAAAAGAGGCCGAGAAGAGGGTTCACGCCGCGAACCTTGAGACTGCTCGAATACATCATTCGAGGTTGGGAAATAGTCTTCTACTGCGGCCCTTCAAGCGACCCGGATGAACTTAAAAACATCAAATAAGGCTAGGGAGGAGGCTGAAGAGAATTTTAAACAAGTTGCAGACTCCTTAAAACCTGCCAGGCCCAAACTGCTGAAGTTGCCCGTGTCGCGAAGATTTAAAGCAGTAAGATCGCTCTTCTTCAAGAGAAGTACGTAGAGCTGGAGACAAAGTCTGCTCAAGAAGCCCATGAGCATACCGCAGTAATAAAAAAGATGGATGTTGATCATGGCGACGCCCTCCAGCAGACCATAGACCACTCCGTAGAGTCATTCAAAGGCTCCAAGGACTTCTTCCTCATCAACAACAGAGCTTACCTCCGCGGATACAAGGATCTTCGGCAGAGATTCATAAAAAACTTCCCTGAGACCAAGGATTCGATCCTTTCTGTGAAACTCAGTGATGCAGAGCATCAATAATGCATTACTGAGCTTAAGGTCGCGGCCGAAGAAAAAGTGAGGCTGAGGGAAGAAGCAGAAGCAGCAGCCGCGGATGGCGAGGAGGGTGAAGAGAATGATGACGCAGCTTCTTGAACTTGTATTCATAGTTTCTGAACTGATCATTAATACAGGGCTGCGTCCCTCCTGCTACTTTAGTTCTGTTATGGTTGTGGCCTACTTTTCTGTAATCTCAACTGCTAATATTAAGGCTACGACCATATTTGATTGCTTGCAACTCCTTTCTCTTTTACTTTGCTTGCTTTAATTAATGGTTGAACGTAACTGCTCTCATTTGAAAATGCATTCTTGATTGGATGAACATAATATTTTCAATCCGTGGATAGCATGCGAATTCTTCATTGGATGAACATATTTGTTGGGGATTATTTGATAATGTCCACGTCCACATAAATAGTGCTACGGAACCTTCAGAAGTACAGGCCATAGGTTGCGTTATGTTTTATACGGCTGTTGTATACGGACTGCGGCCCTTTGTCTATTTTTAACAAATGCTCGTACCTATTGAATAAGGCCGCGTCCTCTAAATGATTTCACTTGATGGCCGCAGACGTACTTGCAAGGCTGCGGCACTTTGAGTACATGGATCTTCATAAGCTGCTTTCATTGCACTTGGTTGCCTGAACTGCTTAGCTATTGTCATCCCATAACCAATATAAAACATGTAGAAGAGGCCTTTCTTCTAGTGCTTCAAGATGCCAGTGCCTCGGCACTTTCATGAATGAATGGCTCCTAGAGATCTGCGACACATTTTTTACCCTTTCATCCGAACAATGTGCCTCTGTAGACATACATGGTATTTTCAAGCCTCCTCAGGCTGGGCTATGTTATTAAGCCACCCACAGCTATCAGATAGGATATTTTCAAGCCTCCTCAGGCTGGGTTATGTTATTAATCCACCCACAGCTAATATACGGGATACTATCAAGCCTCCCCAAGCTGGATTATGTTATTAAGCCACCCACAGCTATCAGATAGGATATTTTCAAGCCTCCTCAGGCTGGGTTATGTTATTAAGACACCCACGGCTATAGGTATATTTAAAACCATCTCTGGCTAGATGTTATAAGTCTCTCGACTTAATGACACATCCCGAAAGCTAAGAACGGGCAGTGGAAGCCTCATGAGAAACGTTGCGGTCCAATCTTGCATAACTGCTTCCAATATTTGTTATTCCCCCTTTTAAATATCATCAACTTTTGGGTGATCAAATGTCTTGTCGGTCAACATTGCCATTTAGATATTACTATTCTCGAAATAACATATTGCCTTGGATCGGTATATGTTTAAGACGAAAGTGGTCTTTATAAGATAACATTTCATAGAAATGAGAATCAAAATATGACACCATAAAAGTGAACTCAATTTTATAACTATTCATATATATGACTTTGTATAGATAACACAAAGTTTAGTTTAAAACAACATAAGAAGAAGTTTTCATTGTAAAGTAAGGACAGATGGAACATAAGAAGTAAGCATGAAAAATGGGCATGTGGCTTGTGAGATTGGGTTGCATCCCCTAATCATCTTTGAGGAACCTCCTCAGCATCCCTTGCCCAATTAGCCTTTCAACTTAATCCTTCAGAGCATAGCATTGCTCGGTGTCATGGCCATAGTCCTGATAGAATTTGCACCACGTAGCTTTGTTCCTCATGTGGGGTGGAGCTCTTAGATTTTCTGGCCACCTCAATAGCTTGTCCTCCTTGATGGACTCAAATATCTCTTCAATCAGGAAGGCCAACAGAGTGTAGGCCCCAGACCTCTTCTCTGCCTGCCCAGCTCTCCTTTTCTAGCACTTTCTGACTTCCTTCGTGTCCGTCTCCTATTTAAATGCCGCGGCATCAAAGACTGTTGGTGCTTTTTTCATGGGTTCCGCACCCACATTGGGAGAAGCCGCAGCCTCTAGCATTAGGACCTTCTGAGTTAGATAGTTGACCTGGGTCTGAAGTGGGGCATAGTTGTCATAGAGATGGTTGAGGTGATTGTACAGCTGCACAATCTCATTTTTTACTTCTATGCTCTGGCTGGATTCTCCTTCCATTTCTATTTTTGTTAGTCTTTATAAAGTATATAGAATCTGAGACAAAACTAACAGCAGTGAGTAATCACAGAAATATTGGGAAGCAATGTTTGAACTGCTTCATGATATGCTGACGGGGCCGCAGCCATTATGGCACACAAGTGCATTGTCGTAGCCCTTGAATGGTATTCACCAAGCTTTAGCTGAAGGACACTCGAGTCGTTTCCTCGGTGATTTTGAGCTATTGTAACAGAACCGCACTAGTAGGGGTCGCGGCATGAGAGGCAGTTAAACTGACAGGCCGTATCCCTGTCTAGGCAGTGAAGGGAAAAATCCCAAGATAGGAACCTAGAAACTTATTTTTCTCTCCCAATATGTGAAGAATGCCTACTAGGGTCTATTGACGAGAGAATACCCTTGTGGTGCACAAAACGGCACGATTTCATTGATAAACCCTATATCATAGGTCGATAACAGCAAAAAGGGAGTAAATATAACCCTTCCCTAATCATCCATCTTTTCGGGACTAAAGTCCACCATGCTTTTCAGCATTATTTAGATGAAATGATATCACAGGAGTATGTAAAATAGATTTAAAACCATCAAATGAAGACCCAAGAGCAGATCTGGATATAAGAAATACCCATTTAAGGGTGCAAATATATAACGAAGCCCAATAACCAAAAACCAACCCATGAGAAGATGATCCACAGGATCCTCAAGGATTGAATGAGGTGTTTAAGAACTCAAATATATTGAGAAACAAGATTGAAATATCTTGGTTCCCACAGACGGCGCCAGATTGATGATACGAGAAATTGTCCATTAGTTGCTCTCATATCAACAAGCCAATGTGTGAAATATGTAATGAATAAACCAAGCAAGTAAGTAGAGAGAAAACAAGATATAGAGTGGTTCAGTCCCTAAAATGGGCTTACGTCCATTGTGTTGCTCCATTCTCATTATATGTGTGGTATTGTACAATATAATCATTCCTAAAGAGGCGTACAAGTATGAGAATAAAGGAGAATACATGATGACGGAGGATTCCACTGTGCCGGAGAGGTAGCTGCGATGTGGATGAACAGTCCTCAAACTGTATGCTGAGGTTGTGTAGAAAGAATCGATACTTTAGAACCTGCCCCGGGTGTGTGTGGAATCCCCCCATTTTGAGGTGTGGTCCTCTACTTATAAGAGGTATGCGTGCCGTATCACGTGCCCTTAGCACATGACATATATCAAGTCTGGAGTAGTTGCGAATGACGGGGATGCGGCCTGCAAGGCAAGCAGTGTTGTATCCTGTGGAGATGGAGACAAAGTTTTCGCGCCCTGTACCAAGTAGTGCCGCGGATTCTTCCTTTAGAATAATTACTGTGTCGTGCCCTATAATAGACAAGGCCGCACCCTGTGCCAGCCATCTTCGTGGCATCTTGATAGGGGATGCGCCTTTTGATGAGGTGGGCCGCTCCCTGTATTCTGCAGGGCCGCGGCCTGTATTTCTATCGGGCCATGGCATCATAGCATTTGTATTGTAGAATACTATCCACGGTAGGGCGCTATATTTACACCATCACTTACTATGAGCAATGTTCATTTATAATGTTTTCTTATGGGGAAAAACTTAACTCAGATGGAGAAGATTCTTTAAGTGTGAGATAGGGTCATTATGATTAGTATTGTTACGATATTATGACTTAGTTTATGTTGTATTTAAGTAGTATTAGATAACTTATAGAATAATATGTTGATCTTACATCTTGTTGATATATTAACTAAACTTAGTAAATGATCCTTAATAATTTCTTTAACCATGGTTACATTGATTATATGTTTTATTCATCTTATCACTCTTGTTATCGTGTTAATATTTATGCATTAATATATTGACATACTTACTAGGGTCTTGACAAGATAAATGGTTTAAAGAATCACAAATGACTGAGTCGTTTGTATCCGCATAATTCATTTCTCCAGGTGACTCGTATCATAGGTGATAAATTTCATCCATTTATTTGTAATCGTTTATTTATATATTTTCTCATGGAATAGACAAATGGGGAGACTGTAAGAGCACAAGTATACACAAAAACTCTATAGGATTAGATTTTCTTGTCCCATTTCAAAATATATTTCAGTCATTGTCTATGTTCTCGTGGAAAGCTTCATGATCAAAATATGAAGACCGGACTCCTTTATCTTCATCCGAAAAGCTACATCATGCCATGACCAATGAGATTTCCTCTTTAAGATAATGTAAGGACTTAAAATGATTGATTTTTTCCATCCTAGTTTAGACATAACTTAAATTAATATTTTCATGAATTAGAAAATGTGTTAAAACTTGTGTGACTTATTTAAATATTTGAACAAATAAACTATACAATATAATTTCTCTTATAGAAAATCTATTATTTATGTCTAAAAACGGAATAACTCCAATTTTATAATTACGGACGAAAATAATAGAACTAACACAAACCACACACATAAGAGACAAAGATTTTATAGTGGTTCAACTGTAAAATAGCCTACGTCCACTATTGTTATTATTCAATAGGGTTTATAATAGCTCGGTATGGTGTGCATATGAGTGATTTGAGTTGTCCCTTGATTTAAGGGATCAGTTTGTATTTCTAGGAGTGTAAAACCCTAAAGATAGAGTGCAAATATATTTCCAGGCATTTACATCTATGTACAATAAGTAAAACTCTTAAAATTCAGTGTTGGTTGGCATCCTTTCCGAGTAACTGGTGATGTTCCTGTGGTTGGCCTTTTGAAGTTGGTTGGCATTACAGCCAACTAAGTGTATATGAGGTCGATCAAGTAGGTTGGTCGGCCCTGTTGGATGAAAGGTGTGCTTTCATCATGCTTATATACAACAAAAGCCCCCCATCCTCCACGCTTCATGCTTGCGTGAAAGTGTGGAGTATTTAGACCCGGAAGTTGCTCGGAGTTATGTTTTGAGTATTTGGTTGGAAGCCGACCTCCCATACTTGTAAAAATTTCTACTTGCATTGTTTGATGATGGAATTTTTGTAAAAATTCAAACGTTTTGAGCTGCCAAAGGACACAATCATCTTTTGATGCTTAGAAAAGCATGCAACCGATTGTATCTATACGTTTAGTTAATCATTTCTTTCCCATTTCTTGAGACAAATAGGTATGAAATTTCTCTCTTTCTTTCTACCTCAAATTTTTTGAACTTTTATCTATCTCTTTGCTTTCGAGTTTTTCTCTGTGCAATTATTTCTTCTTCAGTTCTTGCCATCGTCTTTGATTCTCTATAAGCTTTTGCTTCCCTTTCTTCTGTTTGATCATCGTTTCCTCTTTTTCACCATAGTTCACATAATTGATGAGAACTCTTTAAATGAGTTTATGGAAATAAGAAAAATCCCATCTTGGGTAGACTTAGAGATACCCAAGGGTCCCATTAATGTTTATTCCCTTTATGATGGTCACTGGATCCCAACCCTGTCCATAGTTGAATGTCGTATCACCTTTCCACCTAATCCGCTTTTTCTTCAATTTTTCCAATATTTAGACGTAATTCCTACTAGGTTAGCCCCCAATAATTGGAAGGTTGTAAATGGGTTTCATAGATTAAACGAACGTTATCGGACTCATATTAGGGTTTTGGAGTTGATGTTTTGTTACAAGTGGCTAACGGTTAGATAGAGTACATACTATTTAAAAATGAGGCAAACCAATAGGCCATTAGTAGTTAACCTACCAAACTCCAATAAGGACTATTGGGAGTGTAGTGTTATTGTCAAGAACTAGAAATATACTCCTCTCCTAACTGGGGTGACTTATATTGGTCCCAGATTTCCCCAATTAGGACGAGGCATAGGTTGTACTTTATTAATGATTTTTCATCTTTTGATTTGCATTTTGATATCTGTCGACTAACTTTGTCTTTTTTTTTATACAGAGGAGAGTAAGAAAATGTGCCATAAGGAAGATGAAATTAATCTCAATGACCTCAAGTTTTTATGGGGTTTGAACCAAAAGTTTTGGGAATGAACATCCCAGCGCTACATCATTGTTGTTGGAATATAAAAGTTACATCACATCTTTTATTACCCTACCTACAGTTGCTCTGCAACCCATTGATGTCAACCTTGAAAAGGATCCTGTTCTAACTTCTTCAACTACTGATTCGAGGAGGAACTTCTTTCTCATTTGAATCTTTGGACATTTATGAGATTCCTCTTTCTCCTTTTGTAGATATGATGAAGAGGAAAGTTCCCAACTTGATGGGTGGTCCCATATATCCTCAACCAAAGAAGGTTGCTGATACTGGAAATAAGCTAGGTGACAAGAAGTCTAAGTCCAGTGACAAGAGGCCTATTAATATAAGGAGTATTAGGCTGACGAGCACGAATTGGAGAGGATAAATAAAGGTTTATTTGATCCTTTAAAATAGGTCCAGAAGACATCAGTCGAGCAGTTGACATTAACTGCTAAGAAACTCTGCCAACCAACAGGAGTTGGTGAGAAAAATCTAGGTTGGCCTTGATATTAGGTCAGCCTATGTTGATGTTAACCCTAGATTAGCCAAGGTTTTGATCAAATAAGGGACCTTTCTCATTGAGCGGGCGGCTTTAGCCCCTATGCCGAGATCAACCTCACTGAGAGAGCTTGCCACAACTTGGCATTGGTAAATTTCTTTTGCTTGTTTGTCCCTTTTTTATAATGGTAAATTCATTGGACCCTTTGCCTTTATTTGCAGTTCTTGGTTGATATTAACCAAATAATGGATAAGGATGACCAACTGTGTTCTTCTCCTAGAGAAGTTGAAGAGGGCTCTGAAGGTTTGAATAATTCTTTGGCAGAGTCCCGATGAACTTTAGAGTCGAAGAAAAATTCTTGGGAATAAGAGTTAAGGAAGGCTAATAATAGGGCCAACACTATTGAAGGAAAAATAAAGACTATCGAGGACAGAGCTGAAGCTACTAAAGGTAAGGCCAAATATGTTGAGGAAAATCTTGCAAAAGTCACCACTCAAGCCAAAAAATTTGAAGACAAAGTGATTGGCCTGACTTCTGAGGTTATTTCCTTGAAGTCCAAAGGCAAAACTGACTTTGATAAGGCTGGGACAAGGCCATTTTTGCTGCGTCTTCTCAAATTGAGTTTGTTAAGAAGATATCCTTCAAAGAAGGGTGGACTGAGTCCTTAAAGTTATTCGGCATCGAAGAAAGCTTTGAACTCTTTGCAAGGCATGATCCTGGTACTCCTCCCAATATGGATGAGGAATTTGATGATGAGGAGGGATAATGGGAATCTTATGTGATGCCTCATGAGTTATCAGTGGTGACCAACACCAGTGCCGACCTACCAGCTGCTGTCCAAGGCCAAGAAAAATGTCTAGCCAGTTTACTTTTTTTATTTTTCTTTATTTTTTCTTTCTTGAATATGTATCCCCTTATATAGTCCAATTATCATTGAATGAAAGAACAAGTTTTCATCTTCAATTGTTGTCTATGCCTTAGAGTGACTTGTAACTTCAGTTGAAATGTGTTGTTTTACTTCTTATATTATTTTATCTTTTTGGATGTCTACAAACTTATATGTCGGTAATTTTCTAGGTTGATGTTATAAAAAAGGCTACAATCTCTACTGAATCTGATTGCTCAGACTAAGCAAAAATCTCTTGGAGACTGGTCATGTTCCCATATTTGAAGAAGACTTATATGGGTTGCTCGGTGAATACGTATCTGATCAGGTAAAGGAGTTATATACCCATCATCACTTATTTTTAATAGGTTTATTGCAAATAATTTTCCTTATTATGAAATGATCGAGCAACTGCAATAAGATCACAAGTTGTCCTTGGCTCTACTTCGTTATTACTATGAGGCCAAGTATAAAGCTTTGAGTAAATGTTGCGATTTTAACACCAAATTAAAATATATCACCTCTTATCTAAATAAAAGGAGCTTTCCTTCAGGCAGGATTTGGAGAGTGTTAGGTTCATTGTTGCCATATTAGAGAAAGAAAATAATGCTCAGAGAAAGAAAATAATGCTCTAAGGGATGAACTTGACATTTTGAATAATTCATCAACCATTGATCCTGATGAAGGTGCTTTATTTTTGGAGAATGAAAATGCAAGATTCTTGTAAGAACTGGAAGCACTGCAGAAGAAAAAGGCTAAACCTGGGTAGCTTTCTAGGCAAATAATAGTTGTTCGACCAACTGTTGAAGAAGAAAGAACTAATAAAACCCTTGTCGACCAAGTTTCCCCGTTACAAGCCAAAGGCAAGGCCATTGTTGACCAAGCTGCTCAACTGAGGTCCAAAAATAGTATTCTTAAAAATCTTCAAAACCACGTGGAGAGACTTACATTTCAATTTCATAAACATCCCAGGGAAGTTTCGATGGAGGGCTACACTGAGGCTTTTACCCATATGGATGATCATCTTGCTCAAAGCAATCGTGAAGGCTATAAATAGGGATGGAACAACTTGTTAATTTTGCTGAAGTTTCATCAAAATAATGACCCATGGAATTGGAATGACCCAATCTTATTAGAATATGATAAGCCTCCCTTTAAGTTGGTCACCACATGGATTCCTCTGAACTCTATTCCCAATGTCTACTAACCAAATATTTATAGAATTATGGCCTTCATAATGAACTTGAGATATTTCACCAACCTCATTTAATTGATAGGTCGAGAAGCAGTAATAGGCAAATGCTGAGAGACTTCAACATAATTAATTCCCCATATACTCTTGATGATCCTCATGCAGGCATGGACAAGGCCCACAAAAAATGACCTGCGAAATAATTTATCATTTTTCTTGGACTTCTTTTTATTAATTGCCATTGTAATACATTATGATCAATGAAATGGAGTTAATTTGAATTCTATTTATTCAAGCTCAGTGTTCTTATTAATCTTTTTGGGTGACTAGGTAAATTGTATGAAGATTAGTTAATCGGTATGTAGACTAAATAACCTGCTCAAATAATAATTTTTTATTCATGGTTGAATCATGTATACGGCCTTAGATACAACTAATGCACTTAAATAAAACTGTAAATAACTTTATTGTAATAAATTGTAGCATTAGTTATCATTGGCGACCGAGTGTATTAGGAATATATAATTACTCTAGTATTTTAACCTAGTCGGGTAAAACCTTTACTTAAGAAGTTTTACTGACTTATTGTTCGTGACTTACCGAGGACAAATCATATATGAAGTTTGAACTTTTCTGAAGTTGGAAAAGTTTGGGAAAGTTAAAACCATGTTATCTGGTGAAGAACTTTTGAGAACTTTTCTGAAGTCTGAAAAGTTTGAAAAAGTTTGAAGCATGCCCTTCTCGATGAGGAAATTTTGAGAACTTTTCTGAAGTTGGACAAGTTTGAAAAATTTTGAACCGTAACCTTCTCTGCAAGTTTGAAAATCTTGAAAAGTTTAAACCATGCCCTTCTCGATGAGGAATTTTTGAGAACTTTTCTGAAGTTGGAAAAGTTTGAAAAACTTTGAAACATGCCCTTCTCAGCAAGGAACCTTTTGAGAAACAAGTTTGATTAAGATTGCTTATAAATTAAAATTGCTCATTAATTAGGTGTAACCACCGTACTTCGAAGAACAAAACACAAAAATGATTTAGAATGAAGAAAAATTGAGATTTTATTAATTTAAATAAGTAATTACATTAAGGATTGGATTTTAACATTGGATTACTGATAATACTTGTGCAGATGATCTACGTTCCAAGGATTTCTGAATTCTTCTCCTTCCAAAGTTTCCAATTGATAGTTTCCTAGTCGAATAACCACCTAGATAAGGTATGGACCATGCCAATCTAGCTCCACCTTGTTATTCTTCTGGGTTACTTTCTTAAGTACTAGGTCTCCTTGCTTCAGGTTGGTAGGCTTGAACCTTCGATCATAAAACCTTGCAGCCCTTTGTTGATAGGAAGCCATTTGAATAATAGCATCTTCTCAGGCATCTTCTATCATGTCCAGATCCAATCGTCTCATAAGTTCACTCTTGGGTAAATCAAAGTTCAAGACCCTGTGAGTTAGCAGACCTATTTCCATTGGGACTGTTGCCTCAGTGCCAAAAGCTAACATATAAAAAGTTTCTCCTGTTTCTATTCTCAGAGTAGTTATATATGCCTAAATGATGCTAGGTAGCTCATTAATCCAGTTGCCTTTAGCCTCCTCCTATCTTTTCTTTAACCCATTTAGAAAGGTTTTGTTGGTGATCTCTATTTTTCCATTGCACCACAGATGACCAAGTGTTTAATAAAGTTTCTGAATGACTGATCGAAGACAATACTCTTCAAATTCTTTATTATCAAACTGAGTGCCATGGTCAGTGATGAAAGCACGAGGAATACCATATCTACAAATGATCTGCTTCCACATGAATTGTAACACTCTCTGATAAGGCATGTCGATCAGGGGCTCAGATTCTATACATTTGGTAAAATAATTGATAACTACGACTAGGTATTTAAATCTTCCTTTTGTGGTCGACAATGGTCTGACCAAATCAATTCCCTGTAGAGAGAAAGTCCATGGAGAAGTGATGGGTGTTAATCTTTTTCCTGGTCTTCTGTGTTGGGTAGCAAACTTTTACCACATATCACACTTCTTGGTTAAAGCCACACAATCTTCTTTCATTGTCGGCCAATAGTAACCTTGTATTGCTATCCGTTGTCTCAGAGATCTCCCAATTGTGTGTACTCCACATTAGTCTTCATGAATTTTCTTGATCAAATCGTTCACTTTATTTGGATGAACATAAAGAAGTAATGAAACAGTGTATCCTCTCCTGTATAGAACACCTTTATCTAGCACATAACTTTCTTCCTTATACCTCATCTTCTTAGCTTCCTTTTGGTCGGGTGGTAATGTTCCTCGCTCGATGTATTCTCGAATTAGGCCCATTCAGGAAGGACCTGATTCAACTGATATGACACTGAATTTCATACCATCTATGCTTGTGTGCGTAAGAGTCTCCACTAGGATTGTTCGTCTGAGCTCTCGTTGCTGAAACAAGCCGAACAAGAGCGTCTACTCGGGCATTATCAAGTCTGGGAATCCTCATTATTTTGAATAAAGTGATCAGAGAAATAACCTCCATTTCATTTTGGTGGTATCTCATAATGTTTTCTGCTTTCACACCATAAATCTGTTGCATCTGATTAATGATATTGGGAATCATTTTATACCAATACAAGGTCGATGCCCAGTGATCAAGCTAATTCCAATCATGTGATCTCAGTAGGCAAATGTGGATTATGTTGCTCCTCTGCATAGGTGAATTCAACAATAAAGTTTGATACTGCTTGGACTTTTATTGCAACTCTAGTTTCATGCACAATTTCATAATTTCCAAATTATGCCACCCAAGACATTAATCTTCTAGACCTTTATGGTTTGGCCAAAGAAATTTTTCTCTTCAAACTTTAAACGATGAAATTTGGGTTGGTGCAAACATGTCATTATCCAAGGAAGTTGACACCTGCGATGTAGAGAGTGGCCAAAAAGGGATTTACGCTTGCTTTCAAGCTAGGAGGTGGAAAAAAAATCTTGTGGAGGTTGGGAGTTATTTAGTCTAGGAGAAGTTCAAGTTTGTAATTCATTTATCCCTTTTATAAATCTTTACTTATTCAGTGGAAAATATGAGTTTGGCCAAAGAATTTTTTGGCAAGTTTTTTTTTCCCTGATATAAATCCTCGTCTCAAGATCATGGATTACTATTCCACATTTTAATTTATCGTATATGATTCATGAAAATATATTGCTAAGTTAAATCAACTTGTATATCACTATTTTTCACTTAGACGTTAGGATTAACTTCCGGCTGAATATAGATTAAAAAAAAATTACCGTTATTTTGGTAATAATTACAATGTGTAGTTCCCCTCTACATGCACAAATTACTAGGTTACACCATGGTTGTTATGGTCCTCTTTTGGGTTTGAAGTATTCTAATTTGTAAGGAAATATTTCCAATATGGTCAATTTTTATGTATATTAGTGTAATTTCGTTTGGGCAAAATCATTTGAGTCATAGGTTAATATTTGAGATTGTTCATCGTTTCAGCCAATCATATGTGACTGAAGACCGTAGCGGCCAAGTTAAAGCATTTACATATGTGTGTCATGTTCTATGCATGTTTCTTCATCAAAGTCCATGGATCTTCAAAGTTATGAATCAGTATTATTTTTATCCTTGGATATTCATTGCCTGTTGTTTTCATAAAATTATTTGTGGCAATTTTTCGTAAAATGATTTTTTATAGAAAATCAGTCGAACGAAATTTTGGGGTTATGAAATCAAAATCACATAGTTCGTTCGAACGAGTTTATATATTGGTTCAAACGAGTTATTGAGAGTCATTCAAATAAAAATCTAACAAAGTTAAAAGGAAATTTCTCTTTTTAATAGGAAAATATCATTCAAAGCTCGTTTGAAGTCTCTTCGAGTGAGCGCAACTATTTCGTTCGATCGAGATTATTTTTTGTTCTAATGATAATAGTAAGTTCCTTCTGCCTCATTTTTTATGCCTGCTTCTAAATTCATGTTTTCAACAAATAGGAGTGCTGACAACTTATTTTCTTAAGAGTTCCTTTGGAAATTGTTTTCCAAGAACATGTATTGTGCCTTCAAACCCTAAATTTCTCCTAATCATTTTGAGATTCAATTTTCATATGTATATTCTAGTTTAAGATCTTTGTTTTGTGTAATATAGTGTTTACTCATCATGTTTGTTGAATATTGTTTTATGCATTAGATTCCATATTTTTGTTATTTAACACGGCGGACTTCATGTTGATGTAACGGTTTGAACCGATGGACTTCATCCTTGCTTTTGTTCAATACGGTGGACTCCTTATTGATGTGGTTATTTAAAGAGGTGTACTCCGTGTTCGATACTTTGAGAGCTTAAGGCGACAATATTAGCGGATATTAAGGCGTATGAGGAGCACACGTTGTGTAAGTGTATAGGTGGAATCCTATGTGTCGCTATAAATATGGTTGAAGTAACGAAGATACGTCAAGGCTTAAAGTAATCAAGTTTGTTGTGTAAGTCATCTATCATTCTTGTGTAATTACAATACCATAATGAATTTACATGGATAGGTCATTCGAGGTTTTTTTCATTGTGACTTTTCCTCGTAGATCAGTCTGTTATGTGATTGTTTTATTTTACCCTTGCTTATTCACCTTGATGCATGTTTTACGGGAAGATAAATATTTTAAATTATGTACACAAAAATCAGTTTAATTGGTGCATAATTAATTAGGATAATTAAAATTGAAAAATTAAAAAGTGGTTCATGTGATACTCCTCCATATAGAACTTAATTGCATTTTCATAGTTCATCGGCTCTATGCTTAGGATCTCTAAAGGGAGCTCAGACATTAGTAGTGGAGGAGGTGGGACCTTTGAAATGATTTTTGGCCAACTTTTTAACCTTACTAAGGCCTCAGTCCGACCTAGGATGGTATCAAGTGAACTTTTCCTCTATTTCATGGAGGTGATGTAGCACTCACATGATTTCTTTTGATCTACAAATACCTCACCTACCCCTCTGGGGGTTAGGAATCTCATCTAGCCTTCACGTTGAGATAAAAACGTCTAAGCCATTGAGTGATGGTCTTCCCATGATACATTGCAATAGGAGGGCATGCCCACTATTATAAACTTATTCGAGAAAATTTTACAATAATATTTGGAACCATGGGTGAGTGGGAAAGTGACATGCGCGCCCTAATGAATAGATCCATTTCACATCAAATCTGGTGAGAAGAGTGGTGACAAGTTGCATGTGCTTTGTGCCAAAGCCCAAAGCCTCAAAGGCACCTAAGAATAAGATACCTATGGAGATCTGTATATAAATTAGAACCCTTTCATGTTGGCATTCCTCATGGCCACTGTGATGATGAATCATCCGACATGAGGCAAACAAACCCTTACGATGTTTGCTTATGGGAAGAAAATCATTGACACTTATTTTGGAAATTAATGGGGGAGAGAGGCATGGTTGACTTATAATACTTCTTGTTGGATACTCCTAAGGTGGGATTTACTGGATCTAAAAGAGAGATATCATGAGCTTCTACTATAGCTAATACCTCATTTATGGCGGTCGTGAGCGAGGTGATATGATTAGGATCTGAGTCTTCTTGTCTCCTATCTTCTAATTCCTAGACCAAACTACTTCAAAGGTCTACCCAAGATGAGATAATACATCTTCCTTTTTTTCCCTACAGGGGAGAGGCTATGGCATGACTCGCTGTGATGATATCCTTAACATTCATATATTTCGAATCTCTTTCGAGCGGCTCATTGATGGATTTTGGAGGCTTCTTGCTAAAATACCTCAGCAAGTCTTCAGAGGTAAGGACGTAAACAAAGTCCGCCACACATACGATGTCATTCAAATCATCAACCTATAGGGATTTTTAGTTGAACCACTTGGCATATTCCCTGAGTGACTCTTCCATTTTGCCTGAAATAGAGAAGGGAAGCGACATGCTTACTCATCTTCTACGCCCAAGTGAAAGGGATGTCAAAGAATCTTTTTATCTCAGTGAATCTTGTGATGGTCACTAAGTTGAGATTAGCAATAGTGTCTGGAAGTAACCTTTAAGGTAGTGGGAAGGTATCTGCACATGACCTTGCCTAGAGTATCTTGAAGAAGCTCGAGCAATCTGTAGGTATCCAAGTGATCAATAGGATCCTTAGATCCATTGAAGGGCTCAATAGTAGGCATCTTCCATTTTGGGGGAAGAGCATAATGTTGGAAGTCATTGGATAATTTAATAAGAGACATTTGAATGACTAACTCTATCTTATTTAGAGCGTACGGATCGTACTAGTTAAGGAAATTCCCCATCCAAACTTTTGTCTTCTTGATCTCATTACCGTGGGGCTTAACCATCATGATACTAACTTGAGATTGATCTTCGGGGATTAACAGCCTGTTCTTGATAGGAATATAGGTTATTGATCATTGGGGACCCTAAGTAAACTTTTTAGATTATTTTCTTCCTCTAAATGGGGCTCGTGGTTTTCCCCTGTACCACTATATTAGACACCATTGGCTCTTTTAGTACTATGGGTAAAGGGACCTTATTAAGAATGGTAGCTAGCTATTCTTGGAGCTACTTTTCCTGAGCCTCCATTGCTTTGAAAGACTGGGATAAATGACATTAGTTGACATCTTGAAGGGAGCAAGATCTTCCTTTGAAAGCAATAGAACTTATCATTCCACAGATAGAGCCAAACTGATGGGTTTCGAAACCGTAAATAACCTCATACCCACAGGAGCTCCTCATTATAGCTTAATAAGGTAAGTGGAAATGAGTTTCAAAGTATGAGACAATTGATTTAAAGTGGTTGGAACCTCGAAGGAGGGTGATACATCCACCGTAAAAGGTTATCCATTGTATATTAGATTATATAATGGTTATTGCAATCTATAAGACATCTTAGGCTTTGTCTAAGAGAGTATGAGGTCATACAGCCTTTGTCAATAATCCAAAGGACCTTATGAATCAATTAGACTTCTCTAAGGGTTCTTGAGTACTGATTTAGGGATTAACAAGTTATAAAAAGTATAGGAGAACCGAAAAAGATCTGAATTACATCTCAACAGTGGGTTGTTAGGGTTTGGAATAAATAGTAAACACTAATAAATACGAAAACTCTTATCTCCCTATAAGTATGATCTTATTAATGTGTCATCCTCTTGGACGGAGCGATATTACTTGCCTTAAACCTTTCACCAGACTTCGTTTTATATGAAAACTCTTGAAAAGAGAATATGTGGAATGTCATAGTATAGTTATGGTACGTCTACAGTCTGACAATATCAACAATGTTTTTTAGTGTTGTCTAAAGGATTTGCAGGTGATCTAAGGTAGTTTCTGGTAGCATGAAATGCGGATGGGAGCTTTTAATGCAAGTGAATTTGAGTAATGGTGGTAGATGGAATAGTATTATGATTTCCACTTACTTCGTTAAACTGATCGTAAAAGCTTTGTCTAAGGTCTTGGAGGTCTTGAAATTCCTAAGTATTTTCATAGGTTGACCTTGAGTCTATGGATATCTGATCTTGGATGAGTAAACTTATTGGAACGAATACCTCTTATAGGAGGAGAAAAGGGTGACTCGTGTCTTCTATAGTATTACGTCAATTTTTAGAGATCGTCTGAGATCTTGTGGACCAAGCAGTAGAGGTCAATATTGACACCTATGTTCTCTCACAATGGTAGTCGAGGGGACTAAGAGTCTTCTATATACCATATGCTAAATATTGTATCATCAAATTTTAAATATTTACCTTCAATTTTTTCAATTGAATTGAATTAAGATAAAATTTACAATATTTTTTATTCATTTGGTTGTGGCCAACGCTACTTTGTCCAGATTACAATTTGCCACCCATTTTTTGTATTATACTCACCCCCATTTTGGCTGGAATCTTTCCAATCTACTATGTTAACTCTTAAATGACACATATTTTTTTCTAAACCGAAAATTATTAGTATTAATGTAATAACCCCTTTTTTCTCACGTAAAGGCTGTCCAGGCACGATACGCTAAAGATAGGGCTTATTTGTCAATTAATATCATCCTAAGCACAAATGTAAATATAAATAATTATTTTTTGTAAGACGACATTCAAAATGTTAAGAATAAATCTATAATAATTAAATAGATCCAAACCACCACAAATTAAATAATAAATCCAACCAATATAACATAAGTCTCAACCAACATAAAGTAAAGAAGTCTTCGGCTTTTGCCCTTACAATGTTCTAAATAAATAAATAAATACGGTGGGAAAAACACCTATGCTAGAATCGGCTTCTCTGAAAACTGAAGAGAAACTGAGACTACAAGACTGCTACAGCACAGTCTAGTTATCCCTGTCTAGGAACACTGGGGTAGGGGGAACATTTAAATTTGGGCTAGAGCCCAAGGTGTGTAAGAATTAATTTGATTAATTTATGATGCAATAATACAATCGATGAAAAATAATACCCCCCCCCCCCATCCGTCACTCACATGTGTTAAACACCTCACCCCCCCCCCCCCCCCCATTTAAGTGTGATATTATTCGCATCCCAATATGTCCCAAGTAATGATATGACATTGTGTCATATTTATAAAATGGATGAATCGATAATTAAATATTTAAGTGTAACAACTGCATTTAATTTCCAACACCCATCTATCACAATTCCATAAGTTTCACATATAAGGCATAAACATCTATTATGCATCATAGGATCAAAAATATAATTATTGTCCGCATTCTTAGACAATTAAATCTATTTCATTCAAGCCCGGGATTATATTCATATATTTCCTTGCATATATTTTACACACAAAGGCATTTACCATTGGTGTCCAATTCATACTCTATCAGCAAGTCTAGAGGAATCTATTCTCCTAAGCGGACATAACAAACACACATAAATTGGGGGCAGTCCCTACGCAGGATACTTGTTCACGGCCCATTACTAGAGGTGACACAAGATGGGCCAGCGACAACACCTACCTCTCGTATATGACGCCTCCACGTAGTACCTATATGACTTACACAACGTCAAGCCCATCTATGAGTACGTGTGGAACTCGATCCGAACGCACGAACTCCCGAGCTGATAGAGCAGTCCACGAATATTGGTATGTCCACACAAATACATAATAGTACATATTATTGTCTCGTATAATATTTATAGGTAATTACTTTATAATTGCCATAAAATGCCCAACTAAAGTCCACAAATTTTCCATTTATTAATAATTTACCACCTAATAAATTATTAATTTCATTCCATAAAATAATTACTTAACTAACTAGTTAATAGTAATTATTACCAATTAAATGTGGGCATATCCTTACTTAACCAACTAGTTAAAATTTCCCTCTTTAAATTCGCTCTTTTACTCCTATTCAGTAAACAAAACCAAATTCAATAAGCCATACCAATTTCAGTAAGACAAACCAATCTCAGTAAGCCAAACCAATCCCAAGCCCAATCATAAAAGGAACGAAGAGACAAAAACCCCCATC
The DNA here is from genome assembly GCA_949130495.1 of Sambucus nigra. Classification (NCBI taxonomy): domain Eukaryota; kingdom Viridiplantae; phylum Streptophyta; class Magnoliopsida; order Dipsacales; family Adoxaceae; genus Sambucus; species Sambucus nigra. The sequence goes on along the minus strand of OX422210.1, from coordinate 446,896,110 downwards.
ATGTTGCTCGAACGAGAGTGGGGCTCATTTTCACGACATGTTATGTCACTTGAATGACCTACGACATCGTTTGAGCGACACCCGTGTCTTCTTCACCACATTGTTCCAAATTTAATTCTTCCCAAATCAAATTCTTAGAAACCCAAAAGTAGTTATGAACCCATCAATAGTTATACTAAAACCTAGACACTTAACCCAGAATTCATGTATTCAAATTCAAAAACTTTCATCTATGAAGGGTTTATATGATTGAGACATTTTTCTAATTTCCAACCATCTTTCATTCCCAATAAGAGGCACTTATCATGGAATTCACATCAAAATTTCAGTTTATAAATGAACAGCAATGTTCCCTACATCAATTAGTCAAAATGTCTGAAATTAACTAGTTAAAACCATAAGGAATCTACCATCAATTTTCAGATTTCGATACCTAAATCTCAAGGGATAATTCTACATTAAATTCAACCCTCTACATGCGTTGATCATCATCAAATTAATCCTATCAAATCTAGATCCAAGAAATTTAAGGGGCAATTATGATGCATCAAGAAATATATTGAAAACATAAATTAAGCAAGAGAATTCTTGCCTTAAAGATTCATGGAGGAAATTCCCTTGATTTTTCCTTGGTTCCTTCCCTTTTCCTCTTTTTTGGTTCTTCTCATTTCCTCTACCCTTAAATATTGATTTTAGGTTCTCTGGAATGATAGTGGGGGAGTGGTTTACCCCCACTTACTAATTAATGCATAATCCCGAGTTGGGCTTAAAATCCAACTTTTGGACCCCCAAATGGACCCGAATCCATAATCCAACTAGCCTAAATGTTTCTAAACCTATATACTATTGATCTGAGACTATTCTAAAAGGTCTAAAATATCTAGATGAGCCCATATGTGGCCCAAAATATGTCCCAAATTATTTATGTCAATAATGGATACATATAAATTGTGTCGCACGTTAATTATGTACTTTTCTACATTACATGCAATTGCTATATCCACGCACATCAAAACCAGTCATACACAAATATAACTAAATAACAATTTCAACCGTGCGATTATTAAATAAAAATATTTAATTAAGTCTGATTTCCCCAAATATTTATTTATTCTAAAAATATTATTTTATTATTTATTCTAGAAAAATTACGGGGTATTACATTCTTCCCCTAATAATGGGATTCCATCCTCAGAATCAAGAAAAGTACGTACCTAGCTAGAAGAGTTTGGGATACTTTGTTCGCATGTCTTCCTCCCTCTTCCAAGTTGACTCGTCCTCCCAATGGTGTCCCCACTGCACCTGAACTAAAGGAATAACCTTGGATCAAAGTCGGCGCCCCCGTTGATCCAGAATGTCTACTGGTATCTCCTCATAAGTATTGTCTAGATGGAGCACAATCTTGTTGATATCAACGTGATGGTAGGCTACCGCATTTCTAAGGAACCTCCACAGTGAAGATATGTGAAAATTTTCGTGCATCCACTACAACTGATCCAGTAATCCCAACCGATATGCTACGGGCCCAATCCTCTCTATAATAGGGAATGGTCTCACGTAATGGGGAGCCAACTTCCCTTTATTTCCAAATCTCATCACCCCCTTCATGGGAGACACTTTAATCAACACCTGGTCTCCAACATCGAACTCTGAGTGACTCCGTCCTGCATCAACATAGCTTTTTTGCCCGTCCTCGGCAATTCGTATCTTAGCCCGAATCATCTCTACCTTCTCTGAGGCGTCCTGAATGAAGTCTGGCACAAGAAATTTTCTCTCCCCCACCTCCAACCAACATGAGGGTGAATGGCAGGTCTCCGGTAGAGTGACTTAAACGGTGACATGCTTGTCTTGAACTAGTAGCTATTGTTGTACGTAAACTCCACCGAGGGAAAATACTACTCCCAGCACACCTTTTAATCCAAAATGCACATTCGCAGCATGTGCTCCAGCATCAGGTTCACACTCTCCATATGCCCATCGATCTGAGGATGATATGACATGATCAATCTCAACTCTGCCCCCCAAGGCCTACTGAAAGATCCTCTAAAAGTGGGACACATACATCATGTCCCTGTTTGACACTATGTTGAGCGGTACCCTATGTAACTTAACAATCTCTGGAAGGAAGAGTCTGACGTACTGCTCAAAGATGTAATTTGTTCAAACTGGTAATAAATGAGCCACCTTTATTAATCTGTCGACAATTACCCATGTCAAATCATGCCCCCTCTGCAAAGTAGGTAGCCCAGTGATGAAGTCCATGGAGATGCTTTTCCATTTCCACATCGGGATCTCCAAAGGCTGTAAAACACCTGCAGGACGCTGATGATTCACCACCACCAGCTGACACGTAGCACATATAGACACAAATTCAGCTCTATCCCTTTTTATCCCGACCCACCAGTACTGACAATGCAAGTCCATGTACATCTTATCCCCTCGGGGATGTACCATAAAGAGTGAACTGTGATCCTTAGGCATAACGACTCGCCTCAGCTCCTCATTATCTGAAACAACCAATCTCTCCTGAAATCTCAAACCACCATCCGACCCAATGGAAAACTACTTCACCCCTTGGCTATCAACTGTCTCACCCGCTCCTGGCAAAGCTGATCTCCTACTTGTGCCTTTACCACCCAAATAATGATCTCGGAGGTGATGGTGAGAACTGACATAAATGCGCGAGTCGGGTCATTATCCCTATGAAATGACATCTGTTTCGCCTTCCACACTGTCGCTAAGTCGAGAAATGGCTTACGGCTCAACGTATCTGCCATGACATTCGCCTTCCCCATGTGGTACTGAATGTCAAAATGATAAGATTTCACAAACTCTAGCCATCTCCTGTGTCTCATGTTCTACTCCCACTGTGAACAAATACTGCAGGCTTTTGCGGTCTGTGAAAAGATGAAATTTCTCCCCCACGAGATAGTGTCTCCACACTCATCAGGCAAAAATCACGATTGCTAACTCCAAGTCTTGGGTGAGGTAATATCCCTCGTGAGGCTTAAGCTTTCAACAAGTATAAGCTATCGGATTATCCTTCTGCATCAAAACCCGACCATGTCACCTTAGGGACACATCTGTATAGACTCTGTAATCAACCCCTACCCAAGGCAACACCAAAATCGGTACTATACTCAATCTAGTCTTCAGTTTCTCAAATGCCTTCTAGCATATCTCATCCCAAACAAATGGTATCCCTTTCCTCGTCAACTTCATTAAGGGCCCGGCTATCTTAGATAACCCCTTGATGAATCGACGGTAGTACCCAGCCAGTCCTAAGAAACTATGCACCTCGGTGGGTGTAGTGGGCTATCCCCACTCCATCACGGTAGAAACTTTCCCTGGGTCCACGGATATCCCTCGCTCGAACACAATGTGGCCCAAGAACTGTACTTATCTCAGCTAAAACCCTCATTTCTCAAACTTCGCATACAATTGATGATCCATAAGCGTCTATATGACCACTCGTAGATGCTCTGCATGCTCCTTTGCAGTCCGAGAATAAATCAAGATATCATCTATAAATGAGATAATAAACCGATCCAAATAATCCTAGAACAATCGATTCATCAAGTCCATAAATACTATCGGTGCATTGATTAGCCCAAATGGCATCACCAAAAACTCTTACGTAGTAAGAAAATCTATCTTTGAGATGTCCTGCTCTTGGACTCTCAACTGGTGGTACCCCGACCTCAAATCAATCTTCAAAAAATACGCAGCACCCCTCAGTTGGTCAAATAAATCATCTATATGTAGCAGTGGGTATTTATTTCGAATAGTGACTTTTCTCAACTCCTGGTAGTCGACACAAAGCCGTAGAGATTCGTCCCTATTCTTAACGAATAACATTGTAGCACCCCAGGGAGAAGTAATCCTCCAAATAAAACCCATGCCCTAACAACTGCTCAATCTTCTCTCTCAGCTCCCTCATCTCCAACGGATCTATTCGGTACGGAGTATGGGCAATAGGTCTCAATCCTTGAAACAATTCGATCATGAAGTCGATCTCTCGACTAGGTGGTAATCCTAAAATCTCCCCAAAAACATCATAAAACTCACTCACTACCGGGATGGAATCTAGCATCACCACAACCTCTAAACAAGTATCCTCCTCGATGTAATACAAATGCGTGCTCAACCCACCCCCGAGGTGCGGCATCGTAACTAAATACATGTCTTGACTTAGAATAGAAAAGACGATGGACCTCCCATAGCAATACACACATGCTCTATACGTAGATAACCAGTCCATCCCCAAAATGACGTCGTACTCGTGCATGTCAAGTACTAATAAATTAGCTATAAAGGTGAGTTGACCTATCTCAATATCAATACCCTGACATACTAACCTTATGGGTGACCATATACCCACTAGTGAATCCATATGTAAAACAATATGTGATGTAAAATCTACCATAGCCATCTCTCGTGCAAACCCCGTACTAACAAAATAATAAGATGCACCCATATCAAAAATAATGCGACCAACATAGATAAAAATGGAAAACGTACCCTTGACCGCCTGTGGCACTGCAGGCCCGTCTACGGATGCAACATGATAAACTCGCCCATACTATAATGTGTGTTGCCCCTGAACAGAAGTGGGGCAACAGATGCTGGACCGGCTGGTGCAGCGACTCCCTGAGCCAAAATCGGTGGGCCCTGTCCCTGTGGCACCTGTTGTCCTCTATAACCTCCCTTCCCCTGAGTTGTCTAGTCTCCTCGCAGACAATTCTTCAAAGTATGCCGCTGCTCACCACACGTAGAATAATTTCCCTGAAATGGACCCCGCTCAAAGTGTCGGCCCTGCTGGCCTCTACCCCACTGTCCCTTACTGATGGCCATGTACCGTCTGTCCCTGGTCCTGCCTCTATCGGTCATCTGCACCATTAAACTTCTTATTCTGATCAGCTGGGTGCCCCTGTGTTGCTAGACCCCAGATCCACTTCCCTTACTCGTCTTGCCCTGTTGGTCATACGACTCTCCTTCGTGACGTTTCTCTCCCTTGTTTTTCAAAATTTTCCTATAATTCTAGTAATGGAGAATTGCAGCATTAACCAATTGGTTATATGTCTTAAAGGTTGGATTCCCAAGAATATCCTTCCTAATGTGTCATGAAGATCCCGTAATAAACTTATCCATCCTCATCTTCTCACTACGAACATCCTCCCTGGTGAAGTACGAGAGGGCGATGAACTCCTCCTCATACTCGACGATAGTACGCCCCTCCTGCTTTAGCTCTATGAACCTGGTCCTCATCTCAAGTTGCATGGCTAGGGAAAAGTATTTCCCCTCAAACCTCTCCCAAAATTGATATATAGTGAGGTTGTCCATCTCAGCAACAGTCGTAACCACCTCCCACCACTGAAGGGAGGCCCCCGCCAATCTGAAAGAAGCTAGCATTTGCTTCTGAACCGGTGTGCACTCATCCATCTGTAAGTGCCTCTCGACGTCCTTATTTGACCTACTCACCACCAATATATCAGAACCGCCTGCGAACTCTGGAGGTTATCCCTTAACAAATGCCTCCCTCGCTCTGTCCCACATGTAACCTGGTGCCTTTCCTGGTATAGCACCCTGTTGTGGTGGTGGTGGTGGTGGTGGTGGTGGTGGTGGTGGCTGAGGTGCCTATGGTGATGGGAAGTGCTAAAGCATGGTTGACATAGCCGTAGAGACCTCCTGAGACACGATGGTGGATATCTCAGTGTGGGTAATCAATTGTGGGGCTTATGGTGGCTCTGGGTGAACCTCTTCCTCATCAACCGGTGGAACTACTGGCCTCGGTCTGTTCCTCTGTCTGTTTTTCATCTGAAAGCAAACAAGATTCAAATTAGTACCAACGTAAGAATACAATGAACCCTAAGTATAGGCTCTACATATCAAAGAACACCACGCCGAACGTAATGATAGAAACACATACTAAGTACACTAGAACTAGGGGTGTGCACGGGGCGGTCGATTCGGTTTTGGCTGGGTTTTTTTAGCCGAATTGAGCATGCCGGTTTTTGGAGGAGAAGAACCGAACCGAAACTGTTGAAAAACCGAACCGAACCGAACCAAACAGGGTCGGTTTTTTACAGGACCGATTCGATTTGACTAATGGTTTTTGACAGGGCCGATTTTATACAGGGCCGGATCAGTTTTTCCATTTATTTTATTAAAAAATATTTTTTATAATACCTAATATAAATATAAAATTAAAAAATATAATATAATATGCCAACACTAATATAAATATAATATAAAATTAAAAAGTATAAAAATTAATTCGGTTCGGTTCGGTTCAAAATCGGTTTTTTATGCCAAAACCAAAAATCGAACCGACCCCTTAGATTTTATACCTGATCAAATCGAACTGACCCGACCCTTAAAAAAACCCGGCTCGAAAAACTTCAGTTCGGCTCGGTTTTGTCGGTTTGTCGATTTGGTTGGTTCTTTTGCAAGCCCCTAACTAGAACCGTGCTCTGATACCAACTGTAACAACCCCTACTTTCTCACGTAAAGGTTGTCTAGGCACGATATGCTGAAGATAGGTCATGCTTGTCAATTAATACCATCCTTAGCACAAATGTATGTATAAATATTTATTTTCTAAAGCCTGCATTCAGAATGTTAAGAATAAATCCATAATAATTAAATAGATCCAAACCACCACAAATTAAATAATAAATCCAACCAATATAATAGAATTCTCAACCAACATAAAGTAAAGAAGTATCGGGCCTATGCCTTTACAATGTTCCAAAAAAATAAACATACCGCAGGAAAAGCACCTATGCTAGAATCGACTGATCTGAAAGCTGAAAAGCAAGTGAGACTGCAAGACTGCTATAGCACAATCCAGTTATCCCTGTCTAGGAGCACTTGGAGGAAAAACATTTAAATTTAGGTTAGATCCCAAGGTGTGCAAGAATTAACTTAATTAATTTATTATGCAATAATACAGTCGATGCAAAATAAATATCCCCCCTTCGTCACTCACATGCGTTTAGCACTTCACTCCTCATCTAAGTGTGATATTATTCGCATCCCAATACGTCACAAGTAATGATTATGACATCATGTCAAATTTATAAAATGGATATATCGATAATTAAATATTTAAGTGTAACAACTACATTTAATTGTCAACACCAATCTATCACAATTCCATAAGTTTCACATATAAGGCATAAACATCTCTTATGCATTATAGGATCAAAAATATAATTATTGTCCGCATTCATAGACAATTAAATTTATTTCATTCAAGTCCGAGATTATATTCATATATGTCCTTGCATATATTTGACACACAAAGGCATCTACCATTGGTGTCTAATTCCTACTATATCGGCAAGTTCGTGGGAATTTCTTATACTTAGAGAACATCACAAAACACACATAAATTAGGGGGGACCTAAACAAGATACTTGTTCACGGACCATACCTAGCGGTGACACAAGCTGGGTCTGCGACGACACCTACCTCTCGTAGATGGAGCCTCCACGTAGTACCTATATGACCTACACAACGTCAAACCCACATGTGCCGACTTGTAGAACCCGATCCGAATGCACGAACCCCCCGAGCCGATAGGACAGTCCACGAATATTGTTATGTCCACACAAATACATAATAGTACATATTATTGTCTCATATAATATGAATAGGTAAATACTCCACAATTACTGTTGATGTAAAAAATTAGATCGCTCTAATTATTCAATCACAGATAAATCAAATAAGACAAAGATTTTAAAGTGGTTCAGCCTTATATGAATGGCCTACGTCCACTGTTATGTTATTGCTGAATGTTTGGGAATTCTCGAGTACAGATTCTCTCCAGAAATTCCGATCCCTTTAAATGAGGGTGATACGAGGTATTTATAGCCCTTGGGCTGTACATGAAAGGGTTGATACATTAAATGATATACATATGAAATGGTAATACATTTAATGCAGCGTGTGCGTCAAGATGATAAACATTCAATGAATAGTTGAACTGTTGATTATCTGACAATTAATGCTACGACTGAGATGCAGCTCGGACCGCCTTGGTTGCTCGTTGCTCAGGAGTTCCTCGGAGCGTTAGAGTACCTCGGAGTGCTGAAGTTCCTCGGTGTATCCTCGTTGCTCGGAGAGAACATGAGTTGGTCGGGAAAATGCACTTCCTCGTTGCTTTTGTGCCAAGTAGATTGACACGTGTTTTTATATTATTCGTCCATATCAGCATATTAATTTTGGTATCAACAGAAGCCCCCAATGTTTCATATTTCGAACTTTGAGGAGTATGGAACATTCTTTCTCGGTATATGGCGATATTAAATGACTTTCCTGGGTTTTAGGAGCCTTTTCTTCATATTTTAATTTCCTTCAAAATTCGCAGAATCCGCCTTTTCGAATTTTTATGAGTGCTTCGATCTTCGTGCATTTTTGTCCTTTTAGCCGCCGGTGGAGTATTAGTTTCTTTTATCTAATCATTTCCTTCGCAGTTTCTGAAGGTAAAGTATTTAAACTTCTTAGGTAACCATACCGTCTTCTACCTTTTCCAATTTTCTGCATTCAAGCTTTCTGTTCTCTCTCTCTCTTGTGCGTTCATCTTTTCCTTCGCTAGTTGTCAGCTCTTCCTTTTCCCTGTAAGATTCTCTTCTTTTCTTCTGTATTTCTTTTATTCACTATGGTTTATCTTGTGGAATCTGTTGAGAAATTTCGTTCCGATTTTTCCATTCCTTCCTGGGTAACTCTGGAGGTTCTTTCTGAGCCTTTAGATTATTTTCGATTGGCTGAGGGACATTGGTTCCCCAGTCTATTCATTGCTGAATGTGGATTTTCTTTTCCGCCAAACCCCTTATGCTTAGAGTTCTGTCAGTACTTTGACGTTGTTCCTGCAAAAATAGCCCCCAATTCATGGAGAATAATTAATGGGGCATATAAATTAAATATAACTCATGGGACTCGTATAGGGATTCCTGAGATTATGTATTGCTATAGATGGGCTATTTTAGATAATGTTTATTACTTAAAAACTAGGTTTTTAAATAGGGCTCTTGTAGTTAACCTCCATGATGCAAATAGAGATTATTTTGAACATGGGGTGGTTATTAAAAATTGGAAATATGCCCCCTTGGTTGGAGATGCAGTATACCAGGGTCCTAAATGCCCCCCATATGGCAATGGGATAGGTTTATTCTCATTTTCCTTTACTTATGAAATTATGCTTTTATCATATTTGACAAAATATATGACTGATATTTCATTATGTATTTATTTGCAGTTGATAGTAAAAGAAAAACTCCAAAAGAATCAGAGGTTAATATTAAGCATCTGAAACTTATCTAGGGTTTGCATAAGAACGTTGTAGACGAGCACATCAGGTCTGCATCATATTTGTTGCGGTATAGGAGCTATACGACTTCTTATACTGCTCGTCCTGTGATTAGATCTGTTGAGCCAGCCTCAACTCCAGAGGATTCTTCTTCAGATTCTCACATCCCTTTAAGTCAAAGAATGGGTAGGAAAAGAGCTCCCCCTGCTCTATTTGATGACACTACTTCTGCTGCTGAGGCCAATAAAAACAAAATTGATGTCCCAGAAGGGACTAAGAAGGTGTATGTTGCGCCTTCCAAAGCTACCGAGAAGTCCCCAGTGGCTCCGAGCAAGAAGGTTGCTCCTGTGGAGATGACTGCTATCTCTCCGACCAAGAGCTCTTCCTTGGTTGAAACTGCTGAAGTCCCTTTGAGGAGATTGAGGAAATCGTCCTCAGTCACTTTGGCTGAAACTGTCAATCTGGCTGAAACCATCTCCTCTCTACCAGCTGGTGGTGTTGGTGTTCCAACCATCATTCCTCCGAGCTCTGCCATGAGCTCGGTAAAAACTTGGATCATACCCGAGGTCCAAGGAATTGATGAAAAGATTTTTAGGGATATGCTGACATCCCTAGCTACCCGTCACCTTGCTTCAGTAAATTTCTCACACTCTGAATTTCCTTTCTTTCTTTGAATACTTGTATTTTTGTACTGACCTGTCACTTTTTCCTTTGTTTAGCTGGTGAATTATTTTAACAACATCGTGAAAAAAGATGAAGCAATTAAAGCTTCCAGCTCCTCGTCGGGGGTAGAGGATGCTCTGCTGGGTTTGACCCAATCCTTGAAGGATTCTCGTCAGCAGTATAGTGAGGACAAAGCTGACTGGGAGAAAAAGTTGTCTATAGTTGAAGCTGAGAAGGTGAAGTTGGCTGAGATCTCCAAGAGTTTGGAGAATAAGGTGAAAAGTTTAGAGGTTGAGCATAAAAAATATGACGACAAGCTCAAGAACTTTGGAGAGCTTGAAGATAAGCTGAAAAAGGCAGAGGAAGAGTTGTCCGTCCTGAGAGATGTCAAGCGCCAAAAAGAAGAATTGGATGCGAAGTTAAATACTGTCGAGGATCTTCTATCCGAGAAGCTCTCCTCGGAGAAACTGAAAATAAAACTCGCAGTTAAAAAATCCTTCAGCGCTGGATGGGATAAAGGATGGGACAAAGGGATTGCTGCGATGACATCCCAAGTACAATACGAGAAATTAAAATACTTCCGAGATGGCTGGGTAGCTGCCCTGCAGGAATTGAATATCAAAGATGACTCTGAGCTATTTCAGCTACACCTCCCTAGTCCTCCCCCACCAATTGTAGAAGAAGAAGAAGATGAGGCTATCTCTGATGAATCTTCCATGGCCATGGGTGATCAAGTCCCTACCTCTTTACCTTCTACCAACGAGGACATTTATTCCATGCTTCCTCCTCCTGAGAAAATTTCAACTCCTGCTGATCAAGCTGCTGTTACCACCGAGCAACCAAGCTCCTCGTCCCAGCCTCCCGATAAAGTCTTGGGAGACAAGGAAAAGGTGTGAAGTTGTTCGGTATCATTTCTATCTTTCGTTATCGTTTGTAATCAAACATTGTAATCTTTTTATGATCTAATAAAATACATCTTTGTTCTTCTCTGTTGTTGATGATTTGATTTTGTTGACTGTTGTCTCCTCTTCATTAGTTTATGGCCAGGATGGAATTGCTATCTACCAATGATACAAAATTGATGCAGCAATGTCACGAATACTATAAGGCTGGTCACACAGAGCTAAGTGTATCAAAAATTGCTGACATCCTTGGCCATGATGCTTCAGAACAGGCAATTGAGGCTTATCGGTACTTGAAAGCTTTACTTGACCGAGCTGTGGCCAATAATGTGGCCTACTATGAATTGATCGAGGAGCTTCATTATTCCCTAGAAGATCTTCAAAATCAGCACAATGAATCAACTACCTTGTTGCACAAGGAGTATGAGAATAGGTATCAACAGCTTTCTTCCGAGATAGGCCACAAAAAGATCATTGTTGGACACGATGTCAGGGAGAGAACCCTAAAAGGTGAAGTTGAGGCCTGCAGACAGATCGTCGAGATGTTGTAACAAGAGAACAACAATTTGCAGAAGAAGTTGGCACAATATGAATCTGCAGCTTCATCCTCTACTGCCTTGGTACCGGTCACCGATGAAGGATTCTCATTATTAGAGGTTGAAAATGCCAAATTAAGGCAAGAATTGGATACTCTGAGAAGGTCTAATATCTCTACTACTGCTCGGGGACGAGGAAGAGGGTCTCATGGGCGAGGAAGAGCTGTTCAAAATGTTGTCGAGGAGCAAAGTTATCCACCTTCTCGGAGTCGATCAAGAGTTCTCAGCCGTAATGTTGAAGAAGCTCGCACTCAGTCTACTTTGGAAACTCAAGCGTTCCAATTGAATGCGAAAGATCGTGCTTTGTCTGAAATGTCCAAGAAAAATCTATCTTTGGAAGATCAACTTACTGCGACGAAGTCTGCTCTGAATAATAAAGATGTTTTTGCCAGGAGTCTTCACGAGCAACTAGAGAGAATAACTTTCCAATTCCACAAACAACCTCGTGAGTTTTGGATGGCAGGCTATAATGAAGCCCTTTGTCACTTGGATGCTCGCCTTGAAAATGCCAATAATGAAGGTTATAAACAGGGATGGTTGAACGCACTGGGTGTGTTAAAGCTAGAGCAGGGCCATTATTTATGGGATTATCATGCTCCTGGGCTACTAGACTTGCCTGTACCGCCCTATAAACTGGACATGGAATGGATCCCAGCTCGTGCTATTCCTCGGAGCTTAATTTCAAAATTTCTTGGTGACTATAGTCTTCATTCTCAGATTGAATTATCTCGTCCCGAGCATCTCTTGGATACTCCTTCAGTAATGAATGTCAGAATGTTGAGGGACTTGAATTTTATCAATTCTCCCCAAACATTAAATGATCCTCCTGCTGGCGAGGAACCTGTATCGAAGGCTGAAGGGAAAAAACCAATAGAATAGGATTTTCAATGTAATAGTTAGCAAACATATGTAACTTGTAATTTATTTTGAATTTTAATGAAAGACTTTCATTTTCTGTTTGCAAATCTGTATTGCTATTCTTTTGTGCTTGTCTAACACTTTTACATCTGTGCATATGTATCTGTTAAAAAGATAACAATTTTGTGTTGTTCATCAACCAACTTAGTAATAAACAGTTACAAGTATCAAAAATGTTGTTCGATCACTTAATAATAAAGTAATGAGTTGTTTAAAATTTTCCAACCAACCAAGGTTGTTAAATTGTGCTCGTCGACCAATTATAATTAGTGAGAGTTTATACCCTACTAACCATACTTGGTAAATTTTTGTCTTTTTCATAAAATGTGTCCGACCAACCAAGGTCGATAAATTCTCCTCGTCGACCAACTACAGTTAGTGGGTTTTTATCCCCGACCAACCATACTTGGTTCAGTTTGGAATATTTTGTTCTTCGAGAAACTTTTGCAATAATCTTACCTCCCGACCAACATAAGTTGGCATTTGAGAGCATATTTTGTTTCTTAACCAGCCAAAATTGGCATTTTAAGAATGTTGTTCTCGCCCTTTTACCATCCAAAGTTGGTCGTGGGTTTGAACTATTAGGTTCTTTCGAACTATCTTGTCCACAAGCTCTTTTACCAACCGAAGTTGATCATGCAAGTGTACGCCTCCTAACCAAAGGAGCATAATGTTGTTCTCACCCTTTTACCATCCAAAGTTGGTCGTGGGTTCGAACTATCAGGTTCTTTCGAACTATCTTGTCCACAAGCTCTTTTACCAACCGAAGTTGATCACGCAAGTGTACGCCTCCTAACCAAAGGAGTATAATTTGTTCTCGCTATTTTACCAACCGAAGCTGGTCACGCTCGAACTATCAGGTTCTTTCGAACTATCTTGTCCACAAGCTCTTTTACCAACCGAAGTTGATCACGCAAGTGTACGCCTCCTAACCAAAGGAGTATAATTTGTTCTCGCTATTTTACCAACCGAAGCTGGTCACGCTCGAACTATCAGGTTCTTTCGAACTATCTTGTCCACAAGCTCTTTTACTAACCGAAGTTGATCATGCAAGTGTACACCTCCTAACCAAAGGAGTATAATTTGTTCTCGCTATTTTACCAACCGAAGTTGGTCACGCTCGAACTATCATCTTCTTTTTGTTGTTGAACAGCGTAGTGTACAACACTACACTAGTATTCCCCAAAAAACTTTCAAACAAAGGAGAGAGAGAGAAAAAATTGTGAACATCATTGTTTTATTCATATTGATGGAACTGCTGTACATTTTACATTACTGATAATACTTGCGAAGGTGTTCATCATTCCAAGCATTCTTGAATTCCTCTCCTTCTAGAGTTGCTATTCGGTAAGTTCCTGGTCGAACAACTTATGTAACTCGGTAAGGTCCATGCCAGTTGGCTTCAAGTTTATTGTGCTTCTGAATGACCTTCTTTAGCACATAATCCCCTTCTTTTAAGTCGCATTTCTTCACCCTTTTGTTGTAGAACAGAGTTGTGCGTTGTTGGTAAGCAGCATTCCTAATGGCTGCCTCTTCTCTAACTTCCTCGAGCATATCCAAATCCAGTCTTCTCATCAAGTCACTAATTGGGGAATTGAAATTCAACACTCTGTGTGTTAATAGACCCAACTCGGCAGGTATTACAGCCTCACTTCCAAATGCTATCATATATGGTGATTCTCCAGTCGCTGCTCGGGGAGTTGTTCGGTAAGCCCACAATACTGATTGTAGCTCATTAATCCAATTAGCTTTAGCTTCACTTAGCCTCTTCTTCAAACCATTTAGTAGTGTTCTGTTTGTCACCTCAGTCTTCCCATTGCTTTGAGGATGACCTGGTGCTGAATGGGTCTTCAGGATGTTTGATTGTTGACAATAGGCAGCAAACTCATCGTTGTCGAATTGTGTTCCATGATCTGTGATGAAGGCATGAGGGAGACCATATCGACAGATGATATTCTTCCAAACAAACTGGTACACCTTCTCGTACGTCATATCGATAAGGGGTTCAGCCTCTACCCACTTAGTAAAATAATCTACTGCGACGACGAGGTACTTGAATCTTCCTCGAGTGGTTGGCAATGGTCCAACCAAATCAATTCCCCACATGGAAAATGGCTAAGGGGAAGTTATGGGTGTCAAAAAAGCTTGTGGAGTTCGTCGGATGGAGGAAAAACGTTGGCACTTGTCACATTTCTTAGCATAGGCTATACAATCAGCCCTCATCGTCGGTCAGTAGTATCCTTGCGTCGTTATTCTTTGCAAAAGTGTCCGACCTGCCACATGTGCTCCACAAGACCCTTCATGGATCTCTTCAATCAATTCTTTCACCTCGGATGGGTGTACACATCTCTGCAAACCTGCCATAATTCCTCGTCTATACAAAACACCATTAATTAGTACATACCGAGCAGCTTTAAACTTCAATTTCTTTGCCGCGAGCTTGTCCTCTGGCAATTCTCCCTCTTCAATATATGCCCTGATGGGATCCATCCAAGATGGTCCTAAATCAAGGGTAATAACATTCATCGTCAGGTTTTCATCTATGCTCCGGCTTTCCAGTACTTCAATTGGTACCGTTCTTCGCAGCTCGGTACGAGTAGCTGATGCTAGTCAGGCCAGTGCATTTGCTTGTGCATTTTCTATTCTGGGTATTCTGATCAACTGAATGGCATCAAATTCTGCCAAAAATTCCATCACCTTTGCATGATACTTGACCATTAGTTCTCCTTTAACCGCATATGTTCCCATCACCTGATTCACAATTAATTGAGAATCACTGAATACCATCATTTTTTGTGCTTCCATAATCTTTGCTAAATTAAGACCTGCTATCATGGCCTCATACTCAGCCTCATTATTGGAAGTTTTGAATTGAAATCGCAAGGCATATTCTATATCAATCTCGTCTGGGGTTTTCAAAATAATCCCTGCTCCACAACCTGTTGTGCAAGATGACCCATCTACATACAATCTCCATGTAGGTAACTCGTGTTCCAATTTCTTATCCAATAGAGTTCCTCGGTGGAATGTCTGTTGTTCTCTTCCATATTCCCCTGTTACTTTTCGCTCCTCGTCGACCATCTCTTCTCTCCCTTTTACCAACCGGAGTTGGTCTGGACTTATGTCTGTTGATCCTGTAACATCCACAGGTTGATCAGTGAGCAATTTTTGTTCCTCGGGGGTATCAGGATATGTAAACTCTGCTATAAAATCTGCTACAGCTTGCCCTTTCAATGATGATCGGGGTTCATACACAATATCATATTCACCGAGCTCTATTGCCCAGTACATCAGTCTCCTTGACTTTTCTGGCTTATGAAGGGCTTGTCTCAATGGCAAGTCAGTATAAATGACGATGGTATGGGCTTGAAAATATGGCCTCATTCTTCTACTTGCTTCAATTAATGCCAATGCCAATTTTTCTAACTTTGGGTACCTAATCTCTGCACCTCGAAAAGCCTTACTTGTGTAATAAATTGGCTTCTGGACTCCATTCTCCAATCTGATCAATGCTGAGCTGACTGCATGCTCTGATACTGCCAGGTATAAGTACAACTTCTCTCCCGTTATTGGCCTTGACAACAGTGGAGGTGTTCCCAGATATTTTTTCAAGTCTTGAAAGGCTCTTTCACATTCACCATTCCACTCGAAAAAATTTTGAAGTGTTTTGAAGAATGGTAAGCATCTATCTGTTGCTCGAGATACAAATCTGTTGAGCGCTGCAACTCGTCCTGTAATACTCTGCACTTCTTTCTTTGTTGTTGGAGATCGCAACCCTAAAAGAGCTTTGATCTTTTCTGGATTTGCTTCAATGCCTCGCTAGTTGACAATGTACCCGAGAAACATTCCTTCTCGTACTCCGAATGTGCACTTCGTCGGGTTGAGCTTCATCTGGTATTTATCCAGTTGATCAAAAGTCTGACTTAAATCAACTAGATGATCAGCAGCTTTCTTGCTTTTTGTCAGCATATCATCGACATAGACTTCCATATTGCAACTGATTTGTTCGGCAAAAACCTTGTTCATCAGCCGTTGGTATGTCGCTCATGCATTTTTCAAACCAAAAGGCATAACATTATAACAATAAGTACCCCTAGAGGTAATAAAAGAAGTACTCTCCCTGTCTTCAGGTTTCATCTTGATCTGGTTGTATCCTGAATAAGCGTCCATGAAGCTGAGCAGCTCGTGCCCAGAGGTAGCATCCACTAACTGATCAATTATGGGTAATGGAAAGTGGTCCTTTGGGCAGGCCTTGTTGAGATCAGTGAAATCAACACACATTCTCCATTTATTGTTTTTCTTCTTTACCATCACCACATTTGCCAACCAGTCCGAGTATTTCACATCTTCAATGAATTGAGCTTTCTGGAGCTTGTCGACCTCCTCTTGAATAGCTTGATTCTTCTCGGGGCTAAATACCCTTCTTCTCTGCTTTACAGGCTTGATCTCCTTATTCACATTGAGCTCGTGACATAAGAAGTTTGGATCAATTCCTGGCATGTCCTCATGACTCCATGCGAAAGTTTTCTTCCTATTTCTCAAGAAAGTTATCAACTCCTGTTTTATTAAAGCATCCAACGATGAACCTATCTGGGTTACTCGTTCAGGGTGCTTGTCGTCCAGAATAACGTTTTCTGTAGATTCCACCACCTGTCCTTTTACAAGTTGGGATTCATCTCTGGGATCGAGAGTTTCAATCTCTGTATCTTCTTCCACCTGATAAGTACTAGTCTTTTTCCTTGATTCCTCAAGCTCCTCTTGCTCGGCAGATGAATAATAGCATTCCCGAGCTACTTTTTGATCACCTTTCACAACTCCTACTCCAAAGTTTGTTGGGAATTTTAAGCATTGATGCATTGTAGATGGAACTGCTTCAAACTTCTTCAAACCAACTCTTCCCATGATGATGTTGTAAGCTGACTGCACATTCTTATCCATCACAAAGAAGCATATTCTTTCTATTCGACAAGCAGGCCAAGTTCCAATGAATATATCCAACTTGATCGTTCCAAGTGGAAAAACTTTCTCGCTAGCAAAACCCAGGAGGGGTCTGTGATACGGTTCCAATTAAGATAATTTCAGATTCAAACTGTCAAAGCATGAATAGTACATGATGTCTGTCGAACTTCCATTGTCTACCAACACCCTTGAAATCACTACTTCCTTCATCCTCATTTTGATCACCAGAGGATCGTCGTGAGGATAAAGAACACCTGCTAGGTCATTTTTTGAAAAGCCAATGACTAGCTTCTCTTTGTTTACCTTCCTCGGACGATCGTCCTCGGCCAGATTTATTCGCTGAATATATGAACAAGCTTGAGCCTCTCCAAGGTAAGCCTTTCTTTCTGCAGTAAGGTCTCCTCCTCCTGCATCTCCTCCTGTAATGACATTACAATCAAATGACCCAAAACGTATAGAAAATACCTCTCGTTCTGGCTGTCTTGGTTTCTTGGGAAGGTCGGGGTCATCATCTGGATCATCTTCATGGTTTCTCTTCTTTTTCTCTTCTTCTCGACGAGGAGATCTAGTCCTCTCTCTAGTTCGGTCGTTATTTTTTCTTTCACCTCCCCGATCAACATATTTTGCTAGCTTTCCTCTTCGGATGAGTGTTTCAATCTCGTTCTGAAGATCTATGCAATTTTTGGTCATGTGACCATGATCTTTATGAAACTCGCAATATTTATCCTTACTCCTCGAATCAGGGTCTGACCTCAGTTTCTTTGGCCATTTTACCTCCTTGTTGTTCTTGATTTCTTCCAAGACATGATGAATACCCATTTTCAAAGGAGTATAATTGTCGTATTTCTTCAGGACTTCCCACGATGATTTATTATTTCTGGAACGTTTGTCACCGCCATTGCCCTTATGCTCTTTATTTTTATACTTGTCGACGTCCACCTTGGTGTCTTTATCCATATTCTTCTTTGCAGCCATAGCTTCCTCGGCATTCATGATTTTGGTCGCTTTTGCCATCAACTCTGACATAGTTTTAGGTGGATCTTTCGCCAAGGTGTAATACAATTTATTAGGCAACAACCCACTCATCAAGGCGGTGATTGTTGTCTTTTATTCGTAATCTATGACTTCCAGCTTCTCGTTATTGAAACGAGTTATATAATCTCTAGTACTCTCACCAGATTTTTGTCTAACACTTAACAAGTGTGCTACTCGTTTTACTGGCTTTGCTCAAAAACAGAAATTGCCAATAAACAACTCGGCCAATTGAAAGAAAGTTGAAATCTTACCCCTAGGAAGATTGTTGTACCATATCTGGGCAGCTCCAGTAAGAGTTCCTAAGAACGCTCTGCATCTCATCTCATCGGGGACGACATAGATGTCGGTAGCAGCTTGATATTGCTCTATGTGAAGAACAGGATCTGTCTTTCCATCATATTTGGGGGTCACTACAGGTGCTTTGAACTTTGACGGTGTAGGAAAATTCACAATGGCCTGTACAAAAGGTGTTCCTCGAACAAAAGTTCGTTGTAGGGGGTTCTTTGCTTTGGGCATTTCTCTAAATTTATCCTCCAACCATTGGAGAGATCCTTTCCACGCTTCATTTCCTTCCTCGGGCCTATTGGTTCGAGCAATTGATCATTCTGAGGTAGCTTCTTGAGATCTATCTTGACGAGCAGCCGGTCGTGATTGTGCTGATCATTCTCTTAGATCTGATGGTTGTCGAAAAGTCCTCGACATGGTCTTAGGTGGACTCCTATTCCTCCTAGGGCCTAATCGACTGAAAGGAGACACCCTACTCAGTCTTTCTAAAGCACTGGGTCTTTTTGGAGAGAGGATGATATGTTGATCAGTATCTGTAGCCCTTATTGACGAAGTTCGCCCAGGTTGATAAGAGAAATCATCAGACTCCTCATTACGACGTGACTCAGTACGCCTGGATCGTGAAGAAAGTAAATAAGTTTGTAACACCCCGCCCGCCCGGGGAGAGCGAACGGAGCGCTAATGCGATAAAATAAATCCAAATCCACAAGTGACACGGTATAAAACATCTAAATCCCATAATAATATAAATCCACTAATCTCAATCTCTTCAATTACAACAAGTCTCCCGAATAAATACAACATCAAACTCGAAATATAAATACAAATCTTCAATGCTCTATACATCAAAATAATACAAATCTTTCTCAAACAATCCTCGCTAAAATCAATCTCCATATCGCCCAAAAATCCGCGCTAACCTGCCACTAAAAGAAAATATGGGGAAGTACACAATACGACAGGAAAGATGCTCAACAAATATATGTTAGCGATGAATAAAACGTAACAACACGAGTACGAATATTCAAATCAAAATGCAAATCTCAAAGCATTTATCAATATAATTTCTCAACAACACTTTAACCGGGTCACCAAGCCTCACCACATCCGTATATGCTTTATCAAGCCATAGACCGGGAAACAGGAATTTTGGCGGGTGCCCAACATCCGTGCCATATTAAAATCTCATGACAATGTGCTCATCAACAATATAATGATACCACATGAATCAAACTAATTTCAAAAATTATTTTCCAGATTTCAATGAATTTTTCAATTCAAATATGAGTTCAACACTCGCGAGATCTAAGGAGCATATTGTGTAAAACCCCATACCTCAAACCATAATGAGAAACCAACGATCACATCCTCAAGATCAACACAAAAGATCTAAAAAATCTCCTCCAAGAACCTCCGACAAAATAGCCCTAAGAACACCTCTAATCTAAGGTTGGAACTCACAAATCTCAAGGGCCAATGTGTATATAAAAAGAAGAGGAATATAAAATATATTTGTTGCCAAAATTTGTGTCAAAAGTATGTTAAAAGGTTGCCCACAAATTCCTTTTATAATGCAAAGAAATGAAGAGTTGGAATCCAAAAGACTCCTTTAAATAACGCAAAGAAATGAAAAGTTGGAAGCCAAAACAACTCCAAGAGTTAAAAACATTTAAAAATCATTTTAAAATCCGTTTTAACTCCGATTTCGAAACCGTTTAAAATTCTCGCCTTTAAAAATAATAACCAACATATTTCAGCAATAAAAATAATTTTATCAAAAACTTTATTTTCCTCCATTTTCCAAAAATTAATTAAAATAGCCCAAAATTACGCGGATTGTTACACTTCCCCACTAACAATGGAATTTCGCCCTCGAAATTCGCCGAATGCCTAACTCTCAAAATCAGGCCACTATACTAACTCCAAAAATAAATCACGTCCACTGTTATGTTATTGCTGAATGGCCTACGTCCACTGTTATGTTATTGCTAAATGGCCTACGTCCACTGTTATGTTATTGCTGAATGTTTGGGAATTCTCGAGTACAGATTCTCTCCAGAAATTCCGATCCCTTTAAATGAGGGTGATACGACGTATTTATAACCCTTAGGTTGTACATGAAAGGGTTGATACATTAAATGATATACATATGAAATGGTAATACATTTAATGCAGCGTGTGCGTAAAGATGATAAACATTCAATGAATAGTTGAACTGTTGATTATCTGGCAATTAATGCTACGGTCGAGATGCAGCTCGGACCGCCTTGGTTGCTCGTTGCTCAGGAGTTCCTCGGAGCGTTAGAGTACCTCGGAGTGCTGAAGTTCCTCGGTGTATCCTCGTTGCTTGGAGAGAACATGAGTTGGTCGGGGAAATGCACTTCCTCGTTGCTTTTGTGCCAAGTAGATTGACACGTGTCTTCATATTATTCGTCCATATCAGCATATTAATTTTGGTATCAACAATTACCATAAAAAACCCAACTAAAGTCCACAACATTTATATTTATTAATAATTTACCATCTAATAAATTATTAATTCCCTTCCATTAAATAATTACTTAACCAACTAGTTAATTATAATTATTACCAATTAAATGTGGGCATATCCTTACTTAACCAACCAGTTAAAATTTTCCTCTTAAAATTCCATCTTTTACTCCTATTCAATAAGCCAAACCAATTTCAATTAGCCAAACCAATCCCAGGCCCAAGCATAAAAGGAACGAAGAGCCAAAAAATCCATTACGTTGCTCAAACGAGAGTGGGGCTCATTCGCGCGACATTTTATGTCACTCGAACGACCTACGACGTCGTTCGAGAGACTTCTTGTCTTCTTCACCACGTTGTTCCAATCTTTTGTTCTTCTCAGACCAAATTTTTAAAAACCCAGAAGCAATTACGAACCCAACACAAGTTATACTAAAGCCTAGAAACTTAACCCAAAATTCATGTGTTCAAACCCAACAGCTTTTATCTATTAAGGGTATATACGATTGAGACATTTTTCTATTTTTCAACCAACTTTAATTCCAAACAAGAGGCAGTTATCATGGAATTCACATCGAAATTTTAGTTTATAAATCAACAGCAATATTCCCTACATCAATTGGTCAAAATGTCCCATATTAACTAGTTAAAACTATAAGGAATCTACCATCAATTTTCAGATTTCGATACTTAAATTTCTAGGATAAATTCCATATTAAATTCAATCATCTACATGCGTTGATCATCATCAAATTAATTCTATCAAACCTAAATCCCATAAATTCAAGGGGAAATTATGATGCATCAAGAAATATATTAATTGAAAACATAAATTAAACAAGAGAATTCTTGCCTTAAAGATTTTTGGAGGAAAGTCCCTTGAAATTCCCTTGATTTTTTCTTGGTTCCTTGCCCTTTTCATCTCTTTTGGTTCTTCTCCTTTCCTCTCCCATTAAATTTTGTTTTTAGGTTCTCTCGAATGATATTGGGGGAGTGGTTTACCCCCACTTAAACACTAATTAATGCATAATCCCGAGTTGAGCTAAAAACCTAACTTTTGGACCCCCAAATGGACCCGAATCTATAATCCAACTAGTCCCAAAGTTTCCCACCCTATATACTATTGACCCGACCCGGAACTATTTTTAAAGGTCTAAAACATGTAAACGAGCCCATATGTGCCCCGCAATATGTCCCAAATTATTTATGTCAATAATGGGTACTTTTAAAATGTGTCGCACATTAATTATATATTTTTCTTCCTTACATGCAATTGTTATATCCATGCAAATAAAAATCAGTCATACAAAAATATAAATAAATAACACTTTCAGTCGTGCGATTATTAAATAAATTTTTTTAATTAAGTTCAATTTTTGCAAATATTTATTTATTCCAAATATAATATTTTATTATATATTCTAGAAAAATTACGGGGTATTACAATAAACATCAAAATACTTAAAAGAAACAACTTGTTTTATGCTTAAAAAAGTAGTAATTTTAATAAATAGTTTTTAAACACTATTGTTTAACATGAAAATATAGCTTTTTCCAAAACTATTTTTATAACAATTTCAAAAACTAAATTTTCAAACCAAAAACTATTAAAACAACAAGTATAAAAGATTTTTTGTTTAAAGTTTTTATTTTTAAATGGGAAAATGGGTACACAAAATAGCTTTAAATGTATTTTTTTATCATGAACTTCGATTTTTTAACAATTTTAAAATAACTTTTTGAACCAAAACTATTTTTTCAAAATTCATTAAAAAAAATTAAAATATAGTTTTTCCCTAGTTTTTATATATAAATGCCGTCATAAGATGTGTTTTTTTTTCATTTGTAGTAGTTCTATTTAGAATTTGAAAAATTATGAAATAAGTTAAAATTCTTTTAGCATTTTAATAACAAAAAAAATCTTGTATTTTCATTGGTTTAATAGAAAAACTGTGTTATTTTATTTGTTTTAAATTTATACCTTTTTATTTAACAAGCTAAGTTAATAATTTTTTTCTACTTAAAATTTATTTTTTAATTTAAAAAAATGCTTTAAATTATTTAGCGTTTTTGTAATTGAAACAATTTATCTTTATTTTTTGTTTAACAAGGATGAGTATTTTTCTTGCAGTTTTTGTTTTTAAATTTAATCATGTTTTTAGAAAAAAAAATTAGTAGTTAAAAAAACATTAAGGAAGAAAATAGATTGGAACGAGGTAGTTGTGTACAATTACTGTTATAAAAGTACTCTATAAATAAAAAAAATCTCAATTAATATCAAATCTAAATTTTTTGTAATCATTTCCTAGAAAACAAAAAATTGAGAATTTTGTGTCTTTTCTTTATTTTATTCGACTAAAAAACTAAGTATTTTGTTTGTTTTAATGTTTCATTTTATGTATCTTTTGAGGTCCTCTCTCGCTCTCTCTCTCTCTCTCTCTCTATATATATATATATATATATATATATATATATATATATATATATATATATATATATATATATATATATGTGTGTGTGTGTGTGTGTGTGTGTGCGCGCGCGCGCATGCGCCCGCGAGCGTGTGTGTGTGTGCGCGAACACGTAAAGAGTCTCCTATAAAAGTTTCTTATCTAAATGATCCGTTACATACCATTATTTTTAAATAGTAAAAAAATGATTTCTTTGTTGAAACTTCATGGGTATGATCTTCTGAGCCTTTGAAACTTTTGATGATCATTTCACCAACTTTTTGATTAAATTTTTTAATGAAAAAATTTGGAGATAAATTCCTTGGTCTGGAGGTTATATTAAAAAAAGTTTCATCAAAAATTTCATTTTTTGATTATTTTACAAAAAATGGTATGTACGGAAGCTCGCACCAACCCAGGTCCGCACCTGAGACAGCCTACACACATAAGTTTCGTATGGGGACGGGAGCAGGCTTCCATGAAACAAAAGATCTTCTTTCTAAACAAATTTGATTCGAAACTATCATATGTCCAAGGTTCAATATTGAAAAAATTTCAGAGGTTTTCTCTGACTTTGTCCGTGACAACAAACAATTCGATGTCCTCATCGGCGCCAGACCTCTGTCAAAGAATTGTTTGGACAGGCCACATAAAAAACTGGTGGGGAAAATTGTAAAGTATACAAATTTATATAAAATGTAATACCCCGTATTTTTGGAATAAAATAAAATTTAATAGGGGCTAATTTAATTAGGTGAAATTAATTAATCAAGGTTGTGAGTAATTAGACTCAATATTATTCATAAATTTTTAGAGTTAGACTTAATGATTTGGAATAAATCAAAAGCGATTTTGTTTTAAATAAAAAGTATTTACATGAGTAACGTCACAATTAAAATTTATTTCTGGATAAAAACATTCGGGACACACTTTGAGAGGTATTACGAGCTCGTTCGGGCATTATAAACCCTTAAGAATGGTCCTAGGGTATATATATATATATATATATATATATATATATATATATATATATATATGTAAGTGTGTGTGTGTGTGTGTGTGTGTGTGAGTTGGATAGTTGTCGACCAATTAGATTATGCAATAAAGATATGTGTACCCCCAAAATGTACCCCCATCCATACCCTCTGTTTTAAATGCTTATACCTTGTTGTTGTGGGTCCCTCCAGGGCATAGAGTACAACTTGTTATTGCCTTGTCTTGTTATAGGGTACAAAATGGGGGTCACTGTAGTAATGCTCTTAGATTATGTATTCAGGCTCATTTAGGGCCCAACTCGAGAATTGAAGATAAACATCATTTAATTATAGTTAACCCACTGATTTGGGAGTTACATCCAAGAACGATAGACATAACCACCCAATAGGAGGAGGAAGAAAGGCTCATCTATACTATCTCAGCCAAGGATTCTCTTGCCATTCTTATTCAATTTGTGTTATATTTATATAATGTTAACTCCATGCTTAGATTTAAGGTCGAAAAATGTTTTAAGACTGCAAAATTTGAGATCTTTATATGAGTATAGAATTTGGTGATTTTCACATGATCCATATGTAGATCCATACTCTTTCGAAATGAATTTGTATCCAAGTGATTTAATGTAACAACCCGTCCTTTTGGAGACAATTAAATTCCATACTTGGATATAAATTGGCAATTTGGAGACTTTCTCGAAATAGTGATTTTTAGGGATTCTCGAGGATTTAATGAGTTTCGATGGGTGTTGTAATTTCTTTTGGGACTAAATAGGTCGAAGTATTTTAATTATATGTCGTCGTGGAGTAAAGCGACAAAGAGATAAGATTTCTATTAGAAACCCACATTAAGTTATATTGGGTTAGGATAGTGAATTGTGGTCAAGTACCTCGGACGGAAATTTCGACTGCGCCATGAATCTCGGAATGTCCGAGATAGTCAGAAAAGAGTGTCCGATTGTCGAAATTAAGTTTCGAGGAATTTTAGAGTTAAACGGGCTCGTAATTGAGTAAACGAGTCGTTTTGGGGGTATTAAGGGATTAAACCCTTATTTTTCTCCCTTATAAGCCAAGATAGAGGGAGAGAAAGAGAAAAGGAAAGAAAAGAGAAAATAAGGAAGAGAGAGAGAGAGAGAGAGAGAGGAGGAGGAGGAGAAAGGGGGAAACTCCGGCCAAACTCCGCAGGATTCGGCTCGAGGTCGTCGGATTTCATCCTCCAGGCAAGTGTTTACTTGCTTTATTTCAATTATGCATTTATTTCATATCATAGTTGGTAGAACCCTAAAATAAATTTGGGAAAATTTGGATATGAGTTTACATATTGATGAAATGTAAACTCTTAATGATTTCTAGTGTTAAATCCATGTAAATGGAGTAAAGAAATGGATTGAAATCATAAGTTGGGGCTTTAATGGTTTTAGGGTTTAAATCTAAGAGAAATAGTTTAATACCCCAAATAAATTGATGTGTTAGTTGTAAAACATAGATTAGATGTTTATTGAGTTGTTGGATGAGCTTAGAAACAACAAAAATGGAGAATAATGGAGGTTTGGAAATTTTTTGAAGATAATGAATAGTGACCTACGTCTTAACCGAATCTATTCGGCTCTTGGTCAAAAAATAAAAGTTATAGATCTCTTCGATGCGGTCGCGTGGGCGCCGACCGCGTATTTTTCTGATTTTTTTTTGGATTTACAGTGATTTTTCTACGAAAAGTTGTTCGAGATCGAAATAGTTATCCTAAACTAACGCTAGGATTATTTGAAGATAAATATTAGGGGTTCCCAAAAAGAATGTTAGGACCTCTAAAGAATTTGATGAGAGATGAAAACTTTAGGTTGGTAGGAATAAATCCGAATTATAGTTTAAATGATGAGTGGATTAAATTTTGGGTTTTGGGTTATATATAAAGCCCTAAGCAGAATTGGAATTTTCGGAGAGGTCGAATCGATTCGGACAAGCCAAATCGATTCGATAAGAGACAGTTTGAAAGTAGAACCATTTCGAATCGATTCGAACAGGCCGAATCGATTCGGTACCCTGGGAATCGATTCGGACAGGCCGAATCGATTCGGTATTGGCAGACTTTTGAGGTTTTCCCCATTTAAAGTTTAGGGAGATTTAAACTATTGTTTTGGAGATTATTATCGGGGATTCTAGATATGATATTAGGACTCCTAGATAATGGTATTGAGGGTAAATAAACCCCGGGATGAAATAAGGAACCTCGGATTAATTTAGTGTACGATCTAGGGTAGGGATTTAATGAATGCTTGGGAATACTTTGGATTTAGTATCATGCGCAAATGAATGCATGATTTTGATTCTTTGAAATAATATTTGGGATTAATGGTCATCGTTAGATGTAATTGGCAATTATAGCCATATATATATCCGAGGATGAATATATGGTATATATATATGTGATGTAATATAAATGACTTTTGAAAATGTAAATATAAATGTTTTCAAAAAGGAAAGACAAATGATTTTCATAAATAATAAAATATGGATACACACCTCTCTAAATCGCTATCATAAGGGAAGTTGCGTACGTATGGAGAAGCCCCCTGGCTAATGAATGCAGGGTGGATATAGTTATATAGGCCATATGAGCGTTTATTATATATTTCTGCTCTGGTTAGGATATTCCGGGTGTGGTCTTGACTATCCTGCAGGCATATGGTCGCTTCCCTACGTCTTGCGTTGTAGGATCCCAAGTTGTCTTGATGATAGGCCTTGAAAGATGATAGCCATTTAGGGGCGCGCACAGTGGGAAAACCCGGACGGGCGGTCTTAGAACGCGTTATATGTTTAAAGCAATTTATGATAATAAATTGGCTTTAAATACATTTCCTGGATGGAAGAAGGGAAATGGGATAAATGTTTTGTCTTCGGTAACACTTTCCGGATGGAAGAAGGGAAGTGGAAGCATATGATATGGTAAAAGCATTTTTATGATAACAAAAATGGCTTTTGATTACATTTCCAGGATATAAGAATGGAAATGGGATGTTTTTAAAAGAAAAAGCATTTTTATGTTAATAAAATTGGCTTTTTAAAAGTATATGATGTGTTAAAGCAATTCATGCTAATGAGTTGGCTTTTAAATACATTTCCTTGATATAAGAAAGGAAATGGAAAGTTCTTGAGTTAAATATGATAAGTATTGATAAATACTTAGTAAATAAATTCTCATTTGGGGAGATAGATCCGGATGTATATTGTAATAATGAATATATATATATATATATATATATATATATATATATATATATATATATGGATGAATCGAATACCGAGGGTCTAATGGATCCCGACGATCGACCTTACCGCATAGTAGTGTATCGGGGGGGTTCTTTATTTGGATTTCGCTTGGCGAGACACCCCACGCACGAACATGGCTTAGTGTTGAGACTGGGGAGAAGTTTATCCCTTAGTACATTACTTGGACTATCTAGGGTTGATAGTGGTTGGGTGATAGACTAGTTTAGTAGGGTATCTTGACTAGGGTACTTAGAGGGATGCGTTAGGAGTGCACTGTTAGTGAAGAGGTGAGGGGTATCTCATGGGAGTGAGATACCAATTTAAATATGAGATAAAACATATTTTCAAAAATAAAGCATTTATGCACTTGCTAAATATTTTTGCAAATCGGGCTCTGACCCGTTTATCTACTTTTCCTTTCTTGCTATATATATATTATATAGGTGTCCAGACATAGGGACGCCTGGATGACACATCTTTCGAGTCATACGTCAGCTGCAGCAGCTGTGGATGCATGCAGGTCCTCGATAGAAGCTTCTATCCTTGTACTCTAGATAGGAGGTATTGTATAAACATTCGGGCTAATAACCCAACAGGATTTATTTATTCTTTTAGTACAGCATTCGATATGGTTGTATATTTTTGACCGAGTGTTCGGTTATTTTATTTTATTTCAGTTTTATTTTCGCAAAACTGTGTGGATGTTTTAATTTAGTAATTGTTAAAAAGAGTAGTAAAGTAAAATTTTGACACCGGCCTAATAGGTTATTATTAATTAAATGGATTTTCGACAGTGATGTTAAGAATGATCCATATGAGACTCCTGTTTTAATTTGATATAGGAGTGATCGTCCGGTATTTTATTAGGCGGGGTGTCACATTTAAAATGAGAAAATGTTTAAAAATCATGTTGTGGGAATCTTTCAACAAATTTGGAAATTTATGGAGTAATATAAGAAGAAATCTGGAAATATTATGTTCATACATTATTGACAAATTCTTGATAATCTGATTTTAATCTAGGGTTGGATTTGGAGTTAAACCTTGTCTATAATGATCCCTTGACGTTTTAGAGTCCATAGACATATATTTCTTTAAGTTTTTCGATCATAAAAATGAAAATTGATACTAGAGTATTTAAGGATAAAAATCCCATAATGGAGTTTCGTAATAGATCTAGGCTTTTGCCTAGGTCTGAATTGATTCGGCAGTCAGGCAAATCGATTCGATTGACACGCAAATTGATTCGATTTTGGCCAGTAATCCAGTTTTGATGATTTAAGCTGTGAACATTCATCCAAGTGAGGGACAATGGTTATTACAAACATGTGAAGAGTTTTATTGGGGACCAAAATACGTATTTAACCAGAATGGGTTCGTAATATAGAGGGGTATGCGTAATGAGTTAAGGTGCAATTTATCTACATGAATAAGATGATTTACGCAAAATTCTTGAATAAAGCCATATGAAATACGTGGGTTAGGTGTCAGAGATATACCTAGTTGATTTGGGTAATTTCAGGAGGGATATATAGAGGATAAGACCCTAAGAGATATGGTAATAATATTATGATTAATTCGAGGTGAAATAAAATAAAAGGAACACTTATTTGAGATAAGTCGAACGTATGAGGTTAAAAATTGATAATTAAATTTCCTTTGTTGATTACCATATAACAAGGTTAAATGGGAGTGTATCCTAAGCAAAGGGGACTAAGTCAAAAAGATACTGAGACTATTTACCATATTGGAGGATTCCTTATATATGTACATATTACCCTTATTCACTGTAGTTAACTCCTTATATATGTACATATAAGCCTTATTGAAAAGGTAAGAAGAAACGAATAACTTGGGATAATTGAGAATGATTAAGTCTAAGTGAAGAGGATAATATGCTAAAATCAATAATTATATTGGTAAGGTTAGTTGGGAATAACTATACCTATAATTCGTGCTGGTAAGGGTAGTTTAGGAGTAACTATATCTATAGCTATATTGATAAGGTTAGTTTGGGAATAACTATACCTATGATTTTATCGATACGGTTAGTTTGGTAATAACTGTACCTATATATTTTAAGCGAAATAAATGATGAAGAAAATGTGATTTAAGTCCAAAAATAATTGTATGAGACTTAATATTTAATCGGGAAGTAGTCGTAGGATAACGACTTAAAATGAGTTATGAAATAATTTGACTAAAATGTTATAGTTAAGCCAGGAAGGCTATATTTTTATATGGATTGAGATTTCATCGGGCTAAAGTAGTTATAGAGTAACTACAATATATTGGATGATAATATGTATCATATTATTTTATGTGGATATACCAATCTTCGTGGATTGTCATATCGTCATCGGGGTTCGTGCGTTCGGATCGGGTACCGCACGTCGGCATAGGTGAGCTTGGTGATTGCGTAGGTCATATTGGTACAATGTGGAGGCGCCATTTACGAGGAGGTAGGTGTTGATGCTGACCCTGCCTGTGTCACCGCTTGGTATGCGCCATGAATAGGTATCCTGCGTAGGGACCGCCCCCAACTTATGTGTGATTTGTGATGTCCGCTTAGGATAAGATACTCCTCCGAACTTGTCGATAGCGCACAAATGAGACACCAACGGTAGATTCTTTTGTGTGCCGCTTATATATATATATATATATATATATATATATATATATATATATATATATATATATATATGTATAGAGAGAGAGAGAGAGAGAGAGAGAGAGAGGAAGGCTCACCTACATCATGCACTATATATCACACCGTACATCACACCTAATTCTAGGCCCTAGAAAACTTTTTTTTTCAAATTTTATATTTTTCTCTTGAAATTAACCTTCCAATAAACCCATATGCAAAAAATTAGGTCAAAATACATTTTGTATCTATTTTTAAAAAATCCACAAAAAAACTATTGGCGCAGACCCTTATAAATAAGGTATTTTTAGCAGTTTTTGTGAATTTTTTTAAAATACCTACAAAATGTATTTTGACCTAGTTTTTTGCATATGGGTTGATTGGAAGGTTATTTTCAAGGGGAAAATATAAAATTTTAAAAAAAAAATAGGGCCTAGAATTAGGTGTGAAGCGCGGGTGGTGTATAGAGCATGATGTACTATAGTCTAGCTCTCTTTCTCTCTCTCTCTCTATTTATATATATATCTTTATCTATTTACACGTCGTGGTGTGCCTTATATGGGAATGTGCCCTCTTACGCTAAAGATGTAGAGAATGCTTAATGATAATAATATCGGGTTAATAAAATGATGTGGATAATTAAGGATGAAGATGAGTCCTAATGAATAATGTGGCAGACAATTATTAATGAGAATAATAATTGGGTAGTCTAAGAAAGTAGACAATAATTAAAGAGAATGGATAACGGGGTAGCCAATTATTAATTAGAATAAAAATTTGGTAATCTAAGAGAATAAAACTTATAGTCTAACGGGGTAGACGATAAGGAATATGAGTTAAATCCTTAAATGGCTTGAAGAGATAGATAAGGGTTACAGAATATTATGACGTAAGAATATGCACCTAGTTTATATAAATTGTGAAATCAATATTATGAAATTTATTTGGGGATTGGGATGTCAGACATGAGTACTTACTTTTGGTTATTGCATAGTTGAATGGCTTATTCTTTACATTACTGATAAAATAATGGAAGTTATAATTGACATTTTGATTGAGGATACGAGTAGGACTGCTTCTAGATGAGAGGTGAGGTACTCGTTACATGTGAGCTTCGATGGGGAGACGTGAAGTATGAGTTAGTAACAAATTTCATATTTACTAGTAAAGAATCCTTGCAACTCTAGGGCTCTAACCCAAATTATAAATGCCCCCCCCCCCCCCCCCCCCCCCCCCCGGTATTCTTAATGATAGGGATAGCAGGACTGGCAATGGATCAAACTTACAATTGCAATGGATGTAGTGGATTTCCATCCATTGATTCTAGTTTAGCTTGTACTTCATCATTTTGTCATTTTATTTCATACTGGAAATTATACGGTCATAAGCCCAAGTGTTTATTTGTAGCAGTTGTACTTAGCTTTACATTATGGACATTGTATAATGATGCAGCTTTTATTATTCATGTGTTAAATCAATTTTATTCAAATGTTTTTATTCATTGTGGATTTTGATATAAAATAAAGAAATTTTATTTCCTTCAGTGCTGAGAATGGTATAAATTGTTGATGAACCCCATCTTTGGTGTACTGAGCCTGACCAGCCTTTACGTGAGAAAATGGGGTTGTTACAGTCGGTATTAAAGTACGATTCTAGTGTCCTTAGGATCCGTGTTTGAGCTCATTACATTCTGCATGGCGTACTTTGGTGTAGAGTCCTATGATTAGGAATCATTGTATTCTTTGCGATTCATTACTACCCGTTTGGGCAAAGGGTTAGTTTTGGAGTAAGGGCCATAGAGACCTTGGTGTGGGTCAGTCACTTGTGAGAATTTCGAGGAGTTCAGGAAATTTGGCGCCTAGTATTTTAAGGGAAGACATTTACAGAATTTGAGGATATGGTAATGTATAATAATGCATCAGAAGAGTTCAGTTCGTGTAAACTATGACCCCCAATTAGATGGACATCGAATTATAGATAAAATTATTTGGGTAAAAGAGACTAGTGATAGCATCGGTGGTAAATGATGTGTGTGTTTTCCTACTTTGGAGTATGTTGGATATGTTTTGTTTGAAATTGGGACTTAGTGTTGGGTCTTGTTAATACCTTTTAAAGGATAGACAATGTATTTGGAGAGTGCTTTATATTATCCCCCTATGGGTGAGAAGGAATATTATTTCGTTGGTGTGTGGATACATAGAAAAGTATATTAGTAGGCTTATTTATATTTAAGGCCTAATTGTTAGCTATGTCGAAGTACGATATTTTCCTGGGATTTAATTCATAGTAACTTGGAATAGGTTAATCTTATGTGGACTGCTATAAGTTGTGGTCATGTCTGAAAGACAAGATTGGTTAGAAATTGATGTTCACTGTAGTCGTGAGGATCATTGTGAGAAATTTTTTTATGGGTGAGTCTAGTTTTGAAACAATGAATTTCGATGCGGACTTAAGTCGTACAAGGACCTTTATAAATTTCAATATGCTTGGAGAAGAAACATATAGTGTGATTTAGAATCTTGAATAACTCAAGGAGGTAGATGCATGTGAATAAACTCAAAATTATGGGATAAATGAAATTATGCTCACATTAGAGCAAGGGTCCTTCATGTGGGGAAAAGCGTTGCGAGATAACGTAGTATTATTTGGAAAAGTATTGCCTTAGCGAGTATAAGCAACAAACTAGAAGCAAGGCTTGGGATAACTTCGATTATTGAGATTTTAAATTATCACGTTTAATGTTTGTATCGTGACGTTGTTACTGAAGTGCTGATGGTAGACCTGATTAGAATGGGCATGCCTTTGGAGACTTAGAAATGTCTAAGTGCACTGTAAATTTAATACGGACATAGAATATCCTACCTAGGTCATGATCATTAAAGTGTTGGGCGTGATAGGGACGGTTAACTCTAAAGGAGTTTGTCATAACTCTTGTAAAGGATGAGTGGTTTGTTTAGAAATTGACTAATTTTGGAATGTTATGGTTAACATGTTGATTCATGTTTGGTTTTAGGCCAATTGGGTCTTGGTGACCGACAAAGCTATGTAGTAGTGTTTTCTTAAGTGTGATGAGACCTCGATTGATAATGGGCACAAATTGGAATTTAAATGATTTATGTAAACGTCTATTTTTATGATTCTCTTTATAGTCTTGGGCCGATGGATCTCAATAACTGACTGACCCATGAAGAAGTGAATCATGAGGGTTCCTTGTTTGGATTTCGCTTGCGAGACGTCCCACGCACGAAGTTGGCAAAAGTAACGAGTTGAAGGAAATTGTATAATAAGATAGTTGTTTTCTTGTTACATATATAGATATGGTGATATACTTGTTGAATAGTAATACAGAGTATGAATGGTACAAATTAGATGTATGTGTGTCATTCATATTTGTTAATGGTACATGTGTGCATACATGTAATGTGAAACATATGGGTGCCCCAGTTACGTTATGATAGGTATAGATGAGCCTTTTCATTTATCTCATAGGATATGAGTATGAACTAATTGGGTATAAACATAAGTTAACGGTGCAAAATAAAATGTGACTTTATACTACTTTGAATAGCGAGGACGGAATTCAGTTATAAAGGAGGAGAATGTAATACCTCATATTTTTGGAATAAAATAAAATTTAATAGGGCTAAATTTAATTAGGTGAAATTAATTCATCAAGGTCATGAGTAATTAGACTCAATATTATTTATAAATTTTTAGAGTTGAACTTAATGATTTGGAATAAACCAAAAGGGACTTTTTTTTAAATAAAAAGTATTTACATGTATCACGTCACAATTAAAATATATTTTTGGATAAAAATATTCGGGACACACTTTGAGAGGTATTATGAGCTCGTTCGGGTATTTTAGACCCTTAGGAATGGTCCTAGTATGTATATATATATATATGAGTTGGATAGCTATCAGGCTAATTAGATTATTTATTGGGGCTCTTGGGACTTAAAGCCCAAGTCGGGAATCGAAGATTAAGATCATTTAATTATAATTAACCCACTCATTTGGGAGTTACATCTAAGAACTCTAGACATAACCACCTAAGAGGAGGATGAAGAACACCCTGGGAGGAGGAAGAGAGGCTCCTCTATACTATCTCAGCTAAGGATTCTCTTGCCATTAGTATTCAATTTGTGTTATTCCTATATTAATTTTACCTCCATGCTTAGATTTAAGGTTGAATCGTTTTTTGAGACTGCAAAATTTGAGATCTTTATATTAGAGTAGAATTTGGTGATTTTCACATGATCCATGCATATATCCATACTCTTTCGAAATAAATTTCTATCCATGTGATTTAAATTGAGAAAATTTTGGAAAACATGTTATGGGAATATTTCAACAAATATGGAAATTTATGGAGTAATATAAGAAGAAATCTGAAAATATTATGTTCATAAGTTCTTGACAAATTCTTGATAATTTGATGTTAATCTAGGGTTTCATTTGGAGTTAAACCTTGTGTATAATGATCCCTTGATGTTTTAGAGTCCATGGCCATATCTTTCTTTAAGTTTTTGGATCATAAAAATGAAAATTGATAAACGAGGATTTGAGGATAAAAATCCTATAATGGAGTTTCATAACCAATCTGGGTTTCGGCCCAGGTCCGAATCAAATCGGGCGTTATTCGGCTGCTCAGCGAATTGATTCGGCTGACACACGAATCGATTCGATTTTTGCCAGGAATCCAGTTTTGGTTCTTTAGATGATTTAAGCTTTGGGCATTCATCCAAGTGAGGGACAATGGTTATTAAAAACATATGAAAAGTTTTATTGGGGACCTAAATACGTATTTAACGAGAGTGAGTCTGTAATATAGAGGCGCATGCGTAATGACTTAGGGTGCAAGTTGTCTACAAGAGTAAGATGATTTACACAAAATTCTTGAATAAAGCCATATGAAATATGTGGGTTAGGTGGCAGACATATACCTAGTTGATTTGGATAATTTCAATAGGGGTACATAGAGGATAAAACCCTAAGAGATACGGTAATAATATTATAATTAATTTGAGGTGAATTAAAATAAAAGGAACACTTATGTGAGATAAATCGAATGTATGAGGTTAAAAATTGATAATTAAATTTCCTGAGATGATTACTGTATAACAAGGTTAAATAGAAGTGTATCCTAATCCTGGGGACTTAGTCTAAAAGATTAACTTCGGTTGTGATAGTAGGTTGAGTGAGACTACTTACCATATTAGAGGATTCCTTATATATGTGCATATAACCCTTATTCACCGTAGTTGACTCCTTATATATGTACATATAAGCCTTATTAAAAAGGTAAGAAGAAACGAATAACTAGGAATAATTGAGAATGATTATGTCTAAGTCAAGAGTGTAATATGCTAAAATCGATAATTATATTGGTAAGGTTAGTTGGGAATAACTAAACTTATAATTCATGCTGGTAAGGGTAGTTTGGGAGTAACTATATCTATAACTGTAGTGATAAGGTTAGTTTGGAAATAACTATACCTATGATTTTATCGATAAGGTTAGTTTGGGAATAATTGTACCTACATGTTTTACGAGAAATAAATGATGAAGCAAATGTGATTTAATTCCAAAAAGAATTGTATGAAACTTAATATCTAATTGGGAAGTAGTCATAGGATAACGACTTAAAATGAGTTATGGGATAATTTGATTAAATGTTATAGTTAAGCCAGGAAGGCTATATTTTTATATGGATTGAGATTTCCTTGGGTTAAAGTAGTTATATAGTAACTGCTTATACATATTGGATGATAATATGTATCATATTATTTTGTGTAGACATACCAATGTTCGTGGACTATCTTATCGGCCTAGGAGATCGTGCGTTCGGACCGATTACCAAATGCCGGCATAGATGGGCTTGGCAATTGTGTAGGTCATATAGGTATTACGTGGAGACGCCACCTACGAAAAGGTAGGTGTTGTCGTTGACCCAGCCCGTTTCACCGCGGGGTATGGGCCGTGAACAGGTATCCTGCGTTGGGACCGCCCCCAACTTATGTGTATTTTGTGATGTCCGCTTAGGATAAGAGATTCCTCCGAACTTGCCGATAGATCACGAACGAGACACCAACGGTAGATGCCTTTGTGTGTCGCATATATATATATATATATATATATATATATATATATATATACACACACACACACACACACACACACACACATTGTGGTGTGTCTTATATGAGAATGTCCCTCTTAGGCTAAAGATGTAGACAATGCTTAATGATAATAAAGTCGGGTAAAAAAAATATTGTGACACCCCGACTAATTAAATACCGGGTAGCTACTCCTTTATTAAATTAATTCAAAATGCCAAGTTGGTTCAGTTAATAGCATCACTGTCGAAAACATTTTAATAATTACTAACCACCTAGTATTTAAAAAGTAAGTGCCAAATTTTAAGTTAAGTCTGATTAACATGCAATAAAAGAATAATGGAAGAGTCAACATAATCCATTCACCATACGAAGTAATGAAATAACCAACAATAATAATAAGAAATCCGGAGGAAAACTCCTCGCAACAATCCCAACAAAAGGAAATAATACTACAAGTCTGAATCCTGACTAATTACATGCCAAAAGTCTGAATAACTAAAATAAATGCAAAGTCTCTAAGAGAAATGGGCGACATGCCCTACAACAGATAACTGATAAATATCGAGTCAAGATCGATGAAGCGTCTACAAGCAAAGTCCTGTAACTTCCACAAACAGCTACAGCTCGTCACCTGAATGAGAATCCTATGCATGGTGTCCTTGTGGCTGGGCACCTAAAATGGTTTTTACAAAAATAGATTTGAAAGCAAATGGGTCAGAGCCCGAAAGTGGAAAACATTTTGAAAACAACAAGTGTTTTAATAACATTAAAACATTAAATGCAAAATACATGTTAGGACGTGCACTCACATGAAATTCTCACCTCTCGGCTACATGTGCACTCCTAACGTACATTTCCCATCTAAATGACACATATATCTAACCAAAACGTAATAAGTTCTACCTCTTACTACTCGATTCCCATATTACATTCTAACGTTACCAAAGAATAGAGGGCTTTACTTAAACTCAGATTCTCAATATGTAATACATTTCACTATTGGTTAACCCGTTATGTTTTCTCAAAACAATACTATAATTTTATTCACAATATTAACATGAAAATTCCCATTAATTAAGTGTATATTATTCACGTCATAAATATACAATACAAGCACCCCGAGACTAGCTGCGGTGCACACATACTCTGCTATCCATCCCGGTACATCACGTACATAAGGATCACATATTCCGAATCTCTCAGGAATAGTTCACAGATAACAACATCATAAATAATGGAGGCGAACACAGTCACATCACATGGGTCACGCACATACCTGCGCTCCCACGATCAGCAGACTTATTAACATCCCAATAAGTCCTTCTCTGACCTATGTTCATCGAGGTAACCAGTCTAAATCCGGGCAACACAAGGATTAGAGGGCCCTAAGAGAACGCAAACCTCCCGTGATAGCAAGTATGGTAGGTATGTCATACACATAAAATCAATACATATATTAAGTATGCACACGTCTTAGTAATCACCATAATATATTGGTACATATCTCTTCTCGTACTGACATATAATACTACACCATTTATATGTTCCCGGTTAATATAATTAATTAGGCCGTCAATAGCTCACATCGTAATAGACACTCACGTCCTACTTCATATTTTCCTTTAGGTTCAAACTACACTTCTAGGTTTGACTCCTCATTATATCCCAAACATCCCAAATATCAATTACTCATCAAGGAAAGGCTATCTCTACCTATACACAAGGTTACGGGGCACTCGGGATCAAAACAGGCTAAAAAGCCTAAACTGTCAACTCGTTCGAAGTCTCGTTCGAACGAGGCTGTTCGAACGAGACTTCGTTCGAACGAACTGAGTCTTCTAACGAGATCTCGTTCGAACGAAGTGGGCTTTCTAACGAGATCTCGTTCGAACGATCTTATCGAACGAACTTCACCCTCGTTAGAAGTCAGTGGTCAACTCGTTAGAAGCTCGTTCGAACGAGCTCGTTCGAACGACCTGGGCAGGTCTTCTAACGAGTGGCCAGTTTCAAGCCCAGAATTCCTTATTTCGTTTTTTCCTCTTTTCTTCACTTCTAATCTTCTCTAAACATTAGTCCAACAATATATCAAGGTTTCTAATCGTCTCTAAACATACATAGGTCACCTACTAACGTTTTTGTGGAGATTAAATCATTATAACCATCATCCAAATATCAAATCTCTACATATTTTTGCCCAATTTCAAACACATGAACCCTAGAATTTATAAGTCATCTAGAAGTCTAATTAAATCCGTTTTTGGTTTCATACTAATTGTAATATCATCAGAATAATCATCAACTACAAATCTACATGCAATTTCCTCATCTAGAATGTAATCTCTATTTTCAATTTAATGGGTTTTCCATTTACTCCCAAGAACAAATCATATTTTTAACAATTCCTACACATGGAAGAAACATTCTCTATAAAAACGAAATTAAATCACTTGCCTTAATGGTAACTCTGGATTTGATGACGAATTTGATGAATGGATCTCTCTCCTCTGCAGATTTCTCCTCTCCTCTCTTTCTACAAGCTCTTCTCTAATGGTGGCTATGGAGGCTAGGGTTTTGTCTTAGGAAACTTTCAATAACCTCCGTAGTCTATTTGGGTATTAGTGGGCTTAGTGGGTTAATGCCTAATCTGATATTAATTCCCAATTTTCTTAGCTTTTAATTCCTCAAAATTCAAAATTACCAAACTACCCTTATACGTTGCCGGTATGGCCTAAAAATGCCCCGGAACCCAAACCAAACCCCCGGCTATTGTTTTCTGACTATTTCAACCCTTCCGGACGCGTTGGCGCACTCAAAACGACCATACGGATAATAGAAATAAAAATCATTTTTAATTATCATAATTATATACCATGACGCGACTGTCACACGCGTCTCAACAAAATTTTCAAATTGCCGTATTTCAATCTCACGACAATTTCATAATTCAAAATTCATATATAAACATATATGCACATATAATCAAATACCAACTCGCATCTCGCTAGTATTTTTAATCCGGATTAATTTCCAATTAATACGCATTTAATTTAATTAATTCCATAAAATAAATGTCACAAAAATACGGGGTATTACAAATATGTGAATAATTAAGGACGAAGATGAGTCCTAATGAATAATGTGGCAGACAATTATTAATGAGAAAAATAATTGGGTACTCTAAGAAAGTAGACAATAATTAAATAGAATGAATAATGGGGTAGCCAATTATCAATTAGAATAATAATTTGGTATTCTAAGTGAATGAAACTTATAGTTTAACGGGGTAGACGACAAGTAATATGAGTTGAACCCAACGAATTAATACGAAAACTAGCGTATCCCAAAACAAAATATTATAAACAAACGTATCTCAAATAGTAAATGAACCTTTTTTATTTTGTTTCATTTTCCTCGTATATATAGGTAAAAATTCGGATTAGTCATGTTATTTTTACATTATATTAATTTTGATTTGATAAAAATTTTAAATATTTTTAATTTTACATAAGTTAATCATATCATATCAACTAATAGTCATAAACTATCAAAAAATTTCAACCCCGTCTCATGCTACTCAGCTTACTAAATTTGTGGTACCCAACTTACTAAATTTGAGTGGAGAATTAACCAACTAAAGCTACATTTGAGAAAGAAAAAAAAAAGATTTTTTTCTGTGCGTAGGGTAATTTTCGACGAATTTGTGGGCACTTCAAAATTAATCCATTCGCATCAAACAAAATTTTCGAAACAGGTGTTTAATTATTGGAATCCATAATCTCAAGATGCAACTGTCGAAATTCGAACATGAGTGTCTAAATTTACAATTACTCCCGGCTATCATCTTGAACAATGGAAAAAAAATGTTGATTGGTGCATTTAAAATTCACGAACAAGAACAAAAGGAAGGACAATAAAAGAGTGCCTTGTTTGCAGTGCTCGGTTTAAAAATACATTATCTTTATATGATGGTACTTTGCATAATTATTTTTAAAAAAATAAAAAACGCAATTTAATAGATCATGAAAAACATCATATCACACAAAGCAAGATTCTTTTTAGCCATTATCTGATCTTTGACCAGACCTAATCATTTGAAATTATGACGAGAGAAGAAGTTTGGAATAAAGGAGGTGAGATTTTATTAATGCACTATTTACGTGGACCAAACTGTCATGTTTCGCCTAATGGAAAAATAATTTATGGTTTATTTGAGGCCAATAAATATGTATTTTTATAATTAAAATAATATTTTTCAAATACTCTGAAAAAAATAATATAACATCCTAAAATATTATAGTTTCTCCAAATCTCTAACTTTGCACTCTAAAGCCCCGTTTGATTTGTAATTATAATTTTATTTTCTATGTTTAAATACAATTCTGATAAAAATTTGCGTTTGGTAATAAGTTTTTAAACACTGGAATATAATATTTATGTGTTATAATCAAGTTTTTCAGAAAACAAATTCATGGTGTTTTATAACTTTTGTTTTCTATTTATTAACTCAGAATTATTTATTCTTAATATTTTAATGCATTTATACCTTAATATATAATATACATACATAATACATTAATATGTATGTAATTCTTATAATTAAAAAATATATATGTGCATGTACTCAAAATAAGGTATGGAATAATATAAAGTTAAATAATATTATTAATAGATATATAATACTTATATATAGTTTTATACATGTATTATTAATGTATGAAATAATATAAAATATACATATAGCACATATGTATTAAAAAATAATATCAATTCATGTATGTAAATAATTTTATAGTGAATTATACATGCGATAATATAATATATATATATATACATGTTTGTCAATTTTTCAAAAACGGTATTTAAAAATAAGTTTATCAAACGCACACTAATAATTATAAACACAAAAAACTGAATTTTAAAACTATATTTAAAAACAACGTTTAAATCGAGTTTTCTAAATATGAAACCAAACGGCGCTAAATATCTTTCCCATCAACTTAAATACTCTCTTCTCCTTTCACATGGTCTCGACTTCAAATTAAAAATAATGGCGAGTATAAAATCTTCTTTCTAGTGAATTATTTCAACATCTCTCTCTCTCTCTCTCTAAGAGATAGGCAGGCTCCTGTGCACACTAAGTTTGTATAGTACTGGCGCACACCAATTTTTTTAAAGCATTAAAAAAAAATTGACTTTATTTTTTTATGTGATATTTAAACATTTCAACGAACCCGTGTAAAAAAATCAACTCAAAATTTTTTTTTCACTATTTTTAAAAAATTGGTCAAACTTTCGCAGCTTTTAAAGTGCTTAAAAGTAGCAAAAGTTTTACCAGTTTTTTAAAAATAGTAAGAAAAAAAATTTGAACTGATTTTTTTTACATGGATCCGTTGAAATGTTTAAATATCATACAAAAAAATCAACTAAAAAATAGTTTTTTTTACTATTTAAAAAAAATGATGTACAAACTTAGTGTGCACATGAGCGTGGCGCTCGCTCTCTCTCTCTCTCTCTCTCTCTCTCTATATATATATATATATATATATATATATATATACACACAAAAAGTCTCATGTAAGGAGTCCTTATGTTATAGATCCCGGTACATACTATTTTTTTAAGGATCAAATACCAAAAAGTCCCTCAAACATTTTTTAATACGCATTTAGTCCACGTCTTTTATTTTGTACCAAAAAACCCCTTATTCTCTTATCTTTAAAGGTCCGCGCCAGTGGCATGGTAAAATCTTTTTGGCATGGTGAATGACTTTTTGGTGCAAAATAAAAAAGCTTGGACTAAGCATGTATTAAAAAAAGTTCCAGAGACTATTTGGTATATGCCCCTTTTTTTA
This sequence comes from Sambucus nigra, assembly GCA_949130495.1. Lineage (NCBI taxonomy): Eukaryota > Viridiplantae > Streptophyta > Magnoliopsida > Dipsacales > Adoxaceae > Sambucus > Sambucus nigra. The sequence continues at coordinate 446,853,615 of OX422210.1, read as the reverse complement.
AATTGTAAAAAAATGAATTTTTTGATGAAACTTTATAGACATGATCTCCACGGTGAGAAGATAATCTCCAATTGTTTTTATAAAAAAATTCAATAAAAAAACTCGTTGAGATGGGGTGTCAAAAAATGGTATAAATATACATTTTTACCGTTGAAAGTTTGGATTGGCGCCAGTCACTTGATTGATTGAATTTTTTGATGAAACTTCAGGGGTATGACCTTCTCACTGTCAAGATCATATCCATTAAGTTTCATCAAAAAATTCAATCAAAAAGTGGGTGGGATGATCCTCAAAATTTCAATGCTCGAAAATGCATATTCATACCATTTTTTACATATCACCTCATCTTAACGGTTTTATTATTGAATTTTTTGATGAAAAAAATTGGAGATGATCTTCTCACAGTAAAAATCATATTTATGATGTTTCATAAAAAAATTCATTTTTGTACTATTTTAAAAAAATGGTATATACCGAGATCTGAATTATAAAAAGTCATTACATGAGGAGGCCTCTATATATATGTACACACACGCTTGCGCTCAATGCTTATCAAATTAATTTGTTGTTTGAAAGTTTAACATTATATAAATTTTTACTTTTCAAATGTATTTTATAAGAATGACAAATATTTTTAATACAAAAAAGGCATTAAGATCTTTATTTTTTATGATTACTATTCATGGACAATTTTACAATTTCACATAGTATTATATGCTATTTTTAGAGGCACAATCATTACATTGGAACATATTAAAAAAGAAAGTATGGATATTTGTTTTAGCCGAATAAGTGTATATCAATCTTACGTGAGTAGAAAATTTTAATTAATATTTAAAATAAAAATTCAAGCATTTATTGATTAAGATTCAACAAATAGGATTAGAATCTAACAGGACATGTGACATACAAGAGGCATTGATAATATAATAGATTAATTACATTGAAACCCATTGAACTTTTACTCTATCATTACTTTTAGTGACTAAATCCCCCAACTTTAAATACAAAGATCAATTATTAAAAAGTTCTTCAAATATTTTTTATTATACATTTAGTTTATATTTTTTATTTTGTGCACTAAAAAATTCTTTATTCTTTTACCTTTAAAGAACCGTACTAGCGGCATGGTAAAAGACTTTTTAGTGCAAAATAAAAAGACTTGAAGTATACATATATTAAAAGAAGTTCAATGAACTATTTGGTATATACCCCTAAAAACAAATCACTTTATTTTCAAACTCTAATGGTGTTTAATTTTTAAAGGAAAAATTATTTATGCGCATGAGGGCGTTTTGTATGAAAAATATCGTTACGTGGACTTGTCTACTTTTACGTCAAAACTCAAAACCTTAATGCCACTAGAGCTTTGGGGTATATTGATCCTTTTAAAACACTTCAATGTGTTGGTGTGAAAATTGAAGTATGGTTGGCGAAGGAAAAATAAAAAAAATATTGAGAGGTCAAAGTTTAGTTATTCAGAAAGCAATCTTGACGAGAATGATGAATGGTTAATAACTGTTAGTATGAGAGAAATCATTAAAACGATAAAAGGAAGTGTTTGATGATAATGTCTCATACCATAAAACAAAATTACATTTTTCTCAGCAATAATTATTATTTTCTTTTCCTTGTCTTTTTTTTTAAAAAAAAAATATTTGTAATTTATGAATAAGTTATTATAGATTAATAACTTTTAACTTCATTGAGCACTCTGAAAGCTTTTCATATTAGTTTTCATTGTACTTTCTTGTAGCTTATATTCTTATTTATTTTGTTTTAAGTATATTTTTGTTTGCCTTTTGTTTATGTATGTTTAATTTGCCTTTGTTTTAGTAATACCCTAATTATTTGAATTTTATATACTGTAACAATTTTTTTGCCACTATATACTTTGTAACATTAAACTTTTGTTTAATGCACTTAAATTTATACATTGACATTCGTTCCACAAACGAGTGACTTTCTCCTAAAGGAAGAAAATTAAGATCATTCACACTGAGACAACGTAAAACTTTACATTGTTGGATACAGAATGAGACAAAATAAACAAATATAAAAAAACAGGGCCGATAGATTTTCCCCGCCAAGGATATAGGCCAAAACTAGTCGGTAAACATTTATTTGTCAAGTAGATATATATGCTAATCCAATCATTAAACATTAAATATAAATTACAAATCCAACCGTTGGTGAATATATATTTTCTTTATTCATCAAATTTGGAGGAGAGATTATTTATCACGTAGAATAACTAAGTCGATAATAATTTATGGTTGAATTTCGTGAGTCTCGTCTATTCATAATGTATTAACAATGTACATTTACACATTCTATACATATTTTGAAGAGGAGCGAAAAATTCATTGTTTCTTACCATTAGGAGAAGAAAACATGAAAATGTTAAGGGTCCGTTTGGTTCGTGGTAAAATATTTTTAATCGTGTTAAAAAATAATTCAATTAGGTAAAATATGTGTTTGGTATGGTTAAATAAAATGAATAAGGTGAAGAGTGAAGTGAAGCTTTAATCATTTTAAACTATGGGTAAAGTGAATAATTTAACGGGTGAAAACAATGAAATTTGTCATATTACCAGAGTAACCTTTCTTATTTCCACTTACAACTATCACACAATCATTAGACATTCATTTCTCCCTCTCAAGTAACATGATCATAAAATATTCATTTTTTTTTTAAATAATTTTTTTAAAAAAATATTATTTTTAATTTATTTATTTTTATTTATAAAATAAATTAAACAAAAAAATAAATAAAAATATATAAAATATTATAAATTAAATAAATAAGAAATTAAAAAATAATTAAATTTAAAGAAAAATTAAAAAAATAAATGAATGAATATTTGTTTGGTGCAAGGTAATGTGTTCGAATTTTTTTTACTAATTGGGTTGGTTTCATAGTTGTGAACTGTTTTTCATAGTTGGGACTGTTTTTTTTTTTTAATTCTTTTAATTGAGACTCTTTTTTTCATAGTTGGAGTCTTTATTTTAATTGGGACTTTTTTTTTTAAATGGGGCCTTTTTTTTAATGTTGAAAAATATTTTTTTTATTAATTGGGAACCGTTTTTTTCCATAGTTGGGGCTTTTTTTTTTTTAATTTGGACTGTTTTTTCATTGTTGAGAGCTGTTTTTTTAATTGTGAACTACTGTTTTTATAGTTGTGCTTTTATAGTTGAGGCTCTTTTTTTTAATTGGGGCTGTTTTTTACAATTGACAGCTTTTTTTTATTGTTGAAAACCTTTTTTTTTTTTAAATTGGGATTGTTTTCTTTTTCAATTTTGACTGTTTTTTTAGTTGGGACTGTTTTTTTAAACATTTTATACTTATTAGTTTTGCATAGCCAAATATGACTAATTATGGGTGGGTGGGTGGGGGAGTGGGGGGTGGGTGGAGAATTGTGTCAAACTCAAGTTTGAGGTTAATGAATATTTTTTAATGGCCATGATACTTGTGTGATAAAAATTAAACAATTAAATATAAATATTTGGGATCTTAAATATTTAGTCCTATTTATAATGATTTTTTTGTCACCACTTTCATATTTTTATTTTTTTAATTGTTGGTCATATATGTGACAAGTGTCATTGTCTACAAAAAGAATGATGGTGGTTACAGGGAAGTTATAGGCGATTGTGGATGGTTATGGGACTTTTTATAATTCTAAAAATACATGGGAGTGGAACCTAAATACATCTTTGTAGATAGGACTAAAGCCAAAAAATCTATAAATATTTTTATGTACATTTAAAGTATGAGAGTAATATAATTATTTTATTTTTTTTACTATATTGCTCTTAACCATCAAAATAATAAATGATTAAAAAGTTAAAATTTTTACATAGTAAAAAATGATCGTCCATCCAAATGAAGATGGTAAATATAAAATCATCAAGTTAATCATTCAATTTTTTATAATATAATAAAAAATATTTTAAAACGAATCAAACGTACCTTAAATATGGGCGTCTCTCGGTGTGAATGACTTACTCTAACGGTGTAATGTTATACGGAAAATGATATTGTGACTTAATTTTTTATCGAAAGTGGAATTACCGAATGAGGTGGCGGATTTCTATTGGTTCTTTTGTGGGGTCCACGCCAGTAGCATCAGAGAATAAACCAATAACACGCCGCCACGTGTATTTTCGATCAAAAATTATGTCAAAAATTAAGTTACAATAGAAGGACTCAATGTTATAGAGGGCCTTGCGCTTTCGGATGGGGAGTCATCATGTCAACCTTTTTACACAAACCGAATAAGCCAGTGAAACGAAACATTAAGTAGAAGAGATTTTTTGGGAAATTATTAGCAGAATCCCTCCAAAATAATATTGTTAAATCTCCAAGTACCTGAAAATATATATCATTACCTTAACTTAATATTATATGAGAGTTGATAATGTTTAAGTTGTTAACATGTGTTTTTAAAATGCACTTTAACAGTGACCCAAACATAATGTTTTGTCATTATACCAAAGTTACGAAGTATCATGAAAAGATTTTCGTTTTGTCTCCCCATGAACAGACAACCACTCGTGTTTCAAGGACCCTCTTATGATAGCATGACAACTACGAAATATGATGGGTTCCTGTTTTGACTTAGTGATACGCGAAACTATACTGAACTCACTATAATTTATTAAACTTTGGTTGCTTTCAATTATCTACGTTTAACAAGTATGGGACAATTCTGGTATGCAATCGATTTTGTAATTTTTAAAGGCACATTAGCTAATTATTTAAAAATTTATTTATTTATATCAATAGAACTTATAATATTATTGATATCTTGAATTCATAATTTTTTATATAATTAATGATAAGTTCAATATTTATTAATGTAGATACAGTTATATTTTTTAACTAGCATGATCTAAATTATATTTTTCAATTTTACCATATGAGATAATGTGGTAATTATAGATAATATAATTACGTTTTGCAAAAAAATTAGACTTAACCCCGCATGCATGTCCATGACCAAAAAGAAAACAAAAAAAAGGGGAATGGGAAACACAAACTATCTCCCACTTTATCAATTAAGAACCCTCAAACAAAAAAATAAAACTATCAACCGATCTATTAATTAAAAAAATGATAGCTTCCTTTGGTGGCAATGTAAGACATGTGATGATCCACATGAAGTATTGGATTGAACAGATTGAAACAAATCCGTAATCTGATAAAACGCAATTAGATATAAACCTTTGGATTGAAATCCACTTGATGAAATTGCTCACATCCTAGAACTTTTTATCCCACACAACTAGATCTCTAAAAATCTAATAATACACTAAGACGATGTTCTAAAAGTGGGACTCAAGTCCCATGTAAAGCCCTAATAAATGAAAATCTATACGTAGCTAAGAACTCAAATGAACCTTTGAACATACTTTGATCCAATAGAATCTGAACCAAAACATCCCGATGATGCCAAAACATAGATCTTTCTCTATAGTTGAAGAACTACAGCAAATTCAGATTTAATGAAAATTCAATCCAATAAATCATTGAACTGACAATACTTGTAATCATTCATTCACAATTGAATCAATCCAAAAAACAAACACGGATCTATGAAAAATATCCATCCGAAACAAACCCACGAAATCTTGAAATCTAATCAAGAATAAATCCCAAAGATGAGTTGGAATTAAGAAAAAGGGAAGGCAAGGACGGCCAATCATAGAAAAACTTAGGATCACCTCCAAATTTTCCTTCTCTTTCTCTCTCTAGGGCTACATCTCTCTAAGTTGTTGTTGGCTCTTTGACACCGTCAAATTTAAATGAAGATACTGAGAAGATGAAACAATCACATGATAGAATATAAACAATTAGAGAAAATGATATAAATGATTTGCATTTAATACAAAGAGAAAGGGAGAGATATGGTCGGCAAGGGGATAGATTAGGGTGAGGCCAAAATTAATTGTTGTGTTTAGACTACAGTTTTATATATACTAGCACGTAACCCTCACGATGTTTGGGCACATACAATATTTCTACCCTATTTTGATACATAAATGTGGTAAACTACACATATACCATCCCAATTTTCATGTGATATTTTCATAGGCTTGAGCAAAATAACCAACAAATAAAGATTAAAATAATACCATTTAAAAATAAAAAAATTTGCATATAAAAATTCTGCGACTATGAAGCTTTACTACATTCAACGTAATGACTTTCACATATTAGAGAGTAAACTAAAAAAATTAAAATAATAGAAAAATAGTCGTTTTATTATTTTCAATTTATCATCCATTTATGATTTTTTTGTACTGAATTTATGGAGTAACAACATCAACACACCTTACATCTAAGATTACACACCTCTAATTAGAGCAACTACATACCTTTTAAAAATAGCATTACGAAATAATTAGGTAGTTTTAACATTAGAAAAGATATCTAGATAAAATTTACTATTTAAAATCTAATTTTAAACTTTTGGACCCATTTTATCAAACACCACATGTGCCATATAAATTTACAACTCATATTCTTTTTTTTTCAAAACCACATACAGCAGGAACTATAGTATATTATCTTAAACTTTTTATAAAGATATAGACTTGATCGGTGGTTTAAAATGATGCAAACTTCCAGTATCTTTTTCTATGCAGATCTAGTCGTTGATTCCATCACAAACAACTTATTAGTTGAGCTCTCCTCTTCACCAACTCTTAATTTGTCGATAGACGATAACTCCGACACTGACGATAACCAACCTGAGCCGTGTATTTGAAGAAAGAAAGCATATGCTGAAGAATTTTTTAAAATGCTTCACCATGGTTGTCATTAGCACTGAACTATCACACTAACCAAATCGTGAAAGAAATTGTAGTGAAGCTTGGTGGTTGATGAAGTCAATTCTTTTTGAGCTTCGATCTAGCAATCTTTAATTTGGGCCGAATAGTTGGTGTGGTGGGTGCTTGGCAGGGAGGTCACAAAAGCTCAATTTGGTCAGGTGGTTAATGATAGAAATCTAGAGTCGGTGATGATGTCCCTCAACTTCACTTCCCGACGTACCGGAAAAGAGGTCGAACTGGTGGGAACTTTTGGTTTTTTATCGATTTGGGCATAGTAACCGAATGCAACTGGGTTTTATTTCATATTTTTTATCAACCCTTTGATTTATAACTTACGGTGGGGAGAGAGAGAGAGAGAGAGAGAGAGAGAGAGTGGAATAAGTGGACTTTAAAAGGTGAGGAGAAAGTGTATGAAATAAATAAGCAAGAAGGAGGAGATGAAAGGACAAAAAATATGGAAATAGGGAGTGATTTGAGAAGCGAAAAAAATAAGACGTGGGAGAAGGTAAAGGGGTGCAGACAGAGGCGTACAGGGTGCCAACTTTGGGGAGTTAAAATGCATTAAATGATATTAAAACCTCTAATACTATCGTATTAGAGGTATATATATATATATATATATATATATATCACTGTTCTAAAAAACCCGCCTAGGCTTGAGGCTTGGGAGAAACGCCCCGCCTTATGATTTTGACGCCTTATGCTTGGTAAACCCCTTATGGCGTACTTTTTCTCTAAAAACAACAATGCTTTAGTGAAACGATATCGCCTTTTAAAGATTTTTTACAAACCGGACCATTATCTCATCCAAAATAATCAAATGGTATTTTTATTTGCAAATATTTAGACATATTTTTATGATATGTAAAATTTTAGTATTTTAATAGCCTTGTTATGGTTAAAAAATATTAAAATATATTAAAAAGACCTAAACGCCTTTTCACTCCTTTTTACGCCAAGGCTCGCCTAGGCTTCTAAGGCTTAAGCCTTGACCTCCACGCCTCGATCATGCCCCGCGTTTTTTAGAATCTTGATATATATATATATATATATATATATATATATATAGGGAAAAGATCAAGTGAGGTCCCAGTTTGAGGACCCTGAATGAGGTCCAATTTTTTAAAAATAGTAAAACAAATATTTTTAGGCTGCTTTTTTTTATGGTTTTTAAACATTTCAGTATGCCCATAAAAAATAATCAACTCAAAATGAATTTTTTTGGTATTTAAAAAAAATCGGTCAAACTGTGTCAATTTTTAAGTTGTTTTTAAGTTGTTAAAAACTGACAAACTTTGACCGATTTTTTTAAAATAATAAAAAAATATATTTTGAGATGATTATTTTTTTATAATCCTACTGAAATGTTTAAAAACCATAGAAAAAAATCAGCTCCAAAATATTTTTTTTACTATTTTAAAAAATTGGACCTCATTCAAGTTCCTCAAACTAGGAGACCTCACTTGATCCTCTCTCTCTCTCTCTCTCTCTCTCTCTGTATATATATATATATATATATATATATATATATATATATATATATATATACACTTATAATTTGTAACTGTATTCATCATTTTAATCTATCTATGTATATTGGTGTAACTGTATCTATATTAATAATTGTAACACATGCAAACTATTGAAAAGTCTAAAAAAACTATGTTCTTAATGTTAATTAAGGTAGAATTAAGGGATTTTTCACTGTCTTTCCTTTTTTAAATTAATATGGATGAACAAATACTAAAATATGCATTTACAAATTATCTAAAAATAAAGTGAACATTCATTAGCTAATTACACACATATGAAATTCATCATAAATTCTACTCAATGTGAGGTGCAATTGAAGAATTTTGTTCAAGTATTAATGAGAGTGCACACGAACTAATAGATCAATTTATTTAATTAAATGACCCAACACACAAATTCAAATTTTAATATTCAATTAATTATGTGTGTGTGCGAATTATGTCCAATCACCAATTTGTAACTTCAGTCCAAACATACAAAAATAAACGAGGTGAGGAAAAATCCCACGGTAGGGAAAAACATGTATTCAACACTATTGGATGTTTATGAATACAAACAACTTACAAGACACTTAGCTACATAAGCTAGACATATAGATCTTTAGAAACTCCGACAAATATGACCCAGCACTAGAGTCATCCACAGATAGCGATCTACCCTCGGTGCCCACTGATTCAGCCTGCTTTTTCATTTCTTCAGTAGTGAAATTTCGTTTCATAAAATCAGCCGTAGAGAAAAGTCTTTATAAGAGTGTATCATAAAAAACCTTCTTGATATAGGTAAAAGTGATCTTGAATATATCCCGAGGGATAGGAATATGATATGAGGTATTTGACCACAAAAAGAGAACTCAAAAGGTGTTTTCCTTTATTAAAAAGAGTTGTTAAGATATCTAATCCCATTCAGCCTTTTTATAAGAAAGAGAGATAAAAATGATAAACACAAAAGATAATGGGTTGATAATCTTTAAAAATAAATAAAAACTACTTCGATTGGTCGAACGAAGGGGCAGGTCGGTCTAATGACTGCCTTTTTTCATTCGAACGACTTCAAACAAAAACTTCTAACGAGATTACATCGAAAACAAAAGAGGATCTCATTTAAAACAACATTAAACTCGTTCAAACGACCTCTTTGATCGAGATATCAGTATGACCCAAAAGTAAATCTCGTTCGAATGCTGGAGAACTCCATTCAAACAAAGTTTAAAATTTTGAAAATATTGTCTTAAAAAATTCCAAGTTCCATTTAACAAAATATTGCCTCATAAAAAATATCCAATCTACAGAACATACTTCGAACCTTTTTAGCACACCAAACACATACTTCTTCCATGATTATTGAGATGACCATGTTTTGCTTTCTTTGATGGTCTTCAACATAGTCTTCGAGTATCGAGAACTAGTGACATTGTTGTGATTAGGTGTCATGTTTGTGTAATGGGATATTCCAAACCAAAATAAGTAAATAAAATAAGCAATCATAAATTTTGCTCTTATAATTATCCTCCTTTGACTATTCTGGTACAAAACACCATCCTAAGCCAAATTGAATACTATGACCTAATATAATAATCAACCCTCCCAAAATATAAATGAAAATTGACTAAAATTTTTGCAAGTCTTCAATCCTGAAACTGGATCTTTCCTTTGGCAAACATTGTCTTCATCCTGTGTGGATCGAAACGGTCATCATCCAAGTGAAACATCCTACTCACATGAGGCAAATAGAGATACCCTGATGTATAGAGTTTCAAAAGAAATAAAAACTCCCCATCAATCCGTTCTCCCCCGTTTTGTCTTGTAATAGACAAAGGATTCGAAACTGGGCATGAAATGTCGGCATCACATAAAGAAGTAAGATATCAACACAAGTATATTCAAGTAAGCATATGCGATGATAATCTCAAAGGCAATCCAAAAGATAGAGTCCCGAAGTTAGTTGCCTTTTTTTTTTAAAATAAATAAATAAAAGGTTTAAAATATATAAAGGACACCACACCATGGAATAACATAAAAATATCTAAATTGTGAAAATAGAATGTAGGGTGTGAATATTTTTCACATGTAAATCAACATAAATAGTCATAACATATGTGCACCAAGTTTTGAGATAACACTAATGAAAGAGCTCAACGTCTACCTTGGGTGTAAAAATAGTTATCTCAAGCAAAATTAACTTAACTTAATCAACAAGTCATGAACAAAAATGATTCTCACACCAATGATGCTAAACTATGTAATGTTTTTTCGAGACATTTGGTTGTGTAAACCCATTGATTTTCATAGCCCAATTCATTTCTTAACATATAATAAAAAATTTTGAAAAAAATATATAAATCCGGGCAATGGTTCTTACAAGCACAACTTTATCTCTTTTTACATTTGGTTCGTTATAAAGCAAAATTGAGATGAGAACATCGTATTCGACAAGTGAAAAGTAAGCGCAATGTTCAAAAAGTTCGTGCACATGCGCATTAAAGGTGATTAGGAGTCAAACATGTAGAAAGTAATCATCAAATATCAACATAATGAATCCACCCATTATCAAGTACACTAGACGTCATGTGTCAAAACACTATGAAAAAGTCACTTGGAAAATGGAATGAATGGGTGATTCGAACATCTTAAATGCTTATCCATATATAGTGGCAAAAAAATACAAAACTCTTTTTGTCTTTTTCAAAAATTTTATCAAAAATAAAATCTTTTTGCCTTATTTTTTATAAAAATCCAAAATCTTTTTGGATTTTTCAGAAAAACAAAACACTTTTTGGATTTTTCTAAAAATATCAAAATGAAAAATATATATACAAGATATCACACTGATAATACAATATAACAATAGGAATACGAGATATAATCATGATAAGCATCCTACACTAGATAAAATATCAAAACTCGATCAAGAATGCAAATACCTAAAGATTTCTTAAGATCCTAAAATCAAAATGCATGTAAATGTTTCGTGAATATATCGGCTAACTGACGATCGGTGCTCGCAAAGCTCAAGGAGAAGACCTTTTCCTCAATTAGGTTATGTATAAAATGGTTTTTTATCCTTGTGTGCTTTCTGCACGAATGTTGGAAAGGATTACAATCAATACGGATCGCCCTCATATTATCACAAGAAATAGTTATTGTGACTCGTGAAATACCACAATCCTCTAATATATGCTACATTCATAAGAGTTGCGTGCAACAACTCCCCGCGATAATATCCTCAACCTCCGTCGTGGACAAAGTTATGGAGTTTTGCTTCTTACTCAACTAAAATACAATAGCACTCCCAAAATAAAAACACCCACTCGAAGTGCTCTGACAACTATCTACATCCCCAACCCAATCGAAATCCGAATAGGCGGACAATCGTTCATCGGTATCAAAGGAATATAAAATACCATATGAAAGAGTTTCACTCACGTATTTGATGATACGTTTAAGAGTGTAAAAGTGTGACTCTTTTCGAGACACCTAGTATCGTGCACAGACTCTAACACTGAAGGCAATATTGAGGCGAATAGCGATCAAGTAAAGGATACTAGATATCGTATTACGATAAAGGGTTTGATCTATGTCCTTACCTAAAGCATATTTGCTAAGCTTTGTCGTGGTACTTATAGGGATGCATGAGTTCTTAGTAGCATCTAGATCAAACTTCTTCACAAAGTCTTTTGCATATTTGGATTGAGATATGGATATCCCATCCTCAAGATGACAAACTTGGATACCTAGGAAGAACGTAAGCTCACCTACTATACCTATCTCAAACTTACTCTTTATCTCCTCCTCAAAGGTGTGAGCATGACGGGAGCACGTGGATCTAAAGACTATGTCGTCAACATAGAATTAGGTAAGAAAAATAGCACCACTCCCTCTCCTCATAAATAACTTCGTATACACTCCCCCTCTCTGGAAGCCACGGGCTAAGAGATAAGAAGTGATACTCCCGTACTAAGCACGGGGTGCTTACTTCAAACCATACAAGGCCTTCTTAAGATAATAGACGTGTACTGAATGCTTAGGGTTTTCAAGCCCTTTTAGTTGTTCCTCGTAGACCTCATTCGGTAGAACGCCATTAAGAAAAGAACTATTGACATCCATTGAATATAACTTAAAGCACAGATGACATGCTATGACAAGTATAAAGTGGACAGACTCAAGCCTAGTAACAAGAGAGAATGTATCATCAGAGTTTACACCCACAATTTGTGTGTAGCCTTGAGTGACCAACCTAGACTTATAGGGAACTATTGTACCATTTTCATCCATCTTATTCTTGTAGACCCACGTCATACCTATCACATTATACTCGCTAGGTTGGGGGACTATAATTCCCCGACTCGAATTTGTGTGTTACTTGTAGTCAACCCGGTCTGACCCAAGAGTTAGGTGTGAAGTGCAATGAAGCAACTATTTAATGTTGCTAATTCAATTTTATTTTAATTAGAATTTCACTTACTTAGAATGCGATTTCGACTTCAAGTCAATCTACATGAGGGACCCATGGGGAGCACCCCCGAATCTAAGCATACAAAGCTACTAATGTAAAAAAAAGAGTTCTTACTTGTATAACGCTATCAAAATATGAAATTGCAACCAATCTTCCTGTGACACCCTGCCTATTTTGACCACTAGTGATCATCTCTTTATCAAAATAAACAGGAATGTCATTTGGTTCATTCTTAGCATCACTGTCAAAACTTTCTAAATTACTAACCACCTACGTTAAATTAAGTCAGTGCCAAATTTTATCTTTCGTAACATATAACATCATTCAAAAATTTAAATAATATAACTCAACCATTCACACAATTAATATAAGTCTAAATCATCACGAGATAAATAGATAGAAATAAATATCGAGTAAACCATGGTTTCAAAGTAATATCCAAACCATAAGTCTATGAAAATAAAATCAGATCCCAATACATAGTCTGATAAATAAAAATAAAAGAATGTAGCAACTGAAGGGGCAGCATGTCTAACTAAAAGACTGAATCATAAATTCTAATCTGGGAATGAATAACTGAAGCGTCTAAGCAACTCCTACAAGCCTCCACAAATGCTACAGCTATGCATCCCTAGAATGAGCATCAAGCTTGGCGCCCTTGTTACTGGACATCTAAAAATATTTTAGAACATAGATTTGACATGGGTCAGAACCCAAGACCTTTGAAAAATATTTTGCAAGTATTTAAATTGCGATTATAAAAGCAGTTATTAGATACACACGTAAGTCCATCATACACTCCCTTGAGTTCCTCACCTATCATCTATAGTGCATACCTAACATCTCCTATTTTACCCACCAAGCCTCCTACCCAGCTTATCTAGGCCTAAGTATCTAACTAACCACACTAGGTTGAGATCCCCCGTACCGTCCGTACGATCTTCTACCGTTAAGTCAATAATTTATTTTATCACATCAATTATTTATGTTTCCTCGCACTCAAATTACTTTTAAATATACACTATCTATCTTTTGTACCATCACACATAAGTAGAATATCCACACTTGTATATACATGTCACACTATAATATATATACAACTATAGCATCTCTCGGAATGACTACCGCGATACAGGCATACTCTTTTATCAAGTCCATGTACCTCTCATACCAAATCAGGGACTACCGGTTCAGAATGTATTCTCAAACCATAAATCAAACAACACACGATGGAGGCGAACATAGTTCTAAGCCTTTGGAAAATGCACATACCTAATGTACCCAAATAACCCGTCAGTCCCACTAATACACAACACATAGTTAACCGCCCTAAGTTCTATGTTTCGGGGCATACATCCAGACCTCACTGAAATTGCCAAGGTGGGATCGCCCTTTGCGCGGAACCTCCCGTGATAGCAAACAGTGTAGGTTTGTTCACACACATAACCAATCACATAATAGGTATTCATACAACATATATATAACATCAATATATGTATACACACAACCTATAATATATCCCATACATAGTATTTATATCTCTAGAATACTCACGTACTAATAATTTACATATTATTATTCTCATATTTTCCAAGTATCACTCACTACCCGAAGGGTCCCAATTATCCCTTAAGTTATTTCAGTAGTTTACACCGCACTATACTACTTGTATTTTCCTTAGGTCATGGTTTACTCTTCCCGTTATCCAATTTGTAAATTCTCGAAACACATCTCAATCGGTTGACTATCGTCAGTCTAAATCCCAAGATTTCCCTCATTAAGATTAACCAAGCCTTTACTATAAGTCTATTGACCTTCTCTAAGTCTTTGTACCATTTCCAAACTATCACTAAAGTTTCTCGTAAGTTATTTCTTAAGGAAATCTAACATAAAAGCCAAAACTCATTAAAACTGGGCAGCCGAATCGATTCGGTAGGGATTCCGAATCGATTCGCCCACTGAATCGATTCACACCTGACTGTATCATCTTCTTCATTATTGTTACGTGTTTACACCATTAAAAATTTATAAAAACTCCATAATCCTTCCCTAAATTCCCATCCAACATGCTCAAACATTAAATATACATGTAGGGACAATTTTTAATGTAAATAACACATCAAGACTACAAGAAATCTACCCAAGAATAGACCAAAATCTATATTTCATCAAAACCCAAGTTTATGTGTTCTTCATATATTTACATCAATTAGCCCAGATTTCTTTCATGTTAATCAACCCATATCCACTGATTTCTTGTTATCTACGTACATGGATTTGTTCTACATAAATTCCTACTCCAAATCATGAATTTTACCCACCCAAATCCCAAGAATCATCATTTAAATCATAAAATTTAAACCCCACTCTACAAGGGTAATATAACATGCTCAAAGTAGTGCAAGATTAACACTTGCCTTGATCAAGTATGCCTGATTTATGTTCTGAGATGGTGAGAATGTCATTTCCTTGCTCCGATCTTAAATCCAACAACGTTTGTGGTGTGAAACGGTATGGAATGGACTAAGTCTCTTCTCCTTTTCCTTTCCTATGACATACTCTCTTTGTCAAATTTTGTAACCCTAGCCCACAACTCAAAGGGGCTGATATAAAACTCTAATTTTTAGAGTTCCTTCTACCCTAGATTCCTAAATGACCGAAATGCCCTTACGTGGTGTCGAGTTGGTCTAGAATCACCCCAGGACCCAAACAATACACTCGTGTATACTATTCTTACTATTTCGATCCATTCGGAAACAACCATGACCTCAAAATTTCCATCTGAGTCACTCTATGTAAATTCCTATCTCGATCTCAATATAGTCTATACACGACTCCCGGTTGAGATATAACATAGTCACGTCGATATCACTCGCTACAACATATAATAATTATCACAAGTTATTTACTATTCCCTTTGTAAATTTATTTCGTAAATGTTAATCTTTATCTCTCCTGATTAATATTTTAATAAACACATAATATTTAATACCATTAAATTATGTCACAAGTGTAATTTAAAATACCCTGATAATTAAATTTTAAATACTTTGAAATACAGGGTGTTACACTACCGTAACAAAATGAGGCGATGAGTTGAATGCTCAGTGAAAAATATGCCAAATGCAATATAGAATCAAACGATAGAAAGAAGTCTCCAACACATTATACCTACGTACACATGCAACTACCTTGTATATGGATGAACATACCAATACATATACTTAATGCATGAAACAATTTTACTTTTGAAAACCTTATTTATCCCGATTAATTCACCTTAATCTTATAAAAGACTTATTTTTCTCATTTTGACATTTCTCACTTTATTTAACGCACACGCTTAAATACTTGAAACAACTATACTTGGTTTGACCAAAATCCATTCATTTACCAAAATTACCCTTTCATTTTAACCGATCCACATTAGTATTTTCATTGAAAATCACACTTCCAACACATGCAAACACCGTGTTAGATAATACTTATTTAGCCTTTGAAAACCTTTCACAGCACACACTTACGCTAATTATGGGTTTAACCACTTAGGTTACTTAAACACCCCCTTACCCACTTGCTTTACCTTTCCTTTACATTATGGACATTAATCAATTATGTATTTACTTATTCATTTAACCTTTAAGAAAATATTTATTACTTCATTCATGTTAGGTTGTCTTAACAAGTTTTCACCACACAAACCATTTCTTAATATGTTCCTTATTCTTTTAGCTTTATGTTAGAATCTTTTAATAACCACGTACTTTAACGGGCTCCACACTGCTGACGACACCACCGTATGCTTTGATCGGTATTTTGGTCTTTTACCCCAGGGCTTCGGGCCCTCGTTAATTTTTCTGATGTCATCAGAGTTCCTTTTTTATTTGTTTTTAACATTTTTCAAATGTCCACGATATGCCAACTATAGCCTCGTCCAGAATTATGTTACATTGACCAAGGCCGACCATCACCAATCGACCCGAAATAAGGAATTATGACTCAGCCATGGACTCAGTCCGAACTGAATCGTCCTCGACCAGTGGCTCATCACGGGGAATCTCAGCCTCGTCCTAAAAGACCAGTCAACATTCCCTGCTCCATTAGTCCCATGAACTATCACCCTCGTTTTTTACCGTCATCCGAATGACGAAGACCGAAAGAGACAACCTAATAAAATAGGTTTCATTCCCTCAATGGACCACAGATCAGTAACTCGACCTCAACCTTGACAGATGGCCAAGGGAGAACGACTGGCAGAGCGTATTCATTGGGGAATGCGTGAGATGTGCTTGTTTGTTACAGATCCCACATATTCTAAAACCGTAATAATAATATCTCCCTTATACGTGAGGGAATATTTGATCATCGTGACCTATATGTGATGGAGACATCTGGATCCTCCTTATTGGGTAGGAACATTCCACACATGCTTATTACATGCTTGCGGGGTACACTACACCCCCTATGCACTATAAATACTTCTCTTATACATCTTTGTAATGGATTGATCACTGTAAACCCTAGCTGAAGCTGTGTGAAAATCATAGTAGAGAGAGAGAAAGAGCTTGAATGTTCAGTATCCAAAGGCCATTAGTGCCCATTCTTAATGGATTTCTCACACACACTCATATAGTGGAGTAGGCTTAGATAGGATGAACCCCTTATATTCTGTGTTATCTCCCTCTTTGCCTCGTCTCCTTTTATATTTTTATACATGTTTATACTCCATTGTTACATTAGTTTGAGCTTACATATTACATTGATTTGGTGATACCATTTCTGTTATCATCAATCTGGCGCCGTCTGTGGGAATGCAATATATCTTTTTCCTCTTCTTTTTTTAGCTTGTACTCACCAGATTCTTTGGTAGTGATCCATCTCTGCTCAGGTGGGCCTGTATCACTATTAAAAGAGTTACTATTGAGCCTCTCAAGCTTTTCTTCAGATTTTTACTCTTCCAGTTCACCGAAGATATGTCCTCCTATTTGCCTCTAGGTGTTATCCCAAGCTCTAGATAGGCCCCACCCCAGTCAAAAATAGTTGAGGTTGTGGTGGCTCTACATTCATTGGCGGATAGCCAATGGAAGATCCAAGAGCAATTCGTCGCATTCAACCAGAACGTGGTGGTTAGACCTACCGGCGCTAGAGATGAAATGGTAACGCCGGACACTAGTGAAGGCCATATAGATCTAGCGGATAGGGGACCACCCCAGGCCCCACACAAAGAGGGGCCTCCATAATAAAGGCGTAGAGACATGGCCGACCCTAGGCATTTACACCTAGGGAGGCTGGGTCAAGAATGCCATCATGATAAGGACGATCACTGTGATGATGAGGACGATAGAGAATTTTAGGAGCCTTATCAAATATCTAGAGATGATGTGCGTCCAATTCAGCCCAACAGAGGGCATAGCGGTAGGTCGAGCTGAGAATTTAGGCCACGGGCATCAGCTTTAGACATACTAAGCAGAGGGTCGGCCTTTGATAGGCTCGGCCAGCAACAGATGACTTAAGGAAGTGCCTCACCAAATCTCAAAGAATTATCAGTTCCAACGTGGAGGCAGTCATCCTTCCTCCCCCTCCTAATCTCTCCCAAAACCTTATCAATCCTTTGCATCTGTAGAGGGTAATCATACGCAATCCTCAATTTCTTTGAAGGAAGTTAGCAATTTCAAAGGAGAACCGGCTATATTTTTCACTGATGAAGACATAAAGAAGTTAGCAGCTCCTTTCAAGTACTCCCTTGTTGGGAAATTCTCCCATGGCAGGCCTGCGATCAATGATATACGTAAAGTTTTTTCATCTCTGGGATTGAAAGATGCTGTTAATATAGGGTTGATAGATCAAAAGCATATCCTCATACGTTTATTTCATGAAGAAGATTTCCATAGAGTTTGGCTTAGGGAAACATGGTTCATTCATAGATACCCTATGCGTGTTTTCAAATGGTCTCCTGACTTCCATCCTGATGTGGAATCTACTATTGCCCCTATATGGATTAACTTGTCTATTCTTCCCATTCATCTATATAATAAAGAGAGTATATTTTCTATTGCTAATGTCGTAGGTACACCTTTAAAAATAGATCTTGCCACTGCATCTCTCTCCAGACCTAGTTTAGCAAGGATTTGTGTAGAAATTGATCTATGCAAAGAGCATCCATCTAGGGTTTGGATTGGAAACGCTGATAAAGGCACGGGGTATTGGCAGTATATTAAATATGAGGGTATACCTGAGTACTGTCAATTTTGTTTAAAGAAAGGCCATAAAAAAGAAGAATGCTTATTCATAGAAAAGGATGGGGTAAAAATAAATGAAGCCAATGTAATTTTGAAGAAAAAGCAACCAGAAGCAGTCTCTAAAGTGAAGGAAGCCACGAAAGAATGGGTCATCAGGAATTTCAAGAAACCAGCTTAGGCAGTAGAAGAGATACCACCAGTTCCAAAGGATATTCCAAAAAATCAAGATAAGGAGGCAGAGGCTGATATGAGTATGAATAAAGACCTTAATCAAGATACAGCATTAGCAGTAGTGCAGAAGGAAATGAGGACAAGGGATGAAAACATCAAAATATATGCAAATCAGACTATTACTGTAGACAAGCCTATTCATTGTGAGGAATCTGAGATTAGAGAAGAAGGGGAATTGGATGGAGATGTTAATCAAATAGATTATAAATCTAATGAAGGGAATCATGTAGAAGGATTCATTGAAGTGAGGAGGAAAAGTAAACATTTCAAGAAGTATCAGAATAAAATAAATGAAGGAATGCCAGATAAGGAATCAAACTGCAGATCAGTCTCTATGTCACCTACTAGAATTCTTCAAAGGGGAGGTAACCATACTATGAATCTAAGATCCAACTCAAAAACTAATTTTGATGCAATGTCTCAATGATAAGTTTTTTAGTTTGGAATATTAGAGGAATTGTCAAGAAAAGTGCAATGAGGAGAATGAAAAGACTGATTAAGATTCATAAAATCTCAGTGCTGGCTATCTTAGAACCAAAGCATGGGGCAGATGTTATATCAAGCTATATGGTTAGACTGGGATTTCAACTATCCCAAACTAATACTAATAGCAAGATATGGTTATTTGCTAAAGATGATCTCCAATTTTAAGTGGTTGCTAGTATGGATCAAGCTCTAACAGTATCTTGTGTATGTCAGCAGGGGGCAAAGCCAATTTATTGTAGTGCAGTATATGCTAAATGTTCAAAAATTGATAGAAGGGAATTGTGGAAACATCTAACTGATTTAAACATCAATGAGCCTTGGATGGTGTGTGGGGATTTTAACACAGTGGCTTATTCTTGGGAGAAAGCAAGGGGCAATCAAATTGATGCAGCATCTTCTTTGGAATTTTTAGAATTCTTTGCTTCTAATCATTTAGAAGATATGGGTATTCTGGATCTGCCTATACATGGTTCAACAAAAGGGATGGGGATGATAGAATATGGAGTAGGCTGGATAGAGTGGTAGCTAATGTAGACCTTTTGGAATTGGGATTTAAGATTAAAGTATCCCACCTGAACAGATCTGCATCAGACCATGAACCTCTTTTAATTGAGATGAAATCTTCAACAGATTATATTAGAAAGCCCTTCAAATTTATAAACTTTTGGACAAAGATGACTTCTTTTATGGAGGTTGTTCAAAGGAATTGGGATTCTAATTTATCTTCTAATCCAATTTATGCAGTGGCCCTTAATCTCAAAAATCTTAAAACTCATCTGTCAAGATGGAGTAAAGATACCTATGGGGATATATTTCAATCAGTTAAAGATGCAGAAGATAAAGTTCTTGCAGCTGAGATAGCCTATGCAATTGATCCTAGTGAGGAGAATAGAGAGACTTGGGCTAGAGAAGAAGCTGAATATACCAAGAAAAGTGCTTTGGAAGAGGCTTTCTGGAGACACAAGTCTAGGGATAAATGGCTTGAAGAGGGGGACAAAGATACTAGATTCTTACACAATTCAGTTAAGGCTAGTAGAAAAAGGATGATTCTTCACAAAATTAAAAATGACTCTGGAAATTGGATTGAAGAAGAGGAAGCTATTTGTAATGAAGCAATTAATTTCTTTAAGGCTGCTTTTGGAGATAAAGAGGAATATGTGAATGCTGATAGTTTTCTCAATTGCATCCCCAACCTTATCTCAGAGGATCAAAACATCCTATTAGCTGAGTATCCAGATGAAGATGAAATCAGGTCAGCTGTTTTTTATCTTAATGAAGACAGTGCAGCAGGTATGGATGGCTTTTCAGGTCACTTGTTTAAGCATTGTTGGCATATCATAGGCAAGGATATTATCAAAGCTGTTCAAGGTTTCTTTTCAGGTATGGAGATCCCTAAAATTGTTTCTTCCACTCTAATAGCTATTATACCAAAGGTTCAAAATCCCCAAACTTTTCAAGATATGAGGCCTATCAGTCTCTATAATTTTTTCAACAAAATTTTCACTAAAGTGATGGCCTGCAGATTGAGTAAAATACTTCCTGACATTATTTCTCCTAATCAGAGTGGTTTTATAAAAGGGAGAGATATTACAGAAAATATTCTTTTGGCTCAAGAAATGTTCCACATGATCAATTTTAAAAACTATGGAGGCAATGTAGCTATGAAGTTGGATATGGCTAAAGCATATGATAGAGTGTCTTGGTTGTTTCTTATCAAGGTGATGAGGA
Organism: Sambucus nigra; assembly: GCA_949130495.1. Lineage (NCBI taxonomy): Eukaryota > Viridiplantae > Streptophyta > Magnoliopsida > Dipsacales > Adoxaceae > Sambucus > Sambucus nigra. Next base: position 446,832,109 of record OX422210.1, on the reverse strand, counting down.
AATTTGGCTTCTCTGAGAGATGGATTGACATGGTTTGGAGAGTTATATCTAATAATTGGTTCTCAATTCTCATAAATGGTAACCAGAAAGGCTTCTTTAAGTCTGAAAGAGGACTTAAACAGGGTGATCCTCTATCTCCTGGTCTATTTGTCATAATGGCAGAGGCTCTATCTTTAAACTTAAATGGCCTTAATGCTCAATCTTCTTTTAAACAATTCAAGCTCCCTATTGGAGGCCCTCAAATAAATCATCTATCCTTTGCTGATGATATCATTATATTCTCTTCAGGTGATATGAAATCCATTAAGAAAGTGTTATTAGTGATTGAAAAATATGAGAAGGTCTCAGGTCAAAAGGTGAATAAGAATAAGAGCTCCCTTATTGTGTCCAATAAAATTAATCCAGCTAATAAGAAGAAGATTGTAGACATTGCTGGTTTTACTTTGAAACATGTTCCCATTACTTATTTGGGGTGCCCAATCTACTCAGGTAGGAAAAGAAACATATTTTTTGAGACTCTTCTTTCAAAGATCAGGTACAAGATTTCTAGCTGGAAGGCTAAATTGTTATCTGCTGGAGCCAAACTAGTTCTGATTAAGCATGTGCTAGCCTCCTTTACTGTGTATACTCTTTCAGCTTTGATGCCAAATAGAAAAATCATAAGGTCTATTGAAAGTATGTTTGCGAATTTCTTTTGGAGTTCAAATATGGGGGAAAGGAGGCATCATTGGTGTAAATGGAGTGATATCTCCAAACCTGTTCATGAAGGAGGGGTGGGGATTAGAAGCCTATGGGATATAAGCCAAAGCTTCTCCATCAAATTATGGTGGAAATTTAGAAGTAAAAAATCACTTTGGAAAGATTTTATGTTAGCTAAGTATTGTAGAAAAGTTCATCCTTGTGCAGCAAATGGGAGAGTAGGCTCTCATAATTGGAGAAGAATGTGTCTTGTTAGATCTAGCTCTGAAGAAAACATGTTATGGAGGTTAGGAGATGGTAATTGTAGTGCTCTGTGGGATAATTGGTGCTCGATAGGTTCCCTATCCAATTATGCTTATGAAGAATCTCAGATTAAAGTTAAAGATCTGTAGACAGTAGATAAGAAATGGGATTTGCATAAACTTTCTGCTTTATTTCCTTTAGATATTAGTTTCACAATTATGGGAACTCATATATCTGATGGAGATAAAGAGGATGAGCTCATTTGGACTGATTCAATGGATGGGAATTTTAATTTAAAATCTGCTTGGGAGATGACGAGATCCAAATCTATAGTTTCATGGTCTGCAATTTTTTCGTGGCAGAGGTTTATTCCTTTAAAATTGTCCATTTTTATATGGAAATTATTGCAGCAATTATTGCCTTTGGATGAAAAGCTATACTCTATAGGGTGGTGTGGTCCATCAAAATGTCAATGTTGTGCATCTTCTCAAATCGAATCCTATGATCATGTGTTTATTTCTGGAGATATAGCTGACAATATGTGGCTCCATTTTGGAAGAATTTTTGGGATTGCTAATAATAGAACTGATATTAGAAGCAGATGTCTTCAATGGTGGATATCAGCTCCTAACTCTTTTGTAGGGCAATGTCAAAAGATGATGCCAATTATCATTTGTTGGTCTTTGTGGTGCCAAAGAAATACAAGCAAGTATAATGGTGTAGCTCCTAATTTGATTAGTCTGCTATTGACAACAGAAGCTCATTGTAAATCCATATTTCATCTGTTACCTCAATCCCCTAGTAACTTTTCAATATACCATTTGGAAGATGTCAAAATCCAAAAGGAATATACTTTTGTTCGATGGAAACCTCCTCATGATCAGGTGTTAAAGCTCAACACAGATGGGAGTTCTATAGGTAATCCAGGCAAGAGTGGTGGAGGTGGGATTTTGAGAAATGCTATGGGAGACATGATATGGGCTTTCTTCCATTTCTTTGGTTTTAAAACCAATATTGAAGCAGAGGCAATGACTATTTTGGAAGGTTTAAGATATTATCAAGATTTAAAGGATTATGAATTGATTGTTGAATCAGATTCAAAAATATTGGTTGATGTGCTCAACAAAGGTCTGCAATGTCCATGGAGAATCAGAGATATAGTTGAAGATATCCAGGCATTATCTTCAGATTTCAACTTAACTTTTGCTCATGTCTTGCGAGAAGGTAACCAGCCAGCTGATATTTTAGCTAATTTGGGAAGTAATTCTCAATGTTCCAAGTGGTCCCTTGATATTGGATCATTTTCAAGTCAACTCAGAGGAGCTATCAAAGTGGATAAATGGGGTCTTCCTACTTTAAGAATTAAAGATGTTCATGCTTAATTTATTGTATAGTTTCTTTAGTGCTAGATGCCAATCTATTTTTTATTGTTTTATTGTTTTATTGGTATTCTTGTAAGGGCTTTATCTATAAAAAGCCTCATTTATGATTTCAGTACCTCCTATAATCTTGTAAATTTCTGGACAGTAATTTTATGTTCTAATTTTAATAATATGTGTGGGGATCCCATCCCTATTCTCTAAAAAAAAAAAAGGTCAAGATGGTGAATAGCGAGAGGTGAATAGCAAATAGAGGATGGCTGCTAAAGAGCCTTTAGTTCATCCAACTAATATAGAGGGTATTGGAGATAATAATATTCAGGCTTAGATAGAGGTTACAACTACGGCCGAGAGGCGTTGGAATGACTCCATACAACGATTGGAGGATAAGATAGGGGATATACTAAAGAGCCGAGACCCTTTGTAGATGGGTTACACTGAACCCTCCCCCTTTGTTGAAAAAAATATATGTTATCCAACCCCGACTAAGTTCAAGTCGGTTGTGGTCATACCTAAATATGACGGGAGAACTAATCTCGTCCATTATATGGAGATGTATCAATCTGCTACTGATATTTACTCTGTCTCGAACGAGATGAGGTGTCGTTCCTTCCCTAGAACACTTATTGGTGCTTCACATGTGTGGTTCACCTATTTCCCCAAAAACTTAATAGAAAATTTTAAGCAATTAGCAGAGAGGCTCATACATAAAAAAAAAATTCAAAGTGAGGCCTAAAAGAAGATGACATACCTAATGTATCTTAAGCAGAGAAAGAATAAAAGTTTGAGGGAATACATAACTCGCTTCAACAAGGAGAAATTAGAAGTTAAAGACTATAAAGAGAGCATTACTATGATTGCCCTGATAGGAGGACTGTAGAAAGGAAAGCTCCTCTCGAAGCTCACCGAAGATCCTCCAAAATCCATGGATGAACTCATAAATATGGCCTTAAAGGTTATGAATGCATAGGAGGCCATGGTTAAAAAGGGAGACGATGAGAAAAGATCAAGTAGTGGAAGTAAATTCCAGAAGTCAAAAGGTAAAGATGGAAAGAAGAGGTCGGTGGATGATAAGTTCACTGACTATACCCTGCTGACAGTTAGTTATGAGCATATTCTGAATAAGATAAAAAATGATCGGTCTTTGAGATGTCCAGAGAAGTTGAGAGCTCCTCCCCACAAGAGGAATAATAACCTGTGGTGTGAATTTCACCAAGATCATGGCCATACAATCGAAAGATGTTTGTCTCTCAAGAAAGTATTGAAAAAATATTAAAAGCTGGCAAGTTGAGGATGTACATGGGTAAGAGCAGTTCAAAGGGTGGCCGAGATGACACCAGAAAGAAGAGGAATGATAAATAAAAGATTAATATTGTAGCTAGTCAAAACGACGATGCCTCAGACGATGATGATGAGGCCGACCTAGACCTGCCTTCTCCAATAATCGATCCTAAGGGTCGGCTTCACGTAATTTCTCTTGGAGTTAAGATGATTTATGGAGGACTTACAGGCGGAGGAAAGGAAATTACTGACACGAAGGTCATGTGTCATAAGCCAAAGCTCTTCCTCCTAAACCCAAAAAAGTACTGTCGACAGCTGTTGAGCCAAAGAAGGTGAAGAGAACAAAAGTTGATATGAATACCTTGATTGTTGGTTTCTAGAGGTTTGATTTTAAGGGGATCTTATTCCCATATGATGACCTTTTGGCGATCACCACCTTGGTGCCTAGGTATGAAGTTCGTATAATATTGGTCGATGGTGGCAGCTCAATCGATGTGATGTTTTGGGACTATTACAAGAGCCTGGGGTTAAGCAAGAAGATGATATTACCATATCACCAAACTCTCCTTAGTTTCAGTGGAGAGAAGGTAAAGCCTTTGGGAATCAACGAGATGGAAGTTAGAATGGGGAACAATTGTCCAAAATGCCTAAGAAAGAAGATTAATTTCTTTGTTATGGATGAAAAAGTCTACTCAACCTATAATATAATCCTGGGACGAGTAGCCCTCAAGGAGTTTCCGGTCGTGCCCTTAATAATTCACTAGATAATAAAATTCTCAACTCCATATGGGGTAGGGGAAGTTCAGGGTGACGAATTTGAGGCACGTGCGTGCTACTTTAACTCGGCTGAGGAGAGAGAGGCGTATAAGAGGGTCACTATAATTTATAACATTGACACTCTTGAACACAAAGATGAGACCAAGCTAAAAAAGGTTGAAGCCACGGAGGAGATAGAATCCATCGTCCTCAATGAGGGTGAGCAAAAAAAATCGTCCAAATCAGTAAGTCCCTGAAGAAAGAGATTATAGAGGAGTTGATCAAATTATTGAGGAAGAGGCAAAGCATTTTTACTTAGAGACATAAGAATATGCCTGGCATCAATCATAAGGTCCTCTACCACAAGCTCAACGTGGCCGAAGATGAAAAGTCGGTCAGACAGTGAAGGAGAGTGTACCCTAGAAAGAAGTACGATGTTATTAAAGAAGAGGTGAAGAAGTTGGAGAAATCCTACTTCATTAGGGAAGTCACCTACCCTAAATGGTTAGTAAATGCTGTCATCGTCCCTAAGGCCAATGGCAAGTGGGGAATGTGTGTTGATTTCACCGACTTAAGCAAGGCATGTCCTTAAGATAACTTTCCCCTCCCGAGAATAGACTATGTGGTTGATTCCATGATCGGACATAAACTAACGAGTTTAATGGATGCATATTCATGCTATAATAAGATTTTTATGGACCCGGTCAATGCGGAGAAGACATCGTTCATTATAAAAAAAAAAAGGACCTACTGTTACAAGGTCAAGCCTTTCGACCTGAAGAATGCCGGCGTGACATATCATAGGTTGGTAAATAAGATATTTAAAGATCAAATAGGGAAAACCATGGAGGAATATATTGACGACATGATGATAAAGAGTCTCACGACCAACATCATGTGGCCGACCTTAAGCTAACTTTTGATATCATGGATGAATACTGAATGAAATTCAACCCCTCTAAGTGTGTTTTCGACGTGGGGGCAGGTAAGTTCTTGGGTTTTATTATGAATCAATAGGGGATTGAGGCCAACCTTGAAAAGATTAAAGCTCTAATGAAGATGAAGACTCCAATGAAGATAAAAGAGGTTTAAAGGTTGACTGGACGGATCATAGCATTGGACAGATTCGTATCCAGAGCTTCTGATAAGTGTCTCCCATTTTTCAATGTGATGAGGAAAGATTTGAATGGAATTAAAAGTGTGAAAGAGACTTCTGGGAGTTAAATGATTATCTCGGCTCGCAACTTTTTTTGTCTCGGCTTATTCAAGGTGAAAGGTTATATTTATTTATGGCCGTGTCAGAATCGGCCATCAGTGATGCAATCGTGAGAGACAAGAATGGTGTGTTAAAGCTAGTGTACTTCAACAGTAAGGCCCTCCAGGGGGCTGAGCAAAGATATCCTAAGATGGAAAAACTGGCCCACGCTCTAATTCAGTCCTCGAGGAAAATGAAATCGTATTTTTAGGAGCACACAATGGTCGTCCTCACCAATTCTCCTCTCAGACAGGTTATCCATAATCCTGAGAAATAGGGTAGGTTGATGGCCTGAGAAATAGAGTGGGGAGAATTTGAAATTATCTATGAGTTAAAGATGGCCATTAAGGGGCGGGCTTTGGAAGATTTCATCACCGAGTTCACTTGGGATGAGGACGACAGTGAAGAGTTGACTAACCTAGTACTAGAGCCAAAAAAAAGTAAACGAAAGCCCAATTGAGGCCGAGACTAGCACGGTAAGAGGTAGATGTAACAGCCCGAATTTTTTTAAATGGGAATTTTTAAATTAATTTTGGAAATCGGAGAAAAATAAAATTTTGGATTTTATTTTTTAAATAGGTATTTTTTAAACTAATTTTGAAAAATTATAGAAAAATAAAAATTTGGATTTAATTATGTTTAATAATTAAATATGTTAGTTTTTATATATAAAAATAAGGAAATTATAACTTTTTGTATAAAAATCGGGGGAGGATCCGAGCTAAGGAGAATAAAATAATATTTTTAGAAATTCGACGGTTCGATCGAACTGAATTTTTCACAGCAGTCCTGTCTTGTCGTTGCTAAAACATGCTAAAATTTCAAGCCATTTTGACGGTCCGATCGTCCGTAATGATTTTTTTCGAGTGTTTGTATATGATTAGAGCTCTTTTCTTAATCAAACTCTTAATCATTTATATATCACAACTATTTCATGGATGGACTTTGGAAATCACTTTTTCTCAAAAAATTTAACGAGAAGACCTCCCTAAAATTACACCCTTTAATCTACAAACCATAGCCCCAAACTTATTCAAGATTTCAACCTTAGATTAGAAGGCTTAATTGGTGTTTTCTTAAGAAGAGTTCAACCTTCTACTCAGATTTTTCTCCAACTAATCACAGCCATGAATACTCTATTCCTTTCCTTTAGTATTATGCGTTTTAAGTGTAGACTAAACTTTAATCTCATGTTTTTCTTAAAATTAATTAGGAATCTAATTAGAGAAAGTGGACACATAAAACTTGGTGCTGTTTTTATGAAATCTCTTAATATGAATAATATTCATAACCCTTGGGTGCGTAGGATTCATGAGTTAATTTTGGATTTTGTTGGTGTAGGTTACATGTAGAAAAACCCTAGTCTTTAATTAATTGATTTGGGGGCGTATAACTCACGTGATTTGTGTTAAGATGGTGAAATTGGAAACATGATGTGTTAATCATGTAATCTTGGTGTATTTAATTTAAAATAATTGAATGAGATTAATTGGGTGTTTTTACCGATGTGATAATTAAATTAAGATTTAATTGAATTGGGCTATCATGAGTAGTTTGGTACATTGGTTAATTGTGCTTATTTATGTGACTTGTTGGTTTTATTAATTGCCTTTGTGACGACGAGTTGTTGGGTATTTATGCTCTCCCTGTATTTTTAGGATGCCTTTTAGGTATAGGACTAGTGGGTAGGCCTTTTGATGATTTACGCCTTTTAGGTATGGGACTAGTGAGGGTAAATTATTGCGACTTTATTATGTCGGGGGTGGGCTTATTTTTATTACTTTATCGTCGTTAAGCTAGCCTAGGTTTGAGACTAGGTCAAGGTTTGTATTAGAAATTCATCCTATATATAGGGTAGAACATATTGATAACTTGGGGACCCGTAGGTATGGGACTAAGGGGTATTTTGAGGATCTCACATCGATAATAAGGGTGGGAATTTGGTTAATTATGAAATTGAGAAAAAATGAGAATTAATGCCTAAGATAAAAATGGGTATTAAAATGGTTGGCGACATAATGTGTCAGTGACTGAGAGTTTAACCGGGTTAGCTTGGGCAATTTATGTCGTGTCGTGTGTTAGAACCTTGTCATTACGGGAGAATCGACAGTTTAAACGGATTTTGACTGGCTATTGATAAGCTAAAGTGTGACATATTTGGTGAATTATCATCCATGGCGAGAGGACGGCTATAATGAATTTTGGTGAATTATCACCCGCGGCGGGAGGACCGCCATACCTAATAATTATTAAAGTAAGAACATAAATAATTGGGAAATTTGGTAATTTGGGTTAATTAATAAAAGATTAACTCCACGGGACTTGGGAATTTAAAATCATATTGGTGTGTTCTTTTTAAATGGGGATTCCTGCGGGTAGATGGTTTTATATTTATCGCGTTTAACTATGTCGTTTGATTAAAATACTCTATTGTGACATTTATTGCGTATAATGCTACTGTCTGAATTCAAGGATCCTAATTGAGGGGAATAGTGTGTATTCATGCTCGGGGCTCTGACCTCGTTCGTTGAGTAACTTTTTTTAGGATTAGTATGTGGAGACGCTGCATAGAATTATTTGGAGAATTACTTGGAGGTCCAGTTGGAGTTGCTCTACCTTATGCGTATTGATTTAGTTTAGTTTTTTACTTCTTCGCACTTGTATTGAGACTCAGTTTATGGTTGTGATTGGGCCTTTCGGTTCCAAAGTTGTATAGGTTTTATTAAGTTATTTTCACTGGATTTAGTTGGAGACTATTCAGTTTTATATTATTAGAGATTGGATTTACTTTGAGTTTAGCATGGAGATGGATATTTTATCTCTTAGTTCGATGGTTTATCTTTTGGGATTGATTATCATTTATCTTGTGGATTAATTTTGTATGTCTCATCTAAGAATGGTATTTATTTACTCACGCTCAGCTCAGTTTTGGTGGCGGTCGATGCCAGAATTAGGCGTGGTGTGACAGTTGAGTGACTAAAAATGAAGAAGAGAGATATCTTTTCAAGTATGGGACCTTGAAAGAGGGTACTTTTTCCATGAAAGACAATATTTGAAATTTATTTGTTGACAGCTCTCCATGAGAGGCCAAAAGTGATGCAGACTCGATCGTGTCGGCCCCAAATGGGACCAACATCGAATATGCTCTGAGGTTCAGTTTTAAGGCTTCCAAGAACGAATCATAGTATGAGGATCTTTTGGAAGGACTCTCACTCACCAGAGCATTGAACGTCAGCCAACTTTTGATTCACAGTGACCCTAGATTGGTAGTGAATTAGACATTACGATTATATGAAGCCAAAGATAATCGAATGGCAAAGTACATGACAAGGGTGAATACATCGATGAAAAATTCAAGGAGATGAAGCTAAAAAGGATCCCTCAGCTAGACAACAGCTAGGCTAATGCCTTAGTAATATTAGCCTCCACTACCAGGACAGAGATTAGAAGGTCGATGCCGGTAGAGATCCTACACCAGTCGACCACTGAAGAAGAGGATAACACTGTGGAGTTTTGTTTAAATTTAAACCTGGGAGCTTCATAGATGGACTCCATCATCCAGTACATCAAATACGGAGAGTTACCCTATTTAAAATCTGAAAGGAGGAAATTGAGATACAAAGTGGAGAAGTTCTTTATCATGGGAGTTGTCCTATACAAGAAGGGATTCCTCCCCCTACTCATATGTTTCTGCCCGATTGAAGTGGAGTACATATTAAAGGACGCGTATGAAGGATCTTACTCCAGCCAGGTAGTAGGAAGATTATTAACAAGGAGAATGATCACCTAGGGGTATGGGTGGCCGACAGTAGCCAATGATGCAGCTAGTTACGTAAAGAAATATGACAAGTGACAAAGGTTCACCACCATCCTCCATCAACCTCACCAGCCTTTGACTTTCATCACTTCCCGCTGGCCATTTGTAGTTTGGGTAATTGACTTGGTAGGGTCGTTGCCAAGGGTTGTAGGTAATTACCGATATCGGAAGGGGCTATCGACTATTTTTCCAAGTGGGTGGAGGCCGAGGCAATAATAACTAAAACAGAGAGGAAGACCATTCAATTTATTTGGAAGAATATTACTTGTAGATTTGGCATACTAAACACTTTGATCTTAGACAATGGGAAGCAGTTTAAGAATATATCCTTGGAGAAGTACTGTTAGAGGGTCAGCATTAAGCAGTTCTTTTCAACTCCTGACCGACCCCAGGCCAATGGCCAAACTGAGGTGATGAATAGAACAATCCTTGATGGAATCAAGAAAAAAATAGAAGATGCCAATGGAAGATGGACTAAAGAGGTTCCATACGTCATATGGTCCAATAGAACGACGGAGAGAACACCAACAAGAGAGACCCCATTATTCTGGCTTATGGTTCGGAGGCTGAGGTGCAGATAGAGATCGGTCTTCTAACTCACAGAGTCTAAACATATGACCCAAAGGAGAAAACTAAAGAGTGTAGAATAGATATGGACATAGTAGAAGAAAGAAGAGACAATGATGAGGCCAGGCAAGCTGCCTATCAGCAGAGAACATCAAAATTCTATAATAAAAGAGTGAAGGCCCGTCCATTAGCAGTTGAGGATTTAGTCCTGAAAAAGACTTGACAGAAACCCAATAAACTCCATCCTAACTGGACTGGTCCCTACTGGGTGATAGAAGAGGTGGTTCCAGGAACATATCGGCTGGAGAGCTTGGAAAGAAAGCCATTCTCTAACCCCTGGAATGCCGGCCATCTAAAAAAATATTATCATTAGGAATTTTGTATGAAGTTCTTTTATCTATGTAATACTGCATGGAAAGAAAGTTATGAATGAAAATTTTCAAAAGTATTCTCTTCGATTTTATTGTATGAGTAGTCCATATTGTATGTTTTAGTTCATCGTAAGCTGTGGAATATCATTCGTGGTTAAGTAACATTAACTTACTCTCAGTGATATGATAGTTTGGACGGGGTTAAGCTCATCCATAGACTCTCAATAAAATCGAGAGGAGGGAACAACATCTTAAACATCATTAATTTGGTAGAAAAACTCTCTCGGTCGAGACTACAGTGCATGGACGAGATAGCTCTCGTCTACACACTCTCAAAACGATGAGAGGAGACTTGTGATATAACACCATAATTGGGTGAATTCAAATTAAAAAATCACTTTATTGTGGTTCATCTTAAACATCATTAATTTGGTGGAAAAACTCTCTAGGTCGAGACAACAATGCATGGATGAGATAGCTCTCGTCCACACTCTCCAAACGACGAGAGGGGACTTGTGATATAATACCATTATTTGGTGAATTCAAATTCAAAAATAACTTTATTGTGGTTCATCTTAAACATTATTAATTTCGTGGAAAAAACTTTCTTGATCGAGACGACAGTGCATGGATGAGATAGCTCTCGTCCACACACTCTCAAAACGACTTGTGATATAAAACCATAATTTGATGAATTCAAATTCAAAAATCACTTCATTATTGTTCATTTTAAACATCATTAATTTGGTGGAAAAACTCTCTCGATCGAGACGACAATGCATGGATGAGATAGCTCTCGTCCATACACTCTCAAAACTACGATAGGGGACTTGTGATATAACACCATAATTTGTTGAAATCAAATTAAAAAAATAACTTTATTGCGGTTCATCTTAAACATCATTAATTTGGAGAAAAACTCTCTCGGACGAGACGACAGTGAATGGACGAGATAACTCTCGTCCACATACTTTTAAAACAACGAGAGAGGACTTGTGACATAACACCATAATTTGGTGAATTCAAATTCAAAAATCACTTTATAGTAATTCATTTTAAACATCATTAATTTGGTGGAAAAACTCTCTCGGTCGAGACAACAGTGCATGGACGAGATAGTTCTCGTCCATACACTCTCAAAACGACGAGAAGGGACTTGTGATATAACACCATAATTTGATGAATTCAACATCAAAAATCACTTTATTATGGTTCATTTTAAACATCATTAATTTGGTGGAAATACTCTCTTGGCCGAGACGACAGTGCATGGACGAGATAGCTCTCATCCATATACTCTCAAAATGACGAAAGGGGACTTGGGATATAACACCATAATTTGGTGAATTCAAATTAGTCATCTATATTTATCTCGTCTAAGAACGAGATAGTGCTCATGTTATAAATTAGTCATTTATATTTTTCTCGTCTAAGGACGAGACGATGTGTGAAAAAAGTTATTAATTGGAGATCTTAAGATTATAATCCATTTAAGTATGGTTACTTGTTAAAACATCATAAGCATTCAGACATGTAAGCAAATAAAGATAACTCATAAATATGAGACGAAACACCATTCATTCAAGAACAAACTCATAGAAATCATTAAACTGTTCACAAGAAGGATATTACAAATTGAAGGGTATTCATCACAGACCACCCTATAGAGTTGGCTCTACATTCAAGGTAGACTCCCCATTATCTTCGTCGACTTGAGTATTCTCAACATTGATGGTCGACCTTTCAGTGTCTACCTCGACCTGAGTCTGACCAGCAACAACATTTGTGTCAGCTTCAAGTAGGACCTCAGTAATAGTATCATCTTCCTCGATCATGGTTAGAGACTCAACATACTCTAGATCTGACTCCATGTAAGTATCCTCCATGTCAGGAGCATCCAGTTCAGAGGTAATAGAGGAGACAACCTCAAATAATTTGGTGATAACCCATCAGTAAGACGTCTTGAGACCTCTTTTGAATTACTCTATACCAAAGTAGAGAAACTTGTCTGATGATTTATAGGCCTCTATTACCCTGTCCTTAATCTTTTGGATAGCTTCAGCCGAGATCACCTCCTCCTTAGCCTTTCTTATGATAACTGCCAAGTCAGTAGTGTGGTTGGAGACTTGGGGTCTTCAGAGTAGTCAGCTCCTCATCCTTCTTCTTCATAACATCAGAGTGGTCATACTTGAGCTTGTATAGAGCATTATATATTCCTATTGGTGCTCTCTATACTTCTTCTTTAGGCCAGTCAAGTCTCCAATGGCCTTCTCTCCCTCTTGTAATTTAGGCACATTCTTTGTGGCCCATTTGTTGATGGAGGCGAAGGTGAACACAACCTGCAAAAAGTTATGTACAAAGATTATAACCAAGCAAAGGAAAAGGATGTATGAGATGAAATATAAGTTTCGTAGAGCCAATACCTGTCCCAAATAATGAAAACCAAAGTCTAACGTCTTCAACGGTGGAATCTTTTCCAAGAACTCAAGGTCTCCCTTAGAAGGGAAGGTGAGCATACCAGCCTTAGATCTCCTCACAAAGGGAATAATTAATGTAGGGTCGGCATAGAGTTGAGCAAGGTTGGTTGCCCAAAAGATTTTGAAAGAATCCCTTAAACAGGAACTAGCCCCCCAAGGAGACGGATTCACCCTCGACCTCGTCTCTTTATCTCGGTGAGTGTCATTAAGAGGGGTTGGTGCCTTTCTATTTTAGCTGACCTCAGGGTTAAGTGGCCTACCATCAATTATCTTTTTCATGGGTTGTTTTCCCCTTTCTTTAGAATGCTCTTCAAGCTAGGAGATATCATGGTCCATAAGTCGTTTGATATATATGGTGGATGATTTGCAAAGAGGGAACATAAATGATTAGTCATAAAAATCAGAGACAAAAAAATACATAAAGAATATGAAAGTTAGATCACTCACACAGCTCGACTAGGGGGTCAACCCCTATGTCAGCATTCTCTAGGAATACATGAGTCATAATATCCTCAAACATAGGAAGGGCACCTTCCTTTCCTTGCTTCTTCATATATTAAACCCTCTCCCGATTTGCAACATAGAGGCCGAGGCCCAATTTAGCTGACATAGAGGGGTTTATCCAATCATGAGGAACTCTCGGCTCATCATCGAAAGGGTCAGCATTGGCCAAAAACTCTAAGGCCCCAAGAATAAAAATAAAAATAAAAAACTCGACTTCTAATAGTGGTTGGAGCTCTCGGTAATGTAATACCCTATACTTTTATGTATTCGAGATTTAAATTAATTCAAAAATTAATTGAGAAAAATACGTTATCTATATTACGCGAGAGGAGTAATTTAATGTGATTTAATAATAACTATGATTATTGAATATTAATCGAGATATAGATACTGATCAATATTATGATACGAAATTTACTAAGTGCGAATAGTAAAAAATTATTAATTTTGATATATGTCATAGAGAGTGATATGGGCGTATTTGATTTTATCTCAATCGGGAGTCGCGTGTAGACTACATTGAGGTCGAGATAGAAAATATATTTTAAGTGATTCGAATGATGATTTAGAGGTCACTAATGGTTCCGAATGGGTCGAAATAGTTAGAATAGTATACCCGGGGGTATAGTTTGGGTCCCGGGTCAATTTTAGACCAAATCGACTATTGAGGACATTTTGGTCATCTGAAAATAGAGGTTAAGGGACCTAAAAAATTCTAAGTGTTATATCAGATGTTTAAGACTTGAGGCTAGGGTTAGAAACAGTTAAACCCAAGAGAGTCCGATAGAGATAAGAGAGAAATCATTCCTAAAGCTTAAGGAGGCATTCTTGGAGGATTGAATCTTGTCTTGCACCCTAAGCATCCAAGGAGTGAGGATTGGAAGATAAGATCATCACTCCAACATTTAATGTACGAAATCAGACCCTACAAACAATGAGGCAAGTTGTTTATTTCAATATTCTTGAAGTTCTAATACCCATGTGTAGGGTTTTATGATTTGTTTTGTTAAATCAATGTTCTTGGTAGAATAAGAATGATTTTTATGCATGTTGGGATAGGATCTTCATGTAGAATGATTTAACATATGTAGATGATTAATAATTAAAGGATAATTGGTCTTTAATATGAATTAAATCTGGGTTTTGAATGAATATTAGAGGAAGAATATGAAAACCTAGGGTTTCTGAGGATTAGAGGCCTAAATCCATTCCTGAATGATTTGTACTATTTTGATGCAAAAAGTTACATTAGAAATTGGGACAATTAGTTTAGAGTTTAGTGGAAGAACATAGAAGATTAAGGTGCGTAAATGGTGAAAAACAAACCTACTATAACGACAGAAAAGAGTTACAAGAAAACAAAATGGTCCCGTCCAGATTTATTGATTCGGTTCTGTCTTTACAGAATGAGTTTCAAAAAAATGAATCGGGCCGAACCAAAGAGGTACGGTTCGGTTCGATCTCTATAAAATTGATTCAGTCCCCTAAATTAATACGAAACTTCCTTTGGGGGCCTAGTGCTCCTAATTCAATGTTTTGGAAACCTTTAGGACTTTGGTGGGCCTATTAAGGAAGTATGAAGTAGTCTTATGGAGAAGTTTAAGACGAGACTGGAGTCGAGAGGAATGACATCGTAATTAATTTGATAGATGGATAAAGACTTACGAGAATTTAATAAATGGATGTATCAATAAGTAAGGTAAGTTAGACTTATCTACCGAATTTAGAAAAGGGGTAACTAGGACCCTTAGAGTTGTGTGAACACTTGTATAAATACGATAGCAAGATAGATCGTAAAATAAAATGTACGATAAATATTAGAGAGAAATATACTACGTACCAATGTAAATCACTAGGTTGTGTGAATACCTATAGTATAAGTACTTAGGTTGTGTGAATTCCTAAAGTATATTAATAATATTGGGGTCGATGGGTATCCGGACCAATACGTGAAAGTTCGAATTTAGGGTTGATGATTATCCGGACCAAATTGAAAATAAGTAATATTGGGGTCGATGGAAAATTAGCACCAATATATATATGCATAATATTTACATTGGGGTCGAGGGATATCCAGACCAATGTAAATGGTAGGATAATTGGGGTCGATGGTTATCCGAACCAATAATCCTTATAGTATATATTGTGTATGAAATATATATACCTTATAATGTCCTACTGGGTACTATAGTAGATTTGTAGATGATATATTTATGGATATACACCTAAAAGATGAATTAAGAAGAGAAACTAGATTTACCCTAACATGTGTATGTGTTGCATGAGGAATAAATTATATATGGGACGTGAATGAAAATAATATACTGTATGGGTGGTACGGGGAGCTTAGACGAATAGATAAGTTCAGATAATACTATAGTCTAGTTAGCTTGGGCAGTATAGCTAGACGGGCTAAGTATAGAACATTAGGCGTGCACAATAGATGAGAGGTGAGTAAACTCAAGAGAGTGTACAATAGCCTAATATGTGTAACAAATAACCGAATTGAAAAATGTAATAAACGTTTACTAAATATTTTCAAAATGTTTTGTGTACTAACACTTTCTATAAAATATTTTCAAAAACCTTTTAGGTGTCCAGCCACAGGGATGTCAGGTGTGACTTCATTCTAGGGACTTAGAGTTGTATCAATGTGGATGCTGACATGATTGATTTGATTAGACGATTCCTCCATTCGGATCTAGTGTAGGATCTCATTTTATATTCCATGTATGGACTTGTTGTGAGGTGACATTATTTTGGTTATTTCAGTTTCGGACTAGTGTTAATTTATTTCATTTGTTTTTGGATTTTTGCCGATGGTTTATTCGGCAAGACTTTATTCATTCATATATTGTGATGGTTTGGGCTTTAGTATTGTGATTGTTTATAGCTGTTTTTGCATGGTTATATTTATCTGTTTAAAGAAAGATAAAATTTGACACAGGTCTGTGGTGAAAAGAAATCTCAACACAAATTATAAGTAAATGCAATCACTAGAAAAATAAAGAAGAATAAGAATAATCACAATCACAATCACACACAACACAAGATGTACGTGGTTCGGCAAATTGCCTACGTCCACAGTGGCGCTCTCAGTTTTTATTTCTCTTTTCTCCAGAGGAGTATTTTCAGTTATATGCCCTTTGCCCTGGGCCAGGGGTACAATATATATATATATATATATATATATATATATATATGATAATTAGGAGAGTGGGGGTCTTGGGTACCCACACGTTAACCCACTATCCCTAAAATATCTCCTGAGAGATTTTAGGAGTAGATTGGATCATCCTTGTTAACCCTCTCTCATTATCTACAGTTTGAGGCTTTCAAGTTCAGGCCGGGCGCTCCCTATTTTTAATAGGGCTTAGTCCGGCTACTCCTTTGGACCTGCAAAGAGGGAAGTGGTACCCACAATTGTCCCCTAAATTTTTAGGCCACGATTTGTGCTTGAGAATTTTAAATAATGATTCTTATTGTGCCCGGATGGAACTATTGTGAATTGCGTGAGGTTTGGGGAGTGAAGTGTCTTCCCATTAGAGATTTAGGCGGCAAATCTTCCTCGGTTAGTGTGAACCATCATTAAAAGGGTTTAAATTGTTGAGTTGAATTGATCTTTGGCATTACTTCATAATATCCAATTTTCGAAATGTTCTTTGAGCTCCAGTGTCCCCTCGTACTCCCAGGCTCTGTCTTTCATCATCTTCAAGTCATTATTAACTCTTCATCTCTCTCTGCCTATGGCTTTGCATCGTCTCAGCCTGAATCTTACTTCGTAAGTCTCCAAACTTCTTTTTCTTTCTTTGTTGTTACTGTTAGGGTTTATTTATGGCCAAAATAGGTAATAGATTTGTGGATGAGTTTAGGGAGTTCTATAACATCCCCAACTGGGTGGACATTGAATGTAACCCTCTTCCTCACAATGTTAGAGATATTGCAGACGGGCATTGGATTCATGTTCTCTTATTGTCTTAGGGGGTATAACTTTTCCCCCAAATCATCTGGTTTTAAATTTCTTTAGTTATTTCTACATAGTCCCTACCCAATGTTCTCCAAATGTTTGGAAAATTGTTGATGACGTACATGGGATCAATCAGCTCTATAGCACCAATTTAGATCTCGCTGAAATCTGCTATTATTATACCTTTTCTCCAATGAGCTCGGGTCTCCTTTACCTGAAAGCTAGGAGTCCTGATAGGGTGTTGGTAGTCAATCTACCTAATTCCCATAAGGATTATTAGCATGAAGGCTTTATTGCCAGGAATAGGCAGTTCCCTCCCCAGACTGAGGGGACTAGTTATAGAAGACCTACGATTCCCTTCTTCGGGGAGGAGTACATATGTAGATATTTTTCTTGTATTGCTAATTGATTTTCTATTAGTGTGTTCTTTATCTTATGTCTTCTTTTTTCTTTTTCAATGAAAGCAAAGAACTTGGAACCTACTTCCCATGAAATCCGAGCTGCTGAGATGATAAAAGCTTAGAAGATAAGGGAACTTTTGGGTGACGGGGAGCATCCGAGATCAGCTGCTTTCCTTTTAGAATAAAAAAATATTGGATCTAACGTCATTGCTCGACCTGTTGATAGCATTCCTCACCTCGATATCCAAGAGGACGTCACTGTTGAGCCAATTCAGTTGGACAAAGAGGAGAGTAGCTCTGGTGAAGGCAGTGTAGGAGGTGAGAGGGGTAAAACTGTGTGTGATTCCACTGAGGAGAGCTTGAGTGGTGAGGGATCTTCCAGTTCGAAGGAGAGTTTGGAGAGTTCCAGCGAGGAGACTATGGCTCCCCCTAGGAAGAATTTAATCCAGGATAATGATAAGGATAATATTTCTCTAACTCGTAGGCTGAAGAAACAGAAGTCTGGGAGTGGGGACACTGCCACTGGCTCCTAAACTGTGGCTCATAAAAGGGAGAGGAAGAAGAAGGAGGAGGCATTGATGAGGGAGAGAGAGAGGAAGAAAGAGGAAAAAAGGAAGAGGGTTGAAATGGAGAAGAAGGAGAGAGAATAAAAATGGAGAGAAGAAGCGAGGATAAAAAAGGGACAGTCCTTGGTGCCCGTGTCTACCTTGGCTGAGGGAGCTTCCATTGCTCTTGCTCCTCAGCTGGCTCCGGCAGTGCTCGAGAGAGCAGTCTTGCCAGCAGACCGCCAGAGGTCATCGAGCATGGGGATCGACCAGTTAGCCCTAAAAGCGAGTCAAGGGCTAGCCTTGGTATGTCTACTTTTACTTCTTTACTCTATAATTTTCTTTTCTATACCTTCTTCGATAACGTTTTCTTATTTCTCTGCAGTTTGTGTCTGTTTTCACCATCCTCTATTATAGTCGTGACGAGCTGGGAAGGAAAAATTTTGATCTAGAGGCGAGCCTAAAAGATGCTAGTACTTCTTAGAAATCTTCTGATTTTTTCTTGGATGAATCTAACAAAGATAAGGAGGCAGCGTCGAAAGAGCTGGAGGAGCTGAGGCGGTCTAATGACATAGTCTGTACAAGCAAGATGGAAATGGTTGAGGAGACTAAAGAGCTTGCAAAGAAGACGAAAAGCTAGAATCTGAGGCCTCCACCATCAAGGAGATCTCTTACAATATTGGGTGGCTCACGTCATACGAGGATGATGAGGCTCAAATTGGGTACATCAGTCAGTCCAACTTCAAGAAAGGTTAGAACAGGGCTTTTCTTGCTATCGAGGTGGATGTTGATTCCCCTCTCTTCGATGAGCGACCTTGGTCTGAAACCTATTGTAGAGGGCGTGACTCCTCCCTCTACCAATGAAGGAGTTTCAGCTGTTCTAACTACGGATGATGCTCCCAACGATTAGGGAATGGTGGCTATTCCATCTGAGGGAGGTGCAAATGAGGTTGCTGCAGATAAGGGGAAGAAGCCAGCATCCTCAGAGCAGACTGAGGTTCCCAACTAGTCTTTTTAAGGGGCCCTTATATTTTTTATATTTTTGTTGTTCGCTTTTTCTCGTTAATGTAGTTTTACGTGAACTATTTTGGTTTTAATGAAATAAAGTTCTGTTTCTTTTCATATTGACCTAGTTATTCTCGATGCTTGAATGATTTGTAGCGTATCGATCTTGATGAGTATATCCCGGCCATTTCTCGCTTAGGACAAATCCTTGCTACTAACGTGAACGACTAAGTTTGTCGTGGCTTTATAAAAATTTGTAAATCTATCAGAGCAAGGAATCAAGATTATAAGGACCAGTTCGAGCTGGTTGCCAAGTTGAAAGATAGGCTTGAGGAGATGAGTGAGATTGGCACCTTTATTCAAGAAGAGGTCAATGCTCTTAAAGCAAAGCTCCTAAAAGCGTCTGAAATTAACTTGGTTGGCGAGATGCTCCAACAAGAAAATGATACATTAAAGCGCGAGCTCGCCCGCTTGAGGGAGAATGCACCGAGCAAAGTTCCGTTGCTTATCCAAGGTTCTTCATCATCGGTGATACAGCGAGCTGGAAAACTCAGCAATTCTCACATAGAGATTACCGACCTGAAAGGGGATGTCACTCGAGCGTATTTGATTGCGGCCGGTCTTTAGTGAGATGTTACCGGGTTGAGATAGTTGTTCAAAAATGGTCCTCGATAGGCGTGGGCGGATGTCTATGACCAGGGTAGGACTGATGCTCCGACAAAGTTGAAGGGGGTCAAGGAGTTAGCTTTATTTAGAGGCTGGTTGAGTGCCCTCAAGTAGTTATAAGTTCCCAAGAACTCTGTTCTCTGTTATAGGCATGAAATCTCTCCCTCAACTTTAATCGTTGAATTCCTATAGACGCGATCCCAAGACAGCTCCTGGAGACGAGTTTAGACGAAGTCGAAGAGAAATTTGCTCCTCACCCAGATGATGGCCGAAGAGCGCGAGTAGCAGCGACCTGGTCCTCATTAGGGTTTGAATCACTTAGCATATGTAACTCTTTGTACATGTAATGATGTATTAAAATATTTATGTTTTGGGCAATTTGCTAACTAAACATGTGTTGTGTTATTTTTGACTTTATTAATCTCTTGTTCAGTTATCTTGGGATCTTCAAATCGACTAGATATGACTTAGGCAGAGTTGGTTATCGAGTGCGTATCCCCCTATTCCAGTATACCTTAAGTTTACCATTCTGCCTTATTGTACCTCTTAGGTCGTGTCGTTGCACTGCCTTAGGCCTAAGTGAGGCAATTGAGAGGATACACCTGGTATCGGATATTCTATCCGAGCAGGATTTTTTTGCTAGATAATGTTGGTGACCAACCTGGGTTGTTCATGTTGCCTAAGGTCCCCTGTAGGGCTTCATGTATTTCCAGGGGCAAGCTAGGAGGTCATTCGTGTTAATTGACAAATGCCTGAGGAGGGTCATTATATATCGACCCTGCTATTTTAACCAATAAGTTGCTTGTGATCTTAGCTTTGCATGTTAAGAGGGGAGCCTGTGGCTTGGAAAGGGTGCATATACTAAAATGTAGTTGAGAAAACCAACACTTTATAAAATGCCAATGCCAAACAAATCTTATTAATCAGAGAAGAATTGAAAATTCAACATTAAGTTCACAGAAATAACAAGAAATCTATAAGTAGAAGTTATTCAAATTGGGTGCATTCCAACCTCTTGGTATCTCCCTGCCCTCTAGTGTTTCTAAGTGGTAGGCTCCTTGTAGGTCGTCTCTTGTCACCTTGAATGGTCCCTCCCAGTTTGGTCCTATCGTGCCATCCGATGGCTTCATAGAGCTGCCAAGAACTTTCCTTAGGACGTAGTCCCCATCCTGGAATGTTCTTGGATTGACTTTTCTGTTATGGTGCTTTGCTAACTATTACTGGCAGGATGCTAGTTTTACAAGAGCCAATTTCGTTCGTTTTTCGGCTAAGTCAAGTTCAACCAGTAATGTAGCATCATTCTTCCCTTGGTCGATCAGAATGGACCTCATGGTAGGGAGGCCATATTCCAAAGGGATAATTGCCTCCATCCCATATGTAAATGCAAATGGTGTCTCTCTAGTTGCTCACCTTAGGGTGGTGCGGTAAGCCCATAGGATATGGGGTAGTTCATTTACCAATGCTCCCTTGGCTCTCTCTAAACGCTTTTATAATCCATCAATCACCATTTTGTTGGAAGCCTCAGCCTGTCCGTTGCTCTGAGGGTATGCCACAGAGCTGAAATAGTGCCTGATCCCATGGTCGCCGCAGAAACCTTGGAAGAGGCCACTCCTGAACTGGGTTCCGTTGTCAGTGATTATACTCCTGGGATCCCAAAGTGAGTGATAATGTTTCTCTATATGAATCTTATCATATCTGCGTCTCTAATGTTTGCTAGTGGCTCTGCCTCTATCCACTTGGGGAAGTAGTCTGTTGCGACCAACAGATATTTATGATTACCGACTGTAGTTGGTTGAGGGCCAACGATGTCCATACCCCATTAGGCGAAAGGCCATGGTCTAGTAAGTGACTTTAGGTCGCTAGCTGGCTGGTGAACCATAGGTGCTTGAAGTTGGAACTTTTCCTACTTTTGAGCTTAGATTCCAGCGTCTTTCTGCATGTACGGCCACCAGTAACCTTCTTTCAATGCTCGAAAGGCTAGCAACCTTCCCACAATATGACTCCCATAGATTCCCTTATAGAGTTCATGTAGGACTCGCTCGACGTCCTTTGAAGGAACGCACTGGAGGTAAGGACCAGTGAAAGATCTCTTGTACAACTTGCCCTCAGGCGATAAGTGAAAGCGAGCAACTTTGACTCTTATCTGATGAGCGATCTTCTTATCTGTTGGCAGTACACCATTTTTCAAATAATTTATTGCGGGGTCCATCCAACTGAGACAAGATAATTCGCCAAGAGTTTGGCACAAGTTGAGTTGGAGCAATCCCTAGATTGGATATGATGGCTCGTATAGAGGGGTGGAAAGGCAATCAAATGCCGAGCTTAAACATTTGCTCATATACGAAAATCTCTCCCTCTTATCTATCTTATGCTCTCTCGTCGTCGGTCGGGACGCGCATGATGATGTCTGATTTGATGTCATAAAGGTGTATCCATAAAAGAAGGTCGGACTCTTTCACGCTAGACTGAAAAGTCTTGACATAAGTATAGTCAACGAGTACTTTGGCCTCAGTGTCATTACCATCATCGGTCGGATCTTCGTTCTCATCCATGGCTTCATTTTTTGCAGTAAAAAATTACCCAGGAAACCTCTCTTAAAACTCATTGTCGGTCATAACACTGATAGGGATAGTAGTTGATGGGATGGAAACATTGACCATCATCTTAATATGTTCAGAGACAACTTGGATCAAAGAATCATCATATGACCCCCCTCTTCAAAAATTTAGAGTGAAGAATTATCTCGACCAGATGACTTAGCTTGTCTGGAGGACGAGGTCCGAGCTGAGTTCTCGACTGTCTCAGGTTCCGTAGAATGTGAGGGACATATCCTCATCCCTTCTTCAAAATAATATCTCCTTTCGGCTAGAGCAGAGGACGATTTAGTCATCTCATCCTTGTCGGTCTCAGAGGAAGATGGGAAGATGGTCTTTAAGGAGATAGGAAAATTAGGTTGTACCTAGTTGGGGTCAGCTCTAAATCTATCCTCAGCCTCTTCCTCTACCTTACGTATTTCTAGGAAACACCTATCCCTAAGTGTGGGGTACTGCTCAACTAACTCGTAAAGCTTCAATAGCATCAAAAGAAGTCGATCATAGACTTAAGCAATAAAAGATAAAAAGGCACAAATAACTCAAGGTTTTAACTATCGTTGACTCAAAGAATTAAGTGGTAAAGTGAATCATTTTTCCAAGAACAACCAAGAACCAGTAAAGAACAAACCCAACCGGAGTGTCACCAAAGTTCAACAAAAGAGATTATGGGGAGGAGGACAAGGCACAAGAAAGGTTCAGCAACCTAAAAGCCACAGGAAAACCCCAAAAACCTCCAAATGATTACCTAAAATCTACCCTAGAACCCAAAATATAGCCACCGGAAAAGCTTACAAAGTCCCGCGAAAAACTCAAAATAACTAAAATGGTAGAAAGAAAAAACAACAAATAAATAGGAAATGGGTTTGTAAAGCTTACCTCAAGATGAAAATTAACTTGGAGAAGAAGAAAATCCCTAATACCACCACTGAGAATGCTTGAGCAGAAGAGATAGAGAGATAAGTTGGTTCTAGAGAGAAGAAGGTGAAGTGGAAAGACAAAATGGTTTTTTAAATCATTTAAATACTAATAATCATTGTACACAACTTCCAAGGACGTTATAATTAGGGGACAAAGCCATAAGTGTCACTTACAATCGTCATTCTTGGGCCATACGACATTCCACAGGATAACTGCCAAGTGTCAATCCAATATTCATCGAACTCTTCAGATCTTACATATGAAAGTATGCCTATTCATCTCGTACTTAGAAGATTCTTTATCCATCAACCTTCATTTCAAGTTGAAGACTAAGGGATAGGGGTGATTCATATGCCGAGTATAGCCTCGTCCAGAATTATGTTACCTCGGTCAAGGACACCAATCCACTCAGAATAAGGAATTATGACTCAAATATAGACTCAGTCCGAACTGACTTGTCCTCATCCAATGGCTCATCGCTGCGAATCTCAACCTCGGCCTGGAAGACCAGTCAACATGCCCTGCCTTATTAGTCCCATGAACTATCCCCTCGTTCTTGGCTATCATCCGGACGACAAAGATAGGATGAGACAACCCAACATGACAGGTGTCATTCCCTCAATGGATCGCAGATCAATAACTCAGCCTCAGCCTTAACAGACGGTCGAGGGTGGACGGCTTGCAGAGCACATACATTGGGGAACATATGAGAGCGTGCGCGTGGGTTGCATATCCCACATGTACCAAAACCATTATAATAACATTTCCCTCATACGTGAGGGAATATTTTATCATCATGACCTACATGTGATAAAGACAGTTGGCTCTTCCACATTGGCTAAGAACATTCCATGCATGCTTATTACATGCTTGGGGAGTACACTACACCCCTTATGCACTATAAATACTTGTCTTCTACATCTTTGTAATGGATCGATCATTGTAAACCCTAGATGAAACTCTGTCAAAATCATAGTAGAGAGAGGGAGAGTGTTCTGTATCCAAAGGCCATTAGTGCCCATTCTTAGTGGATTTCACATACACACTCACACAGTGGAGTAGGCCTAGATAGGTTGAACCAATTATATTATGTGACATCTCCCTCTTTTCCTCATCTCTTTCGATATTTTTATACCTGTTCATACTCCATTGTTCCACTGGTTTGAGATTGCATATTACATTGATTTTGTGATACCATTTCTAGTATCATCTGTACACATTACTCTACTTTTTCTTTTACCCAGTCGAAGCCAAAACTCGGGGTTTCACCCTAACTTGTGTTACACTTTGGAAAGCATCGTTTCATGTCTTTTACACTTTAGCTTTGATTTTATTCCAAAAATCATGTTCATTAGGACTATCGTGTGTAACACCCCATCTAACATTTTTTTCATAAAAATCTTCCACTTTACGTAAAATTACCATTCTGCCCTTTGTTTTTATATGCACATTTTACTCCATTTCACAAGTGTTAATTTTCAAAACACCATTAAGTTACCCACACTAACTTCTTAAGTATTTTTAATACCTTAACACCTTTTTAACATTTTGGAGTAATATTCTTCTCAATTAGAAATATCTTTATTTCAACACTTTTATTTCTTAGAATCATTAAACATATAAGACTATATTATAAGAAAAACACTATTTTCTTTTATTAACACATGTAGTCTTACAACCATAGACTTATTACCTATAATCCCTTTTTTCACACTTTGAAGACTAGAATTTCTACTTCTCTCATTTCAGGTTTCAACCTAACAAAACCTTCTTTAAACTTGTTTGTATGTCCATTATCAAAATACTACAAGTTTATATGCATGAGAAGATGGGTTTTAATCCTAAAATCCTATCAAATGTGCTAAACATACATTTTATTCTAGAAATTCTCAATACCTGCAAAATTATGACTTTTGAGACATAAAGACATTTTTAATTTCTTCAAACTCAATAAATGTTCATTTTCATGAAATCTCCCTTTTTGCAAGACACTTTGGAACTTTATTTCACAAACATTATAGCAAGGCCAACATCATTTTTCAAACATTTTATTTCATAAAATGTTTAACATCGAATTTCTAGAAAATACACCATTTTCATAAAATACCAATTTTAATATTTCAAAACTTTGAAATATTTACTCATCCTTTAATTCCAACAAATAATATTTTAGCAACATTTTTATTCCATGAAATATTTAATATTAATCTACTAGAAACCATCATTTATTCATGTTCATTCTACTCATGTAATTTAATAACAAGACTACTAGTAATGTAAATAAAGTCTTAAACCCAAAGGATATATTTTCCCACCTCAAAGATTTCAAATGATGGTAGAGAAGTTGGTGTAGGAGGAGCAACCCCCTCCTCCAAAGGTGGCCTCAAAGGGTTACCAAATTCATCCTCTATGTATGCTCTATTTAAGCTTCCAAGAAAAGTCCCAACAAAACTTTCTTCAAACTCCATGAAAACCTCCTTCACCATCTTCAAGAACCCCCAACAAAGCTCCATAAATTCGTAGATCCACTCAACAACGGTGGAAATAGGTATTATAGGCTTGAATGTGGTGGAATATTATAAGAATGTGGTGGTTGATGGTGGTGGGAAGGTGGAGAGAAGCCAACAATGGTGGAAAACTACTCCACCCTTTCTCTCCCTCATCCATATTCTTCTCTCTTTAAAATGCTCCAAATGTGCAAAAAAAAACCTTATGAAAACCCTCTAAAGCCTAAAATTTTCATTTTTCCCAATCTAAGCTCACCAGAGCTCGACAGATCATCAAATCAAGGGTCCCGAATATAACAGTGCACATGGGCAATCTGATACACAAAATTTGGAAAAGCGTCATTCGAACAACATTGAGCCTCATTAGAACGAAAAGGGCAGCTCGTTCGATCCATGGATTCTAACGACCTTCAAAGACCCTTGAAAGTGATACGGTGGGATCTCATTTAAAGCTCGTTTGATCCTCTGCTTCTAACGAGACCTAAATCTCGTTCAGACGATCCTACTTTCATTTGAACCCTCATAATTCCAATATTTACCTAAATTTTCAATAATTGTCATTTAACCTCACTTCATTACAATTTATACATAATTTCAATGAAATTTTAGGGTAGGGTATTACAAACTTCCCTCCATGGTGAATTTTATCCCCAAAATTATCAGCCCCTCAATTATTCAGATTCATAGGGTTTACTAATTCTCATTATAAGACATAGAACCCTCTAAAACAACATCGTCAAAGTCTTTTGTAGCTAAGATCACATCTCACGTCCTTACACGGGGTTGGTCTATAAGGACATATTTTATAAGTCCTGTTTATATTTGAGTATGTCGTATACAGCTACAACCTTCAGTCATGCGTCAAGACTGATCCGAATATCAAAGTTCTTCAACATTCAAGCCTTCGCGAGATCAATTTTGGTAAGGTTGTGTTTAAGTACCTTCACGGTTCACTTAGAATGTTGGGATAATTTTTCTAAAATATTTTCTAACTATAGAAGCGGAGTTTTTCGTCAATGAATTTTTTCTAATTGTTGAGGCGGACTTTTTGACGAAATAAAAAATTATTTTTTTAAGCAGCTCGTTCGAGTGAGATAGACCAGTCGTTCGAGCGACAAAGCTATCTCACGCGAAGCAGTTCGAGCGACTTCATAGCTCGTTAGAGCAACATTATTGTGTTATTCGAGCGATACGCGACCTTAAGTTTTTTATATAAAACGTGTTAAACCACTCTGTTTTTGTTAAGAAGACCTGACGTTTTAGTTTTGACAAACAATGTAAATCGGCCGAATCCTTTGTCTTCTTCATTTAGGGTTCAAATCCTCTTTGTTTTCAATTCACAAAATATCCCAATCTTCATACGAATTTTTTTGGAACCCAAGAACACAATTTTGTGAAGTTTATCTTGTAGAGAAGATCTCTACTACATATCTTGGTGCCACTTGAGGGAGGTGACGTGCTGACGTGATTGCGTGTCAAAGGGAGAGCTTGTGGGTGTTCCTGGGCTGACTAAACTGCGGTTCTTGTGAAATTTATGTGGAATTCAGTTGCTGATTTAGGTTGCGGCCTAGTGGGTTTTCTAGGTTAATCCATTACAGATTTCTTTTGTAATCATTGTGAGTATTATTTGGGAAATAAAAGGTTTTGTCCTTCGGGTATTTTTCATAAAATCTATGTGTCAGCAATTAGTATTTGTTTGTTTTGACATGATCCACTACACCTAGATGCATGTTTTAGGGCTGAATAAAATTGGATTAAAAATTGACACCGATTAAAAAAGGTTAACTTGGAAATTTGCGACTTCGGTTTAATCAAATATCACACATACGTTTCTCAAATTAGTATCAGAGCTTATTTAAGCGATCACCACTTTTTATAAATTGGTATCAAAGTAGGTTACACTAATTTATTGTGTATTCCTATTTTCTCAAAAATTGTGTGATATTGATTTCTTTTTTGAGATTTTTTTTTGTGAAAATCATATTTTTTTCAATGGAGCACTTATATAATCGGATGTCCGTTTTTTACGGGTCTAATGATGCCTACTAGAAAGCATGTATGAAATCACAGTTAAAGGCCATTGATGAACGTGCTTGGGTTATTTATGAAAGAGGTTTGACTCCTCCCACTGTCACAACAAATAATATCACTACTTTAAAACCCGTGATAGACTAGACTGAGAACGAATTTAAATGGAGCACTTTTAATTCATGTGGGTTTAGTACAATTTTTGGTTTCGGCACTCCTGACGAGTTCCGACGTATTATGACGTGTACCATGTCGAAAGAAGCATGAGATATTTTACAACTTACCCACTAAGGCACAAATGCGGTCAATGAGTCTAAAATTCAAAATTTAACTACTCAGTTTGAAACGATTACCATGCTTGAATTTGAATGTTTTGATGATTTTTACGCACGTTTATCAGACATTGTCAAACTAGTTTCAATCTTGGTGAGCCCATACATGATGAATGAGTGGTTAATAAGATTTTAAGATAGTTGCCTAAACGTTTTATCCCAAAAGTGACTGTTTTAAATACCTTAGGTAATTTGGGCGATTTAAAACTAGAAGATCTGGTAGGAGACATCCAGACATATGAAATTGACATGTTTCCTGACACTATCAAGCCTAAGGATAGAGGGACAACACTTAAAGCCCAGTCTAGGAATAAAAAGAAAGTGAGAGTTTCTTAGTTTGAGTCTAAGGATAAGTCCGATTTTGATAAAGCCATGCTTGCGAATTTTTTTAAAAAAATTCTCAAGTTTTCAAAAAAAAAATCTTCCAATAAATTTTTTTTTTGAGAAAAACAAAAAGAAAGATGAGGCCAATGAGAGTGGCGAGAAAGAGAAATAGAAAGAAGAGAAGTGTACTGATTGTGAGGGTAGAGGGTATAGAGATTTTGAGTGTCCCACTAGGCTAATGAGAAAAGGCAAACAGATTGACATTCCAGCCACTCTTAGCGATAATGAGGAAGAGGTGAAGGATTCTGTGAATGAGTCTTCACATGGGAAGTTTGTCACCTTTTTATTTAGTCACGAGAGCACACCTAGTTTGTCCCATGATGATGAGAATACTTGTGCACGTGATAACCCGAGGAGGATGATAGTTTGAAGATTTCGAGTGAGGCAGAAAGTGAGTGTGGAAGTGAAGGTGAAACTGAGCTCCAGATTGCGTTTAGAAATTCGTACGCCGGGACCTTAAAGACTAAGAAATTAAATAAGGAGTTAGGTATTAGGGTGAGATATTTGGAGAGCAAGGTTGAGAGTTTGAGGGTGTTTGGGGCGAAAACAAGTCAACTCGAGAAGGCGAAGGTTTCTTTGAGTGAACAGTTAATTGCTTTAGATCGGGAAAAGAGTGATTTCACTAACACAGTGTCTAGTCTGACGACACGTGTATCCCAACTCGAGAGTAATCTCGAACGTGCCCGAGAGGTCAAAGTCCCTTTAGAGAATGCATTTAAGAAGGTTGGAAAGATGGTTTTCAATCCCGTTTTGGGTGATGTTGAGAAACGAGGAATAGGTCATGACGATGCATCCACTTCCCATGTTGCACCCGAGCCAATTACCGGGTTAGAGATAGATCCATATGGCTCTCAAAATAACCCACCTAGTCATCCCTTTCCCGAGAGGAGAGTGCGTCCTAGAAGTTTTGAGAGAGGTGTTCCTAGGATTGTTTATGTTTGCACCCACTGCAAGAAGAGAAAACACCTTAGGGAGTTTTGTTTTAAGTTGGGTTATGTGTCATGTTTTGCTACTACACGTGTTCACATACACGCACCCACACATGATGCGTCGGATGACTATGCGAGAGAGTTTTCACACCTTCGGTAACAGGTAAATTTTTCATTCAAGACTTCACATGACTTGATGGATGTTTTTCATAGGATGTCACCACCTTTGGAAAACTCCATCGCACCTAACGATTGAGGTTTAGACTTGTTTACTAGTATAGGATGATTTCCATGATGATATTTTATGCCTAGTGCTAGTGTGTATCATTTTTGTATTTATATTTTCCATTTTTGATATATTTTTCGAAATACCGAAAAGATTTTTGTTTTTGAAATTTTTTGGAAAAATACAAAGAAAATTAAAAAAGTCAAAAGATTTTGTAACTTGTTTTGCACCGTATATGAATGGGCATTTAGGATGACCAAGTCACAATTTCATTCCATATCCATGTGACTGTTTGATAGTGTTTTGATATGCATCATCATTTTGTTTTTCTGCTTTACAATGTTTGGAGTCATTGAGATGTGATTAGTTGTTAATACTTACATGTTTGACTCATGAGTTCCTTTAATGAACACTTGCATGGATTTTTTTGACTATTGTTCTTATCTATCACATGTTGGTTGATGTGTTTTCCTCTCAATTTTTCCTTTA
This sequence comes from Sambucus nigra, assembly GCA_949130495.1. Classification (NCBI taxonomy): domain Eukaryota; kingdom Viridiplantae; phylum Streptophyta; class Magnoliopsida; order Dipsacales; family Adoxaceae; genus Sambucus; species Sambucus nigra. Next base: position 446,801,769 of record OX422210.1, on the reverse strand, counting down.
ATATGAAACAAATGTGATAAAACTTGACAATGAAAGTAGTGCATGTAAGAATTGTTTATGTGAGTTTGTGTAATATTTATTTGAAAAATAGGGAAGGCTACGAAAGGTACTCATCTATCCTTTGCCATTAAGCCACCGTTTAAATCGGACCTAGAAAATTTGGCAAAAACAGAAGTCAAAGTCCAAAGAGGTTGAAAAGATCCTGGAAAAATTTTAAAGGCAATAAAAAAAATGCCATAAAGTGGGCCAATTTAGTTTAGTTTCATCACCTCAAAAGAAAAATAAAAAAGCATTATTATTTATGAGGGAGTATGGTTGGAATATAAAACGAGTTTCCACGTCCTGACAAAGTCATGAAAAAGCATTACATAGTTTTAGATGTTATTGGTGTGAAAATCATGTCCGACTTTGATTGGCCGATTTGATTAAGACGATGTCATCTAAATTTACATTTTTTGACACCTAATGACGATTTTGAGATTCATTCGTTTGGAGTACACATATTCATCATGCACATATGTTATGCGTGATTGCTTTGATTTTTCTATCGAATTTTTCACACCCATTCATTCCGTTTCCATGATTTGTTTATCTTAGTGTAAATTCATGGTGTGTGATTTTTGTAAAATTATTTTTGCATTTTTAATGAAAAATTGAAAATCAAAAATAGTATGTGGAAGCTTTTGGGTTATTCCTTTGCATGAGTGTAGTTTTATTCATATTTGCTATGCATAATTGTCGTGACACTCCATGTTTTTTTTGTTTATTCATTTCCTTATCTATTTTGGACAAATAAGAATGGGGGAGAACGAATTAGAATTATGGGGGAGTTTTACATTATGGTGGAGAATTGAGATTTTGATCTTAGTTTTGATTTATGTTTGTCTCATTTCAAACTCGATGTGTCATGAAGGTATTTGTTTTGTCCATGCGTGTATGTACAAAATTGAAGATCATTATTTTTGCACACCCTCATGAGAAAATCTTGAATATTTGACGTTGAAGATTTTTTATAAAAGTTTTAGTCTTGCATCTTTAGTACCTTTTCAGTTTTGGGTTCATTTGAGGTTATTAGATTTGTATAGGTATTTTGACTTGATAATTCGGATGTTTTTAGTTTGTATCGGCATAGACATAGGGGGAGATTTTTAAGGACATATTTTATAAGTCCTGTTTACATTTGAGTATGTCGTATACCGCTACAACCATCGAAGACTTATTTAAGTTCAATCATGCGTTAAGACGGATCCGAATATCAAAGTTCTTCAACATTCAAGCCTCTGCAAGATTAATTTCGGTAAGGTTGTGTTTAAGTGCCTTAACGGTTCACTTAGAGTGTTGAGATAATTTTTCTATAATATTTTCCAAGTGTAGAAGTGGAGTTTTTCGTCAATTTTTTTTCTAAGTGTTGAGGCGAAGTTTTTGACGAAATAAAAAATTGTTTTTTTAAGCAACTCATTCGAGCGAGATAGACTAGTCATTCAAGCGGCAGAGTTATCTCGTGCGAAGCCGTTCAAGCGACTTCACAGCTTGTGAGACATTGTTGTTTCGTTCGAGCGACGCGTCGCCTTAAGTTTTTTATATAAAGTGTGTTAAACCACTCTGTTTTCGTTAAGAAGACCTGACATTTTAGTTTCTGCAAACACTGCAAATCACCAGAATCCTTTGCCTTCTTTTGAATGTTTTGAGAAAAATAGGCTGATGACTCCATTTTTCAACATTTTCCTCTCCTTTGATGACAATTGATTTATATCTATGGCAACCTGTGAAGATATCGCAAATCGCAGAAAGAGGATTCCTATCCTCGAATCCCCGCACACATCGAGAGAGATTTCTGCCACATTTTATCTCTCCTTGTGGGTCCATCCCGCGTTAGAGGAATTTTGGGTGGCCACAGTGGTGAATTCGTTGGGGAATTTTTTAAAAGACTAAACTCTATTTCACATGGGTTTTGTTTCCTTTTCTCTCATTTCTCTCTATGTTTCTACATTCATACATATGCATCCCCTTGTATATTATTCTTACTCTCATACTTACATATTGTATAGTAGCCTTATTCATATCATGATATTTCTATCCTTTTCTCTACTATGCTCTTTTCTCATCACATGTATATATCATCTCCCTATCACATGCTTCATGCTTTACTCACTTATATATAGTTACTATGTTCATTGAATGATAATATTACTTATGATAGATTGGAATGGAAAATGAGAATCCATGTGGCCAACCCCATGTGATGGGATTCAGGAAAGGATGAAGATGATGATGATGATGATGATATAGTTACCATGTTTCACCCAACTTACTCACACTATCATATGATCCACGTCACTTGTAGACATCCATGCTCAGTCACACTATAAACACTCTCACATTCTTCTCCGTTGTTCATAACCATGTTTTCTTCATATGTTTCACACACAACTTGATATCCATGCTTGGTCTCACTAGCACACACCTCCACATTTCTCCCACTGGTATAGATCCACATATTTTTTTCACTCATACATATTCACATGCCACCCTCACTTTACACATATTTTTGTGTATATTCACATATCTCACAGTTTATATATATTACCTTTCTTTTTATAGGATCCATGTTGCATATATATATTCTCTAGTTTTACTCCCCATGCTACTTGTATATTCTATGTTCTCCCTCATAGTAGTAGTTTTTCTCTCCCTTAGCATACATAAAACTCTCCATAAAATGTTAATTAAGACTCGTGCATTCTTGCACATTACGTCACTTGAGCGTTAAAATATTGGCCAAATTTTTTTTTCGTACTAGGGCACCACCTCGTGATGGGTGCTAGTCCCGCGGGCCGCGATTAACCTAAGAGATATTATTCTCACCTTATATTGGCCTAGTATCTGCGATGTATATAGAACGGTTTCCCTGAATCTTACCACTTGACTAAACTCACGATGAAAGGTATATGGCAAGGAACCTATTCACGTATGTAAACTATATCAATTTTTCTCTCACACGTACCATGTCCACGAGGTATATCATGAGGTAGTTCATGTACACTCAGCTATATCAAATGGATTGTCCACACCTACTAATAAATGATTCCCTTTATAGGAAAGAGGTATATCGTGGAGGTCATGCCAAAGGGATAAAGCTTTCCACCAACCAACTAATGCATCAACCCAATATAGGCGTGTGCCCTAGGACACTCATACCTATTCCTTCGGTTTCAAAGAAAAACTCTGCCAAAATTTTAGGTCATCTTACCACTCGAATTTTTGCACTATTTCGTCCGTTTATAAAATAGAACCATGTTCGTGTGTCTGGAAACAAGTCAAATCGCGTCTCACATCATGTACCCTATCTTTTCTCCAAACTCGGGTCCTGTCCCGAATTTCACTTACACCCTAGGTGGAACATAATACAAGTGGAGTTTTAATTGTTGAGTAAATGTAAATATTGAAATGCAGTTTTAATTGTTGAGCTTCTATGTTTATAATTTATCGATGTTATGTTTCACATATTTTGGGTGTTTTTATTGTGTAGGTATATTAGTAGAGGTGTTTTGGAACAGATTTCAAATAAGGGCAGTACTTCTGGAGTATGAGATTTTTTGGATTCAACCATAAGTGAACTGAGGCGCTAGATTTATGAGATATGGGATGATCTTACTCCTTTAAATTTTGAGTTATTGGTAGTTCATAATTAAAAAAGGTTTGTTACTGATAGTGATTCAGAGCTCCAATTTCTTTTGTCTTTTTTTACTGTAAAAGAAGAAATAAGAGTGAATATTTATTCGTAACTTATTAATAATATCAGCAATCTGACTAGTAATGATGATATTGGTTCAAGTTCTTCAGAATTTATGTCAAATTGCGGTAATAAATCTAAATATTAGCAACTGTTAAAGTCTGGGGCTTGGGCTAATATAATAATTGGTGATGGTTAGAGATTCCTTGGTAGAGATGAAGAATTTTGGACAAAGTTGAAGTATTATTTTATTAATAAAGGTTTATTTACAAGTACTTGAAGAATGACACTAATTGAGTTATAGTTGTATGTCGTTTATCGAATGCTCCTAGTTGTCAATGCACAATTCATGTTCCTCATTTCAATGAGGTAAAAACTTTCACAACTGATCATATATGGGGTATTGTTTATAAGGACCTCAATAATCAACCAGTTAATGGCCAACTTATGAGGTCTGTGATAATGGAAGAAGTTCACGATAAGCCATTAGTCAAGCCTAAATAAATTATTCATGTATTTAGAAGAGATTGTAGTCTGAAATTGAATTATTATTTTGCATATACGTGGAAGGATCTGGCTTTAAAGGAGATACATGGGAATGGGGAACTTTTGTATCATCAACTAGTTTGGCATGTCGATATTTTGAAAGAACAAATCTCGTTAGTCATGTTGTTCTTGAATCAAATGCTGAGACTGCGAGTTTTGAGGAACTTTTCATTTCTTTGGGGGCATCAATTTATTGTTTTAATCTTGTCATCCTCTTATATACTTGAATGGGACTTTTTTTAAAGGAAACTATAAAGGTTGTATGGTGTAAGCTGTGATAAAAACTGGGAATGAATGTAATTGATTGTCTTCTTTTTATTATGTTTGATATTTTCTAGTTTATTTGATTGACATTGTATTATATGTGGTTATATGTTTGGTTATATATAAGCGGCACATTATATATTATTTTATTATTTAGTTTTTATCTTTTAATTCTTTTTAAAGAACTATTTTCATGCCCTATTTTTACAGAAATTTTCTAGTTGGCAATTGATGTAGTTGATAGTGAAACTGTAGAAAATTGGTCTTGTTTCTCAAGAAGCTAAAGTTAATTGTTTCAGATGGTAGAACACTTACTTTTATTTCAGATAGACATAAGGGGTTGTTGTCATCTATTCCTAAGGTCATCCCGAACTCCTTTCCTGGATATTTCTTATGGCATTTGAAATGTAACTTGATTGCTATAATACCTAAGATAAATCATAGGCTTTCTTTTATTCAAGGTTGTTTTCTGATTCTGCCAATGTAACAATGCATGATTATTTGGTAAAGTGTCCAATATATTTGCATGTAGTTAGTGGGGATGTTGTTTTTTGATTTTATGAAAAATATAGCTCCTGAGAACTGGGAAAATGCTTACTTTAGAGGGTAAATGTATGATGAGATGTGCTCAACATATTTGAGAGTTTCATCAATTGTATACTGGATGAACGAACCATGACAACCACGTCAATAATAGAAAACATCCATAAGAAGTTGATAGAAATGATTTCCAACAAATGAGAAAAATTAAAGTAATGGAGTAAACTGTTATGTCTAAATTTGGAGAAGAAATTGGTTGTTAATGTTGAAGATTGAAGGACTTGGAGAGTGACAAACTCTAGTGAATATGTGTTTGAGGTTCAGTCAAATACTGATAATCGTGTTGATATTAGACAGATGCATGGTGATTGCAATTTTTGGAACATGGAGGTTTTCCATGTGCACATGTGGTACATTGCATTATAAATGATAAGTAAAGTATTTACAAATATTGTGATCCTTACTATTTGTGTAAACATATCGTGATTATTATTCACAGCCCATGGATCCTATTTCGATAATTAGGAATCGTGTTGCGTTACCATTGACAATATAAAAACCTTCCTTAAAGTCGCTTGAAATGAAAAGGGCTTGTGGAATACCATACAAGGAAATGATTGAGAACACTGGTAAATCGCAAAAGAATCCTCGTAAGTTCAACAAATGCAAGTGTTATGCAAACTAAAATAGGCAAACATGTGGTGTTTTATCAGGCCCTCAAGTGGAACTGATATACTACTTGTGTAAATAATAGCTAATTATTTTGTATAGCCATAAAAAACATATATTCATTGATTACTTTGGTGTTTAATTATTTGTTAATATTTAGCATTCATCATAAATGAAAAGTATAGAAGTAAAAGTTCACTAGGATATATGCTAAACTCATTTTGTAATGTTTATTTTTTTCATTTCATATGTTCAAAAAATATTTTTATATTATTTGTATTATGATTAATATGTTGGTGCTTATTTCCTCCTCATGCTTTTAGTTATATATCTGAAGCTGAAGTTGCATTAAAGATTTCATTATGATTTGAAAGATCATTAGATATTCAAATGAAAATTTTATCTCATAGTCTAATATTTTATTTCCATGTGTTATGTTGCTACACATTTTTATTATTATCTGTGCTGCTGATATATTTGTGTGTTTTTACAAGTTATAAAACATGAATTAAATTATTATACACTTACGTTTTGATGTCTAAAGTTTTTTAATTATATTGTTTGTTAGAGGTTATAACAATCTCATACATTAACGAGATTCTTTTGAAAAACAATGCGGTATAATTATTTAGATATTAATTTCTAAATAAACAGAAGGACTTTCTTTAGAGGGAGGACAGGGTCTGCAAGATAGTATGATTTTGTTGATCTGATAGAGTATGCAAAATATAACCATAATGCTGCACTTTATGCTTGTTTCATAATAATTGTAAAGGTGAATGCTAGAGAAAATAGACTTACAGCTATTGATATAAGTAGTGTAGATTTTTTGTGAAGTAGGTAGACATATTAGGTGACTTAAACAATAGGTATGGCCTTATGAGAACATGGATACAAACCACACTATATAGAACGATTGCCATTGTCTACAAAGTTTTCTCGATGATGAAGAGGAGAATAATATTGTTAGTCCCAATTGTCATTTGACATTGCAATTTTTTATTATTGTCATTAGATTTTTTATGTATTATTTGTTGTTGTTGTTCCTGTATTTTTGTTCCATTTTAATTTTAGGACTTGAAATTTAATTTGTAATTTTAATGTCTTTTTGTTTTAAGATAATTTTGTTTATTTTCTCAACTTTATAACCCTTGTACTACCCTGTATTTTTTTTTTTGCAAAAAATCCTGTTAGAAAGTAATATTAAACATATATAGGAATCTACAAAGTTAGTAATGTAATATATCATTGAAAATTTTAGTTTGAATGCAAATTTTAAATCTTTTTGAATGATTTACATTGATATGGTGCTCAATCTTTAATGTTATTTTGCCCTCTTTATCTTTAGAACATCTCTACCTCTGACGTGATAATTTTTTGTATTCATAAATATTCAGTAGGTCAAGCACTTTTTTTTATTTTGGCTGCATTTTTTAGATTCATTTTGTCAACAGGAATAAAATTTAACTCTCGATGGTTTTAAAGTACCGCCAATGCTCATTTGTTCCACATTGATGATCTTTGAAGAAGATATATCAGCAGATGTGCTCTTTTGCTTTTGTTTAGATGGTTTTATTTTCTGTAGTATTTTTTAGTTTTCCAGTTGATTGTCTATTGCTTCACATTTAACTTCTAGAAGATCTTATAGCTCTTTGTGTGCTCTCTGCATTTTTTGAATACCTCTATAGTTACATATGAGTAATTTGTGTATATTCTTATAATTGATGAAGTCCTTATTTTAACCACTGGCTCTGTATATGGCAGTTATCCAAAGTGTTGGTGTTGTGCCCAATTTTATAACCATTGTCACCGCCATTATAGCTGCCCTATTTTTACTTCTATTATCATGTGGAGTTTGGGGTGTTAAAAATACCCTCTCAGCAGACTTACAGTTCCTTCAGTGATTCTTTTTATAACTTACATTACTTGACTACAAAAAATTACTTTTGGGTGCATTGTCTTTTAGTTTATTTGTTAGTCTGTATGATTTACACTTGTATCCTCTATTTGCAGCATTTTTGAAAACCCCTACTTCACTTATTTTTCCTTATTTGGCATTAGATAAGACTAAAGATCAACCTAGTTGGGATCTTATCATATCTAATCCTAAGATTGTAGTCTTTGTGTACATACATATTGTAGCCACCCCATCCTAGGACACCCCTAAGCACTTCCTTAGGTCCCTAGCGCTTAGCCATTCACCATAAACCCTAGGTCATACTCTGCATACGGATTTAGAGGCCATGAGGCTCTCTCGGTCCCGTTTGACTTTGTTCAACTCTCCAGATTGAGCAAAGCTTAATGAATCTGCAAAAGGCTCTGAATCCTCTTTCCAATGATCAGTTCCATGAGAGAATCGACCATACGATTATGACGAACAATCCGTTTTATTTTGAGCACTTTTTCAGAAGCCATAGGCGCTCTTGGACCCCATTTGACTCTAGTCAACTCTCTATCTTGAGCGCAACTCAATGAATCCTCAAAGGGCTCTGAATTCCCATTCCAACAGTCCATCTCGTGCGTGATTCAGCCTTACAGTTTGAAGGAATGGTCCATTTTAATACGAGCACTGCTCTAAAAGCCACTGGGTGCTCCCAGGTCCCATTTGACTCTAGTCAATTCTTTAGCTTGATTAAAGCTCAATGAATCTTTAAAGGTCTCTAAATCCCCTCTCTAATGGTCCACTTATGGGTGAATCGGCCTTACTATTCAGACACATGATTCCTTTTGCTCCAAAGGGTCATCGGGCGCTTCTAAGACCCGTTTGATTATGGTCAACTCATTAGACCAAGCGAATAACAATGAAATCTCAAAATGCACTAAATTCCCTTTCCAACGGTCTGCCCTGTGCAGGAATAGGCCTTATGGCTCTGATGAACAATCTATTTTCCTGGGAAAACCTCCTATTTAGAGACCATTGGGCGCTTATGAGCCCCATTTTACTTCGGTCAACTCCCGGACCCGGGAGTGGTTCACATGGATTCTTAAAGGTCTCTCAATTACATTTCTAATGATCCACCCCGTGTGCGATCTAGACTTATGGTTTTCATTTAGTGCCATTTTTTCTTAAAAAATCATTCTGGACTGCCTATAGGCACTTAAGGAACCCTGTTATCGACAGGGTGTCCTTTTCTTGCCCGACAAGGCAAGCACACTACAGATAGGCAAGTCAAGCCCTATGATGATTTCCACACAATGGATCCTATAGATAAGGGCCATGACCTCACCTTGAGGAGGGCAAAAGGGACCCCTCTCAGAAAGTCATAGAACATTCCTCTCGAATTAAGAGCCTTTCCGTTTCCCGAAAAGCCCATTTCCCCATATTTCGTTCCATCACTTTCTTACCTCACTTAGTAATCCATACCATATCTTTATATCACTTCTATACCATTTCAAGATCGTCATATTAGTATCTCAAAGTCAACAACAAACACTCATAAGGAGGTCTACTTCTTTATCCCTTTTCTCTAATTTTTCCTTTTTAGTGCTATTTATCTCATTTCAACTTATATACTTTTATTTCATTACAATCACATCCATTAATCTATACTCTTTATTAGTATTATTGCACATAATCTATTTTGATAAAAACCTCGATAAGGAGAAAAAAAGGCTTCATCTGTAAATTCCAAAAGCGGGATTTTCATTTCATACTTTCACTCTTAAAACACATTTTCCCTACACACACATGAGAGAATTCCCAGATTTGGATTTATGGGTTGAATCCCACCCCCTATGCTATTTTCAAACTACGTGTACTTTAATGCTTTTGGGATATGTAGGCGTCTTGGTTCAATCCCAAGATTCGAGTCCTCTTTTATTTTCATATTTATATACTTTTTCATGTCTTATATATATATATATATATATATATATATATATATATGTGTGTGTGTGTGTGTGTGTGTGTGTGTGTGTGTTTTATGAGTATCATGATCTTATATACTTGTCTCGCCTGACGTGCACATTCGCTCTTTCATAGCGATTTGTGATTCGATGAACACTTACATCATATTTTTATCATTATTTTTGGGAACACTCCTTTGAATGAATTCACTTCGTCCCTCCCTCCCATGACACGAGTTGAACGATTCCATTCTCCCCTTACTTATATTATACACATATACACACATATCATGAAGTTAAAAATAGGAAGATTAACATTAGCCCATGAGAGATCGTAAGGGAGGAATAGTTGCATAACTCCTTTCGATTCCGTAACTTAGTCCCCAAACTTTTAAACTATTTGGTTTCACAAGAAGAAGTTTGACCTTGATGTCGTTCTCTTGAGGCGACGATATTCTTTCACCTGTTTTGGGTAAAATATATTGGCGGCTCTATCTCGTTACATTATCCCCCACATGACGATGGCCGACCCCGGATGTTTCGTGAGCGCCGAAGGAAATCTTAAACCCCGAGATGGCCACAGTGGCGACTGCAATGGGGATATTTATTAGAGAAGTAAACTCTATTTCTACATGAGTGTTATTATTTGTTCTCCTACTTTTCTACATGCGTACATATGCTCCCACTTGTATGTTATCTTTACTCTTTTACTTACTTTTTGTATGCCTACCTCAAGTTTATTTCTACCATGCTCTCTTCTCATATATATTTCACTTTTCACTAACTTGTTTATGCTCACTTCACACACTTGTATATATTCTCCACACAGACACATTTCTCTCACATGTATATATCTTCATGCTCACATACCACTTATAAACGATCCATGCATAGGCTCACTAGCACACACATTCACTTGTATATGTTCACATGATGACTCACACTATTCCCATGTCACTCTCTCACCTTTCATACCTCACTATCTTTTATATTCACATGCGTCCCTATCACCATGCTTAATGTAGTCATCAAGCTCCATGATAGATTTACTTTTCACGATATTTGTATAATCTCCCTCATTAGTGGCAGTACTCCCTTACTTAGCATGAAAATAAAAAAAACTCTTCATATGATACTGATTAAGACTTATGTATGGCAATATTGACCAAAATTTTGTCCCGTAGTGGAGGGTCACTTCGTGATAGGTGTCGGCTTCACTAGGGCGCGATTAACCTAAGCGATATGATTCTCATCTTCCATTGGCCTCGTACCTTTGACGTATGTCGAACGGTTCCTCCTGCACCATTCCAGTTGACCGAACTCACAACGGGAGGTATATAGCTGGGAACTCATCATGTACGTCGAGTATATCGAATTCTTTCTCACCGTACCATCCACATGAGGTATATCGTGAGGCAATTTACGTACACTTAGGTATATTAAATGGATTGTCCACACATACGGATGAATGATTGCCCTTATACGCTAGAGGTATATCATCGAAGTCATGCCAATGGGGGAACCCTTTCACTAATCCAATAAGTGCATAAACCTCATACAGGCGCCAACTTTAGGGCACTTATAACTACTTTGTCGGTTACCATGTGAAACTCTGATAAAATTTTGGGTTGGCGTACCGCCCAAATTTTTGCGCTATTTCGCCCTTTTTTAAAAACAGGCCCTGTCCGTGACCCTAGAAACAAGTCAAATTGTGTCTTATACTTTTAAACCATATTTCTCTCTAGACTCGGGTCCTGTCTAACATTTTGTTTTTTCATTTAGGCAAACCTAATACAACTGAAAACTTAATAATAATAATAATAATAATAATAATAATAATAATAATAATAATAATAATAATAATAATAATAATAATAATAATAATAATAATAATAATAATAATAATAATAATAATAATGTTGAGATTCTTCTCTTTTCTCCCTACTTTTCAAAAACCAAAATTACCAAAAACTTTTTTCCTTATTTCAAATATACAAAACATTCTCCTTTTTTCTTCCAAAAGTAAACCCAAATCATTTTCCCTCTTAGGTCGATCACAAACTCGACTTTGGCCTGGTTCCCTATTGGGTTCGATTTTCCATCAAATCGCCCCGAAGCTCCACAACTTCTGCTACTTCAAGCGAATTTGGGATTTATTTTTGCAAGCTATCTATGGAGAACGTCGACCAAACACCGAATGTCCAACTAGATCTGATGGCCATCCTAGCCCAGCTCAGTGCCCGGACTGACAATCTTCAAATCGATGTCCAAGAGATGTTATGACATTGAGCCCAGACCCTTGAATCTCGTGAACTTGAGATCCTTTTTCCTTGTGTTATGCATCCACCTTCCCCTGAGCCTGTTTGGGTCCGAGAGGAATACCCGCATATCTTGCGTACCCCTTCTGTAAACGGGCCTCCACCTACTCAACTTCCGATTTTGAACCTTGCCTAGCCAGGGGCTAATTCGCCAGTGCATGTGGATCCCAAAGATAAATAATTGAACAAGGTCAAGGACGACCTTAAGCTACTGTCGAAGAAGTTCGACCAAGTCAAAATATCCAAAAACTACATAGATTATACACATACATCTCCTTATCCCAAAGTCGGACTACCAGAGAACTTTGAGATGCCGAACATCGAGAAATTTGGGGGAATAGGTCCCTTAATTTTACATGTACGAAGCTATCACCGAGTCATGAGCCTTATTGGTGCCTAGGAGGAGATAATAGCCCAAATATTTCAGCAGACATTCAAAGAAAGTGCCCTCTTATAGTTCTTATCTCTCAAAGAATCCAAAATCCATAGTCGGGAAGACATAGCCCAGGAACTCAAGTCTCAATACAAATATAACCAAGAGTTACAGGTCATGCACAGAGACCTAGAACTGCTAAAGCAAAATCCTGGAGAATCAGTCAGTAGCTTTATTAAAAGATAGAGAGATAAAGCCTCCACTATGACTAATAGGCCCTCAGAGGAGAAACAAGTGATCATTTTGAAGAAGAATTTTTTTACCTAATATCTAAGCATTTATGGGAGGATAGTACTACTTACACTTCCAAGCCCTCTGAGAGGCTGGTGTGGAAATTGAAGGTGTCACTAAAGTGGAGTCTGAACTGAAGAAACTGACTGGATAGTTTATGCCGATAAAGTACGAGAAGTCTGCCAATACCTCTATCTCAAACATCAATAACATATCACAACCTGCAACTTCTTAGCACCAGAAAGTTACCCCAACCCTGTGAGAAAAGAGTACATTGAGCTCCATGCTCTCCTATCAAATGTATACCAGGCTCTGTTAGCTCAAAATATCATCAAACCATTCGAACCTCAACTATTACTAAACCCACTCCCTTAAAAATTCATGCACGATGCTTACTATGAATTCCACTAATCCGCAAGTCACACCAGTGACCAGTGCTTTCATCTCAAAACTGTAATCCAAGGCTGATTAGGCACATATTCTTCACATTTATCCCCTTAATTTCGGTATTTTTATGATCCCGTGCAGTGTAAATAGCTTAGATTTGTCTCCTATTTATTCTACTAACCTCTTTTGGCAAGTATTTCGTGTTTTGTGTATTTCTTATGTGTTTTACAGGTATTTCATGCAAGTTAGTGCGAAGGAGAACTCAAAACAGTGAAAGAACCCAAGAAATGGAGAGTTAAAGGGCATTTTTGTAATTTTTCAGCCTTAGTCCGGAGGTGGGGCCAACTATAAAGTTGAAGAGCTCTAAATTACAAGAACACTGGAAAAAACGGCACCTCAATCCGAGCTACGGTGAAGAAGTTACGATGTTTTGAAGTTGCACGATAATGGATTGGTCCGGTCATGCGAAATCCAGGCAATTAATTATGCATTTAATGCAGTGCAACTCTTGGAAAACTTGTGCCACGAGCGAAATTTGATGCCAAATTCGTGCAACTTGGTGCAATAAAAGACCAAGCCCTGCCTCATTTTCAAGAGGAGTTGAATTCTAGAGAGAGGGAGTCAAATTCTAGAGAGTAGAATAGAAAATTAGAGAGAGAAATTCATTTTTTTAGAAATCCTTTTTAATTTTTCATACTCTTAGAAAAGCCCTAGTTTGTATGTTTGAAGATTCAAGTTCATCTAGTGCAGATTTCAAGTATCAATTCTTCAATTCAATTCAAGTATCAAATTCCCTTCTCTTATTTAATCTCAATTCTATTTTCAATTTTCAATTGTTTTGCAATTTGTTATCAATGTTTGTTAGATCCATAATTCCATGTATAGGTATGAATTTGTTTTCTAGAAAAATCATGAGTAGTTAAATTCCCAAGGGTTGGGGTACATGAACTCAATCCAAGGCAAATTATTTATGTAGAAAATAGAGGTTAAATTAAAATATTGATTGAATCGTGAAAGAAACTCATACAAACATTGTCAATCTTTTAATCTCTCTTGCCCTAGGTACTTGAGATGTTTAAGAACGCTTTGCGAGTATGATTTATCATTCACCGCTTTATATTTATCTTTGATTTCATATGATGCGGGCTAGATCCCTCATATATGTAATGCTTAGAATTTATAAAGACCGGATCTAGTCAATAATTTTAATTTACAATTATAGTATTCTATACGGTAATTTGTTAAGGATGGAGGGATTGTACCCTACCCTATTTTCTCCCATTTGTCAGATCTAAATTTTTTTGCAATTTTCAGTTTGTTTTTTTTCTTAAGTAAATTTTTATTTCACTAGAAATTTTCCCAATCATTAATCATCTTTTTGTTTCTTTTAAGAAATCATTTCAAGATTTAATAATTTTTCTTATTACTATTTGGCAATCTCGATCCCTGTGGATACGATCCCGACTTACCGGGTTATTGCTTGAGCTACAGGCTTGCACTTGAGCCTAGAGGAAAACGCACTTTTGAGACAAAATCTTAGTCGTGTCAAGTTTTTGGCGCCGTTGTCGGGGATCCGAAATTGTTAAATTTTCAAGAAAGTTATTTTTATCTACAAGTGATTTCGAAAAAAAAAAATTTTGATCTTTTGTGTGCTTTATATGAAGAATTCATCTCCGACCCAAATTCACGAAAATCCTATTGCCGAAGCAAGTTCTGAAAATTCTGAGTCTATTCCTTTTTGGGTTCCACCTCCTTCGCCTAATAATTCCATCACAAGTCGTTCATTGAGTCAAACCCGGAGTGAGAATTCTGAACCTTTCGGTAGCGATATGTCGGATCATGGTAGTGTCGGTGTTGGTGCTGGAGAGGATGAGATACCATATCTTCACATGAAAGATTTGTTATTTCCGGAGCGAACTATTACCCCTGGTTGCATTTTACTCCCGTATAATGCCGGTCAGTTCCACTTTCGGAATGGTATGATCCAAATTCTTCCTACATTTCATGGGATAGATTCTGAAAAACCATATCTCCATATTCGAGAATTCGAAGATACATGTGAAACGTTTGGTGATCAAGCCTGTCCACAAGATGTAGTCCGGTTGAAGCTCTTCCCTTTTTCCTTAAAGGATAAAGCTAAAACTTGGTTATGGTCCCTACCCCCAAATTCTGTGTTATCCTGGAGAGATGTGCAATCCAAGTTTATATCAAAAAAATTTCCACAACACAAAACCAATTCTGTTAAAGCCCAAATTCAAGCTTTTCGTCAAAATGAGAATGAGGCTTTTGATAAATCTTGGGAGAGATTTCAAAAGTTAGTTAGTGCATGCCCACATCATGGTTTTGGAAAGCATCTTCTGATTTCATTTTTCCATCAAGGCCTTACTTTAGCGTCTAAACAACTTGTTCAAACCATGTGTGAAAGACCTTTTTGGGAGTTAAATTCGAGCGATGATGAAGCTCATTTGAGATATGTAGCAGAGACTACGCAATCATGGGATGTTTCTGACCCCAATAGTCAAAACCGAAATCGATAAGTGTCCAACTTGCCTGCTGCGTCCGGTATCTATCACTTGGACAAGGACACTTTGTTAGATCGAAAATTTGACCAATTGGAGAAGAATTTTAGAGATATGCTTGAAGTGCGATTGAGAGAAGTAGCTGGACCCGTACAAGCCGGGAAGGAGAAAGTGTGTGCCATTTGTGCTGCGGGTCATTCTACCAAAGGATGTCCTACTATCCCTGCATACAGGGCAATGTACACTGAACAGGTTGAGGCAATAGGGGGGTTTCGCGGAAATTATAATGCACAGCAAGGGAATGCATATAATCAATCGTGGAGGAATCCTGGGTTCAATTATGGACAACCCCAAGGTGGGATGGTTCCTAACCCACATATGATTATACCACCACCTTCTCAATTTCAGCAAGTGGCTCCTCCAATGCCAAATCTTATGCAGGTACCACCTCCTGGTCCGTATGTTGCTCCACCGAGGCGATCTCTTGAGGATAACTTAAATCACCTCATCCAATCTCAAAAGGAGACAAGTGCTAAGTATGATCGAATGTTCAATGACATATATACTAGCATCTCAAGGTTGCAAACTGCATCGAATGTCCAAGAGAAGGGCAAATTTCCTGCTCAAAGCCAACGACCTCCCCTAGGACAAAGCAGTGTTGGCACTACATCCCACGACCATCAAGAGCAATGTAGCGCTATTACCACTCTACGTAGTGGGAGAGTAGTTGATTTGTCACCTCACCCACGCAATGCATCTAAAGATAAAGAGGTTTTGCCCGGCACAAGAGAGGCCGAAGATGCCCCTTTAATTGAGAGTGAGGAGGAGGAAAATACTAGTGGACCCAAGGCCATCACTCCCACCGCTGCCCCATACCCTCAACGGTTGGTCTCTCACTCGAAAACGACCTCCCGTGATGAAGTTCTGGAAGTCCTTAAGCAAGTAAAAATTAATTTACCTTTTCTCGAGACTATACAGATAATTCCCGCGTATGCCAAGTTTATTAAGGACTTACTCACGGTGAAACGCAAGCTAAAGGTAAACCAGAACGTCTCTTTGTCCCAAAATGTCAGCGTAGTCTTGTCGAGTGACTTTCCATTAAAATATAAAGATCCGGGTGCGCCCATTATTTCGTGTATCTTGGGGAAGAACCGAATCGAGAGAGTTCTAATAGATATAGGGGCTAGTGTTAACATTATGCCCTATTCCATCTATAGGCAACTAGAACTAGGGGCCCTTAAGCCCACCAATATGACTCTCCAGCTCGCAGATCGTTCTGTGAAGTTTCCTCAGGGAATTGTTGAGGATGTGATTGTCCAAATAGACACTTTCTACTTCCCGGTGGATTTTGTAATTTGGGACGAAGAACCTTTCGTTCTCCCAAGTAATCATGTTCCCGTTATTCTTGGTCGTCCATTTTTAGCTACAGCTAATGCTCTTATCAATACCCGAAGTGGGCGTATGCAATTAACTTTCGGGAACATGACCCTCGAAACAAATATCTTTAATAATTCCAAGAGAGAGGGTGATGAAGGGGAACTGCGAGGATTGGATCTTTTGGGGGAAGCACACGAGCAAGAAAGAACTTACAAGGAAGAACCATTAGGGGAAGGTTGTGTCATAGAGAGCAAGGTAGGGGATGTATGTTTAGTTAATGCATTTGAGAGCATGAGTGAGCCCACAAACAAGAGTGAAAGAGGAGATTTAGAGTGTGTCGGGAGAGGCTCGTCGAAATACTTAGAGGAAAGTGAATGGCATGACACTATCGATACATTTCTCCTCGATTACCAACCACCCACACCACCCTCTCATTCGGCGAGTGAGCACGAAAGGCAGGTTGAGGACACCAAGCAAGAGAGAGAGCTAGAGGAGTTGAGCCTAGCAGAGTTTGAGTGCGAGTTCGGACCGGTGGATGCGAGCCTAAATGATGAAGTCCAATCTTTCTGGGCCTCATTTCGTCATTTAGACGAAAGCGAGTGGGACAATAGAATTGATGAATTTCTCCTTCCTAAACCTCCACCCATACCATTTGAGTCTTCATAGGTATTTGAAGATACGACTCAAATCTCGTCCGACTTAGCGACCAACTCACGTGCTACGCAACAAGTGGATCCTTTTCCGGTTTATCATAATGCATCTCCCGATCTTTCCTTTATCTATGGGCACGGGCCCAATTTGTTTCGGCTATTCACTTATGATGGTAAGACTGGAGAGACGAGGCGTGCATCGTACCCAGTGAAAGGGATCGGGTGATTTTTGGAGAGAGATAAGAGGTCGTCGCACCCCCGACGCGTATGGGGTGATTTTTGTTGTATTTTTGAGTCATGTATAAGTGTTATATAGTCTCTTGTTGCATTTAGAGTAATTAGTTCAAGTATTGTTATTTTTTTGTATGCTTGGTTCTAACATGTTTTGTAGATTCAATGGACTCGCACTCATCAGGGATTGCTCCATTTGGGTAATATCTTTCTTTTCCTCTCTTTATGTTGTGTTCTTAATTTGCATTGAGCACAATGCAACATTTAAGTTAGGGGGTGTGGGATATTCTTCCCAATTCATTGATTCGATCACATGTTCTTTCCAAGTGTCTTTAAAAAAAAAATGAAAAATTTAGAAAAAGTCAAAAATATTTTTCTTCAAAATAAATAAAAATTGGAATTTAAAATTTTCAAAAATATCACCTTTATTCTATTTAAAGTCTCAAATTGTTAACAATCATAATGCACTAAGCCAAAATTGACTGAAGATGGAAATTGAAAGAAAATTGACGACTTAACGAATAAGTGTGGAGATTGATCAAACCCGGTGAGATTTCGAGCCTTTCAATTTTTTATGAGTTTTTAAATTAATCCGAGTTTATGATTAACTCAAAGTTCTTTTCAGCATTTTAATAAGTTGTCGATGATCTCAATCCTTTGTTTTAATCGGTTATGGGAAATGTGTGAAATGTTATCTCGAAATTCGTGCTAAATATATCTCTAAACTTAATTAATCTCGAGATGCATATGGTAATGTGATTAGCAATTTGAACAATGAAGTAGGCCTTCGTTTGTTACCCAAAAATATTAGCCATAAAAAGTTGTGAAAAACAAAATTATCCCTGTGTAACCCACTTTGAGCCTAATATAATATTTCCCTTTCGTTTGACAACCCAAAAAACCCAAATAGCCCGGAATTGTGAAAATTGAGAAAATTCATCAAGTAAGTCCAAATTTTGCAATAAAAAGGGGCAAGGAAGAAAAAAAATAGATATGCTCAACAAAAATAGCAAGAAAAGAAAAAAAAATAGTGAAAAAAAAATAGGAAAAGAAAAGAAAAATGAGCAAATGCCCGAAAAAGCACAAATGGACGTCATAAGGAAATTTTCTAATTCCGAACATTCCGTCCATTCCCATTTTTACCCTTTACACCTTTTAACCCAAAAAGTCCTAACCGAGTCCGAATGGCGAAATTGGTTACCGCGTGGAGAGCTAAGACATGAAAAGATAATATGAGAGATTAAATGGTGTGAATTATAGGTGATGTTCCCATTTCCAAATAACTGTACTCCGATGATGAGATCTTTTCACCATAAATTTCCTTCTTTTCAATTTTGTATGCATGAATTTGTGTATATTATATTTACTCTTTATATCATGCATACCGAGAGAAAACAACCACAATCTGAGTGATTCGTTTGTGAGTGCAATCCGTAAGAATTTTAATCAAAACGAATTTTCGAAAAGTAACGTAATGCTCAATCGGTGGAAGTTTGAGGTTTAATTTTTGGATTTGCACACACACACTATGGTTTGAGACAGTTGAATATGAGTTGATGGTGATTATTTTTTCAAAAAGTTTAAATTGTACAATTTTTAAGTATTTTGATATTTATTTGAGTCAATAAAGAATTTTGTGGGTAAATTCACTGCAAACCCTCACGAGACAAAACTCGTCCTACTAGGGTAACCTAGAGGTTTAAAGGCTTGTTGCATATGCTAAATGCAATCGCTTGCCCGCGAAAAAGGTCTTCTATCCCAATAAAAGAATTTTCAAGAGTCGAATTTTGGTTAGATTCAGTTACATTGCCCGGGACGTGCAAAGTTCTAAGTTAGGGGGTGTGATTAGGCACATATTCTTCACATTTATCTCCTTAATTTCGGTATTTTTATTATCCCGTGCAGTGTGAATAGCTTAGATTTGTCTCCTATTTATTCTACTAACCTCTTTTGGCAAGTATTTCGTGTTTTGTGTATTTCTCATGTGTTTTACAGGTATTTCATGTAAGTTAGTGCGAAGGAGAACTCAAAACAGTGAAAGAAACCAAGAAATGGAGAGTTGAAGGGCATTTTCATAATTTTTCAGCCTTAGTCCGGAGGTGGGGCTAACTAGAAAGTTTAAGATCTCTAAATTATAAGAACACTGGAAAAAACGGCAACTCAATCCGAGCTACGGTGAAGAAGTTACGATGTTATGAAGTTGCACGATAATGGACCGGTCCGGTCATGCGAAATCCAGGCAATTAATTATGCATTTAATGCAGTGCAACTCTTGGAAAACTTGTGCCACAAGCGAAATTTGATGCCAAATTCGTGCAACTTGGTGCTATAAAAGACCAAGCCTTACCTCATTTTCAAGAGGAGTTGAATTCTAGAGAGAGGGAGTCAAATTCTAGAGAGTAGAATAGAAAATTAGAGAGAGAAATTCATTTTTTTAGAAATCCTTTTTAGTTTTTCATACTCTTAGAAAAGCCCTAGTTTGTATGTTTGAAGATTCAAGTTCATCTAGTGCAGATTTCAAGTATCAATTCTTCAATTCAATTCAAGTATCAAATTCCTTTCTCTTATTTAATCTCAATTCTATTTTCAATTTTCAATTGTTTTGCAATTTGTTATCAATGTTTGTTAGATCCATAATTCCATGTATAGGTATGAATTTGTTTTCTAGAAAAATCATGAGTAGTTAAATTCCCAAGGGTTGGGGTACATGAACTCAATCCAAGGCAAATTATTTATGTAGAAAATAGAGGTTAAATTAAAATATTGATTGAATCGTGAAAGAAACTCATACAAACATTGTCAATCTTTTAATCTCTCTTGCCCTAGGTACTTGAGATGTTTAAGAACGCTTTGCGAGTATGATTTATCATTCACCGCTTTATATCTATCTTTGATTTCATATGATGCGGGCTAGATCCCTCATATATGTAATGCTTAGAATTTATAAAGACCGGATCTAGTCAATAATTTTAATTTACAATTATAGTATTCTATACGGTAATTTGTTAAGGATTGAGGGATTGTACCCTACCCTATTTTCTCCCATTTGTCAGATCTAAATTTTTTTGCAATTTTCATTTTTTTTTTCTTAAGTAAATTTTTATTTCACTAGAAATTTTCCCAATCATTAATCATCTTTTTGTTTCTTTTAAGAAATCATTTCAAGATTTAATAATTTTTCTTATTACTATTTGGCAATCTCGATCCCTGTGGATACGATCCCGACTTACCGGGTTATTACTTGAGCGACAGGCTTGCACTTGAGCCTAGAGGAAA
Source organism: Sambucus nigra (assembly GCA_949130495.1). Classification (NCBI taxonomy): domain Eukaryota; kingdom Viridiplantae; phylum Streptophyta; class Magnoliopsida; order Dipsacales; family Adoxaceae; genus Sambucus; species Sambucus nigra. The sequence goes on along the minus strand of OX422210.1, from coordinate 446,780,749 downwards.
ACGCACTTTTGAGACAAAATCTTAGTCACGTCAAAGGCCTGATAGATCGCGGTATCATGGCCCCGTCAGCTAATCCCAAGACCAACACCACTCACAACCCTCTTCCAGCATATGGAATCGAGTTGAATTCCATCTTGTTAGAAAGAAACCCTGAATTTGACCATTAGACACAAATTATGCATGTCAAAAGGCCCATCATCCTCACATTCTGACCCAAACCTATCGAGGTTTGCCCATCCTTTCTCCTAAACCCTACATGCTTTGCTGATCAAAGCTCTGTCTCTCCTTACAAGGGCTTGTATTATCATCTGCACCCGATCTGAGGAGGAGGCCTGGATCTACCGGTTGTGTTAGACCAACTCCAAAATTTTGGGTTGAAACTGGACACAGAAATATCAATGGACTATTAGAGATTTAGTGGAAAATTCATAGAAGCCCAAAAATGGACTCGAGAATCAAACGAATGGGTGGTTCCTGTTGAAGAACTCAGTCTAGATGATGTTGAACAAATTATGGCCGGTGTGTTTTTCCGGATAGGTGAAATCTGCGACATCTTCGAATTATTCATAACTTTAAAACTATAAGGACGTCTGGTCCTTTCATTCTTGCACATCCCTTTTGAATGAAAAGATTTATATAATGAGATCGTAAAGGTTGTCGAATGCATTAATTACTCTTAGCAAATAGACATTGTTACCATCGGATGGTGGGATGACTTTGATATCTCAGATGATGAATCGGATCATGAGGAAGTCAATTTAATACCCAGTTTGTGTGTAATGATCTATTTCTAAGACTTATTTGGTGAAATCAACAAAGTATCCATTCAGCCTGAAGTAGATGAAGCCACGAGGTTCTTACTCTTCCCTACCTCTATAAATGACATGACCAGATCAGAGAAATAATAAAAAGATCCGATTCAACATTTAATCGAAGTAGACAATGGAAAATGAATCATCAAAGAGCTCCCAATGCCAAAAATGACTGTTAAAAAAAGTAAAGTCCTCGATCAGCTCAAGAAAACTTAAGCCAACATAACCTTATGGGGATTCTTCATTTCCTTTCAGCTGAACTGAAATTCCTTGATAAAACTCCTCACTAAACCCACATTTTCTTTTTCTACTACTCCCGAAGAAGCTATGAATATGTTCAGATCCTTAACCTCTGTCAGACTCCATTAAAAACTCCTCACTGAAATGCCTTGATAAAATCGAATATTTTTTTCATTACATCACATCCATTAATATATGCACATAATTAATTTGTATAAAAACCCTAAAAATAAGAAAAAGAGGGTTCATCTGTAAATTTCAAAAGGGGATTTTCATTTCATATTTTTACATTTAAAACACATTTTCCCAACACAAACATAAGAGAAGTCCCAAATTTGTATTTATGGGCTGAAACCCATCCCTATGCTATTTTTGAACTATGTGAACTTTGACGCCCCTTGGACTATGTAGGCGTCTTGAGAAAATCCCAAGATTCGAGTCCTCCCTTTTTCTCATGTTAATATACATCTTTCATATCTTATATATATGTTTTATGAGTGTCATGCTCTTAGATACTTGTGTCTCGCCCGACATGCACATTCATTCTTTCATAGGGATTTGTGATTCGACGGACAATTACATCATATTTTTATCATTATTTTCGGAACACTCCTACGGATGAATTCACTCCATCCCTTCTATGACGCGAGTTGAACAATTCCCTTATCCCCTTACTTATATTATACACATGTACACACACATCACGGAGTTAAAAGTGAGAAGATTAACATTAGCCTGTGAGAGACTGAAAGGGAGGAATGGATGCTTAACATCTTTCCATTTCGTAACTTAGTATCTGAACCTTCAAAATATTTGGTTTCATAAGAATTAGTTTGACCTTGATGTCGTTCTCTCAAGGCGGTGAAATTTTTTTGCATGTTTTGAGATAAATAGGTTGCCGACTCAATCCCTTTACATTATTCCCAACATGCCGGCTGTCGACCCCCGATGTTCCGCGGGCGCCAGAGAGAATCCGAAGCCTCGGGATGGTCATATCTCTCTGTAACGACAATTAAGTTGTGGTTTTTGATATTTTGGTTTTTTTTGTGCTTCTTCGTTTTAATATAATTGCCAAAAATTAAATAAAAAATAAAACATGCATTATGCCATCCAATTGTTGGATTACAAATTTAATTTTGCAACTAGATAGTTTTCTATTTTAAAACAATTTCATTTATTTTCTATAGGACCACCATGTTTGTCCACATAATATAATTGTATTACTTATATTGAATTTGAATTAATGTTCAAATTTTAGCTTGCAAAGTGACATTTATATATTTCTCAAAATTTTAAATGAAAGCATTGTTCCATTTTTAATGTCATAGGGTTCATTTATCCCAAGTAGGGTTTTTAACACATATTCTTAACATGCCATTATTTTTTGGGTGCATAAATATTTACAAACGCTTATGAAATTGAAACATGTATTATGAAATCCAAACATAGGATTGCAAATTTAATTTTACAACTATAAATATTTTCATTTTAAGGCAAAATTATTTATTTTGCAACTTTAAACCCCTACAACCACCTAGTGCATGCCATAGAATACCAATGTATTAGCTACATTGAATTCTCATTGCAATGAAAAATATTTTTTGCAGTGGGAATTTTATATATTTCTCATTTTTGTGTGAAGAATTCATCATGCTAGGGGCTAGGGTTTAGGGGTGAGGTGTAGGGTTTGCATCCCCAACCCTAACCCTAGCCCCAAAACTGGTAGGTAAAAATTGAACTTTAACACCACCATGCCCCCTAGGGTTCTCCTTCCTTAAATAAGGTTTTAGAACACATATACACGCAATAAATCATATTATCTTACGAGTGTGTGAGAGGATCGCATCATGCTCGGAGCTAAGTAACGCGACTCAGAAAGTGTAAGCCTGTCGCGTTAGTAATAAACCCGGTAAGTCGGGATCGTATCCATAGGGAAATAGGACAATGACGTTGGATAGATGAAGAAATCCTAACTCTGACTCTAAAAAGAAAAGAAAAATTGATTTGTTTGGAGAATTAGTTACGACTAAATGCAATTTTGAAATTATGAAAGAAATGCAATTATTCTAAATTATCTAAAATACTAATGATTAATGATTTGAAAATTTGAACTATATGATTAAGAAAACAGGACGGGAATATAATCCCTCAACCTTAGTGTATTGATGGTATAAAACTAATCGTAAATTTAAGTGATTAATTAGACCCAGAATTCAGTACTCCCAAGCATTACATATATGAGGTTCAATCCCGCACCATACTTAATCAGAGGACGAGTAAATCGGTATTACGATAGTTTGAATTGTATTCTGAAGCATCCCGGTTACCCTGAAGCAAATGAGATCCAAAGATCTACAATTGTTTCATTCCTACGAAATACGATCGTAATCAAATCATTAAATTTAGAGGATTAATTTTATACACATGCAACTACCACATCAGGTTGAGTTCATGTATCCCGACCTTTAAAAGTCTAGCCTACCATGATGAAAGTAATGAAAACGATGGTTGAATTGCAGGAAATCATGATTAAACTAAAGGAGAATTGAAGAATGATGTAGAAGAAAGATTAAATAGAAGAAAGTAATCAATTACATTACCAAAGCACAGAGATCTGAACAAAACTTCAATCTTGGAATTCAATTTGCAATGAGTCTTCAAATTAGGGTTCTTAGATACAAGAATCCTTTTAAAAACTAACTACTAGCCTCCTACAATGTGAAGTAACCAAAAGCCGCTTCTTCCTACTAGGGTTGGCCCTTTTATACATCTAAAAATGACTCCTCCCATGCCTCTCCACGTTTTACCCTTTTATAATACCTAAATGAGACTCTTCCCTTGCCTCCCCACATTTTATAACTAATAAAAATGAATTAAAAAAGAAATTTCAAGAGTTGTGACTTTTCAGTTCTGAAAATCACTCTTCATTATCTCGCAACTTCAAAACCTCGTAACTTCTTCACCGTAGCTTGGATTGAGGTGTCATTTTTTCCAGTGTTCTTATAATTGGAATATATTCAACGTTCCAAATGGACCCACCTATGGACTAAGGCTGAAAAATTACAAAAATGCCCTTGAACTTCACATTTCTTGCTTTCTTTCACTATTTTAAGTTCTCCTTCGCACTAACTTGCATGAAATACATATAAAGCACATGTGAAATACACAAAACACGAAATACTTGCCAAAAGGGGTTAGTAGCATAAATACAAGATAAATCCAAGCTATTTACTCTGCACGAGATCATAAAAATACCGAAATTAAGGGGATAAATATGAAGAATATGAGGCTAATCACACCCCCTAACTTAGAACTTTGCGCGTCCCGAGCAATGTAAGAGAAATTAGTTTAGAGTTAAACTCTTGAAAATTATTTTATTGGGATAGAATACCTTTTTCGTGGGTAAGAGATTGCATTTAGCGTATGTAACAAGACTTTAAACCCCTAGGTTACCCTAGTAGGACGAGTTGTGTCTCATGAGGTTTTGCAGTGAATATACCCACAAAATTTGACTCAAAGAAACTTCAAAATATGCAAAAATTGTATAATTCAAACTTTTCCAGAAAATAATCATCATCAAGTCATTTTTGGAATTCTCAAATCATAGTGCATGTGTGCGATGCTAAAAATTTAACCGCGAATTTCCACCGATTGACCATTACGTTACTTATCCGAAAATTTATTTTGATTTCAAATTCTCACGGAATGCTCTCTCAAATGAAACACTGAGAATGTGGCTAATCTCTCGGTATGTGTGATATAGAGAGTAAATATAATGGACGTAAAGTCATGCATACAAGTAGAAAGACGAGGATTTTAGAGTGATAGGATCTCATCAACGGAATACGGTTTTAAAAACGGGAACGTTGCCTCTTATACATGTGTTTAATATCTTTTTTTCTTTATCTTTTTGTGTCTTTGCTCTTCACGCGGTAACCAATTTCGCAATTTGGACTCGGTTAGGACTTTTTCGAGTTTTAAGGTATATTGGGTAAAATGAAAATGGTAGGGAAGGTTGGAATTGGAAAATTCATTTATGATGTCCATTTGTGCTTTTTCTGGGGTATTGCTCATTTTCTCTATTTTTCTTTCTATTTTTTCACTTCTTCTATTTTCTTGCTATTTTTGTTGAACATATCTATTTTTTTTTCTTTCACCTTTTTATGCACTTTTCGGACTCTATTTGATGAATAATCAATTTTCATAATTCCGGGCTAATTGGGTTTTTCAGGTTATCAAACGAAAAGATAAATTTTATTTGGCTCAATTTGGGTTACAAAAGGGGTAATTTTTCGCTACTTTTTCTGGCCAATATTTTTGGGTGACAAACGAGGGCCTACTTCATTGTCCAAAATACCAATTGCGTTACCATATGCGTTTCGAGATGAATTTAAGTTTAGAGATCAATTTTGGCACGTTTTTCAAAGCAATATCACACACGTCTTTCATAACCGATCAAAATGAAAGGATTGAGATCCTCTACGACTTTTTAGGCGCTGAAAAGAACTTTGAGTTAACAATTAACTCGGATTGATTTAAAAACTCGTAAAAAGTGATAGGCTCGAATCTCATCGGGTCTGTTAATCTCCACACTTATTCGTTAAGTCGTCAATTTTCGCTCAATTTCCATCTTTGGTCAATTTCGGCTTTGTGTATTTGAATTTTACAACTTGAGACTTCAATCCGACTTTTAATGATATTTTTGAAAATTTTGAATTCCACTTTTTATTTATTTTGAACAAAAATATTTTTGGATTTTTCAAAATTTTATGATTTTTTTGGAAATTTCTGGAGTTTTAGAAATACACACTTGTGACCCCCCTAACTTAGAATTTTGCATTGTCCTCAAGCAAAAAGGACTAAAATCTAACTCAAAGCGAATGAAAAGTGCGGAAAAATAAAATAAATAAATATTTAAAATGCATAAATACAATAAATAACCCTAACACATGACTCAATAATACACTAAAAATCACCCCATACGCGTCGGGGGTGCGACGACCTCTTATCTCTCCACAAACTCACTCAACCCCACTCACGGGGTTCAAAGCTCTCCTCGTCTCTCCCGTCCTAGGATTATAATCCAACAATCAAAACAAGTTGGGACCTTGCCCATAGATAAAGGATAGACCAAGAGACTCATCGTGACTAATTGGAAAGGGATCCCCGTGATGCTTACTCAAAGCGTGGCCTGCGTGCATTGACTCGGAGGGAACACCTATGTTTCTTTCAATTTTTAAGATGTTTGGGTCAGGCTCTAAGTCGGACGAAACACAACTTTTCTCGTCAATCAGTTCCGGGACCTCAAGTGGTATGGGTGGATGGTCACAACGAAGAAACTCATCAATTTTATCTTTCCATTCGCTTTCTTCTAGGTGACTACATGAATCGAATAAAGTTTGGACTTCATCATTAAGGCTCTCATCTATCGGACCGAATTCTTTTTCAAATTCTTCCATGCTCATGTCCCCTAGGTCTCTCTCTCGAGTAGTGCCTACGTCCTCCCTCACTTGCTCGATCTCTAACTCCACTATTTTTCTCTCTTCTAACCCCTTTCTCTCTCTCAATCGTGGTATAAGTTCCCTCGCTCTCATGACTAGACACTAAGCAAGATTCTAAGGTGTCTCCACAGAAATTTTCCTCAATGTGCTCTTCTAAGATCTCATTAATTATGCTCACCGCGTGAAGATCATCTTCTTGCCCCGTATGTTGGGCTATATGGAAGATGTTGGTCTCTAAGGTCATGTTCCCAAAAGTGAGTTGCATCTGCCCATTCCTAGTGTTGATAATAGCGTTATCCGTAGCTAAAAATGGGCGCCCGAGAATGATGGGAACATGATTGCTCGAGGCGAAGGAAGGCTCCGTGTCCAAAATGACAAAGTCTACCGAGGAATAGAAAGTGTCAACTTGGACGATCACGTCCTCCACTATAACTCTTGGGATCTTCACGGTTCGATCCGCTAACTGAAGGGTGATCTTTGTGGGCTTGAGGTTGCCCAGATCAAGTTGCCTATAGATGGAATAAGGGAGGATATTGACACTTGCTCCTAAGTCAATTAAGGCTTTTTCGATTTTATTTTCTCCAATGATGCAGGAAATGGTGGGTGCACCGGGATCTTTGAATTTTGGCGGGAGATCATTAAGTAGAATGGAGCTCAAGTTCTGTGCTAGAAAGATATTTTTCTTTACCTTCATCTTCCTCTTAACCGTGAGCAAGTCTTTGATGACTTTTGCATAAGCTGGAATTTGCTTAATGGCACCGAGGAAAGGTAAATTTAGCTTTACTTGCTTTAGCACGTCTAACATATCATCACGGGTGTTTCCTTTATGGGAAGGAATTAGCCTTTGAGGAAATGGTGCCGCGGTGGGTGGTTTCACTACTACCTCGGTCTCACTAGTGTCATCTTTAGCACTCTCATTCAAGGGGACATCTTCGGCCTCTTTCGTTCTGGGCGAAATCTCCTTGTCTTTCGTTGTGTCGTGTGGGGGAGGTGATAAATCAATAACTCTCCCACTATGAAGAGTGGTAACAGCTTGACATTGCTCCTGATGTTCAGTAGAGGTGGAGCTAACGCTAGTTTGAACTTGGGGAGGTCTTTGGCCCTGGGCAGGAAACTTGCCCTTCTCTTGTACACTCAACGATGATTGTTTCTTTGAAATATTTGCATCCCGATTACCTTGAAGCAAATGAGATCCAAAGATCTACAATTGTCGCATTCCTACGCAATACGGTCGTAATCAAATCATTAAATTTAGAGGATTAATTTTATGCACATGCAACTACCACATCAGGTTGAGTTCATATATCCCGACCTTTAAAAGTCCAACCTACCATGATGAAAGTAATGAAAACGATGGTTGAATTGCAGGAAATCATGATTAAACTAAAGGAGAATTAAAGAATGATGTAGAAGAAAGATTAAATAGAAGAAAGTAATCAATTACGTTACCAAAGCACAGAGATCTGAACAAAACTTCAATCTTGGAATTCAATTTGCAATGAATCTTCAAACTAGGGTTCTTGGATACAAGAATCCTTTTAAAAACTAACTACTAACCTCCTAAAATGTGAAGTAACCAAAATCCCCTTCTTCCTACTAAGGTTAGCCCTTTTATACATCTAAAAATGACTCCTCCCATGCCTCTCCACATTTTACCCTTTTATAATACCTAAATGAGACTCTTCCCTTGCATCCCCAAGTTTTACAACTAATAAAAATGAATTAAACAAGAAATTTCAAGAGTTGTGACTCTTCAGTTCTGAAAATCACTCTTCATTATCTCGCAACTTCAAAATCTCGTAACTTCTTCACCGTAGCTCGGATTGAGGTACCGTTTTTTCCAGTGTTCTTGTAATTGGAATCTCTTCAACGTTCCAATTGGACCCACCTACGGACTAAGGCTGAAAAATTACAAAAATTCCCTTGAACTTCACACTTCTTGCTTTCGTTCACTGTTTTGAGTTCTCCTTCGCACTAACTTGCATGAAATACCTATAAAGCACATGAGAAATACACAAAACACGAAATATTTGCCAAAAGGGGTTAGTAGCATAAATACGAGACAAATCCAAGCTATTTAATCTTCACAGGATCATAAAAATACCGAAATTAAGGGAATATATATGAAGAATATGTGCCTAATCACTAAGGTTTAAGGTTTACGAGTTGGGGAGTAGGGTTTGTGTAGCATCATTGTCACCATGCTCGTTAGGTTTTATATACCCGAAATGGGTTGTTATAATATATTTACACATGATTTATCATTGTTCAATAACAAACACATTTCTGTAAATATATTAAAAGTATATTAATAAAGTTTTTGCAAAATTATTTTTGCGAAATAATCAATATTTTATTAATAATTGGTATAACACCACAATATGTTCAAGAAAGTATTCAATTTCAAGCACTAAACTCATAACATATAATGATAGGGAAACTATCATGTAGGTCATAATAATACAAAATAATATAGTGAGCTCTTACAATATCAAACTATATATAACATACTTACAGCAAATTTAGCATAGTCAAATCAAAATGTAAATTGTCCTAAGCTAAAATAAGTAGTGTAAGATGTAATATTTAACTTTAAAATATTTACAAAAAATTCCAAACTTCATTTTTTTATGATATGTAAATTCATTCAAGTTCTGAGTAATGTATTTCAAATCTTATTTTATCATTTTTTGTCGTGTTCTCTTTCCTTTCTCCTTCTCTACTCTAAAATTTTCTTCTCCATCAATCACTATTGACCACAATTATTTATAATCTCACCATACGTCAAATGTTATTCTTCCTCTCATCTCTTACATATTTGTTTTGGGTAACTATTTGACATAATGTGTCTCCTACAGGTGTTTTTCCTGAAATCACACGTGTATAAAGCACAATCTACCCTGCATATATTACAAATACAAAAGATTAGGAATGAGATGGTCATAACACATCAAAATTATAATTGAAAAAAATGAAATGCAGTTTTGAAGCATCAATCCTTACAACTTATTGGGTTTTCCATGTTAAACTCATATGGTCTGTTGTATCATTATTCCGAGACATGAAATTGATCTAATTGAAATCACTTATTTATAATCCAACCCACATTTTACTAGTATTAGTTATTTATCAATTTGAAGAGTGCCCAATATGTGGATGTCTCAACAAAACCAATTTTTCTCCGAAAAATTATCCAACTTTTAATTACGCACCAAACCAAGTTGTGAAAACTCAATTCTTACTTTTAAACCAATTTTATCTTGATTAATCCTAAACATGCATCTAGTGATTAAAGCAAGTAAAATAAAGTAAAGAATACTCACAAAGCCAGATGTACGAGGAAAAAACCCAAAACGGGAAAACAACCTCGGACGGCCCAAGCCAGACAATCACTATGAACAATGGTTTTACAAAGACAGATTAGCCTTACACTAAGACTCGATCTCCACGGGTCTTGACGCTCTTTCTGATCTTCAACCGTTCTTTAATAGTGCCCACGCAGAAATTCTGTCTTCCACGATCTCTGTCCACAACACACGCGTCCACGTATGTCTCGGTGTCCACCGATATGGATTTGATACGTCTACGATATCGAACACGATGTCCGTCGCTTCTTCATCGCAAAACCCTTTGTGTTCAATGTGTAGAACAAATAACTTTGGTGCAGCAAGATCACTTAAACATATAAGAATGATAACTCGGATCTTTGCAAACTTTAAGGATGTGTTTATGCTTTGTAAACCTTAGAAAACATGTGCAAACAATGTTCAGGTCGAATACTGTTTTCCAGAATGCACACCTCCGATATTATGATGAAAACACTGTTTAAACAGGATTTAAACGCTGCCTCGAAAAATGTGTCATTCGAACGACTTGAGGAACTCGTTCGAGCGATATCCAATCTCATTCGAACGAGATTGGATGTCGCTTGAACGACAACGTGAAAGTTTGAATTTTTAACTTTTTATTTAAAACGTCTCTTCTAATGAGAGATCCAAAAATGTCAAACTCTTTTACGATCTTATCATCATATAACGTATTTTAAACCTTTTAAAACACTATAAAACATTTTAAAACATTTTTCTTTATAAAAATTACATCCTTAGAACGACTTCACGCGAGATGCCAAAATTTCCCAAATTCCCAGAAATAATATAAAGTATCTCCCAGTGAAAAAAATTCCATAAAAAAATTCCAGGAAGGGCCTAACAGATGAAAAACAGTGTTAAAACAGTAGGCTTTTCGGACAAAACGCAAAAACTCATAAAAACTAAAAATGTGAGTTACATGCTAACATAGTACCGATGTGCTCAAACATGGATATGGAATGAATGGGCGTGAAACTATAACAAATGAGTCACAATTCCAACACATCGAAACTATTAAGAAGCTCTAATTGATAGCGATAAATCATCAAACTTTATCATAGCCATATGACAATTAAAGTGTGAGCTTATTGAACTAAACATACTACATGCACAAAAATCCATAATTTTGATGATTCTATAAATAATAGCGTCAAATTGCAATGTTTCAACATTAGGATTAGTTGTGCAAACCCGTTTAAATTTTCTCCAACCAAAACACCCTCATATATATATATATATATATATATATATATACTTTTCAAGTTCTTTTGAGGTTTCTAGCATTCTCAACTTAGAGAAAAACTTATTGGCCCTTTTCTTAGCATATTGCCTTTTCTTTTGGGCTCTTTTAAACGATGACTTTCACGACGAGTCAATTTTGAACTCTTGCAGGCCTTTCCCCTGAATCACTCATCATTTTTTCAATTTAAATCCTCACGATAAACGGTTATTACATGCACACTTCTCCTTAAGTTTACTTACGCATAGATGATAAGATTGAGATAAGAACGCCTCACCAAATTCAAAAATGCAGGAGAAGTCAAACATCCATATAAACTCGTTCATGTGCGCAATGTTGGCATATATGCAAAGTCGAATCAAAATGCATATCAACTTCGAAACAACCCCACATAAACAATGGTTAAGATCATTGTAAGCATCGATAATAATGACCAAATGTCCTAGCCACATGGATAATGAAACGATGGGGGTCCAAGCACACCAATATGCCACATCAAACATGTAAGCTCAAAAATAAAAACTGAAAATCTTTTTGGCTTTTCAAACATATTTTGACTCAAAGAAAGGAAAATCTTTTTGGATTTTCAAAAGTTTTCTAAAAACAAAATCTTTTTGTATTTCTTCAAATAGGACTCAAACAAATGAAAAAATAAAATATAAAGAGATACACATGCCATAATACTAGCAATGAATATATCATGAAGCAAACTAGCATATGACAAACATGGCAACACTATCATCCTTTAGATTTAGCAAGGGAAGAATCAAATGCACCCAAATGAGAATCGTGAAGTTTAATTCCTAAAGCCACTAAATTCGATTTCCTAACCCAAGTAGGTGTAAAACGACGCATGGGGGTTTGGGTAATCGGTGCAACTTTATTCTTAAACTTCCTAAGAGCTTGTCTAAGGTCGTAACAATAACGCCTAAGGTGACCTTTCCTACCACAAAACGAGCAAGTGTAGCGGTGGTGGGAATGATTACCTTTATGTGGACCTTTTCTAACCATCCTAGTGTTTCTCACACGTGCGGGGGGAATGGAAACAACTCTCTCACCAAAACCTATACCTCCCCTATCTTCCTTAATTTGGACGATGTCTAGGGTCTTATCTAACTTCTCCAACCTAGCCTCTAAATCAAACTTGACTCTAGACGAGTCTATCAATCTCTCCTCCAACTCGTGAATCCTAGACTCGAGCAAACGTCTAGACTCCTCAAACTCTAAAATCTCCTTTTTTAAGGACTCCATCAAACCACGGAGATTATCTCTCTCTTTCTCCACAAACTCTAATTTCCCCCTAAACTTCTTCTCTCGTTCCCTAAGATCCTCAATCAAACTATCATTATTTTCTATGGCACGCTCATTCAACTTAAATTATAATTTTGAGTTAGCCTTTTTCACCTTTACTGTTTCGGCATACAACTCATTAAACGCATTTTGCAATTCTATCACATCAATCTCCTCCTCGTCACTCTATTCACCCTTACTAACATGGGATTCACTCAAAACCTCCTCTGAAGTGTCATTCACATGAGTTGTATCGTCGTCGATCACATGTTATGCCATAAACGCAACAAAGTTACGCTCAATGGGGGAACTCTCTCCCTCTTCCGATTCACTATCACTTAAGGTGGCATTATAGACAACGGATTGCTTACCCTCTTTCTTAAGTATAGTGGGATACTCCTTAACCTTGTGACCGTACCCCTCACACCCAAAACACTTATCTGACTCATCTCTCTTAGGCTTCTCAAACTTATCCTTAGAGGCAGGATATACTTTGTTGTTCTTTAATTTTTCAAATTTCTTGGCATCTTTCGATTGCTTTTCAAACATAATAAATTTTTTTGCCAACAAGGCAACATCCTCAAAATCAGAATCGGAATCGGAATCTAAAATTTTAATTTTCTCCTTTCGGGTTTTCAAAGCAATTCCCTTTTCTTTCTTAGGCACTTGCTTGAAGGTAATCATGTCGATTTCATAGGTTTGTAAGTCACCTACAATCTTTTCTAGTTTTGTTGACTCTAACCTACCCAAGGAGTTTAAAATGGTCACTTTCACATCAAACCTACTAGGCAATGACCTAAGGATTTTCTTAATGACACGGTTGTCGGGAATTGTCTCACCTAGGTTAAACGACGAGTTGACAATATTGGACAACCTAGCATAAAACTCATCAAATGTCTCACTCTCTAACATCCTAATGGTCTCAAACTGTGTAGTGAGATTTTAAAGTTTTGACGCCCTAACCGTGCTAGTGTTCTCGTGAGTGAGTGCCAAAATATCCCAAGCGTATTTTGATGTTTCACAAGTCATAATTCTATTATATTCTTCCTGTGTGACATGTGAAGAAATAATGTGCAGACCTTTATAATTATATTGTGTAAGTCTTTGTTCAGTTTCGGTCCATTACTCAATAGGCTTTAAACTAGTGACCTCACCTACAATAGTGACAGGGGGTGTCCAACCTGTCTCAACAGCAAGCCAAACACGCTCATTAATAGATTTTAAAGCACATCTCATTCTCATCTTCCAATAAGTGTAATTAGTGCCATAAAAATAGGAGTTCGAGAAAATTCATTATATCCAGAATTCATCTTTGAAAATACATGGGATCACAAAACAAATAAAAATATTTTCTAGCTCTGATACCAATTTGAAGAGTGGCCAATATGTGTGTGTTTCAACAAAACCAATTTTTCTCCGAAAAATTATCCAACTTTTAATTACGCACCAAACCAAGTTGTTAAAACCAAAATCTTACTTTTAAACCAATTTTATCTTGATAAATCCTAAGCATGCATCTAGTGATTAAAGCAAGTAAAATAAAGTAAAGAATACTCACAACGCCGGATGTACGAGAAAAAAAACCCAAAACGGGAAAATAACCTCGGACGGCCCAAGCCAGACAATCACTATGAACAATGGTTTTATAAAGACTGATTAGCCTTACACTAAGACTCGATCCCCACGGGTCTTGACGATCCTTTTGATCTTCAACCGTTCTTCAATAGTGCCCACGTAGAAATTCCACCTTCCACGATCTCTGTCCACAACACACGTGTCCACGTATGTCTTGGTGTCCACCGATGTGGTTTTGATACATCTACGATGTCGAACACGATATTCGTCGCTTCTTCACCGCAAAACCTTTTGTCTTCAATGTGTAGAACAAATAACTTTGGTGTAGCAAGATCACTTAAACATATAAGAATGATAACTCGGATCTTTGAAAACTCTAAGGATGTGTTTATGCTTTGTAAACCTTAGAAAACATGTGCAAACAATGTTCTGGTCGAATACTATTTTTCAGAATGCACACCTCCGAAATTATGATGAAAACACTGTTTATATAGGATTTAAACGCCGCCTCGAAAAACATGTCGTTCGAACGACTTGAGGAACTCGTTCGAGCGACATCCTTATCTCGTTCGAACGAGATTGGATGTCGTTTGAACGACAATGCGAAAGTTTAACTTTTTGACTTTTTGTTTAAAACGTCTCTTCTAATGAGAGATCCAAAAATGTCAAACTCTTTTACGAGCTTATCATCATAAAACGTATTTTAAACATTTTACAACATTTAAAAATATTTTTCTTTATAAAAATTACATCCTTATCTTTTATAAAATAATTCCGAGCACCATTAATTATACGCATTCATACCTGAGTGATCTTGGAATGAAATTAACTTTGAAGACTAACAAACTTGCACCAATTAAACATCGGCATGAATAATTCTTTGAAGCTTTGCCGCAATGTCTTCGATTTCTTCAATAAGTCATAGACCGAGTGGGATCGTGACACAAATAAACATCTCCCTATGACACATTACAAACACAGTTCTGTTCACGGAATTAAGTCAAAACAATACAGGGACTCAATTGGAAATTTATGTCCTTACACAATTTGTTATATTACAATGATATTGAACAAAATTAATATTATTTTGTAGTATTCTTAAAGGAACCTTCATGAATGGGGTATAAAAATGAAATCACACACAGATAAAGCACAATCCACCCTACATATATTGCAAATATAAAAGATTAGGAATGATAGTGGGTATAATACATCAAAATTAGAATCAAAACCTAATGAAGTACAATTTTGAAGCATCAAATCTTACAAGTTATTTGGTTACATGTTAAAATTGTATAGGTCTGTAGTACCATTATTCGAGACAACAAATAGATCTAATTGAATTTACTTAGTCATAAGCCAAAACCCATTTTACCAGTATCAGTTGTTTATTAATTTATTATATTACTAGTGTACATCTTAAGAAATCAATTCATCATGCCATTTTCAAGGTATTGTCAAATTTTGACACTAATCATAACAAAGTACATGAACCCAACAATAAAGTAACAGAGTGGTGTCTAATTTTAATGATTTTGAGTCAGTAAGAGGTTGACCAGTTAGGCATATCACAAACCATCCATATATGATCGAAAATAAATAAAAGTTAAAAATATATGAATTAAATATGATAGAAATGCAATATGACACAATTGTAACTATACATGACTATAAAATATTTAGAGAGAAAATGAATGGTTTTGAATCTTTAAAAGAGAATGCTTATTGAGAAAACAAAAGTGGCCCGTTAGAAGTAAGCCCATATAGGGACAACATTAACAAACTCTCACAAAAGAATTTCTATCAATAAATGCATAAACTATCTACTTTTAATCGAATTCTTGTGGGGTATTTCATTAATATGTGTATTGTTTTAAAAAGAAGTTTCCTTATTAGAAGCATAACTTCCTCCCACCTGATAGCATTTAGAAGAATTTATACGAAATTAAATTTCTTTCAAAATATATATTTGACACAAAAAAGGAATCACGCGGGCCAAAAATCATTAAAATAGTGAATAAATTATAATTTAATCAAATCCTAAAGTTGCTTATTAAAGGCCACTTAGACACTTGCTTGGTACAGATTCAGTACTAATCCAGGAGGTGATTGAAATTAGTTCCTTTGATATTCTCAGATCAAGTAATTTTATCCACTACATTGTATGGTAATATGTTTAAAAGAACCATCTTTGGATAGTTTAGAATATGTGTTATAATTTGTGTCACACCAATAGTGCATTTATTTATACTATTCCTTATAGAGATTAAATAGTCATGCTAAAAATTCCCTTTTTCCCATTTAACCCTAAAAAAATAACACATATATATTTTAATGAACTAATGATTATACATCGGATATTCCAGTGTGTACTGAAATGTATGTATAACATAATATAATGAGTGAAAATAAATTAATGTTTAAAAAAGTTTCAAAATTATATTAGTATACATATTTTTACATGATATTTTTATCGCGACGGATCAATTATAATTTTAAATAACATCAATTTTATTTACGTATCTCTTTGAATTGGGCATTTGACTATCTTCATTTCCATCTCATCACTGAGTGACTCTATCCCAAGCTCTTAAAATCGGACGTTCATTACTATTATGAGATATTTTTTTGGCATATTTGTTCATGGAATTAGTTTAAGATAAATTTCATTGAAATTATAGCCCTCGTAATGAATAACTGTAATTTACCATTTCTTTTACATTTTTGGTAAACATTTTATTCACCCTTATTTGAGTCATTGAATTTTAGTGTCTCTATTATCTTAATTTAAAGTCTAGTACTAGAATTGTCCAATGGTAGCCTCTCACTTTTCGAGATCGTCTTTTTGTGTTCATAGGAAATAATAGCATCTCCACATCTTTAGTAATATTTTGAATCACTCCATATACATATTTTCTTTAAGGGGCTTGAATATTGTCTCTCTCACTCATAAGTCTACAATTAAAAATGTAATTATATATCTTCAGATTATAAATATATTTATATTAGTGTAAAACATATTTATTATAAAAAATTTACCCATCCAAAGGAACTGAATATTATTGAATGTGTACATGTTAAGCACTTATTTCACATCAAGTCGTATGCAAACCAGTCAATAATTCATGAAATAAAAAAATAACAAATTTTACAACATGTATCGACTTGATTATGATATGATCGTTTTATGTATTTTAAAATAGTTATTACATGTGCATCTATGAATCTTTATGGGAGCATAAAATTTTCTATATTCCTGAAATACAAAGGCTTGTTATCATGTCCTCCCATACGATAATACTACAATATTAAACATTTTAAGAATGCATGAAAATACTTTATCAATTTGGAAAATAATATTAGAAGTTATTAGAATTTTATACTTTGGAGTTGCCCTTACAAAAAAAAAAGGATTATTTGATCTTCACTTCTTAGACAATTATAAATTTCACTTGTCATTATTTTAGGAGAGAATTTCCTTGGATCCCTTTTCATTCATGTCTTGTCTTCCATAAAAAATGTCATATTTTTTCTGACTCGCATCAGGTTTTATTAATTGATAAGATGGAAATTCATCCAATTTTCTTCTTGGCTTCATGTTATCTTCATTCACATTGCATCCCCTCATCTTTGGATTGTATTAAAGAAAATATATTTTCTTAGTGGGATTCCTCTTTCTCATTTTCATCCGAAGCAGCCATGAATATATATTATCTTCTTTCTCCTTCGGAGTTAGACATGGCTGCTTACTTCTTACTCTCAATTTTTTGTAACTTTGTAACAAGGAATTACTTTCTTTTCTTGAGAAAATCAATCGTTTCTATTGTATATCATTTCTTGTTGTGTCTCTCTTTATTTTCTCCTACTCAATTTCATCCCCTTGCACATATTTGAATCTTCTTGGCAAATTTTGTATATTTATTTTCAGCTTTTATTCCAACGTATCAATCTCAGCTCTCAACTCTTTGTTTTCCTTGACCAATATCTCATTTCTCATCACCATCGATTTTTTGGACTTTGTTCTTGAATTTTTATGTAGCCATCTTATTTTTACTCCCACAATCGTTAACTTTAAGTAACATCTCACATTTGCTGAGATTCAATATTTCAACATATACCTACCATAAGATATAAATATATATATATATATATATATTAGATAATGTATAAACTGTATTAATGGCAAGCATATTGTATGATGATGAATAATAATACATATATTATTTCATAATGAATGTTCTTATGTAGCAAAGTTTTACTTTTAAATGTCAAAGAACAAGATACAAAAACAGTGATGTGATAACCAGATTAATGACGCAGGCAACATTTTAAAATATCAAAGTAAAATAGATTTATATATAAACAATAAGGACTAATAATGCAATAAAATCCACAACTCGTTTATCCCATGAAAAATATATTAAGTTGTTAATATCTAAGTTATATATCATAAATTCGAAGAAAATCAAAGTTAGATAATATGTAGAATTGAATATAACCGTAGATAAGATTAACACACAATAAATTAATATTTTTTAAAATAAAAAAATCACCGAGGATGTCTTGTATTTTATACTATGATATATATATATCAATAACTTGTGTTGTTACCCCCTTTTCAAGTCTATTGTATACTTGTTAAGCAATAGTTTTCAGTATCTAGTCAAATTTTCTCTTTAGCATTACAGTACCAGCGAGGAAGTAAATGATTTGACATATATGAAAAGTATTGAATGTCTCTTTATTAATTATCCAAATATTTTTTTGTAGCATATGGTGTTTAATTCAATATAAAATAATCATTTTGATTATGATTTTGTTAGTATCGAACAAAAACAAATTCATTAATTGTATTTTTTTAATAAGTGGTTCTTTAGCTGAAAGATTACAAAAATTTATAGGACACACTTTTTCGATACCGTTAGAACAAAATTATATCAAGTTATTTGTTCTCAATTTTTTTCAGTGTATCAATAAATGCAGATTTATTACAAAAAAGAAATCCTATATACGGTCAAAATATATTAAATGGCACATATAATTTTTTTCCCAAATAAAAATTTAAAATAATAAATGTGGTTGAGATATCACAAATAAATAAATGGACGTAGTTACCTTTTAGTATCCAAATCATCAAGAAATACCTTGAGCATTGCCTTGCTCAAATACGACAAACTCCACCTTAAAATTCTTGGGCACTTTATTTCTCGATTTTTCAATGGGTTGATTATAGAGTAATGCTCACATAAAAAATACTGTTTCATTCGTAATTTTAATCTTTTTGGTATAAATTTCACATACAAATTCTTTAAAAAATTACAAAATTAAAAAAATTACCAAAATATTATGGTGCAACTGGTTATTTTTCTGCATTTTCGTGGTGTTTGTTTATAAAATTCATAATATTGTCATGTATAACTCTCTACCTAGCTATATTAGAAATCTCATCAAAATAATCCAGATGTTTAAGCAATATCCATCCAATGTCGATTTGAGAATATATACAATTGCAGCCATGTAAAATATAATCAATAGTGCAAAATCTTGCTCAACTTTAAATTCTTTAACTAGCAATGTCCAAGTAACTTCCTTTATAACTCTTTCTTTTGTCAACCTTTTCTCCCTTTGAAAAATCCTTTTATAAACATCACTTTCTTCACCTACAACCCTAGCCATTATCCTCGGATGGACAATAATTTTCTTGCAAACACTTGGCAGCCAAAAAATGACCGATACATCATCGGATAAAAGTTTTATTAAATTTTCTTCTATCTCAAATTCCTCATTTTCTTTTCCATAATTTGATATCATCCGGGCAGCTAATTTTGCTCCTTTTAATACCATATCCTCATTTAATCTTTCTTGTAAATTGGGTTAAAAAATTATTCAAATGGTGTGGACATCAAATTACCTACTTTTTTCTAATATCTTATTTTCTTTCATTCAGCAAAGAGATGAGTGGCAAGATGGTGCAGTGACTGATTGAATTCGTCTTTTGTATTCTGTTTTGTTTCTTTGATCTCTACTTCTTTTTTGGTATCTTCATCTGAGCTACTTAATTCACTTCCTTTTTTTTTGCCTTTTTGTTTCTTCTTTTGTCTCGGATGACAAGTCATCCTCCATGTTATTGAATTGTAGTTTCTTCCCCTGTTGTATTAGAATGATTTAAAACTTCGTATACTAATCAACATGCAAAGTAGGTCAAAAATTGATCATAAATTAAATACAACATCACATAAATACAACACATTATTTTATATGTCTATGTGGTCAATGAACTTAGACGTCATTAGTTTTTTATTGATGGTTCATCTTGCATGTCACAAATTGTACGTGTGAAAAAATGAACACATCTCATTTTCATTTGTGTTATGATGTGTCTAACATATATACAATGTAATGAAATTATTATTTATTTGTTAATAGTCATTCTACATGATATAAATGCCTTATATAATTATATATTCAAATTTAATATGACATCACATTTCATGTTCAATCATACCATTAATAATCAATAGAAATACATGTAATACCCCGTATTTTTATGGCTTTTAATTTGGTGATTTATTAAATTTAAATTGAGATATTAGTTTAATATTAATCCGAAAATTAGTTTAAATAGTTACTAGCATGACGATAGTTAGTAATTATTGATAATTTATGGAATATTACTAGATGAGTAAAGTAATATATAAGATTGATTTTATTAAAATTGTCACAGGTGAATAAAATGACAATTATAGAAATTTATGTCGGGACGCGCCTGTGTCGTATCGGGACTAAATTATTATTATTAAAAGTGAATAAATTATAAGTCGCCCATATGGTCATTTCGAGTGCGCCAACGTGTTCGGAAAGGTTAATATAGTCAGATTAGTATATTCGGGGGTTTAGTTTGGGCCTCAGGACATTTTTAGGCCTAATTTGCATCCCGGGAGGGTATTTTAGACATTTTATATTTTTTGGTAATTAAACCCACGAATTTTCCTAAGGTATATCAGCCATTTGAGTTAGGCTTTTAGGGTTAACAATCACAAAAGTTAAGAACATCCATTAGAGAAAAAGGTAGGAAGCTTTTCAAACAATCTAAGGCCAAGAACTCATCCGTTTGCACCGCCACTACCACCAAAACGTAGATCGCACGAAGAGGAACGCAACCATACCTTTTTCGTCCATAAATCAGACCCTTGAATTTCCAGGCAAGTATCTATCTTGCTTTTCTTTTAGTTATTGTTTCATCCATGTTAGATTAGGATTGTTATACACCGTTTCATAAAAGAATTTGAGGAATTTGAGGATTTAATTACATGTCTTGATGGAAATAAATATATTCTGGACATCCCAATCATAGGTAGAGAATAACCCACGAATTGGTATGAGTATAGAAGCAATAAATCTGGAAAAGAATGAAAGTTTATGAAAATTAGGGTTCTTGTTAACCATGATGATTTATCCCATAAATTGAATACCTTTGATGAATTTGGACATGTTTCACGTAGGAAATCATGTATATAGGTATATAAAACTAGTAGTATTGTTGTTTGGGTGTTTGAAAATCATTAATGGCGTTTTGGATTAATTTGGTAGGTGAAACCCGTAGATTGAAAACACAGTTTCTGGGCAAGAACTGCTTGATCGATCGATCGACCCCTTTTCCTCGATCAATCGACCCCTCCTGGAAAACTACATATTTTTTCCTTTTTGTTTAATCCGGTTTAAATACGTAGGAACCCTTTATTATTATTTATAGAGTATAATGGGTCGTAAGGAGGACCAGTAGGGTCTAAATATACTCCGTTGAATGAAAATTTAATATGGGATGAAATTGTGGGTTAACGGGAAGTTTCGGTGCACATTAGAGATTGTGCGTAAGTTCGTGAATGAATTGGGGGACTCATGAAAGACTTAGACCAGAAGGTTAGAGAGGGTATACCTACTGAAATTGTATTTAGTAAGAGAGAATACTTCGAGAGATAAGAAGTCTGAAATAAATTATAAGTGGGAATAAAATAGATGAATCCCTTATAGGAGATAATTGGGTAAAATTGTACTAAATATGGTTAATAATAATTATAGATCGTGGGCGAACCTTGTTGGAAATTGTGTATCTATATATGGGCGTATGACAGTGTACATATATAAAATACTTTAATTGTGAATAATCATACCCGCGCTACTTGCTATCACGGGGGTTGCCGCGCCGGAACAGTCTTATCTCGATGGGACCTTTATGGGGGATATTGACTTGTGCCCTAGAACATAGGATTTCTTGGTATAGGCTATCTGAGAATGATAGTCAGACGGTCCTAAGAGACGTGAGGGGTATGTGCTGACCTCTTAGTGACTTGGAACTATGCTTCGCCTCCATTTTGTGTGTATTGTGTTAATACAGTTCGAGAGTAATTTTGAACTAGTATTTCCCTTAGTACGAGTGATACGGGGATTTGATAGCAAAGTATGCCAGCACCATAAAACTTATGTGGGGTGCCGGTAGTATATATAATATATTAGTGACTGATATATATAGAGGCAGGCTCCTGTGCACACTAAGTTTGCACACTAAGTTTGCACATTACCTTTTAAAAGTGTGCAAACTTAGTGCTGGCGCACACCAATTTTTTTATGTGATATTTTAACATTTCAACGGACTCAAATAAAAAAATTAGCTCAAAAAAACTATTTTTGCTATTTTTAAAAAATCGGTCAAACTTTCACAGTTTTTAAAGGACTTAAAAACTGCGAAAGTTTGACCGATTTTTTAAAAATAGCAAAAAAGGTTTTTTTGAGCTGATTTTTTTATATGGGTTCCTTGAAATGTTTAAATATCACAAAAAAAAAATCAACTCAAAAATATTTTTTTTACTATATATAAAAGGTAATGTGCAAACTTAGTGTGCAAACTTAGTGTGCACAGGAGCCTGCCTCTCTCTCTCTCTCTCTCTCTCTCTCTCTATATATATATATATATATATATATATATATATATATATATATATATATATACAGAAAGTCTCTTGTAAGGACTTCTTATGGTACATACCATTTTTTTAAAATAGTAAAAAAATGATTTTTTTTGATAAAATTTCATGGATATGATCTCGACGTTGAGAAGATCATCTCTAATTTTTTTCGTCAAAAAATTCAATAAAAAACCCGTTGAGATGAGGTGATATGTAAAAAAAAAAGGGTATAAATATGCATTTTCAACCGTTGAAATGTTGGGTCGGTGCCAACCGCTTTATTTATTGAATTTTTTGATGAGATATGATCTTCTCACTATAGAGATCATATCCATGAAGTTTCATCAAAAAATTCAATATAAAAGTGGGTGAGATGATCGTCAACATTTCAACGGTAAAAAATTCATATTTATACCATTTTTTTACATATCACCTCATCTCAATGCGTTTTTTATTGAATTTTTTGACGAAAAAAATTGGAGATGATCTTCTCAACGTGGAGATCATATCCATGAAATTTTATCAAAAAATTCTTTTTTTTACTATTTAAAAAAAATGGTATGTACCGGGGTCTGCACCATAAGGAGTCCTTATAGGAGAGAGTCTCTCTCTCTCTCTCTCTCTCTCTCTCTCTCTATCTCTATCTCTCTATCTATCTATCTATCTATCTATCTATCTATCTATCTATCTATCTATCTATCTATATATATTTATTTATTTATATGTGGAAACTTTCTACTGTGCGTATAAGTAGTTAAGTAATGAATAAATTCTCCAACTTTATAGTAAGTGTTCGGGAACCTTGTAATGGTATGGTGTTGCTTTAAGTAACATAATAAATCTTGAAGATATTGATTTTGTTTAAACTAAATATCATAACCCTTCTACTTCTCGGGATAAAACTTTATGAAAAAATAAGTTAGAGAAACTTATGAGTTTAGTAGTAGGGTAGACGTGCACACTAGATGAGGGGTGAGAATTCTCAAGAGAGTGTCGCATACTAACATGGTGGTTACATTAGCCGGTAAACAATTTAAATACTTGCTAAACTATTTTAAATCGTTTTACACTCGGGCTCTGACCCATTTTTTGTCATTTCTCTCTCTTGTATATATATATGTATGTATTACAGGTGCTCAGCCACATGGGCGTCATGCATAGGTTTTTTGGATTTGACGTGCTGCAACGTATGTGGAACTTGCAGGCCCTTACTTTAGACGACCTCTTCGTTGATTCTGCTCTTATTTTAGTTCTACTTAGTTAGAGCATGTGTCGCCCGTTTCTCTATTCTGTTTGAATTTATCAGAGATTTATGTTTATGTTATTTCCAGTATTTGGTACTCTTTGGGAGTTAACTCTTGTCAGGATGATTTCATTTATAGTTTTAAACTTGGTGTAGTTTATCTAGATGGTTTAATTATTGTTTGTTAATTGCCATCCTTCGTATTTATGTTATTCTTAATCTGTTGGTTATTAAAAAGGTTTTCATATTGGAATTTAATAAAATGGAAATAAGGTTTTAAATTGTTTTGACACTTAGCTTAATTATTTAGCGTGATTAAATTGGAAATTTTATTTTGCGACAGTGGTGCTAAGAATGAACCAACCGTTCACCTTGATTTTAATTTAATAAAAGTCTGATCACCGAGTATTTAATTAGGTGGGGTGTCACAATACACAGTAAAGAATAAATAAAGTTCAAGATTAGAAACTCAGATACAACATTTTATTTGCAAAGATAAAGTGAATTCTCTTACTTTTAAGATGCACCATCTTATTTTGAACAAGAACTAAAGTCTCCTATTTTGACATTTCATATTTGATTTTCATACAAAAACTGAATATATTTTTCCATACAACTTATTTTTTTGCAAAAATAACAAAATTCTACTATTTTTATGCAAACAAAAAAAACTAATTCCTTCCATATATAAGATGCATTATATTATTTGCAAATAAAAGGTTAATTCTACTACCATGAGATACAATATTTGATTTGCAATAAAAAAAATACATATATATTTTATTATTTTTGAGATGAAACATTTAATTTGCAAAGAAAAACTAAATTCATAACTAGTTGAGATGTGATATTGTGCAAATAACATACTAGCTCTCATATTATGACATGCAACTTTTAATTTGCAAAATAAAATATAACTTACTTATATGTGTAACTTCTTATTTGCAAACACTTACATTTGACTATATTGAGGTTCTTTAAGGTGCAACATTTTATTTGCAAATAAATACTTACATGTTCCTTTTTTTTCTGATGCAACTTCTTATTTCTTAACAACTACATTCTTCTATTATTAGTTGTAACAATTCATTAGAAACAAAAATAAAATTATGTTTATAAAATAAAGAACTTTACCTCATGTATAATAATTTTTCCCTAACTTTCTTGAGAATCTTTATCTTTTATCATCAAACGTGGAGATCTTTTATGATTTCCTCCAACCGAGGAGATTTTATATGTTTTTTTGAGTTCCACTTTTTTGGAGTTGAGGATCGAGATTCAACCATTTTCATTTTTATTTTCATCTTAAAGAAAAGATATTTATGATAAATCATAAAAATTATAGTAAAACAACAACCTCGTCTCAAACAAGACAAAAATTGTACGAACATTTATGCATTAAACTCAACCATATATGTTAGGATATGGTAAATATAGATGGTTTTTAATAAATTAAAATTTCATAAATCATTTTTAATGTCGTAAATGAGGAAAAAGTGTGCTAAGTGAGTGACTATTTATATATTGATTTTAAACTATTTGTGTACCAACAATATAAAAATGGAATCTATTGTAAAACTTATCATGTTAATATTACCTTTCACGAATCGAAGTCGACGACCTTGTAACAAATCGCCTAGAGCTCCTCATGGACAATAATTAGACAACGTTGGGGTTTTGTTGTGCGGTTTTCAACGACAATAGTTGGAGAGAGTGAATATTTTGTTTTACACTGGAAAGAGTGAGGATTTGTACCACGAAGAGTGATGATTTTGTACCTTAAGAGTGAGGGTTCTGTTTTACCTGGGAAGGTCTGAGTGTTTTATATGTGAGTTTTGTTGAAAAAGTGAGTGTATTTTTCAAATTATTTGGAAAGCCAAGTTTTGGTTCGACATTTTAACATCGGGCTAACTTTGAGTTAACTTTGTATTTCCGTGTTTTCGATACATAGGGCCTAAATTTTTGAATTTATTTGTCGTGTCCTAATTTTACAATATTTATGTATAATCCAAATACAAAGTTTTGATACAAATACAATACTGTATAATTTTATATAAAAAAATATTAGACAAAAATACAATGAAAACATAAAGTATCATTTCAATTTCAAATGAATTTGATATCCTCTTATTTCATATTTTCGTACCTTTCTAAAATTCACACCCTTACTCGAATGCCCAACCATGTGTATACATACAGAGCACTGTTCTAAAAAACCCGCCTTGGCACCCCTAGGCGTGAGGCTTGGGAGAAACGCCTCGCCTTAAGATTTGACGCCTTATGATTGGTAAAACCCTTAAGGCGTACTTTTTCTCTAAAAACAACAATGATTTAGTGAAACGATATCGCATTTTAAAGATTTTTTTGCAAACCGGACCATTATCTCATCCAAAATAATCAAATAGTATTTTTATTTGTAAATATTCAGACATATTTTTATGATATGTACAATTTTAGTATTTTAATACCCTTGTTATGGTTAAAAAATATTAAAATATATTAAAAAGCCCTAAACGCCTTTTCACGCCTTTTTACGCCAAGTCCCGCCTAGGCTTCTAAGGCTTAAGGCTTGGCTTCCACGCCTCGATCACGCTCCGCGTTTTTTAGAACCTTGATACAGAGTAGTGATACTCTTATCGGATGATAATATCGGTATCACTTTTTTTTATTGTACATTGATAGAACTTACAATATTTTTTGACAAACCCCACACCATAATACAAACAAAAAAACACTACCAATATTAAACTGATACTATCAACCAATGTATCTAACATTTTCCATACAATAATATACAATAATATATATTAACTTGGCGGGATATTATAAAAAAGGACATGATATCATGTGGTTTAACTGAAGATAATGCACTGAACAAAATATAATAAAAAAATAAAATTCATGTAGTCGATCCCAAATAATTAAAAAAAGACTTTATTTAGTCGAGAATAATTTGTGTAACACTCAATTCCAACCCATTACAACACCCCCTTCCCCTGCCCTCTCTCATATATAGTAGTAGTACAATATAATTAATGCCATAAAGTGTGCATAGGAAAGCAAGATTCTATAACATTATTTAGTTGTAATTTTCCTCCTATCACTGACCTGCCCAGCTCATTATCCTGACTTTGTTTCAGGAAAATAATTTCGTTTTGTGGGCAGCTGCTTATTCAACCCCAAACCCTCACAATCCATTCGTCATTTCTCACTGTCTTTACTTGCACCTGCTTCATCTCAATCCCTTCGTCTCCTTCCCACAAACATCAACCCATCATCTAAAACAAGCCCAAATAAATTAAGATACTAAAATAAAATAGATAACTGAACCCATATGGATCTTTTATGTCGCTGTTCCTCAACTCTCTTTTTAACCATTTCTTTTGTTCTGCTTGTGTTTCCCAGAGGTAGATAAATCCATTCTTTGACCTGTTTACTAAAATGTAGTTGTATATATTATTTATATAATCGATTTTTTTAATGTGTTTCAGGTATTTTTGGGGCTACATTCACATTTGTGAACAAATGTGAGTACACAGTTTGGCCAGGGATTTTGGCAAATGCAGGCAGTCCTAGTCTCGACAGCACCGGATTCGAGCTACCCAAAGACAGCTCACGTTTATTCCAAGCTCCCACCGGCTGGTCCGGTCGGTTTTGGGGCCGAACCGGGTGCAACTTCGGATCCGAGTCGGGTTCATGCACCACAGCAGACTGCGGGTCGGGCCAAGCAGAATGCAACGGTGCCGGAGCTGCCCCACCTGCAACTCTCGCGGAGTTCACATTAGGCTCCGGTGGGCAAGATTTTTACGATGTGAGCCTCGTGGATGGGTATAATCTGCCCATGATTATCGAAGGAAATGGCGGGTCGGGTTCTTGTGCTACGACCGGGTGTGTGAGCGATTTGAACCAACAATGCCCGGCTGAGTTGAAGGTCGGTGATGGTGAGGCATGTAAGAGCGCGTGTGAGGCTTTTGGGACTCCTGAGTACTGTTGTAGTGGCGCGTATAACTCACCCGCCACTTGTAAGCCCTCGGTTTATGCAGAAATGTTTAAATCTGCTTGTCCTAGATCTTATAGCTACGCTTATGATGATCCCACCAGCACGTTTACTTGTACTGGTGCTGACTATACAGTCACATTTTGCCCCTCCATGCCAAGGTACCCGATTAGATCTCTCTACTAGGTGACAAGAAAAAAAAATGACTTATTAGGTACATGCTTTCTCACATGCTAAGAATCCAATATCTATTTCCTATTAATTGAAGTTGTTGGACTACTCATGAATGTGACCGTTGATTACACAGTGTTCTGTTTATTTGCATTATTAATGTGTATTTAACTTTTACCTTGCAGTCAAAAATCTTCAAAAGATACATCGCCCACAACAATAAATGGTGATGGTACAGGTGCAATGGGGTCGGGTTCAGTGGCCGGGTCAGGCATCACGGATTCGGGAGCCGGTTCGGAATCAGTGTCAGGGGCTGGTATAATGGGTGGGTCGGGCACAGGGTCAGGGTCTGAAGCTATGATGGCAGATGGGTCGTGGTTAGCTGGTTTGGCCATGGGTGACTCAACTAGGACTCTCTCTCTTTGTGGTTTTGTTTTACAATCCGTTATTATTGCCTCTACGTTTCTCTCTCTTCTTGTCTTGTAACCTCTCATGTGTTTTGTGTGTGAAATGGATTTCATTGAGCACTAGAATCCTTGATGTGAGTGGAGTTTTTGCTTTATGTCAGGAAAGCTGGCAGATTCATCGAGATTGTAGAACATCTTTGAGATTCGTTTCGTCCTTTATATTGTAGTGTGTTATATAAGCAATAGTGTTTTTTCAATTGAAGTTTCAAGGATTTTTTCATTTTCACTGTGGAGTTCAAGGCATCTAGTGATAAATTTGGAAGTGTAATTCCAGATTTAAGTTCGTGTTTTTATTTTTATCCCTTTCACATTTGAATGCTTTTTTTTTTTTGGTTTCTGGAAAGTAAAAGCAGTATGATGAGTTTTGCAAAAAAAGTGTGTAAAATGAAAAAGTTTACCTGGTGTCTGAGAAATAAAGATTCGCTTTGCTTAGCTTTATTTATATTTCTGACCATCTAATGAGTCATTTATTAAAATTTATTTAACCTTTTTCTACAAACTTGTCGAAGCTTTAGTCACATCTTCAAAACAAGTTTTGACCTTTTAAAGCCCAAACCTTGGCATTTTGCTTGCAAATTCAACATTTCGCCTTTGCCCTAGTGTTGCGTGAACTATATCCTCCTTCTTCACCTTTTAGGGGCAAAATAACGTTGCGTGAACTAGGTCTGTAAACGGATCGGATTCGAATTCGGATCAGATCAGATAAATTTAAATTTATATTTGTTTATGTTAAACGGATTCAGATTCAATCCGTTTATTAATCGGATCGGACCAGGCAAATCCAGATCCGTTTATGTTAAATGGATTCGTATTCGATCCGTTTATTAATCGGATCGGATCAGGCAAATACAGATCCATATCCGTTTATCCAATTATTCGTTTATGTTAAACTTGATTTGCAACATTTTTATTTTCAACTCTTATTTCATAAATTTATTTTGCAAATGTTCCAAAAAAATAGATAATGAAATAAAGAACTATTATAATACATATTTAAAATATATATTTAAAATATTATTAAATACAATTTATATTAATTATATATATATATATATATATATATATATATATATATATATATATATATATATATATATATATATATATATATATATATACACTCTTGTACGGACTAGTCCGCATTTTAAAAGTGCGGATCGAACACGTGTCACCTATAGACGAGGATAAAAATTATAGGCTAAATTATAGACACTCTCTCTCTCTCTCTTTTGGGTTTACCGTCATGTCCGGTCCGCACTCTTAAAATGCGGACTAGTCTGCACAAGAGCAGTACTGTATATATATATATATATTAAAAATATTAATCGAATCGGATTATTAACGGATCGGAGTATATGAATCCAAATTCGCTCCATTTAATAAACGGGTAATCGGATAATCTGGTTTTAAGCATGATTCATATCCCCTTAAATGGATCGGATTTTGTATTCGGATTCGGATAAAATCCGATCCATTGACAGGCGTAGGGTGAACCGCCTAGCTAGGCCATATTTACATAAGTTATGAGTTTAATTCATTTGCATTATTATAAACATTAATAAGTTTATGATATCCTTTTAGTTTGCATATAAGTTATGTAAATATTTACATGACGTTGCTTGAACTGCCTAGCGGCAACCCTTAGATGTTAGTCTTTCTATTAGATATATATTATGTCTCATTTAATGTGCGGAATAACGAGGTGAGATAAGATAATATTAGTCCATCCATGTTTGATATGAAATGAGATAGGATTTTCAGTGAGCTAAGTTATTCCATGTTTGGTGTTGTGTTGAATGAGATATGATTTTAAGCGAGTCAAGTTATCCAAGTAAGCGCCTTATTTTATTAGGTGTGGGATAAATCATCCCACTTAAGATGTGAGATTATTTTATCTCATCGGATGGAATAACACTTATCCTATCTCATTTTCTTATTCGCGCATTAAACGAGGCATTATAATATAATTTTTACGTCTGGTTGTAATTGTTTTGATGGAATTTTAAATGACGTTGAGATGGTTGGTTAGATTTTCAACAAAAATGATTATTTATAATCTTAATACTAAGGCTAAAATAGATAGGCGAATAATACATTGGTTGGTGAGTGACAGTTTGATAGAGAGGTATCACAAAAAATGTGTCAATATATGGAGTCCTGGACAATTGTTATGTTATATTTATTTTAAGGCCGGAACGAGTGTATTCTTATAAGCATTAGAAAATATAAGTGTTAATGCAAAAAACTGGACAGAATCCCATTTTTATAATCACAGATAAATAGATGAAAGCAATCCAATCAAGCACAAAAGAGACAAAGATTTTTAAAGTGGTTCGGCTATGAATAAAGCCTACGTCCACTGTTATTTTATTCCCAGGGGTTTACAATAGCACCATAGGGTGTAGAGAGAGAAATGATGTGTATCTTGTGTATGGGGTTTTTAGGTTCTCTTGGATCTCTTTTCTTTTAGCTAAGGGGATACATGTATTTATAGTGATGAGAGATAAAGAGATTCATTTTATGTAGACATTTATATCTACATTCAACGAATCTAATTGTTGAATTGCTTGATATGCTATGTGTTGTCATCTATTAATACAGTATAAATGTACATTAAGGCTCATTAAATGCGCTGCCATCTTCATTAATGCACATTAAATGCGTGGTTATCCTTTGATCTTCCTGGTTGATATGCCGACCAACTCTCCTCGGGTGCCGACTATCACTCCTCGGGTGCCGACCAACTCTCATCGGATGCCGACTAACACTCCTCGGGTGCCGACCAACTCTCCTCGGATGCCGACCAACTCTCTTCGGATGCCGACCAACTCTCCTCGGGTGTCGAATATTGCCACGTAGGATGGCATGTGTCCTTTTCTGATTGGTCCTCGTAGATGGAGAATTTTTGCGTTAACAGAAGCCCCCAATGCTCCATGCTTGATGGTTTACTTGAAAGGATGGAGTATTTATTCTGCAGTGTTTGGTGCTCGTGAAATTCTTGATCTACCTTCTTGATTTGTTCAACATAAAGTTCATTATCTCCTGGACGACATATGATGCAGGCTGATTGATGGTTGCTAATCTTTCTTTTGAGGAACTCCGTGTGCTATGTATCACCCCTGGAAATTTGGATGCAGCCATGCCATAGTATGCAGCTTGTAGCTTGTCACAATCTTCAAGTATTTTGATTGGTTTGCTAGCCGACCAACTGCCTCATGTGCCGAGCAACTGAGTGCTAACTTCACGTGCTTGATTCTTCTGATTTATGATCCTCTGAATACTTTGTCGAGTAACATACTAGCGTTTGGACCCAACTCTTCAATCTGATTAGTACCAAGCTAGTGGTGGACTTCGAAACATTTTCATACAACTTCTTCTTCAATGTTGGCCGAGACAGTAGTAGTAAAGATCTCAGTGATGTAGATGCTGAGTTTGACTTCTGAACTTCAGTAGTATGTGCATAATAACTCCTGAATATACCTCCTGAACTTCAATATACCTCCTGAACTTCAATATTCTCCCTGAACTTCAATATACCTCCTGAACTTCTGAATACGCCTCCTGAACTTCAATATACCTCCTGAACTTCAATATCAAAAATAATTCCTGAGCAAGAAAAACAACTCCTGAATGATAATTAGTCGGGGCCCCGACCGTGTGAGTTTGTGGAGTTGAATTTGATGCTCAACTGCATGATGTTATAAGAATGTGCCACTGAATGAATAAATATATCTGTAATAGAAGCCCCCAAGTGTGGAATGTGAACTTTGAATGCTTTTTGCTTGATCGCTTTCACATACTCATAAAATGTTTCCGACCAACTATAGTTGATAGCTTCTTATTTCCGACCAACCTGAGTTGACATTTTTGGGAATAGATTTACTTCGTAACCAACATAAGTTGGCATTTTTAGGAATATATAGTTTTACTTCCCGTAGGAATACATTTACTTCCTAACCAACATAAGTTGGCATTTTTAGGAATACACAGTTTTACTTCCCGTAGGAATACATTTACTTCCTAACCAACATAAGTTGGCATTTTTAGGAATACATTTCCTAACCAACATAAGTTGGCATTTTTAGGAATAGTTTTACTTCCCGTAGGAATACATTTACTTCCTAACCAACATAAGTTGGCATTTTTAGGAATACATAGTTTTACTTCCCGTAGGAATACATTTACTTCCTAACCAACATACGTTGGCATTTTTAGGAATACATAGTTTTACTTCCCGTAGGAATACATTTTTGATAATAAATGATAGAGACTTCCTCGGAGATGACCAACAGATTGTTGGGAATAAGATATAATAAATGCTCGAGACCTCCTCGGAGCTGACCAACAGATTTTTGGGAATAAGATATAATAAATGCTGGAGACCTCCTCAGCAGATTGTGGGGAATAAGATATAATAAATGTAGGAAACCTCCTCGGCGCTGACCAACAGATTGTTGGGAATAAGATATAATAAATGTCGGAGACCTCCTCAGCGCTGACCAACAGATTGTTGGGAATAAGATATAATAAATGATGGAGACCTCCTCAACAGATTGTTGGGAATAAGATAATATAAATGATGGAGACCTCCCCGGAGCTGACCAACACATTGTTAGGAATAAGATAATACATGTTGAAGACTTCCTTGAAGCTGAATATATATATAGAGAAGAAATTTTTCGAGCTCCATGCTGAGATAAATATAAAATATGCATAGACATAAAGAATGATTTAGAATAATAATAAACTGTCTTGATGATCTGTCGAGGCAAAATTGCATAATGTCGGATAAGAATAATATTTTCAATATAAGAATATGGCCGAGAACTTTGCTGGGCCTGCATATAAATAAGAATTACCCCGACTAACTATCTGTTGGGGGTGAAATATAATAAATGTTATAATTCTCCTTAGAGCTGAATATGATAATAAGTATCTCGCCGAGTTCCATGTTGAGATGAATATAGAATGTGAATCCCAAGGGATATATAGAATAATTTGTGCTTGAGCCGATATCTGGGCCTGAATATAAATAAGAATTGCCCCGACCAACTATCCGTTGGGGGTGAAATATAATAACTGTTGTAGCTTTTCCTCGGAGCTGAATATGAATATCTCGCCGAGTTCCGTGTTGAGATGAATACACAATATGAATCCTAATGGATATAGAATAATTTGTGCTTGAGCCGATATCTCCGAGTAATAATAAAATATATAATGCCTCGCTGAGGTGAAATGATAATAATTTCCAGATTGTTTCCGAGCATTCGTCGGCGTTGAGTCTTGTACCTGTAAAAATTAATATCTTGCTCTACCATTTGTGTAGGCTGAATTGATTAGTCATGAGAATAATTTACTCATCCAATCAATATATGATATGTATATGCTTGAGAAATAAAAATATTAATTTCAAAAAATGAAATAATATATGTTGGCTGATATGTCGAGGAAAAATTGCCTGATGTCGAGCAATAATAGTTTCCCGAGTTTTAAGATTGTGGCTGAGCTTTCGTCGGGATTGAATATCGTCCCTATGAAATCTTAATAAGCTGCCCGAGCACCTGTCTAGACTAGAGAAAATAATTATTATCATGAGAATAATTATTCAGCCAAACAATATGTGATGTGTATAAAAATTTCAAAATATGAAATAATATTTTTATGCCAAATGTGTGTGAGATGGACAAATTTTTATCAGATATGCATCATAAATAAGACGTAGAGTTTTTTGTAAAGTTATTTAATCTCCAACAATTAATCAGGTATAAGTTGCTGTTTGAAAATTATTTATCACTTGGTTTTAAAAATATTTTTGGGGTGATCACAAGTTAAAAAAGATTTAAGCCCCTGTTTGTCCCCGCGCTGAACTCGTGTTTAAAGAAATATCTGGGGTGCTTCGCATTTTTTAATACCCCAAGATTCTACTGCTGCTGACAAACGGCATGGATGTTGCCGACCAACATTTAAGGATATCTCAAGTTATAGAATATATGGTGCCGACCAAGAAACAAATGGTCCCCGACCAGCTGAGCAATTTCGCCGATCAACAAAAATGGTGCATTGACAGCACCGAACAACATTAGATGTCACCGACCAAAAAGTGGATGGTTGGATAGTTGCCGACCAATAAATTGAACCCTCCGAACAAGACTGAGATGTTGCCTATCAAGAAGTAGATGATCGTCGACTTGCAATTGGTTCCATCGAGCTACAATAAGAGTCTCTGACCAACAATAAGATACCTTGTAGTTGGATAAAATTATTTCAACGTTGCTGATGGATCTTCACATCTTTTCTTCGACAAAAAAAATGGTCTGGTTAAGCTTCCCTTTAATAAAAGATGGCCCAAGATGATGCCGACCAACAATATGGATGGATGACCAGAATATCTCGAATCGTTAGATCAGAAAAATAACATTCGATGTAAAATTTAAGCATTAAGAATATTAATTAAATGAATAATTATCTAATCCACTATATCGTGTGATTTTGATAAAGAAACCCCGTGATGTGATGAACGAGGGGCCAACATATCAAATTTGTGCCCAGAGTCTTGATATGGTCATGATTTGTTTTACTGATCCTCTTTTACAAGAGGTGGGTAATGATTTTTCAGGTGAGAGAAAATTATTTTTTATATTGATCCTCTCCTATTCCCTATTTGGAGAGATAAAAATATGTTGAATGATCGAAGTTATTACCAAATTTATAAAAATCAATCAATTTGAATTTTTTAACATAGATGGAAGATGAACCGAATTAAGTATATAGTTCATAAAAATGAATGCAAAGAGACTCAAACTTGAAGAGAGAGAAAGTAGATCTGGGTCATGATTTCCATGAGAAAACTTTTTATTGTCTTTAACCTTTTCCCATTCTCTGATTAAAAATGTAATGGGAATTTGAATAGTCATCAAAGATCTTTAAAAAATTATTTCAAAATCAACAATGAAAATTATCAAATCTTATCATCGTCGTATATATTGGTATATGTAATCATTTAAAATATTGATTTCATGAGATAAAATTTTAACTTGAGAATCAAGCCAAAAGTTTTGATTTATGAAATCCACCATTTCACAGATTTGTCAACAAGAATTAATTTAACAGTTATGATTTTGAAATCATGATATGCAATTTTTGCAGATTTCATAAATAAAAATTGGACAACTAATTTATGTATATAAACATAAAAATCATGATTGAATCAACAGATGTATGTATACTTGATTATACGTAGAGAAAATAAAAACTTAGCTTTTGATGGAGAACAATGCTTGTAACACGTTCCCACAGACGGCGCCAATCTGTTGATGCAAAAAACTGGACCGAATCCCATTTTTATGATCACAGATAAATAGATGAAAGCAATCCAATCAAGCACATAAGAGACAAAGATTTTTAAAGTGGTTCGGCTATGAATAAAGCCTACGTCCACTGTTATTTTATTCCCAGGGGTTTACAATAGCACCATAGGGTGTAGAGAGAGAAAGGATGTGTATCTTGTGTATGGGGTTTCTAGGTTCTCTCGGATCTCTTTTCTTTTGGCTAAAGGGATACATGTATTTATAGTGATGAGAGATAAAGAGATTCATTGTACGTAGACATTTATGTCTACATTCAACGAATCTAATTGTTGAATTGCTTGGTATGCTATGTGTTGTCATCTATTAATACAGTATAAATGTACATTAAGGCTCATTAAATGCGCTGCCATCTTCATTAATGCACATTAAATACGTAGTTATCCTTTGATCTTCCTGGTTGATATGCCGACCAACTCTCCTCGGGTACCGACTATCACTCCTCGGGTGCCGACCAACTCTCCTCGGATGCCGACTAACACTCCTCGGGTGCCGACCAACTCTCCTCGGATGCCGACCAACTCTCCTCGGGTGTCGAATATTGCCACGTAGGATGACATGTGTCCTTTTCTGATTGGTCCTCGTAGATGGAGAATTTTTGCGTTAACAATAAGTATAATCAATGATGAAATAATCAATTTTTTGATAAATTTAAATTGAAATGGTGTTCTAGATTGATAAATAAAGTTTATCATCACATGTTTCCTTTGTTATTACTTGTACATGAGTAAAGTTGAGAATCAAAATAATTTTGCTGCATTATAAAGGGGTTTAGTCTATTTGATTAAGATTTGTCTTATATTAAAAATGACTCGAACTTAGAGATTGAATTAGCTAATGATATTTTCCCTACGTAAACCATTTGGCTTTAGCCGGATTTCTGGTTTTGATTTAAAAATCATGGTGCTATTAGGGAGCACATCTTACAAAGTACAATAGGTTGGAATAATTATTTGATATACACAAAGTCTAACGCTTCATCTTGGATCCAAACCTATTGTTTTAATCATCCAACATTACCACGTATAGATTAATCACTCATGTGAATTTAAAAATATTCCTTAATGTTATTTTGTTGATTATAAGGTTTTGCATGTGTGCATATTTAATATTTGCATCGACTTGATTTGTTAATAAACTCAAAGATTGGGCATCTTATCACACTTAAATAACACTATATCATATTTCGCCAATGATCACTGGTTTTACCCGTGACCACCAACGTGGGTCACAGTCTTCATTCGTGATAATATTAAGCGTGACAAAATTGTGAGTCATGGTACTACCCGTGACCCACGGGGAAAAACACGGAGCACGGTCACCACCCATGACCAGGACCCCACGACGGGTCACGATCCAGGCCCACGACCTTCAGGAGAGAATTTGGGTCACGATCACCACCTATGACCAAGACACCACGCTGGGTCACGGTCCAGCCCGTGACTAATAGAGAAGAATTTTGGTCACGATCACCACCCGTCACTAGGTTGCTATGGCGAGTTATGAGGCTGGCCATCGTAACCCCTATTTTTTTATTTTAATAAAATCTTTTGGTCATGGTCCAAAATCGTGACCAAATAAAAAAATTTAAAAAATAAAATTTATTTTTGCTTGTGGGGGTTGTTTTACGTTTTCTCCCTTTAGCGGCATATTTTCAAACCTAATTCTAACTATTTGTATTCTTTCGTCATGTTCTCAAATAGGGCATCTCATGTAATCTTTGAAGGATTTCATTAAGTGCTCGAAAGGATACATCCAGTGATACCTTACGTGCCCATGCAATAGAGTCTCATCGCATAAATGCACAAGTAGATGGATGGTGATATCGAAGAATGACGAAGGGAAATATTTCTCTAATATACAAACTGCCTTGGCTAAAGTTGATTTCGCGGCTCTAATGTGCTTTCTGTTTATCACTTTTGTACAAAGTAGAGTAAAGCACAAACTTACTTGCATAATTGCCCGATGGAGATCTTTGTGTTCTGTTAAGCAATGTTTAAATGGTAGAGGGATTAATTAGATGATGACATGCTAGTCGTGACACTTATACTATTTCAAATCATTTGTTTGATAGCTTACTATGCTGCGCAAATTACCAAAATAATCAGTTAGAGTATTCTAGTTGAACGTGTCTAAGAGGATCTTCTTCTCACTATTTGTCAAAGCAAAAGAAGTTGAAGGAATATAAATTCTTCCTCTTATGGTTTCATTTTTTGTAAAATGTGGGTTCTTTAAATACAGTTAGTATTAAGTGAGGGGTAACCCCTTATCAAGATCGAGATTAACACCGTTAGATATTCAGGCTTGCACCAGGTAAATCAGAGATAAAGAGATTCAATATTCAGGCTTGCATTAAAGAGCATATTAACACGACAGACATATGGCAAGCATAATAAATGAATGGGACCAATAGGTGGGGTAGTCGAAGAGAGAAAGAACAAGCACTCCAGGCACAATTAAGACAAGGCAGAAACTTCAAGCTCAGTTAATGCCTAATGATGAGTGTATTAAATGTATATGGGAGTTAATGCTCTCGCAATGGTTCTCTGGTATAAGGAAATTTGGGCAACAATTCTAGGCTCCTAAAATGCTCTCCCTCTGATTTGTTCGGCTGGTCTATTTATATGAGGGTGAGGTTGCTCGAGTTAGCCTGCCTTCGATCCGTCTGATATAGGGCTGTGTTTTTTTTTCGAACATTCCGATTTTTCCGATGTCTGATCCAATATTTTCCGATTTGGAACATATATAAGGTTTCCAATTTCCAATTTTCCGATTTTCGATTTTTCTGAATTAAATTGGATAGGAAATTGGAACTATGTTTTAAATTCCGATTTTTCGATTTTTCCGATCCGATTTTTCCGATATAATTTCTGAATATTTTTTCCGATTAATATTCCGAATATATCTTCCGATTAATATTTCGAATATTTTCTATATATATATTTTTACCTTATAAGTTATATCCTTATGTAATAAGAATGTGTACAATTTAGATTTCCTTTATTTTTTACCTTACCCCATATATTTATATATGCTGTTAGAGCAACCCTTATGGGTAGTGCAAACTTCTATATATGCGGTTTATATGTATGTTATGGGTAGGGTATAATTGCATATATACACATCGGTAGGCTAAAAAATAACAAATATAGAATTCCACTAGTATGTTTTTTCTGGGGCCCAACTTAAACGGAAGATGATGTTCCGCGCAACAATGGAAAAAAGAAAAAAAAAAATTAAAAGCCTTCAGCAGAACAAGATGTTCCGCCTAGGCAATACATCAAAATCAACTATTTTCATTTTGTACCCCAAATCTTTGCAATAGTGTATGGCGGCTGTTTTTTTTCCTAAATGCATGGATAATATTTTACTAAAAAGTTACATACATTATTGGGATAAATAATTTAGCTTTAAAATTTCATGGATAATAATTGTATCTAATAAATTTGCTAAACTACATTACATTAAAAAAAATACTAATTTAGTAGGGTAAACTATAAAATTGTTAGTTTTATAATTATTTGTTAACTGAAATTTACTCAAAAACTCACAAAATGGAATAACAAATTTACAAATTTAATTACTGTTTTTTGGGGATGACATAGATTTTAGGATAATATTATGCATAAATTAACTATGCAAAAAAATTAGTCATAACAGTGGCATAAAACAATTAACTAGGCACAAAAATGAGTTGCCAAAAATTATAACCACAACTAACATTTTTTGAGGCATTGTGGGTGAAATTGCAAAATGGTAAAGATGCAAAACGGAACAAGATGTTCCGCTTAACAATAAATATCCAAGCCCCTTAGGCGTAACAAGATGTTCCGCGGATGCCTTTTTTCTTAAACGTCGTCGTTTCATGCGTTCGTAGGGTATATTTAGGTTTTACCCGCATCATTTTTTACAATTTTTACCTCTTATATTTGCACTAGTAATGTCTAATTTTAGACTACCCATAAGGGTTGCTCTTAGTAGAGAGCAACTAGGATTGTATGATATCTTTATTAAAATATCTCTCACATCTCTCTCTCTCGTCTCGCCCCTTTCTCCTCGGCGGTGCATATATCTCACCTCTCTCTCTCGACCCAATCTCTATACGGTCGTCCAACCCCTTTCTTCTACTTTCGGCGGCGCATATTTGTTTACATCGTCCGACCCTTATAGTCTCGAACATAGGTAAGCCTTTTCTACTTTATTTTTATCTGTTTATTTTTTTTATTTCTACTTATTTACAGATCTGTTTACATCGGTTTATAGGCTCTGTTTACATCTTGTTTACTTCTGTTTATAAGATCGGTTTACATCTTATTTACATCTGTTTACATCTTTTTTATTTCATCTACTTATTTTGATCTTGTTTACATCTGTTGGGATCGATTTATAGGTTTAATAAGTTTGTTATATTGATCGGTTTATAGGTTTATAGATTTGTTTACATCGATTTGTTATATTGATGGCTGCGACAGAACAGAAAAAAACTAATTTCTAATTTCTCATACTGTCTTCATGCGGCAGAACAAAAAAAAATACCATATTTCTAATTTCTGAATTTTTCCGATTTTTTTCCGATTTTCCGATATTTCCGAATTCGGAAACTTTTTTGATTTTTCGAAAAAATTGGATAGGAAATTGGAACAAATATTTTATTTCCGAAAAAATTGGAATTTTTTTCGAAAGGTCATTTTCCGATCCCATCCGGCCGAAACACAGCCCTAGTTTGATAGAGTGTATTAAATGCACAAGATATTGCATTCAATGCATGGGATCCGATAATTTTGGCAGGAAGCCATTTTATTGGCTGGAAATATTATGGGTATTAATGGGGAATATGACCCGTCAGCTTAAGGCGTACTATAGGATGGTTAGATGGTCAGGTTTGGTGAACTATACCTGATATCTTAAGGATAAAGCCACTTAAGTGCTGCATTCTTGAGTTCCTAAATGTGAGACGTTATGACGTCAGAAAGTGGTTCAAACAATAACTATTATTAGGTATTAGGTCACATCAGTCAGGCGGGCTGACACCCAAGGTATATTCATAAGATAAAATACATAATACATAATACAACATTCTATTGCTTGTTATAAACTATTGTCATCCAGGTGACTTTGTTCTACGAAATGGGTTCTTCGAGTCGCCTATTGTGAAGAATCTTCGAAGTGAGTACTTCGAGCCACTTACTATGAAGAATCTTCGTAGTGGGTACTTCGAGTCACTTACTGTGAAGAATGTTCGAGGTGAATTTCTGGAATATCTTTCCTTCTACTTATTTGTGAAAAACTGATCTGCTTAACCAAGTTAACCACTCATTTGGGGGGACACCCCCTACATTTTCCCCTTCGTAGAGATATTTGTTTATTATATGAAGAAATATGTGTACGAAACCTTTCTGTACATATTCGATCTTCTCTCTTGGGGAAAATGAAGAGATTTATTCAAATTTGCACCAAAGCTCTTCGTTCCATAAGGCAGGCAAGACTCCAAGCATGTCGTATTAAATGTAACTGTCGTTTGCATTTCT
The DNA here is from genome assembly GCA_949130495.1 of Sambucus nigra. Taxonomy (NCBI): domain Eukaryota; kingdom Viridiplantae; phylum Streptophyta; class Magnoliopsida; order Dipsacales; family Adoxaceae; genus Sambucus; species Sambucus nigra. The sequence goes on along the minus strand of OX422210.1, from coordinate 446,738,990 downwards.
GCACAACACATGTGGTAGCGCCAGGGGGCGCGCGTGTAAATGATGCCGCTAATCATCACGTCATCCCCTGAAGCGCCAGCATAATGACCCTTGGTTTTCTACGGCCATGCGCGTTTGATAGCCACGCCGGCCAAACTATTCCAGAGAGTCATCATTACGCTTTTCCAAAGCTTCACTTTTTTTTCATCTTTTGGGGTTCATGTTGCCCCTATAAATGGGTGTACCCTCAATTAAAACTTCACCTTTGGGTTTTCGTTTTCTGAGTTTGAGCTTTTGTAAGAGTGAGAGAAAAAACCTTTGCCTTCTTCAACCCTTCCATTATTTTCCTATTACCCTCAGTTCTTCTTTCCTTAACCTTCCATGGCACCCGTGAAAAAACTCTCTCTGTTAGGGGAGCTTCCCCTGTGACTCAAGCGCGCCAAGCTCAATGGATTTATTATTGTCCTGCGCCTTACTTTGGTGACAACGACCACTTCTGGGCAACTACGGAGCGATTTCTCGATGCCCTGGTGCTAACTAAAAACCCCAACCTGTTAATGGAGTAAGGTGAGGACGCTGAAGACTTTGCTTATATCCCCACTGTCACTGTTACCCGCTTTCGAATTGATTTTCCTTACTCAAAGGTAGAGTTTGAAGCTTCTTCTAGTGACATAGAGGGATTGGGCCCTTGTACTGAGTACATCCATTCAAAGTATTCCGTTCAGTTAGCCCTTGTAGGACTATCATGCTCTCTTTGGCTGGGAGCGCTTACTCTCGCCAAGAACAATACTGCTGCAACTATTGGTTTCCCGTTGGAGCTATTGGTTACATAACTTTGTGGCCGCTTGGGGTAAGTTTATAATTACCTTGGAGGATGTGTGTGAGATTTGGGATTGGAGGTAGCTGGGTTTGATACCTTCTTCGAGAAGGCTGTCTCTAGTGAAGAGAAAGCCTTAAGAGGGGAACTAGAGGCGGTAGTGAAGGACTGTATGGTCACTTACAACAAGTGCACCTATTCTGAAGTAATTCATTACATATATTTCATTGAGGAGAAAGCCGTTATTAAGGCCTGCAAGGCAGCCAAGGAGAACCCCCAAGGGAAAGAGGTATTTGAACAGCCCGCGGCGGGGAAAGGTTATGGGTCCAAGATCGAGCTGGCGGGTTACATTTGCGTGATACTGTTGAAGGTTTATCTTCCGAGAAAGCCTTACAACTTCTCTCGAAAGGACCTGATCAACATGGCCGTTCGAATGGCCAATGGCATGAAAATCCCCTTTGTTGCCATTGTCCTCGGCTCCTTATATACCTGGCTTAACCGTATAACAGTGAACTCTTCTCGAAGCATCGACTGGTTTGATGTTTCTAATTACGCCAACAATGTTCTTTTGACATCTTTTATCTATCCCCACTTTTCTGATTACACCCCCGCCGATAATTACCCTGGTTCACAGCCCGTGAAGATCTCCCGAATTTGTTATTGGAAAAATAAGAGCGTCATAAAGCCTTTGATTGCCCTGATTTATCGAGCTGAAAGGTTCCTACCTCGCCCCTATGTTGGGGTGAGTCAGTTTTTTACCAATGATTTCTTTGCTGAGGAGGAGCGTCCCATTGCTCCGATTGATGAAGCTCTTGCAAGGAATTTTCCTGTGAAAAGTGTCCCCCTTTTGTTAATCCCCTCATATTTGCCCTCTTATACTGAGTGGTCATACTTTTATTCTGTGTACAATCCACATCGTGTAGCCCCGCAGTTTGGTTACGACCAAGGAGCCCCTCTATTAAGTTATTTCACTCGAGAAAAGCCCATTAATTTTTCTTTCGCTTGTGCCAATTATTTGACTTCCGCTGTTGGTTGGGTTAATTGGAAAGGGTTCCCCCTTTGGCGTGACTTTCATGATTCATGTCTTGATTTTGAGAGCAATCGGTACATGTGGACAAGCCATTTGATATACCTAAGTGTACGTGAATTCCCTCACTATATACCTCGTGGGGACGGTATGTGTGAGAGAGAATTCAATATACTCGGCTTACGTGAATGAGTTCCCTGCGATATACCTCCCGTCATGACTTCTGTCAAGCGGTACGATGTGGGGGAACCATTTGATATATGTCGAAGGTACTCGACCAATGGAAGGTGATAGTCATATCGCTTAGACCAACTGCGCCCTGCCGGACCAGCGCCCATCATGAAGTGATTCTCCTGTTACGGGACAAAATTTGGTAAATAATGGTGCTCTTGGGTGATGTCATGTGAATCATGCATGATTATCTTATTATTATCTTATGGTGAGAGTTTTTTTCTTGATCAATCCAAACATGGAGCAAAGTACTAGTACCAATAGTATTCTAAGCATGGATAAGTGGTGTGTGCAACATGTGGATATATGTGATCCTAGGCGCACGTGGTGTGAAATGTACATGGAGAATCTTATACAAGTGTGTGAATAGTAGCATAAGCATGAGATACACATGAATAATAAAGGGGAACATGAAAATAGGAGAATATACAAGAAAATAAAACACCCATGTAAATAGAGTCTAGCCCTCTTAAAAATATCCCCACCGGAGTCGCTACTATGGCCATCCCGATCGGCGTGACATTCGTTTCGGGGGGAAATGATAAAGAGGATCCCCTGGAGAAGAAAATTGCGTCGCGATCTCGCACCCTTCTCTTAGAAAAGGGGGCTTCGATCGTCGTTGGTGTGGGGTGAATGTAAAGAGATAGAGTCGCCATCCTATTTTGCTCAAAACAGGCAAAAAAATATGTTACCACTTTCACGAGAGCGGCATCAAGGACAAAACTGATGCATGCAAAACTAATAGATCAGAGGTTCGGGGGATAAGTTATGGAATGGGAAGGTATTAGGCACCCATTCCACCCTTTCGGTCTCTCATGGGTAAATGTTAATATTTTCCTTTTTATCCCCGTGAAGTGTATGCATGCGTTTATATAATGGAGATTGGAATCGTTCGACCCATACCATGGAAAAGATAGGGTGAGGTAATCCATAGGAATATTCCCAAAGTTATAACAAATGTAGAAGATGGAATATGACCGTTTATCGAGATATTGATCGTTATGGGGAAACAATAATATAGGTGGGATGAAGCGCGAACAATCATATTATATGTATATGTATGATATTAAAATGAGGGATTTGAGAAATTTGGAAAATAGGAGAAGTAGGAAAATTGAAAATTTGGACTCGAGACTCGGATTTTGATCCGAGACGCCTACGTATCTTATAAAGGCATCAAAGTCTACGTAATTTGAATGTAGAACAGGGGTGGGATTTATCCCATAGATTCGAACAAAATTTTATTAGGTGTGTGTGTGTAGAAAATGTGTTTTTAGTTTTGGAAAAAAGTGTGGTGGATAATTGCGTTCGGAATTTACGGGTGTAACCCTCTTTTATTTGTTTTTGAGTTTTTTTTATGAAAAATAGAGTATGTGAAATATACTAATAAAAGTTTAGATGTTAATATGTATGAACTAAAGTGAAACTAGATTATGAATCTAAGATAATTTATGCAAAACAAGAGATTTGAAAGAGAATGAGAAGGAATTGGACCTTCTTTTGGAGCTTGGTCTTGGATCTTGGATGAACACCTTTGAATGTTTATGGATGTTGATGAGAGAGAAGGATATTTGCCAAATCGGGTGTGAAAAGGACAGGTATTTAGGCTTGAATAGGATTTCACATAGGGAACTTCACTGACTTCGAGAGAATGTTGTTGAGATCACTAATGCTGATGGGTTTTTGCTCTCTCCTGGGAATGAGGTCATGGACCTTATTTATAGGGTCAGGGGGGTGCCGATCGGCGTACTCCGGGGGGTGCCGATCGGCAGGTCACCCTTGACACTGTGCCGATAGGCAGGGTTTAGGACCTGCCAATTAGTAGTCCGATGCAGACTTTTTTGGAAAAATGACTGTAGAGCACAAACCGTTGATCCAAATCGTGCATGAGGCATACCATTAGGAAGTTATTTAAAAGGCCTTTGAGAGTCCTTTGGACCTCTCCCGGGTCCGAGAGTTGACTTTGGGTCAAATATGGCTCGGAAGGGAATGTCGGTCCTTTGGACGGGAGCTCATCGGACGCAAACGGATCGTTCATCCGCATAGTAAGTCAGAATCGCGCTTGGGATGGACCATTCGAAACTTTAGGAGATGTACTTGTACATGCCAAAGATTTTCGCTCGGTTTGCAAAATTTACCTTGGTCAATCGGGGCCCAAAAATGCCCGGTGACCTCTCGAAGTAAAATGGCTCGTTCGTCCGCACTGTAGGTCAGAATCGTACACGGGATGGATTGTTATAAAGGCTATTCAGTTCCCTTCGGAGAATCATTCAGTCGCGTTCAAGATGAAGAGTTAAATTTGGTCAAACGGATTCCGGGAGCGCCCGATGGCCTCCGGAACAATTTTCAGGGGAAAGCTGATCGTTCGTCCGAACGGTTGTGCTATTTCGCGCACGGGGTGAATCGTTGGAATGGGGTTCAAGTTACCTTCGAAGATTCAAAGAGCTTTCGCTTTGACGAAAGAGTTGAACGGAGTTAAATGGGGCCCGGGGGTGCCCAGTGGTCTCTAGATCGGTACTCGGAGTGCGACCTAGGTTTGCAGTGGAAAGGGGGAATGCTAGGAGTCTAAGAAGAGACTCAGGGGGTCCTAGAATGTGGTGTCTACATATACTTTCCACTTATGATCATTCTTACCTTTTAATCTAGAGAGTTAAAAAATATATGGAGTATCTTGCCTCATTATTAAGAGATCATCTTTTATAAAAAACTCTATGACTAAAAAATGATAAAACTTTTATATAGATAAAGACTTTGATCAAAAAGATTATTAAAGAGAGGGAGTTTTTTTATTTTTAAAGGGAATTTGTATTATTGTAATGAGAATAGAAGGGCAACTCCATGTTCAAGTTTAAGAGTTGATTATGCAGAGGGTTCACATGATATGTAACCAAGATTTAAGAGGATGTATTATTGTTTTTCACTACTTGAAGAAGGTTTTTTTTATCTGCTTGTACACCCTTGATTTGTTTGAATGGCTATTTCTTGAAAGGATTTTACTCTGGACAACTTCTTTCTGTAGTGGGTGTTGATGCAAATAATGGAATTTGCCATATTGCATATGTAGTGGTGGAAAAGGAAAATAAGAAAACATGGGGTTGGTTTGTTGATCTACTTTCTCAAGACATAGAGATTTACAACAAATTCAACTACACATTCATATCCGACTAGCGACGGTAAAAACCAATCTCAAATTTAATGCATTGTAACGGTAAATATGAATTGTAATAATATAATTGCCCTAATCAATGGTGATGAATTGTGGGAAAAGTTTGAAAAGAGTCAAGTAATGGATCCATTAGTTGAAATTCAACCTGGGAGGCAAAAGAAAAATAGAAGTAAGGAAAAGGGAGAAACGAAAGAAAAGAAAGGGTTGAAGCTAAGGATATAACGAGTTATGATGACTTGTAGGTATTTTAGAAATATTAGCCAAACACTAAAACTAGTGCAAAGAAGAAAAGTGATGGAGCATCTATATCTATACCATTTGAGAGTTCACAAACTAGTTGTGGACTGAGTAAATTATCGGGAAGATTATATTTTTTACCTTTTAAGTTTGATAAATTGATTTACAATATGAAAATATGACTAATTATGATTTCTATGTGCATAACAACTAAACAGGTTTGGAGCCCCCCTCCCACCATACAACAACCTTGAGGTTATATTTTTCCAATAGTCGCACCTTATTTTTTGGATACTATGTGGAAGTTTTTTTTTTATGAATTTTAATTATGGAGGTTAGTTTTTTTGTGAATTCATATTGGAAGTGATGTACACACTTTTTTGTAAAACTTTATGCTGATGGTGCACTTATTGGAAAGAATGATAACTTTAATTGTGTTGGGTAGTTGGTTGGGATATCAACGAAATATATTTATGGATTGTTGTGTTTGATTCCATTTATTAGTAATATGAAAGTGTTGGAATGCATTAGATGAATCACATTTTTCCTATTCTGTATTGTCCATTTTTCTGCTATTTTTCTGTGTGTATTGCCCACTTATTCTCTTATTTTCAGCTGGTAATGGGAGGATTTTGTTGATTTGAGATGTAGTATTTAATGGGAATGAAAATATTTATACTTGGTTTGTTCTTTGAGGCTTATAGAGGCAAATTTGAAGAAAAACACTTGTTATGTAAATAGTTTTCTTCTAACTATTCAAAATGTTAAATGTTAACAAATCATTGACATAAGGTTTTATAAGGAAGCAATTCCACAGTTTGGGGGCTATATTGGTCAAATTTTTTAAGGACTTAATTGGTACAAGTAATATAGTTTAGGGGCTTTAGGGTTTAAAAACTCGTAAAAAAATTTGGGACTTTTAAGGTTTAATACTTAGCAAATATTTTTTTTCTCTAATCCACTTACATAATTTTTCAGCACCAAGGTCCCTCATCCATTAACGCATATCTTATAAGTTAAGGCATAAAGAAACTTAACACGTGTATATAACGAAAAATCCTACATAAATTATAAAGTTATGGATAAAATACAAAATCAACACTAAAGTATTTGACCCTTTTTAATTTTATAGCGAATGTTACAAAATTTGCAATGTTAGTGCTAATTTTTCAAACTCGTGCAATTTTAACCGTCCATAACAATCATTATTAGAGCTAATGGAATCGATGACATAAGTTGATATGACGAGATGTCACAGAGGGCTAATATTGCACAAGTTTCAAACACCGTGATTAATATTGTAACTTATGAATATCAGGTCTACAAATAAAAATGATCCAAACTTCTGAGTTAATTATATAATTTATTAAAAAAAATCATGCATACATTAAATCAGATAGATATTAAGGGAGAGGGACTTTAGTGAAAAAAATATATGTTGGTAACTAGAGAAAAAAATTATTGACCAAAGATTTAAGGGAAAAAAAACTCGAAAAACTATGTTTGAGACCGCGTGGGTAATTGTTTTGGGGTATCTCTTCAGTTTAGTCCCCGACAATTAACTTTTAGACACTAAACACACTCAAATAATTTTCAAATATTTAAGGATACATACAAACCTATTTACCCATTTTTTCTATTCATCTTTACAAAACTGTCCCCCGAACCCACAATTGCCGCGCGAACTTTAAAAATAAAAAAGTATTTTGTAAATGATTATTTGAGAGACTTATTTATTTGAAAAATACTATTTTGATTTTAGAGTCCAAAATTATTTATCGAAAATTAAAATACAGAAGTGCCTTTTTTTCATAAATAGAAAAGAGGAAGGCATATCTGTAACATGTTGTACATAGGTATACCTTTTTCTCTTCGTACATACAAGTAGTGCTAGTAGGATTTTTACTTTAATAAATGTGTGGGTCCTAATAAATGCACCAAAAATTTTACTCTAAAACACCACAAAAAAAATTAAATACAAAATTTACTTATCGCACCCAAAAGTTTTGTACCTTTTTTTTCTTTCAAAATGTACAATATACCCCGAAGTAAACAAAAAATTATACACATACTAACACCACAAACTCAACACGACATAATACAAAATCTCAAAAATTTTCAACTCCAAAATAACCTAATTATTTCACCTTGTTCATTTGTCCCCCAAACTCCAAAAATACATTGCAATAGTCCGCAAAACGCCTCTACAATGTACATAATGTCAAACTATTTATAAAATGAATACCAGATTAAAAAAACTGGGTTTATTAGACTTATGGCCCTCCGTCGCCGTAAGTGATAACTTTAACTTTTCATCTCCCCGGCAACGGCGCCATTTGATGACTTTGCTTTTTTGTATGTCATTGTTGAAAGCCAAGTTAGTCAAAATCATCAATTACCTATAAATATATAAAAAACTCAATTGTTGAGTGGTAAGTAAGGATGTCAATCCTAATCTAAGGTGTGAACATGCAAAACATGAGAGAATTATGAATATAATTCACTTGATTACTTTTTTTTTTTTTTTTACTTTTGGGTGAATCTATTTTTTTTTTTTTATGTTTTTCAAATATTAAAACAAGTAGGTGAGGTGAGGTGAATTAACTCTAAACTAATATAAGAGATGAAATTAACAAACTAACTAGTTAGCCAAATAAGAACTAAGTAATAACAATTGAGATGAACTTAAATTTTAGAAATATTCAAGGAATGAAACTTAACCACCACTTTATCAATTAAATGTGTTAATTATTCTAGTATACTAATTTTCCAAATAGTAATTCATCTTATCGATTAATTCTCATCAATTGACAAAACAAACTAATATAATTTAGTTAATCTAATTTTCATTCCCACAACTCAATTGAATAATTGACTTAAAAGTATTATATCAATCACTCGCTAGAATAGATCCATATAATAAATCTTAAATCAAACAAAATTTTAATGTATGAGTATAATAAAATTTAATATTATCTAATTAGTGGGTCAAACTATCTCTAGTTTGAATTCACAAATTAAGAGTATAGTAGATTTTAATCCTTTCTTAAGGATAGTTTACCATTTCTCAATGCATAAACTCAAGTAGGAATGAAAAGAAAAATTAACTAAATGAAACAAAGTAGACTAGATTAATTAATACATTCAATTAATTATATGGGGCTTCATTTCACTCCCTGAATGGAGTGATTAGCCAACCATAGTCACAATTCAATTATTAACAATCTAATAAAACTTACTAAAAAATTTAAAGAGAAAGATAGAAGAGATTCAAACCAACATATAATAGAGAAGTAATTGCACTTATATTTAATCCAATGTTCACTCAAGTGTGTACAATTTTTATCGACTAATTTTTTCTCTACTAATTTTTTCTCTCTAGAATTCACCAATTTTTCTATCTTTATCCTCTAGCTTTTTCTCTCTAGTCCTTGATGATAATCTTCTTTTATAGTAAATGCATGACACACATGTAATTAAGGGGTATTTTTGGAAGGTTCATGGTGTAGGATAAAATGGGGAGAGGTTTTGGAATAAAAGTGAGGGTAATTTAGGAATCAGAAGAGAGCATGTGGTTATGGTGAGGTCATGTGGAAAGGTGGGGGAAATGAGGTAATGGTGATAAAAAAAACCGATTTGGTTTATGAGGGTATTTTGGGTAATGGGGTAAAAAGAGGTAGGTGGGGGGGCATTTGGGGAAAAAGGGGGTAAAAGGTGCTTTAAGTGGCACATGGGGTCATTTTGGTTTTATTTGGCTTTGTTGGCTTACGTAGGAGGAAAGAATCGTGGCTTGGGAATGGAAATGGGGTAAATGGGTTTTGGGTTAAAAAGGGTTGCAGCTTCGATCGGATTTAGGCGGGTTGGCAGTTGGGTTTTTGGTTGGTCGGCGGTTTGGTTGTCCGCCGGCGATTGAGGGTTAGGCTAGATCGGGGTAGGGGGTTGAGGCTTGGGTTGGAGGGTATGGGAAGGTGATGGGTTTACAGATCCGGCTAGGGCGGAGCAGGTGGAGAGGTTGAGTCGCGACCGGGGTTTGGGTTTCTGGGCTAGCGCCGGTAGAGGGGGCGCCTGAGGTGGATGGTGGAAGTGATGTCACCAGAGAGGGGTGAGGTCGCCGGACGACGCTGGGGTTGGAGGTGGCCGGAGGTAAACTCCGGTTCAAATGGGTTTAAGGGTGGGTGTAAGTGAGGAGAGAGAAGAGAGAGATGTTGGGTTTTTGTTTATGGAGGTTTAGGAGAGAGAATGGTGGGAAGTTTGTTGGAGAAGATGAAGTTGGATAGGAAGGACAAGGTGTGGTGGGGTTTAGGGTAATATGGTGGGTGTGAGGGAGGATAAGTGGGTGTAGGATATTTAGTGTGTGAGTGTGTTTAATTTGTACCCCTAAAAAAATTAATAAAGATTCAATTAAAATTAATAAAACTAAAAATAAAAGTAAAATAAAAAAAATAAAACAAACTAAAGAAAATAAAAATAAAAATATTGAAACTAAAAAAATAAAATTCTAAGCTTATATAAAACTAAAATAAAACAAAAGAAATAAAAACTTAAAATCTAAATGAAAATTAATGTCCTAAAGAAAATATAAAATCTAATAAACTAAAAATATACTCCTAAAAACTAATCCTAATAAAATAAGACTAAACTAAAAGCTAATAAAAAATCAAAATCAAAATAAAATAAAATTATATAAATAAATATAAAATATAAAACCTAGAAATTCTAAATAAATCAAAAATTAATCCTAAAAATAAAAATGACTCAAACTAAAAATCTAAAAATTGATAAAAGGGCACAAACTCAACACTCACATGGATCGGGGAAGGCTAAGACTAGGTTTAGGCCCGAGTAAGGGTTTAGGTAGGTTTAGGGATAAGGTATTTAGCACCATTTTTTGCACAATTGTCTTGATTTAATCGTTTGAACTCTGCAATGCTCGATTTGACCTACAAAATAAACATTTAAGCACATAAGACCTATATTTTCGAGAATTAGCAACTAAAGTACGTCTATTCGGGGTATAAATTGTACAATTTTGGGTGCTTATCACCCCCCCCCCAAATAGAACGTTGCTAGTCCTCGAGAAATAATATAGAGAGAAAGAGACAGATAAGTAACCAAAAGTGTACCACTTTCGTGGGCACTTGCGATTGCACTTAGCATGGGCAACAAGTCTTTAAACCTATAGGTTTCCTTATAGGATGAGTTGTGTCTCGTGAGGGTTTGCAAGGAATATAACAACAAAATTCTTATTTGCAAAAAGATTTACTGAAAGGCAGTCAACCTCTTATTAGACGTAGAATAATCGCACAATCGATCACAAGGTAAATGTTTTGAGAAATACAAGCTAGAATGTGTAAAAAGTTCAGCTAAGTAAATACACAACGCATATCCTTCCTAGAACTCAACGTGTGTAGTGTGAATCAGTCAAAATGGGTCGAGTATCACAAGAGTAATTCCTAGATTGCCTATTCGGAATCAAGGCTTCAACTTCAAAATCTCACGGGATATAACTCTCTCAAATGAACTCTCGAGATATGGGTAATTGTATCGCTCTTGTGTATGAGGAGGTGAGTAAATGTAAGCAAGTTCAAACGTCTCACATACACATAAGAAAGAACGAACAATTTGAAAGAAAAGTGATCTCATGAAAGAATACTAATCACTATAGTGAGAACGTCGAGTTATTCACCACGTTGACCATCATTTGCCCGAACACCTAAGGGAAATATGGATGATTATGGGTGAGGGGAAAATGAAATGGGAAGGATATGATGAAGTGGGTAGGATAGGATGGGATTATAATATGATGGATGGATGGTGGATATGCGAGAAGAGTGTATACACTTTAGGCACAAATGTCTTTATTACATAAAACTAACTACAACTCTCTTTGTTTTCTTTTCTCTCTTTTTTCAATTTTTCTTTTCTTTTTCTCTATATATTTTTTTCTATTCTCTTGTTTTTCTCTCACTTTTCCAACCAACACTTAAGACATTTAACATTTTAAATCAACACTCTTTTATTTGGAATGATGGAAGATATATGAAATGAGTGGGGAATGATGGTGATGGGAATATATGTGAATATGGAAGACATGGTAATGTAATTGGTGAAGTGAATGGAAATGTGATATGGAAAAATGGTAGGTGTATGGATGAAAATCTAGTATTCGGGACAAATTTCAAGACACGCGTTTCTTACAATTCGAAAGTGATGTCGTTCTCAGTGATCAAGCCAAAAATTAAAGAATAATGAGATCGTACAATAATTTAATGCGGACCCAAATGAAGTTGAATCAACTTGTTGACTCGAAGATTGCGTAAGACACTCTAAAAGGGTGAAAGTCACAAAAATCACAAGCTAAAGTCTCTACTAGTGATCCTTAAGGTTCTCTTTAGAATTGTAGTACTCCTTAACTCTAACCGTAGTGACGTGATAAGTGCACAAATTTTGTTGAGTCTAGGAATTCATGGTGCAATATGTCTTGTTATGTATTACATAAGCTATTTAGAAAAAATATTATCTAGCTTGATTCCTAGACTTTTGAAAGATGGACGATTGGAAATTCACATCAATGAGTGAGATGAAAGAAACTGCACGAAATTTTAAAAACCAGGTTTAAAACTCAAAATTTTTCAAAAGAGGCACGATTTTGATAAAATTCCCCACCCCCAAACAAAAAGGAACATCGTCCTCGATGTTAAGTAAAATGATTGTTAAAATTGAGAGCATAAGGTAGGAAAGAGTTTACCAGAATGAACCGCTAATGAAGTGGACAAATATAGCCAAGAATAAACCAGAAAAAAGTGTACAAGTCTATAAGCATGGTAAAACATAGAATGATGTGACATACCACCCCGAAACAGGATAAGACTCATAGAAGAAACGACGGGCTGCCTCCCGGTAGCGCTAAGTTTAACGTCTTCAGCCAGACCGATGAAATGTCACCCTAAAGATAAGAACGATGAAAGCGCGGGGCGACAAACAAATTCGGGGGATAAGAATCACCCCCAAATAAGACTGAACGGTCAGTCTTCATAAATGGGGTCAACAAGGTCAATCTGTTCTATGTGAGTGGAGCCTAGCTCCAAGAAGAGCTTCAAGCGTTGACCATTGACCTGAAAGAGGCTACCATCCTTGGGATTTTACACGGTGATGGCACCATAAGGGGTAATTGACTCAACAATGAAGGGTCCAGACCACCTAGTTTTTAATTTCATGGGAAAGAGATGCAACCGAGAATTATACAACAAAACTTTTTGACCAGGGTGGAATTCTTTGCGTATGATACTTTGGTCATGGATCCACTTCATCTTGTCCTTATACTTTTTGGACAAATCATAGGCATCATTTCTCATTTCCTCCAATTCATTAAGTTGAAGCTTCCTATGGACACCCGCCTCATCAATATCGAAATTAAGGGCTTTCACAGCCCAATAAGCATGATGTTCAAGCTCGACAGGGAGATGGCAAGGCTTGTCGAAGACCAAACGATAAGGAGACATGCCAATTGGAGTCTTATAAGCAGTACGGTATGCCGACAATGCGTCGTTCAAGCGTAAGGACCAATCTTTCCTATTAGGATTGACGGTTTTTTCAAGAATTTTCTTGATCTCGCGGTTGAAGACCTCAACTTGACCACTCGTCTATGGGTGGTAAGAGAGACCAACCTTGTTGGTAACACCATACTTTTTAACAAGGTGTTCAAAGACTCGATTACAAAAATATTTACCCCCATCACTAATGATAACTTTGGGGGTTCCAAAACGCGTGAAGATATACTCTTTGAGAAATTGGACCATAACTCGATGGTCACTGGTGAGGCAGGCAATTGCTTCGATCCATTTGGAAACATAGTCAACAACAACTAGAATATACTGAAAACCATGAGAGGAGGGAAATGGTCCAATGAAATTGATACCCCACGCATAAATTTTTTTAACAATGACGATGGGTGTGAGACGCATCATATGACGACGAGAGAGACGCCCAGAGTGTTGGCAATTGGAACAAGCCTGGCAATATTGATGGGCATTGCGAAAAAGGGTAGGCCAATAGAAACCACTTTGCAAAATTTTGGCAGCAGTTTTCTTGGAACCAAAGTGGCCTCCACAAGCACTATTGTGGCAGAAGGACAAAATACTGAGTTGTTCACATTCGGGAACACAACGATGAATGACTTAATCGGGGTAATACTTATAGAGAAACGGGTCATCCCAAGAGTAAAACTTCACATTCGCCATGAATTTGGATCGAGCTTTTTTCGACCAATGATTAGGAAGTTGATCGGTAACAAGAAAGTTAACAATATCAGCATACCAAGGCGAGGTGGAGATGGAAAAAGTTATTCATCGGGAAATGACTCAGAAATGGGAACATGATCACAATCAGACGTGACTGTAATGCGAGAGAGATGGCCAACAACAACATTTTCACAACCTTTCTTGTCGCGAATTTCAAGGTTAAACTCTTGGAGTAAGAGAATCCATCGTATCAATCATGGTTTAGAATTCTTCTTATGAAGAAGGTGCTTAAGAGCAGCATGGTCAGTATACACGATGATAGGGGAACCTATGAAATATGAGCGAAATTTATCAAGAGCAAACATAACCGCTAATAACTCCTTTTCGGTGGTTGTGTAATGAAGTCGAGCATCATGTAGGGTTTTGCTAGCATAAGAGATGACATGTGGGCGCTTGTCAAATTTTTGGCCAAGTACGGCACCAAGTGAAAAATCAGAAGCATCACACATAAGCTCAAAGGGGAGAGACAAATTGGGAGGTTGCATGATAGGAGCGGAAGTGAGGTCAGCTTTTAGGCGCTCAAAGGAAGCAACACATGCTTCTTCAAAGACAAAAGGGATATCGTTGGATAAAAGGGTGGTCAAAGGTCGCGCGATTTTAGAAAAGTCCTTAATGAAGCGCCGGTAGAAGCCCGCATATCCTAAGAAGGAGCGGATGTCCTTAACAGACTTAGGAATGGGGAGTGATGAAATTAAGTCAACTTTTGATTTATCGACCTCAATACCGGAGCTGGAGACAACATGACCTAAAACAATACCCTTTTTTTTTACCATGAAATGGCATTTTTCCCAATTGAAGACCAACTTCTTTTCTTGACAACGCTGAAGGACCATAATGAGGTGAGATAGGCATTGTTCAAAGGATGTACGAAACACAGAAAAATCGTCCATAAAGACTTAGAGAAAATGATCTACCATGTCATTGAAAATACTAGTCATACTCCTTTGAAAAGTCACAGGTGCATTGCAAAGGCCAAAGGGCATACGAGAGTACGCAAATGTGCCAAATGGACAGGTAAAGGTAGTTTTTTCTTGGTCTTCAAAGCAATGGGTATTTGGTTGTACCCTGAATATCCATCAAGGAAGTAGTAGTAATCATGGCCCGCCAAGCGTTCAAGCATCTGGTCAATGTATGGGAGAGGGAAGTGGTCTTTGCGAGTGACAACACTGAGCTTTCTATAATCAATACAAATACGCCAGCCTATTTGTATGTGGGTAGGCACAAGCTCATCGTCACTATTTTTGGCAACGGTGACTCCAGACTTTTTAGGCACCACATGAATGGGGCTGACCCATTGGCTGTCGAAAATGGGGTAGATAATACCCGCATCAAGCAATTTTAAAATTTCAGCTCGAACGACCTCTTTCATTGCCGAATTGAGTCGGCGTTGTGGCTCACGAGAAGTCTTGGCATTCTCTTCTAAATAAATGTGGTGGCTACAGACATTGGTACTGGCACCTTGAATGTCAGAAATGGTCCACCCTAAAGCAGTGCTATGTTGAGTAAGAGTGTGGACCAATTGCTCTTCTTAATCAGGTTTCAGGTCAGAAGAAATAATGAAAAAATCGGATAGGTTCGGTGTGTGATAATTGATTAAAATTAAATTAAATTCGCAAGATTCCAAGTAGCCCTTATTTAATTCGAGTCTATTTAGAAACATCCCATAAACAAACAACTACGTGTGTGTGTGTGTGTGTGTGTCAAACCATAAATAAAGCATGAGACACAAAGTTAAGGAAAAATCCTCGCAGGGCAAAACCTTTTATTTCACTATAATAAGTAAATCGCAACTTACACAGATTACAATGAAATACAGTGACACACGAATACCCGCAGGCGTCGGTCGGTGTCGTCAGCAATGAATCCACACGCAGCGAACCCACATGAACCTCAGTCCAATCAACAAAGGAAGAACCGCAGCACTCCTTAATGACACGCAGCCATAAAACTTTGTTGAGACTCCCTCAGCAATGACACACAGCCCTCGGTTGCAAAGATCTCTCCACAAAGGTTTGAACAAACACAAGGTTGTGTTCTTGGGTTACCAAAAAGATTCACAAAGGTTTGGCAATTGTGTGAATCAAAACATGAGTCTTCGGACTCAAAAATATGAAGACTAGAGGTATTTGGACTCTCAAAAACATCTTCTAAAGTCTTGCAAAACTGCTCCCCCGAAGGTGGTTTAAATAGCAAAACAGATGAAGAGTTTTGCAAAATAAAAACACTGAAATTCTATCCAGCGTACAGGTACCCCGAACCGGTTTAGGGGTACCCCAAACCGGTTCTCCCCTCCCCCCCCCCCGAACCGGTTCCCCATGCGGTTTGGGGTACGAATCTGGTATGGGGTATAAAAACAGCATTCTTCAAGGAATTTTCTCCAACTTCAAAAGGTCGTAACTCCTTCACCGTAGCTCGGATTGAGGTGCTGTTTCTTCCAGTATATTCGTTACGGCGAGCTCTTCAACTTTCTAGTTGACCAGACCTCCGAACTATGGATGTGAAATTACGAAAATTCCCTTGAACTTCCCTATCAAGCCTTATTTCACTGTTTTGACTTCCCTTGCGTACCACTTGCATTAAGTCCCTAAAATCTTGGAATGTGAAGTCGTTGAGGCAGATGTGGGACACATTAATGGAGATGTTGAATTCTTGATTCCCGAAATTCAGATAGAGACCGTCATGTGAGATCGTGAGGTGACGTGCCAAATATAGCGGCGTACGACATACACAAATGTAACATGTTGGACATGAGAAAAATGTCCTTACATATCTCCCCCTATGTCTATGCCGGTACATACATAAAAAATCCGAATTATCAAATATGAAATTGCCTATACAAATCTACCCTCCCATGAACCCAAAACTGGAAAAGGTACAAATGAATAGTCTTCATCGTTTGTTCTACAAATCTTCAGGAATCTCAAATCTTTTCTCATCAGGGTGTGCAATTCAGAGATCATCAATGTAGTACCTACACACATGAGATAAAGAAAAATACCAAGTGATGTATCGAGTTTGAAATGAGATAAACATAGATACCAATATATGATAAGAATTAAAATTCAAACTCCCCCAAAATAAGATAATTCTTTCTCCCCCTTTTTATGATGTCCCCAAATAGATAAATGAGAAGAATGAATCAAATAAGCAAAATCGGGATGTCACGATATACAAAAAAAATACAAACTATTTTTGATTTTTCAAAATTTTCATATAAATATAGGATACCAATATGAACAAATATGATACAAAAATCACACCATGGATTTAGACTCAAACAACCAAGTCATGGAAACAGAATGAATGGGTGTGAACACATTCGATAGGTAAATCAACTCAATCAATCATATGTGCACGATGCATATGTGTACCCCTAACGAATGAGCATCAAAAGTATCCTTAGGTGTAAAAATTTGTTGAATTTAGATGACATCGTCTTATGCAAATCAACAAATCAAAGTTAAATGGTTTCCACACCAATAACGTCCAAAACTATAAAGCGCATTTTCAAGCATATCAAGGACGTGCAAATCCGTTTTAAATTCTCCAACCAAACTCCCTCGAATATATTATCTTTTAGAGGTAATCTAAATTCTCAAACTTTGGAGAATTGGTGCAAAAACCTAAATGGCCCATATTTTGGCATGAATATCTTTTTATTGCCTTTAAATTTTTTCGGGCTCTTTTAACCTCTTTGGACCTCGGATATTAAAATTCCTCCATTTTTTAGATCCTTTTTAACGGTGGCTTTTGCGCAAAGGATAGAAAATTACCTTTCGCAGCCCCTCCCCGTTCTTAAACAAAGCACACAATCTCATAAAACGGTTTTTATATGCACAATTTCCTTATAAAAAATTATCGCGCTTGGTTTGTTTTAAGGATAGGATTGAAGTGAAAACACCCAACCAACATGTGATAAGACAAGCACACTAATCAAACAAATCCGTGCATGTGTGCATTAAAGGAAATATGAGTCAAACATGTAGGAAGTAACACTTAATTACATCTTAATGACTCCAAACATTATAAAGCACATGGATGAATTGACCTATTGTCTCAAAACACTATCAAATAGTCACATGAAAAAATGGAATGATGTTGTGACTCGGTCATCCAAAGTGTTCATCCATAAACGGTGCAACAAAATACAAAAATCTTTTTGGATTTTCTCAAAATTTTAACAAACTAAAATCTTTTTGTATTTTTCAAAATTTTTCAAAAAAATAAAACATACAAAAATGATACATACTAGCCATAGGCAAACAATGACATCATGAAAAGCACCCTATGCTAGTAAACAAGTCAAACCTCAATCATTAGGTGCGGAGGGGTTTTCAAAGGTGGTGACAGCTTATGAAAAACCTCCATCAATTCTTGTGAAGTATTGACTAAAAACTTAACTTGCTCACCTAAATGTGCAAACTCTCTCATGTAGTCTCCGGGAGCATGTAAAGTATCATGTGTGGGTGCATGTGTGCCAGAAACACGTGTAGAAGCAAAACGTGACACATACCCCAACTTAAAGCAAAATTCCCTAAGGTGTCCTCTCCTCTTACAATGTGAGCAAACATAAATAGGCCTAGGAACACCTCTCTCAAAAACTCTAGGACGCACTTTCCTAATAGGAATGGGACGCCTAGGTGGGTTAGGGTGAGACACATGTGAAACTGTCACTAAAGCGGGAACCGGCTCGGGTGCTAATTGGGAAGCAGAAGCACCGTCATGACTTATTCCTAACTTCTCACCTTTACCCTTAAGAACCACCTTTTCAATCTTCTTAGGTGCGTTCTCAAACTTGACTTTGACCACCCTGGCACGTTCGAGATCACTCTCGAGTTGGGATACACGTGTTGTCAGACTAGACAACGTGTCGGTCAAATAACACTTCTCCTTTCTCAAAACCTCCTTCTCTTTCTCCAAATCTAAAACCCGATGACCTAAATCCCTATTATACTTCTTTATTTTCAAGGTCTCGGTGTACAAATCTCTAAAAGCTTTTTGGAGCTCACTTTCATCTCCACTTTCACTCTCACTTTCTCCCTCACTTGAAGTGCTCAAACCATCACTATCACATTCGTGGGCACTATTGTGGGACAAGGTGGGTGTGTTCACATGACTAGAAAAAGCTACAAACTTCTCACCACTAGTCTCATCACCCTCACTATCACTAAGTGTGGCAGGCATGCCTACTTTCTTTCCTTTCTTTCTAAGCCACCTGGACACTCAAATGACTTATGTCCCTTACCCCCACATTTAAAACAAGTGACGTTCTCAAAATCTTCCTCACACTCCTCATCGGAGTCATTCTCTTTTTCTCTCTCACCACTTTCTTTGGCCTTTCCTTTCTTTTTATTTTTCTCAAAAAAATTCTTTTTATTGGAAGAATTATTTTTGTTCATGTTGAGAAATTTTTTAAAATTTTTCGCAAACAAGGCCATATCATTAAAATCAAAATCTCCCTCAGAATCGGACTCACAAACTTTTTCTTTCTTTTTCTTAAAATGAGTCTTTAAAGAAATGCCATTATCCTTAGCCTTAATGGTTTTGGGAAACATGCCAATCTCATAGGTTTGATGATCTCCTACAAGTTCTTCCAACTTAAGTGATTTCAAATTTCCCAAAGAGTTCAAAACAGTGACTTTAGGAATATAACGTTTTAGGAGAGATCTCAAAATCTTTTTAACTACACGCGTGTTATCAATCACCTCACCCAAATTAAAACATGTGTTAACAATGTCCGACAAACGTGCATAAAAATCATCAAAGCATTCAGACTCAGACATGGTGATAGTCTCAAATTGGGTGGCCAGATTTTGTAATTTTGACTCTTTAACCGCGTTCGTACCCTCATGTGTCAATTTCAAAACATCCCAAGCCTCTTTAGACGTGGTGCACGTCATAATTCGGCGAAACTCATCAGGAGAGACAGCTCCAGAAATGGCACTCAGACCACGAGAATTAAAATTGGACATTTTATAATCATCTTCAGTCCAGGCTGGCACGGGTTTTAAAGTGGAGATGTTATTAACAGTGACCATGGGAGGAGTCCAACCATTTTCGCAAAGCAACCAAACACGCTCGTCAATAGATTTTAAAATCGATTTCATACGAGCTTTCCAGTAGGCATAATTAGACCCGTCAAAAATAGGCATCTGATTATATAAGTGCTCCATAGGAAAAAATGCGAATTTTCACAAAAATGATTTAAAAAAAAAAAATCAATATCACACGATTTTGCGGAAAATAGGAATACGCGATAAATTTGCGCAACCTGCTCTGATACCAATTTGAAAAAATCGGATAGGTTCGGTGTGTGATAATTGATTAAAATTAAATTAAATTCGCAAGATTCCAAGTAACCCTTATTTAATTCGAGTCTATTTAGAAACAACCCATAAACAAACAACTACATGTGTGTGTGTGTGTGTCAAACCATAAATAAAGCATGCGACACAAAGTTAAGGAAAAATCCCCGCAGGGCAAAACCTTTTATTTCACTATAATAAGTAAATCGCAACTTACACATATTACAATGAAATACAATGACACACGAATACCCGCAGGCGTCGATCGGTGTCGTCAGCAATGAATCCACACGCAGCGAACCCACATGAACCTCAGTCCAATCAACAAAGGAAGAACCGCAGCACTCCTCAATGACACGCAGCCATAAAACTTTATAGAGACTCCCTCAGCAATGACACGCAGCCCTCGGTTGCAAAGATCTCTCCACAAAGGTTTGAACAAACACAAGGTTATGTTCTTGGGTTACCAAAAAGTTTCACAAAGGTTTGGCAATTGTGTGAATCAAAACATGAGTCTTGGGACTCAAAAATTTGAAGACTAGAGGTTTTTGGACTCTCAAAAACGTCTTCTAAAGTCTTGCAAAACTGCTCCCCCGAAGGTGGTTTAAATAGCAAAACAGATGAAGAGTTTTGCAAAATAAAAACACTAAATTCTATCCAGCGTACAGGTACCCCGAACCGGTTCTCCCCCCCCCGAACCGGTTCCCTATGCGGTTTGGGGTACCAATCTGGTATGGGGTATAAAAAACAACATTCTTCAAGGAATTTTCTCCAACTTCAAAAGGTCGTAACTCCTTCACCGTAGCTCGGATTGAGGTGCCGTTTCTTCCAGTATCTTCGTTACGGTGATCTCTTCAACTTTCTAGTTGACCAGACCTCCGAACTATGGATGTGAAATTACAAAAATTCCCTTGAACTTCCCTATCAAGCCTTATTTCACTGTTTTGACTTCCCTTGAGTACCACTTGCATTAAGTCCCTAAAATCTTGAAACATGAAGTCGTTGAGGCAGATGTGGGACACATTAATGGAGATGTTGAATGCTTGATTCCCGGAATTCGGATAGAGGCCATCATGTGAGATCGTGAGGTGACGTGCCAAATGTAGCGGCGTACGACATACACAAATGTAACATGTTGGACATGAGAAAAATGCCCTTACAAATAATAACGGGGTGATGTTGGTTTGGGCCTAAGAAGGTATATTTCAACTCAGCAGGTAATGGCTTAAGCTCCAAACTAGGTGGTGACTCAGGAGAGGCATCGGACTCAGACGCAGAAACAGAGTCCGGGAGAATATTGGGACAGGGGTTGACTGGGTTATCCACAGAAAGAAGAGTATCGACTAGGAGAGGCTCAAATGGAGGAACCCAAGTAGAAGTGTCCAGCAGTGGTGTAGAATCTAACAAGGCATTGACCTCGGAGATGGAAGAATCAATATCAAAGTCGGACCCAAAGTGAGCCAAACATTGGTGGATAGGATCTTCTCGGTATGTGGTATCCAACATCTCTTGGACTAAGGAGTCAATCATGCATAGCTCATTAACGGAATCAACATCGGCCGGTTGTTGCATGAGGTAGAAAATATTGACTTCGACTGTCATATTATCGAAAGAAAGATTCATTGACCCATCTCGACAATTGATGATGGCATTGGCAGTTGCCAAAAAGGGGGGACCCAAAATGATAGGAATATTGGTTGGGTCGGGAGCAAGAGTGTCTAAGATGATGAAATCCACAGGGTAGTAAAAGCTAGACACTTTCACCAAAACATCTTAAACGATTCCTTTAGTCACTTTCACAGAACGGTCTGCAAGTTGAAGAGTGACTCGTGTAGGTTTCATGTTTTGTAAACCTAACTCAAGGTAGAGAGAGTAAGGTAGCAAATTAACACTAGCTCCAAGATCAAGCAAAGCTCGAGTAGTGAACTTATCTCCTAACATGCAAGAGACAATGGGACGACCAGGGTCTTTATATTTCACAATACCATTCTCATGGATGAGGGACACGGCTTGCTCAGTGACAAAGGCATCACGAGGCACATACGTCCGTCATTTGATAGTGCACAAGTCATTCAAGAATTTTTCATAAGAAGGAACTTGTTGGATCGTGGTGAGGAATGGAATATTTATGTGAACATTTTGAAAATCTTGCTTGATCTCATCAAATTGTTGAGCTTTCTTTATTGGGGCCAACTTATGAGGGAAGGGGGCTTTAGGGACAAAAGCAGTGGTGGACTCAGTAGGTTTAGAAGCATTCTTGCCGGTGGATTTATGGGGTGGTGGGACCTTAGGGAGTGGTTATAATAGGCAATGCTGGGTGGGTGGGATTGGAACATCACAGGGAGCATCAACACCATTGTCAACCTGTTTACCGGATCGTAGAGTACTCACCGCTTTCATGTCCGCTTGGTATGTGTGGGGAGTGGAAGGGGATCCAACCTCATAAGCCGACTCCTTTCCATTCCCCTTAAGATTAGGAATGGGTTGACTTGAAAAATGACCTTTCTCTCTCTCGGACTCAAACTGATTAAGACGTTGCTCAAGCCTTTGGATGGCGTGAGTCTGTGCTTGCGTGGTTTGTTGTTGAGTCGTGATGAATTGAGTGAGAATATTCTCGATAGAGGAGGTGGATGATTGAGGTGGAGGGGCATAAGGGGGTTAGGGGACCAACTCTCGGTTAGAATTAAGCGGCTGTGAATACTCGTAGGACGGAGGTGGGACAAGGACAATTTGATGATTGGGGCGAGACGGTCCTCCTTGGGGGACAAAGGATGATGGATGGTTTTGTTGGTGGTGAGGAGCATGGTTGTGTTGGATAGGAGGGCGATGTTGCCTTTGCGTGTTTTGGTGAAACCCTGGTGGACCACCAACATGTTGTTGTGGTTGTGATGGAGCAAGGTGATTGTCGTACTTATAAGAAAAATAGAGATGGTTCCTATTATTCGGATTATAAGTAAACGACGGTGGTGCGGGTTTCCTAGTGGTATCAAAGGCACATGCTTGGGATATAGTGGGTTCGGGATCATATTGAATGAGGGGTCACAAATGAGATAAATGATCATGACTTAAACAGACATGACAAGAAGGACTAAACTCGTTAACATTCATCACTTGTTTAGAAAGAGAACAACTGAGAGCATCAACAGTCTTAGTCAAAGTGTTTAAGCCATGGAGCAAGGTTTTAAAACCGGGATCATTTTTAACCTCATAAGTGCTACCTACTCGTGGTGGCTTGGATCTCAAAATTCATTGGTGCCCTCCCAATCTTAGGAGTCATCGCCTAATTCAAGGAGAAAATTGTAGGCGGCGGTGGGAGTTAAGTGCATGAATTTGCCTTTGTGCATGGACTCAACCATGGTGCGAGTGGAAGGAATAAGACCATTGTAAAAACTATGGACGAGGCGACTCTTCTCGAGACCATGATGTGGGCAACTATTGATATAATCTTGAAAATGGCCCCATGCTTCACGAAATTGCTCGGTAGGCTTTTGGCGAAAGTCTTGAATGGCTTGGCGCACCTCATTGGTCTTACCCATGGGATAAAACTTGGATAAGAACTTCTTCACAAGTTGTTCCCATGTATGGATAGAATCCGGTGACAAGGAATGTAGCCACATGGATGATTTATCATGGAGAGAAAATGGAAACAAGCGAAGACGAACATTTTTTTCATCTAAGTTTTGATTTTTGAAAGTAGCACAAATCGTGAGAAATTTTCGCAAGTAGTGTATGGAGACTCACGCTCAAGACCATAGAAATTGGGCAACATGGAAATGATCGCCGGGAGAATTTCGAATTGATCCGCCGGGGTGGGTGGAAGAACTATGCAAGATGGTGGGGTAGCCGTTATCGGGCGAAATAATCCCTTAAGGCACGCTCTTCAGCCATGTCGGGTGGATGAATGATGGGATTAGAGATGTCAACTCGGGGACAACTCAAAGTGATCGGTGGAATGGAAGAAGTAAGGGGAACACTTGGTTCTCCTAATGTGGAAGGGACGGGAGAAAGACTACGGGAACGAATTAATCGATGATTAACTCGTTGCCACGTGGGCATGCAAAGAGGGATTTGTTTTTGGGTTTTTTGATTTTTGGAAAAGAAAATATTTTTGGAGTTTTACTTTTGTTTTGTAAAGAAAGAAAATATTTTTTTTTTGAGTTTTTTATAAAAATAAGAAAAGAAAATATTTTTTTGATTTTGTTTTTGGAAGAGAAAGGGTGGAAGAAAATTTGGACTCTAAGAATTTGGATAAATTCACTAAAACGGACTACCAAAAAAGGAATTGGACACACACAAGTAAAGGAAAAATCCCTACTAGCACATAACCAATTTCTTATCTTGAAAATTAATGAAAAGGGTAGTCAAATTTTAATGAAATCCGCGGGCGATAAAAATCATGGAATTTATATGAATGATCGCCTTTTGCAAAATGTGTGCTCCTACTTTAATCACAAGATGCCAAGAGGCTTGCCACAGAGATTCGCCACAAGGCTACTACGACGAAACGATCGTCCGGTACAACGCTGGGGACAACACAAACCCGTTTTACTGGGCCCCCGCACTTAAAACTCAGTTTTCCTAGACACTTCCGTGCCGCAAAGCGAACCATTCGAGGGTTTGCCCGGTGGAGAGGACTCTACGGGTTATCCTTCAAGTCAAAATGATCAAAAAGGGCCTACGAACACTGTATCCTATGGCGATATCTAGTAGATTGATTTTAAATTAGTGATGGCTAGGGTAGCACACAAAGGATAAGTGATTGAGTCGGGTGATGAAATCCCTTCTCGTGAGTGACCGGGCGTAGGTCTTAGTCAATTTAATTCATCACACCATTTAAAATTAAATGCAAGAATTAAATCACACAAGAGCACAAAGGAGCACACAAGATATGAACTCGCTAACCAGAGGGCGCGAGGGTTTAGAAATGTACCTCCCACGGTTTTTAGGCCGTGGGGTGTCAAAAATGTTGAGTCGACCGAGGGGAGAATACGCCAATCTCAGTCGGCCCCGGGAGTCCGACCGACCCAAGGTAGAGAGGAATCTAAATCCTCGTCTTTGAACGCCCTCTCTCTACCTTGTCCGGTTTCTCTATCACGCTTTCTTTAATTATTACAAATTTTAAATGAAAATAAAATGGTGTCTCTATGCACCGCAATACAAGCAAGATAATAAAATCCTAAATACAAACCTTCTAAAATTTAAAAAAAAAATGGTACTAGAATTGAAAAATGCAATACAAGTGAATCTCAAAATTTGGAAATCATCTCAAGCACGTCAAGCTCCAAAGATCGGCAACGGCGTCATTTGATAACTTTAACTTTTCATCTCCTCGACAACGACGCCATTTGATGACTTTGCTTTTTTGTATGTCGTTGTTGAAAGCCAAGTTAGTCAAAATCCTCAATTACCTACAAATATATAACAAACTAAAGTGTAGAGTGGTAAGTCAGGATGTCAATCCGAATCTAAGGCGTGAACATGCAAAACATGAGAGAATTATGAATATAATTCACTTGATTCCTCCTTTTTTTTTTACTTTTGGGTTTTTCTAATTTTTTTTTATGTTTTTCAAATATTAAAACAAGTAGGTGAGGTGAGGTGAATTAACTCTAAACTGATATAAGAGATGAAATTAACAAACTAACTAGTTAGCCAAATAAGAACTAGGTAATAACAATTGAGATGAACTTAAATTTTAGAAATATTCAAGGAATGAAACTTAACCACCACTTTATCAATTAAATAGGTTAATTATTCTAGTATACTAATTTTGCAAATATTAATTCATCTTATCAATTAATTCTCATCAATTGACAAAACAAACTAATATAATTTAGTTAATCTAATTTTCATTCACACAACTCAATTGAATAATTGACTTAGAAGTATTATATCAATCACTCGCTAGAATAGATCCATATAATAAATCTTAAATCAAACAAAATTTTAATGTATGAGTATAATAAAATTTAATATTATCTAATTAGTGGGTCAAACTATCTCTAGTTTGAATCCACAAATTAAGAGTATAGTAGATTTTAATCCTTTCTTAAGGATAGTTTACCATTTCTCAATGCATAAACTCAAGTAGGAATGAAAATAAAAATTAACTAAATGAAACAAAGTATACTAGATTAATTCATACATTCAATTAATTATATGGGGCTTCATTTCACTCCTTGAATGGAGTGATTAGCCAACCATAGTCACAATTCAATTATTAACAAAAAAATTAAAGAGAAAGATAGAAGAGATTCAAACCAACATATAATTGAGAAGCAATTGCACTTATATTCAATCCAATCTTCACTCAAGTGTGTACAATTTTTCTCTACTAATTTTCTCTCTCTAGAATTCACCAATTTTTCTATCTTTATCCTCTAGCTTTTTCTCTCTAGTCCTTGATGATAATCTTCTTTTATAGTAGATGCATGACACACATGGAGTTAAATGGTATTTTTGGAAGGTTCATGGTGTAGGATAAAATGGAGAGAGGTTTTGGAATAAAGGTAAGGGTAATTTAGGAATTAGAAGAGAGCATGTGGTTATGGTGAGGTTATGTGGTAAGGTGGGGGAAATGAGGTAATGGTGATAAAAAAATTGATTTGGTTTATGAGGGTATTTTGGGTAATGGGGTAAAAAGAGATAGTTGAGGGGCATTTGGGGAAAAAGGGGTAAAATGTGGTTTAAGTGGCACATGGGTTATTTTGGTTTTATTTGGCTTTGTTGGCTTACGCAGGAGAAAAGAATCGTGGCTTGGGAATGGAAATGGGGTAAATGGGTTTTGGGTTGGAAAGGGTTGCAGCTCCGATCGGTTTTAGGCGGGTTGGCAGTTTGGTTTTTGGTTGGTCGGTGGTTTGGTTGTTCGCCGGCGGTTGAGGGTTTGGCTAGACCGGGGTAGGGGGTGAGGCTTGGGTTGGAGGGTATAGGAAGGTGATGGGTTTGCAGATCCGGCGGGGGCGGAGCAGGTGGAGAGGTTGAGTCGCGACCGGGGTTTGGGTTTCTGGGCTAGCGCCGGCAGAGGGGGCGCCGGAGGTGGACAGTGGAAGTGATTCGCCGGAGAGGGGTGAGGTCGCCGGACGACGCTGGGGTCGGAGGTGGCCGGAGGTAAACTCCCGTTCAAATGGGTTTAAGGGAGGGGGTAAGTGAGGAGAGAGAAGAGAGAGGTGTTGGGTTTTTGTTTATGGAGGTTTAGGAGAGAGAGAGTGGTGGGAAGTTTGTTGGAGAAGATGAAGTTGGATAGAACGGGCAAGGTGTGGTGGGGTTTAGGGGAATATGGTGGGTGCGAGGGAGGATAAGTGGGTGTAGGATATTTAGTGTGTGAGTGTGTATAATTTGTATCTTTAAAAAAATTAATAAAGACTCAATTAAAATTAATAAAACTAAAAATAAAAGTAAAATCTAAAAAAATAAAATAAATTAAAGAAAATAAAAATAAAAATATTGAAACTAAAAAAATAAAATTCTAAGCTTACATGAAACTAAAATAAAACAAAAGAAATAAAAACTTAAAATTTAAATGAAAACTAATGTCCTAAAGAAAATATAAAATCTAATAAATTAAAAATAAACTCCTAAAAACTAATCTTAATAAAATAAGAC
The DNA here is from genome assembly GCA_949130495.1 of Sambucus nigra. Lineage (NCBI taxonomy): Eukaryota > Viridiplantae > Streptophyta > Magnoliopsida > Dipsacales > Adoxaceae > Sambucus > Sambucus nigra. Next base: position 446,711,326 of record OX422210.1, on the reverse strand, counting down.
TAAACTAAAAGCTAATAAAAAATCAAAATAAAATAAAATTATATTAATAAATATAAAATATAAAACTTAGAAATTATAAATAAATAAAAAATAAGTCTTAAAAATAAAAATGATTCAAACTACGAATTTAAAAATTGATAAAAGGGCACAAACTCAACACACACACGGATCGGGGAAGGCTAACGCTAGGTTTAGGTTCGAGTAAGGGTTTAGGGAGAAGGTATTTAGCACCATTTTTTGCACAATTGCCTTGATTTAATCGTTTGAACTCTGCAACGCACGATTTGACCTACAAAATAAACATTTAAGCACATAACACCCATACTGTCGAGAATTAGCAACTAAAGTACGTCTATTCGGGGTATAAATTGTACAGTTTTTGTTGCTTATCAAGTAGTTTCGGTTGGAAGTGACCGTGTAAATCGTTGTGACGGTGGTAAGTGAATTACGGTGGAAAGCAACCGAGACAAATAAAATCACGGTGGGATACAACCGAAATGAAGCCACATACGGTTAGCTTGAAAAACAAAAATAAGCTTAAAAAAATTGGGATTACTGTACTTACGGCGTCCCGTCACCATAAGTGATGAGTAGTTTCAGTGGATTATAACCGTAACCTCTTTATTCAAGGTTGAAAGTGACCGTGAAAGCAGTTGTTACGGTGGCAAGTGGCCTAGGTAATTGAATTACAGTGAGATATAACCGAAATGAACCTACGTACGATTAATTTCGACCGTGAAAACAGTTGTCACGGTAGCAAGTGGTCGTAGGTTCCGAGTTCGCAGATTTTTTTTAAAAAACCCTTGTTTGTCTATTTTTTTTTTATGCAATATGTTACCAATGTTCATATTACAGTTGTTAAATGGGTTTATGCATTATATTTCCATTTGAGGTTGAGAGAGAGGTTTGGGTGGGATGTTGTGTATTTTTATTTGGAATAAAATACATGTGATGTTGTGTATTTTTTATGTTTTGTATAAATATTAAGTATTTATATATTGTTTTATATAAAAGGATGTGTCGAAGTAAATTTTTTTAAGTATTTATCAGGACCGTTAATATCTCGATATCGACTCTACTCGACCATGCCATTATGGCTCGTCTTTTGGGTGGTGTGCATGGTTTATTAAGTAACAAGGGGGCAGGTATAGATTTAAAACATCTGCACTATATTTTTACTTTTTGAGGAGAGGTAGTGTGAGATTCTTTTAATAATATCACTATATGCACATAATCATGAAAAAATCCAATATATCCTTAGGGCCCTACCCATCTATTTTCTCATCATATCATACTCAAGGTGAGTAAATCCAATGGATATGTCAGATAATCGGAACCTAATACTGGCTGAAATTGGTAATCAGGAACAATGGAAAATTTATAGAAAAGTAAGCATCTCCAACTACTTCGTTTTGAAAAAAAATGTTCGAGGATTATTTGTGACCCTGACCCACATAGTGATTTGAAGTCTTACTCTAAGTGACTCCTCGATTTGTTTTTCTTTCATTTTCTTTCACTAATTTATTAATTTGCAAAATTTATGCCATTTTAAAAATTTGTTATGTAATTTTTTGGCGATTTAAACCAAATTTATTGAAAAAGTGGTTGGCTTTATTTTTGTAATACTTATATATTCAATCTGTTCCGAATTAATAGTCTACTATCTTTCTTTGAATCGTTCCAAATTAATAATTTATTTTTGAGACATAATCAGCGAATTAAACTAGACGTTGATGAAGAAATATTGATTTTGACCATTGATTTAGAGTATCATGAATTTATATATAAAAAACGAATAGACACTTTAAATTTGAAACGATGGAAGTAGAAATTTTGAGAATAACACGACTTCGTTTACAAATAAGTTGTAATTACTATATAAACTTCAAAGATGTTGTATTGGGTTAGACTAGTATATATACTATGTATCATTTTTTATCTCACACGTTATGACTTCCCTGGTGTTAGAACAAGTTTTTCGTCGTCCTAATCCAAATTGACAAAATATAAATATAAGGTGTTTGAGTCATATTGAAGCTCACAAGTCAACCGACATCAAAATGCGTCAAGAAAAACACCAAAGTCTAAAACACAATGAAAAAAGTTTATTTTGAAAAACGAACCAAAAAGATTTAGGGTGATATTTTGAGAAGATTTTGAAAACTATTAATTTGATTTTAGGGATTTTTGGGGAAAAGTACAACCCTATCCAAAAATTTATAAAAATAAACACATCAAATAATTTTATAAATTTAGTCATTGTACTAAAAAGACCATGCAAAATGATCAATATAACATTTGACAACTCATATAAAAAAAATATCAAATTTTTAAAAGCTACAATTTTAAACCTACAAATCCAAAATTTATAAAATTTATATATTTAAAATCTACTCATCGAGATCTATCCAACAATACTTATATTCGATATTTTTTGACAAAACTATTACACTAAAACATCATTTTTTCGGTGAAAACTCCATTTTTTCCCGAAAAAAACTTTTTTCTCCAACGATGGCAATGGTGCTGTCGGCGTGGACAAAAAAAATGAAAGAAATAAACGAGGAGAGAAAGAGAGAGAAATGAGGAGAGAAAAACAATCTGACGAGGATTCCGGCAATCCGACGAGGATTCCAATGGGTGACGTGGGGTGGAGGTGGGGTTATGTGTTTGTTTTTAGAATGAGTTTTAAATGAATACGGATAGGGGTATAAATATAAATACATATTTAACTAAAACAAATAAAATTACATATTTTGTATATTTCCAACTCAAAAGGGACCAAACAAATAAATATTATTGTACTACAATGACTATATTTATAAACCTTGAAAGTAGTATCTATAGGATGGAACATGATCTCGAGCGTAATTCTCAATTGATTTTAAAGTGTTGGGCCAAAATGATTTTGGGAAGTTTCTAGTGACATTTACATTAGTGGTGGCAATTCTTGTGCGTCGTGTCGTGTTCGGGTCGTGTCATGTCGGGTTCGTGTCAAGTATTAGTCAACCCTAACCCGACCCATTTAACTAATCGTGTCAGATGAGCAAACACTAATTCGACCTATTTATTATCGTGTCGTGTTCGGGTTGACCCGCATAACCCATTAAGTAAAATATAAAATATATTTTTTTCTTCTCTCTTAACCAATCATATCAATCATAGGCCTACAATAACTTAAATTTAATTAATTTCAACTTCTTGCAACACATAAATAATATATCATCCGATTCTCCATGAATTTTATAGAATGCCTATCAAGATATATAAATTATCTAATATATTTTCCATAAAATACGAGTTAAGCGGCTCTATTCGTGTCATTTTCGAGTTATACTTGTTTGACACTAACCCAACCCGTTTATTATTCGTATTGGCGGGTCGTGTCATATTCGGATTCGTGTCAAGAAATCATCAACCCTAACTCGCTAACTTCGTGTCGAGTTCGTGTCTTGTCAAAAATTACCACCCCTAATTTACATATGCAACAAAAAGGTCAAGTTAGGCTTAAAAGTACATTTTTGCACAAAACTGAGGTTGGACAAGAAGGAAGCCGCGAGTGGACCGTCTCTAGTCCACGATTCCCTAGTGTAGTTGGCTATAAAACCACAATATGAAGAATTTTTACAACTAAGCTATTTGGGAGAGGATTTTTTTAAATTTTTTTTATATCCCATAATTTTGATAAATTAAATAAATGGCTTGATAAATAATTATAATGGAATTTGACATTTTAAATGAATTTAAAATTGAATTTGGAATACTAGTAATGAAATATTAACATTGAATTTGTAATTAGTTGCATTTAATTGAAGTTATATAAATTGAATTAGTGTATAATTTAGTTCGGGCTTGTTTGATATAGATCATCCAATTTGACTTAATGGGCTTATCTCTTTGGTGCATAATTTTCTTGAAAGATTATATGGGGAATACCGTAAAACCCCTAAGGGTAAAATAGTCGGGTTCATTTCTTGGGGAAAAACCTAGGGTTTAATAGTATTATTCGTGTGTGTAATTTAAGAATTTAAATTGAAGTACGCTTGAGAAGTAGGGTTGCAACCACACCCTTACTGGTAGCATTCATGGGTTAAGGCCGCCACCGTGTCCATACCACCCGCGACCACCGTTGTGGCAACCATGGTCCACTCGCAGGCCAACTACGGGGCCTTTTGGTGGGGAGCCTTTAAATGACTTGTTACACACAAATTCACTCAATTTAACATTAAACTAGGTGTAAATTCGTGCGATACAAAAGCGAATTTAAAAATAATACATGTTATATAATTTTGCATTTTTAAATATTCCAGTGATAAATACATAATAAATATAAAATGTTCTGGAGAAAATATTACAAAATTTTGGGGTGGTAAATTTTTTAGATATTTTTTATTTGGAAGATTAAAACACCTCACAAATTGAGATAGCATTTAAAAAAGGGGCTTTATAAATTTAGGACATATTATAATATGTATTTTGAAAATAGGACAACAAACATTTTATTAATAATTTTAGTCCCTATTAAGGAATCTTGTTCCGCCAACGATTTCTCATATTCCTTCATAGTATTAATTTTTTAATATTACAGTAAATGTACAAAATATTTATTCCTTCAAACACTTATTATTGATCATTCTTAACTAACAAATGCTCTTTTGTATATTAAAATCAGTTTCATTGGATTTGCGCAAAAATATTATGTTGAACAAAGATACCAAAATCAATTTCAAGTGCCACACCCGTATGGAATCCATAAAAGCCACACACTTAACCTAACCCATACAATAAAAAAAAATATTAAATATTGGAACAAATAACAGTGATCCATTGTACTGAACAACTGAAAAACAATATATACATATTTTCAACCATTGTTAAAGCATACTCTTAAAGGATACAACCCCACTAATTAGTTGATCCAGTTAAAAGAATAAACATCATGTAAGTGCCTAACCAAAAGCTTGTGTGCTATTCGCAGATAGAAGCTAGTGAGAGGGAAAGTATATATATGCGATTGGGATGGTTGTTGTGGGTATGCTAAATATTTAAGTTTAGCATTTGCTATCACATATTTTACTATATATAGAAATATATTAGTAATTGATCAGTTGTTTTTTTGTGAACCCCGGCTTTAGCAGAACATCATGTTCTTCTTAAGACACTCTAAAAAAAAAAGCCTTAAGCGGTGCTGTGTGGAATAAATAGTTTTTGAATTTGTATTTTTAGCCCCTAATGGCTTTATATCTTTAAACACCAATTGCTCTTTATTTTTTTTTTTTGTATAAATATTAGTTCAATGCTACTAATTTTTTTACCAACTAATTTATAGGGGTGGTTGGTTAGTAGTTTATTAGTTAGGTGGGTATTGGTTAGGGTTTTTATTTAATTTTTAGAAGTTTAAAGGTATGAACTTTTGGGGTTGAAAACGAATACACTACAACAAAACTAACATTTAGCTGCGATTTTCTTACATACAAAAAATATTTCGTGGCAGAAATCAACATCGGCTAAGAAATTTATTTCGTGGCGAAAAACATAAGATTTAGCAACGAAAATTAAAATTTTGTTGACAATAGGTCCCCAAAAGACGGGCGTCAAAGTATTCCCGCACTTTTGTGTAAGTGCAAAATATTTAGCAATGAAATTAGTATCATTGGCAACGAAATAATTTGTAGCAATTAATATACTGTATTTGTAACGAAATTTTGTTCGTGGCCTAATATAGAAGTTACTGGGCCACGATTTCTTTTGTGGTCAAAAGTTAATATTTTTTTAATACCCATCTAGAGTCCCACACGATCTCTATCGCAACTTTCAAAAATCCCTCCAAAACTCGAAGAACAACGTTTGAGATGAAAACCCACGAACCCACAAATATCAATCGCCACTGCACTCTCTTTCTCTCTCTCTCTCTCTCTCTCTCTCTCTCTCTCTCTCTCTCTCTCTCTCTCTCTGTATTCACCGGAACTTCGAATGCTTTAATAGGACGATCATTTGTATTCACCGAAACTTCGAATGCGTTTTACATCAAGAAAGTTTTGCGTCTTGGCAAACGGGGATGTACAACGAAAGTTTTGTGTTTTCTCTCTGTATATATTTTTTTTCCCATTTTTAAATAATCAAGAAAGTTAAAAGAGAGTTAGCAAAGAATGAAAAGTTAAATCGCTATGCCATCAAATTTCTATATATTTTAGTCTTGGAATATGTTTATTTATAACCACGTCTTCACTCTTCTTTGTATTTATCAAATTTCTATATATTTCAGTCTTGGAATCTTTGTTCACCAACAGGGGCGCCCTGCCATGCCTTGCGTTTTACATCAAGAAAGCTTTAATAGGATGGGTAAATACGTTTAAAAGAAACGGTGTTTGTGGTCCTATTTAGGGTGATAGTTAATTAGATTCCTATCAGATTACTAAGAAAACATAATTTTTATCTCTAGTATATTAAATTGTGAAGGAGTTATTTGTTGAAGTCTTAATAACATATAAATATATAATGCGATTCTTATTTTTTTAAATTCGTAACTGGTGAAAATTAAGTGTTTGATTAACACTCATCAGAATGGAATCATTAATTTATATTTTTAGTCCTAAACCATTGTTAGGACCTATTTTCTAACAATAATTTGTAATTTATTTGTTCTAATGACTTGTACCCTTCTAATTGTGGATTATAAATTCAAGGTATTTACTACAACTTTGTTTAGTATATTACTAGATCCCACTTATTTTAACTAATTTTTTCTACTTCATAACTTGTTACGCCCGCATATGTAGCGCACCTATATATGTAGAAAAAATTTAGTAAGATTGAAGAAAACCACCATTTAATTGTTAACGTTGTGTGTTGATTTTTCATTGATTCGGAAACTTAGGTCTATGTAGTGGGAACCTAATTAGAAATGTTGTGTTTTGACTTGAAGGTTGCCTTATATCCTCTAGTTTTATAAATTGATTAGTGGTTATGAACAAACATATTCTGCCTTATGCTCTCGAATCTTAGACAATAAAAATATTATATGAAACAATAAACTAACATTTTAGTGTATTTGATTTTTCATGTGAACTAGATGGATAAGAGTTGGATGCAAGAAACAAATAGATTTTGTGAAAAGTATGTCTTGGGTGTTAGATCATTCATTTGCTTTGCAAAGGATCATACGAGACCCGAAAGTTACATTAGGTGCCCATGTTGCAATTGTCTTAACATCGATCTCATAAATATTGATGAAGTAGAAGATCATCTTTGCTTAAAAGGTATATGTACCACCTACACACAATGGACATATTACGGGGAATGTTATAATGATATAGTTCATGATAATGTCAATGATGACAGTGATGATGTCGATGACTGGATTGCTAATGAAAATGAAGAAGGGGACGAGATGCAAGAAGTGTAGGAAGACATGAAGCATTTGAACTGGTAATACTCCTAGACTCTGTTCTAAAAGGCCCGCCTGAGCTCCGCCTAGGCTTGAGAGAAACGCATCGCCTACGCCTTATTCTTGGTAAAAGGCTTAAGGCACACTATTAAAAAAAAAATAAAGGATTAGTTGACAAATGTTGGTTATGGAGCATGAATATGAGAAAGACGGCTACCAAACATATGGATATATTTTCAAAATTCAAGGTATGTACTATTTTATTATATTACTAGCCTTGGAATAATTAAAATAATAAAAAAAGGAAAACCCCCTTTTTACGCCTAGGCCTAGGCTCCTAAGGCTTGAGGCTTGACCTCTACGCCTCGACCACGCCTCGCGCCTTTTAGAACCTTGCTCCTAGATAAGTTAGTGTCGGGGATGAGATAAATTTTAACAAATTATTGAAAGACGCAGAAAGTGAATTATATCCTGGTTGCACAAAATTCTCTGCACTGTCTTTTCTCGTGAAGTTGCTCCACTTGAAAGTGATCAATCACTGGAGTAATAAATCACTCAAGATGTTTCTTGAACTATTGAAGGAATATTTCCCTTACGGTGAGACGCTTCTAAAGTCAGATTATGAGGTAAGGAGCATGTTGCGTTGATTAGGATTAGGATACGTATCGATTCATGCATGCAAAATTGATTGTTATTTGTTTTGGAAGGAGCTTAAAAATAATCATAAGTGTCCAGTATATGGAGAGTCTAGATGGAAGGTTAATGATGACAAGGGTAAACGTATTCCTCATAAAATACTTCGTTACTTTCCACTAAAGTCAAGACTTAAAGACTATTTATGTTGAGAAAAACGACTGATGATATGAAGTGACATAAAGAAAAACGTGTCAAAGATAATGTGTTGATCCTATAGATTCTAGTGCATGGAAAGATTTTGATGCGGAGTACGAGTGATTTTCTCAAGACCCTCGTAATGTAAGGCTTGGCCTAACAAGTGATGGTTTTAACCCCTTTGGTAACATGCATAACTCATATAGCATGTGGCCAGTAATACTTATGCCATATAACTTACCACCTTGGTTATTTATGAAAAAGTCATTTTTTATGATGGCGTTAATTATTCCAGGAGGTAAGGATATGGATGTGTATTTACGACCATTAATTGATGAATTAAATGAGTTATGGGGAATTTGTGTAGAAACATATGATGCATCCACCAAAATGAATTTTCAAATGCATGCGGCAGTTTTGTGGACTATATATGACTTTTCGGCATATGGTAATTTGCCTGGTTGGAGCACTAAGGGTTATATGGCTTGTCTTACATGTAATAAAGATACTTCTTCGAAAAGAATAAGAAATAAGATGTGTTATATGGACCATTGTTGATATCTAGATCCCAACAATATATGGAGGAAGAGTAGAAAATTTGATGGTAAGCAAGAGTTTCGATTAAAGCCTATCGACTTAAATGGGGATGATTTGTTGCGACAATTGAACACCCGAAGAGCTAAACTGGACAAGAAAAAGTATTTTTTTTTGAATTACCATATTGGAAAACATTAAAACTTCGACATAACCTTGATGTCATGGATATTCAACAAAATATGTGTGAGAGTGTGTTGGGAACTTTGTTAAATACTGAGGGGAAAACAAAAGATACGTATAAGGCGAGGCAAGATTTGGAGGATATGAAGATAAGAAAGGAATTACATTTGAAGCAGAATGGCGATACATATATAATGTCGGATGCATGTTATACACTTAGTAAGTCAGAGAAACATGGCTTTTGTGAGTTCTAGAAATCAGTTAAGTTTCCAGATGTATATGCTTCGAATATCTCACGGTGTGTGAACGTTAGTGATGGTAAGGTATCGAGGTTGAAAAGTCATGATTGTCATGTTCTATTACAATGATTATTACCCGTTGGAACTCATGGATATTTGCTCTAGGAAGTATACAGTGCAATAATTGAGTTGGGGAATTTTTTTAAAGATTTATGTTGTAAAACACCAGATGTAAAAGAACTGAAGAGGTTGGAGAAAGACATTATCGTGATTTTGTGCAAACTATAAATGATTTATCCACCGAAATTTTTTGATATAATGGCTCACTTAGCTATTCATCTTCTGTGAGAGGCTATGCTTGGAGGACCGGTGCAATATAGGTGGATCTCTCGTATTGAAAGGTATGTCAATATACTCATTGCCATATTTTTAGGGTTATTTCGACATAGCCCCCACTTTTAAATCAAGCATGATATAAAAAAGTGGGGGCTTAAGTCAAAATACTTATTTTTTACATATAGTTTATGATTTAACACGAGGTAATTTTCATCATTGTAAATGCTAATAGGTACTTGGCCACATTAAAGGGTTACGTGAGTAATGAAGCTCGACCGGAAGGTTCTATAGAAGAAACCTACATCGTTAATGAATGTTTAACATTTTTCTCAATGTACTTTGATGGGATTGAAACTAAACTCAACTTCCCAAAAAGAAACTACGATGTGGAGGAGCTAAAGGAGGGATTTGATGTGTTCTCTAAAAAGGTACGCCCTTTTGGGGCATGTACTTATGACTTTCTGACAGTGACTGAGATGGAAATGATGCGGTGATATATGTTGGATAATTGTGAGAAAGTGGCTCCATATATTGAGTAAGTTAACAACTAGGAAGTAATCTTGATAAGTATTAATTTTGCAACTGCTACGAAGCTTATAGTAATAATTATTACCATTGTTAGTGAGAATATGGAGGAGCTGAAGAAAGAAAGCCCTTTGAATTTAGAAGAGACAAGTCGAAAGAATTTCCCTAGATGGTTTGAAGAATGTGTAAGTTTAAGCAAGGTTATCATAATTTATAAGTTTAATTATTTTTTAAGTAATATAATTAGTCTAACTTATATCATTCAAAATTTTTCTTTAATAGATGAAAAAGTTATACGGCCAGAAGTCTCGAGAATGTACTAAGCAACAATATGCATTAGCATGTGGTTCTGACATACGGGTAAACAAGTATAAAAGTTGCATAGTAAACGGAGTTAGATTTCACACTAAAGACCGTGGCAATCGCAGGAGAAATCAAAATAGCGGTTTAGTTGTTAAAGAATATCATAATGGCGAAGAAATTAACTTTTATGGTGTATTGAAAAATATTATTGAGTTCGAGTATATCAAAGGAAGTCGAGTCCTCCTTTTTTAGTGTGACTGGTTTGAAGCTGATAAAAAGAAAAAAATCAGGAATATGAATCGATGATCAGTTTACAAGCATCAATGTTAATGGTAGGTGGTACAAGAGTGATACTTATGTGCTATCCATTCAAGCAAAACAAGTGTTTTATCTCAATGACACAAAATTAGGAAAAAATTGGCACGTTGTTCTGGAATTCTAGCATCGACTCTTGTATGATCTTAGGGTGGAAAAAATGGAAACAGATGTATCAGAAATAAATGATTTTGTGTACCAGGAAAATTCTTCATCAGAGGCCTTTGAGATTCTAGAAGTTGATGTTGACCAGTTGCAGAGAAACGATGTAGATGTGGACACTATTGATGTTGGAATTGTAAATATAGACAAATATATACTATCGAAAGAAGACATTGTTTCCCTTGATGATGTCGATGATGAAGACGAAACACTTGATGAATATTATGAAAATGCGGAAGAACCCGTAGTGGTCGAGGATAATGATAGTAATATAGATTGAATTTGTTAATGGAAACTACTTTATTCAGTTTTATTATGCCGGATTGTTTTTATTTCATGCATCATATACCATTTGAAGATGTCAATGGAATTTAGTTTTCTTACTTTCTTCAGTTTGTGCGTTCATGTCTTTATCATCTCTCTCAGTTGAGTTGTCCAAATAGTCAATTTCCTGTTGAACTTATTTTAGATCAGTTGTGGCTCAGCTTTTAGTTGATTAGTTTTTAGTTTTCCAAATAGTCAATTTCCCGCTTCTAGATCAGACCTTAATATATTGTTTAACTTTCTTTAGCTTATCTTTTAAAATGAACATATGAGTTCTTTAAGAAGGTGAATTGTTACAAGAGTCAGAAGTCATTGGTTTAATGCACGCACCAAACATTTTACCTCACTTGTGTGGGGCTTGGATTGTTTAGGTTCGGCTGAATGAACTTGATATTCACAAGATAGAGTCTACTATGCTCTTGTTGGAATCCCTACTGTTGGGTTCCCTGTTTTGTTTTTTTCAGTGTTTGAAATCCTAAATTAGTAATTAGATTCATTGTAAAAGATGGAATAAATCCACTAGTCTAAGCCCTTTTAGGCAGTCATCAGTTTGAATGAATCCAAGAACTTCTTCAATATATTCTTGGGTCCCACAAATAATTCCATTGATTCCTTTGGGTGCAACAATAATACTACCTGAACATGCAAAACAATATCAACTTGGTGAGGTATGAACAATGTGGATGAACGAGGTAAGAACTAACATGTTAAATTAAGATTACAAATTTTAGCTAACTAACCAAGAATCTTATTTAAAAAGGAAACTATGATGCATCCATTGATGCATATAAAGATGAAATGATAATATCACGCATATTTAACTAATGCTACCTAAAACATGAGTAACTTGGGTGTGTGGTATGGTAGCTCGCACAGTACACGGTATGATTAGGATAATCTTAGTTGGAATAGTTTTTTCGATCGCAATTCATTTTAAAACTCTTATTCAGTTCGTTTGTGGTATCGTATGTCACATTGTGTAAATGCTATATTCTTTAAATTGTTTAAATTACATTAATGTGTGATTTGTTGTTCTTTTTTAGCATGGCACCAGGAAGACGTCTTCGGTCAAATGGCATGAATGAGGCTCCCCTGTCTCTCACGGCACCCCTGGATCTCACGGCATTCTCAACTTCCACGACACCCACAGCACCCACGACTCCCATAGCTCCCATAACACCCATGACTGAACGCGTAATGGATCTAGAATCTACAAATATCTCAACATCAACACAACTGAGTAATCCCGGAATCTCCACGAGTTATGCAGGTACAAAATATAATTTTCAAATGTTTCTTAGTATTGTTAATTTTTTGCTAATATTGTTTATTTGCTTTTAAAGTTTCGAATACAGATTCTACCATAACGAAAAAAGTCTATGGAATTACACGTGGCAAGGGGCTTTAGAAGATGATCAAAACTACGGGAAAATAGATGCGTATTGAGATATTGAAGGAGAAAAATAAGCAACTTGACAAAGACCAGTCCATTAAATTATCAAATGAGCTCGGGATTATCATTCCACTACACCAAAATGGGAGATTTGTGAGTGCTGTTAGCAGTCACAATTGACCTTTATAACTGCTACTTACCGTCATAATTTAGGGGGTGATAAAACCAGAATAGTAACTCCTAACAGCTATTATAAAATTTTATAACCCCAACGGGGTTATGACTGGTGACCCCAATTTATAACTTCTATTTCTAACTGCTCTCAGCAGTCACAAATATAACATTCGTAACTACTGACAGCAGTCACGAATATTAGATTCGTAACTACTGACAGCAGTCACGAATATTTATATATGTGACTGCTGACAGTAGTTACGAATCTTATATTTGTGATTGTCTTTAGCAGTTACAAAATTGATAGTACTGATAAATTTGTGACTATTAATAGCAGTTACAAAATTGAATTTGTTAAATGTGGTAAAAGCTATTAAAAATATCTTTATATTTTCACAAAATGATGAAATAATGAAAGTAAATTAAATATCATGATAACAAGTCTAAAAATTTTGACAAAATTTCATTTGTATTTCTCATATTCCAAATATCCAGTACACATAAAAGTTATTTAAACTTAATTTAACATCAAACAACCCCTTCGTAGGCGCCAAGTACAAAATGAACATAGAATAGAAAATAAACTAAAAAAAATAAGGACACAATACTTCGATGACATGAAATGTCATAAACATGTAACTAATCATTCTAAATCTAGACCAGGAGTAACGACACAGTGAATATTCTTCGTGAAGTCTAGGTATATCAGCTGTGGGGGGTATTGATGCGGTGACATCCTCCCTCGTGTACTCGGAGTATGCCTGTTGATCAAGTTCAATGGACTCAAATTTTGTGAATACGACACCTCGATATCCATTGACTTGTGCTTTTGTTGCTTGCCACGAAGTGTAAACACGTGGATTTAGGCCTTTGAATACTATGTATGCCGGGTATGCCATGTGTATGCCTGCAAATAATAAAATGTAACTATGTTAGTTACAATAAAGAATGTGGGGCACAATATCAAAACAAAATATCAATATAAAGAAAGTGTAAGCACTTCCGGATCATCTAGTTGACCAACATCAAAATTGGGACCTATATTTTCTGAGGAAACAAAAAATTCCAGTTTAATTGATGCTACTGAGTAGTGTATTTCAATCATCCATAAGATGAAATTAGCAACCATATACAACCAATAGCAAGGATTAAAGAATCCAGGGAAAAATGGAATGTGCTCCTCTCTTGATAACAGAAAATACTGAATTTTTCGTTAATAAGCATACCAAAAAACTATATAGTACAAGTGTGTTTCATACAACTAGAAATGGACAACTTAAAAAAAGAACTCTTGAGCAAATCACAAATACTCATGTTAATCCCAAGAAACTCAATTGTCTTCATGAGACACATCTTATGTAGAGGCATCATTTTTGCGCATAAAGTTTTAAAAGTCATATGCCTTATAAGATTAAAGAACCTGTTAGATTGAACCATTCTTAAACATGTAATGTGGCACACCACACATATCTCTAGTAACAAGATCATTAATATCATCAAAAGAAATAACATAAGAGCATTAAAGAAATATATGGGTAATGAATTCAATATGAGTATTAGCATATGCAAGTTAGAAGGGATGCATTCAGAAGTTGCTTACAAATCAAACATTAAAAGCTGACAGCAGCCGAGATTGTTCAGAAACTTTTAGCTTACAATACGAAATGAAAAATTGCACTAATATGAAAATTGTGGAATACCGACCCCGCTATAGTTAGAACACACGAATGATAAGTTACTAACTCAGTCCAACCAGCAGCACGTGGTTCCCATATCTTAGCAGACTCCTAAGATCTCGGAGCAACCAACATTTCCTAATCTTGTGGAACAGTAGAATGGTTATGATTCTCAAATATCTCCATCTTTGAATTTCCTCTAAACTCTCAAATCAGTTGTATTGTGTATTTTATAAATTCTACAGCTCTTCGATGTTTATTTATGAGTGAACAATATATTGAGAGTTCTATTTATTTCAGAATCTACATGGCGTGTCTGGTCATAATCCCTAATCAGTTAATAGGAGAATAAAGAAGCTGTTAATAATGCATAAGGTTTCGTATACAAGAAGCTGTTATCTCAATGAGCAAGAAGATTACTGTATCTTCTATTGTTGCACCCCGTCATATTGTTCTCTCCATACAGACCAAGATGGGGAGAGATTTGGTAAAGGTTTTATGTACTATTAACCTTTTGCTCTGAATCGATTGTTAATTTTCGAAGAATTTTGCCCATTCTACTCAAGATGCTCTTATCAATAGCAAACTTCGAGTAACAATACGAAATTTATAAACTTACCTTATCCTTTTTGTGTTTTGAGAGTAATCGATCATTAGGTTGTAGGATATTCAGAACTAGGACTCTAAGACTAGGACTTTAATTGGGCAGCTGATCAACAAGGGTAAGAGTTATTTCTACACAAGATCTAAAGCTATTCCCCAATTATTTACTTCTATTTATATTATCAGTGGCTTCATGTATTGTTAAGCTCCCATAAAATACTTGGTGGTCCCTCTTTTCAAAGTCAAAACTAAAACCATCTACTTTTATATGATCACTAGTAAAACCCCTACCTTCCAACCTGCTGACCTTGCCTGATCCACAACAACCACTAGATCACTATCTGATGCAAGTATAACTTTGTCCCGGTAATCATCTTCATATGTAGTGAATCTTAAGCATGAAACTTTTCAAATGGAATAATCAATCCATACTTTATATGTTCACGATGTGTCAAAATATACCAGTATCTGAGGAAGGTTGTCACGGTCAATGTCATTTCCGACTCACTGAACTATTGCAGTTATGAGATCTGTCAAACTTCGAGTATCTGGACTCGAGAACATGAACAATAATTAAGTCAATCAAGAGATAACTGTCAAATTTGGATGCAGAAAATGTGCAAACATTAAGTCTCTGTTTGGATTAAAGGCGGTGAGAGAAAGGGAGAAACAGAAAACAAAACGCATTTACAAGTTTTGATTTACTTTGCTTGTGATTTTTTTGCATTTCCTCACTGTTCTAAATTGACCTTTGGGTTTCTTAAACGGCTTGAAAAATTCTTAGTTTAAATACTAAATATTTCCTAATCTAAAACACCTGACTAAGCAGTAAATAAAGAATTTCCTATCAAAATTCTTCTACATATTGCAAAAACTGCATTGCTATCATCTACTTATAGAAACACTAGACTTATAGAAACACTAGATTAAATAGCAGTGGATGCAGTCCAGATCTCACGATCCTATCCATTGGGGGAAAAATCACCTTAATCAATTTCGTGCTTAGTTCCATGCCTCTTTATACTCTCCTAGCCCTCAATCCCCCTAAGTTAACTTTGAGCCTGATTGAAAAAAATTGTATCTCCTTTTTATGGGGTTCAAGTAAAGAATTTGGCAAAAAACACAATTGGGTGAAATGGAGTGATCTTTGAGTCCCAACTTTCGAAGGAGGGCTTAGCTTTAGAACTATGGAATCAATTGTCAAAGATGCTAACTTGAAGATGGTTTGGAGATTAAAAATAAGTAATATTATGTGGTTAATTTTCATTAGATAAAAATACCAAGCCATGCCTTTGAAAGCCTTCTCCAAAGATGCCAAAAGAATTAGTTCAGTCTGGGATTGTTTGGAAACGTATTCTTTTATATCTATGGGTGGGCATGTGTGGATTCCTACCCAATCAGGAGAATTTTCTTTCTCTTTTTCTATGAATCTTGTCTTAAAAGCAAAGATCAATATCCACTCATAATTTGATTTGGGACCCAAAAATTCCTATTAATGTCTCTACCTTTGCTTGGAAACTCCTAAATAAAACTATTCCTCTCGAAATGAACATAAGGTCAATGGGCATTAGTCTTGCCTCTAGATACCACTCCTGCTCATCCTTTGAGGAATTTTTTAATCATCTGTTTATCACTGGTCCTATTGGTCAACATGTTGGTTCTATTATGGGAATATTCTGGGGCTTCATCAAAATCATTTCTCATCTCCTAACTCTATCATTATGTATTAGTGGATCCAATCAGGGCATGATCAAAGTTCCAAATGGATTCTTAAGGCCCATTTGTAGCTCTTTGTGGGAGATGTGGAGAAGCAGGAATAAATCTTTATTCGATGGGAAAAAATGATAAGTAATATCATCATAAAAAACATCAATTGGAGGTTATAAGAGATGCATCTTCTGTCAACCTTAAGACTAGCTCTAACTCAACATGCATTGAGGCATGTAATATCCTCCTCTTTAAACCTCCTACTGTTCATCATCACATATTCATTGATATTGAAGATGATGAATATATCAACACCCTATTGATTGAATAATTGCACATATTTTTCAAAAATCTTGAGAAGAAGTTGCAAAAATATAAAAATTCGGAATCCAACTGAATATATATCAATCGAATCTAACTGAATATATATCAATCGAATCCAACTGGATATATCAAGCATATCAGGTATCAAGTATCAGTTGAATCCAATTTATATATCAAGTAGTGCTCAATCATATATCAAGCAGTGCACAAGAAGTGAAGTATAAGGCTAAGAGGAGCAACCCCACATAAAGACCATCCAACATTAAAGTAGATATTAAAATTTAAAATAGAGTTTAAACACTACTATTATTCAACACATATTGACACTGGATACATTCAAAACATACTACTAATTGATTCAAAACAGATTACTAATATTCAAAATAGAGTTCAAACACTACTAATTGTTCACTTTGACAATTTGTTCAAATTTCTCAAGATAAATTACTTTGGATCACTTAAGGATAATACAAAGCAACGGCTAAACCACCCAAGATTTCTCGACATCCTTAATAGTGTCCGCCACATGACTTCGACGATACAACAGATAATTCTCTTCTCCTAGCTCAACACTACTAACGTAAACCTTATGTTCAAATATCAGCAATTGATTTCCATGCACCACCGTTCCAGTAGAAGCTGAAGCAACAAGTTGTCCACTTGAAATCTTCCTTTGATTTGAAAAATCTAATAAATCGACATATGGATCATGTGGAGGATCAGTTAAATCTCCAAAGTCTGGCTCAGTTGAATCTCCAAAGTTTGGCTCGGTTGACGGGGGGTAGGAGTGTAATCGTGGGGACTTGAATGCGGAACTGGAGTGTAATTACGAAGCCTCTTCCATAATGTACTCCTCAGCAATGGCCCCCTCAACGTACCGTGTATTCTTAACGTAATCTTTAAAAGTTTTCATTAATCGTTCGAACGGATACATCCATCGGTACCTTACTGGTCCACATAAAAGCGCTTCATCGCACAAATGCACTAAAAGGTGGATGCTTATGTCAAAGAATGAGGGAGTAAAGGGCTTCTCCAAAACACATATAGCCTCGGGAAAAGTTTCTTTCGCTGCCATTATGTGCGTCATGTTGACAACTTTCTCACACAATAGGGAGAAACATAAACTAATTTGTAGAATGGCCCTTCGAAGATCCTTGTGTTTCAAAAAACAGTGTCCGAACAAGAGAGGGACAAGTTTCATTATCACATGACAATCGTGGGACTTGCACTTTTTCAAATATTTTGTTGCGTCACAGACAATCTTGCATAAGTTGGATGATAAATTAGAAGGTACCTTCAAGCCCTTTAATGTTTCTAAGAACATATTTCTTCCTTCAATGCTCAAAGTATAAGATGCAACTGGCATATGGTTTTTTTCTAGTGTTTGGATCTTCTTCCAATCATAATGATCTTTTAATCTTCAAATCAAGAAGATCTTCACGGGCTTTTCCTCCATCCTTGGAATGAGAACCACCAATGCATGTGCTTAGGAGATACTCAATAATATTTTTCTCAGCATGCATTATGTGTATCACATGTCGTACAGGATGTTCCTTCCAGTATGGCAAATCAAACATTATTAATCTCCTCAACCACACCGTTTTCACATCAACATCCTTTCTTTTATGTTTTTGGGCCAAAATTATGGGGTGTTTCCCCTTCAACTTTTGATCAGCCTTTAATGACCTTTCTTCAATTTCCAAACCATAAAGTCTTGGTGGAGGTGGTCACGTCTCGGTGCCTTCTGGGAGAAAATTGCTTCGTATTGACCTGAATTTGTGACTTTGGGATAGAAATCTTCGATGACTATGATAAAAAAGTTTACTACTTTTCTTAAGCCAACTGGCTTCAATATCCTCTCCACATATAGGAAAACCTAGGTAACCATGTACATTGAACCCAGATAGGGTCCCATAAGCAGAAAAATCATGAATTGCCCATATCAACATATCTCTCAAAATGAATTCCTCCTTTTTGTACGAGTCGAACGCTCTCACACCTTCAACCCATAACTCATTCAATTCATCTATTAGTGGCGCTAAGAAAACATCAATATCACTACCCGGTGATTTTGGACCTGGTATCAACAACGACAAAATTCAAAACTCCTTTCTCATGCACAACGACAGGAGAAAATTTAAAGGCGTCGCAAACACAGGCCATATACTCTTATCTGTGCTCAATTTGCCAAACGGGTTAAACCCATCGATTGATATTCTGAGACAAATGTTGCGTATTTCTTTAGCAAAGTCCGGGTATCGTTGATTTATAGATTTCCACACGGATGAATTAATTGGATGTTGCATAAGATTCTCACCCACCTCCGCTCAACCATGCCAAGTCACTGCCTATACTATCCAAGGTATAATGTGTAAGAGAGTAGTCTAATTTTGGGGAAATACTCGATTTTAGCACGTGTTGGACTTGAGCAACTTCAGTTGCGCCTACGTATCCGTTATGCTCGGAATCAAAGTCAGCTTAGTTCGTGGGTTCGTACTATTCGCCGGAAAACTCATTGTGGTGGTTTTTTGGAGAGATGGGAGGTGTTTCCACTCTTCTCAAAGAACTCATCTCAAAACTCTCTCTAAAACCTCATAAGATAAGAAAATCACCCTCCTCTTCCAAGAAGATCTCTCTAAAATGTATGGGGGTGAGGCTTATTTATAGCAAAACCAACCCAAGTGGGTCACCACATGTCAATTAACTCGTGGTGACACATGTCCTATTTTAAGTGGCATGTGTCCCATAACATATGTCAAAACTCTCAATACTAGAATATTGTCTAGTTAATATGTAAATAACACACAAATACGCGTGATATGTCCGACGCGCATAATAATACCTCAGTCGCATAAACACATGGACTTTTGTCAATATTAATCATCTCTAATCTCATTTAATAATTTAATGAGAGGCTTATCATTAAGCCCCTCCTACATTTGCCCCCTCGTACATATAGTTGATATATTGATACATGTCTGAAATATATCGACTGTATGTACGAAATAATTTTAGTCAGTTTTCAAATTTTCGATCGACCTGTGAATCGTGGGTAATAATCGCATATCTCATTTCATCTTGATGATGTATTTTTACCTCATATATCACATTTTATGATATAATGCAATCTCATATTTCATATCTCAGTTATATGATATACATCAATTTTATATCTCATATCTTAAATCCCATTTTGCAGCTTTGATCTCATAGGTTATTCCGAAGGACCTCGTTTATCATTATTTTCATATGAATGATATACATCGAGTGTTGCCCCCATTCCTATTTAAATGGTCATGCATCCACATTTTTATTGCGATTGTTTGTAACTCTGCTTTGGTAAAGAGTAATATCATGAACACATAATAACTACCTTAGCATTCTCTTTCGTCATTCTCAACCAAGCTTGGTGAAAGTATTTATTATGGTTTACATAATAACTACTTAGTCGTTCTCAAGTTTGGTGAAAGTATTATTATGGTTTACATAATAACTACTTCATTGTTCTCGATTAATCTTTTAGTGTATGTACATGTTTTTGATTTATTTCATTCTCGATGAGGTTTCTTGTGCGTGTACATAATATTGACTTGCTCAAATTACCACTTTTTAATGTATTTCGCAAACTCACACCTACGAAGTGACTTAATGGTGAGAACACACTTGTCAAGGTTTCTCGTAAACTCCACCGTTAGGGGTGACTTAACAATGAAAACACACTTGTTAAGGTTTTTCACAAACTCCACCGTTAGAGATGACTTAACAATGAAAACACACTTGTTAAGGTTTTTTTCGCAAACTCCACCGTTAGAGGTGACTTAATAATGAAAACACACTTGTTAAGTTTTTTCGCAAACTCCACCGTTAGAGGCGACTTAACAATGAAAACACACTTGTTAAGATTTTTCGCAAACTCCACCGTTAGAGGTGACTTAACAATGAAAACACACTTGTTAAGTTTTTTTGCAAACTCCACCGTTAGAGGTGACTTAACAATGAAAACACACTTGTTAAGGTTTTTCGCAAACTCCACCGTTAGAGGTGACTTAACAATGAAAACACACTTGTTAAGGTTTTTCGCAAACTCCACCGTTAGAGGTGACTTAACAATGAAAACACACTTGTTAAGTTTTTTCGCAAACTCCACCGTTAGAGGTGACTTAACAATGAAAACACACTTGTTAAGGTTTTTCGCAAACTCCACCGTTAGAGGTGACTTAACAATGAAAACACACTTGTTAAGTTTTTTCGCAAACTCCACCGTTAGAGGTGAATTAACAATGAAAACACACTTGTTAAGTTTTTTCGCAAACTCCACCGTTAGAGGTCACTTAACAATGAAAACACACTTGTTAAGGTTTTTCGCAAATTCCACCGTTAGAGGTGACTTAACAATGACAACACACTTGTTAAGGTTTTTCGCAAACTCCACCGTTAGAGGTGACTTAACAATGAAAACACACTTGTTAAGTTTTTTCGCAAACTCCACCGTTAGAGGTGACTTAACAATGAAAACACACTTGTTAAGTTTTTTCGCAAACTCCACCGTTAGAGGTGACTTAACAATGAAAACACACTTGTTAAGGTTTTTCGCAAACTCCACCGTTAGAGGTGACTTAACAATGAAAACACACTTGTTAAGTTTTTCGTAAACTCCACCGTTAGAGGTGACTTAACAATGAAAACACACTCATCAAGGTTTTTTGCAAACTCCACCGTTAGAGGTGACTTAACAATGAAAACACACTTGTTAAGTTTTTTGCAAACTCCACCGTTAGAGGTGACTTAACAATGAAAACACTTGTTAAGATTTTTCACTAACTCCACCTATAACGGTGACTTAACAACGAAAACGCTTGTTAAGATTTTTTTGTAGAACTTCACCAATAACGATATACCCATGACGGTGACTTAACAACGAAAACACTTGTTAAGATTTTTCACAAACTCCACCTATAATGGTGACTTAACAACGAAAACGCTTGTTAAGATTTTTCAACAACTCCACCTATAATGGTGACTTAACATCGAAAACGCTTGTTAAGATTTTTTATATAATCTCCACCTTATAACGGTGACTTAACAACGAAAACGCTTGTTAAGATTTTTATATATAGTTTCCACCTTATAACGGTGACTTAACAACGAAAACGCTTGTTAAGATTTTTATATAATCTCCACCTTATAACGGTGACTTAACAACGAAAACGTTTGTTAAGATTTTTTATATAATCTCCACCTTATAACGGTGACTTAACAACGAAAACGCTTGTTAAGATTTTTATATAATCTCCACCTTATAACGGTGACTTAACAACGAAAACGCTTGTTAAGATATTTTATATAATCTCCACCTTATAACGGTGACTTAACAACGAAAACGCTTGTTAAGATTTTTATATATAGTCTCCACCTTATAACGGTGACTTAACAACGAAAACGCTTGTTAAGATTTTTATATAATCTCCACCTTATAACGGTGACTTAACAATGAAAATGCTTGTTAAGATTTTTATATAATCTCCACCTTATAACGGTGACTTAACAACGAAAACGCTTGTTAAGATTTTTTATATAATCTCCACCTTATAACGGTGACTTAACAACGAAAACGCTTGTTAAGATTTTATATATAGTCTCCACCTTATAACGGTGACTTAACAACGAAAACGCTTGTTAAGATTTTTATATAATCTCCACCTTATAACGGTGACTTAACAACGAAAACGCTTGTTAAGATTTTTCATATAATCTCCACCTTATAATGGTGACTTAACAACGAAAACGCTTGTTAAGATTTTTATATATAGTCTCCTCCTTATAACTGTGACTTAACAACGAAAATGCTTGTTAAGATTTTTATATAATCTACACCTTATAACGATGACTTAACAACGAAAACGCTTGTTAAGATTTTTCAACAACTCCACCTATAACGGTGACTTAACAACGAAAACGCTTGTCAAGATTTTTTGTAAAACTTCACTAATAACGGTGACACCCATAACGGTGACTTAACAATGAAAACACTTGTTAAGATTTTTATAAACTCCACCTATAACGGTGACTTAACAACGAAAACGCTTGTTAAGATTTTTTTTGTAAACTCATTCTTCTGTATCTCTTTTCAGGACAGGATCCCGTACCTGACAAACTGAGCGTGGTCCTTCGTCTGTTTGCTTCCATGACCAACTTCTTCGGACGAGTTAAGTCATAACGATCGTGGTTCATCTAGCAACAATTTTGATACACCTTTATAGAAGACTTATCTCAATGCTCACAAAGTTCTCGTAATATGATGTCATATATGAAGGATGACTGTGACTTTGTCGATTTCTGAGTGACAACTAATTAACCCGTTTGAACTCTTTGCGAAAGAAACTAAAGAAGCTTTTGTAATGACCTTCTTGGATGTTACTATACTCTGAAGGTTCATCAATCTAACCTTGTCATGGAGGTGTCGAAGAAGCTTTACACTACAGGCTATGTTACATAATAATATCCATTTGCCCCCTTTATTTTATTTTTATCTCAAGATAAAATAAAATAAATTACATATATCATTTACAATTCCCACCCGAGAAAAATGAAAGCAATCTAATTATTACATTTCATGGGGTGTAACTCAAACTACCATATCTTTCAACAATGACTTGATATTTGTATCACTCAATATCTGCTCATTCAGAAGTTCTGCAAAATAATATTTTTCTGACCCAATTATACAATATTGCAAATGTTAGTAAAGCTTAGTAAATATCCGAGTACAATTCTCATCATGCCCCTTTATTTTATTTTATTTGATGTAATGAAATAAAATAAAATAAATAAATAAAGTCCGGGGATATTTGTACAATGAATCATAACCACCCATACTCGTAGGTGTATCGTGGACAATTTAATGTCGTTTAAGCACACATCCTTTCAAACTCACGAGTGTGTAAAATATCCAGGGTGAATTCTGAATTGTGAAACGTACTCGAGTTGTTTCGTAAATGATTCATAATGTATGCATACGATGTACATGCCGCCAAATGTCACGAAAATTAAAATTAGAGTATTATAAATATTCATGAATATGTTTAAATGTAGGAAGAATCACATTTTTTATTTTATTTTAACTTGTTAATTGAGATTTCAATACGTAAGCCCAAATA
Source organism: Sambucus nigra (assembly GCA_949130495.1). NCBI lineage: Eukaryota > Viridiplantae > Streptophyta > Magnoliopsida > Dipsacales > Adoxaceae > Sambucus > Sambucus nigra. Next base: position 446,687,153 of record OX422210.1, on the reverse strand, counting down.
AATAGTCACCAACAACATGTAATATTAAATTATTCCTCTCTTCCCGTTTTGGAGCACTTGGCCATACAGAAAAGAGGACACGTGGGGCTCGAGAAAAAAAGGGAACATAAGAACTTATCCTAGCCTACTATTATCCGTGTGGACTCGTTCATTTTCTCATCGAATTTTAAAATCCCTATTCTTCGTTCATACTAACCATCTGCATCCGTGGGGACTCGTTCATTCAATCACAGATTGCTCACCCAATTAAAGCTCCAGTCTTATATGGTATTATATAATGGCCAACGGATTTCCACCCTCAGATGTATCGAAGACGACTTCCAGCGAAAAGAGGTTTCGACCCTTGTTCAGTCCGTGCTTCATCGGAAAGAGATTCATCGCAGGAATGTTTCGTCAGTTTCTGCCGAGGTGAGGTTCTTCGAAGTAAGGGTCTTTTGGTTTTCCTACCGGGGGTTTGTCGGTATAAGATGCATCGGATTTCAATTTTAAATAAGTCCACTCTTGTCAAGATGGAACGATTTTGGTTTGATTTTGGTTGGATCAGTTTATACCGAACTCTATTCTCATTTTCGTTTGTACCTCAGTGTAAAGAAAACTCATTGTGCGTACGTTTGTTGAGTTACAACAATTTTTTGTTGTTGGGAGTTCCCTCGGTTTTGACCTGAGGAAAAGATCCCACCAGGATCACGGAGAGATTCCACCGTCGGTGAGGAAGCTGTGTACGAAAATCATGGTGGCCTGACCCTTTTGAGTGTGGTCAGACTTATTTTTTTACAACCGACACACGTTGTGTATATTTACATTTAAACAACTATACACGTTCAGCTGTGCACGTCACATAGACAGCTAAAAATAGTCTTTTTCATCAATATTTAAAATTTGTCAGATAACTTTCGGCTACAGTGACAAAAGGAAATAAAAAAATCAGTACTTTTTCCCATCACTTACCATCAGTAGCCTGTATCGTTTAACTATATTTTATACGTTACTGTAAATAAAAGAAAAAGAGGCATACGATGCCTTTTTTTTTTTAAATATCAACCCTTGTCATAAAAACCCTTGTCATAAAAAGGTGTTACTCTGCAAAAGAAAAACAGTCTTTGCAATAATCACACATGTACTTATGTCAAAAATAACACCAATCTCTGTAATAGTGAACTATTGCCTCGGTTTTCACTACTCAGATAGTTGATAAAGATGAGCGATACATGTAAAATGATTTGAATACATAGACAAATATCAAGGTGTATCGGTTAAAGAAAGGTAATGTTAAGTCTAGTCTAGATATTCAATAAGGTCACCAACTTCAGATGACTAAAAGATTTGTGCTCAAATGAAGTTAACTCTCAAGACATCTTATACCGTTTTGAATAATCATGTCTGAAATAAACATGTCATGCTAGAGTTTTTATAATAAATCTAAAGAAGCATTAAGATGCATAAGGTGGTAAAGACTTATCTGGAATAACGCAGACAAGTCTGACTTGAGTATTTTCTGTTATAATATTTTTTTTCAACCCCTTTCCACCATTTCCACCACTTTTTCGAGCATAAATGAGGCGTTACACAATAAAAAATTGCGAATACCTCCCCAGCAGAGTCGCCAAATGTAAGAGAGTAGTCTAATTTTGGGGAAATACTCGATTTTAGCACGTGTTTGACTTGAGCAACTTCAGTTGCGCCTACGTATCCGTTATGCTCGGAATCAAATTCAGCGTAGTTCGTGGGTTCGTACTATTCGCCGGAAAACTCATTGTCGTGGTTTTTTGGAGAGATGGGAGGTGTTGCAACTCTTCTCAAAGAACTCATCTCAAAACTCTCTCTAAAACCTCATAAGATAAGAAAATCACCCTCCTCTTCCAAGAAGATCTCTCTAAAATGTATGGGGGTGAGGCTTATTTATAGCAAAACCAACCCAAGTGGGTCGCCACATGTCAATTAACTCGTGGTGACACATGTCCTATTTTAAGTGGCATGTGTCCCATAACATATGTCAAAACTCTCAATACTAGAATATTGTCTAGTTAATATGTAAATAACACACAAATACGCGTGATATGTCCGACGCGCATAATAATACCTCAGTCGCATAAACACATGGACTTTTGTCAATATTAATCATCTCTAATCTCATTTAATAATTTAATGAGAGGCTTAACATTAAGCCCCTCCTACATAGTGTAAAGTCTCTTTAATCGAGGACCTAAAGGGAAATACTTTAACACCTTCTTAGGTATTTGCGTATCTACTTTCAACAAATGTTTATTATGTACTATCATCTTTTGTTCATATCCAAGTTCCTTAAATACAGGATAAGCCCATTTGTCCTTGTGCTCCTTATAGTATAAAATGCAGTCATACATGCAACAATGAATTGATCTGTATATCATACCCAAACCTTTCAAATTAGCCTTCATGATCGGATAATTAACTGGTAGTGTATTTTCTTTGGGGAGCAAATCTTTTGCCCAGAGGAGTATTGCCGTCACACTTTTTCTCGACAACCCAAATTTTCTCTTTAAGTTGTGCAACCCAACCATGGCATGTAACTTTGTGTGTTCGGGGTTGGAGTTATGGTATAATGGTGTTGCGACTGCAGCTTTTAACCGTATATGATCCTTAACTTGGTCTATATCGTTGCCAACATAATCCTCACAGCCTAAATCATTCCCTCTACTATCTTATTTTTCTTGTGTTGCGTGCACTTCGTACGTATCATTTATGAGATCGTTGAACCTAGCATGTACGAATGGGTCACCATTTGTGTGAATGGTTTCATTGACAAGTATTTCTTCTGGAATATACTTAAATTCCCTCTCCCCATGGAAATGCCAAAACGTGTAGTCAGCTTGCATACCCCAATGAAATAAATGTACTTTTACATCTACCCCTTTCAAAAGTTTACCATTTTTACAACGATTGCACGGGCATGGGATAATATCAGTTTTGAGATTCTTCGTTGCATAATTCACATAGTCTTTAACCCCATTAACGAATACTTTCTCCACTCTACAACTTTCACCCATCCACTCTTTATATTGTGGAAACCCCATTGATTCTACAATACAAACAAATAGAAACCCAGTAAATTATAAAACTAAATGAATTTTGAGATGATATTTAGAACATAATCTCTAGTCTATCATTGCATTAATACTATCATTTCATTGAAACTCACAGAAAAATTCGACCAAGCACAAAACTTAAAAACTTCAACGAGCACAAAACAATGATTATTTATTTAATTTTTATATAAATAAATATGAATAGTATAGAATGATTATTGAAAAAAATCTAACATATTCCCAAACAAGATAATATTCAAAAAACGAAAGAGGTTAAACGATGTGTAAATATACTCACAACAAAACAATCAGATTTAACGAAGCATCAGATATGAAATTATTAACGAAGCATATGAAAATTTTGACCTAACGAAGCATCAGAACACAAAATAATGTGTAGATATACTCACCGAGCATAAAACTTGTTAGACTGATACATATTTATCAATGAGGAAAACAAAATAATAAATTGTATGACCCAAATCTCAATATGAGTATTTATGACTGATATAAATGAGCAAAACAAAATGGAAATGGAAATCGAAATCAATTTATGACCAAAACCCCATAATTTCTCGCTCCTTTATACCTTTCCTCTCTCCTCACTATTCATCATCTCCTACACCCACACATTTATCTCTCTCCTCCTCCATAACCAAAAAACCATTTGAAAAACTAACCCAACTGCCAAATCGTATTAATAAATCATACTAACAAATCGTATTAACAAACCCATCATTAGCGGTAAAAAATCGTGCTAACATATTAATAGATATGATATATTATTAACCAACCCATCATTAGTGCTAACATATTAATAGACCAGACATATTAATAAAATCAATATAAAAAACTCACCAAAATCGTGCTAACAGATCAGACATGTTAACAAAATCGATTTACATTAACTAGGGCAAAATTGAAATGAAAACTCACCAAAATGTGGCGGGAGTTCTTCACAGTGAGGGGCGAGGGAGTTCTTCTACGAGGGGGGTGGGAGTTCTTCAGACTGAGAGGAGAGAGGTTACAAAATTGATTTACATTAAACTAGGAATTTTTTTTTGCAACCCCTCCCAGCAGTCACAGATTAAAGTTGGCCAAAATTTGTGAGTGTTGGAAGTAGTTACAAATTTATGACGGTCAATGGCAATTATAAATTAACTCAACACCAAAATCTATGACTGCTACGAGGAGTCATAAATTTATGACTATCATTAGCAGTTACAAAATTAGTACTTAGGTCAAAATTTATGACTCCTCATAGCAGTTATAAATTTGTGACTGCTCATAAGAGTTATAAATTAGGCCTACCAATAAATTTGTGACTACTTATGATAGTTATAAATTTATGACTGCTGATAGGAGTCAGAAATTAATTAAATGGTAACATTTGTGACTCTCATTAGTGCTCACAAATTAATTGACTCAAATTTTTTACTCCCCTTTAATTTATAACTCCTAATGGGAGTTACAAATAATTTTGTGACTACTCTCGGGAGTCATAAGTTTGTCACCTCAATTAGTAGTCACAAAAAGACAGTCACAAAATTAGCATTTTGGTATAGTGTTCGTAACCTAATTCCAGTCCTAACCAATTGGAAAGACCTCACTGAAGCTGATAAGACAAAAGCGTTCGACAGACTCAATGTAAGTAATTTATTACTAAAAATGGCAATGTTTTTACTCAATGCAAATCCCCTACCAATATATATTGCTTTAGCAGTTTCTGGTCATTCCTAGTGAATATTAGTTGGGTTGAAAATTGTGTGTTTCGTTTTATGCATGACTGTTTAATTGATTGTTTTTATACTTTTTATGTTTAGTTTGATTTGGACAAGTAAACTTTGGTTTCATCCTTTAAAATTACAACTAATTAAGTAGAGTTGGTTTTGTTTTGTGTTTTGTTGTATGTATGACTGTTCAATTACAGTTGGTTTTATTATATGTATGACTGTTTGGTTTGATTTGCACAAGTGAATTTTGGTTTCATTTAACAAACCAACCGTGATGGTCATTTAACAAACCAGCTGGTTCTGTTTTTCAGTTAACAAACTAATTGGGTTGAGATGGTTCTGTTTTACATAAAATAGACATGTCATTATGGACCTGCCTGAATTGTACTTGTATAAAATCAAACTACAAAGTGAGAGAAGTTTGTTGACTCTATCGAATAATAGGCTCATCAGGCCACTTGTTCCAACCATGGAGTGGAAGGAAATTTCGGGAATAAGGTCGTTTTGGTTTTCTTGATGATTCTGTGTTTGGGGGTTGTCTGCGTGCATATACTCACTCATATATAGTTGCGGTCTTTGGCAACGTTGATCCGGTATGTATTTCTCATCACAAAAAATGAGTAAGGGGCAGGTATGGATCTTCGAATTTTATACGACCAAATCGACATAGTAGCGCCTTGTTGAATAGATAGTGACTCACCTGCTGGTAGCTATCTACCAATTATTTCCCGAACCACCCTTGCTATATTATTATTATAACACGCATACATTATTTTATGGTATAAATTAAAACACACACTGATCTTTGTTTCTTTCATTTATTTCTTCTTCATTCGATGCTAGTGTAAGTTACCTAATTGTGGGTTCTTTAATTCTTTAATCTACCAAATTAGTTTAATTTGGTCGGTTTGGCTAGAGCGGAATAGGAGTTATTTTAAAAATTCTGAACTATCCATAGAGAGGTTGAAGTCGCCTGCACTATCTTTATTATATTTATGGTTGAGAGAGAGTGTCTTTGTTTTGACCCTCCATTTTAAAAAAAAATTGGGGTCTCTTAGATTGGGGGGATGATACATATATTTATGGTTTTTGTTAGTGCATGGAAGGTGTAATTTATATTGTATATGTGTGTCAAACCCCTTGACGACCGTTGACTTATATATATACACATGCATATTTGTATTTATCAAAAGAAAAGGAAAGGTAGATGTTAGTGGCAGTAATAGTAAGGAAGAGGAAGATGATGGTTATAGAAGCACTGACTCATAAGGAAAGGAACTCACATAAGTAAATAATCAGAGAGGAGAACAACTCTCTAAGGAAAATTAGCTGTGATAGTTTCAAAGAATTAACTTTGAACGACTATATTACGTATGACTCTTATGAGTCTAGAAATCAGGAAAACAGTGAATCAGAAGGGGGAAATCATGCAGAGGAGTGTTTGGAAGAGATAATAAAAGGGAGAAGTAGGAGTCAATGGAGCAAGCTTCGGGAAGTGTATAAAAAATATGGATCAGTAGAGGAAGCTCTAGAAAATGTCCCTACTGGTGTTACTAAGGATAATTAGTTTATCCTATGTAATCTTAACGGAAGTCCAAGATATCAGGTTAGAACTATTGTTGATCTTATAAATAATTTTTTTTATTAAAATATGCGTACTTATGATGTTTGGAAAATTACTGCAGAGACGATGCATTGTAAATCAGAATAACAAGTCTAAACAAATTGTAAAGCATAATCAAGGGTCAAAAGCATTTGTGTGATTCATCATGAACTAGTAATACATCTACTTATTTTGGTGTGTCAATTGAGAATTTATTTTGCAATTATAATTATTAATTGTTTGTTGTTTAATAGCGAAGTAAAGAGGTGGATGGTCAAGAGCCGAACAGGATCAAGTTTTATTAAGAAACGCATTGTAAAGATGAAAAGTGGACGTCTCCCGAAGCCGAAATGCTCTATGTAAGTCTTATCCATTTTATTTTGAATTTACCCTGATGTTGTTGAATTACAAACCAACAAACACTGTTGGTTTGTAATTCCCTTGGTACTATTATTTTCGGTACAAAATTACACATACTGAATTATGCTTTACCATTTTAAATTTATTTTGTCTTTAAGTGGCTTAAAAACTGTAGACATCTTGATAATTTGGCCAAACCTGTAATCTTTTTTTCTTCTATTGTCTATGCAGAATGAGATGAAATGCCTTGAATTTGAATCAATATTTGAGTATGGTACTATGATGAGCTTAGACGAGATAGTAGATAAAGTTCTTGGCATAAGACCGGGATATATTAATGGTCTTGGGTATGGTCGCAAAAGAAAGATCTGATGGATCGTCTACACGCTCGTGAGGTAGAGGCCGCAATTCGACGAGAAGAGTCATTGGCACAAAAGGCCGATATGGAGACTCAACGTGCAATGTTAGATGCTATTCTAGCTGGACAAGAGAAGTTCATTAAGTTGATCAGTCGTTGATCGCATGACTTTCCTCATCTTCAGAACGATGGTAATCTAGACATCTTTTAGTTTCGCTACGCATATGCTTTCAAATGTTCACATTCGTAATCTATTATTATCTCTTTAATTATCAACTTTCGATCATCGTTACATCTTTTTCATGATAAAGACGAATCAAATCCTACTTTATCTTAGCTAATGATATTGTATTCTCTTAATTGCAGATTTAACGTGACGGGAAGTTATTTTTGGGACGCTATGAACTTTTGACATTTGACGTTTGTAAATGGAATATGAGACTTCTAAGTTCTTTAACTAGTTTAAGTTATTTTTTTGCACCATGGATATTTTTCGTTTGTAAAGGGATGAAATGTGGAACTTCTACGCCCTTAAGCTAGTGTTTAGATGACTTGACAATATATGTGTACGTGACTTAATGTGAATTTTGTTTATGATAATTTAGTTATTTTGTGGATTTTTACAAATGTGTTTTTTTATATGGTATTTTGTTTAAATTTAGTGGTATACATTACTCTATCAAATTCATTGTCAAAATAAAAAATGTTATTTTGAAACACTCCGTTACCAAAATAAATGTTTTAGTAGTTAAATATGAAATTGATAAATAAAAGTGCGGTTTAAGATTTGATAGTTTATTATTGAAAAATTAATGATTAAGAATCTTTTTTTAACAATTAAATTTCGTAGCTAAAGCTTCTAACACACAAGTTTACTGATAGAATTGGCAAGGAAATGATAACATTTAGCAATGAAATGTTGAATAATTATCTATAAAACATATTGTAAATTTTGTAGCTAAAAGGTTCTAACCAGTGTACTATTAGAATTAGCAACGAAATGAAGACAATTAGCAATGAAATATTGAACAATTAGCTACAAAACAAATTATAGCCTGAATATGCTAATTTTCCACGAAAATAATTTCATGGCAAATAGCCTGAACATTTAGTAACAAAAACTAATTTTGTTGCCATATACATTCAGCAATGGGCCTTTGGCCACGAACTCGCTACGAAATAATTTCATTGCCAAAAACTATCAGCAACGAAATATAAACTTTTGGCTACGAAAATTTTTGCAGTTAAATGTAAGAATTGTTGTAATGATAACTCATTCAGCTAAAGAGGAATATGATGTTCTACCTAAGGGAGTGGGTCCAAAATGCTAAAGCAAAACATGATGTTCCATCTAAGGGGTCGGTCAAAACAGCATCGTTTTGTGTCGTCATAGGGCACATTTGCCTTACCCACAATATTTTTGTCTCTTTTCCATGAGTAAATTTTGCCTAACAACCTCTAAATTTGGACTACCCAAATGTGTATAAATGTTGTTAGGATGGTTGATGTTTGTATGACAAATGTCTAAATTTAGCATTTACTACTGCATATTTTACCATATATAGAAATACACTAGCAACCGACCAATTATTTTTTTGTGTCCCACGGCTTAAGCAGAACACCATGTTCTGTCTAAGACCCCTTAAAAAATCTTAAGCGGAATCATGTTCCGTATGGAATAAAAGTTTACTTTTTCAATTTGTACCTCCAACGACTTTATTATCTTTAAACACCAACGTTTCTTTATTTTTATTATGTATAAATATTAGTCAAATTTTACTAATTTTTTTACCACTCATCCCAATCTCAAAATCAAAACTTCTACGCGGAACCTCCCAAGATAGCAGGCAACGTAGGTATGTTCACACACATAACAAATCACATAATAGATATTCAAACAACCTATATATATCATCAGTATAAGAATGCACACAACCTATAATATTCCCACATATAGTATTTATATCTCTCAAATACTTGACGTACAAGTAATTCACACATAATATTACTCCCATATTTTCTAAGTATCACTCACTACCCGAAGGAGTCTAATTATCCCTTAAGTTATTTCAGTAGTTGACACATCACTACTAGTGGTATTCGCTGTAGACACCACATTTTAGGCCCCCCTAAGTTTCTCCTTAGGTCCCTAGAATCTCCTCAATTCACTACAAGCCCTAGGTCGTACTTCGAGTACTAATTTAGAGGCCATCGGGCGCTTTCGAGCCCCGTTTGACTCCGGTCAGCTCTATTGCCAAAGAGAAAGATCAATGAAACTTGGTAGGACGTTGAATCCCCTTTCCAATTATCCACCTCGTGCTTGAATCGACATAATGGTTCAGACGAATGGACCATTTTACTATAAAAAAATCGATCTGAAGGCCATCGGGCGCTCCCGAGCCCCGATTTGACCCCAATCAAGTTCACCTCACAGGAAAATCTCAATGAATCCTTGAAGGGATCTGAAATACCTTTCCAATGGCCTGACCTATGCGTTAAATGGCATAACAATTCGGACGAATAATCCGATTTCCTCCGAAAACTGAACCGGAGGTCACCAGGCTCTCCCAAACTCCATTTGACCAAAGTCAACTCTTCAGTTTGAATGAGAATAAATGAATATTCGAAGGGAACTGAGTACCCTCGTGTGTGAATTAGCTTTACGGTACAGATAAACAATTCATTTTACTCCGAAAGGTCACCGGACGCTTCCGAGCTCTGTTTGACCAAAGTTAACTACCCAAACTGAGGGAGCATCTTTATAACATCGAAGTGCCACACATAACCTCTCGAAAGGTCCGCCCCATACACAATTATGGCTTATGTTTTGGATAAATGATCCATTATTGTCAGATGATTTCATGTCTGAAAAATCGACAGGTGCTCCTAAGCCCGCTTGACCCAAAATAAACTCCTGGATCCGGGAGCGGACCAAAGGACTCTTGAAAGTACCTTAATTAACTTTCTAATGGTATGACCCATGCATGATTTGGATTTATAGATTGCGTTCTATGACCATTTTAAAAAAATATCTGCATAAGACTGTCGATTGACAGGTTTATTTCCCTATTATTGGCAATGTGTCTAGGGTCACCTGCCGATTAGAAGGCCTAGGGGTATTTTGATCAGTAGTCCCCCTACCCTTTATAAGGAGGTCATGAGCTCACTTCCAAGGCACACCTCAGATCCATCAATATCAGTGATCTCAACAGCATTCTTCTGCAATCAACGAAGTTCCGTTGTGTGAAATTCCTTTCCATCTTTCATTTCCCTCATTTTTATACCCAATTTAGCAAAAATGTCCTTATCTCTCATCCAAAATTCATCTCAATTTGCAAGGGAGCTCATCATGGATTAAGATCAAGCCTCAAGTCTCCAAAGAAGGTCCAAATACCCTTTTCTCTCTCATTTATTTATTTTAGCATTAGTTATATAAATTATCAATTTAGTTCTTACTTTAGATCATTCAAATTAATATCTCATCCTTTATTAGTTATATTGCACATAATTTATTTTCTATAAAAACCCCAAAATAAAGAAATAGAGGTTTACACCTATAAATTCCAACGGTCTTATTCACCACATTTTCTCAAAACATAAAAGATCTTTTCTAGACACACACACATATAATAAAATTTAGTTTGAATCTATGGGATAAACCCCACCCTTGCGTCGCATACGAACTACGTGAACTTTCATGCCTTTATAGGCTATGTAGGCGTTTCGAGCTAAAACCCGAGACTCAAGTCCAATTTTCTAATTTTCCAATTTTATAACTTTTCTATTTTCATATTTTCATCATTTTTCCTATTCGATCCATAGTTCATTCATATACTTCATACTTATGATTCATACTCGTGTCTTATCTAAAAATTATTATCGTTCCATTATAGCGATTAATATGTCGATAAGCGCAAACATCATATTTTCTAATTAATATTTTGGGAACATTCCGTTGGATGACCTCACTCTATCTTTTCCATGAAATGAGTCGAAAGATTTCGATCCCCATTTATATATAAACATGCATAAACTTCATAGATTAATTAAGAAGAATAGTAACATAAGCCCATAAGGGACCAAAGGGGAGTGATAGGTGTTATAGACAGCACATTCTAGGACCCCCTAAGTCTCTCCTTATGTCCCTAGTACCTCCCCATTTCACTATAAATACTAGATCCTACCCCGAGTACCGATCTAGAGGCCATTAAGCGCTTTCGAGTCCCGTTTGACTCCAGCCAACTCTATCATCAGAGAAAAACTCTTTGAATCTTCTAAGGCCCCTGAATTCCCTTTCTAACGGTCTGCCCCGTACGTAAATTGACATAACGGTTCAGATAAACGAACCATTTTACTAATAAAAATCAATCTGGAAGCCACCAGGCGCTCCCGAGCTCTGATTTGACCAGAATCAACTTCATCGTCAGAGAGAAATATCTTTGAATCTTCAAAGGTCACTGAAACCCCTTTCCAACGGTCCACCCCGTGCACGAAACAACATAATTATTCGGACGAACGATCCATTTTCCCCCAAAAATCGATCTGAAAGCCATCGTGCGCGCCGGGTTTTGTTTGACCAAGGTTAACTCTTATGATCGAATGAGACTAAATGAATCTCTGATAGGAACTGAATACCCTCTCCAAATGTCCACCCCGTGCACGATTCTGACTTACGCCGTCGACGAATAATTCGTTTTACTCCTAGAGGTCGTCGGGCGCTTCTGAGTCCCGTTGACCAAGTTCAACTTTCCAAACCAAGCGAAACTATTTGGAATGTCAAAGTACATCTCCTAACCTTTCCAATTGTCTACCCCGTGCGTGATTCTGACTTACCATGCAAACGAATGATCCATATTCGTCCGACGATCTCCCGTCCAAAGGACCGACGTGCGCTTCCAAGCCATATTTGACCCAAAGACAACTCCCGAACCTAGGAGAGGTCCAAAGGACTCTTCAAGGTATCTGAATGAACTTTTTAACAGTATGGACCATGCACCATTTGGATCAATGGATTGCGTTCTACGACCATTTTTTGAGAAAAATCCGCACGAGACTACCAATTGGCAGGTCCAGTTCCCTGCCTATCGACAATGTGTCTTGGGTCACGTGCCGATGTACAGGGCTAGGTCCATGCCAATCAACATCCCCTACCCTATAAATAAAGGGCATGAACTCACTTTTGAAGCACACCTCAGATCCATCAGCATCAGTGATCTCGACAACATTCTCTCGAAATCAGCAAAGTTCCTCCATGCGAAGTTTCATTCAAGCTTACATTCCCATCCTTTTCATACCTAATTTGGTAAAATCACATTCTCTCTCATCCAACAGTCATGTCACATTCAAGGGAGTTCATCCAAGATCAAAGATCGAGCTTCAAATAAGTTCCAAATCCTCCTCCCTCTCTCTAAATTTAATGTTTTACATAAATTCGTTAGATTCATAATTTACTTCTTGTTTTAGTTCATACACATTTATATCTACATTTTTATTAGTATATTTCACATACTTTATTTTCTATAAAAAACCCAAAATAAACAAAAAGAGGATTACACCCATAAATTTCGAACGAGATTATCCATCACACCTTTTCAAAACTAAAACACATTTTTCTACACATACACATATAATAAAATCTCGTTCGAATTTATGGGATAAACACCACGCTTATGACGCATGCAAACGACGTGGTCTTTGATGCCTTTATAGGGTACGTAAGTGTTTCAGATTAAAAATCAAGACTCGAGTCCAATTTTTCAATTTTTCAACTTCCCAATTTTCAACTTTTTCTAAATTCCCAATTTTTCTAAATCCCCCATTTCCATATTCTTGCATTAGTATACATAGTATGCTTGTTAGTGTTTCATCCGACATATATTATCATTCCATCATAACGATCAATATCGCGATGAACGCATAAATCATATTTTTTATATATTATTATGGGAACATTCCAAATCCTCCATATTATTTACATTTATCGTTCCAAGCCTCATGCACAGACACTCTGTCAAGTCTTCTACCGAATAGAATTCTAGTGTCCAAGGTGGCATAATATGTTCGTAGCCAAATTGGTACAGAAGTCGCTAAGGAAAGTAGAAAGAGCTCAGCCCGAGGCCAACCAACCGAACACACTTGTATTCCTCCAGTTCCAGAATGGGTAGCAACTCCCCCCACCAAGGCACTATCCAGTGCAAGCCTCGAGCCCCGTGCTCCACAAACTAATTCTCCCAGCTCTCGATATCTAGGACTACACTGATAAAGTAGTGTGAAAAGAAGTTTGGCACAATCGAAAAAGGATACTCAGGTGGGACCGCCATACGGAATCTCTTCGATAGACACATGAACAGCATTACGGGGCTACCCCTCAGAAAGTCGAAACGGCCTTCCTATCAGGCATTCAGACCATTCAAATTTTCTGCTAGTATCACCACTATATGATTGCGACGGTACGACATCTAAGAAGCAATGACTACGAGTTGTGGTTTACCAATGGTTCCCTAGTCACAAATAGCAGTTTTGAAATTAAGCCCAGAATGACGGCTCTGGAATAGCTAACATCACTGGCATCCTGCAAATGCACAGAATGTAGCACAATAGGAAGAAAAACCATTCCTCTCGTAACCAATGACCTAGCCGATGAAGGTGAGATATGGAGGAGTCTCGCTAACAACTCTCGAGGAGACTGAGAAAACTCAGGCATAGCCACTACAACACTAGGATTTGTCCCCAACATGACAAAGAACTCCTCGTAGGTCTGACAAGCCCCGTCCAACCCGAGGCAAAAAACATGGTCCGCTGCCATCAACATGTTCCACTCCGTGGGCTGCTTACGCCATAAGGAGACTCGACGCATTTTGAAAGCATCGTATTCCACATTATATGAGCACATTGCTTCCAAGGTTTCAAGGTAGTTAGAAAATTCAACACTACTAGGGAGAGCCATTTCACAAAGTAATCAAATAAGAATGAAAAAGAGACAGAATGTGGAGGTGTGAAGATAATGCTCCACCCACACCATGATTTATACTTGAAAACACTCATACAAAGACAAGGATCCCTCCAGAAATCGGAGAAAAACTGACCCCACCAAGTACTAAGCCATTAAAGAAAGTGCAATCAAAGGCTTGGATGGATTGGACTGGACAGATATGCCGATAGGGGTCATGCCGATCGACAACCCCCTATTTTTGTAAATTTACCTTTTCCTTTTTTTTGCAAAACCAAAAAACTCGACAAAAAATAATTTCAATTCTGAAAGAGTTTCGAATTTTCTTCTCTTTATGCTTACCTTATCTTTGAAATAAGTTCTCTCTCAAATCATTTTTAATCCTTTTTACGGTCTCAACAGCAAAGTAAAAAGAGCATGTGCATTAAGTCATTAAAAACAAAAAATCGATAAAAACTTCATTTTATTTGCATATATATTAATTTTGTTATATCTGTTTTGCAGGAAATATAGAAAATACAACGGGGCTCAGCCCGAACCCACCTATATTTTTCTTTTATTTCTCTCTCACCCACTTATATTTTCCCTCTCTCTTCGCCTATGGTCTCTCTTTCTCTCTCTATCTCTAGGAGCCTCCTTCCCTGTGGCGTGCTCGCTTCCCCCGACGATGAGACAACGTACCACCACGCCTTGAGACATTCCCTTCCTTAGAAGAGGCAGATTGCACTAAATAAGAAGGGACCGAAATTGTATCCCGAACGTGGGCAGTCGCCAAAGATATCCAATCCCGAATGTCCCTCAACCTGGTGGTGGAGATCCAAATATGATGCAAAGTCAAACAGAAAAGATCAAATCAGTCTGTCTAAGGTAAATTAAGAAACCAAGAAATAAAAAGTCAAAAGGATGGAAAGTATTTCGTTGGTTAAAGGATTTACTTGGTCAAACCCATATCCTCTGAATCCATCGCATTAGGATTGTGCAATAAATTTATAGACCTCCCAATATCCCACCAGATATTATAAGAAGGAGGGGCCAACCGCATGAAGGGAACCTCCGAGGCTTGGGTATCCGTCGATGCCGATTCACTACTCGTGCTGTGAGAGGACCCTACCGACTAACTCGAACTTGCCTTGGGTAGAGGCATCACGCCATATATGCTGGGTGGCATCAATTTGCTCTACATGAAGTCCAAGTAATCATACGCCTCCACCGTGTCAGTATATGATGAGTAAGGCTCGCCCATTATTGTCGTTATCCGTGCATCATCTTCCATCTCCTGCACTCGCCTCATATACACCCGGGGCCTCGCCAGTGGCACGAAAACCTCATCCTCCATAACCTGCCAGACTACTCTTTCCCTGAGGTACCAGGAGTAGTAAAACTCATGTGCCAATAAATGCCGCATATATGCATTACCCCCAGTCAACCCTGTGTGCTGGATGGCTATCCCCCGCGGATAAAAGGTCACCTGTAAAATCCCCAACAGATAAAGATTAATATCAGAGAAGGTCATAAAGGAAAAATAATCTCAGAAGATAAAGAAGGATTTAACCGCTCACTCATAAGTCCATTCAATGCCTAACACACCGTCTCCAAAGAGAGAGACTTCTCTGACTGTTGGTTGGACCTTCGCCATTGATACATCTGACAGAAGTCCCTAATATAATCGTCCTTCAAAGCTATAAATTGGGTGTTAAACCCAATCATCTCATAAAACCACATCTGCAAAGGACAAAAGGTCAGCAATCAAGAAATCAAGAATAAAATGCATAAAGGAAAAAATGCAAATGCATAATGGAAAATGCACAAAATAAAGAATACCTCAAGAAGATACATAGCCGAAGTAAAAGTTGGCCAGCAGCACCAACTGAACGCATCCAGAGAAGAATAAAGTGTCACCTAGGTCAGGTTCCCCCGGTCATAAAGAGGGACGTTCGAAAACACTCTCAGAAAAGGCAAAAATCACAAGTGGATGACGTCACCACCAAGAAACCCCCAACAACAGCAGAATAAACAAATGGTCCATATGACGTACCTGCGGCCCGTCCTCCTCATCAATCCTCCTACTCGATAATAACTCTCTCAAAAGAGACAAACAAAGAGAGTCAGTAGAGACTACCCTCTCCTCATCACCTAACGCCTTCGTCACCGCCACTAGTGTCGCCCTCAAAGTACTATCCGCCTCAATTTGTAACCCAATGCAGTCCACCCCCAGAAGCTAGTGGACGTCTATCGGATTCACTGTCATCTCCCCAAAGCCAAAGTGAAAGGTTTGGGTGGTGTCCCGCCACCTCTCCCCCAGAGCACAAAGAACATCCGTAGAACGAGGCGTCTCATCCAGTGCAGACGCCATCCTCCCAAAATCGATTGATGACACCACCCAATGCACCACCAACGAAAGGTGATCCTAAACATCCCTAAGCACCATCACACTGTCAAAAGATAAAAGGAAAAACCTTTTTCAAAATTCTAAGGAAAAAAGAATATCACCAAGAAAAGATAAAAGAATACCAAAGGTCATCAATACTTACATAGCCACTAGGGTTCACCACCCTAGAAGAACTATGACAAGACGTCTCGAGCAAGAGGGTCCGCTCATCCGCCACTGGCTCGAATGAGTCAAAATAATTTTTGATGCCCATTGTAAGGGGCACCATAGCCCTCCATTACAAGTTTGCCCAATCATCAACATTGATCCATGCCATATGTGTCGCGCTGCTTGAGAAATCAGCCATATCTTAAATATGGAATGTTAGAACGATTTGCAGAAGGTAATTACGAAAGAGGGCAAGAAGGAAAGCTATGAAAAATGGGGGAACCCGTCCCCTTTTTAGAAAAGGCTAAGGGGCATGACGATCGGCATCTCCCTGCCACCCACCAATCAACACTGTCCCTCCACCTGCTCGAGGTACCCCAAAATATCGCGCCACTGTCGTTTGGCACCCTTCAAATAATGTCGGTTTTCACCCTCTCTGAAATTTTGTACAAAAAGTCCTAAAAAATGCCAGAAAATCCCGAAAAATCCCCCCAAAATTCCTAAAACTACCAAAACCTTTTTCACTAAGGAAAGAATTTTTATCACACTTATTTACCCCAACGGAACTCTCACCTGCCCATCGGGATTCCCAAAATCAATTCGATATCCTCCCAGCAATGTCTCCAAAAAATACCGCAAAAATATCCTAGCTACGAAACATCCAACCTTCAGATCATTCCCTCTGCCCTAGAAAAACTTAAAATCAAATGCTCCCCACTAAATCCCCAATGGAGTCCCTAAATTTCCCCAAGAAAACTTAAGCACTCAAAATTGGCCTTAACACTCAGAATTGGTCATCTCTACTTAAGCCCTCAGAATTGGCTTTAACCCGCAGAATTGGCCATCTCTACCTAAGCCCTCAGAATTGGCTTTGACTCGCTGAATTGGTCACCTCTACTTAAGCCCTCAAAATTGGCTTCGACCCTCATAATTGGTCATCTCTACTTAAGCACTCAGAATTGGCTTTGACCCTCAGAATTGGTCATCTCTATCTTAAGCCCTCAGAATTGGCTTCGACCCTTAGAATTGGTCATCTCTATGTTAAGACCATAGAATTGGTCACCTCTATCTTAATTATGCAGCATTGTCTTCGACCCTCCGAAATTGTCATCTCTATCTTAAGCCCGCAGAATTGGCTTCGACTCTCAGAATTGTCCATCTCTATCTTAAGCCCGCAGAATTAGCTTCAACCCTTAAAATGTCTCATCTTTACTTAATCCCTCAGAATTGGATATGACCTACAGAATTGGTCATCTCTACTCAATCCCTCAGAATTGGTTTTGAACCGTAGAATTGTTCCTCTCTACTTAATCCCTTAGAATTGGTTACCTCTACTTAAGACCTCAAAATTTGATTCAACCCTCAGAATTGGTCATCTCTACTTAAGCCCTCAGAATTGGTCGCTTCTACTCAAGCCCTCAGAATTGGCTTCGACTCGCAGAATTGGTCGCTACAACTTATGTCCTTAGAGAC
Organism: Sambucus nigra; assembly: GCA_949130495.1. Lineage (NCBI taxonomy): Eukaryota > Viridiplantae > Streptophyta > Magnoliopsida > Dipsacales > Adoxaceae > Sambucus > Sambucus nigra. The sequence continues at coordinate 446,669,076 of OX422210.1, read as the reverse complement.
CTCGGCTTGCAGAATTGGTCACTCCCTACCTTGACCTCATTCTTCTCCTCCTTTGGCCCACAGAATTGGCTATCCCCAGTATCGACCTAAGTCCTTAGAATCGACCTCGACCCTCTGAACCGGTCATCCTTGTCCCTTAGGTTCGCAAAATTGACTTTTTTCCAAAACATCATATGGTGTTTGTTCTCTTTCACATGTTTCAAGCTCACCCGTCGAGGGCCTCTCTAGACACCACATTCTAGGATCCCCTAAGTCTCTCCTTAGGCCCCTAAGACCTCACCATTTCACTATAATTCCTAGGTCCTACTCAGAGCATCGATCTAGAGGCCATCGGGATCTTTTGGTCCCCGTTTGATTCTGATAAACTCTATCATCACCGAAAAAATTCTTTAAATCTTCGAAGGGCATTGAATCTCCTTTCCAATGGTTTGCCCAGTGCACGAATCGACATAACGATTTAGACAAACGAACCATTTTACTACTAAAAATACACCTGGACGCCACTGGGTGCTCTCGAGTTCCGATTCGACCCCAATCAACTTTATCATCTGAGCAAAAGCTTTTGAATCTTCTAAGGGCACTGAAACCCATTTCCAACGGTACATCCCGTGCGCGAAACGGCATAACCGTTTCCCTAAAAAATTGATTCGAAGGCCATCAGGTGATCCCAGGGTTTGTTTGACCAAGATCAACTCTTCATCTCGAATGAGACTGAATGAATCTCCTAAGGGCACTGAATACCCTTTCCAACGGTCCTCCCCATGCGTAATTATGACTTAGGTGCTAATGAATAATTCATTTTACACTGAGAGGTCATCGGGCATTTTCGGTCCCCGTTTGACCAAGGTTAACTTTTTGAACTAATAAAAACTCTTTAGAAACTCTAAGTAAATCTCATAACCTTTACAAAGGTTTTCCCCATGCGCAATTCTAAATTACCATCCAGACGAATGATCCATTTCCGTCCGACGATCTCCCGTTTAAAGGACCGACTTGTGTTTCCGATCCATATTTGACCCAAAGTAAACTCTCGGACCTGGGAGTGGTCCAAATCACTCTTGAAGGTCTCTAAACTACCCTTATAATGGTATGCCCCGTGCACTATTTGGATCAATGGATTTCATTTGGCGATCGTTTTTCTGGAAATATCTGCACAAGACTGGCAATAGGGCGGTCTAGTTCCCTACATATCGGTAGTATGTCTAGGGTCACCTGCCGATGGACAGGTCTAGGTCCATGCTGATCGGCATACCCCTACCCTATAAATAAAAGGCATGACCTCACTCCCAAAGCACACCTCAGATCCAACAACATCAATTATCTCAGCAACATTCTCTCAAAATTAGCAAAGTTCCTTGATGTGAAGTTCCATTCAAGCTTACATTCCCATAGTTTTCATACCCATTTTGGAAAAATCACATTCTCTGTCATCCAACATTCACCTCACATTCAATGGAGTTCATCCAAGATCAAGCTTCAAAGAAAGTCCAAATCCTTCCCCCTCTCTTTAAATTTCTGGTTTTACATAAATTTCATTAGATACATAATTTAGTTCTTATTTTAGTTCATACACATTAATATCTACATTTTTATTATTATATTGCACATACTTTATTTTCTATAAAAAACCCCAATAGAAACCAAAAGAGGGTTACACCCATATATTTCGAACGGGATTATCTATCACACCTTTACAAAACTAAAACACATTTTTCAACACATACACATATAATAAAATTCCGTTCGAATCAATGGGAAAAATCTCACCCTTATGTCGCATGCGAACTACGTGGACTTTGATGCCTTTATAGTCTAGCCAGGCATTTCGGATTAAAACCCGAGACTCGAGTCCAATTTTCCAACTTCCCAATTTTCAACTTTTTCTAAAATTCCCAATATTTCTAAATCCTCCAATTTTTATAAATCTCCCATTTCCATATTCTTGCATTAGTATACATATTATGCTTATTAGCGTTTCATCCGACACATATTATCGTTCCATCATAACGATCAATATCGCGATGAACGCATAAATCATATTTTCTATATATTATTTTGGGAACATTCCTATGGATGACCATACTCTATATCTTTCATGATATGAGTTGGGTGATTGCAATATCCATTATATATACATGCACACAGACTTCATGGAGAAATAACGGAAAATAATAACACTAGCCCATAAGAGATCGAAAAGGTGGGTTCCTAACATCTTCCCATTCCATAACTTATCCCTCGAACCCTTTGAACTATTAATTTCGTATGCATAGATTTGTATTTGATGACGTTCTCTCGAGGCGACGACATGTTATTTTTCCTATTTTGTGCAAAATAAACTGGAGACTCCATGTCATTATATTTACCCCATACCGATGATGGTCGAAGCGTTCCTAAGTAGGGCGTGAGACCTTTCAATCCTCCTTCCTTTCGTATCCTCCCTTCGGAAGGTAGAAGAGGAAGCGGTGCGTATTCTTGTCGGGATGTCCATTGGTGCCTAACACCTTTCCATTCCGTAACTTATCCCCAGAACCTTTGAACTATTGGTTTCACAAGAATAATTTTGTCCTTCATTCAACTCTCTCGAGGCGGCGACATGTTCTTTTGCATGTTTTGTACAAAATCGGCTAGCGACTCCATCTCTTTAAATTTACCCCACACCGATGATGGTCGAAGCGTTCCTAAGTAGGATGTCAGACCTTTCAATCCCCTATAACAACCCACATAATTAAATACTGGGTGGCCAATCCTTTACCCAATTAAATCGAATTATTCAGTTGGCTCATTCTTGGCATCACTGTCGAAAAAACAATTTTCTTTCTTTTTAAAGATACCAATAATTTAACATATAATTCAATCCACGATAATGAATAATAAATAGTAATAATCACAACTTATTTAGTATAAATATGTAACACCCCGCCCGCCCGGGGAGAGGGAACAGAGCGCTACTATCGATAAAACTAAACTAATCCACAAATAACAAGGTATAGAGCATCTAAATCCCACAATAAAACAAGAAACCACTATTCTCATCTTCAAATTAATACAACAAATCTCTGAAATAATTACAGCAATCTAACTATCTCGAAAAAAAAAAAATTCTCCAAATGCTCTATAGATCAAAATAAATACAAGTCTTCTCATCTCTTGCAAGGTTCTAAAAAATGCGGGGCGTGATTGAAGCGTGGAGGCCAAGCCTTAAGCCTTAGAAGCCTAGGCGGGCCTAAGCGTAAAAAGGCGTGAAAAGGCGTTTAGGCCTTCTTAATATATTTTAATATTTTTTAACCATAACAAGGCTATTAAAATACAAAATTGCACATATCAGAAAAATATGTCTAAATATATGCAAATTTAAATACTATTTGATTATTTTGGATGAGATAATGGTCCGATTTGTAAACAAATTCTTTAAAAGGCGACATCGTTTCACTAAATCATTGTTGTTTTTAGAAAAAAGTGCGCCTTAAGAGTTTTACCAAGAATAAGGCGTGAAAAGCGTAAGGCGAGGCGTTTCTCCCAAGCCTCAAGCCTAGGCGGGTTTTTTAGAACAGTGATCTCTTGTATTAAAAATTCTTCACAAATAATCCTCGCTAAAATCATCCCAATTGGTCCATAGCACTCAAATCCGTGCTCACCTGCCAAGTAAGAAAAAGGTGGGGAAGTACACAATACGACAGGAATATGCTCAACAAAGATGTTAGCGATGAACAAAGCGCAACTATACGACTACGAATATTCAAATCAAATAATGCAAACCTCAATAGCATTTTATCAATAAATTTCTCAACAACACATTAACCGGAGTCACTAGGCCTCACCATACCGCGCCATACTTTATCAAGTAGCCGAAAAAGGAGTCTTGGCGGGTGCCCAACATCAGTGCCATATTAAAATCTCATGACAACATGCTCAAAACAACATGAATAATACCTCATGAATGAAAATAATTCCAATAATTATTTTTCCAGATTTCCAAGAATTTAACAATTCAAAATATGAGTTCAATTAACAAGAATTCAACGGAATAAACACTCGCGATATTTCAGGAGCATATTGTGTAAAACCCCATACCTCAAAATCATCAAATGAATCATCGCATAATTCAGCCTCAAAATCTAATCACACCATCACGTTCCTCTCGCGAAAATAATCAAATCTCGTTCTAGCCCAAACTCGAGAAAACACCAAATAAGCTTTCTAATCTAAGGTTGAAATCTTGAATAGGTTTGGGGCTATGGTTTGTAGATGAAAGGGAGTAATTTTGGAGAGGTCTTCTGGTTGAAAAGTTTGAGAAAAAGTGATTTGAAAAGCCAAGCCACGAATTTGTTGATATATAAATGATTAAGTGTTTGATTAAGAAAAGAGTTCTAATCAGATACAAACACTAAAAATTTTATTCCGGACGATCGGACCGTTGGAATCGCTTGAAATTTTAACGGCGAGACAGGACTGCTGACAAAAATTGAGCTTGATCGAACGGTCGGATTTCTAAAAATATCATTTTTACTAGAGAGTTTTATGTTTTGAGGACTCTTAGAGAGTTTTATGTTTTGAGGAGTATTCTAAATAATAAAAATTCAATTAAAGCTCCATTTTAATTCCAATTCCGAAACCGTTTGAAATTCTCGCCTTTAAAAATAATAACCAACATATTTGAGCAATAAAAATAATTTTATCTCAAAATTTATTTTTCCTCTTAATTTCGAAAATACCCCCAAAATTAAGCGGGTTGTTACACTTCCCCACTAACAATGGAATTTCGCCCTCGAAATTCGCCGAATGCCTAACTCTCAAAAATCAGGCCAACAATCTCCAAATAAACTCGTCACCAAAAAATAATTTCCTCACATCTAAATCTATATGTCTAACACGAAACGATCATCTAAAGATTCTATCTCCAAAAAATACGCTTCACAAAAACGCAACAGACCCAAAACCCAAGACCCGAGGGTTGTCGTATACCTAAGCTCTGATACCATTCTGTAACACCCCGCCCGCCCGGGGAGAGGGAACGGAGCGCTACTATCGATAAAACTAAACTAATCCACAAATAACAAGGTATAGAGCATCTAAATCCCACAATAAAACAAGAAACCACTATTCTCATCTTCAAATTAATACAACAAATCTCTCGAAATAATTACAGCAATCTAACTATCTCGAAAATAAAATAAATCTCCAAATGCTCTGTAGATCAAAATAAATACAAGTCTTCTCATCTCTTGTATTAAAAATTCTTCCTAAATAATCCTCGCTAAAATCATCCCAATTGGTCCATTGCACTCAAATCCGTGCTCACCTGCCAACTAAGAAAAAGGTGGGGAAGTACACAATACGACAGGAATATGCTCAACAAAGATGTTAGCGATGAACAAAGCGCAACAATACGACTACGAATATTCAAATCAAATAATGCAAATCTCAATAGCATTTTGTCAATAAATTTCTCAACAACACATTAACCGGAGTCACAAGGCCTCACCATACCGCGCATAACTTTATCAAGTAGCCGAAAAAGGAGTCTTGGAGGGTGCCCAACATCAGTGCCATATTAAAATCGCATGAAAATGTGCTCAAAACAACATGAATAATACCTCATGAATGAAAATAATTCCAACAATTATTTTTCCAGATTTCCAAGAATTTAACAATTCAAAATATGAGTTCAACTAACAAGAATTCAACGGAATAAGCACTCGCGAGATTTCAGGAGCATATTGTGTAAAACCCCATACCTCAAAATCATCAAATGAATCATCGCATAATTCAACCTCAAAATCTAATCACACCATCACGTTCCTCTCGCGAAAATAATCAAATCTCGTTCTAGCCCAAACTCGAGAAAACACCAAATAAGCTTTCTAATCTAAGGTTGAAATCTTGAATAGGTTTGGGGCTATGGTTTGTAGATGAAAGGGAGTAATTTTGGATAGGTCTTCTGGTTGAAAAGTTTGAGAAAAAGTGATTTGAAAAGCCAAGCCACGAATTTGTTGATATATAAATGATTAAGTGTTTGATTAACAAAAAGAGTTCTAATCAGATACAAACACTAAAAAATTTATTCCGGACGATCGGACCGTTGGAATCGCTTGAAATTTTAACGGCGAGATAGGACTGCTGACAAAGATTCAGCTTGATCGAACGGTCGGACTTCTAAAAATATTATTTTTACTAGAGAGTTTTATGTTTTGAGGACTCTTAGAGAGTTTTATGTTTTGAGGAGTCTTCTAAATAATAAAAATTCAATTAAAGCTCCATTTTAATTCCAATTCCGAAACCGTTTGAAATTCTCGCCTTTAAAAATAATAACCAACATATGTGAGCAATAAAAATAATTTTATCTCAAAATTTATTTTACCTCTTAATTTCGAAAATAACCCAAAAATTACGCGGGTTGTTACACTTCTCCACTAACAATGGAATTTCGCCCTCGAAATTCGCCGAATGCCTAACTCTCAAAAATCAGGCCAACAATCTCCAAATAAAATCGTCATCAAAAAATAATTTCCTCACATCTAAATCTATATGTCTAACACGAAACGATCATCTAAAGATTCTATCTCCAAAAAATACGCTCCACAAAAACGCAACAGTCCCAAAACCCAAGCCCCGAGGGTTGTCGTATACCTAAGCTCTGCTACCATTCTGTAACACCTCGCCCGCCCGGGGAGAGGGAACGGAGCGCTACTATCGATAAAACTAAACTAATCCACAAATAACAAGGTATAGAGCATCTAAATCCCATAATAAAACAAGAAACCACTATTCTCATCTTCAAATTAATACAACAAATCTCTCGAAATAGTTACAGCAATCTAACTATCTCGAAAATAAAATAAATCTCCAAATGCTCTATAGATCAAAATAAATACAAGTCTTCTCATCTCTTGTATTAAAAATTCTTCCCAAATAATCCTCGCTAAAATCATCCCAACTGGTCCATAGCACTCAAATCCGTGCTCACCTGCCAACTAATAAAAAGGTGGGGAAGTACACAATACGACAGGAATATGCTCAACAAAGATGTTAGCGATGAACAAAGCGCAACAATACGACTACGAATATTCAAATCAAATAATGCAAATCTCAATAGCATTTTATCAATAAATTTCTCAACAACACATTAACCAGAGTAACTAGGCCTCACCATACCGCGCCATACTTTATCAAGTAGCCGAAAAAGGAGTCTTGGCGGGTTCCCAACATCAGTGCCATATTAAAATCTCATGACAACGTGCTCAAAACAACATGAATAATACCTCATGAGTGAAAATAATTCCAATAATTATTTTTCCAGATTTCCAAGAATTTAACAATTCAAAATATGAGTTGAATTAACAAGAATTCAACGGAATAAACACTCGCGAGATTTCAGAAGAATATTGTGTAAAACCCCATACCTCAAAATCATCAAATGAATCATCGCATAATTCAGCCTCAAAATCTAATCACACCATCACGTTCCTCTCGCGAAAATAATCAAATCTCGTTCTAGCCCAAACTCGAGAAAACACCAAATAAGCTTTCTAGTCTAAGGTTGAAATCTTGAATAGGTTTGGGGCTATGGTTTGTAGATGAAAGGGAGTAATTTTGGAGAGGTCTTCTGGTTGAAAAGTTTGAGAAAAAGTGATTTGAAAAGCCAAGCCACGAATTTGTTGATATATAAATGATTAAGTGTTTGATTAAGAAAAGAGTTCTAGTCAGATACAAACACTAAAAATTTTATTCCGGACGATCGGACCGTTGGAATCGCTTGAAATTTTAACGGCGAGACAGGACTGCTGACAAAAATTGAGCTTGATCGAACGGTCGGATTTCTAAAAATATTATTTTTACTAGAGAGTTTTATGTTTTGAGGACTCTTAGAGAGCTTTATGTTTTGAGGAGTCTTCTAAATAATAAAAATTCAATTAAAGCTCCATTTTAATTCCAATTCCGAAACCGTTTGAAATTCTGGCCTTTAAAAATAATAACCAACATATTTGAGCAATAAAAATAATTTTATCTCAAAATTTATTTTTCCTCTTAATTTCGAAAATATCCTAAAAATTACGCGGTTTGTTAGACTTCCCCACTAATAATGGAATTTCGCCCTCGAAATTCGCCGAATGCCTAACTCTCAAAAATCAGGCCAACTATCTCCAAATAAACTCGTCACCAAAAAATAATTTCCTCACATCTAAATCTATATGTCTAACACGAAACGATCATCTAAAGATTCTATCTCCAAAAAATACGCTCCGCAAAAACGCAACAGACCCCAAACCTAAGACCCGAGGATTGTCGTATACCTAAGCTCTGATACCATTCTGTAACACCCAGCCCGCCCGGGGAGAGGGAACGGAGCGCTACTATCGATAAAACTAAACTAATCCACAAATAACAAGGTGTAGAGCATCTAAATCCCAAAATAAAATAAGAAACCACTATTCTCATCTTCAAATTAATACAACAAATCTCTCGAAATAATTACATCAATATAAATATCTCGAAAATAAAATAAATCTTCAAATGCTCTATAGATCAAAATAAATACAAGTCTTCTCATCTCTTGTATTAAAAATTCTTCCCAAATCAACCTCGCTAAACTTATCCCAATTGGTCCATAGCACTGAAATCCATGCTCACCTGCCAACTAAGAAAAAGGTGGGGAAGTACACAATACGACAGGAATATGCTCAACAAAGATGTTAGCGATGAACAAAGCGCAACAATACGACTACGAATATTCAAATCAAATAATGCAAATCTCAATGGCATTTTATCAATAAATTTCTCAACAACACATTAACCGGAGTCACTAGGTCTCACCATACCGCGCCATACTTTATCTAGTAGCCGAAAAACGAGTCTTGGCAGGTGCCCAACATCAGTGTCATATTAAAATCTCATGACAACGTGCTCAAAACAACATGAATAATACCACATGAATGAAAATAATTCCGACAATTATTTTTCCAGATTTCCAAGAATTTAACAATTCAAAATATGAGTTCAATTAACAAGAATTCAACGGAATAAACACTCGCGAGATTTCAGGAGCATATTGTGTAAAACCCCATACCTCAAAATCATCAAATGAATCATCGCATAATTCAGCCTCAAAATCTAATCACACCATCACGTTCCTCTCGCGAAAATAATCAAATCTCGTTCTAGCCCAAACTCGAGAAGACACCAAATAAGCTTTCTAATCTAAGGCTGAAATCTTTAATAGGTTTGGGGATATGATTTGTAGATGAAATGGAGTAATTTTGGAGAGGTCTTCTGGTTGAAAAGTTTGAGAAAAAGTGATTTGAAAAGCCAAGACACGAATTTGTTGATATATAAATGATTAAGTGTTTGATTAAGAAAAGAGTTCTAATCAGATACAAACACTAAAAATTTTATTCCGGACGATCGGACCGTTGGAATTGCTTGAAATTTTAACGGCGAGATAGGACTGCTGACAAAAATTCAGCTTGATCGAATGGTCAGATTTCCAAAAATATTATTTTTACTAGAGAGTTTTATGTTTTGAGGACTCTTAGAGAGTTTTATGTTTTGAGAAGTCTTCTAAATAATAAAAATTCAATTAAAGCTCCATTTTAATTCCAATTCCGAAACCATTTGAAATTCTCGCCTTTAAAAATAATAACCAACATATTGGAGCAATAAAAATAATTTTATCTCAAAATTTATTTTTCCTCTTAATTTTGAAAATACCCCAAAAATTACGCGGGTTGTTACACTTCCCCACTAACAATGGAATTTCGCCCTCGAAATTCGCCGAATGCCTAACTCTCAAAAATCAGGCCAACAAGCTCCAAATAAACTCGTCACCAAAAAATAAATTCCTCACATCTAAATCTATATGTCTAACACGAAACGATCATTTTAAGATTCTATCTCCAAAAAATACGCTCCACAAAAACGCAACAGACCCAAAACCCAAGACCCGAGGGTTGTCGTATACCTAAGCTCTGATACCATTCTGTAACACCCCGCCCGCCCGGGGAGAGGGAACGGAGCGCTACTATCGATAAAACTAAACTAATGCACAAATTAGAAGGTATAGAGCATCTAAATCCCACAATAAAACACGAAACCACTATTCTCATCTTCAAATTAATACAACAAATCTCTCGAAATAATTACAGCAATATAACTATCTTGAAAATAAAATAAATCAACAAATGCTCTATAGATCAAAATAAATACAAGTCTTCTCATCTCTTGTATTAAAAATTCTTCCCAAATAATCCTCGCTAAAATCATCCCAATTGGTCCATAGCACTCAAATTCGTGCTCACCTGCCAACTAAGAAAAAGGGGGGGAAGTACACAATACGACAGGAATATGCTCAACAAAGATGTTAGCGATGAACAAAGCGCAACAATACGACTACGAATATTCAAATCAAATAATGCAAATCTCAATAGCATTTTATCAATAAATTTCTCAACAACACATTAACCGGAGTCACTAGGCCTCACCATAACGCGCCATACTTTATCAAGTAGCCGAAAAAGGAGTCTTGGCGGGTGCCCAACATCAGTGCCATATTAAAATCTCATGACAACGTGCTCAAAACAACATGAATAATATCTCATGAATGAAAATAATTCCAACAATTATTTTTCCAGATTTCCAAGAATTTAACAATTCAAAATATGAGTTCAATTAACAAGAATTCAACGGAATAAACACTCGCGAGATTTCAGGAGCATATTGTATAAAACCCCATACCTCAAAATCATCAAATGAATCATCGCATAATTCAGCCTCAAAATATAATCACACCATCACGTTCCTCTCGCGAAAATAATCAAATCTCGTTCTAGCCCAAACTCGAGAAAACACCAAGTAAGCTTTCTAATCTAAGGTTGAAATCTTGAATAGGTTTGGGGCTATGGTTTGTAGATGAAAGGGAGTAATTTTGGAGAGGTCTTCTGTTTGAAAAGTTTGAGAAAAAGTGATTTGAAAAGCCAAGCCACGAATTTGTTGATATATAAATGATTAAGTGTTTGATTAAGAAAAGAGTTCTAATCATATACAAACACTAAAAATTTTATTCCGGACGATCGGACCGTTGGAATCGCTTGAAATTTTAACGGCGAGACAGGACTGCTGACAAAAATTCAGCTTGATCGAATGGTCGGATTTCTTAAAATATTATTTTTACTAGAGAATTTTATGTTTTGAGGACTCTTAGAGAGTTTTATGTTTTGAGGAGTCTTCTAAATAATAAAAATTCAATTAAAGCTCCATTTTAATTCCAACTCCGAAACCGTTTGAAATTCTCACCTTTAAAAACAATAACCAACATATTTGAGCAATAAAAATAATTTTATCTCAAAATTTATTTTTCCTCTTAATTTCGAAAATACGCTAAAAATTACGCGGGTTGTTACACTTCCCCACTAACAATGGAATTTCACCCTCGAAATTCGCCGAATGCCTAACTCTCAAAAATCAGGCCAACAATATCCAAATAAACTCGTCACCAAAAAATAATTTCCTCACATATAAATCTATATGTCTAACATGAAACGATCATTTAAAGATTCTATCTCCAAAAATTACGCTCCAAAAAAACGCAACAGACCCAAAACCCAAGACCCGAGGGTTGTCGTATACCTAAGCTCTGATACCATTCTGTAACACCCCGCCCGCCCGGGGAGAGGGAACGGAGCGCTACTATCGATAAAACTAAACTAATCCACAAATAACAAGGTATAGAGCATCTAAATCCCACAATAAAACAAGAAACCACTATTCTCATCTTCAAATTAATACAACATATCTCTCGAAATAATTACAGCAATCTAACTATCTCGAAAATAAAATAAATCTGCAAATGCTCTATAGATCAAAATAAATACAAGTCTTCTCATCTCTTGTATTAAAAATTCTTCCCCAATAATCCTCGCTAAAACCATCCTAATTGGTCCATAGCACTCAAATCCGTGCTCACCTGCCAACTAAGAAAAAGGTGGGGAAGTACACAATACGACAGGAATATGCTCAACAAAGATGTTAGCGATGAACAAAGCGCAACAATACGACTACGAATATTAAAATCAAATAATGCAAATCTCAATAGCATTTTATCAATAAATTTCTCAACATCACATTAACCGGAGTCACTAGACCTCACCATACCGTGCCATACTTTATCTAGTAGCCGAAAAACGAGTCTTGGCGGGTGCCCAACATCAGTGCCATAATAAAATCTCATGACAACATGCTCAAAACTACATGAATAATACCTCATGAATGAAAATAATTCCAACAATTATTTTTCCAGATTTCCAAGAATTTAACAATTCAAAATATGAGTTCAATTAACAAGAATTCAACGGAATAAACACTCGCGAGATTTCAGGAGCATATTGTGTAAAACCCCATACCTCAAAATCATCAAATGAATCATCGCATAATTCAGCCTCAAAATGTAATCACACCATCACGTGCCTCTCGCGAAAATAATCAAATCTCGTTCTAGCCCAAACTCGATAAAACACCAAATAAGTTTTCTAATCTAAGGTTCAAATCTTGAATAGGTTTGGGGCTATGGTTTGTAGATGAAAGGGAGTAAATTTGGAGAGGTCTTCTGGTTGAAAAGTTTGAGAAAAAGTGATTTGAAAAGCCAAGCCACGAATTTGTTGATATATAAATGATTAAGTGTTTGATTAAGAAAAGAGTTCTAATCAGATACAAACACTAAAAATTTTATTCCGGACGATCGGACTGTTGGAATCGCTTGAAATTTTAACGGCGAGACAGGACTGCTGACAAAAATTTGGCTTGATCGAACGGTCGGATTTCTAAAAATATTATTTTTACTAGAGTGTTTTATGTTTTGAGGACTCTTAGAGAGTTTTATGTTTTGAGGAGTCTTCTAAATAATAAAAATTCAATTAAAGCTCAATTTTAATTCCAATTCCGAAACCGTTTGAAATTCTCGCCTTTAAAAATAATAACCAACATATTTGAGCAATAAAAATAATTTTATCTCAAAATTTATTTTTCCTCTTAATTTTGAAATTACCCCAAAATTACGCGGGTTGTTACACTTCCCCACTAACAATGGAATTTCGCCCTCGAAATTCGCCGAATGCCTAACTCTCAAAAATCCGGCCAACAATCTCCAAATAAACTCGCCACCAAAAAATAATTTCCTCACATCTAAATCTATATGTCTAACACGAAACGATCATCTAAAGATTCTATCTCCAAAAAATAAGCTCCACAAAAACGCAACAGACCCAAAACCCAAGACCCGAGGGTTGTCGTATACCTAAGCTCTGATACCATTCTGTAACACAGTGCCCACCCGGGGAGAGGGAACAAAGCGCTACTATCCATAAAACTAAACTAATCCACAAATAACAAGGTATAGAGCATCTAAATCCCACAATAAAACAAGAAACCACTATTCTCATCTTCAAATTAATACAACGAATCTCTCGAAATAATTACAGCAATCTAAATATCTCGAAAATAAAATAAATCTCCAAATGCTCTGTAGATCAAAATAAATACAAGTCTTTTCATCTCTTGTACTAAAAATTCTTCCTAAATAATCCTCGCTAAAATCATCCCAATTGGTCCATAGCACTCAAATTCGTGCTCACCTGCCAACTAAGAAAAAGGTGGGGAAGTACACAATACGACAGGAATATGCTCAACAAAGATGTTAGCGATGAACAAAGCGCAACAAAACGACTACGAATATTCAAATCAAATAATGCAAATCTCAATAGCATTTTATCAATAAATTTCTCAACAACACATTAACCGGAGTCACTAGGCCTCACCATACCGCGCCATACTTTATCATGTAGCCGAAAAAGGAGTCTTGGCGGGTGCCCGACATCAGTGCCATATTAAAATCTCATGACAACGTGCTCAAAATAACATGAATAATACCTCATGAATGATAATAATTCCAGCAATTATTTTTCCAGATTTCCAAGAATTTAACAATTCAAAATATGAGTTCAATTAACAAGAATTCAACGGAATAAACACTCGCGAGATTCCAGGAGCATATTGTGTAAAACCACATACCTCAAAATCATCAAATGAATCATCGCATAATTCAGTCTCAAAATCTAATCACACCATCACGTTCCTCTCGCGAAAATAATCAAATCTCGTTCTAGCCCAAACTCGAGAAAACACCAAATAAGCTTTCTAATCTAAGGTTGAAATCTTGAATAGGTTTGGGGCTATGGTTTGTAGATGAAAGGGAGTAATTTTGGAGAGGTCTTCTGGTTGAAAAGTTTGAGAAAAAGTGATTTGAAAAGCCAAGCCACGAATTTGTTGATATATAAATGATTAAGTGTTTGATTAAGAAAAGAGTTCTAATCAGATACAAACACTAAAAATTTTATTCCGGACGATCGGACTGTTGGAATTGCTTGAAATTTTAACGGCGAGACAGGACTGCTGATAAAAATTGAGCTTGATGGAACGGTCGGATTTCTAAAAATATTATTTTTACTAGAGAGTTTTATGTTTTGAGGACTCTTAGAGAGTTTTATGTTTTGAGGAGTCTTCTAAATAATAAAAATTCAATTAAAGCTCCATTTTAATTCCAATTCCGAAACCGTTTGAAATTATCGCCTTTAAAAATAATAACCAACATATTTGTGCAAAAAAAATTAATTTTATCTCAAAATTTATTTTACCTCTTAATTTCGAAAATACCCGAAAAATTACGCCGGTTGTTACACTTCCCCACTAAAAATGGAATTTCGCTCTCGAAATTCGCCGAATGCCTAACTCTCAAAAATCAGGCCAACAATCTCCAAATAAACTCGTTACCAAAAAATAATTTCCTCACATCTAAATCTATAAGTCTAACACGAAACGATCATCTAAATATTCTATCTCCAAAAAATACGCTCCAAAAAAACGCAACAGACCCAAAACCCAAGACCCGAGGGTTGTCGTATACCTAAGCTCTGATACCATTCTGTAACACCCCGCCCGCCCGGGGAGAGGGAACGGAGCGCTACTATCGATAAAACTAAACTAATCCACAAATAACAAGGTATAGAGCATCTAAATCCAACAATAAAATAAGAAACCACTATTCTCATCTTCAAATTAATACAACAAATCTCTCGAAATAATTACAGCAATCTAAATATCTCGAAAATAAAATAAATCTCCAAATGCTCTATAGATCAAAATAAATACAAGTCTTCTTATCTCTTTTATTAAAAAAATTTCACAAATAATCCTCGCTAAAATCATCCCAATTGGTCCATAGCACTCAAATCCGTGCTCACCTGCCAATTAAGAAAAAGGTGGGGAAGTACACAATACGACAGGAATATACTCAACAAAGATGTTTGCGATGAACAAAGCGCAACAATACGACTACGAATATTCAAATCAAATAATGCAAATCTCAATAGCATTTTATCAATAAATTTCTCAACTACACATTAACCGGAGTCACTAGGCCTCACCATACCGCGCCATACTTTATCAAGTAGCCGAAAAAGGAGTCTTGGCGGGTGCCCAATATCAGTGCCATATTAAAATCTCACGACAACGTGCTCAAAACAACATGAATAATACCTCATGAATGAAAATAATTCCAACAATTATTTTTCCAGATTTCCAAGAAGTTAACAATTCAAAATATGAGTTCAATTAACAAGAATTCAACGGAATAAACACTCGCGAGATTTCAGGAGCATATTGTGTAAAACCCCATACCTCAAAATCATCAAATGAATCATCGCATTATTCAGCCTCAAAATCTAATCACACCATCACGTTCCTCTCGCGAAAATAATCAAATCTCGTTCTAGCCCAAACTCGAGAAAACACCAAATAAGCTTTCTTATCTAAGGTTGAAATCTTTAATAGGTTTGGGGCTATGGTTTGTAGATGTAAGGGAGTAATTTTGGAGAGGTCTTCTGGTTGAAAAGTTTGAGAAAAAGTGATTTGAAAAGCCAAGCCACGAATTTGTTGATATATAAATGATTAAGTGTTTGATTAAGAAAAGAGTTCTAATCATATACAAACACTAAAAATTTTATTCCGGACGATCGGACCGCTGGAATCGCTTGAAATTTTAACGGCGAGACAGGACTGCTGACAAAAATTCAGCTTGATCGAACAGTCGGATTTCTAAAAGTATTATTTTTACTAGAGAATTTTATGTTTTGAGGACTCTTAGAGAGTTTTATGTTTTGAGGAGTCTTCTAAATAATAAAAATTCAATTAAAGCTCCATTTTAATTCCAATTGCGAAACCGTTTGAAATTCTCGCCTTTAAAAATAATAACCAGCATATTTGAGCAATAAAAATAATTTAATCTCAAAATTTATTTTTCCTCTTAATTTCGAAAATACCCCAAAATTACGCGGGTTGTTACACTTCCCCACTAACAATGGAATTTCGCCCTCGTAATTCGCCGAATGCCTAACTCTCAAAAATCAGGCCAACAATCTCCAAATAAACTCGTCACCAAAAAATAATTTCCTCACATCTAAATCTATATGTCTAACAGAAACGATCATCTAAAGATTCTATCTCCAAAAAATACGCTCCACAAAAACGCAACAGACCCAAAACCCAAGACCCGAGGGTTGTCGTATACCTAAGCTCTGATACCATTCTGTAACACCCTGCCCGCCCGGGGAGAGGGAACGGAGCACTACTATCGATAAAACTAAACTAATCCACAAATAAAAAGGTATAGAGCATCTAAATCCCACAATAAAACAAGAAACCACTATTCTCATCTACAAATTAATACAACAAATCTCTCGAAATAGTTACAGTAATCTAAATATCTCGAAAATAAAATAGATCTCCAAATGCTCTATAGATCAAAATAAATACAAGTCTTCTCATCTCTTGTATTAAAAATTCTTCCTAAATAATCCTCGCTAAAATCATCCCAATTGGTCCATAGCACTCAAATCCGTGCTCAACTGCCAACTAAGAAAAAGGTGGGGAAGTACACAATACGACAGGAATATGCTCAACAAAGATGTTAGCGATGAACAAAGCGCAACAATACGACTACGAATATTGAAATCAAATAATGCAAATCTCAATAGCATTTTATCAATAAATTTCTCAACAACACATTAACCGGAGTCACTAGGCCTCACCATACCGCGCCATACTTTATCAAGTAGCCGAGAAAGGAGTCTTGGCGGGTGCCCAACATCAGTGCCATATTAAAATCTCATGACAACGTGCTCAAAACTACATGAATAATACCTCATGAATGAAAATAATTCCAACAATTATTTTTCCAGATTTCCAAGAATTTAACAATTCAAAATATGAGTTCAATTAACAAGAATTCAACGGAATAAACACTCGCGAGATTTCAGGAGCATATTGTGTAAAACCCCATACCTTAAAATCATCAAATGAATCATCGCATAATTCAGCCTCAAAATCTAATCACACCATCACGTTCCTCTCGCGAAAATAATCAAATCTCGTTCTAGCCCAAACTCGAGAAAACACCAAATAAGCTTTCTAATCTAAGGTTGAAATCTTGAATAGGTTTGGGGCTATGGTTTGGAGATGAAAGGGAGTAATTTTGGAGAGGTCTTCTAGTTGAAAAGTTTGAGAAAAAGTGATTTGAAAAGCCAATCCACGAATTTGTTGATATATAAATGATTAAGTGTTTGATTAAGAAAAGAGTTCTAATCAGATACAAACACTAAAAATTTTATTCCGGACGATCGGACCGTTGGAATTGCTTGAAATTTTAACGGCGAGACAGGACTGCTGACAAAAATTGAGCTTGATCGAACGGTCGGATTTCTAAAATTATTATATTTACTAGAGAGTTTTATGTTTTGAGGACTCTTAGAGAGTTTTATGTTTTGAGGAGTCTTCTAAATAATAAAAATTCAATTAAAGCTCCATTTTAATTCCAATTCCGAAACCGTTTGAAATTCTCGCCTTTAAAAATAATAACCAACATATTTGAGCAATAAAAATAATTTTATCTCAAAATTTATTTTTCCTCTTAATTTCGAAAATACCCCAAAAATTACACCGGTTGTTACACTTCCCCACTAACAATGGAATTTCGCCCTCGAAATTCGCCGAATGCCTAACTCTCAAAAATCAGGCCAACAATCTCCAAATAAACTCGTCACCAAAAAATAATTTCCTCACATCTAAATCTATAAGTCTAACACGAAACGATCATCTAAAGATTCTATCTCCAAAAAATACGCTCCACAAAAACGCAACAGACCCAAAACCCAAGACCCGAGGGTTGTCGTATACCTAAGCTCTGATACCATTCTGTAACACCCCGCCCGCCCGGGTAGAGGGAACGGAGCGCTACTATCGATAAAACAAAACTAATCCACAAATAACAAGGTATATAGCATCTAAATCCCACAATAAAACAAGAAACCACTATTCTCATCTACAAATTAATACAACAAATATCTCGAAATAATTACAGCAATCTAACTATCTCGAAAATAAAATAAATCTCCAAATGCTCTATAGATCAAAATAAATACAAGTCTTCTCATCTCTTGTATTAAAAAATTTTCACAAATAATCCTCGCTAAAATCATCCCAATTGGTCCATAGCACTCAAATCCGTGCTCACCTGCCAACTAAGAAAAAGGTGGGGAAGTACACAATACGACAGGAATATGCTCAACAAAGATGTTAGCGATGAACAAAGCGCAACAATACGACTACGAATATTCAAATCAAATAATGCAAATCTCAATTGCATTTTATCGATAAATTTATCAACAACACATTAACCGGAGTCACTAGGCCTCACCATACCGCGCCATACTTTATCAAGTAGCCGAAAAAGAAGTCTTGGCGGGTGCCCAACATCAGTGCCATATTAAAATCTCACGACAACGTGCTCAAAACAACATGAATAATACCTCATGAATGAAAATAATACCAACAATTATTCTTCTAGATTTCCAAGAAGTTAACAATTCAAAATATGAGTTCAATTAACAAGAATTCAACGGAATAAACACTCGCGAGATTTCAGAAGAATATTGTGTAAAACCCCATACCTCAAAATCATCAAATGAATCATCGCATAATTCAGCCTCAAAATCTAATCAAACCATCACGTTCCTCTCGCGAAAATAATCAAATCTCGTTCTAGCCCAAACTCGAGAAAACACCAAATAAGCTTTCTAATCTAAGGTTGAAATCTTGAATAGGTTTGGGGCTATGGTTTGTAGATGAAAGGGAGTAATTTTGGAGAGGTCTTCTGGTTGAAAAGTTTGAGAAAAAGTGATTTGAAAAGCCAAGCCACGAATTTGTTGATATATAAATGATTAAGTGTTTGATTAAGAAAAGAGTTATAATCAGATACAAACACTAAAAATTTTATTCCGGACGATCGGACCGTTGGAATCGCTTGAAATTTTAACGGCGAGACAGGACTGCTGACAAAAATTGAGCTTGATCGAACGGTCGGATTTCTAAAAATATTATATTTACTAGAGAGTTTTAGGTTTTGAGGACTCTTAGAGAGTTTTATGTTTTGAGGAGTCTGCTAAATAATAAAAATTCAATTAAAGCTCCATTTTAATTCCAATTCCGAAACCGTTTGAAATTCTCGCCTTTAAAAATAATAACCAACATATTTGAGCAATAAAAATAATTTTATCTCAAAATTTATTTTTCCTCTTAATTTCGAAAATACCCCAAAAATTACACCGGTTGTTACACTTCCCCACTAACAATGGAATTTCGCCCTCGAAATTCGTCGAATGCCTAACTCTAAAAAATCAGGACAACAATCTCCAAATAAACTCGTCACCAAAAAATAATTTCCTCACATCTAATTCTATAAGTCTAAGACGAAACGATCATCTAAAGATTCTATCTCCAAAAAATACGCTCCACAAAAACGCAAGAGACCCAAAACCCAAGACCCGAGGGTTGTCGTATACCTAAGCTCAGATACCATTCTGTAACACCCCGCCCGCCCCGGGAGAGGGAACGGAGCGCTACTATCGATAAAACTAAACTAATCCACAAATAACAAGGTATAGAGCATCTAAATCCCACAATAAAACAAGAAACCACTATTCTCATCTTCAAATTAATACAACAACTCTCTCGAAATAATTACAGCAATCTAACTATCTCGAAAATAAAATAAATCTCCAAATGCTCTATAGATCAATATAAATACAAGTCTTCTCATCCCTTGTATTAAAAATTCCTCCCAAATAATCTTCGCTAAAATCATCCCAATTGGTCCATAGCACTCAAATCCGTGCTCACCTGCCAACTAAGAAAAAGGTGGAGAAGTACACAATACGACAGGAATATGCTCAACAAAGATGTTAGCGATGAACAAAGCGCAACAATACGACTACGAATATTCAAATCAAATAATGCAAATCTCAATAGCATTTTATCAATAAATTTCTCAACAACACATTAACCGGAGTCACTAGGCCTCACCATACCACGCCATACTTTATCAAGTAGCGGAAAAAGGAGTCTTGGCGGGTGCCCGACATCAGTGCCATATTAAAATCTCATGACAAAGTGCTCAAAACAACATGAATAATACCTCATGAATGAAAATAATTCCAACAATTATTTTTCCAGATTTCCTAGATTTTTACAATTCAAAATACGATTTCAATTAACAAGAATTCAACGGAATGAACACTCGCGAGATTTCAGGAGCATATTGTGTAAAACCCCATACCTCAAAATCATCAAATGAATCATCGAATAATTCAGCCTCAAAATCTAATCACACCATCACGTTCCTCTCGCGAAAATAAACAAATCTCGTTCTTGCCCAAACTCGAGAAAACACCAAATAAGCTTTCTAATCTAAGGTTGAAATCTTGAATAGGTTTGGGGCTATGGTTTGTAGATGAAAGGGAGTAATGTTGGAGAGGTCTTCTGGTTAAAAAGTTTGAGAAAAAGTGATTTGAAAAGCCAAGCCACGAATTTGTTGATATATAAATGATTAAGTGTTTGATTAAGAAAAGAGTTCTAATCAGATACAAACACTAAAAATTTTAATCCGGACGATCGGACCGTTTGAATCGCTTGAAATTTTAACGGCGAGTCAGGACTGCTGATAAAAATTGAGCTTGATCGAACGGTCGGATTTCTAAAAATATTATTTTTACTAGAGAGTTTTATGTTTTGAGGACTCTTAGAGAGTTTTATGTTTTGAGGAGTCTTCTAAATAATAAAAATTCAATTAAAGCTCCAGTTTAATTCCAATTCCGAAACCGTTTGAAATTCTCGCCTTTAAAAATAATAACCAACATATTTGAGCAATAAAAATAATTTTATCTCAAAATTTATTTTTCCTCTTAATTTCGATAATACCCCAAAAATTACGCGGGTTGTTACACTTCCCCACTAACAATGGAATTTCTCCCTCGAAATTCGCCGAATGCCTAACTCTCAAAAATCAGGCCAACAATCTCCAAATAAACTCGTCACCAAAAAATAATTTCCTCACATCTAAATCTATATGTCTAACACGAAACGATCATCTAAAGATTCTATCTCCAAAAAATATGCTCAACAAAAACGCAACAGACCCCAAACCCAAGACCCGAGGGTTGTCGTATACCTAAGCTCTGATACCATTCTGTAACACCCCGCCCGCCCGGGGAGAGGGAACGGAGCGCTACTATCGATAAAACTAAATTAATCCACAAATAACAAGGTATAGAGCATCTAAATCCCACAATAAAACAAGAAATCATTATTCTCATCTTCAAATTAATACAACAAATCTCTCGAAATAATTACAGCAATCTAACTATCTCGAAAATAAAATAAATCTCCAAATGCTCTATAGATCAAAATAAATTCAAGTCTTCTCATCTCTTGTACTAAAAATTCCTCCCAAATAATCCTCGCTAAAATCAACCCAATTGGTCCATAGCACTCCAATCCGTGCTCACCTGCCAACTAAGAAAAAGGTGGGGAAGTACACAATACGAGAGGAATATGCTCAACAAAGATGTTAGCGATGAACAAAGCGCAACAATACGACTACGAATATTCAAATCAAGTAATGCAAATCTCAATAGCATTTTATCAATAAATTTCTCAACAACACATTAACCGGAGTCACTAGGCCTCACCATACCGCGCCATACTTTATCAAGTAGCCGAAAAAGGAGTCTTGGCGGGTGCCCAATATAAGTGCCATATTAAAATCTCATGACAACGTGCTCAAAACAACATGAATAATACCTCATGAATGAAAATAATTCCAACAATTATTTTTCCAGATTTTCAAGAATTTAACAATTCAAAATATGAGTTCAATTAACAAGAATTCAACGGAATAAACACTCGCGAGATTTCAGGAGCATATTGTGTAAAACCCCATACCTCAAAATCATCAAATGAATCATCGCATAATTCAGCCTCAAAATCTAATCACACCATCACGTTCCTCTCGCGAAAATAATCAAATCTCGTTCTAGCCCAAACTCGAGAAAACACCAAATAATCTTTCTAATCTAAGGTTGAAATCTTGAATAGGTTTGGGGCTATGGTTTGTAGATGAAAGGGAGTAATTTTGGAGACGTCTTCTGGTTGAAAAGTTTGAGAAAAAGTGATTTGAAAAGCCAAGCCACGAATTTGTTGATATATAAATGATTAAGTGTTTGATTAAAGAGTTCTAATCAGATACAAACTCTAAAAATTTTATTCCGGACGATCGGACCGTTGGAATCGCTTGAAATTTTAACGGCGAGACAGGACTGCTGACAAAAATTGAGCTTGATCGAACGGTCGGATTTCTAAAAATATTATTTTTACTAGAGAGTTTTATGTTTTGAGGACTCTTGGAGAGCTTTATGTTTTGAGGAGTCTTCTAAATAATAAAAATTCAATTAAAGCTCCATTTTAATTCCAATTCCGAAACCGTTTGAAATTCTCGCCTTTAAAAATAATAACCAACATATTTGAGAAATAAAAATAATTTTATCTCAAAATTTATTTTTCCTCTTAATTTCGAAAATACCCCAAAAATTACGCGGGTTGTTACACTTCCCCACTAACAATGGAATTTCTCCCTCGAAATTCGCCGAATGCCTAACTCTCAAAAATCAAGCCAACAATCTCCAAATAAACTCGTCACCAAAAAATAATTTCCTCACATCTAAATCTATATGTCTAACACGAAACGATCATCTAAAGATTCTATCTTCAAAAAATATGCTCCACAAAAACGCAACAGACCCAAAACCCAAGACCCGAGGGTTGTCGTATACCTAAGCTCTGATACCATTATGTAACACCCCGCCCGCCCGGGGAGAGGGAACGGTGTGCTACTATCGATAAAACTAAACTAATCCACAAATAACAAGGTATAGAGCATTTAAATCCCACAATAAAACAAGAAACCACTAGTCTCATCTTCAAATTAATACAACAAATCTCTCGAAATAATTACAGCAATCTAACTATCTCGAAAATAAAATAAATCTCCAAATGCTCTATAGATCAAAATAAATACAAGTCTTCTTATCTCTTGTATTAAAAATTCTTCCCAAATAATCCTCGCTAAAATCATCCCAATTGGTCCATAGCACTCAAATCCGTGCTCACCTGCCAACTAAGAAAAAGGTGGGGAAGTAC
Organism: Sambucus nigra; assembly: GCA_949130495.1. Classification (NCBI taxonomy): domain Eukaryota; kingdom Viridiplantae; phylum Streptophyta; class Magnoliopsida; order Dipsacales; family Adoxaceae; genus Sambucus; species Sambucus nigra. The sequence goes on along the minus strand of OX422210.1, from coordinate 446,645,445 downwards.
ACAATACGACAGGAATATGCTCAACAAAGATGTTAGCGATGAACAAAGCGCAACAATACGACTACGAATATTCAAATAAAATAATGCAAATCTCAATAGCATTATATCAATAAATTTCTCAACAACACATTAACCGGAGTCACTAGGCCCCACCATACCGCGCCATACTTTATCAAGTAGCCAAAAAAGGAGTCTTGGCGGGTGCCCAACATCAGTGCCATATTAAAATCTCATGACAACGTGCTCAAAACAACATGAATAATACCTCATGAATGAAAATAATTCCAACAATTATTTTTCAAGATTTCCAAGAATTTAACAATTCAAAATATGAGTTCAATTAACAAGAATTCGACGGAATAAACACTCGCGAGATTTCAGGAGCATATTGTGTAAAACCCCATACCTCAAAATCATCAAATGAATCATCGCATAATTCAGCCTCAAAATCTAATCACACCATCACGCTCCTCTCGCGAAAATAATCAAATCTCGTTCTAACCAAAACTCGAGAAAACACCAAATAAGCTTTCTAATCTAAGGTTGAAATCTTGAATAGGTTTGGGGCTATGGTTTGTAAATGAAAGGGAGTAATTTTGGAGAGGTCTTCTGTTTGAAAAGTTTGAGAAAAAGTGATTTGAAAAGCCAAGCCACGAATTTTTTGATATATAAATGATTAAGTGTTTGATTAAGAAAAGAGTTCTAATCAGATACAAACACTAAAAATTTTATTCCGGACGATCGTACCGTTGGAATCGCTTGAAATTTTAACAGCGAGACAGGACTGCTGACAAAAATTGAGCTTGATCGAACGGTCGGATTTCTAGACATATTATTTTTACTAGAGAGTTTTATGTTTTGAGGACTCTTGCAGAGTTTTATGTTTTGTGGAGTCTTCTAAATAATAAAAAATCAATTAAAGCTCCATTTTAATTCCAATTCCGAAACCGTTTGAAATTCTCGCCTTTAAAAATAATAACCAACATATTTGAGCAATAAAAATTATTTTATCTCAAAATTTAATTTTCCTCTTAATTTCGAAAATACACCAAAAATTACGCGGGTTGTTACACTTTCCCACTAACAATGGAATTTCGCCCTCGAAATTCGCCGAATGCCTAACTCTCAAAAATCAGGCCAACAATCTCCAAATAAACTCGTCACCAAAAAATAATTTCCTCACATCTAAATCTATATGACTAACACAAAACGATCATCTAAAGATTCTATCTCCAAAAAATACGCTCCGCAAAAACGCAACAGACCCAAAACCCAAGACCCGAGGGTTGCCGTATACCTAAGCTCTGATACCATTCTATAACACCCCGCCCGTCCGGGGAGAGGGAACGGAGCGCTACTATCGATAAAACTAAACTAATCCACAAATAACAAGGTATAGAGCATATAAATCCCAAAATAAAACAAGAAACCACTATTCTCATCTTCAAATTAATACAACATATCTCTCGAAATAATTACAGCAATCTAAATATCTCGAAAATTAAATAAATCTCCAAATGCTCTATAGATCGAAATAAATACAAGTCTACTCATCACTTGTATTAAAAATTCCCCCCAAATAATCCTCGCTAAAATCAACCCAATTGGTCCATAGCACTCCAATCCGTGCTCACCTGCCAACTAAGAAAAAGGTGGGAAAGTACACAATACGAGAGAAATATGCTCAACAAAGCTGTTAGCGATGAACAAAGCGCAACAATACGACTACGAATATTCAAATCAAATAATGCAAATCTCAATAGCATTTTATCAATAAATTTCTCAACAACACATTAACCGGAGTCACTAGGCCTCACCATGCCGTGCCATACTTTATCAAGTAGCCGAAAAAGGAGTCTTGGCGGGTGCCCAACATCAGTGCCATATTAAAATCTCATGACAACGTGCTCAAAACAACATGAATAATACCTCATGAATGAAAATAATTCCAACAATTATTTTTCCAGATTTTCAAGAATTTAACAATTCAAAATATGAGTTCAATTAACAAGAATTCAACGGAATAAACACTCGCGAGATTTCAGGAGCATATTGTGTAAAACCCCATACCTCAAAATCATCAAATGAATCATCGCATAATTCAGCCTCAAAATCTAATCACACCATCACGTTCCTCTCGCGAAAATAATCAAATCTCGTTCTAGCCCAAACTCGAGAAAACACCAAATAAGCTTTCTAGTCTAAGGTTGAAATCTTGAATAGGTTTGGGGCTATGGTTTGTAGATGAAAGGGAGTAATTTTGGAGAGGTCTTCTGGTTGAAAAGTTTGAGATAAAGTGATTTGAAAAGCCAAGCCACGAATTTGTTGATATATAAATGATTAAGTGTTTGATTAAGAAAAGAGTTCTAATCAGATACAAACACTAAAAATTTTATTCCGGACGATCGGACCGTTGGAATCGCTTGAAATTTTAACGGCGAGACAGGACCGCTGACAAAAATTGAGCTTGATCTAACGGTCGGATTTCTAAAAATATTATTTTTACTAGAGAGTTTTATGTTTTGAGGACTCTTAGAGAGCTTTATGTTTTTAGGAGTCTTCTAAATAATAAAAATTCAATTAAAGCTCCATTTTAATTCCAATTCCGAAACCGTTTGAAATTCTCGCCTTTAAAAATAATAACCAACATATTTGAGCAATAAAAATAATTTTATCTCAAAATTTATTTTTCCTCTTAATTTCGAAAATACCCCAAAAATTACGCGGGTTGTTACACTTCCCCACTAACAATGGAATTTCGCCCTCGAAATTCGCCGAATGCCTAACACTAAAAAATCAGGCCAACAATCTCCAAATAAACTCTTCACCAAAAAATAATTTTCTCACTTCTAAACCTATATGTCTAACATGAAATGATCATCTAAAATTCTATCTCCAAAAAATACGCTCCACAAAAACGCAACAGACCCCAAACCCAAGACCCGAGGATTGTCGTATACCTAAGCTCTGATACCATTCTGTAACACCCCGTCCACCCGGGGAGAGGGAACGGAGCGCTACTATCAATAAAACTAAACTAATCCACAAATAACAAGGTATAGAGCATCTAAATCCCAAAATAAAAAAAGAAACCACTATTCTCATCTTCAAATTAATACAACAAATCTCTCGAAATAATTACAGCAATCTAAATATCTCGAAAATAAAATAAATCTCCAAATGCTCTATAGATCAAAATACATACAAGTCTTCTCATCTCTTGTATTAAAAATTCTTCCCAAATAATCCTGGCTAAAACCAACCCAATTGGTCCATAGCACTCAAATCCGTGCTCACCTGCCAACTAAGAAAAAGGTGGGGAAGTACACAATACGAAAGGAATATGCTCAACAAAGATGTTAGCTATGAACAAAGCGCAACAATACGACTACGAATATTCAAATCAAATAATTCAAATCTCAATAGCATTTTATCAATAAATTTCTCAACAACACATTAACCGGAGTCACTAGGCCTCACCATACCGCGCCATACTTTATCTAGTAGCCGAAAAAGTAGTCTTGGCGGGTGCCCAACATCAGTGCCATATTAAAATCTCATGACAACGTGCTCAAAACATCATGAATAATACCTCATGAATGAAAATAATTCCAACAATTATTTTTCCAGATTTCCAAGAATTTAACAATTCAAAATATGAGTTCAATTAACAAGAATTCAACGGAATAAACACTCGCACGATTTCAGGAGCATATTGTGTAAAACCCCATACCTCAAAATCATCAAATGAATCATCTCATAATTTAGCCTCAAAATCTAATCACACCATCATGCTCCTCACGCGAAAATAATCAAATCTCGTTCTAGCCCAAACTCGAGAAAACACCAAATAAGCTTTCTAATCTAAGGTTGAAATCTTGAATAGGTTTGGGGATATGGTTTGTAGATGAAAGGGAGTAATTTTGGAGAGGTCTTCTGGTTCAAAAGTTTGAGAAAAAGTGATTTGAAAAGCCAAGCCACGAATTTGTTGATATATAAATGATTAAGTTTTTCATTAAGAAAAGAGTTCTAATCAGATACAAACAGTAAAAATTTTATTCCGGACGATCGGACCGTTGGAATCGCTTGAAATTTTAACGGCGAGACAGGACTACTGACAAAAATTGAGCTTGATCGAACGGTCGGATTTCAAAACATATTATTTTTACTAGTGAGTTTTATGTTTTGAGGACTCTTAGAGAGTTTTATGTTTTGAGGAGTCTTCTAAATAATAAAAATTCAATTAAAGCTCCATATTAATTCCAATTCCGAAACCGTTTGAAATTCTCGCCTTTAAAAATATTAACCAACATATTTGAGCAATAAAAATAATTTTATCTCAAAATTTATTTTTCCTCTTAATTTCGAAAATACCCCAAAAATTACGTGGGTTGTTACACTTCCCCACTAACAATGGAATTTCGCCCTCGAAATTCGCCGAATGCCTAACTCTCAAAAATCAGGCCAACAATCTCCAAATAAACTCGTCACCAAAAAATAATTTCCTCACATCTAAATCTGCATGTCTAACACGAAACGATCATCTAAAGATTCTATCTCCAAAAAATACGCTCCGCAAAAACGCAACAGACCCAAAACCCAAGACCCGTGGGTTGTCGTATACCTAAGCTCTGATACCATTCTGTAACTCCCCGCCCGCCCAAGGAGAGGGGACGGAGCGCTACTATCGATAAAACTAAAGTAATCCAGAAATAACAAGGTATAGAGCATCTAAATCCCACAATAAAACAAGAAACAACTATTCTCATTTTCAAATTAATACAACAAATCTCTCGAAATAATTACAGCAATCTAACTATCTCGAAAATTAAATAAATCTCCAAATGCTCTATAGATCAAAATAAATACAAGTCTTCTCATCTCTTGTATTAAAAATTCTTCCCAAATAATCCTCGCTAAAATCATCCCAATTGGTCCATAGCACTCAAATCCATGCTCACCTGCCAACTAAGAAAAAGGTATGGACGTACATAATACGACAGGAATATGTTCAACAAAGATGTTAGCGATGAACAAAGCGCAACAATACGACTACGAATATTCAAATAATATAATGCAAATATCAATAGAATTTTATCAATAAATTTCTCAACAACACATTAACCGGAGTCACTAGGCCTCACCATACCGCGCCATACTTTATTAAGTAGCCGAAAAAGGAATCTTGGCGGGTGCCCAACATCAGTGCCATATTAAAATCTCATGACAACGTGCTCAAAACAACATGAATAATACCTCATGAATGAAAATAATTCCAACAATTATTTTTCCAGATTTCCAAGAATTTAACAATTCAAAATATGAGTTCAATTAACAAGAATTCAACGGAATAAACACTCGCGAGATTTCAGGAGCATATTGTGTAAAACCCCATACCTCAAAATCTTTAAATGAATCATCGCATAGTTCAGCCTCAAAATCTAATCACACCATCACGTTCCTCTCGCGAAAATAATCAAATCTAATTCTAGCCCAAACTCGAGAAAATAACAAATAAGCTTTCTAATCTAAGGTTGAAATCTTGAATAGGTTTGGGGCTATGGTTTGTAGATGAAAGGGAGTAATTTTGGAGAGGTCTTCTGGTTGAAAAGTTTGAGAAAAAGTGATTTGAAAATCCAAGCCACGAATTTGTTGATATATAAATGATTAAGTGTTTGATTAAGAAAAGAGTTCTAATCAGATTCAAACACTAAAATTTTTATTTCGGACCGTTGGAATCGCTTGAAATTTTAACGGCGAGACAGGACTGCTGACAAAAATTGAGCTTGACCGAACGGTCGGATTTCAAAAAATATTATTTTTACAAAAGAGTTTTATGTTTTGAGGACTCTTAGAGAGTTTTATGTTTTGAGGAGTCTTCTAAATAATAAAAATTCAATTAAAGCTCCATTTTAATTCCAATTCCGAAACCGTTTGAAATTCTCGCCTTTAAAAATAATAACCAACATATTTGAGCAATAAAAATAATTTTATCTCAAAATTTATTTTTCCTCTTAATTTCGAAAATACCCCAAAAATTACGCGGGTTGTTACACTTCCCCACTAACAGTGGAATTTCGCCCTCGAAATTCGCCGAATGCATAACTCTCAAAAATCAGGCCAACAATCTCCAAATAAACTCGTCACCAAAAAATAATTTCCTCACATCTAAATCTATATGTCTAACACGAAACGATCATCTAAAGATTCTATCTCCAAAAAATACGCTCCGCAAAAACGCAACAGACCCCAAACCCAAGACCCGAGGGTTGTCGTATACCTAAGCTCTTATACCATTCGGTAACACCCCGCCCGCCCGGAGAGAGGGAACGGAGCGCTACTATCGATAAAACTAAACTAATCCACAAATAACAAGGTATAGAGCATCTAAATCCCACAATAAAACAAGAAACCACTATTCTCATCTTCAAATTAATACAACAAATCTCTCGAAATAATTACAGCAATCTAAATATCTCGAAAATAAAATAAATCTCCAAATGCTCTATAGATCAAAATAAATACAAGTCTTCTCATCTCTTGTATTAAAAATTCTTCCCAAATAATCCTCGCTAAAATCATCCCAATTGGTCCATAGCACTCAAATCCGTGCTCACCTGCCAACTAAGAAAAAGGTGGGGAAGTACACAATACGACAGGAATATGCTCAACAAACATGTTAGCGATGAACAAAGCACAACAATACGACTACGAATATTCAAATCAAATAATGCAAATCTCAATTGCATTTTATCAATAAATTTCTCAACAACACATTAACCGGAGTCACTAGGCCTCACCATACCGCGCCATACTTTATCAAGTAGCCGAAAAAGGAGTCTTGGCGGGTGCCCAACATCAGTGCCATATTAAAATCTCTTGACAACGTGCTCAAAACAACATGAATAATACCTCATGAATGAAAATAATTCCAACAATTATTTTTTCAGATTTCCAAGAATTTAACAATTCAAAATATGAGTTCAATTAACAAGAATTCAACGGAATAAACACTCGCGAGATTTCAGAAGAATATTGGGTAAAACCCCATACCTCAAAATCATCAAATGAATCATCGCATAATTCAGCCTCAAAATATAATCACACCATCACGTTCCTCTCGCGAAAATAATCAAATCTCGTTCTAGCCCAAACTCGAGAAAACAACAAATAAGCTTTCTAATCTAAGGTTGAAATCTTGAATAGGTTTGGGGCTATGGTTTGTAGATGAAAGGGAGTAATTTTGGAGAGGTCTTCTGGTTGAAAAGTTTGAGAAAAAGTGATTTGAAAATCCAAGCCACGAATTTGTTGATATATAAATGATTAAGTGTTTGATTAAGAAAAGAGTTCTAATCAGATACAAACACTAAAAAATTTATTCCGGACGATCGGACCGTTGGAATCGCTTGAAATTTTAACGGCGAGACAGGACTGCTGACAAAAATTGAGCTTGACCGAACGGTCGGATTTCTAAAAATATTATTTTTACTAGAGAGTTTTATGTTTTGAGGACTCTTAGAGAGTTTTATGTTTTGAGGAGTCTTCTAAATAATAAAAATTCAATTAAAGCTCCATTTTAATTCCAATTCTGAAACCGTTTGAAATTCTCGCCTTTAAAAATAATAACCAACATATTTGAGAAATAAAAATAATTTTATCTCAAAATTTATTTTTCCTCTTAATTTCGAAAATACCCCAAAAATTACGCGGGTTGTTACACTTCCCCACTAACAATGGAATTTCGCCCTCGAAATTCGCCGAATGCCTAACTCTCAAAAATCAGGGCAACAATCTCCAAATAAACTCGTCACCAAAAAATAATTTCCTCACATCTAAATCTATATGTCTAACACGAAACGATCATCTAAAGATTCTATCTCCAAAAAATACGCTCCGCAAAAACGGAACAGACCCCAAACCCAAGACCCGAGGGTTGTCGTATACCTAAGCTCTGATACCATTCTGTAACACCCCGTCCACCCGGGGAGAGGGAACGGAGCGCTACTATCAATAAAACTAAACTAATCCACAAATAACAAGGTATAGAGCATCTAAATCCCAAAATAAAAAAAGAAACCACTATTCTCATCTTCAAATTAATACAACAAATCTCTCGAAATAATTACAGCAATCTAAATATCTCGAAAATAAAATAAATCTCCAAATGCTCTATAGATCAAAATGCATACAAGTCTTCTCATCTCTTGTATTAAAAATTCTTCCCAAATAATCCTGGCTAAAATAACCCAATTGGTCCATAGCACTCAAATCCGTGCTCACCTGCCAACTAAGAAAAAGGTGGGAAAGTACACAATACGAAAGGAATATGCTCAACAAAGATGTTAGCTATGAACAAAGCGCAACAATACGACTACGAATATTCAAATCAAATAATTCAAATCTCAATAGCATTTTATCAATAAATTTCTCAACAACACATTAACCGGAGTCACTAGGCCTCACCATACCGCGCCATACTTTATCTAGTAGCCGAAAAAGTAGTCTTGGCGGGTGCCCAACATCAGTGCCATATTAAAATCTCTTGACAACGTGCTCAAAACAACATGAATAATACCTCATGAATGAAAATAATTCCAACAATTATTTTTTCAGATTTCCAAGAATTTAACAATTCAAAATATGAGTTCAATTAACAAGAATTCAACGGAATAAACACTCGCGAGATTTCAGAAGAATATTGTGTAAAACCCCATACCTCAAAATCATCAAATGAATCATCGCATAATTCAGCCTCAAAATCTAATCACACCATCACGTTCCTCTCGCGAAAATAATCAAATCTCGTTCTAGCCCAAACTCGAGAAAACACCAAATAAGCTTTCGAATCTAAGGTTGAAATCTTGAATAGGTTTGGGGCTATGGTTTGTAGATGAAAGGGAGTAATTTTGGGGAGGTCTTCTGGTTGAAAAGTTTGAGAAAAAGTGATTTGAAAATCCAAGCCACGAATTTGTTGATATATAAATGATTAAGTGTTTGATTAAGAAAAGAGTTCTAATAATATACAAACACTAAAAATTTTATTCCGGACGATCGGACCGTTGGAATCGCTTGAAATTTTAACGGCGAGACAGGACTGCTGACAAAAATTGAGCTTGATCGAACGGTCGAATTTCGAAAAATATTATTTTTACTAGAGAGTTTTATGTTTTGAGGACTCTTAGAGAGTTTTATGTTATGAGGAGTCTTCTAAATAATAAAAATTCAATTAAAGCTCCATTTTAATTCCAATTCCGAAACCGTTTGAAATTCTCGCCTTTAAAAATAATAACCAACATATTTGAGCAATAAAAATAATTTTATCTCAAAATTTATTTTTCCTCTTAATTTCGAAAATACCCCAAAAATTACGCGGGTTGTTACACTTCCCCACTAACAATGGAATTTCGCCCTCGAAATTCATCGAATGACTAACTCTCAAAAATCAGGCCAACAATCTCCAAATAAACTCGTCACCAAAAAATAATTTCCTCACATCTAAATCTATATGTCTAACACGAAACGATCATCTAAAGATTCTATCTCCAAAAAATACGCTCCGCAAAAACGCAACAGACCCAAAACCAAAGACCCGAGGGTTGTCGTATACCTAAGCTCTGATACCATTCGGTAACACCCCGCCCGCCCGGAGAGAGGGAACGGAGCACTACTATCGATAAAACTAAACTAATCCACAAATAACAAGGTATAGAGCATCTAAATCCCACAATAAAATAAGAAACCACTATTCTCATCTTCAAATTAATACAACAAATCTCTCGAAATAATTACAACAATCAAAATATCTCGAAATTAAAATAAATCTCCAAATGCTCTATAGATCAAAATAAATACAAGTCTTCTCATCTCTTGTATTAAAAATTCTTCCCAAATAATCCTCGCTAAAATCATCCCAATTGGTCCATAGCACTCAAATCCGTGCTCACCTGCCAACTAAGAAAAAGGTGGGAAAGTACACAATACGACAGGAATATGCTCAACAAAGATGTTAGCGATGAACAAAGCGCAACAATACGACTACGAATATTCAAATCAAATAATGCAAATCTCAATAGCATTTTATCAATAAATTTCTCAACAACACATTAACAGGAGTCACTAGGCCTCACCATACCGCGCCATACTTTATCAAGTAGCCGAAAAAGGAGTCTTGGCGGGTGCCCAACATAAGTGCCATATTAAAATCTCATGACAACGTGCTCAAAACAACATGAATAATGCCAAATGAATGAAAATATTTCCAACAATTATTTTTCCAGATTTCCAAGAATTTAACAATTCAAAATAGGAGTTCAATTAACAAGAATTCAACGGAATAAACACTCGCGAGATTTCAGGAGCATATTGTGTAAAATCCCATACCTCAAAATCATCAAATGAATCATCGCATAATTCAGCCTCAAAATCTAATCACACCATCACGTTCCTCTCACGAAAATAATCAAATCTCATTCTAGCCCAAACTCGAGAAAACGCCAAATAAGCTTTCTAATCTAAGGTTGAAATCTTGAATAGGTTTGGGGCTATGGTTTGTAGATGAAAGGGAGTAATTTTGGAGAGGTCTTCTGGTTGAAAAGTTTGAGAAAAAGTGATTTGAAAAGCCAAGCCATGAATTTGTTGATTTATAAATGATTAAGTTTTTGATTAAGAAAAGAGTTCTAATCAGATACAAACACTAAAAATTTTATTCCGGACGATCGGACCGTTGGAATCGCTTGAAATTTTAATGGCGAGACAGGACTACTGACAAAAATTGAGCTTGATCGAACGGTCGGATTTCTAAAAATATTATTTTTACTAGAGAGTTTTATGTTTTGAGGACTCTTAGAGAGTTTTATGTTTTGAGGAGTCTTCTAAATAATAAAAATTCAATTAAAGCTCCATTTTAATTCCAATTCTGAAACCGTTTGAAATTCTCGCCTTTAAAAATAATAACCAACATATTTGAGCAATAAAAATAATTTTATCTCAAAATTTATTTTTCCTCTTAATTTCGAAAATACCCCAAAAATTACGCGGGTTGTTACACTTCCCCACTAACAATGGAATTTCTCCCTCGAAATTCGCCGAATGCCTAACTCTCAAAAATCAGGCCAACAATCTCCAAATAAAGTCATCACCAAAAAATAATTTCCTCACATCTAAATCTATATGTCTAACACGAAACGATCATCTAAAGATTCTATCTCCAAAAAATACGCTCCGCAAAAACGCAATAGACCCAAAACCCAAGACCCGAGGTTTGTCGTATACCTAAGCTCTGATACCATTCTGTAACACCCCGCCCGCCCGGGGAGAGGGAACGGAGCGCTACTATCGATAAAACTAAACTAATCCACAAATAACAAGGTATAGAGCATCTAAATCCCACAATAAAACAAGAAACCACTATTCTCATCTTCAAATTAATACAACAAATCTCTCGAAATAATTACAGCAATCTAACTATCTCTAAAATAAAATAAATCTCCAAATGCTCTATAAATCAAAATAAATACAAGTCTTCTCATCTCTTGTATTAAAAATTCTTCCCAAATAATCCTCGCTAAAATCATCCCAATTGGTCCATAGCACTCAAATCCGTGCTCACCTGCCAACTAAGAAAAAGGTGGGGAAGTACACAATACGACAGGAATATGCTCAACAAAGATGTTAGCGATGAACAAAGCGCAACAATACGACTACGAATATTCAAATCAAATAATGCAAATCTCAATAGCATTTTATCAATAAATTTCTCAACAACACATTAACCGGATGTGACAACCCGCAATCCGAGATAAGGGGTGGCCAGCCCGATACTCAAACGTAACAGGAATCATGGATGGATATCATTCTCAGCATCACAAATATAAACTGAGTATAAGGGAAAAACCACCCAATAAATCAGAAAACGGGTTGCCAAAAAGTGTAAAATTTTTAAAATGCGGTTATGAAAATTTAAACTAAACAACCCAATCTGACGAGCAAGTGGAATTCCAAAAGATAATATATAACATGACTAAAACGAATGTACACAAATGGACCGAATAAGCTGTTGGTCCACAGCTACATAAGACAACGTACCACATTATAAAATATCTTACATAGTACAACCATTAATCAAATACAATTGTTTGGGCCACACGCCCGAGGGACAAGATCCTATCATACCTAGAATAACAAGAATGAAAGCGTCTAATACAACATCCTGTAATAACCCGCAAAGTCTTACAGCTCGTCGAAGGTGCAAGTAACTTAGAAAGTCAAGTCGGGCGTCCTTGCGGTGGAGCACCTGAGCGGATACAAATATATATATGCAACAAGAAAGTAAACTGGTCAGGGTCGGGTTCTATATGATTTCTAGAAGAATAAAAAGCATGATAGATATGAACAGTTATACATGAATAATGAGGATGATCACATGACATGCTAGCTACAATTACAAGCAAAGATAGGAGGTAAAGCGTTTTAATTTAAAACCCTCTCTTATTAATACAGTTTCCATTTTCCTTCAGACTTTCCTTATTAGGAATAAAACCATATATTTGGTTAAATCAAGAAGTTATAATTTATGTTCATTAATTAAAACTTCCCATTTTATCTTTCCATTCCTTACTAGGAATATCATTTACATCAAGTGCTCTTCATGGCACATATATTATTCTCGTGCTCTTCCTGGCACATATTTGCTCTTTATGGAATTTAGCAACCATCAAGTCCAACTTGATGAAAATATGGTTATATTCATATACATATAACGATATCTAAGACCGCCAGTCCGGGTTTCCCCGCTGTGCGCGCCCCTAAATGACCATCATCTTCCAGGGCCTAACATAAGACAACCTGGGCACCTATCGGAACACGTCGGGAAGCGGCCATGAGCCTGCGTGGTAGCCAAGAACACACCCGGAATCTCCCTACCCCCGCAGAAAACATACAACCATAAACGCTCCCATGGTCTAGGACTATATCCACCCTGCATTCATTAGCCAGGGGGCTTCACCTCACGAGCGAACTTCCCTTATGATGTCATTTAGAGAGGTGTGTAACAGTAAATTAATATTCACATTAATCATCATTTTATTTCCAAAAATCCATTTCCATTAATCATCATTTTATTTCCAAAAATCCATTTCCATTAATCATGTGATTGGTTCTTTATTATTAAACCTACTATCATTAACAACGGGGTTCATTCTAAATTTAACCTATTATCTTTAAACACCTATGGTTCATTTTATGCGAACCTAATTCCCATCGAATATTATCATCATTTTCCTCAAATTACAAGCCCCGGTTAACTCTCCAAATGATCATTATGATCTTACAAATCTCCAAGGCCTATGTAACTTGACTTGAAAAGCCCTTCTAGTCTCCAAGTTAGGGTACCTAACTTCCAAACTTCTAAGAGTTTGAATAAAAGAAGTAATGCCTTAGCAGTACTTTAAACCTCCCCGAAACAAACCCCAGATGAAACCCTTTCTAGTCCAGGGTAACGACCAAACTCCATACTATTCTAGGACTCTAAGTTTACTTCTTTAAAGAAGTTTCCTAGGCCCTAATCCTAAAGAATAAGGAGGAAAATTAAAAGAAAAAAAAGACCCCCAAAAACTGCTGGAACCGAATCGATTCGCCCTAGGGGCCGAATCGATTCGCCCCAGCGAATCGATTCGCTCTGAAAGCGAATCGGTTCGGACAATAAAATTTGGTTTCTGAAATTACCAAATCGATTCGGTCTAAATTCGAATCGATTCGGACAACAAGACCTGGGATTCTGCATCTATGCGAATCGATTCGCCCAAGGGGCCGAATCGATTCGCCCCTGCGGAAAGGCCAAGAATGGCTATGGAGTTTTGAACTCCAAAATTGATCCAACACCAAAACCAACCCCAACCGAAATCATTGGCTGCAATTTCTACATTCTAAATCCATCTATCTACCAACCGTAAACATCATTTATCATCCAAATCCATTTCCAAGGGTTAATACCCAAAAATCCAACAAAAACCCTAACATTTCTAAATCATAAATATCAATGCAATTTATCCTACTTAAACCATAAATTTGCAAGTAGATTACTTGCCTCAAGGTAAGAATCTGATTTGATGAAGAAGGAGGCAACAATCCAAGCTCCAATCTCTCTCTTCTCCCAAGTTCTCTTCCTCTCTCTACTCTCTCTAGGGCTCAATTGTGTAAAATGGAAGAATGGGAATAGGGGTGGGGAAATCAAAACGGGGCTTAAGTCTAAAAGCCCAACTTAAATTCTAATACGCGATATACTAATACGCGACTACACTATTTAAGCCAAAACCAGTCAAAAGTCCCCGAAATGCCAAAATACAATATGGCACTTATTTTGACTATCAAACACCTACCGGGACTAACTACACTAACCAAATTGTCATTTGAGAATTTTATAACTCATTTTAGTTCCGGTTTCATAATAAACCAAAAATGTCATTTTAAATCCTTATGACATAATAAATTACCACATGAACATTTTATCTACTCACGAGGTAATTACACAACATTTTTGTAAATATTGGCCCGACATATCAAATAAATATTTACTCAGCATCTTATCAGATAACAACTAATTACTACACATAGTAATTAAGGATAAAATGGACTATCGAAAGAGAGGGTTATTACATACTCCCCCCTTAAGAGGGAATTTTGCCCCCAAAATTTGGATATACGTCGCAAGAAGAAGTGCGGATACTATTCCCGCAAGTCATCCTCGCGCCCCTATGTCGATTTCTCGACACTCTGCTGAATATAGAACTCATCCCCCAAGGTACTACCAGCGACACCAACGTAACTCTACGCTCTAAGATAGCAACCGTCTATTTCTAAATAAGAACCGTCAAGTTGCATCTACCTCGAAAGGAATGTGCCTAAAGGCACCATCGTATCCTTCGTACTCCCTTGCATGAGAGACAAGGAACAAATTATGAACTTGCCGCCAAATGTTTCAATAAAGCGAGCAAGTCCGCGACATTTCTAGGAAAGGTACAACATCATGCGGTGCAAGTTCTCCCCTTTTTCCTTGAAACGCATAACGTCCTCCTCGGGCGATACTCACCACAACCTTTGGTCTAATGACCTCGACTCCAGATGCCTTCTTCTCGCATCGACTGAGCTCTTTTGTCGGTCTCGGTTATACGAGAGACTCATCATCTCGCACTTCTAACCAACAAGCGGGAGACCTAAAAAGCCCACCATACAAGGTCTCTTCTAAAGCGCCGACCCAACCACAAATTCTATATAGGCGAATTGAACGAGTGGCAAGCCTCGTTCCCAACTACTCTCAAAGTTAGGCACGCGTACCAGGAGTATATGCCTCAGTATGGTCTATTCTATTGGTTTGGTCAACTGTGGAAAATAATAAGAGGTAATTAACCACAATTCGATTCTCACGGCTTCTTGGAAACTTGCCAAGAATGAGAAACGGAAGCCTTGATTCAGTACAACAACCTTCCCAGGCCCAGCCAATAGTACTAGCGACTCAACTTGGCACGAATCGTCTTTACCTTGATGCACCGAAATGTTAGAACTGCGTGATTTCTCCATATCCGCTTAACTTAAGTCCCTTCCGTTCGGGACAAAATTCTCCTTAAGGGAAATGCACCCCCAAGATGGATTTCAACTTAAATAGGGAATAACACTCCTTACAAGTTTAAACTTGTGAGGCGCATCCACAATAAATCGACACTCTAGTATCATCACTCCCCGTCATGGCAGAGACTTATTAATAGAATCTACCTTCGAGCTTAACCATGTGGCTCGGGGTACGAGTCAATTCACCCTTTCATTTCCTCCGTAACACTCCATTACGAGAGGCCTCATTTTCTTCGGCCTTAACCACCAACTTCTCGAAATCCTCCCACTTCATATAACATGAAACCAATCCCTCTTAGAGTTTACGCATGACTTATTCATGGTCAACTCCCAACAGCATCCCCAAACTTACGTCCCATACTAAAAGTCCCTACGCCTAAACAATCCTAAAGTCTATCTACCTATACCCTATCTAAGTCGTATACACCTAATGCTAAGTATATCCCTAGTGTCCAAGACCTTACTCAACTTCCGACATTGCTCAGTTTCGTGCGTGGGACGTCTCGCCGAAGCAAAATCCAAACAAGGAACCCTCCCGTTACACTACTACCTCGCGTTGTCAGTCATCGAGGGGTATAGGTCTAAGACACATGTTCGGGACCAAAAGATTCTACTGCTACACACTAACTATATAATTAAGAAAAGAATATTAACTAACCAAAAATGACCCTTCGTTAAACCCTAGGGTTATATACCCTATAACATATGCATCTCAACAAATAACCTTCTATATCAAGGCATAACCCGAAGTCTCAATTCGACTTCGTACCTCGGTCTCCCTCATATCGATCAGAGGAGAGAACTATGTGCAGTGCCCCTATGTCGCACTATAATAGCCATTAATCATCCTAGTACGTGACTTTCGGCTAAACTTTCCAATCCCACTTCCTACAATAAAGTAACAAAATAAAATATAATAAAAGGAAAGAATAGCATATCTTCACTCACAACATCGTTAAGTTTTCATGCGGCGGAGTGTCTCGCAAAGCGAAATCCAAACAAGGAACCCCTCCGTCACATGCCTACTTAACTAGTTGATCATGGAGATAGAGCGTAATACACACAAGGTAAAAGAAAGGAAAGGTAGTATATCCCCACTCCCAACGTTGTTAAGGTTCGCGCGTGGAGCGTCCTGCAGAAGCGGAATCCAAACAAGGAACCCCTCCTATACGCTACCACTCAACTTGTTGGTCATGGAGATAAGGCATAGCAATCACATACCAATATCACATCATACTCGACCATGTTAAGGACGAGTAAATCGACCTCAAGCACAATTTAATAAGAGAACTTCCTATATTCATACAAACAAAAGAAAAAAAGCGAACCATTTCGCGTAGAACTCGATACTAATGAAAATACTCTCAGCAGATATTATGAAATCTGAAATCTGAGAAAAGCTCGTAAGACAAATGAGCGCGTAACACCCACATCGAATAACATATAACTCACGCATCTCAGAGAAAAATTTACCCTCAATAACGGGTGGTGCCGGCAGGGATGGAGGAAACATAGCCTCCCGATCATGACAACCACGCCCATACTGTAGTTGCCCCTGCTGCGGAGGAACAACCATAATAGGTACCGGAGGTGGAAACAGAACATATGGCTGCTGCGGAGCCCGAGGAAACTGACCCCCAATCATCTGAGGACACTCCTTCTTGTAATGACCTGCCTCCCCACATTGGAAGCACCGTCCCTTCATCTCCTCCTGACGTCTACTTTTGTTATTTCGAAACTGAGAAGAGCCTCGGCCCAGATGACCTCTATCTCCAGGGCCACCCCGATCTGCCCGATGCAAAGCACCTTGTTCGTGTCTATTATTGCCCCTCGCAATAATCTCTCCAAGCTTCCCCACTTTCCTCATCTCAGTAGCTTTCTTGCTACCCTGCATATATAATCGATGCTCCTGGAAATGGAGTAAGGCTGCATTCATAACCTCGCCAAAAGTTTGGAAAGCTGGGTTACCCAATAAGTGTCTTCGGATTCCCCAGTTTATACCTCCCATAAACTTCGAGATCTTCCTCTCTTCCGGAGTCACCTCATCTGGTACAAAGCTTGCCAACCGGGTGAACTCCTCTTCATACTCCGCTACAGACCTCTCCCCTTGCTCTACATCTAGCAACTTCCTCTTCATCTCCCTCTGAACAGCGGGAGGAAAATACTTAAGATCAAACAAAGTCCAGAACTCAGTGATTGACATGGTGTCTCTTTGTTCTGGGGTTGTCACCGTCTCCCACCAGTGTAACGCAGATCCGACAAGCTTAAAGGTGGTAAGGACTTTCTTCTTATCCTCCCTGCATTCTATCATTCGAAGGTGGCGTTGCATGTCTTTCTTCCATTGATTGGCTTTAATAACATCCGCACCTCCCTCGAATTCCGGGGGATTGCCCTTTAGAAAGGACTCCCTAACCCTTTCCCACGGAGTAAGCCCCGTAGGAGCTTGAACACCTGGAGCCCATGGCAATTGTTGGATCACTACGGACATGGCGGCATTAACCGCTCCAGCCACTATGCTTGTTACATCCGCAACATTAACCGTCCCTTGTAGTGGCGGTGGAGGACCTACTTCCTCCTCTACGACCTTAACACGTCTCGCCGGGCGACCTCTCTTAGACGGCATCTGAGATGGAAGAACAATAGTATTAGAATGCTAATTAAAACAATATATCTTGCAGAAGATCGTAAACATAAGCATCAAAGAAATCCTAACATCAGGCTCTACATCAAAGAACGCTACGGTAGAACGAGACAAGTCCACACAGATCCTAGTACTCTAGAACCTGATGCTCTGATACCATCTGTGACCACCCGCAATCCGAGATAAGTGGTGGTCAGGCAGATACTCAAACGTAACAGGAATCATGGATGGATATCATTCTCAGCATCACAAATATAAACTGAGTATAAGGGAAAAACCACCCAATAAATCAGAAAACGGGTTGCCAAAAAGTGTAAAATTTTTAAAATGCGGTTATGAAAATTTAAACTAAACAACCCAATCTGACGAGCAAGTGGAATTCCAAAAGATAATATATAACATGACTAAAACGAATGTACACAAATGGACCGAATAAGCTGTCGGTCCACAGCTACATAAGACAACGTACCACATTATAAAATATCTTACATAGTACAACCATTAATCAAATACAATTGTTTGGGCCACACGCCCAAGGGACAAGATCCTATCATACCTAGAATAACAAGAATGAAAGCGTCTAATACAACATCCTGTAATAATCCGCAAAGTCTTACAGCTCGTCGAAGGTGCAAGGAACTTAGAAAGTCAAGTCGGGCGTCCTTGCGGTGGAGCACCTGAGCGGATACAAATATATATATGCAACAAGAAAGTAAACCGGTCAGGGTCGGGTTCTATATGATTTTTAGAAGAATAAAAAGCATGATAGATATGAACAGTTATACATGAATAATGAGGATGATCACATGACATGCTAGCTACAATTACAAGCAAAGATAGGAGGTAAAGCGTTTTAATTTAAAACCCTCTCTTATTAATACAGTTTCCATTTTCCTTCAGACTTTCCTTATTAGGAATAAAACCATATATTTGGTTAAATCAAGAAGTTATAATTTATGTTCATTAATTAAAACTTCCCATTTTATCTTTCCATTCCTTACTAGGAATATCATTTACATCAAGTGCTCTTCATGGCACATATATTATTCTCGTGCTCTTCCTGGAACATATTTGCTCTTTATGGCATTTAACAACCATCAAGTCCAACTTGATGAAAATATGCTTATATTCATATACATATAACGATATCTAAGACCGCCAGTCCGGGTTTCCCCGCTGTGCGCGCCCCTAAATGACCATCATCTTCCAGGGCCTAACAAAAGACAACCTGGGCACCTATCGGAACACGTCGGGAAGCGGCCATGAGCCTGCGTGGTAGCCAAGACCACACCCAGAATCTCCCTACCCCCGCAGAAAGCATACAACCATAAACGCTCCCATGGCCTAGGACTATATCCACCCTGCATTCATTAGCCAGGGGGCTTCACCTCACGAGCGAACTTCCCTTATGATGTCATTTAGAGAGGTGTGTAACAGTAAATTAATATTTACATTAATCATCATTTTATTTCCAAAAATCCATTTCCATTAATCATGTGATTGGTTCTTTATTATTAAACCTACTATCATTAACAACGGGGTTCATTCTAAATTGAACCTATTATCTTTAAACACCTATGGTTCATTTTATGCGAACCTAATTCCCATCGAATATTATCATCATTTTCCTCAAATTACAATCCCCGGTTAACTCTCCAAATGATCATTATGATCTTACAAATCTCCAAGGCCTATGTAACTTGACTTGACAAGCCCTTCTAGTCTCCAAGTTAGGGTACCTAACTTCCAAACTTCTAAGAGTTTGAATAAAAGAAGTAATGCCTTAGCGTTACTTTAAACCTCCCCGAAACAAACCCCAGATGAACCCCTTTCTAGTCCAGGGTAATGACCAAACTCCATACTATTCTAGGACTCTAAGTTTACTTCTTTAAAGAAGTTTCCTAGGCCCTAATCCTAAAGAATAAGGAGGAAAATTAAAAGAAAAAAAAGACCCCCAAAAACTGCTGGAACCGAATCGATTCGCCCTAGGGGCCGAATCGATTCGCCCCAGCGAATCGATTCGCTCTGAAAGCGAATCGATTAGGACAATAAAATTTGGTTTCTGAAATTGCCGAATCGATTCGGTCTAAATACGAATCGATTCGGACAACAAGACCTGGGATTCTGCATCTATGCGAATCGATTCGCCCAAGGGGCCGAATCGATTCGCCCCTGCGGAAAGGCCAAGAATGGCTATGGAGTTTTGAACTCCAAAATTGATCCAACACCAAAACCAACCCCAACCGAAATCATTGGCTTCAATTTCTACATTCTAAATCCATCTATCTACCAACCTTAAACATCATTTATCATCCAAATCCATTTCCAAGGGTTAATACCCAAAAATCCAACAAAAACCCTAACATTTCTAAATCATAAATATCAAGGCAATTTATCCTACTTAAACCATAAATTTGCAAGTAGATTACTTGCCTCAAGGTAAGAATCTGATTTGATGAAGAAGGAGGCAACAATCCAAGCTCCAATCTCTCTCTTCTCCCAAGTTCTCTTCCTCTCTCTACTCTCTCTAGGGCTCAATTGTGTAAAATGGAAGAATGGGAATAGGGGTGGGGAAATCAAAACGGGGCTTAAGTCTAAAAGCCCAACTTAAATGCTAATACGCGATATACTAATACGCGACTACACTATTTAAGCCAAAACCAGTCAAAAGTCCCCGAAATGCCAAAATACAATATGGCACTTATTTTGACTGTCAAACACCTACCGGGACTAACTACACTAACCAAATTGTCATTTGAGAATTTTATAACTCATTTTAGTTCCGGTTTCATAATAAACCAAAAATGTCATTTTAAATCCTTATGACATAATAAATTACCACATGAACATTTTATCTACTCACGAGGTAATTACACAACATTTTTGTAAATATTGGCCCGACATATCAAATAAATATTTACTCAGCAGCTTATCAGATAACAACTAATTACTACACATAGTAATTAAGGATAAAATGGACTATCGGAAGAGAGGGTTATTACATACTCCCCCCCTTAAGAGGGAATTTTGCCCCCAAAATTTGGATATACGTCGCAAGAAGAAGTGCGGATACTATTCCCGCAAGTCATCCTCACGCCCCTATGTCGATTTCTCGACACTCTGCTGAATATAAAACTCATCCCCCAAGGTACTACCAGCGACACCAACGTAACTCTACGCTCTAAGATAGCAACCGTCTACTTCTAAATAAGAACTGTCAAGTTGCATCTACCTCGAAAGGAATGTGCCTAAAGGCACCATCGTATCCTTCGTACTCCCTTGCATGAGTGACAAGGAACAAATTATGAACTTGCCGCCAAATGTTTCAATAAAGCGAGCAAATAGTCCGCGACATTTCTAGGAAAGGTACAACATCATGCGGTGCAAGTTCTCCCCTTTTTCCTTGAAACGCATAACGTCCTCCTCGGGCGATACTCACCACAACCTTTGGTCTAATGACCTCGACTCCAGATGCCTTCTTCTCGCATCGACTGAGCTCTTTTGTCGGTCTCGGTTATACGAGAGACTCATCATCTCGCACTTCTAACCAACAAGCGGGAGACCAAAAAAGCCCACCATACAAGGTCTCTTCTAAAGCGCCGACCCAACCACAAATTCTATATAGGCGAATTGAACGAGTGGCAAGCCTCGTTCCCAACTACTCTCAAAGTTAGGCACGCGTACCAGGAGTATATGCCTCAGTATGGTCTATTCTATTGGTTTGGTCAACTGTGGAAAATAATAAGAGGTAATTAACCACAATTCGATTCTCACGGCTTCTTGGAAACTTGCCAAGAATGAGAAACGGAAGCCTTGATTCAGTACAACAACCTTCCCAGGCCCAGCCAATAGTACTAGCGACTCAACTTGGCACGAATCGTCTTTACCTTGATGCACCGAAATGTTAGAACTGCGTGATCTCTCCATATTCGCTTAACTTAAGTCCCTTCCGTTCGGGACAAAATTCTCCTTAAGGGAAATGCACCCCCAAGATGGATTTCAACTTAAATAGGGAATAACACTCCTTATAAGTTTAAACTTGTGAGGCGCATCCACAATAAATCGACACTCTAGTATCATCACTCCCCGTCATGGCAGAGACTTATTAATAGAATCTACCTTCGAGCTTAACCATGTGGCTCGGGGTACGAGTCAATTCACCCTTTCATTTCCTCCGTAACACTCCATTACGAGAGGCCTCATTTTCTTCGGCCTTAACCACCAACTTCTCGAAATCCTCCCACTTCATATAACATGAAACCAATCCCTCTTAGAGTTTACGCATGACTTGTTCATGGTCAACTCCCAACAGCATCCCCAAACTTACGTCCCATACTAAAAGGCCCTACGCCTAAACAATCCTAAAGTCTATCTACCTATACCCTATCTAAGTCGTATACACCTAATGCTAAGTGTATCCCTAGTGTCCAAGACCTTACTCAACTTCCGACATTGCTCAGTTTCGTGCGTGGGACGTCTCGCCGAAGCGAAATCCAAACAAGGAACCCTCCCGTTACACTACTACCTCGCGTTGTCAGTCATCGAGGGGTATAGGTCTAAGACACATGTTCGGGACCAAAAGATTCTACCGTTACACACTAACTATATAATTAAGAAAAGAATATTAACTAACCAAAGCTAACCCTTCGTGAAACCCTAGGGTTATATACCCTATAACATATGCATCTCAACAAATAACCTTCTATATCATGGCATAACCCGAAGTCTCAATTCGACTTCGTACCTCGGTCTCCCTCATATCGATCAGATGAGAGAACTATGTGCAGTGCCCCTATGTCGCACTATAATAGCCATTAATCATCCTAGTACGTGACTTTCGGCTAAACTTTCCAATCCCACTTCCTACAATAAAGTAACAAAATAAAATATAATAAAAGGAAAGAATAGCATATCTTCACTCACAACATCGTTAAGTTTTCATTTGGCGGAGTGTCTCGCAAAGCGAAATCCAAACAAGGAACCCCTCCGTCACATGCCTACTTAACTAGTTGATCATGGAGATAGAGCGTAATACACACAAGGTAAAAGGAAGGAAAGGTAGTATATCCCCACTCCCAACGTTGTTAAGGTTCGCGCGTGGAGCGTCCCGCAGAAGCGGAATCCAAACAAGTAACCCCTCCTATACGCTACCACTCAACTTGTTGGTCATGGAGATAAGGCATAGCAATCACATACCAATATCACATCATACTCGACCATGTTAAGGACGAGTAAATCGACCTCAAGCACAATTTAATAAGAGAACTTCCTATATGCATACAAACAAAAGAAAAAAAGCGAACCATTTCGCATAGAACTCGATACTAATGAAAATACTCTCAGCAGATATTATGAAATCTAAAATCTGAGAAAAGCTCGTAAGACAAATGAGCGCGTAACACCCACATCGAATACATATAACTCACGCATCTCAGAGAAAAATTTACCCTCAATAACGGGTGGTGCCGGCAGGGATGGAGGAAACATAGCCTCCCGATCATGACAACCACGCCCATACTGTAGTTGCCCCTGCTGCGGAGGAACAACCATAATAGGTACCGGAGGTGGAAACAGAACATATGGCTGCTGCGGAGCCCGAGGAAACTGACCCCCAATCATCTGAGGACACTCCTTCTTGTAATGACCTGCCTCCCCACATTGGAAGCACCGTCCCTTCATCTCCTCCTGACGTCTACTTTTGTTATTTCGAAACTGAGAAGAGCCTCGGCCCGGATGACCTCTATCTCCAGGGCCACCCCGATCTGCCCGATGCAAAGCACCTTGTTCGTGTCTATTATTGCCCCTCGCAATAAACTCTCCAAGCTTCCCCACTTTCCTCATCTCAGTAGCTTTCTTGCTACCCTGCATATATAATCGATGCTCCTGGAAATGGAGTAAGGCTGCATTCATAACCTCGCCAAAAGTTTGGAAAGCTGGGTTACCCAATAAGTGTCTTCGGATTCCCCAGTTTAGACCTCCCATAAACTTCGAGATCTTCCTCTCTTCCGGAGTCACCTCATCTGGTACAAAGCTTGCCAACCGGGTGAACTCCTCTTCATACTCCGCTACAGACCTCTCCCCTTGCTCTACATCTAGCAACTTCCTCTTCATCTCCCTCTGAACAGCGGGAGGAAAATACTTAAGATCAAACAAAGTCCAGAACTCAGTGATTGACATGGTGTCTCTTTGTTCTGGGGTGGTCACCGTCTCCCACCAGTGTAACGCAGATCCGACAAGCTTAAAGGTGGTAAGGACTTTCTTCTTATCCTCCCTGCATTCTATCATTCGAAGGTGGCGTTGCATGTCTTTCTTCCATTGATTGGCTTTAATAACATCCGCACCTCCCTCGAATTCCGGGGGATTGCCCTTTAGAAAGGACTCCCTAACCCTTTCCCACGGAGTAAGCCCCGTAGGAGCTTGAACACCTGGAGCCCATGGCAATTGTTGGATCACTACGGACATGGCGGCATTAACCGCTCCAGCCACTATGCTTGTTACATCCGCAACATTAACCGTCCCTTGTAGTGGCGGTGGAGGACCTACTTCCTCCTCTACGACCTTAACACATCTCGCCGGGCGACCTCTCTTAGACGGCATCTGAGATGGAAGAACAATAGTATTAGAATGCTAATTAAAACAATATATCTTGCAGAAGATCGTAAACATAAGCATCAAAGAAATCCTAACATCAGGCTCTACATCAAAGAACGCTACGGTAGAACGAGACAAGTCCACACAGATCCTAGTACTCTAGAACCTGATGCTCTGATACCATCTGTGACAACCCGCAATCCGAGATAAGGGGTGGCCAGCCCGATACTCAAACGTAACAGGAATCATGGATGGATATCATTCTCAGCATCACAAATATAAACTGAGTATAAGGGAAAAACCACCCAATAAATCAGAAAACGGGTTGCCAAAAAGTGTAAAATTTTTAAAATGCGGTTATGAAAATTTAAACTAAACAACCCAATCTGACGAGCAAGTGGAATTCCAAAAGATAATATATAACATGACTAAAACGAATGTACACAAATGGACCGAATAAGCTGTCGGTCCACAGCTACATAAGACAACGTACCACATTATAAAATATCTTACATAGTACAACCATTAATCAAATACAATTGTTTGGGCCACACGCCCGAGGGACAAGATCCTATCATACCTAGAATAACAAGAATGAAAGCGTCTAATACAACATCCTGTAATAATCCGCAAAGTCTTACAGCTCGTCAAAGGTGCAAGGAACTTAGAAAGTCAAGTCGGGCGTCCTTGCGGTGGAGCACCTGAGCGGATACAAATATATATATGCAACAAGAAAGTAAACCGGTCAGGGTCGGGTTCTATATGATTTCTAGAAGAATAAAAAGCATGATAGATATGAACAGTTATACATGAATAATGAGGATGATCACATGACATGCTAGCTACAATTACAAGCAAAGATAGGAGGTAAAGCGTTTTAATTTAAAACCCTCTCTTATTAATACAGTTTCCATTTTCCTTCAGACTTTCCTTATTAGGAATAAAACCATATATTTGGTTAAATCAAGAAGTTATAATTTCTGTTCATAAATTAAAACTTCCCATTTTATCTTTCCATTCCTTACTAGGAATATCATTTACATCAAGTGCTCTTCATGGCACATATATTATTCTCGTGCTCTTCCTGGCACATATTTGCTCTTTATGGCATTTAACAACCATCAAGTCCAACTTGATGAAAATATGGTTATATTCATATACATATAACGATATCTAAGACCGCCAGTCCGGGTTTCCCCGCTGTGCGCGCCCCTAAATGACCATCATCTTCCAGGGCCTAACATAAGACAACCTGGGCACCTATCGGAACACGTCGGGAAGCGGCCATGAGCCTGCGTGGTAGCCAAGACCACAACCGGAATCTCCCTAGCCCCGCAGAAAACATACAACCATAAACGCTCCCATGGCCTAGGACTATATCCACCCTGCATTCATTAGCCAGGGGGCTTCACCTCACGAGCGAACTTCCCTTATGATGTCATTTAGAGAGGTGTGTAACAGTAAATTAATATTTACATTAATCATCATTTTATTTCCAAAAATCCATTTCCATTAATCATGTGATTGGTTCTTTATTATTAAACCTACTATCATTAACAACGGGGTTCATTCTAAATTGAACCTATTATCTTTAAACACCTATGGTTCATTTTATGCGAACCTAATTCCCATCGAATATTATCATCATTTTCCTCAAATTACAATCCCCGGTTAACTCTCCAAATGATCATTATGATCTTACAAATCTCCAAGGTCTATGTAACTTGACTTGACAAGCCCTTCTAGTCTCCAAGTTAGGGTACCTAACTTCCAAACTTCTAAGAGTTTGAATAAAAGAAGTAATGCCTTAGCGTTACTTTAAACCTCCCCGAAACAAACCCCAGATGAACCCCTTTCTAGTCCAGGGTAACGACCAAACTCCATACTATTCTAGGACTCTAAGTTTACTTCTTTAAAGAAGTTTCCTAGGCCCTAATCCTAAAGAATAAGGAGGAAAATTAAAAGAAAAAAAAGACCCCCAAAAACTGCTGGAACCGAATCGATTCGCCCTAGGGGCCGAATCGATTCGCCCCAGCGAATCGATTCGCTCTGAAAGCGAATCGGTTCGGACAATAAAATTTGGTTTCTGCAATTGCCGAATCGATTTGGTCTAAATCCGAATCGATTCGGACAACAAGACCTGGGATTCTGCATCTATGCGAATCGATTCGCCCAAGGGGCCGAATCGATTCGCCCTTGCGGAAAGGCCAAGAATGGCTATGGAGTTTTGAACTCCAAAATTGATCCAACACCAAAACCAACCCCAACCGAAATCATTGGCTGCAATTTCTACATTCTAAATCCATCTATCTACCAACCTTAAACATCATTTATCATCCAAATCCATTTCCAAGGGTTAATACCCAAAAATCCAACAAAAACCCTAACATTTCTAAATCATAAATATCAATGCAATTTATCCTACTTAAACCATAAATTTGCAAGTAGATTACTTGCCTCAAGGTAAGAATCTGATTTGATGAAGAAGGAGGCAACAATCCAAGCTCCAATCTCTCTCTTCTCCCAAGTTCTCTTCCTCTCTCTGCTCTCTCTAGGGCTCAATTGTGTAAAATGGAAGAATGGGAATAGGGGTGGGGAAATCAAAACGGGGCTTAAGTCTAAAAGCCCAACTTAAATGCTAATACGCGATATACTAATACGCGACTACACTATTTAAGCCAAAACCAGTCAAAAGTCCCCGAAATGCCAAAATACAATATGGCACTTATTTTGACTGTCAAACATCTACCGGGACTAACTACACTAACCAAATTGTCATTTGAGAATTTTATAACTCATTTTAGTTCCGGTTTCATAATAAACCAAAAATGTCATTTTAAATCCTTATGACATAATAAATTACCACATGAACATTTTATCTACTCACGAGGTAATTACACAACATTTTTGTAAATATTGGCCCGACATATCAAATAAATATTTACTCAGCAGCTTATCAGATAACATCTAATTACTACACATAGTAATTAAGGATAAAATGGACTATTGGAAGAGAGGGTTATTACACCGGAGTCACTAGGCCTCACCATACCGCGCCATACTTTATGAAGTAGCCGAAAAAGGAGTCTTGGCGGGTGCCCAACATCAGTGCCATATTAAAATCTCATGACAACGTTCTCAAAACAACATGAATTATACCTCATGAATGAAAATAATTCCAAAAATTATTTTTCCAGATTTCCAAGAATTTAACAATTCAAAATATGTGTTCAATTAACAAGAATTCAACGGAATAAACACTCGCGAGATTTCAGGAGCATATTGTGTAAAACCCCATACCTCAAAATCATCAAATGAATCATCGCATAATTCAGCCTCAAAATCTAATCACACCATCACGTTCCTCTCGCGAAAATAATCAAATCTCGTTCTAGCCCAAACTCGAGAAAACACCAAATAAGCTTTCTAATCTAAGGTTGAAATCTTGAATAGGTTTGGGGCTATGGTTTGAAGATGAAAGGGAGTAATTTTGGAGAGGTCTTCGGGTTGAAAAGTTTGAGAACAAGTGATTTGAAAAGCCAAGCCACGAATTTGTTGATATATAAATGATTAAGTGTTTGATTAAGAAAAGAGTTCTAATGAGATACAAACACTAAAATTTTTATTCCGGACGATCGGACCGTTGGAATCGCTTGAAATTTTAACGGCGTGACAGGACTGCTGACAAAAATTGAGCTTGATCGAACGGTCGGATTTCTAAAAATATTATTTTTACTAAAGAGTTTTATGTTTTGAGGACTCTTAGAGAGTTTTACGTTATGAGGAGTCTTCTAAATAATAAAAATTCAATTAAAGGTCCATTTTAATTCCAATTCCGAAACCGTTTGAAATTCTCGCCTTTAAAAATAATAACCAACATATTTGAGCAATAAAAATAATTTTATCACAAAATTTATTTTTCCTCTTAATTTTGAAAATACCCCAAAAATTACGCGGGTTATTACACTTCCCCACTAACAATGGAATTTCGCCCTCGAAATTCGCCGAATGCCTAACTCTAAAAAATTAGGCCAACAATCTCCAAATAAACTCGTCACCAAAAAATAATTTCCTCACATCTAAATCTATATGTCTAACACGAAAAGATCATCTAAAGATTCTATCTCCAAAAAATACGCTCCACAAAAACGCAACAAACCCAAAACCCAATACCCGAGGGTTGTCGTATACCTAAGCTCTGATACCATTCTGTAACACCCCGCCCGGGCGGGGAGAGGGAACGGAGCGCTACTATCGATAAAACTAAACTAATCCACAAATAACAATGTATAGAGCATCTAAATCCCACAATAAAACAAGAAACCACTATTATCATCTTCAAATTAATACAACAAATCTCTCGAAATAATTACAGCAATCTAAATATCTCGAAAATAAAATAAATCTCCAAATGCCCTATATATCAAAATAAATACAAGTCTTCTCATCTCTTGTATTAAAAATTCTTCCCAAATAATCCTCGCTAAAATCATCCCAATTGGTCCATAGCACTCAAATCCGTGCTCACCTGCCAACTAAGAAAAAGGTGGGGAAGTACACAATACGACAGGAATATGCTCAACAAAGATGTTAGCTATGAAAAAAGCGCAACAATACGACTACGAATATTCAAATCAAATAATGCAAATCTCAATAGCATTTTATCAATAAATTTCTGAACAACACATTAACCGGAGTCACTAGGCCTCACCATACCGCGCCATACTTTATCTAGTAGCCGAAAAAGGAGTCTTGGCGGGTGCCCAACATCAGTGCCATATTAAAATCTCTTGACAACGTGCTCAAAACAACATGAATAATACCTCATGAATGAAAATAATTCCAACAATAATTTTTTCAGATTTCCAAGAATTTAACAATTCAAAATATGTGTTCAATTAACAAGAATTCAACGGAATAAACACTCGCGAGATTTCAGAAGAATATTGTGTAAAACCCCATACCTCAAAATCATCAAATGCATCATCGCATAATTCAGCCTCAAAATCTAATCACACCATCACGTTCCTCTCGCGAAAATAATCAAATCTCGTTTTAGCCCAAACTCGAGAAAACACCAAATAAGCTTTCGAATCTAAGGTTGAAATCTTGAATAGGTTTGGGGCAATGGTTTGTAGATGAAACTGAGTAATTTTGGAGAGGTCTTCTGGTTGAAAAGTTTGAGAAAAAGTTATTTGAAAATCCAGGCCACGAATTTGTTGATATATAAATGATTAAGTGTTTGATTAAGAAAAGAGTTCTAATCAGATATAAACACTTAAAATTTTATTTCGGACGATCGAATCGTTGGAATCGCTTGAAATTTTCGTATGTTGTAGCGAACAGCAAGACAGGAATGCTGACAAAAATTCAGCTTGATCGAACGGTCGGATTTCTAAAAATATTATTTTTATTAGAGAGTTTTATGTTTTGAGGACTCTTAGAGCGTTTTATGTTTTGAGGAGTCTTCTAAATAATAAAAATTCAATTAAAGCTCCATTTTAATTCCAATTCCGAAACCGTTTGAAATTCTCGCCTTTAAAAATAATAACCAACATATTTGAGCAATAAAAATAATTTTATCTCAAAATTTTTTTTTCCTCTTAATTTCGAAAATACCCCAAAAATTACGCGGATTGTTACACTTCCCCACTAACAATGGAATTTCGCCCTCGAAATTCGTCGAATGCCTAACTCTCAAAAATCAGGCCAACAATCTACAAATAAACTTGTCACCAAAAAATAATTTCCTCACATCTAAATCTATATGTCTAACACGAAACGATCGTCTAAAGATTCTATCTCCAAAAAATACGCTCTGCAAAAACGCAACAGACTCAAAACCCAAGACCCGAGGGTTATCGTATACCTAAGCTCTGATACCATTCGGTAACACCCCGCCTACCTGAGGAGAAGGAACGGAGCACTACTATCGATAAAACTAAACTAATCCACAAATAACAAGGTATAGAGCATCTAAATCCCACAATAAAACAAGAAACCACTATTCTCATCTTCAAAATAATACAACAAATCTCTCGAAATAATTACAGCAATCTAACTATCTCGAAAATAAAATAAATCTCCAAATGCTCTATAGATCAAAATAAATACAAGTCTTCTCATCTCTTGTATTAAAAATTCTTGCCAAATAATCCTCGCTAAAATCATCCCAATTGGTCCATAGCACTCAAATCCGTGCTCACCTGCCAACTAAGAAAAAGGTGGGAAAGTACACAATACGACAGGAATATGCTCAACAAAGATGTTAGCGATGAACAAAGCGCGACAATACGACTACGAATATTCAATTCAAATAATGCAAATCTCAATAGCATTTTATCAATAAATTTCTCAACAACACATTAACCGGAGTCACTAGGCCTCACCATACCGCGCCATACTTTATCAAGTAGCCGAAAAAGGAGTCTTGGCGGGTGCCCAACATCAGTGCCATATTAAAATCTCATGACAACGTGCTCAAAACAACATGAATAATACCTCATGAATGAAAATAATTCCAACAATTATTTTTCCAGATTTCAAAGAATTTAACAATTCAAAATATGTGTTCAATTAACAAGAATTCAACGGAATAAACACTCGCGAGATTTCAGGAGCATATTGTGTAAAACCCCATACCTCAAAATCATCAAATGAATCATCGCATAATTCAGCCTCAAAATCTAATCACACCATCACGTTCCTCTCGCGAAAATAATCAAATCCCATTCTAGCCCAAACTCGAGAAAACAACAAATAAGCTTTCTAATCTAAGGTTGAAATCTTGAATAGGTTTGGGGCTATGGTTTGTAGATGAAGGGGAGTAGTTTTGGAGAGGTCTTCTGGTTGAAAAGTTTGAGAAAAAGTGATTTGAAACTCCAAGCCACGAATTTGTTGATATATAAATGATTAAGTGTTTGATTAAGAAAAGAGTTCTAATCAGATACAAACACTAAAAATTTTATTCCAGACGATCGGACCGTTGGAATCGCTTGAAATTTTAACGGCGAGACAGGACTGCTGACAAAAATTGAGCTTGATCGAACGGTCGGATTTCTAAAAATATTATTTTTACTAGAGAGTTTTATGTTTTGAGGACTCTTAGAGAGTTTTATGTTTTGAGGAGTCTTCTAAATAATAAAAATTCAATTAAAGCTCCATTTTAATTCCAATTCCGAAATCGTTTGAAATTCTCTCCTTTAAAAATAATAACCAACATATTTGAGCAATAAAAATAATTTTATCTCAAAATTTATTTTTCCTCTTAATTTTGAAAATACCCCAAAAATTACGCAGGTTGTTACACTTCCCCACTAACAATGGAATTTCTCCCTCGAAATTCGCCGAATGCCTAACTCTCAAAAATCAGGCCAACAATCTCCAAATAAACTCGTCACCAAAATATAATTTCCTCACATCTAAATCAATATGTCTAACACCAAACGATCATCTAAAGATTCTATCTCCAAAAAATACGCTCCGCAAAAACGCAGCAGACCCCAAACCCAAGACCCGAGGATTGTCGTATACCTAAGCTCTGATACCATTCTGTAACACCCCGCCCGCCCGGAGAGAGGGAACGGAGCGCTGCTATCGATAAAACTAAACTAATCCACAAATAACAAGGTATAGAGCATCTAAATCCCACAATAAAATAAGAAACCACTATTCTCATCTTCAAAATAATACAACAAATCTCTCGAAATAATTACGGCAATCTAAATATCTCGAAAATAAAATAAATCTCCAAATGCTCTATAGATCAAAATAAATACAAGTCTTCTCATCTCTTGTATTAAAAATTCTTCCCAAATAATCCTCGCTAAAATCATCCCAATTGGTCCATTGCACTCAAATCCGTGCGCACCTGCCAACTAAGAAAAAGTTGGGGAAGTACACAATACGACGGGAATATGCTCAACAAAGAAGTTAGCGATGAACAAAGCGCAACAATACGACTACGAATATTCAAATCAAATAATGCAAATCTCAATAGCATTTTATCAATAAATTTCTCAACAACACATTAACCGGAGTCACTAGGCCTCACCATACCGCGTCATACTTTATCAAGTATCCGAAAAAGGAGTCTTAGCGGGTGCCCAATATCAGTGCCATATTAAAATCTCATGACAACGTGCTCAAAACAACATGAATAATACCTCATGAATGAAAATAATTCCAACAATTATTTTTTCAGATTTCCAAGAATTTATAAATTCAAAATATGAGTTCAATTAACAAGAATTCAACGGAGTAAACACTCGCGAGATTTCAGAAGAATATTGTGTAAAACCCCATACCTCAAAATCATCAAATGAATCATCGCATAATTCAGCCTCAAAATCTAATCACACCATCACGTTCCTCTCGCGAAAATAATCAAATCTCGTTCTAGCCCAAACTCGAGAAAACACCAAATAAGCTTTCTAATCTAAGGTTGAAATCTTGAATAGGTTTGGGGCTATGGTTTGTTGATGAAGGGGAGTAATTTTGGAGAGGTCTTCTGGTTGAAAAGTTTGAGAAAAAGTGATTTGAAAATCCAAGCCACGAATTTGTTGATATATAAATGATTAAGTGTTTGATTAAGAAAAGAGTTCTAATCAGATACAAACACTAAAATTTTTATTCCGGACGATCGGACCGTTGGAATCGCTTGAAATTTTAACGGCGAGACAGGACTGCTGACAAAAATTGAGCTTGATCGAACGATCGGATTTCTAAAAATATTATTTTTACTAGAGAGTTTTATATTTTGAGGAGTCTTCTAAATAATAAAAATTCAATTAAACCTCCATTTTAATTCCAATTCCGAAACCGTTTGAAATTCTCTCCTTTAAAAATAATAACCAACATATTTGAGCAATAAAAATAATTTTATCTCAAAATTTATTTTTCCTCTTAATTTTGAAAATACCCCAAAAATTACGCGGGTTGTTACACTTCCCCACTAACAATGGAATTTCGCCCTCGAAATTCGCCGAATGCCTAACTCTCAAAAATCAGGCC
The DNA here is from genome assembly GCA_949130495.1 of Sambucus nigra. Taxonomy (NCBI): domain Eukaryota; kingdom Viridiplantae; phylum Streptophyta; class Magnoliopsida; order Dipsacales; family Adoxaceae; genus Sambucus; species Sambucus nigra. The sequence continues at coordinate 446,611,580 of OX422210.1, read as the reverse complement.
AACAATCTCCAAATAAACTTGTCGCCAAAAAATAATTTCCTCACATCTAAATCTATATGTCGAACACGAAACGATCATCTAAAGATTCTATCTCCAAAAAATGCGCTCCGCAAAAACGCAACATACCCAAAACCCAAGACCCGAGGGTTGTCGTACACCTAAGCTCTGATACCATTCTGTAACACCCCGCCTGCCCGGAGAGAGGAAACGGAGCGCTACTATCGATAAAACTAAACTAATCCACAAATAACAAGGTATAGAGCATCTAAATCCCACAATAAAATAAGAAACCACTATTCTCATCTTCAAAATAATACAACAAATCTCTCGAAATAATTACATCAATCTAACTATCTCGAAAATAAAATAAATCTCCAAATGCTCTTTAGATCAAAATAAATACAAGTCTTCTCATCTCTTGTATTAAAAATTCTTCCCAAATAATCCTCGCTAAAATCATCCCAATTGGTCCATAGCAATCAAATCCGTGCTCACCTGCCAACTAAGAAAAAGGTGGGGAAGTACACAATACGACAGGAATATGCTCAACAAAGATGTTAGCGATGAACAAAGCGCAACAATACAACTACGAATATTCAAATCAAATAATGCAAATCTCAATAGCATTTTATCAATAAATTTCTCAACAACACATTAACTGGAGTCACTAGGCCTCACCATACCGCGCCATACTTTATCAAGTAGCCGAAAAAGGAGTCTTGGCAGGTGCTCAACATCAGTGCCATACTAAAATCTCATGAAAATGTGCTCAAAACAACATGAATAATACCTCATGAATGAAAATAATTCCAACAATTATTTTTTCAGATTTCCAAGGATTTAATAATTCAAAATATGAGTTCAATTAACAAGAATTCAACGGAATAAACACTCGCGAGATTTCAGGAGCATATTGTGTAAAACCCCATACCTCAAAATCATCAAATGAATCATCGCAGAATTCAGCCTCAAAATCTAATCACACCATCACGTTCCTCTCGCGAAAATAGTCAAATCACGTTCTAGCCCAAACTCGAGAAAACACCAAATAAGCATTCTAATCTAAGGTTGAAATCTTGAATAGGTTTGGGGCTATGGTTTGTAGATGAAAGGGAGTAATTTTGGAGAGGTCTTCTGGTTGAAAAGTTTGAGAAAAAGTGATTTGAAAAGCCAAGCCACGAATTTGTTGATATATAAATGATTAAGTGTTTGATTAAGAAAAGAGTTATAATCAGATACAAACACTAAAAATTTTATTCCGGACGATCGGACCGTTGGACTCGCTTGAAATTTTAATATTTTGTAGCGAACGGCGAGACAGGACTGCTGACAAAAATTCAGCTTGATCGAACAGTCGGATTTCTAAAATTAATATTTTTACTAGAGAGTTTTATGTTTTGAGGACTCTTAGAGGGTTTTATGTTTTGAGGAGTCATCTAAATAATAAAAATTCAATTAAAGCTCCATTTTAATTCCAATTCCGAAACCGTTTGAAATTCTCGCCTTTAAAAATAATAACCAACATATTTGAGCAATAAAAATAATTTTATCTCAAAATTTATTTTTCCTCTTAATTTCGAAAATACCCCAAAAATTACGCGGGTTGTTACACTTACCCACTAACAATGGAATGTCGCCCTCAAAATTCGCCGAATGCCTAACTCTCAAAAATCAGGCCAACAATCTTCAAATAAACTCGTCACCAAAAAATAATTTACTCACATCTAAATCTATATGTCTCACACGAAACGATCATCTAAAGATTCTATCTCCAAAAAATACGCTCCGCAAAAACGCAACAGACCCAAAACCCAAGACCCGAGGGTTGTCGTATACCTAAGCTCTGATACCATTCTGTAACACCCCGCCCGCCCGGGGAGAGGGAACGGAGCGCTACTATCGATAAAACTAAACTAATCCACAAATAACAAGGTATAGAGCATCTAAATCCCACAATAAAACAAGAAACCACTATTCGCATCTTCAAATTAATACAACAAATCTCTCGAAATAATTACAGCAATCTAACTATCTCGAAAATCAAATAAATCTCCAAATGCTCTATAGATCAAAATAAATACAAGTCTTCTTATCTCTTGTATTAAAAATTCTTCCCAAATAATCCTCGCTAAAATCATCCCAATTGGTCCATAGCACTCAAATCTGTGCTCACCTGCCAACTAAGAAAAAGGTGGGGAAGTACACAATACGACAGGAATATGCTCAACAAAGATGTTAGCGATGAACAAAGCGCAACAATACGAGTACGAATATTCAAATCAAATAATGCAAATCTCAATAGCATTTTATCAATAAATTTCTCAACAACACATTAACCGGAGTCACTAGGCCTCACCATACCGCGCCATACTTTATCAAGTAGCCGAAAAAGGAGTCTTGGCGGGTGCCCAACATCAGTGCCATATTAAAATCTCATGACAACATGCTCAAAACAATATGAATAATACCTCATGAATGAAAATTGTTGCCCAGATATTAACTCAAGAGGGGGGGTGAATTGAGTTAAGCAAACTTTTTGGGGTTAATTTAATATTTCAAAAAATATTTTTAATTTAACTCCTTTAATGTAAATATCAGAAGAAATAATTCTACAAAGATTAACACTAAAATTATCTAACAATTTAAACTAAATAAATTAGACAAGTTATATCATAGAAATCAATATCAAATAAATATTTAATTAATTTTCGTATTTAATAAAAATTAATTTTCTGGACAATATTAATTATTACAAAAAAAAATATTTCAGTCTTAAGAGATTTATTAATTTTGGTTAATTAATTAGCAAGTCTAATACTTGATAATGAAATTAAATATTGACACAAGAAAATAAATAAACTTAAATGCAGAAAATAAATGACACCGTGATTTTAACGTGGTTCGGCCAAAAATCCGGCCTACGTCCACGCGCCAGAGCCGTTTTCGTCTCTTTGCGCTTCAATACCGTGATCCACTAAGGCAGGATCAAACCTCCAACGTACAATCGAGCAGCTAAACCTTGCTACTTGTACAACCGAAGCTAAAGATCCAGCTTCAAACAGTTCTGAAAGTTTGAGTACAAAATTTGGAAGTTGAAACTCTCAAAAGTTACAATGTAAGACTGAGTTTCTTCTGGTTTAAGACTTCACAGAGATCTGAATATTTGGCACTGGATTTTTCTTGAATTCTTTGCAGTAAAGTAGTAATTCTTGTGCTTGTTCTCTTCTTCAAGGACAGCTAAAATATCAAGCCAGAATGAACTGATATGTGGCTATTTCAAACTTTGTGTAGAGCAAAAAAAATCTTCTCTTGTTGCTTTCTTTTCTTCTTTTTGCTCTCTTTCTATTTTTCTCAGTATTTTCAACAACAGCAGCTGATCTTCAATATGTAGATGTTTAAAATAAGATGACCGTTGGAGAGGAAGGTACGCTCTTCTTGAAAACATCTGTAGCTGAAGGAGCATTAAATGCTCAAGAATAGATGGGAAGATATCTTCCATGTCTGTCTAAGAATTAAATGGTAGACTGATAGAGAGAGAAAGCTTTAGTGATAAATGAGAGATAAAAGATAGATACTTAATAAAGGAAGGCTTCTCTTTTACCAAACGTCACAAGATACCAGAGTCCAACATTTGATCGAACTGAACTGCTACAGTTCAAAGAGTCTTAACCCAACAAAAAAATTAATTCTGAATGAACAAAAAAATCTGTGAAAGATTACAACTCTGAAATATTCAATTTCCAAGACAAAACTGTAGCTGCACGTGTCACACAATGGAGGGAACAATAGGGGCGTCCCATTTATCAAAGAAAGTCTTCCAACTTTTTATAGATACTTAAATATATATAAAAATCTAGAATATATATAAACTTTTTGTATAAGAATTTATAACAGATTTTCGTTTTTTAAAAAAATTGGATATACAAGGTTTTCGGATAAACAGATTTTTGTCAAAAGACATTTTGGATATTAAAAAAATAACAGATATATATATATTAAAGATATTCGGACTGAAATATGAGGAATAGATTTATATATATATATATATATATATATATATATATATATATATATATATATATATATATATATATATATATATATATATGTACGCAGAGTACATCCAAGAGAGTAAAAAAAAGATTGAATAAACAACAAAAAAATTTCTTATCATATTTGGTCAAGTCCAGGCGACGCAGACAACACAGGTGATGTCCCTAAAATGGTCACAATCTTCTGCAAAGTAGGACAACTCAATAAGTGTATATAATGACTTAAGTAGTAGGAATCTTTTCATATATAAGTATGTATATGTATATATATATATATATATATATATATATATATATATATATATATATATATAAAAGTACAAAGGGGTCAATACTCAACAGTTATGCGACATGGTTGTGCTGTGATCTGTCAAATCGGTAAGGGGTAGCAGGTCTTCAACATATATATGTATATATATATATATATATATATAAGAGATCTTAAGAACGATTCGGATAAACAAAAAAAAATGAATAACAGATTTTAGTAAAAGATTTCTGAATAAAAAGAAGATAATAGATTTTAAAAAATTCGGACAACAAAAAAATAGATAACAAGTTTTCGTAAACCGAAATTTTCGAATTAAAATGTAAAGAACATATTTCGAAAAAGAGTTTTTGGCCAGATTTTCGTATAAAGCATCATGGACATATGAGATTTTTTTGTACCAAATGATATAAGTATGTAACAGATACCAAGGCTCATAAATGAGCTCAACCTACTTGTAGAGTAGAAGACGTGGCTTTTGCAGAGGGATATGACCTTTGCTTGCAGTATGTATGTTCCCCATATATGTCAGATTAGACCAGGGTAGGTAAAGTACATGACTTGAGAGAGATAGAACCGCAGAATAAAAAATTGTGAGAAGCCATTTTCGTCAACAATAAAAAATTATACCAGGCTGTAAACTTTTGTAATAAAAAATTTAGAACATATAACATTATTTACAAAAAAAAATTATAAACGGACATAAGAAGTAAAAAAGAATTTGCGCAGGATTAAAAAATTATTTTTCGGATAAAAATTTAAACAGACATAGTAAATTTATTTTAAACAAAGATACACCAATATTTATAAAAAATATTTTCAAACACAAACATTTATATATCAAGAAATATGCATGTGTACATAATGTGTCAATTGCAAATGTTCAACAAATGGGAATACCTTTACTTGAATATGCCGTTGAGAAGAGTCGACACAAGATTATACAATAATGAATATATATAGAATAACTTAATAAAAATATGTTTGGAATCATCAAAATCAATATATTAAGTTAAACTAAAATGTGCATTTAATTAAACTGATTTAATTAATTAGGGATAAAATACATTTTTGTTAACAAAAATAATTCCAACAATTATTTTTTCAGATTTCCAAGAATTTATCAATTCAAAATATGAGTTAAATTAACAAGAATTCAACGGAATAAACACTCGCGAGATTTCAGAAGAATATTGTGTAAAACCCCATACCTCAAAATCATCAAATGAATCATCGCATAATTCAGCCTCAAAATCTAATCACACCATCACGTTCCTCTCGCGAAAATAATCAAATCTCGTTCTAGCCCAAACTCGAGAAAACACCAAATAAGCTTTCTAATCTAAGGTTGAAATCTTGAATAGGTTTGGGGCTATGGTTTGTAGATGAAGTGGAGTAATTTTGGAGAGGTCTTTTGGTTGAAAAGTTTGAGAAAAAGTTATTTGAAAATCCAAGCCACGAATTTGTTGATATATAAATGATTAAGTGTTTGATTAAGAAAAGAGTTCTAATCAGATACAAACACTAAAAATTTTATTCCGGACGATCAAACCGTTGGAATCGCTTGAAATTTTAACGGCGAGACAGGACTGCTGACAAAAATTGAGCTTGATCGAACGATCGGATTTCTAAAAATATTATTTTTACTAGAGAGTTTTATGTTTTGAGGACTCTTAGAGAGTTTTATGTTTTGAGGAGTCTTCTAAATAATAAAAATTCAATTAAAGCTCCATTTTAATTCCAATTCCGAAACCGTTTGAAATTCTCTCCTTAAAAAATAATAACCAACATATTTGAGCAATAAAAATAATTTTATCTCAAAATTTATTTTTCCTCTTAATTTCGAAAATACCCCAAAAATTACGCGGGTTGTTACACTTCCCCACTAACAATGGAATTTCGCCCTCGAAATTCGTCGAATGCCTAACTCTCAAAAATCAGGCCAACAATCTCCAAATAAACTCGTCACCAAAAAATAATTTCCTCACATCTAAATCTATATCAAGTAGCCGAAAAAGGAGTCTTGGCGGGTGCCCAACATCAGTGCCATATTAAAATCTCATGACAACGTGCTCAAAACAACATGAATAATACCTCATGAACGAAAATAATTCCAACAATTATTCTTCCAGATTTCCAAGAATTTAACAATTCAAAATATGAGTTCAATTAACAAGAATTCAACGGAATAAACACTCGCGAGATTTCAGGAGCATATTGTGTAAAACCCCATACCTCAAAATCATCAAATGAATCATCGCATAATTCAGCCTCAAAATCTAATCACACCATCACGTTCCTCTCACGAAAATAATCAAAGCTCGTTCTGGCACAAACTCGAGAAAACACCAAATAAGCTTTCTAATCTAAGGTTGAAATCTTGAATAGGTTTGGGGCTAGGGTTTGTAGATGAAAGGGAGTAATTTTGGAGAGGTCTTCTGGTTGAAAACTTTGAGAAAAAGTGATTTGAAAATCCAAGCCACGAATTTGTTGATATATAAATGATTAAGTGTTTGATTAAGAAAAGAGTTCTAATCAGATACAAACACTAAAAATTTTATTCCGCACGATCGGACTGTTGGAATCACTTGAAATTTTAGTATGTTGTAGCGAACGGCGAGACAGAACTGCTGACAAAAATTGAGCTTGATCGAACGGTCGGATTTCTCAAACTATTATTTTTCCTAGAGAGTTTTATGTTTTGAGGACTCTTAGAGCGTTTTATGTTTTGAGGAGTCTTCTAAATAATAAAAATTCAATTAAAGCTCCATTTTAATTCCAATTCCGAAACCGTTTGAAATTCTCGCCTTTAAAAATAATAACCAACATATTTGAGCAATAAAAATAATTTTATCTCAAAATTTATTTTTCATCTTAATTTCGAAAATACCCCAAAAATTACGCGGGTTGTTACACTTCCCCACTAACAATGGAATTTCGCCCTCGAAATTCGTCGAATGCCTAACTCTCAAAAATCAGGCCAACAATCTCCAAATAAACTCGTCACCAAAAAATAATTTCCTCGCATCTAAATCCATATGTTTAACACGAAACGATCATCTAAAGATTCTATCTCCAAAAAATACGCTCCGCAAAAACGCAACAGACTCAAAACCCAAGACCCGAGGGTTGTCGTATACCTAAGCTCTGATACCATTCTGTAACACCCCGCCTGCTCGGGGAGAGGGAACGGAGACTATCGATAAAACTAAACTAATCCACAAATAACAAGGTATAGAGCATCTAAATCCCACAATAAAACAAGAAACCACTATTCTCATCATCAAAATAATACAACACATCTCTCAAAATAATTACAGCAATCTAACTATCTCGAAAGTAAAATAAATCTCCAAATGCTCTGTAGATCAAAATAAATACAAGTCTTCTCATCTCTTGTATTAAAAATTCTTCCCAAATAATCCTCGCTAAAATCATCCCAATTGGTCCATAGCACTCAAATACGTGCTCACCTGCCAACTAAGAAAAAGGTGGGGAAGTACACAATACGACAGGAATATGCTCAACAAAGATGTTAGCGATGAACAAAGCGCACCAATACGACTACGAATATTCAATTCAAATAATGCAAATCTCAATAGCATTTTATCAATAAATTTCTCAACAACACATTAACCGGAGTCACTAGGCCTCACCATACCGCGCCATACTTTATCATGTAGCCGAAAAAGGAGTCTTGGCGGGTGCCCAACATCAGTGCCATATTAAAATCTCATGACAACGTGCTCAAAACAACATGAATAATACCTCATGAATGAAAATAATTCCAACAATTATTTTTCCAGATTTCCAAGAATTTAACAATTCAAAATATGAGTTCAATTAACAAGAATTCAACGGAATAAACACTCGCGAGATTTCAGAAGAATATTGTGTAAAACCCCATACCTCAAAATCATCAAATGCATCATCGCATAATTCAGCCTCAAAATCTAATCACACCATCACGTTCCTCTCGCGAAAATAATCAAATCTCGTTCTAGCCCAAACTCGAGAAAACACCAAATAAGCTTTCTAATCTAAGGTTGAAATCTTGAATAGGTTTGGGGCAATGGTTTGTAGATGAAACTGAGTAATTTTGGAGAGGTCTTCTGGTTGAAAAGTTTGAGAAAAAGTTATTTGAAAATCCAAGCCACGAATTTGTTGATATATAAATGATTAAGTGTTTGATTAAGAAAAGAGTTCTAATCAGATACAAACACTTAAAATTTTATTTCGGACGATCGAATCGTTGGAATCGCTTGAAATTTTCGTATGTTGTAGCGAACAGCAAGACAGGAATGCTGACAAAAATTCAGCTTGATCGAACGGTCGGATTTCTAAAAATATTATTTTTATTAGAGAGTTTTATGTTTTGAGGACTCTTAGAGCGTTTTATGTTTTGAGGAGTCTTCTAAATAATAAAAATTCAATTAAAGCTCCATTTTAATTCCAATTCCGAAACCGTTTGAAATTCTCGCCTTTAAAAATAATAACCAACATATTTGAGCAATAAAAATAATTTTATCTCAAAATTTATTTTTACTCTTAATTTCGAAAATACCCCAAAAATTACGCGGGTTGTTACACTTCCCCACTAACAATGAAATTTCGCCCTCGAAATTCCCCGAATGCCTAACTCTCAAAAATCAGGCCAACAATCTCCAAATAAACTCGTCACCAAAAAATAATTTCCTCACATCTAAATCTATATGTCTAACACGAAACGATCATCTAAAGATTCTATCTCCAAAAAATACGCTCCACAAAAACCCTACAGACCCAAAACCCAAGACCCGAGGGTTGTCATATACCTAAGCTCTGATACCATTCTGTAACACCCCGCCCGCCCGGGGAGAGGGAACGGAGCGCTACTATCGATAAAACTAAACTAATCCACAAATAACAATGTATAGAGCATCTAAATCCCACAATAAAACCAGAAACCACTATTCTCATCTTCAAATTAATACAAAAAATCTCTCGAAATAATTACAGGAATCGAAATATCTCAAAAATAAAATAAATCTCCAAATGCTCTATAGATCAAAATAAATACAAGTCTTCTCATCTCTTGTATTAAAAATTCTTCCCAAATAATCCTCGCTAAAATCATCCCAATTGGTCCATAGCACTCAAATCCGTGCTCACCTGCCAACTAAGAAAAAGGTGGGGAAGTACACAATACGACGTGAATATGCTCAACAAAGATGTTAGCGATGAACAAAGCGCAATAATACGACTACGAATATTGAATTCAAATAATGCAAATCTCAATAGCATTTTATCAATAAATTTCTCAACAACACATTAACCGGAGTCACTAGGCCTCACCATACCGCGCCATACTTTATCATGTAGCCGAAAAAGGAGTCTTGGCGGGTGCCCAACATCAGTGCCATATTAAAATCTCATGACAACGTGCTCAAAACAACATGAATAATACCTCATGAATGAAAATAATTCCAACAATTATTTTTCCAGATTTCCAAGAATTTAACAATTCAAAATATGAGTTCAATTAACAAGAATTCAACGGAATAAACACTCGCGAGATTTCAGGAGCATATTGTGTAAAACCCCATACCTCAAAATCATCAAATGAATCATCGCATAATTCAGCCTCAAAATCTAATCACACCATTACGTTCCTCTCGCGAAAATAATCAAATCTCGTTCTAGCCCAAACTCGAGAAAACATCAAATAAGCTTTCTAATCTAAGGTTGAAATCTTGAATAGGTTTGGGGCTATGGTTTGTAGATGAAAGGGAGTAATTTTGGAGAGGTCTTCTGGTTGAAAAGTTTGAGAAAAAGTGATTTGAAAATCCAAGCCACGAATTTATTGATATATAAATGATTAAGTGTTTGATTAAGAAAAGAGTTCTAATCGGATACAAACACTAAAAATTTTATTCCGGACGATCGGTCTGTTGGACTCACTTGAAATTTTAGTATGTTGTAGCGTACGGCGAGACAGGACTGCTGACAAAAATTGATCTTGATCGAACGTTCGGATTTCTAAAAATATAATTTTTACTAGAGAGTTTTATGTTTTGAGGACTCTTAGAGAGTTTTATGTTTTGAGGAGTCTTCTAAATAATAAAAATTCAATTAAAGCTCCATTTTAATTCCAATTCCGAAACCGTTTGAAATTCTCGCCTTTAAAAATAATAACCAACATATTTGAGCAATAAAAATAATTTTATCTCAAAATTTATTTTTACTCTTAATTTCGAAAATACCCCAAAAATTACGCGGGTTGTTACACTTCCCCACTAACAATGGAATTTCGCCCTCGAAATTCCCCGAATTCCTAACTCTCAAAAATCAGGCCAACAATCTCCAAATAAACTCGTCACCAAAAAATAATTTCCTCACATCTAAATCTATATGTCTAACACGAAACGATCATCTAAAGATTCTATCTCCAAAAAATACGCTCCACAAAAACCCTACAGACCCAAAACCCAAGACCCGAGGGTTGTCGTATACCTAAGCTCTGATACCATTCTGTAACACCCCGCCCGCTCGGGGAGAGGGAACGGAGCGCTACTATCGATAAAACTAAACTAATCCACAAATAACAATGTATAGAGCATCTAAATCCCACAATAAAACCAGAAACCACTATTCTCATCTTCAAATTAATACAAAAAATCTCTCGAAATAATTACAGGAATCTAAATATCTCAAAAATAAAATAAATCTCCAAATGCTCTATAGATCAAAATAAATACAAGTCTTCTCATCTCTTGTATTAAAAATTATTCCCAAATAATCCTCGCTAAAATCATCCCAATTGGTCCATAGCACTCAAATCCGTGCTCACCTGCCAACTAAGAAAAAGGTGGGGAAGTACACAATACGACGTGAATATGCTCAACAAAGATGTTAGCGATGAACAAAGTGCAACAATACGACTACGAATATTGAATTCAAATAATGCAAATCTCAATAGCATTTTATCAATAAATTTCTCAACAACACATTAACCGGAGTCACTAGGCCTCACCATACCGCGTCATACTTTATCATGTAACCGAAAAAGGAGTCTTGGCGGGTGCCCAACATCAGTGCCATATTAAAATCTCATGACAACGTGCTCAAAACAACATGAATAATACCTCATGAATGAAAATAATTCCAACAATTATTTTTCCAGATTTCCAAGAATTTAACAATTCAAAATATGAGTTCAATTAACAAGAATTCAACGGAATAAACACTCGCGAGATTTCAGGAGCATATTGTGTAAAACCCCATACCTCAAAATCATCAAATGAATCATCGCATAATTCAGCCTCAAAATCTAATCACACCATTACGTTTCTCTCGCGAAAATAATCAAATCTCGTTCTAGCCCAAACTCGAGAAAACACCAAATAAGCTTTCTAATCTAAGGTTGAAATCTTGAATAGGTTTGGGGCTATGGTTTGTAGATGAAAGGGAGTAATTTTGGAGAGGTCTTCTGGTTGAAAAGTTTGAGAAAAAGTGATTTGAAAATCCAAGCCATGAATTTATTGATATATAAATGATTAAGTGTTTGATTAAGAAAAGAGTTCTAATCGGATATAAACACTAAAAATTTTATTCCGGACGATCGGACTGTTGGACTCACTTGAAATTTTAGTATGTTGTAGCGTACGGCGAGACAGGACTGCTGACAAAAATTGATCTTGATCGAACGGTCGGATTTCGAAAAATATTATTTTTACTAGAGAGTTTTATGTTTTGAGGACTCTTAGAGAGTTTTATGTTTTGAGGAGTCTTCAAAATAATAAAAATTCAATTAAAGCTCCATTTTAATTCCAATTCCGAAACCGTTTGAAATTCTCGCCTTTAAAAATAATAACCAACATATTTGAGCAATAAAAATAATTTTATCTGAAAATTTATTTTTACTCTTAATTTCGAAAATACCCCAAAAATTACGCGGGTTGTTACACTTACCCACTAACAATGGAATTTCGCCCTCGAAATTTCCCGAATGCCTAACTCTCAAAAATCAGGCCAACAATCTTCAAATAAACTCGTCACCAAAAAATAATTTCCTCACATCTAAATCTATATGTCTAACACAAAACGATCATCTAAAGATTCTATCTCCAAAAAATACGCTCCACAAAAACCCTACAGACCAAAAACCCAAGACCTGAGGGTTGTCGTATATTTAAGCTCTGACACCATTCTGTAACACCCCGCCCGCCCGGGGAGAGGGAACGGAGCGCTACTATCGATAAAACTAAACTAATCCACAAATAACAATGTATAGAGCATCTAAATCCCACAATAAAACAAGAAACCACTATTCTCATCTTCAAATTAATACAAAAAATCTCTCGAAATAATTACAGGAATCTAAATATCTCAAAAATAAAATAAATCTCCAAATGCTCTATAGATCAAAATAAATACAAGTCTTCTCATCTCTTGTATTAAAAATTCTTCCCAAATAATCCTCGCTAAAATCATCCCAATTGGTCCATAGCACTCAAATCCGTGCTCACCTGCCAACTAAGAAATACGACATGAATATGCTCAACAAAGATGTTAGCGATGAACAAAGCGCAACAATACGACTACGAATATTGAATTCAAATAATGCAAATCTCAATAGCATTTTATCAATAAATTTCTCAACAACACATTAACCGGAGTCACTAGGCCTCACCATACCGCGCCATACTTTATCAAGTAGCCGAAAAAGGAGTCTTGGAGGGTGCCCAACATCAGTGCCATATTAAAATCGCATGAAAATGTGCTCAAAACAACATGAATAATACCTCATGAATGAAAATAATTCCAACAATTATTTTTCCAGATTTCAAAGAATTTAACAATTCAAAATATGTGTTCAATTAACAAGAATTCAACGGAATAAACACTCGCGAGATTTCAGGAGCATATTGTGTAAAACCCCATACCTCAAAATCATCAAATGAATCATCGCATAATTCAGCCTCAAAATCTAATCACACCATCACGTTCCTCTCGCGAAAATAATCAAATCTCGTTCTAGCCCAAACTCGAGAAAACAGCAAATAAGCTTTCTAATCTAAGGTTGAAATCTTGAATAGTTTTGGGGCTATGGTTTGTAGATGAAAGGGAATAATTTTGGAGAGGTCTTCTGGTTGAAAAGCTTGAGAAAAATTGATTTGAAAATCCAAGCCACTAATTTGTTGATATATAAATGATTAAGTGTTTGATTAAGAAAAGAGTTCTAATCAGATACAAACACTAAAAATTTTATTCCGGACGATCGGACAGTTGGACTCACTTGAAATTTTAGTATGTTGTAGCGTACGACGAGACAGGACTGCTGACAAAAATTGAGCTTGATCGAACGGTCGGATTTCTAAAAATATTATTTTTACTAGAGAGTTTTTATGTTTTGAGGACTCTTAGAGAGTTTTATGTTTTGAGGAGTCTTCTAAATAATTAAAATTCAATTAAAGCTCCATTTTAATTCCAATTCCGAAACCATTTGAAATTCTCGCCTTTAAAAATAATATCCAACATATTTGAGCAATAAAAATAATTTTATCTCAAAATTTATTTTTCCTCTTAATTTCGAAAATACCCCAAAAATTACGCGGGTTGTTACACTTCCCCACTAACAATGGAATTTCGCCTTCGAAATTCGCCGAATGCCTAACTCTCAAAAATCAGGCCAACAATCTCCAAATAAAGTCGTCACCAAAAAATAATTTCCTCACATCTAAAGTCTAACACGAAACGATCATCTAAAGATTCTATCTCCAAAAAATACGCTCCACAAAAACCCAACAGACCCAAAACCCAAGACCCGAGGGTTGTCGTATACCTAAGCTCTGATACCATTCTGTAACACCCCGCCCGCCCGGGGAGAGGGAACGGAGCGCTACTATCGATAAAACTAAACTAATCCACAAATAACAATGTATAGAGCATCTAAATCCCACAATAAAACAAGAAACCACTATTCTCATCTTCAAATTAATACAACAAATCTCTCGAAATAATTACAGGAATCTAAATATCTCAAAAATAAAATAAATCTCCAAATGCTCTATAGACCAAAATAAATACAAGTCTTCTCATCTCTTGTATTAAAAATTCTTCCCAAATAATCCTCACTAAAATCATCTCAATTGGTCCATAGCACTCAAATCCGTGCTCACCTGCCAACTAAGAAAAAGGTGGGGAAGTACACAATACGACAGGAATATGCTCAACAAAGATGTTAGCGATGAACAAAGCGCAATAATACGACTACAATTATATGAGTCACAATGTACGAGTATTCAACTTCCCTTCTGACGTTGCCTTGTAGTTACATTAGATTCCGGAAACTCCATATATGTATCATGTTTCATGTTGGTAGGCGTGATGAATTTTAGGCCACCGGGAACAACAAATGGTCTAATTTTTTTAGACAAGTTAGAAAAAGGTCTAGATATAGCTGTAGAATTATTGATTTGCGTTTAGTATATGATTGCAACATCAATTTTTTTACCATATCATGCTCAGTTGGCTATTTACCGGTTTTATACCCTTATCCAATTATTGAAGTTCTCTATCACATGCACTAGTAGGTTAGGCCAAGCCTTGGCTCAAATACCTAAAGCACAAGATCGATAGGGACAAAAGATTTCTGTCAAGAATTTCATGATAATACTTATTCTAGAAATGGATCCCGGATACTTGTGGTATGTAGGGGGGGGTGTCTTCTTACGTAGTGGCTACTTTAGGAAAAGTAGCTAGAAATCCTACTTCCCATTCAACTCTAAGTGGCTGTGTTGACATGAATCCAGAGCCATTGTTGTGGTTGTACCAACTATCTTAGGGGGATGTAGTGGGAACACCGTAAGCTTCAGCCCGCGTCAGAGAGGAATTAGGACTGGGATCATACCTAAGTATTGGGCCCATGTCTTGAAAAGCGTCCTATATGTGTGTACCAATCGAGGTCAATCGGTTTGAGCTATATTCGATGTGACGTTCCATATTGCCAGTTGGGGGTGGGGGTCATGGAATAACTGGTAAATTGGATCCATCCGATGCCTGAGTTGGTTGAGGAGGGATAAAAAAATGGAGAATCCATAAAATCACAAGACTCCTGTGACTTTGTACGTGTATCACGTACTAAAGAGTTTCGATACCCTTTATTATCTCATTATACTTTAGACCTAATGGAGTTGGCCAGGATAACAGGGACAAGAACACAAGTCCTAAAAAAAATTCAAACCTAAAACTGTGCAACAAGTTTTTCAAACGATAGAAAATCCAAATGTTGATCCCTCAAATATTTTGGATGCTCATGTCGATAATACTAGTGATAATGTTGTAGAAAATCCAAAAACTAATATTTCGTTGGATGCTACTGATATGATTCACCATGTATATGAATTTGTAGTTGTTGTTAATAACAATATAATGTGTGATAATGTTATTGTTGAGATTAGCGCATCCCCGCATGTTGATAACATGATACTCATATAAATATTATCAACTATGTTGAGGTGATAGAAACAACCTGTCTTGATAAGATAGTGACTACTAGTGATGACCAAAAAATTACTATTTTTTTTAGCTATTTCCATAACCAGTGTGTAATGACTTTTTTCCATGCTACACTACTGATTACATCCTTAGGAGAGAGATCTGGAAGACTATCACATATTTACTCAACCCTCTCCCTCCCTTGGTCAATTATAGAGACTTTAACTCTGTCTTGGGGCTCATGAATGTAAAGTAGATAGACTCCCCTATAATAGACCCTTATTAGATTTTAAAAATATGATCAACTCAGCTAAAATTCTTCAAATTGACACTGGGTATTTTTCACACTTGGGTCAAGAGTGACCAAATATTAGTTCACAGAGAGCTTGATAGGTCTTTATGCAACCAAATATGGATGGATTTCTAGGATGTTGTCTCCTATGAAACTGTTGTGAGATCTCGTTGTGATCATTACCCACTTATATTTGAGTTTAATACTAATGGTCTTGTTGGACTAAAATCTTTTAAATTCATTAAGGCTTGTAATAAACATGGACTAAGCATGATGGAAGAAGTTAGTCTTCGCCCCAAAAGAAGGTAGCTAAATGCAACAAAATGGTTGACCTCCCTCCAAAAAGTAACTGATTTGTGATTGAGAGCTGCCGAAAGTGTGTTTTAGGAAGGCCCACTATTGACAGGTGCCCACTACCTTAGCAAAACAGAGATTTGACCTCACATTTATGGCTGACTCTTCACCCCACCAGAATACTCTGCTGCACTTATTTAAAGTCGTAAAAGAGAAGAACAACTTGTTCATTCCCAATTTCTAGTTCTAATTTCTAACCATTAAATATTCTAGCCTAACACTTTTTATTGATTAATTTGGCTACCCCTGGTGGTTATCATGAGGATTGAGAATTATAGGCCAGACATGTCCTTGATCTCCTAAACATAGGCAAGTTCATGATCGAATTGAGTTTTCTAGATTTATCGAAGTTAGGGGCTAAAGCTATCAAAGAGTAGTGCAACATTATTTACACTGTTTTCGAGGTGGTCACTTTAGACCCATACGTTTATAACAATCGGTGATTTTTGTGAGCTTTTCAGGTTGTAGTCTTTGGGTGAGGCCGAGGGGAGTGGGTATATGTCAAGGTGCGAGAAGTTTAAGAAAATCTGCAAATGGGAATAATTAATAGATTATCATTTGGAGAATGAAGTGGAGTATGTTACCAATGTCGCATTGAAAACTTGAAGAAATCTCATCATATCCATGTCCTTGACAAATAGGGATTCTTATCAGTACTGACCCTTTATTAGAAGAAGAAATTGAAAGAAGATGTTAAAAAGAGTAGAGGCTGGTTACAATTTGAGTGGTGCCTCTAAAAATGAAGGTTTTATATTGGAATATAAAGGGTTTAGTCAATCCCCTTTCAAAAAACACGCTCAGCTCTTGGACTATGCAACATAGACCAAAGTTTCTTTTTGTTGCTGAACATAAAATTGAATTTGATGTATATATTTAGAGATACTTTAATTCATTTGGTATGAGGATGTGGATTCTTTACTCTCAGAGGATTGATAAACCTACTATTATTTAGATTTTAACTTCTTAAATCTCTTTTGCTACTAATGTGATGGAATATTTCATAAAAATCAACAATAACTCGTAAATTGACTCCCAATTCTCATCATACTCAGTTAAAAAAGGAATATTAAACATAAAAATCACATTTGAGGCCTCATTTAGGTCATGCATTTTTACTACTCCATAGAATCCCACACTATGTACAAAAAATAAGGGCATAAGTGTCATAATATATATTACATAAGGGCAAGAATGTTAGTTCCTCCCCTTATAGTCAGTTAGTTCTAGTTTGATTATTATACTAAACATCACTTTTGAATACAAATACCTACTTTTACGCTGTGGTTTATGAGTATGTTTGTTTGATTCAAATTTTCAAATGGTGATTTGAATTTGCTACACTTTTATAGATTGAGTAAATACAATTCACTCAACGCCTCATTCTATCATGTAATGTGGATTTGGTGTACTTGGGAGAATCACTACTATTAAATGTAAAATTACGTTTATAAATGTGACTCGCATAATTATGTCTATGACTCATACATGTAAAATTACGTTTACAAATGTGACTCATATAATTGGTGTACTGGTGCAGGAAAGCATGTCCTACACACCATCTTTGTGGATATTGAACCCACTGTTATTGATGAAGTGAGACTGGAACTGACCGCTAACTCTTCCACCCTGAATAGCTTATCAGTGCCAAAGAAGATGATGCGAATAACTTTGCTCGTGGCCATTACACAATTGCAAAAGAGACCGTGGACCTCTGTTTGGACCGTATTAGAAAGTTTGTTGTACTGGCCTCCAAGGGTTTAGTGTTTTTAATGTTGTCGGTGGGGGAACTGGTTTTGGGTTGGGCTCTCTGCTTTTGGAGCGATTGTCTGTTGACTATGGAAAGAAATCAAAGATTGGGTTCACTGTGTACCCATCCCCACAGGTCTTAGCCTCTGTTGTCGAGCCCTGTCAACCCATTCCAGGAACTATTATTCTTGACAATGAGGCTATTTATGGTATTTGTAGGCGTTCACTTGATATTGAGCGACCCACCTACGCCAACCTTGACCATCTCGTCTCCCAAGTGATTTCTTCCTTGATGGCATCTCTGAAATTTGATGGTGCCTTGAATGTGGATGCTACTGAATTCCAAACCAACTTGGTCCCCCACCCAAGAATCCACTTCAAGGCACCCAAGAACTAACTGACTATAAGGGGGGGGGGGGGGGACTCATATGCACCTGTCATCTTAGCCGAGAAAGCATACCAGGAGCAAGAATTTGCGTAGTTGCAGCTGGTGGGCGCCATATATTATCAGGTAATTCACTATGTCCTAGATTTATTTACTCTCTCAGATTACCTTAAATTTACATCAAAACTAAAGTTTCTTATAATCCGAGTGTAAATCCTAAATTTGTGAAATACCACAAAGTTTGCTTTTATTTTGATAAATTTATCAACAATATCTCTCTGAAACGAAATAGAGCGGTATGCATTAATTTTGACGTATTTTTATTTTATAGGTAATGCTTGAAAGATGCCGTTGAGCAAGATGTTTGACATCAGCAAGACATAGAAGATGAACATGCTCGACATCGACAGGAGCTTGAATAATTAAAAATTAGCAACCAACAAGCTCTACTACAGCTGCAGGCTGACATGAGAAGTGAAATGCAAAGTTTATTTCTTAGTATTATCCTACACCATGCTTCTAGAATCTCAACGACTCGTACCGACTAGGTAATAATACATCTTTATTATTATGAGATTGATGTAGCTCAAGCTATTTAAAATGGAAAATTCTCCATTTTAAAGTTCATGTTGTTGTGTGGTGACAATTTGTTATTGGTTGGTGTATAGTATTCTTAGAATCAATTTTAATGTTTAAAACAGGCTGGCTACCTGTGGTCTTCATGAATAAACAAAGGGGACTCTGCCAATTTTTTTAAAAAATAATAGTAGTTAAATACTTATTAAAAGGATATCGTAGTTTAAAATTTATATTTTTGTGATGAGAATATACTATATTGATTCATTGCACATTGTATTATTGATAAATGGGATATTAATTTTAATATAATTGACACTATTTTTTTTGCAGGCGATAATTTTTGTAGAACATGCAATGATAATCAGTGATTTTGGAGGTCGTACACTTTAAGATTGTGGGATTACTTTGATAAAAGCATTTCGTGTTTTGGAGTATAAGAAATTAATGTATTTTGTTTGTCAAGTCGAATATTTGAACTTAGTGTCATCATTTTTTGTTTTGATGAATATTTGGAGATGTTTGTAAGAACAACTATTGTTGAATGAAAATGATTCATTGTGTTGGTTGGAAATCATCTTATGTATTACATTTTATGATTATTCGTTTTGTTGTGTTGTCTCAAATGTAATTCATTTCTATATTAAACTTTAACGATAGATTTTATTGTCCACAATATATTGGTGCAAAAATTTTAAGATTCCTCCACCTCTTTTGGGATGGTTAACACTGTCCCAAAAATATATTAAAGAAGGCTAAGTTGTTGTCTCAAAAAGATCTTCTAAAATAGCAACATTTTGAGACAGATTAATTCCCATCTCAAAAGCACTCTTTTGGGACAACTCTCTTGCCGTCTCAAAAGGGTCATAGAAAATGGTAAGCTCTTGAGATGGATCTGTTCCCGTATGAAAAAATTCTTTTGAGACTACTATGGAGTCACAAAAAGTATTTATAACCCCCTATCAAAAAGACCCCCCTAGCCGTCCCAAATAGCGTCCAAAAAAGTATTTGAGACGGATAAACCATCTTTTGAGACTGTTAGGCCACCGTCTCAAAAGCTACTTTTTTTTTTGTAGTATGTTAATTCAATTATCAATATAATTAACTGTTCTCATACTTAATTAATTTCAAATTTCACTATCTTTCATGTCTACTCAATTCACACAGTAGATAACATCACAAGTGTATATATAAAATATTACACCCCGAGACACAGCTGCTGTGCATGCACTACTCTGCTATCATGTACGGGTGCATCTCGTCACTATACAAAGGACCATTGGTTCAGTATCTCACTCAAACCATCCTCACAAATCACACATATTGGAGGGGAATATAGTTCTAAGCCTATGGGCTACACACATACCTACGCACCCATATGACCGTCATCACTATCATAATCACAGATAGCATGTACCTAGGTTCTATATTTTGAGGCACAAGTCAAAAATCCCCCCAAAGGCTCATCAGGATATGACTGTCCTCAACGCGCAAACCTCCTGCCGATAGCAAGTAGGCTAGGTATGTTATACACATAAATCATCATATAGGCATACACTCAACCTATAAAGGGCATACGCACATCCCAAATTACAAGTCTCATACGTAGTATACTTATATCTCGAATATCCGACGTATCATGGTATTTTACACCTCAATTATATTATAGGTATTCGCTCCACCTGTGTATATATATATTAACAAATGGGTATACTCTCATACTATATACAAATTCTACACGTAGTATATTTCAAATTTATCCTATAAACTAATAATTCACATCTCCTAACATCTTCTTAACCCAAAGGATTTAATTAATTATTCCTATAGCTATCTTCAACCCATACTTATTGGTCCAAAACCCAAACTCATTATAACAGGCCTGAATTATATTTTAATTCCCAATAATCCTTTTTTTTCGATAATGTTACAATCTGCCCAGAAATATAAAATTACAATTTTGAGGTTTTCCTGCTTCGATTTTGGAAAAACATAAAACTAAACAATGTGATTTTATACAAAAAATCGCGAGAATACTACCAAATTCTGTTTAAAACGGTCCTAATATTATCACACGATGCACGTCCTTTTTTTTTACATATTTCTACCTATGGGTTGTAACGTAATTCATCCTTAAAACCTCCACCAAAAGATACCAAACTCCTTATAATTCTTCCCAAATGATATACTCAAGTATGTACATGATTTATAACTTCAAATCGTATCAAAATCATCATGGCATTTCGATGAATCATACTAATCTTATTTTAAATTCAAGAAACTCTACATGATAAAATTATTTTCAAGAACACATATAAACCCAAAATTTTCTCATCAATTAAACCTAAAATTTCATGGTGTTAATGCTAATTTCATCAAATGAATAATCCTAAATAATTTTCATTTCAAGAATTACATCAAAATCATCAAATTTTCATCTTTGATATACAGTTTTCATGGATGTTTATCACTCCTAATTTAAAATGGATATTATACTCACTAATTGGAACAAAAATTAGACTTGACTTAAGGTGTAGGTCTAATCGTTTAGAGTAGATGTATGTAGGATATTTCATCCTCCTTTCCAACCACTTTTCTGGTGGTGGTGCAAGGTGGTTGTCCCTTGGTTTGCTCTCATAACCCTTCCTCTTCCAAGAGAATTATCTCCCTTGCTCTCCTTAGCCTTTTGGTAAACGATCTCTTGGTTTAACAAATTCTAAACTTAAATCTCCTAGGTACTATTCACCTTCCAAGAAAAATGACTAAAATACCCCTCTGGGTGTCCTCCTTTTGGTTCCCAATTGACCCTAGACTCAAATCCAAGCACCGGGTAGACTTTTCTACCTATTTCGATCCTTCTGAACTCATCGGCGCAGTCGAAACGACCATTTGAATGAATTAAAAATAATTTCACTTTTTTCCCTTTTAATTTAGTCCCGACACAAGTCACATGCGTGTCCTGACGTAATTTTAATAATTCGCGTATTATCCACTCGCGACCATATAATCATATATTACTTCTTGTCACTAAGTAATATTCAATATAAATCACATATTACTTTATTCTCTAGTAATATTCAATCCGGATTAATTTCAATTATTCATAATTAATTTAAAGTAATCCCCATTTTACTTTTAATTAGTCGCATATTAAAAGTCATTAAAATTACGAGGTATTACATTCTTCCCCCTTAATAACGAAATTTCGTCCCGAAATTTGGAAAAAGTATACCAGATAAGAACAACTCTAGCTTTATGTTGCACATCGCATCCTCGTGCTCATAAGTAAGCTACTACGTACCGTCTATACAGTATGCTATCAAATATCCTTAATAATGATCACCTCATGTAGATTATTTTTAATTCTCAAGTTACTCTGCCCAAACCTTACCAATTAAGTTTCCCTGGTTAGACTTTATTTTGAATATTCGCTATCTAGCCTTCTACTATTCGCACCTTAATAGATTAATTATTTTTAAGATACATACCATATCGTCTCATGACGATCGCACACAAGTAGATTATTTGTGCAGTATAGATTATACACATAATATATACTATATGTGTCAGCTCATCTCTGAGATACTGTCTCAGCGGAGCAATATGGAATACTTCTCGTATACTGTGCAAGTGCTCTGCCAACCCCAGTCTATATACTACCGATTTAACTCTTTCGATAATAGGAAATGGTTTTACGTATCTTGGTGCCAATTTCTCTTTCTTCCCAAATCGCATTATCCCCTTCATAGGAGACACCCGCAAAAGAACTTGGTCCCCCATATTGAACTCCTTGAAGAACTGCTTTGTATCGGCATAGCTCTTCTTTAGTCCTGAGCTATCCGAATGCAATTACAAATCAACTCCATCCCAACAGATGTCTCCTGTATCACCTCTGGATCCCTCACCTCTAACCAACTCGCAGGAGATCTACAAGGTCTACCGTATAAATCCTCAAATGGATCCATACCAATGGGGAACTGGTAGAAGTTACTATATGCAAACTCTACGAGTGGAAAATAATGCTCCCAATTTCCCCCCAAAATCCAAGATACACATACGTGATATATACTCTTGCATCTAGTTAGTACACTCAGTCTATCCATCGGTTTGCGAGTGATATGACGTACTCAATTGCACCTTGGTACCCGTATCCTCATGAACACTTTTCAAAAATTGGGACACAGAAATCTCATCCCGACCTGACATAATATCTAGCGGTATCCCATGTAACCTCATTATCACGGCTAAAAATCCATGCATACTGTACCATAGGAAAATTAGCCCTACTGGCATAACATGAGCTACTTTGGTCAACCGATCCACTATCATCTTATAGGATCGTAACCCCTTTCGAAATTATTTACCATAGCGATAAAATCCTTGGGAATAATTTCCCATTACTACTTAGGAATCCCTAACGGTTGAAGAAACCCCTGATGTTTTCTAATGGTCCACCTTTTTTCCAAGAGACAGGTGGCCCACTACAAGACGAATTTAGCAAGATTCCTCTTCATTAAATCCCACCACTGCTGTTATTATAACCTGATACATTTTATATTCTCTCGAATGTTCCTCTAACTATGATCTATGATACTTTGCCATAACATGTGTCACAAGCCCTTCCCCACTCTAAAATTTAATTTCTCGTTAAATGTAGGCCTCCGCCAACTCTTACGGAATAATCTTCAACTTACCCGACTATATGTTGTCGAATTTACATGACATTCATAATCTACTGCCTGATACAAGACCATCCTTGTGGATATTTGGTTAATGTTGATCTTAACTGATATAAATGATCCTACAATTAAGTCCTGATATCTCAACCTTTGTATTTATTTATCTTATCCCATACTTCCTAAATCGAAATAATATCAAGATTCAATTACCTAAGGCGCCCATACACCCTATGTATCACGTATTATTACACAAATAAAATATATTCTTCTTAAATCATAGTGGAATTATCGACTCTAAGTTATTTTCTTGTACTTGTATAATGACCAAAGCACGAAACTTATGTACTATCGACCAAACTTCTCTCTAACTCCCAACGTTCGTTAGTTTCATGCGTGGGATGTCTCATAAAGAGAAATTCAAATAAGGAACCCTCCTGATACGCTACTACCTAACATAGTCGGTTCTCGAGATTCATAAGGCTCGTAGTCCATAATTTATACCTTTCGACAATCTCCGCATATTGACATAAAAGTTTACATATGTACTTAAAAATAACATGAAACATGGCGTTCTCACTATCCCAAGTTATCTTATATATATATATATATATCCTTGCTCAATAAAGAATATAGTGTATTCGAAGTCACATCAATAAAGAAATCCCTACGCATCAGAATCACATATAACTAGACAACATACCCAATAAAGTCTATGATACCATGAACTTGTCATATAAATACAGATATATAGGCCCAACCCTATTTCAGGTGGAGCCTCTCAAAAGTATTATTACTCACTGGAGTATCCAGCAAGATAGTCGTATCACTCAATCTATCATTGTTCAAACATTCGGTAATTAATCGCTACACATTACCATAATAACCTTTAATTTGCAAACTCAAAGCAGTTGTAAATTATAACAATAAAACATGCTTTTAGGGCCCTCTTGGATCACACACGAGCGACATTAGAAAGCCCCCTTATCCATGATAAATACGCTAGTAATCCATATGTTAAAACTTACGTATCCACTAAACTTGACTCGCACACAAATTTTAGTGTTAATCATTCATATTTATATATTCTGAAACACCCAAGTCACTTGAAGTAATTCTTTACTCACAAGAATGACACAAAACTTCATCAGTCTCACCAGATCGTAGAGTCCCTACACGCACTTCTCGTGGCCAAAACAACCCATGATCACCGGCAATCGTTATACGACTATAATTTGACTAATAGTTGCCCCTCCTCATTGTGGCCAAATTATTATGTTCTACGACTACACGCCCATCATTGAAACGTTGGTCCTAAATATCTAGGGCTCAATTATGGCCTTACTGGCCTCCCTTTTACTTCCTAGGTCCCATCGACCCTGACATACTGTATACTACAGTTATTGAGGACTCCAATGGTCCTGCCTAATCCCACTACCCTCGAGTAGTGAATTTCCTGGGCCCAATTCTCTTGACCCAATTCCTCCACTGGAAAATTCACTCCTATAGTTGTTTTGCCTTACTAGCATGGTTTACCATTCCCATTCTTATCTGTCTCACATATCAAAGTGGACACATGCAACACCGGTAACCCTACTTTCTATACATAGGGCAATTTCCCCGTCACTGGCCCCTACTGACAATTTTGGGGCATCCTTCTCTCGAACCTAGAAATCTTTGTACTCAGTTGCTATTTACGTTGTTCCTTTGACTCAATTGGTCTTATGGAACACATGATCGACCTCGTTGGTCTTGGATGAATTCATTTTCACTCAGTTGAGATTTAATAATCATCTCAGTTTAACTAGATCCCTTACTGGGTATACCTTTCGGTGTTGTTCTACTAGAATCATTGAATTTAATCTTGTCCTTCAATTAAATATTCCAACTCTCCTGGCTCCCTTTCTTCTGGAAGCGCTAATAAATTTCTTGGCGACATCGACTATCGTCGTCTTCATAAGAATTCCCATTTTCACTTGAATATTTAATTCTATAGTTCTTCCACACAATGAACTCTTCTAATCTTTGATGCACCCTATTCTTCCTCGGGTAAGGAATTCGTTAAGCGAGTTGAATACTCACTCGCATTAGGTTTTCTTTCTTCCCCACATAAGATAAATTTCAAAATTTAATTTATATACCGATTAAACATCAAATGGATAATTTCACAGTCGTTCAATACTATAATGTCTTGTTTTAGCTTCCCACGTGCGTCTTTGTATGAGTTGTCTAACTCTCATCACTTTCCATGAACAAAAATATCGCTCAAAATTTTCAAGTCTTGGGCGTTACTACACTTCACCCAACACAATTTTATTTGTATTTCTTCCTTAACAAAACTCCTTCCGACTCCTTCTCCTTTTACTGACAGTGCTGGGTAGATTTTTAAAATGGCACAAACTTCATCCATGATGGTTCTTGAAAACTAAAGCTCCCGAACGTCTTCTTTATCGTCCTTAGCCTGAACAACCATTATGGTGGGTTCTATCTAAATCAGCATTTTCAAAATCTTTTAAGTCTTCAGTTGAGTCCTCTTCTTGCTGTCCTTTTAACGACACTCGCTATTCGTCCTATAAGATTTGGTGTACGATGTCTGTCGAACTCGTATAATATTTACATCATTTATATTTCCTTGCATGAGCATATAAGTTGTAATACATAGAGGAATGAAACATCCTAATAATAGGTCTCTAAATCAAAGAACGATATGCTGAAACGTAGAAAGTCGTACAGATCGTAAGGACACTAGAACATGATGCTTTGATACCACCTGTAATAACCCGCTTAATTAAATATCAGGTGGCCAATCCTTTACCCATTTAAATCGAATTAGTCAATTGGCTCATTCTTAGCATCACTGTCGAAAAAATAATTTTCTCTCTTTATTAACCACCTAGTAATCAATAAGCTTGTGTTAAAACTTTCAACTTTAATTTAAAATAAAACCCCCTTTTAACGATACCAAAAATTTAACGTATAATTCAATCCACCACAATGAATAATAAATAGTAATCATCACAACTTATTTAGTATAATTGGAATAAACTCCCCAGTTTAAAACATCTTAATACAATAAACAAAATAAATCAACTATATCCAAAATTGACACAAATAAGACCATTGACTGAGATAGAATGGGAATGACACGAATCCTTTAGCAACATGCCATAAAGAGAAATGACTATGGAGTACATGAATCAATAGAATGATGCGTCTAATGGAATGTCCGCAACTCCAAAGTTTCCAATGAAAATAAATATCCAATCCTCAATGATGGTCGTCCCTGTAGTAGGACACATGTGATATATATATAAGAGAAGAGAATATACAAGAGAAAAAGGGTTAGAGCCCGATTGTAAAAAGATTTAAAAACAACAAGTGAATAAATTCTACAATTAGCAATTATTATATACATGTTAGATTCTCAGACTCTCTCACCTGAGATTTTCCCCTCTCAATTAATATGCACTCCTAATGTATACCCAAATTATTCTAGTTACTACTCCCATTTTTACTAGATTATCTCCTTGTATTAACTGACTATAGCCCTTATCTTTCCCCACGTATTTCCTTCACAGTACATGTAATAAATAAATATAGTAATTCAATTCTCATTACAATAAAGTGTTCTCATACTTAATTATTTCAGATTTCACTATCTTTCATGTCTACTCAATTCACACAGTAGATAACATCGTAAGTATATATATATATATATAAAACAAAATTGCACCCCGAGAGACAGCTACGATGCACGCATTGCTCTGCTATCATGTCCGGTACATCTCATCACGATACGAAGGACCATTGGTTCAGCTTCTCACTCGAACCATCATCACAAATCACATATATTGGAGGCAAATATAGTTCCAAGCCTATGGGCTACGCACATACCTACACACCCATATGACCGTCATCACTATCATTATCACAGATAACCCGTACCTAGGTTCTATATTCTGAGGCACAAGTTAAAAATCCCCCCGAAGTTTCATCAGGATATGAATGTCCTCAACACACAAATTTCCCGTCGATAGCAAGTAGGCTAGGTATATCATACACATAAATCATCATATAAGCATACAATCAACCTATATATATATATATATCAACAAAAGGGCATACACACATCCCATATTACAAGTCTCTTACGTAGTATACTTACATCTTGAATATCCTATGTATCATGGTATTTTAAACCTCAATTATATTATTGGTATTCGCTCCACCTATGTATATATATATTAACAAATGGGATACTCTCATCCCATATACAAATCCCACGCGTAGTATATTTCAAATTTATCCCATACATAACTTAATAATTCACATTTTCTTCACATCTCCTAACATCTCTTGTTAACCAAAAGGATTTAATTAATTATTCCAATAGCTATTTTCAACCCATACTTATTGGTCCAAACTCATTATAACAAGCCTGATTTATATTTTCATTCCCAATTATCCTTTTTTTCGATAAAGTTACAATTTGCCCAGAAATATAAAATTACAATTTTGAGGTTTTTCTGCTCTGATTTGGGACAAACTTAAAACTACAAAGTTGTGCAAAATGTGATTTTATAAAAAAAACTCGTGTGCATACTAGCAAATTCCTCTTAAAACAGTCCTAAAATTATCATACAACGTGTGTTCTTTTTCTACATATTTCTACCTACGGGTTGTAACATAATTCATCCCTAAAACCTCCACCAAATGATTCGAAACTCCTTATAATTCATCCCAAATGATATACCCAAGTATGTACATGATTTATAACATCAAATCATATCAAAATCATCATGAAACTTTGATGAATCATATTAATCTTATTTTAAATTTAAGAAAATCTACAAGATAAAATTCTTTCTCAAGAACACATATAAACCCCAAATTTCCTCATAAATTAAACCCAAAATTTCATGGTATTAATTCTAATTTCATCAAAGGAATAATCCTAAATAATTTCCATTTTAAGAATTACATCAAAATCATCAAATTTGCATATTTGATATATAGTTTTCAATGATGTTTATCACTCCTAATTTAATATGGATATTATACTCGCTAATTAAAACAAAAAATATAGTTGCCTTAAGGTGTAAGTGTTATCATTTGAAGAAGATGCGTGTAGGATATTTACTCCTCCTTTCCAATCACTTTTCTAGTGGTGGTGCAAGGTGGTTGTCCCTTGGTTTGCTCTCCTAACCCTTCCTCTTCCAAGAGAATTCTCTTAGTTACTCTCCTTAGCCTTTTGGTTAATGATCTATTGGTTTAGAAAATTCTAAACTTAAATAATAAAACTTAAAATCCAGCAGGTACTATTCACCTCCCAAGAAAAATGATCAAAGTACACCTCCGACGAGTTCTTTTGGTTCCCAATTGACCGAAGAACCAAATCAAAACCCCGAGTAGACTTTTCTGCCTATTTTGACCCTTTCGGACTCATTGGCGTAGTCGAAACGACCATTTGAATGAATTAAAAATAATTTCTCTTTTTGTACATAACTCACACACGTGTCCCGACTTAATTTCAATAATTCTCATATTATCCACTTGCGACCATATAATCATTTATTACTTTTTATCACTAAGTAATATTCAATATAAATCACATCTTACTTTATTCTCTAGTAATATTCAATCCGGATTAATTTCAATTATTCATAATTAATTCCAATTAATCCCCATTTTACTTTTAATTAATTACACATTAAAAGTCATTAAAATTACATGGTATTACATCATCCTTCCTTTCCCATCCCTCCTTCGAAAGGTAGAAGAGGTAGGAGAGGAAGCGGCGCGCATTCTTAATCGGGATGGCCACCGGTGCCTAACATCTTCCCATTTCGTAAATTTGCCCCCGAACCTTTGAACTATTGGTTTCGTAAGAATCATTTTATCCTTGATGGAGCTCTCTCGAGGCGAGATGTTGTTTTACTTGTTTTGTGCAAAATAGGATGGAGACTACATCTCTATACATCACCCCGCATCGACGACGGTCAAATCACTCTTTGAAAAAGGTGTGAGACCTTCTCTCCCTCTCCAAATCGCGCGCGCGTGAGCGCTGAACCCCGAGACGGCGGAAAAAGACATGAAGAGATGGCCACATTTGCCTTAGATCATGGTTTACTCTTCTCGTAACCTAAATAGTAAATTTCTAATATGCATCTCAATTGGTTAATTATCATTGGTCCTAATCCCAATTTTTATCCTCATGGGAAAATATAACATAGAAGATAAAACTCATCAAAACTAGGCATCTAAATTGATTTGGTAGGGATTCTGAATCGATTCGAACGTGACTATACTGTCTTCTTCGTTGTTGTTACGAGTTTACACCACTAAAACTTTATCAAACACCATGAAACTTTTTCAAACTTCCATCCATCATATCCAAACATCAACCATGTGTTTAGGGACAATTTCTAGCGTAAATAACGAATCAAATCTCAAAGAAATCCATTCAAGAACCGATAAAATCTCAACATTCATAAAAATCCTAGTTTATGTGTTCTTCATACATATTCATTAATATACCCAGACTTATTTCAAGTTAATCATCACATATTCACTGATTTTGTGTCATCTACAAATAGGGATTTATTCTACATGGATTCCTACCCTGAATCATGAATTTCACCTATTCAAATCCCAAGAAAAACTATTTAAATCATGAATTCAAAACAATACACTACATTGGTATTATAACCTGCTTAAAATAATGCAAGATAAACATTTTACTTGATAAAGTAGGTTTGATTTTCATTCTGACGTGGTGATAATGTCCCTTCCTTGCTCTGATCTTGAATTCGGCAACGTTCGTGGTGCGAAAAGCTATGGAATGGCCTAGGTTTCTTCTCCTCTTCCTCTCCTATGGCCTCCTCTCTGCCCCAAGTCACTACACCAAATCTACCAAATTGTCACAGTCATTAACCTTAACAAGTTGGACATGTCAAGGTCAATGATCGTGACAATTCTAGGGGTGACAATTTTTTTTTCATGGACTTGTCACGGTCATGTCACAAGCCTTGATGGTGACAAGATTTGTCACGATTAAGGATCGTGACAAAACCGTGACAGTGTTTAAAAAAATTGTCACGGTCATTGACGGTGACAAGTCCGTGACAACTTCCTTTGTCAAGGACTTGTCACAGTCAATGATCGTGACAATTCTGGGCAGAATTGAAAAAAAATCTACTGGGCAATATGGCCACTGCCACTGCCCAGCAGTATATATGTACCTTCTATAGCAACGTTGTACCTATTCAAACATTATATATCCATATAGAATAGAGATAGTGCAAATATACATTCAAGATAGAGAGAATATACATCACCATATAATCCAAATATAATTCAAATGTAATAATTTAAAACAATTCAATTCAAACATAAATCAATGTCACTAAATGTCTGGGGTATGGTTAACGCTGAGGAGGTGAGTAGGCTACACGATATACGAATTAACACATCCACTAATATACGTCGTGCCGCATTGTTTGCGCAACCACAATTGGGAGTTCTCCTTCCCAGGCATCACATGCGTGACGAGCACCTTGGACTCGATGTCTTGAAGCTCACGTCCATGAACTAGTGCACCCTGGATGATATTCGGGTCCCTTAACCCCCACCCTATCCGCTTGACATAAAAAATGTCCATTACAAACACGCTCTGCCAACCAAGTGTCGACGTCGGTCTGTTGAAGGGAGCCAAATAGGGAAGTGGATCATCAAAGTCCACACGTGTCGACGATGAAGCAGCGAGATCCACATCCCCGTCCTTGTCCTCCCACACCTCCTCCTACTGCACCTCCTTCCGCACCGCCTTCTACTTTATTTTACCCTTACGGTTTCCTCCCAATGAACGCTTCATGAATGAGTACATATCATGGACCGTCGCCTCCAAATGGGACAACTTCGCGTCATGTGGATCCATCGTTTAAGCCAACCCGGTGTCGCTCGTCTCCAATTTGATGATCCTATATTTGGCCACCCGTGAGCTCACCCCCCTTGTCCTCCCCTTACGATCAGAGCCAAGCACTTGGCTGAGTGCATTTGTGGACAAAGATGCCTTGTCGGCATCAGACTGCGACTCATGCACTTCCTTAAGCTTTGCCTGAAATGACAAAAAGCACAAGATTAGTAAAATAAGTAAATTAAAAAATTATAACGTAATTAACAAAAAGTAAACTTTCAGATTACTTACAATCGTGGCCGCGATGCTTGGGACACCTCCTTGTCCTTCCCCTTCTTCGTCCCAAGTGGCCGATACCCCCAGGGCCACTCCCTGTCCCCTGAAATAAAATAAAGTAAAATTAGTATCGGCCCCGCAAAGTAAAATAATGAAGAATAATATATTTTATGTAGTTATAGAAAAATTAAATCTTACCATCATCCTATGCTCCACCTCGGTGTAAGACGTCCGACCGGAGTAGTGCACGTCCGTCTTTTTTGCATCATTTTTCCTTCCCGATTGGCGAGATGCCAATTGTCGCTTCCCAATCTCATTGCCAATGAACTTTGCCATTGTGCCAATGAGATCGGCTCCTTCGACATGATGGATTCACGCCATTGGATAATAGACTCTCGTGTCTTCCCAAAGTACCGGGTCCGCATATTTTTCTTTCGCGTCTTGTGTTGCTCCCTCAACTGCTCCAAGACGGAATCGTGTAGCTTTGGATCCAGGTTGAATCGTTCCAGTCCAACAAATACAATATTAGTTGCAAATAAATATAAATATAAATATAAAATGAAATTGAAATCGAAATTGAAATATTGATATAAATATAAATATAAATATATTACCTGTAGTGCCACCCAAACAGCTAACTTGAGCTCATATGGCACCTCCTTCCAACTAATGTACCCCGGGCCGATGATCTTCTTTACCAGCTCGAGGGATCTCGCTAATAGCCTCGTCTTGTTCTCCATGGGCATCCCTAATTTGCCATATTTGGGGAGACTAGGGGTCGAGGAGCCCTCGTCGCCTTCGCTACCACCGAGCCCAGACAACATCACCATAACTAGCATCATCATCCTCGCCTTAATACCTCAAGGAGACATTTGCTGTAAAAAAATGTTATTAGAACATATCAAAATGAATTAAAAGAAGACATGAAAATATGTACAATTACTACAAATAAAAATGAATTATTACTATTAAACACCTCCCGCCCACCTACCCATCCCTGCCCCCTCCTCCCCACCCTGACCCACCCCCTACCCCAACCTTGCCCCACCCCTACCCCTACCCCCACCCTGCCCCACCCCCTACCCACCCCCCACCC
This sequence comes from Sambucus nigra, assembly GCA_949130495.1. Classification (NCBI taxonomy): domain Eukaryota; kingdom Viridiplantae; phylum Streptophyta; class Magnoliopsida; order Dipsacales; family Adoxaceae; genus Sambucus; species Sambucus nigra. The sequence continues at coordinate 446,578,466 of OX422210.1, read as the reverse complement.
CACCCCCATCCCCCACTAACTTCAAACAATCACCTTATATATTGTACCAATATCATTACTAATTCTGACAACAAGATACTCAATATTATAGAAATATACCTCATATATTGCAAGCATCTGCACAATTAATTTTATGTAAAGAATGTAAGGTATCATGTGTAGTGGTTAAACCCAACAATACACCACCAAAGTCACACAAATAGTAACAAACAGGTTGGGAAATCCTTTTTCAAAAAGTGTGCTCACTTCTTGGATTCATCAATACAAACCTGATTTAGTTTGCATTGTTGAAACAAGGTTAATTATGACTTGTCCTTTTAGAAGATGTTTTCCCCTCGAACATAAACTTGGGGTTACCGACCGTAAAGAGTAATCTCTAATTCGCAAGACTTGTTTGGGATGGCGGGAATAGTTTGAGGTGAGCGTAAGCTCGATCCGGATGGATAACCTTTCTTAACCTTTCAAAAAGTGCAAGTAATGTTAAGTAATAGTGAATCATTATTGGTTATTATTAAGACTAACAGGTCACTTCTTTCATATTTGTCTTGTACTTATTGATGCACAATGTATACATGTCTCATGATAATATAGAGCAGAGTATATTTTCTCCACAATTAACATCTTACATGAGTTAGCACCATAATCGAAATCCTTACGAGTGTATGTAAAGTTATGCAAAAGGAATATTTATTTTTAGGGTTGATAAAATATGTGTCCCTTAAGTTTGGTGGTGGGTCCCGGATGTTTTAATTTTCCCAATCGAGCCCTCCAATTATCATATTGTTTTAATTTTGTCCAAATTTTAACATAAAATTAACTCCTCTAATGAACTTGGCACATGTCACTCACGTTAGGAACCTAATTAAGACTGAACCAAGTTTAGGGGACAGTTTTATATAAATCACTATCTAATGTAATTTTAATGACATTTTTTCATATTTTAATTTTATTACAATTAAAATAGAGATTTTTTCAAATTTCAAATTCATATTTATAATTAATTAACATCTCTCGGACTATATGGGTATTAAATAATAACAATAATAATATTGAAGTCAATCTAACACACCTTCATGTTTTAAATAACAACAACAAACCTCTAACGCACCTTCATGTCTTAAATAACAACAACAACAACAACAACAACAACAATATTAGATAGTTATTATTTAATACCCACCCCCACCCCGCCCCACCCCCTCCCCTTACCCCACCCCACCCCCACCCACCACACATGCACACACACACACACGCATAGCCCCCCACCCTGCCCCCTACCCCCTTGCCCCCTTCACCACCCCCACCCACCACACATTCGAACACATACACACACACACGCACATATACACACACACACACACACACACACACACACACACATATATATATATATATATATATATATATATATATGGAAGAGAGAGAGAGAGAGAGAGAGAGAGAGAGAGACAATAACCTACAAGTAGAGAGAGAGAGCAGCAGCGTAGAGAGAGAGAGAGAGAGAGAGAAAAGGATGGAAGAACGGCGGGGGAAAAAAGAAGGGAAAGGGTTTTTTACTGTGACATTTGTCCCGATCGTGTCACGGTCATTGACTGTGACAACATTATAAGAATTATCACGGTCAATGACCGTGAAAAGTCCATGACAAATAGAATTATCACAGACTTATCACGGTCATTGTCTGTGACAATACTTTGTCACGGCCTTGTCACGATCAATGACCGTGACAAGGCTAAGCACTGGAAGGGTGAAAATTTACCCATTTTGGTGTAGTGAGTGTTGTTACCCTATCCCATAACTCAAAGGGGATGATATAGCATTCTAATTTTTGGAGTTCCTTCTACCCTAGCCTCCCAAATGATCAAAACGCCCTTACGAGGTGCCGGTTTGGTCTAAAATCAACTCGAGACCCAATTAATGCACTCGGGTACACTATGCCGCCTAATTCGACCCATTTGGCATCAACCTTGACCTCAAAATTTCCATTCGAGTCACTCGACATAAATTTCCTATCTTGACCTCAATTTTGTCTACACAGAATTCCAGATTGAGAGATAACACAGTCACGTCGATATCACCCTTTATGACATATAAATTTTCAAAAGTTATTTACTACTCACTTAGTAACTTTATTCCATAAATATTAATCATTATCTCTCCTGATTAATATTTTAAATAAATACGTAATATTTAATTCAATTAAATTCACGTGTAATTTAAAATAACGAATTGATTAAATTTTAATTACTCAAGAATATGGGGTGTTACATACTTCTCCCATTGTAAGGGAAGTTTGCCCCCGAAATTCAGATATGCCTGACACTAAAAACTTTGGACCCTTTCACTCAATGCATCCGAACATATTCAAAGTTAACTCGTAATAATATTTTGGTGTTTCCACTATACACACGTCAGTGGTACAAGTGACTGAAGGCCCCCTCCATCAAAAGATTAGTGATAAGTCTATTCAACCTATTTTATACTGACACACGATGATACCCAAAACTATCGTGAATTCGCTAATAATGCCTCAAAAGATGAGCCATACTCCATTAGCCATACTGACACATGATGTTAGAAAAGGCCCTAATTCTATAAGTGCCAATTTCCCTTATTGCCAAACATATAATTCCCTTCATGCAAGACACTCGCAGCAACCCCTGGCCGCTCATATTAGGCTTCAAACTTCGGTTCACAGCAACATACTCTTGTTGGTGAAAAAATCCAAGGGTCTATTAAAAATGCGTATAGATTGAGCTAAAAAAAATATTACATATATGAAAAATCCAATAATGCGTAATAAGATCTTACCTTCGAGATCTCTTTGATTTGATCTCGGCTTAGCACAAACCGTGTGTGATGACAGTTGATCAAGGACGTAGGCCCGATGCAGCTCACGGTCTTTTACTGTAATCCTAATATGGACAATCATGATAAGAATGTGGGCTCTTCATTTATGACCAACTGTTCTTCTCCTCTTTCCTCTTTACTGAATCTCTTTCTCACAAGTCCGAACTTGGGTCTTTTGAGTATCGAAGAGTGACAGCTAGCTTAAGAAAGAATGAGCCTTAGGTGCATATATATAGGTTATAGTAGGGACCCAAAGGAGAGATAAAAGTGTGGCTCCTAATGGACCTAAGAAAACCTAATCCTTCATGGATCCTAATATGAGTCCTTAAATATAATTAATATCTTTAAATAATTATAATTGCAACTCCACTCCTTAACTCAAAATTATATTACAAGCTCCTCATTATTTATTTCTTAATTCTCCAAACGTTAAGGTTACAGATACCCATTAATAAAATAAATTACTGAGAATTTATTTGATTAACTTCTTAAGTCCTTGAGCGATCCAACTTAACTTATTTGTAGTGTCAAATTAACATAATCCACCTGCAGGGTTTGACACATAAAAAACTTATAAACCTATCAAGAGGGTATCACCAGTCTCTATACCGAAACGTGAATTACATCCATAAAATACTTTCACCATACAATAATCACCATTACCCAATCTATCAAGATTATTCATCCACTAATGAATCTCACTCGAAAGGTCAAAGCAATAAATAACTAATGCATGTGTCCATCAATCATACACGGATTAAGAGCCTTAAGTAAACCTATACATTGTCTTATAAAATCAGTATAAAGACAATGAACTCATGGTGTTCCCACTCATTACACATGAATTTTACTAGCATAATAAGTTGAAACTATACAGTTTCCCATAATCAAGATAGACCTACTAAAATATTGTTCTACATCCCTACTGATGGTGTGTCCAGTTCCATCTAAGGCTGTAAATGATAAAACTTATATTCTACAAGAACTAGTGATCTGATCCTTTGTGTGTAAGTCGTACTCTACACACGAGAACACCTACTGAGCAGAATAAAAGACATCGACAATATATAAAATAATGAAAAAATTATGTCCATACATGATTCTCATTAAAACAGGGAAAACTGATTTTATTTTAGTAATAAATCCATAACTAAAACTATTACATAAAGAATGATTTTAGTCTATTTCTCTAAAAATCTCCCACTTAGACTCAAAGCCATGCTGTAATGCATCCCACTCCCATCCCTTCTACGTGACTATCAAAAGTCTTAGTTGGGAAGCTCTTTGTGAAAGGGTCTGCTAGGTTTTTCTATGATGAAATATTTATAACCATGACATCACCTCACTTCAAAAATTCTCGAATGACATGATACTTATGCTCGATGTGTTTACCTCTCTTATGACTACTGGGTTCCTTCGAGTTAGAAATAGCACCGCTCTTATCACAATAAATTGTAATAGTCAATTGAACTAAAGGTACGACTCATAGATCCATTAGGATATTTTTAAGCCGTACTACTTCCTTGGCTACCTCGGAGGCCGCCATAAATTCAACTTCCATGGTGGAATCAGCAATGTAAGATTTCTTGATACACTTCCAACTAATGGCTCCGCCTCCTAAGGTAAACACATATCCCGAGATAGACTTTCTAGAATTTCTATCAGACTAAAAATCGGAATCAGTTTACCCAGTAAGTACTTAAGTCTCTGCCTAGTAAACTAGCATATAGTCTTGTGTTCTTTTCAAGTATTTGAGTATATGCTTTATTGCAGTATAATGTTCTTGCCCAGGGTTAGAATGATATCTATTAATCATGCCAACAACAAAGAAGATATTAGGTCCAGTGCATAGCATATCATACATAAGGATCCTAACTACCGAAGTATAAGGGATACATTTCATCTTCTCTTTCTCATCAGGTGTCTTAGGACACTGATCCTTGGAAAGATATATTCCATGTATGAAAGAGAGGAAGCCTTTTTCTTGAAATATTTCATGCTAAATCTAGTAAGAATGGAATCGATATAAGTTGCTTGTGATAAACCCAACTTCCCATTCTTGCGATCACACATAAGATTGATCCTTAGGATGTGACTAGATTCTTTAAATCCTTTCATATCGAATTTGCTGGACAACCACACTCTAACTAAAGACAACACTCCAACATCATTTCTAATGAGAATAATGTCATCCATATATAATACTAAAAATACCACTATGTTGCTTTTGCGTTTTGTTGTACATGTAAGACTCATTTGGGCATTGATCAAACCAAACGATTTGATTGCCTAATCAAAATAAATGTTCCAAGTTCTAGATGTTTGATTAAGTCTATAAATGGACTTCTTAAGCTAAAATAATTTATTATCTCGGCCTTGGGCAATAAAACTATCTTGCTGCACCATATAGATACACTCGTCAAGATTCCCATTAAGAAATGCAATCTTGACGTCCATTTGCCAAATTTTATAATCAAAATGAGCTGCAATGAATAAAAACATTTGGATGGACTTCATCATAGCTACTGGGGAGAAGGTCTCCTCATAATCGATGCCCACTTTCTGAGTAAATCCTTTCGCAACAAGACGTGCCTTAAAGGTCTCCACCTTCCCATCCATCCCTTTTTCCTCTTATATACCCACTTGCATCCTATTGGTTTTATCACTTTGGGTGGATTTATAAGACTCTAGACCTTATTAGAATACATAGATTCCATCTCAGAATTCACAACTTTAAGCCGAAGTTATGCATTTTTATCTTGGGTAGCCTCATTGCAGTTATAGGGACCGGCTTCGAGTTTATCAGGAACCTTGTCATAAGACTCTCCTAAAGAACATATACTGTTCAGGTTGACATAGAACCCTCCCACTTTGATGAGGTAGTCCCTGTGCTAGTGTATTAATGTCAAGACGTTGTGTTATTTCATCCTGTATTAGTGGTATTGAAGAATCTTGCTGGTTCTCTTGAAACTCTTCAAGAATAACTTTACTTCTCGATTTATGATCCATCATTGAATTCTTGTTTAAGAATCAGGCATTGGTGCTAATAATGACCTTCTGATCCTTAGGATTATAGAATAAATAACCCTTAGTTTCCTTAGGATATCTTACAAAAAAACAAACTTCTGATCTTGATTCTAATTTACTAGGATCTCTTTTCATCACATGTGTTGCACTACCCCAGATCCGAATATGTTTCATACAAGGCTTGCGACCAATCCATAATTCCTTGGGTGTAGTATAGACTCCCTTTAAAGATACCATGTTCAATAAATAAGTGGCCATTTCTAAAGCACTTCCCCAAAAGGAATCTGGGAGACCTGTATAACTCAACATAGAACTAATCATATCCCAAAATGTCATGTTCCTCATTTTTGCTACACCATTTTGCTGAGGCATACCAGGTGAAGATAATTGAGATGATATCCCTTGATCTTATAGATATTGACTAAACTCCCCTAAGAGGTACTCGACACCATGATTAGAGCGTAGTGTCTTGATGCTTTTACCTTGATACTTATCCACTTTTTCCTTATAAACTTTGAATTTCTAAAAGGATTCGGACTTATGGTGCATTAGGTAAACATACTCATACCTTGAGTAATCATTTATGAAAGTCATAAAATACTCAAACCACCTCTTGTTTGAGTTGTCATCGATCCACATAGATCAGAATGAACCAATTCCAACAGTTTTTTGGCTCTATAGACCTTGGACGACAAAGGCCTCTTGGTCATTTTACCTTCTAAACAGGATTCACAAACTGGAAATACCTCCACTTCTAGTGAGCTCAATTTTCCACTTCCTATCAGTCTAAGAATACTTTTTAGATTGATATAACATTGGAGTAAGTGCCAAATAGACGTTTGGTTCACTTAAGATGGTTCATTTCTCTTTAAATTTGGTCTAATTGAATTATGAAAGATATTAATTTATTGTGTGGGAGAGATAGGATCAACAGTATAAAGATTATCAACTAATATACCAAAATAAATAAAAGATTTATTTTTCTTAATAACCACGAGTTTATTAAAAGAAACTGAATATCCATAAAAGGCTAAACAAGAAACTGAAATCAAATTCCTCCAAATGTAAGCTGTATAAAGGTAATCTTTTAAAAGTAAACTCTGATCATTATTAAACCTTAAATGAACATCTCTCACAGCTACTACCGCTACTCTCGTAGCATCTCCCACGGTCAAATAAATCTCTATATCACTTAGTCGCCTAGTTTTCTAGAACGCCTACAAAAAATTGCATACATGATTAGTGGCTCCAGCATCTACACAACGGGTATTGCTAGTACAAACCACAAAACTTGATTCAACGACAAATAAATGGAATTTACCTATGTTGTTATATATATTATGAAAAAATCGGATAATTGTTCTTCCAGTGTCCTGACTGCTTATAGTGAAAACACTTTCTCTTGGGATTTTTCCCACCTCCCCGAGGCCCACGAGATGCCTAAGGGACTATAACCTGTTTCTGAGCCTTCCTTTTCTTTTTATCTTGACCATAGGCTTAGAAGTAGAAACTTTATTAGTAACAAAAGCCCTCTCTAAATTCTTGATGGGACCCTTAGGTTCTTGTAGTTCTTTAAGTAGTTTCGCCAAAGAGTAAGAAAGTTTATTCATGTTGTAATTTAGGCGGAACTGCTTAAAGGACTCCAGCAGCGACTGGAGAATAATATCAACCCGGGTTTCCCCATCGATTTTTGCTCCAAGGATTTCAAGCTCATTGAGAAGAGACATCATCCTTAAAACACATTCCCTCACTCGGGTCACTTCATCCATGTTTGTGCTCATGATTCTTTCATGGCAACCTGCCTTGCATCACAATTCTGATCCCCAAACATATCTTTGAGATTCAGCATCATCTCATAGACATGGTCCATCGAATGATGTTGATGTTGCAGAACATTTGAGATAGATGCAAAAAATATAACATCGTATCATCTCATCAGCCTTGATCCATTTGTGGTAATCTTGGGTTTTCTTATCGGTCGCCCCCTCACCAGGTTTCTCAGGACATAGCTCATAAAGCACAAACTTATATCCTTCAGTAATTAATACAATATCCAAATTCATTTTCGAGTCGATGTAATTAGGTCCCGTTAATTTGTTTTCCTTCAGAATGACAGCAAATGGGTTAAAATATCTTCCTATCTTAATACTGAGAATCAAGTAATAAAATGAATTATTATAGGGCATAAAACTTTTTGAATTCTAAATTAAAATTGATGTTCCCTCTATCAATTTTAAAATAATTCATCGGCATCCCGATTACCATTTGAATAGTATTCCTCTGTAGAGAACCTACTTTCCAAAAAAAATTAGGCAGGCTTACTCTTTTTAATTTTATTATCTAGACAAAACCTTTATCAAATAAAATTCAATAACCGACACTTTGGTCCCGCAAAATCATAGAATTCCTCTTTGGAGAACCTTCCATTATTGTATGTCTAAGTGTATACCATCAACTAACTTTATATTATCTCGTATCACAGACTCCTCTTTTGGGGGCAACCTATATGAATAATGAATCCAAAATTACCCTTAAGGAAATTTATATCGACTACCATAATAATTTGCATTTCTCGTTGGAGGATCTACATGTTATTGAAAGTCTACAAATAGTTGATGGAGACCATAGGGTTTTCACTTAGAAAATTCCCCCTCCCACTTAGTAATTTAAAAAACTTTGTGAAGGTTAAAAAAAATATGTCAAATTTTTAATTAATTTGAAAAAACTAGGACATTTGAAATATTTTTAAAAATATCGAGATAACCATATTTTGATATATCAAGCAAATGTGTGATACATAAAAAAATTCAAATACCCTTGATCGTGAAAAAAATAGTCATTTTTTTTATTCTCTTCCTGGTATTTTTGGAAATATATCAAATGTCCTAGATTTTTCAAATTAATTAAAAATCGAACACATTTTATATCAGTATTACATTAATCCAACATAAAAAAATAATCACGAATAAGCCATCGTGGGATCCAATTACATAAAACAAAATCATAAATATGTGACCATAATAGTGGGATTAGATCGCTGCAAAACAAAAGTTAGCACGTATCCATATGCTACCCAACATCTGTGCACATATATGATTGTTTTAATTGGACAACTGGCTGAATTCAACGTATACGCGGTATCCATAGCGCTATGATACCAATTGTTGGAGCGAAATTCCAAGGGTCTATTGAAAATGCATATAGATTGAAGTGCAAAAATATTACCCAGACGCAAAAGCGAAATAATGATTTACCTTTGAGATCTCTTTGATTTGATCTTGTCTTATCACAAATCGTGTGTGATGACAGCTGATCAAGAACACAAGACCGATGCACATCATGGTCTTCTAGTGTATTCCTAATATGGACAATCATAAACATAGTGTGACCTCTTCCTTCGTGATCACCTTTTCTTCTCCTCTTTCCTCTTTGTCGTCTCTCTTTCTCACAAGTCTGAATTTGGGTCTTTTGAGTATCAAATTTTGACGACTAGCTTAAGAAGGAATGAGCCTTAGATGAATATATATAGGCTACAGTAGGGACCCTAAGTAGAGATAAGGACGTGGATCTTAATGGGCTTGAGAAAATCTAATCCTTCCCGTATCCTAATCTCAGTCCCTTAATTATAATTAATACCACTAAATAATTATAATTGCAACTCCACTGCTTAACTGAAAATTATATTTTGAGCTCCTCATTATTAATTACTTAATTTTCCCCACGTTAAGGTTACAGATACCCATTAACAAAACAAATTATTGATAATTTATTTTATTATTTTATTAAGTTCTTTAAGTCCCTGAGCGATATAACTTAACTTATTTGTAGTGTCGGCTTAACATAATCCACCTGCAGGGTTTGATACATACAAAACATATAAGCATATCAAGGGGGTATCACCAGTATCTATACCGAGATAAGGATTCCATCCATAAAATACTTTCACCATACAATAATCACCATTACCTAATCTATCAAGATTATTGATCCAATGATGAATCTCACTCTAAAGATCAAAGCAATAAATAACTAGTGCATGTTTCCATCAATCATACCCAGATTAAGAGCCCTTAGTAAACATAATAATCACGAGATTTACATTGTCTTATAAAATAAGTATAAAGAGAATGACATCAAGTTGGTCCCATTCAATACACATAAAGGTGTACTAGCACAATAAGTTACAACAAATACAGTTTCCTGTAATTAAGATAGACTTACTAAAATATTGTGCTATATCCCTACTGATGGTGTGTCCTGTTTCATATAAGACTGCGAATGCTAAAACTTATATTCTACAAGAATTAGTGATTTAATCCTCTATGTGTAAGCCGTACTCAACACACCAGAACACCTACTGAGCAGAATAAAAGATATCGGCAATATATAAAATAATGCAAACCTTATGTCCATACATGATTCTCATTGAAACAGGAAAAAATGATTTTATTTTACTAATAAATCTATAACTAAAACTATTATAGAAAGCATGGTTTTAGTCTACTTCTCTAATAACTCTCATTACGTTCCTGAACTATAGAAAAATGACGTAGATTAACTCACTCCTTGTCGATGGACCGTGAATCACTTCGGGTTCGAGAAACTTATTATCCCTACCTCTAACTATCCAATGGTGGATGACAAGATCACTGTATGAAGCCTCAGAAGTCACTTTGAAAATAACATCCTACTACGAGTCATCAAATGTAGCTCTACCAGTTGTAATTAATACTCCCAATTATTCAAAAATTCAAAACACGTAGTCCTTGCATTCTCCCACATTTTAGTCAAATTTCTCGTCCAACCACCTACCTACGGGAGACATGTCTAGCTCAAATTGTAACTCTATCCCATTGCCTCCTGACACTCCCTATCAAAGGTGGGACTCGAGAGTGTGAAGTACCCTATACTCTTGACTTACTTAAGTCTATACTATATAGGTGCTCATCTAGTTTGGAAATTGTGACAAAATTTGAGTCCTATCCCTAGTTACCAAAGAACCTCAGAATCTTCATTTAATTCCTCTATAAGTTCTTAAATGTGGCGCACCAACACACATTAGGATTGCATACATACATCATATCATGCTATATTTGGTGGTGTGTGAGTTAATTCCCTTGAAATTAATTTTCAACTATTTTTGGTAATTTTTAATAATTTAACATGATTTTTTTGGAATTAATTTGGTTGGCCTTAAAACCTTCACGGTTAGTTTTATAAATTGTGATTATGGCATAAATTCTAGTTAGGTAGAATCCGAAAGCACTTGAGAATATTTTGGGTGGAAATTAGATTCCTAAGAACTCAAAAACACGTGTTTTTCACTCAATCTCAGCCTTACACGTGTTGTAGTTATAACGGCCTGATGTGTGTTTTCTTACACTCACATACTTAACATTCACTGTGTACCATTGGATCACTTTAATCAACGATCTGCATGTGATTTGTTATAATCCCCGTGTTTGATTTTGAGCCAAACAAATCCATTTTAAAAGCGGTGGCTTGGCAACCCTTTGATTGATTTCAAGTCAATCTTGATTGTTCATTTCGCTTTGATCTTCTAGAGCCTTCTACTCTCACTATAAAAGGAGACTTTGTCTTCAATTTTGTAACTTTTGATCATTTTTTTCCTCTGAAGAGAAAAGAGAGAGTGGAGAGTAGAGAGATAAAGAGTTAGAGAGAAAGAAAGTTTGAAAAGTTTTACAAACCCTAACTCAAAACTTCAAACCAAATCCAAACCAGAAAACCTTTTTCCGAGTGCTTATAGTTAGTGATTTGATAAGTTTCCTCTATTGTCTTATATCTCTTTAGCAACTTAATCACGTTGATTAAGTCTCTATTTCTTCATATAAAAATCTGAGATTTGATCTTTTTGATATAGATCACATAGTTGTTTGTTAGATCTGATTTCTTGTTTCGAGAAATCTACTCTTTGTTGGTTATTTTCAAGATAAATGTTGTTTTCAAACCTTCAACCAACAATATTCTTTTTTATTTCAACTTACTCAAACTGTCAGATTTAGATCTAGTTTTGACATCTTGATTGGGGTCTTCACTTTCGTTTAATATTTTCAAAACAAAGAAAGTTTATAGGATCTTGGCTAGTTGTATAGCAAGATTCCTTCTTGATCTGCGAATTATTTGAAAGATCCAAAATCAGACTTATTTGACTAATTTGATTTTATAAAACTTTGCATCTAGTTAGATCTGATTGTAGCTTGATAACTCATATTGTCTGTAATTAAGTATGTGAGGGTTGCTTGCATGAGTTTAGAGCACTTCTCCATAAACACTTTCACACCACTACACTGAAACGTGTTGGTGTTGAGATACTGGATTGTTAGAGTCGACGTAAAGCTAAAAGGAGTAAAGATAAGAAGCTGGGAGAACATCAACAACAATCATAACCTTAGGAGGAGTTGGAACACTCCAGAGGAGTTGGTACATTTCTGAATTTAGATTAGGTTTGTTTGTCTTGATTATTATATAGCTTGTAATTTGTTACTCATTTTTAGTGGACTTTTTCTTTTTTGGCATAGAGGTCATCGTGGATGTTTTCCCAATTGGGTGGGGTTTTACCACGTTAAAATTGCTTGTGTACACTTATTTTTACTCTCATCTCCTTCTTGAGGTTGTGTTGGTTTATTTTATTTAAGTTTTGTGTTTCAAAACTGGTAAACCTATAACTGAAATTACTCGTTCATAACTGTTTTACACATCTTGTGTTTATAATTTATTTTAAGAAAAGAGTTTCTTCAACAAAAAGTTCGGAGCCATTTAGATAGTTTAATCTTGTATTAAATAACTTAAGTGGTAGTTTTTCAGAATGAATAATAATTATCCCATTACGGTCAATCCATTCCACAAACCCGAAGGAAATCCTGACCTCTCCTCGATTTTGATAACCCAATGATGAACCTTATCAATCTGTGTATTCCTTCCATCACTCAAATCATTACTCTATAATACAGTTATGGTTTATAATATTATTGATGATGCTGAAAACAACACCACCCTTCAAGGTGTTCGCAAGATCAAATTAGCGATAGCAATGGCAGCACATGAGTATATTAAATATAAGAGATTGAGATGAGGAGAAGAGGATGAACACCAATATATAATTGGTTCATCCAATTAGGCCTACGTCCACTGTGCGAGTGAGTACGTAAGGTCACCAGAATAAGGCACTAATGGCCATGGATACAATCTCTCAAGCTTTCTCTCTCTACTATGTAACTGGACAGTTAGGGTTGTTAATTTTCGATCCCCCTCCATATAGGAGTAGGCAAGCATATATAGTGTGGGGGGGGCATAATACACCCCCCATGCATGCAATGACCATGTGTGTGTTGATCTAGCCAATCCAATGAAGACATCTTTCACTGTCACATGTAGAGAATGATGATAAAACATTCCCCCACATGAGGGGATTAATTTGTTACAACTGATTTAGTACACGTGTTCCCAGCCACACATATGCGAGTGAAGGCTCGTCTATCTTCGATTGGTACCAACCTCGGCCTGGAAGAGTACGTGGTTGGTGAAGTTTGGCTGCTGTAGAATCAGAGGTTACTCATGATGGTCTCGACTCAGTAGAAATCTGAGGTAAGGTAGGTGGAGTTATAACGTCGACCTGGGCCGGGGTTATGTAGGAGTAGTTGGAACATCGGCTGATTCCCAACCGAGGTTGATTATGATGATGGTGTTGTCCTTGCTTCCTCGACTTATACACATCTGAGGTTGCTGTTTGAGGTAGACGTGATGTCAGCTCCGGACGACCTGATGAATAACTGCCCCCATGGATCATGAAGACCTTAGCTGTTGTCTGACTGTGAGGTAAATAGTGACATCATCCATAGACGACCTTGCTTTGGACGAGACTGCTGGTTTCCAATCAGGGGACCTTGTAACCTAGGCCATTTCCTTGGCCGAGGTTGGTGTCTCTGAACTGCTGGGTAAATATAGGGCATATCAATCACCCCTAGCCCTTAGTTACCTATGTGAATAGGTGACCAAGGTGTATATATGTCCGAGGTTAGATTTCTTTATGTGCCCATATTTTCTTGACAAGTGTCAGCTTCTGAAGTAGGTTGTGTTCTTGGCAAGTGCAATGATGATGGTCTTTTAGGCTCCCAAGGCAATGATGGGCCTTGGGGTGTGTGCAAGTGGATTTTGCGGGTTTTAACCCTTTTCTCTCTCTTTTTTCTTCATTTCCATTCATTCGCCCGCCTGAACCTTCTTTATTTCCTCTCTCTTCTAGAGCTTGATCGAGGGTACTTTTTGTGGATTTTTCTTGGCAATCTTCCCTTTATTCTCCTCGTATTTCATCAGGTATTGTTTATTACCTCCACTTTGCCATTTTTTTCAGCCTTGTTTTTCCATTTGTTGCATTTTCCGGTGAGTTTATGAGTTTATCGGTGAGTTCATGAGTTTTCCAGTGAGATTATGAGTTTTTCGGTGAGATTATGAGTTTTTCGGTGAGATATTCTTGACTGTCTTTGGTTGGCTTTCTTTTTAAATAGACATATTTGATCTTTACCTGCTGTGTCATCCTGTTTGTTTTTAGCTTGTGTCCAAAAGTGTAAGGTCGTCCCCATATGCTCAGACCCCTTTATCAACTCTTAGAGGAATCCCTTCTCTTAGGGAGAAAACCTTAAATAAAATTAGAAAAATAGAATGAGCCTAAGAGGAAGCTCGTAGGGCAGAGGCCTTCCCTATCAGGCCTATATTCCCACCCCCTCTAAAAGTGATATACCATGAGCCGCATGTGTCTGCAGAGGTCCCAGTAGAATCCGTTCCAATGTCTGAGTCTGAGTCTAAGTCACCAACCTCAGACCTTATGTTTATGGATTCTTTCCAAGAGGCCATGGACTATTCCGTCCGGATGGACCAAGCCCCTGACCAAGCCGAGGTTTTCAGTCGTGCCTCATCTCACAACAGTTCTAGCACCTCGCATTATTCCTTCGATGTCAAAACTGTAATACCTAGTGTGGTTGTTCCCCCCATCCTTGACGTTATTCCCCAGTCGGCCACCACATGAGGTGAGTTTGCTCAGAGGTTCCCTGAGGGTGCTCCCTCGTCTGCTCGAGCCAATGCTGGCCGGGATGAGGATGATGGTAGCTAAAGCGATGTTGACACCTCGAAGGCCGTCGAGATGGAGAGTACTGTTAGCGAACTTGACCTCCTAGCTTTCAGACATCTATATTCTATAAGTCCATCCATAAAACTTAGGAGACCTCTGAGGGACGAGAGGGCCTTTGGCAGCCAAGATGGAGAGATCTGCTTATACGAGCAGATGTTTAAGTTAGGATTTCATCTTCCCATTTATCCAATAATTAGGGCTATATTATCCTATATTAACTTATCTCCTTCCCAATTATCTCCCAATGCCTCGAGGGTGATAATTGGAGCTATAGTCTTATGGAGGGCAGTCCATCATTCAGACCTTCCCGTTCAGGTCTTCACAGGGTGCTATGTCCCCTCCTATGCTAGGAATTATCCGAGTTATTACAACTATATAGCTCAAAAGTCCAACAAGAAGATGTTGCTGGTTACCCAGACTTCGAACCACAATTGGAAACCACGATATTTCTTCGCCTTAGGGTCGTGGGAGTTTGGCCCCTGTGCCCCCTCTTCCTCTCTAGAGCCGAGAATACCCCTGAAATGGGTAAAGGTGTCAATGGATGCTAGGGCCGACCCTGGGTTAAGCTAGAATAACCTTCATAAGGCCAAAGACCTTCAAGATCAGGGAGAGCATGGCCTGTTGGTCAAGTACGAGCATTTGATGACCCCCTACTATCTCTCTGAAACTGGCCTTGGGGGGAGTCCTCTGATCGAACTTCGTAAGTTACTTTATCATTTCAATAAGTTATACCTCTGATTTTATTATTTATCTGATCTTTTAACTCATATCTTTCTATTTGCAGAGCGTCCAAAAGGAATTTCGGATGACCTCTGGGAGATGGCATCCCCCAGTCTTACAAAACTTATGAAGAAAGCGGGTCTAAATGCGCCTTCGGCTCCCCCCACCACTTCAAGGGCCGATGCCTCAAAGAAAAGTAAGTCCAGTGATAGAGGCAGAAGAAGAAAACTTCCAAGGGGGATTGTGCGATCCATATCTCCTCTGAGGACGCGTTAGTTGCTCATCTAGAGCAACTGAAGATCGACGATAGTCTGAAGGCCATGGATGCTATCGGCTTCGTCATGACCGACTCTGACAAAAGGTGCTATTGTTCTCTAGACAACCCTCTATTGGCCGAGTTCACCCTCCATCGATCAATTCATGTAAGACTTTTTGCTTTTGCTGAATAAGTGTAACATCGGCTTTGAATTATACCATATCTTAAACTGATATTTATGCACATACTTTGCAGGGTCTTCTCACCATGCGCCAATTTTGTTGACTGGAGTCTGAGGAAACTTCCTCTGATTGAGAAGGGTAAGAAGGCCAAAAAGACTGAGGCTTCTCTGGATACTGAGGTGGAGCGTCTGAAGGCTTCCTTAGAGAAGTCTGAGGCTAATGTTAAGTGACAGGAGAAGGACATGGGCAATCTCAAAAAAGATCATAGTTCTTCCCTGAAGACTCAGACTGACTCTCTCCAACGCAAGGTCGATGTCGCTGTGAAGGCTTCTTTGGATGATGCCTCAGAGAAGATTTTGGAGGACTACAAGGTCTCTGATGAATTTGTCAGCTTTCGCTTTGAATAACTCGAAACGGGTGTTAAGGCCACTGGAAAATGGACTGCAATAAAGGAGAAAGAGTTAGGGACCTTGGCAGCCTCTGACTTCGTTGGTCTGGGTTATGCTAATCCTCAGTTTTCTCAGGCCTTACAAGAGGTTAAGGAGGAAGGAGGTGCCGCACCTGACGAAACTGTTCTACAAGAAGATACTAGGATTGAAGACGTTGGTCCTTGATGATGCTAAGATTTAGCACCACCAGATAAGTGATAGTGAGCTCAAGCAGTAGCATCCATGGCAGCCATAGAGATGTATAAGTGTATAAGTATGTAGAAGGGGATGAGTATAAGAGGAAATAAGACAATGATGTATAGTGGTTCAGCCAATTTGGCCTACATCCACTGTGAGTGTGTGATCCACTAAGTATGGGCACTAATGGCCTCGGATACAATGCACATAACCCTCTCTCTCTCTCTACTGTGTGTGTACAAGCAGAGTTTTAGCTAGGGCTACTGTTCATGGATCGATCCCCTGTAGGGTTGTAGGTGACAAGTATATATAGGTCTTGGGGGGTGTAGTGTACCCCCCAAGTAAGCATGGTGCATGTGAATGATGATCTAACCAATCCCCTGTTGACACCTGTAGATGCCAAATGATGACATAATATTCCTTCACGTGAGGGTGTGATTCGGTTATAACGGTCTGCCACGTGTCATATGAGCCTGACGCGCATTGTTCCACGCGTATCCCAAACCACGCGCTGTCATGATGTCACCCTCGGCCTATGAGCCGAGGCCGAGGGCAAAGTTTCTTCCGAAAGTGGGCCTGGACCAATTCTATCCTCGTACTGTCGGCCCCTCATACTGTCGGCTGGAGACTGGTGGAGGGTCGGCCTCTCGTACTGTCGGCTGGAACCTGGTGGAGGGTCGGCCCCTCGTACTATCGTCTGGAGGCTGGTGGAGGGTCGGCCCCTCGTACTGTCGTCTGGAACCTGGAGAGAAGGGTCATCAAGAGATTGGTGAAGGGTCGGCCCCTCGTAGGGTAGTCCGTATTGGAGGTAATCCTCATCCAGGCTGAGGGTATAAACGGGTATATCAATCACCCCCAGCCCTTAGCCATAGGTGCCATTGAGATGGCTGAGGGATATTTGCTAAAATTGAGACACGTGTGATCAGTTAGGTGAGTGACACCTGTGTAGATACTCATTGCTGTTCCAGTTTCCAAGGCAGGGCGGCTGCGCAGTGCTCTTGGGGCCTTGTGCCCTAATTATACCTTTCTTTGGTAAATGGGTCCACTCATTACCAAAGTATTTAAGAGATTTTCAAACTCTCTCTCTCCATCTTCTTCTTCGCGCCCAAGTCTATTCTCTCTCTAGAACCAGTAAGCTTTGCCACTTACAGCCTTCGTTTTGTCAGGTCTCAGCAGCGTTACTCTCCCTCGTTATCAGGTATTCTCCTTCATTAAGAGCTTTCCTTTATCTTCAATTCTGTTTGTTTTTTAGGGCCGTAGGGTTGCATTTTCTTCGAGTTCCCCATAGCTTTTTTCGGTGCCTTCTCCGGTTAAAGGTTCTTGAACGTTCTTGAAGAAAACTTTGAGATCTTTGTTTAATCCAAAAGTCAAACCTGGTCAAATTCCCCACTTGTTTGTAGCTAAATTGGTCAGGTCTAGTGTAATTTCTCCAAGTGTAGAGTCTTCCCTTTAATGCTTAGGAGGCTTTACAACTTAGTGTCTGAATTCCCATCTTTGAGAGAGAAACTTTTTACCGAGATCAGACGAATAAAGGAGGAGGAAGAGAGGAGACGAGGGGCCGACCCTAATTGGGTACAACCCATCTTTCCCATTCCTCTTGCCACCATAAGACCATCTGAACCTTCTGAGTCTTGTGGGTCGTCACCTCGTCCTGCCGAGACACCCAACCCAAGTGAGATGGACGAGAGAGTCTCTTCACCAACTGGTGCTGGAACTTCTGGTAGAAGGGACACACCTGACCTTAGCCCAGGCCAAGAGGCCGAGGGTACGGCCCCCTCTGAGGCTGTCCCTGTGACAACCCTGTCCCCCAATGCCTTCCAAGTGACTTTTCCTCAGGGTCCTCCTGCAGGTGATGAGGGGGAGAGATCTTAGGATGAGGACGATGATACAGATGATGAGGTTGATACCTCCCACGCCTCGTCCTTTATCTCCTCTGTTAGGGATCGAGATCTCCGGATATGGAGGCATATTTATGGAGTGCCCTCCGGGGTGACTATGAGGGTTCCCTCTGAGGCTGAGAGGGTCTTCGATTGCCAAGAGGGAGAGGTTGCAGTCTACGAACAGATGTTCAAGGTTGGAGTTAGGCTCCCTCTGCACCCTGCCATTGAAGATATTCTTGTTGCCCTCGGCGTTTCCCCCTCTCAACTTCCTCCCAACTCTTAGAGGACGATCTTGGGCTATATTTCCTTGTGGAAGAATGCCTTTACCGATGAGCCCTCGGCTGACCTATTTCTGGGCTGCTACAACATCACCTCCTCGTCCAAGCAGCCTGGATATTATCACCTGGGGGCAAGGAGGCCTGAGAAGAAACTCCTCCATGTGGCACAAACTTCCAACCATGATTGGAAGAAGAGGTTTTTCTTTATCTCCGGGGAGTGGGAGCCCGTTGCCGATAGTCCGAGGGTCACCAGGAAGTGGTCTAACCCCTCCATGAAGGCCAGGTCAGACCCTGGACTTAGTCTGGAGGAGAAGGATATAGTAGACTATCTGAGAGGACGAGGGCGAGAGGGTGAGCTTGCAAAATTCGAAGACTTGATGACCCCTCGATTCCTTAAATAAGCTGGTCTGAGGGTCGGCCCTCTGATAGAACTATGTAAGTTATACTGAACATTTTCCCTTCTTTACTTATTTTTGAAGTGTTCTCTCTTTATCTCTGAACTTTTCTGACATGTCGTCCTCTTATCAGATCGTCCTGCAGGTACACCAGACTATCATTGGGAAATGACAGCTCCCAGCTTACTGTCTGGATTGGTAAAGAAGAAGGGGAAGGAGCCTCAGCAGGCTCCGAGGAAGACAAAGGCCGCTGGGCCGACAGTGGTGGAGCCGACCACTGACAGTAACAAAAGGAAGGAGCCTGAGGCCCCTGTTGAGCCTCGGCCTGATTCTCGGACGAGATCAAGGGTCGAAGCCTCTGAGGGGACGACCTCTTCTTCCAGCATGGGGGCCTTCTGGTCTCCAAATCTGGCACACTTGAGGGCCGACCCCTCGTTACTGATCACGAACTTAAGGGCTGCCAAGGCCTCGATGTTCTCTGCACCGTCGGCCTCTGACTTCGAGTTCTTAGCAAAAATTCCTCCTGCTAAAGTGTACGACTATGGTCTACACTCCCTTGCTCAGGTATTGGTCTTGACCCACCTCCTTAATTTCATTCTCACTAACTGTTCCCTCAGCCCCTCTTGATATCTGTTCATTTTTTGTGCAGTCTGTTTGTGCCCTCACCTCAGCCACCAAATGGATGGCCGAGAATCAGATGAAGTTCCATGAGGCCGAAAGGGCTATTCAGCATGAGGCTGTCTTGCAGACAGAGCTTGATACTGCAAAGACTGAGCTTGATACTGTGAGGGCTGAGCTTAAGAGTGCTAGGACCGAGCATACTAGGGTCCTAGATGAGCTGAAGAGGCAGCACAATGCCGACCTGCAAGCCAAGGACTTGATCATCAAGGATAGGGACGAGGCTTTACTGAACATGGAGGCCCAGCATAAGACTGATCTGGAAGCAACCATCAAGAAAGCTGAGACCGGTGATGTTGAGGCTTACAAGGTTTCTGACGAGTTTCAGGGCTTCGGCCTTGAGTATCTGGAAAGGGGGATCAGGACGGCCTGCCGATGGGTCGTCCTCAAATTCGGTGATGTCGTCTCGTCGGTTCGTCCTTCACTGGAGGATGTTCAACTGGACGACCCCCTAATTGCCGAGGCCCTCAACCAAGTGGAATCCCAAGTCCAAATCGAAGGGGTCGGTACATCTGAAGATCATCCAGTGCTGGTAACTGAGGAGACCATTCCCATAGATGTTGAGGCCCTGCCCTCTGATGTCGTCCCATAGGGTGGCTGCCTGTAGCCCATACCCTTCAAGTGTATTTTTGTTCAATGGCCTTGTAAAACACTTGATATTTTATGTTTTATTAATACCATTGTCTCTTCCCTTCCATAATTGTTGTCTTCCATATTTAATTCTTTTATGGTTTGCTGCTTGTTGATGCTACTAACCCCTCCCTCGTCTTTTTTTAGGACCAATGTGGGGTCGTCCCCTCATGTGGCCTTATTATAGCCAAGGGTTCAAGTAACCAAATTAATGATTTTTAAATAAAGTCTACCTTCGTCTTTCTTGAGGACAGTGGAGGGGTCGTCCCCTCCACTGGTCCCTATTATAGCCGAGGGATTCGCTTACCAATGTAATGGATTTTAAAGTCTTCCCTCATCTTTTTTTAGGACAGTGGTGGGGTCGTCCCCTCCACTGGTCCCCATTATGGCCGAGGGATCAACTTTCCAATTTAATGGATTTTAAAGTCTTCCCTCGTCTTTCTTGAGGACAGTGGTGGGGTCGTCCCCTCCACTGGTCCCCATTATAGCTGAGGGATCAACTTACCAAGTCTTCCCTCGTCTTTCTTGAGGACAGTGGTGGGGTCGTCCCCTCCACTGGTCCCCATTATAGCCGAGGGATCAACTTACCAATTTAATTGATTTTAAAGTCTTCCCCCGTCTTTCTTGAGGACAGTGGAGGGGTCGTCCCCTCCACTGGTCCCCATTATAGCCGAGGGATTCACTTACCAATGTAATGGATTTTAAAGTCTTCCCTCGTCTTTTTTGAGGACAGTGATGGGGTCGTCCCCTCCACTGGTCCCCATTATAGCCGAGGGATCAACTCTCCAATTTAATGGATTTTAAAGTCTTCCCTCGTCCTTCTTGAGGACAGTGGTGGGGTCGTCCCCTCCACTGGTCCCCATTATAGCCTAGGGATCAACTTACTAAGTCTTCCCTCGTCTTTCTTGAGGACAGTGGTGGGTTCGTCCCCTCCACTGGTCCCCATTATAGCCGAGGGATCAACTTACCAATTTAATGGATTTTAAAGTCTTCCCTCGTCTTTTTTGAGGATAGTGGTGGGGTCGTCCCCTCCACTGGTCCCCATTATAGCCGAGGGATCAACTTTCCAATTTAATGGATTTTAATAATGTCTACCCTCGTCTTTCTTGAGGATAGTGGAGGGGTCGTCCCCTCCACTGGCCCTCATTATAGCCGAGGGTTCAACTTTCCAAATTAATGGTTTTCTGTAGATGTTTCCATGCGTGCTAGGACTGACAACCATAGAATGAGGGAAACGCTGATATTTCTCACTAATTTTCCAAGTGTTCTGTTGGAGCAACTTTCATTACAATTATGGCCTTTCAAGACCTTACAACACTACTGATAGTATTTCTTCAAATGATCTGCATTCCAGAGGTTTGAAAAAGGTTCCCCCTCTAGGTTTTCTAGCCTGTAGGTCCCAGGGATGACTTCATCGATGACCCTATATGGGCCATGCCAATTAGGGTGAAGCTTGTTGGGCTTTTGCCAAGTCTTCTTGAGGACCAAGTCCCCCACTGCGATGGGACTCTGTTTCACCCTCTGATTGTAGAACCTTGCAGTCCTCCGTTGGTAGGCAGCCTGCCTTACCTCAGCGTTCTCCCTTCTTTCCTCAATCAGGTCCAAGTCGAGTCTCCTCTCCTCCGCATTTTTCTGGGGGTCATACACCTGGACTCTATGCATAGAAAACTCAATCTCGGTGGGGATGATGGCTTCTGATCCATATGCTAGCATGAACGGGGTCTCCCCGGTGGAGGTCCTCACTGTCGTCCTGTATGCCCACAGCACGGCATATAATTCCTCGACCCATCTTCCTTTTGCCTCCTCAAGCCTCTTCTTAATTCCGTATAGTATTGTCCTGTTCGTAACTTCGATTTGCCCATTGGCCTGAGGTCGGCCTGGGGTGGAGAAAAATTGTTTGATACTTACCCTCTCACAGTATTTCTGTAGAGAGGCATTCTTGAACTGAGTCCCGTTATCCGAGATGAGGGTGTTGGGGAGACCATATCTACATATGATGTTTTTCCAGATGAACTGGAAGGTTTTCTGCTCTGTGATTGTCACCATTGGCTCCGCCTCCACCCATTTTGAAAATAATCAATGGCTACGATGAGGAATCGATAGTTATTAACTGCCCTCGGTAAGGGTCCTACCAGGTCAATCCCCACACTGCAAATGGTCATGGGGATGTAATGGAAGTAAGAGGCTGATGGGGCTGGTGAGGGATGGTGGCAAATCTTTGACATTTGTCGCACTTTTTTACGTATACCGCTGCATCTTTCCCCAAGGTCGGCCACCAGTACCCCTGGGTGATTACCCTCTTCGCTAGGGATCTACCCCCAATGTGGCTTGAGCACGACCCTTCATGCACATCTTGCAAAATGGAAGGGACTTCTGAGGGATGCACACACCTAAGTAAGGGGATCAGAAACCCCTTTTTGTATAAGGTGTCTCCGATGACAATGAATTTTGCAGCCCTGTACCTCAGCTTCTTCCTTTCCTGCCTCGCTTCTGGCATCTCACCCTCTTTAATGTATTTGATCAGGGGGTCCATCCACGAAGCTTCTTGAGAGACATTCAGGCAATTGCCAAGTGTTCCCTCAACGTCCTCAATAGTTGGCCGAAGTAAAATTTCTACTGGGACCGTCCTCCTGATGTATGTTCTTGTTGCCGAGGCCAACCTAGCAAGGGCATCAGCACGGCCATTATCGAGCCTAGGTACCCTCCTTAATTTCACTTCTCTGAAGCCCTTCAGTAATGACCTCACCTTCTCAAGGTACCTAGCCATCCTCTCGTCCTTAGCCTCGTAGGCTCCTAGTATCTGATTCACTACTAGCCTTGAATCACTATGGACCAAAATCTGGCCGACACTAAGAGACTTAGCCAAGGAGAGGCCTGATATTAAGGCCTCATATTCAGCCTCGTTGTTGGAGGCCTTGAAGTTGAACCTCAGGGCGTATTCAACGTCTGTGCCATCGGGTGCTGATAGTATCAGTCCAGCACCACTTCCGCTGTCGCAGGAGGACCCGTCAACGAAGAGGCTCCACAGAGTCTTTCCTTCAGAAAAATTTCCCTCAGAGAGGGACCCCTGTCTAAAGATATATCTTCCCTCTTCGTTTTCAGTCGCTTTCCTTCTAGCGGTGCTCGTCTCAGCCCCATCTGCGGGTGTGTCTGCGGATCTGTCTTCTGTATCCGTCTTCCCGAGGGTCTCTCCCTCGGCCTCATCATCTTCCCAGGTGAACTCAGCCACGAAGTCTGCCAATGCCTGCCCCTTAATGGCCGTCCTAGGCTGATACACAATGTCAAACTCCCCCAGATCTATAGCCCAGGCCATCAACCTACCTGATTTTTCTGGCTTGTGTAGGACCTGCCTAAGAGGAGAGTCGGTGAGGATGACCATTGTATGGGACTGAAAGTACGGCTTCATCTTCCTTGAGGCATGGATCAAGGCATAGGCCAGCTTCTCCATCCTCGGGTATCTTTGCTCTGCCCCTTGGAGTGCCTTACTGTTAAAATACACAGGCTTCTGTATCCCGTCTTCGTCTCTTACAATGGCTGCACTGATGGCCGACTCTTAGACGGCGAGGTACACATAAAGTCATTCACCCTGGACAGGTCGTGATAGCAGCAAGGGAGACCCTAAGTATGACTTTAGGTCCCTGAAAGCCTCATCACACTCTTCACTCCATTCGAAGGCCTTCCTAAGGATCTTGAAGAATGGCAAGCACTTGTCTGTGGCCTTAGACACGAACCTGTTCAAGGCAGCAACTCTCCCTGTGAGCCTCTGAACGTCTTTAATGGACTTGGGGGTCTTCATCTCAACAAGGGCCTTTATCTTTTCAGGATTGGCCTCGATGCCTCTTTGGTTGACAATGAACCCCAGAAACTTCCCTGCTCCGACCCCGAAGTCACATTTGGCCGGGTTAAGCTTCATCTGGTACTTGTCCATCGTATTAAAGGTCCTCTCCAGGTCTTCCACATGATCCTCTGCCTTCAGACTCTTAGTCAGCATGTCGTCCACGTAGACCTCCATAGACTTCCCAATCTGATCTTCAAACATTTTATTTACGAGGCGTTGGTATGTTGCCCCTGCATTCTTTAGGCCAATGGGCATGACCCTGTAGTAATATGTCCCCTTGTCAGTGATGAAGGCGATCCTCTCCGAGTCTTCAGGGTTCATGAAAATCTGGTTATACCCTGAGTAGGCATCCATGAAACTCATGAGCTCATGGCATGCGGTAGCGTCTACCATCTGGTCGATGCGGGGGAGAGGGAAGTTGTCTTTGGGACAGTGCTTATTGAGGTCTGTGAAGTCCACGCACATTCTCCACTTGTCGTTGGCCTTTGGGACAATGACTGCATTGGACAGCCATTCAGGGTAGATGACCTCTCTAATAAATTCAGCGTCTTCTAATTTTTTGACCTCGTCCCTGATGACCTCATATTTTTCTCTGGAGTAAATTCTCCTCTTCTGCTTCACCGGCTTCACTCCCTCTACCACATTGAGCTTGTGGCACATGATTTCAGGGTCAATCCCTGGCATATCTACTTAACTCCAGGCGAAGACGCTTCGCCTTCTCCTCAATAGTTTAATGAGGTCTTCCTTGATGTTGGGCTTCAGAGACTTTCCCACTTGGACGGTTTTTTCCGTGTCATCCTTATCGAGGATGATGGATTCTACCTCTTTCGCATCCTCTCCTTTTTTCAGCTTCGTTTCATCTCTGGGGTCTAGGGTATCAATATTGTAAGTGGTTGTAACCCTCTTGTGTGCCTCCCTTTCTTCAGCGGAGTTGTAGTAACACTCTCGCGCTGTCGTCTGGTCTCCCTGAACTTCCCCTACCCCGTAAGGGGTAGGAAATTTGATCATCTGGTGGACCGTAGACGGCACGGCTTCAAACCCCTTGAGGGCCACACGCCCCAGTATGATGTTGTAGGCCGAAAACACCTGCTCGTCCATCACAAAGAAACTGACCTTCTTGGTGAGCCATCTCGGCCACTCGTCCCCCATCCTCACATCGGCCTCATATACCCCAAGGGGGTGAACCTTTTCCCCACTGAACCCAATCAATGGATGGTGGTAAGGGACGAGTCTAGCACGGCTGTGACCCAAGGCCTTGAAGCATGGCCAGAACATGACATCTGCAGAGCTACCTCCATCTACCAAGATCCTCGGCACCTCGCATCCGTGCACCCTGGTAGTGATGACGAGAGGGTCATCGTGTGGGGCTAAGAGGCCTTTGAAGTCCATCCTTGAAAACCCTACTATCAGTGTGTCTATATCCACCTTCTTCCTCTTTTCTGACTTGACCTCCAGGGAGGTTGCGTGTACCGTCTTCGTTACTGCCTTTGCCTCAGCCACATGGGCCTTTCTGTCGGCGACCTCAGACCCTCCTCCTGCAAGTCCCCCGGAGATCATTCCCACTCCGAGCGAGATCATATTAAGCCTCTTGATAGGGCCATGGCCGTCTCTCGGCGGGAGGTCAGGGTTGTCCTCATCATCAGAGGGGTCGTCCCCTCTTTTTTGAGGACCTTCTCTGCAGGTATCGACTCTCTTCTTTCTGGGGTCGTCCCCTCGGCCCCTCTTGAAGTCATCTTTGTCGACGTACTTTCTGAGATTCCCTTCCTTCAGCATCTTCTCAATCTGATATTTCAGAGCAAAGCATTTGTCTGTCACGTGGTCGTGGTCTTGGTGAAATTCACACCACAGGTTCTTATTCCTCTTGCCAGGGGCTGCCCTCAGCTTCTCAGGCCACTTCAGCGACCGGTCACTCTTTATCTCATTGAGAATCTGTTCACAGCTGACCGTCAGAGGAGTGTACCCAGTGAACTTGTCATCCGCGGATCTCTTCTTACCCTCTTTGTTCTTCTTGGGGTATTTACTCCCACTTGCACCTCCTCTTTCGTCCTCATATTTTGCAGCCATCGCCTCTTCGGCGTTCATCACCTTTCCTGCTGTCGACAACAGCTCAGCCATCGTCCTCGGAGGGTCTTCAGCAAGCTTCCATAACAGCTTCCCCTTTTGGAGTCCTCCAATCAGGGCTGTCATAGCTATGCTCTCCTCATTGTCTTCCACCTCCAGCTTCTCCTTATTGAATCTGGCTATATAGTCCCTCAGAATCTCACTCTTCCCCTGCTTGACATAGAGCAGGTGGGTGGTCTTCTTCTGTGGCCTCACCCCGAAGCAGAAATTATGGATGAACAGGTCGGCCATCTGCTTAAAGTTTTCGATGGAATTTTTTGGAAGAGAAGTGTACCAGACATGCGCAGCCGGTACCAGAGAAGGCACGACACCTCATCTCATCTGAGATATAGTATATGTCTGCCGCCGACTGATACATCTCCACATGGTGGACGGGGTTGGTACTCCCGTCATACCTTGGGGCGACCATAGGTGGCTTGAACTTTGACGGCGTGGGGAAGTTGACTATCTTTGCCACAAAGGGTGAGCCTATGGTGTATCCCCTCTGAAGAGGGTCTCGGCTCTTCAATATATCACCAATCTTATCCTCTAACCGCTGGATTGAGTCATTCCAGGGCCTCACAGGGTCGGCCTGGCCGATGTTATCCCCTGCTGCCTCTCTGAGGTGGACGGAGGGTTCTGCTGCAGCAGGCCTGTGCCGACTGTTCACTTCCCTTTGGCCATCATCTCGTCCTCGGGGTCGGCCATCTGCTGCCTCCCTCCTGGATCTCGCAACGCTTCTTGGTCTGGACAACTGTTCCCGCAGGTCATTTACTGGGCCTAGCCTCTCAAAGGCCGACCCCCTGCTCAAGCGATCAAAAGCAGAGCCTCTTGGACGATCATCAGGGTTCGATCTCCCAAACTTCCCTCTACTGTCCTGGAGGGGTCATACAGTATTGTTGGAGACCTCATAGGGTTCCCAGCATTCTACTGGGGCTTCCTCTCCCTCCAGATCGTCATACATGTCCTCGGGGTAAGGGTTTCCTTGCCTCCCCAGCCGTAAACGCCGGGGGTCAGCAACATCTCTACGCCGCTGAGGGGGTGGTAGGTCTTTGCGTGGTGCTTGGGGTGGTCCCCTGACCTCATGTTGTCCTGGAGCTGCTGCCGGAGTAATCATCTCAGGTGAGACCCCTGGTGGTCTCAGTATGTTCTGGCTTAGAGCTGTGAACTGCTCCTGCATCATCCGCTGGCTTGCTAGAGACTTTAGGGCTGCCGCCACATCAGCCATCTCAGACTGGGGTGGCGGCTGACTGGAACTCGGTCTTCCCCCCTCATCTGGCAGGGGGAGTGGTGGTGGTGGCATCTCAGGTGCCATGTGCTTGAGCTATGAAAAGTTAGACTGAATAAAATACTGGTGAGCTTGAATACCTTAGTGGGTCTCTTTCAATGGTGAAACACCTCCTCTCAGGGGGAGTGTTGGTTCACCACCAAAGTGCCCAGTGAGGTCAAGCTGTACTTAGGGAAGAGATGTCTTCTCGTGTTCCCACAGACGGCGCCAAACTGATGATGCTAAGATTTAGCACCACCAGATAAGTGATAGTGAGCTCAAGCAGTAGCATCCATGGCAGCCATAGAGATGTATAAGTGTATAAGTATGTAGAAGGGGATGAGTATAAGAGGAAATAAGACAATGATGTATAGTGGTTCAGCCAATTTGGCCTACATCCACTGTGAGTGTGTGATCCACTAAGTATGGGCACTAATGGCCTCGGATACAATGCACATAACCCTCTCTCTCTCTCTACTGTGTGTGTACAAGCAGAGTTTTAGCTAGGTCTACTGTTCATGGATCGATCCCCTGTAGGGTTGTAGGTGACAAGTATATATAGGTCTTGGGGGGTGTAGTGTACCCCCCAAGTAAGCATGGTGCATGTGAATGATGATCTAACCAATCCCCTGTTGACACCTGTAGATGCCAAATGATGACATAATATTCCCTCACGTGAGGGTGTGATTCGGTTATAACGGTCTGCCGAGGGCAAAGTTTCTTCCGGAAGTGGGCCTGGACCAATTCTATCCTCGTACTGTCGGCCCCTCATACTGTCGGCTGGAGACTGGTGGAGGGTCGGCCTCTCGTACTGTCGGCTGGAACCTGGTGGAGGGTCGGCCTCTCGTACTATCGTCTGGAGCCTGGTGGAGGGTCGGCCCCTCGTACTGTCGTCTGGAACCTGGAGAGAAGGGTCTTCAAGAGATTGGTGAAGGGTCGGCCCCTCGTAGGGTAGTCCGTATTGGAGGTAATCCTCATCCAGGCTGAGGGTATAAACGGGTATATCAGTCCTCACGATGATGGGGTAGAAGTGACTAACCTCGGCCAAGTAGATGGGGGCATGACTACTAACCCTGAGACTGCATATACTTAAATCCATTTTGTGAACATCATTAATTTTTATTTCTGATCCATATCGATCTGTAACTTCTAATAACATTTTCTGTTAGCTCTTGACTTGTAATTCTTAACTTCATGCTATATCAACCTCTGAAGAAGGCTTTATTTCTTCTGCTGAATGTTTTTTAAATGGTTTTCTATGTCATGCAATGTGTTTGTATTAAGGTCTGAAGAGTCAATATAATGGTGTCTCTATCAGCCTTTTAACATTATTTTAAGGTCTGAGATCATCAACTAAGATGTTACCTCCATAAAATATTCACCAAATTAATGATGTTTAATGTCTGAGGTCATCAAAGTGTGATGTTCACCTCATAAATTATCACCAAACTATGATGTTTTAAGGTCCGAGGTCATCAACTAAGATATTACCCCCATAAAATATTCACCAAATTAATGATGTTTAAGGTCTGATGTCATCCAAGTGTGATGTTCACCTCAGACCTTGTCACCAAACTATGATGTTTTAAGGTTTGAGGTCATCAACTAAGATGTTACCCCCATAAAATATTCACCAAATTAATGATGCTTAAGGTCTGAGGTCACCCAAGTGTGATGTTCACCTCAGACCTTGTCACCAAAGTATGATGTTTAAGGTCTGAGGTCATCAACTAAGATGTTACCCCCATAAAATATTCACCAAATTAATAATGTTTAAGGTCTGAGGTCACCCAAGTGTGATGTTCACCTCAGACCTTGTCACCAAACTATGATGTTTTAAGGTCTGAGGTCATCAACTAAGATATTACCCCCATAAGATATACAT
This sequence comes from Sambucus nigra, assembly GCA_949130495.1. NCBI lineage: Eukaryota > Viridiplantae > Streptophyta > Magnoliopsida > Dipsacales > Adoxaceae > Sambucus > Sambucus nigra. The sequence continues at coordinate 446,548,712 of OX422210.1, read as the reverse complement.
CAAATTAATGATGTTTAAGGTCTGAGGTCATCCAAGCATGATGTTCACCTCAGACCTTGTCACGAAACTATGATGTTTTAAGGTCTGAGGTCATCAACTAAGATGTTACCCCCATAAGATATTCACCAAATTAATGAACCAAGAGTTGACACAGGAACTGATCTTCTCATTAATAATATCCTCATAAGTTGATACATTTACATAGGAATCATTGCAACATCATATGTAATACTTTTTCAAATAATCAGCATTCCATGGATTGGAAAAAGGTTCCCCCTCAAGGTTTTTCGACCTGTAGGTCCCGGGTACAACCTCTTCGATCACTTTATAAGGGACATGCCAATTTGGGTGAATCTTGTTTGCCTTCTGCAACATCTTCTTCAACACTAGGTCTCCCATGGCTACGGGTCTTGATTTCACCCTTTAATTGTAAACTTTGTTGTTCTCTGTTGATAGGCTGCCTGTCTGATCTCTGCGTCTTCCCTTCTCTCTTAAATCAAATTTAGGTCAAGTCTTCTCTCCTCCCCATTCTTCTCAGGGTCATAGGTCTGAACCCTGTGAGTGGGGAGTCCTATCTCTGTTGGTATGACAACCTCTGATCCATGTACTAACATAAATGGGGTTTCCCCCGTTGGTGTCCTAGCCGTTATTTTATAGGCCCATAACACAACATAAACCTCTTCAGGTAATCTCCCCTTAGATTCTTCTAACCTCTTCTTGATCCCATCAAGGATAGTTCTGTTTGTGACTTCGGTCTGACCATTTGCCTGAGGCCGGCCAGGAGAAGAGAAAAATTGCTTGATCCCAACTCTCTTGTAATATTTTTCTATGGAAGAGTTTTTGAACTGGGTTCTGTTGTCCGAGATGAGGGTGTTAGGGAGGCCATGTCTGCATATTATGCCCTTCTAGATGAATTAGAAGGTCTTCTGCTCTGTAATCATGATCATCGACTCAGCCCCCACCTATTTGGAGAAATAGTCAATGGCAACTATAAAAAATCTGTAGTTATTCGCAGCTCTTGGTAAGGGACCCACCAAATCAATTCCCCATACTGCGAATGGCCAAGGAGAACTTATTGACGTCATAGGTTGATGAGGTTGATGGGGGATAGTGGAGAATCTTTGGCATTTGTCACACCTCTTCACAGTGGCTACAGCATCCTCGGCCAAGGTCGACCACCAGTATCCCTGCGTGATAATCCTCTTGGCTAAAGGTCTTCCTCCTATGTGACTGGAGCAAGAACCCTCGTGTACCTCTTGTAGGACTCGGGGGACCTCTGTGGGATGAACACACCTAAGGAGGGGTAATAAAAATTTATCTTATATAGGACATCTCCTATTATAGAGAACTTTACAGCTCTGTACCTCAGTTTCCTCCTCTCTGGCTTTGATTCTGGCAGCTTTCCCTCGCTGATATATCTGATAAGGGGGTCCATCCATGAGTCCCCTAGGTTCAAATTTAGTCAAGGGTTAATAACCTCTTCTTCTTCAATGGTTGGATTAAGCAGGATCTTGACTGGAACTGCCCTTCTGATATCTGTCCTTATTGTTGAAGCCAACCTTGCTAGTGCATCTGCGTGGATGTTGTTTTGTCGAGGTACCCTCTTCATCTTTACCTCTTTGAAACCTTATAGCATCATTCTTACCCTCTTCAGGTATTTGTCCATCCTTCCATCCTTGACCTCAGAAACTCCAAACACTTGGTTAATAACTAACCTTGAGTCACTATGAAGTAGGAGTCGTCTTATCCTATAGGTCTTTACCAATGAGAGGCCCGCTATCATGGCCTCATATTCTGACTTGTTGTTTGATGCCTTGCAGTTAAACCTTTGTGCATATTCAACGGTGGTACCATCCGGAGATGAGAGTATCAGCCCTGCACCGCTTCCACTTTCGCAAGAAGACCCGTCAATAAAGAGGTTCCAGGTATCTTTATCTGATGAGAAACTCCCCTCTGACATGATTCCATGCTTGAAGAGGTACCGATCTTCCTCATTCTCGGCTATTCCGTTTCTAGCTCTGTTGGACATAATTTCTTTCGGGTATCGAAAGATGTTGCTATTTAATCCCTCTACAATCTCTAGGTTATTCTCAACTGCGGCCTCTTCCCAAGTGAACTCAGCAATAAAATCTGCAAGTGCCTGTCCTTTAATGGCCACCCTGGGTTGATAAGTAAGGTCATACTCACCCAACTCAATGGCCCAGGTCATAAAACTTCCTGACTTCTCAGGCTTGTGGAGGACTTACCTTAATGGGGAGTCAGTGAGGATGACCATAGAGTGAGCTTGGAAATAGGACTTCATCTTCCTAGAAGCATGTATTAAAGCGTAGGCCAACTTTTCCATCCGAGGGTAGTTCTGCTCAGACCCTTAAAGGGCCTTACTGTTGAAGTATACAGGTCTTTGGACCCCAACGTCCTCCCGTACTATGATTGCACTTATAGCTGACTCAGATACGGCTAGATAAACATACAACCTCTCTCCCACTATAGGCCGAGATAAGAGCAAGGGAGATCCGAAGTAGGACTTGAATTGATTAAAAGCCTCATCACACTCTTTGTCCCACTCGAAGGCCTTTCTAAGCACCTTAAAGAACGAAATACACTTGTCCATCGCTCTGAAAACATATCTGTTGAGTGCAGCTACTCTTCTAGTGAGCCTCCGAACGTCCTTGATACTTCTTGGTGTCTTCATGTCGAGCAAAGCTTTGATTTTCTCAGGGTTCACCTCTATTCCCCTCTGATTGACAATGAATCCAAGAAATTTCCCAGCTCCTACCCGAAGACACATTTCGCGGGATTGAGTTTCATTCTGTACAAGTCCATGGTATCGAAGGTCTTTTCTAATTCTGCCACATGAGTATAGGAATTTAAGCTCTTCGTCAGCATACCATCTACATACACCTCCATAGTCTTGCCTATTTGATTTTCAAACATCTCATTCACAAGACGTTGATACGTCACCCCCGTATTTTTCAATTCGAAGGGCATAACATTGTAGCAATATGTCCCTTTGTCAGTGATGAAGGTTGTCTTCTCTGAGTCTTCAGCATCCATGAAGATCTGATTGTAGCCTGAATACGCGTCCATGAAGCTCATGATCTCATGCCCTGTAGTGGCATCTACCATCTGATCGATCCGAGGTAAGGGATAGCTGTATTTTGGGCAGGACTTGTTCAGGTCGGTAAAGTCTACGCACATCCTCCATTTTTCATTGGCTTTGGGCATAATGATTGCGTTTGATAACCACTCCGGATATATGACTTTCCTTATAAACTCGACCTCTTCCAACTTTCTGACTTCTTCCCGGATGACATCATACTTCTCCCTAGAGTAAACTCTTCGTCTTTGTTTAATTTTCTTAACATCCTTAGTCACGTTTAGTTTATGGCACATAACCTCAGGGTCGATGTCAGGCATGTCCGCGTGGCTCCAAGTGAAGACACTCTGCCTCTTTCTCAAGAAATTTATCAACTCTTCCTTGATCTCCTCTTTTAAGGCTTTACCGACCAGGATGGTTTCTTCCGATTCATCCTCACTGAGGATGATGGATTCTACCTCTTCCGCGACCTTTTATTTTTTCAACTTCGTTTCATCTCTTGGGTCAAGTATATCAATGTTATAGGTGGTAGTTTCTTTCTTATGGGCCTCTCTCTTTTCGGCTGAGTTGAAGTAGCATTCTTGTGCTATGGTCTGGTCACCTTGCACTTCCCCTACCCCATAGAGGGTCAGTAATTTTAGCATCTGGTGGACCATCGACGACACGACTTTAAACTCTTTAAGGGGTACTCTTCCAATGATGAGGTTATAGGCCTAGAAGACATTTTCATCCATAGCGAAAAAATTAATCTTCCGAGTCAACCTCTTAGTCCACTCATCTCCCAGTCGTACGTCCATCTCATACATGCCCAATGGATGGACTTTTTCACCCTTGAAGCCCATTAATGGATTATGATAGGGTACCAGTCTAGCTTTGCTAAGGCCTAGGTTTTTGAAACAAGGCCAGAACACCATATCTGCTAACTTCCTCCATCTACAAGAATTCTCTGTACCTCGCATCCATGAACTCTTGTTGTAATTACCAAAGGATTATCATGCGGGGATAAGATGACTTTGAAGTCGAGTCGGGAGAAATCGATTATAAGAGTGTCCATATCCACTTTCTTTCTCTTCTGCTTGGTTTCTGAAGATGCCAGATTTACCACTTCTAGTCTGGCCACTGACTTGGCCTCTGCCACATGAGCTTTTCAGTCAGCCACTTTAGAGCCACCCCCTGCTAGTCCTCCGTATATGGTATTAACACCAAAGGAGATCATACCAACCCTCTTCACTGGGGCATTGTTATCTTTTGGTGGGAGGTCTAAATTGCCTTCATCATCATCATCCGAGTCATCGTCTTTTCTTATTGGAGTATCGTCATGACATCTGTCATTTCTCTTCTTTTTAGGGTCATCTCTTCCCCTATTAGGAGCCTTGTCATCAATATACTTCATCAACTTTTCGGATTTCAACATCTTCTCGATCTCATCCTTTAAGGTGAAGCACTTGTCTGTCACATGGCCATGGTCCTGGTGGAACTCGCACCACAAGTTCTTATTCCTCTTATGTGAAGGAGCCTTCAGCTTCTCTGGCCATCTCAGAGACCGATCATTCTTGATTTTATTGAGGATGTGTTCGCAGCTCACAGTTAGATGGGTATAATGTGTAGACTTGTCATCGGCTGACATCTTCTTTCGTCCTTCTTTCTTTGGAACTTCCCGCTGCCACTGTTGTTCTCATCCTCATACTTTGCGGCCATGGACTCTTCAGTGTTCATAACCTTAACTGCAGTTGCCAATAACTCTGCCATGGACTTAGGAGCGTCTTCTGCGAGCTTCTAAAATAACTTCCCTTTCTAGAGACCTCCTGTAAGAGCGGTCATAGCTATATTCTCTTCGTAATCTTCAACCTCCAGTTTTTCTTTATTGAATCTAGCAATGTACTCTCTTAGACTTTCATTCTTTCCTTGCTTGACATACAACGGATGGGTGGTCTTCTTTTGAGGTCTTACCCTAAAATAAAAATTATGAATGAACCGTTCAGCCAAGCCCTTAAAATTCTCTATTGAGTTCTTCGGAAGAGAGGTAAACCAGATGTGTGCAACTCCCGTTAAAGTCCCATAGAAGGCCCGACACTTCATCTCATCTAGTATTAAGTAAATTTCCACCACAGACTGGTACATCTCAATAAGATGTACAGGGTTGGTGCTACCATCATGCTTGGGAGACACCATAGGTGGCTTGAACTTGGCAGGGGTTGGGAAGCTTACTATCTTAGCCACGAACGGAGAGCCCTATGAGAAACCTCTTTGCAGTGGGTCTCGACTTTTGATGAGGTCTCCTATATTTTTCTCAAGATGTTGGATGGTGTAGAGGGGGCTTGAAGGTAATCTTAAAATTAGGGACAAATCTCCAATTAGCAACAGTGTTTGAGATTAAGCAACCGAGGCAGCTCAAGCGTGGCAACTCAGCGAGGCAACTCGGCATGGCAGCTCATATTTTAGCTTGTTGTATTAGTCATATTGTATTTTTCATTATTGATGACTGTAAGCTTTAATGGTTGTAATAACGTAACGATAATAACAAAAGAGTTTGTATGAGGTCAAACGGTACTTGCGAGAGACCAGGCTTGGCAAGGCCTGAGAGAGCTTTCATGCTCTATCGAATGACCTCACCGGGGGAACTTTAGAGGGACTTGGTTTGGAGGATTGAGAAGTAAGGCACCGTTGGGGCTTGTCCTGACCATCTTAGATACACCTGGTAAAACACCGAAGGATCCTGATCGTGGAACCTCAAGCGGAGCAGCTTGGAGTTCCATCGGGCATTGAGTGATGTACCAAGTAGCCCTCTAATTAATGTCACATCTACTGTAGGTGATGTCACTAGCCAGCTAAACAATGTCAGACCTGCACTTGGGTAAACCACCATGGTATTTGGGGCTGTCAGGCAGTTGGTGAGCCACCTCTAGGACAACAGCCCCCTGACACACAGTGGATAGGCAAAAGGCGTGTCTTGACATTTAATGTTTATGACGTGGAGACAACTAGTGCATCAGGCATTTAATGTTGTGACATAAAGTATGATGGATGTCTTTCATAACTTTAATGACTGAGTTGCCTCGGGGGTGGTGTGGGGGGCTATTTAAGGACCCCAACCACCTTTGAGGAAGGGAGAGACTTTTCGAGAGTTCAGAAGTTATTATGAAAGAGAATACACACCAGAGAGAGTTATTACAAAACCAGAGAGTTTACTCACTCACCATTGTCATTTATTATAAAGCTTTCAATATTCGACAGAGATTCCTCAGGGTATTTGGTGTGGTTTTACCTGCCTGCTAGGGTGTATCTAGGGTTCTTACTTCTCTCTCCCTCTAGCTAAGCCACTTCTAAAGTTCATTATTATTCCCTGAGTTATACACGAGAGACTTTGTGAGTTTAAGCTGAGTCTATCTTCATTGGGTTCATGTTTATGTGTTCTATCATTAATCCAAGACTTTGGCCAATTAACTTGTCATTACCATACTCAATAGGGGTTACACCTCCATATATAATCTAAAGTACCCTCCTACAGATGGAGTCATTCCATGGTCTTACAACGTCGGCCTGGCCAAGGTTGTCCCCAGCCACCTCTAAGGGGTGGACTTAGGGTTCCACAATCGCAGAACAACGTCGGCTGTTGACCTCTTCCTGGTCCCTACCTCGTCCTTGATGAGGCCGACGTTCGCCCTCTTCCTTTTGTGAGCCGGATGCACTTATCGACCTGGACAATCTATGTCTTAGGTTATTTACTGGGCCTAGCCTTTCAAAGCCGACCCTCTGTTCAATCGATCAAAAATTAATCCTCTTTGTTGGGATCCTTTACCTCTTCTGCCTCCACAACCTGGGCTCTGCTGGATAGGATGCACTGTGTTATTTAAAACCTCATACTACTCCCAACAATCTTCTAGAGCGTCTTCTACCTCCAAATCATCATACCTATCCTTGGGGTAAGGGTTTCCTTACCTCCCCAGATGCAAACGCCTAGGGTCAGCAACGTCCCTCCTCCGCTTAGGTGTAGGTTGGTCTTTCCGCGGTACCTGGGATGGTCCCCTGGCATCAGGATGGGGCTAAGCGGCTGCCGGAGTAATCATCTCCGGTGAGACCCCAGGTGGTCTCATCATATTTTGACTGAGTTGTGAAAATTTGTCCTTCATTTCTTATTGCATTGCAGCCAAAGACCTCAAGGCTGCTGCCACCTCTGCCATTTTGGACTGAGGCGGTGCCTGGCTAGAACTAGGTTCTCCAGCACCAGGCGGTGGAAGAGGTGGTGGTAATTCTGGTGCCATACGTTAACACTAAGGAGCTTATGAAGTATATGAGCTTAGTACCTTAATGGACCTCTTTCAATGGTGAAATAACTCCACGCAAGGGAAGATGCCTGGTTCACCACCAGAGTCTCCGGTGAGGTTAAGAAGAAATATGAGGAAGAGATAGCTTCTCGTTCCCACAGACGGCGCCAAAATGATGATGTTGGAAATAGTACCACCCTTCAAGGTGTCCGTAAGCTCAAATTGGCGATAACAATGGAAGCACATGAGTATATCAAATATAAGAGATTGAGATCAGGAGAAGAGGATGAACACCAATATATAAGTGGTTCATCCAATTAGGCCTACGTCCATTGTGCGAGTGAGTAAGTAAGGTCACTAGAATAAGGCACTAATGGCCATGGATACAATCTCTTAAGCTTTCTCTCTCTACTGTGTAACTGGACAGAGTTTTAGTTAGGGTTATTAATTTTTTATCCCCCTCTATGTAGGAGTAGGCAAGCATATATAGTGTGTGTGGGGTGTAATGCACCCCCCATGCATGCAATGAGCATGTGTGTGTTGATCTATCTAATCCAATGAAGACATCTGTCACTGTCACATGTAGAGAATGATGATAAATATTCCCCCATGTGAGGGGATTGATTTGTTATAATTGATTTAGTACACGTGTTCCCAGACACACATATGCTAGTAAAGGCTCGACTATCTTCGATTGGCACCAACCTCGGCCTGGAAGAGTACGAGGTTATAAAGTCTAGCGGTTGCAGAATCAAAGGTTACTCATGATGGCCTCGGCTCAGTAAAAATCTGAGGTAAGGTGGGTGGAGTTATAACGTCGGATTGGGACAGGGTTATGTAGGAGTAGTTGGAACATCGGTTGATTCCCAACCGAGGTTGATTATGATGATGGTTTAGTCCTTGCGTCCTCGGCTTATACACAACCGAGGTTGCTGTATGAGGTAAACGTGATGTCAGCTCCGGACGACCTGGTGAATAACTGCCCCCATGGATTATGAAGACCTTAGCTGTTGTCTGACTGTGAGGCAACTAGTAACGTCGGCCATAGCCGACCTTACTTTGGATGAGACCGCTGGTTGCCAATCTGGGGCCCTTGTAACCTCGGCCATTTCCTTGCCCGAGGTTGGTGTCTCTGAACTGTTGGGTACATATAGGGCATATCAATTATACCAATCTTTTTCATCTATAAGTGGGGCACCTGTGCTCACCTTTTCTGGAATATACAAAAATTCATTGCCTTGCGTTTGCTTCATAACTGTGGACTTCCTGGGCACTTTTTCATTTTCTAGAAATCAACATCTTATCTATGCGTAAACCACTAGAGGCATTAGACTAAGTGAGACTCCGCTCTACTTTCTTAAAATTGTGGGGTCCTCCTTTGTCAAGGGATATCTTTTTACATGTGCATCCACCGTCTTTCAGCTTAATGCGGTCGTGATAGTTCTCCTTGACATACACCTCATCGAATTATCTCTGTTTCTCAAATGAATTCAGTCTATCATACCATACCCCTTATGTTTCTAACTGGCCCACCGATATATTTTGAAACACTTATAATCACCTTAGCTTATCTCGGAAGATTTTTTGAAGTGAAACTAACCAAGGCACCCATACACTCTATATTCCATGCACTCCTTCACAATCACCATTAACGTAACATACTAATCTCAAGCTCGGCCCCACACTTTCGGTGTGTCTATACAGTAAGGTTGAACTCAATTTCTCTACTAATCGTGACTTATTTCTCCTCGAGACTGCCCCACTTATGAACTAGTAGTGCAAAATCTCCCCAGTGGTTCCTTCACAACACTACGAGCTCCATTAATCGTCATAGTATAAGATCTCTCAGCTCAAAGTGTTTTATCTACATGTTCAACGATTTAACTTACAAATTTGTTGCCCTCGCATCAAACAATGTCTCTCCAATCTCGATGTTTATTATGGTTTACGCGTAGAACATCCAGCAAATGAAACTTAAACAAATAACTCCTTCGATGCACTATCACTAATAATTTTCTGTCATCGAGTACTGTAGGCCCAAAGCATATAATCGGGACTCTCATAATCATGTCCCTGTCATATAATCCTAATCATAAACTCCCACGTGTCTAAAGGTGTCATATAACACTGCGCTCGTACTATCACTAAGTCCCCTATACTATATCAATAATGAGCTAAACCTTTTCGCGCGATAGAAAACTCGATATAACCTGAATCACATCAGTAAGGTCCCTACACATTAGGATCAAAGATAAGAAGACAACTATACTCTTTAAATTCTCCTCCATAATAGGATATAGTTATGAGCTTGACCCTCTTCCAGGTGAGATATTATAAAATAACACATCCTGCCCTGGAACAGGAAATGCGATAGCCTTGCTGTAACAGCCCACCATCGCTCAAACAATCGCTAACTAGTCCATATCTAGGATAACATCACACTCAAATATCATCTCTCAAAATGAGCTAACCCACCAAAACATATCCTCTCAGTGTCCACACCCGCTCCCCTGTAGATAGAACCAAAGAGAGACCCGTTACTCAATGGTAACAATATACATATTATAGTAATATTAATGATACATCTACTAAATGCATTTCCTATGTTAATCTATTGATAATGAAATATTATGACTCGCTCGTGTCACATAAAACATACCCCATTCACCCTAGGATAAAACTCATACCTTCAATTGCCACTGAAGGTTCAAATGGTTCCTGGACATAACACTCTCGTCCAAACTGAACCAAAAACTTCTATTATTATTTCCCTTGTCGGGCATCCCATTTCTGTACCCTAACTCGCCGCGGACAAGATCAATACATGTGGCCTTACTGTCCATACATAGGACACCTCTCTGTACCATCCCCCTGTCTCTGGCTCCACTGACCATATCGGGATTGTCCTTTTCTCGAACCTGGTAGTCTTGGCCCTGATTGCTACCACCATTGTACCCTTAGCTCTGCTATCCCTGTGGTACACACTACTGGCCTTGACGGACCTGACTCAATCCACCATAATTTAGTAGTAATTCCATTGATTAGAATCATTTAAATGGGTCCCTAACTAGGTATCCCCTTTGTGGTGCCTCACTATCACCAATTACATTCATTCTTGTTCTACTGATTAGATTCTTCAATGCTCTAGCTCCATTCACATGAAAACATTTATATTGTCCTTGAAAATAGGGATGGCAATGGGTCGGTTCGGGGTCGGATTTTAACTCCCCATCCCCGTCCTCGTTAGATATATCATTCCTTGTCCCCGCCCTGTTCCCCATTATAACGGGTTCGAGGATCCACATCCCCGTTTAAAATAGGTATCGGTTTCTTCGCAGGGAACCAGTTTCTTTTTTTTTAATATAAAAAATTCATTTCTTTTTTCTAATATAAAAAATTCATTTCATCTAAAAAAAATCTTTGAGATTTGTTTGTGTTTATAAACCAAATTTTTCATAAACATAAACCAAATTTACAGAGCATAAACCAAATAGCCAGAAGATATTGACATTTTAAAAGGCTTATGAAGAATCTTCATTGAAGATGGCACCATTGAATCACACAAGAACGACTGTAACAAAGAAAATAAAGAACAAAAAATCTAATTCAAAGGTCGTGGCTAGAAAAAATTAGATAATGTCAACGTAGATGAGAGATCGTAACAACTATAGCAAAGCAACAGAAAAAAATCGTCGGTGCATCATTTCACAGGTCATCGTAGCGGAGGAAAGCAACAACTCATAGGTCGTTGGTGCAGCAAGCAGTCGTCAACGCAGCAAGAAGCAAGCAACTTGGAAGGTCCCTTCCCCTCTCACCGACTCAACAAGCAGGTCGTGGTTAGGGTTAAAATGAGATGAGGGAGGGATGGAGGGATTTTGAGGAGGGAGGCGCACGGAGAGTTAGGGTTAAAATGAGATGTTATGTCCCTTCCCCTTTCTCATTTATTCTTAATTTCTATCTTATATATTTATTATAATATTAATATATATACATATTTTATAATATTAATAATTTGGGTATCCCCGTGGAGACCCAAGGCTATACCCGAAATTGACCCGAATTTTTTTGGGGATTTTTTTAACTCCTCGAACCCAATCCAATCCCTGAATTTTTGGGGATTTTTTTAGGATATTTTTTTGAGTATCCGCGGGTACCCGAATTTTTGGGGAATATTTCCATATGTACTTGCAAAAGTATGACATTTACGACATCACCATCAGTCGTCCAAGATGAATTTTCCCTTAAATGTCGGCATATTCTACCTATAAGTTCATCATCAACTTTTGTATCCACCTCGTCATATGCAAAGTTTGCTAAACAAGAAAATTTTCCCTCATGTTCGGCCACTGTCCAACCCTTCTACTATAACTATTGAAATTTCCTTCGCTTATCAATTTAAACATTTGATGAAAGAATTTTCAATCAAATCACACCCATAATTCCTCGATTATAATAGTATCTCTCTTCTAATATGTGGTTGATGACTTCCACCATGGAAACACTTCTCCGATGTCCTCAGACGTCACCAAAAATTTTTTTTGAGTATCACTTCACTCCACCCTACGCAATTGCCTTTGGATATCCTCCTTCCAATAGCCAATCACACTTACTTACTTCCCCGAATTCTTGTGGATGGATCTTCTGAAAAGACCCTTTGTCTCTCCTTTACCGACTATACTATGTGAGTGTGAATTTATTGGTATTTGTGGAGAACTATTGTGCCCTTGTAGTTATCTCAACGCTAATTGCCTGAACAAAATTAGTGGTGACTCCGTTCGCAGTCACCATTTCCCAGAATACTTTGTAGTTTCGGCAGAGCCTCTCCTCCTACAGTCCTCCTAATGTCCCTCGTTGGTCATCCTATATTGTTTTATGTACAAATCCCAACCAAACTCGTATATGATTTGCATCAACTATACTCAATAGCAGTAGGACTTAAGTCACATTATGAATCAACAGTCCTAAGCATAGAGCTCTGTATCAAAGAAAAGCAACGCTGAAAACGTATTAAGATGCACAGATCCTATGGACACTAAAACCTAATGCTCTGATACCATCTGTGACACCCCACCTATTTAATCACGGGTGATCAGTCCTTTACTAAAATAAATAAGAATACCATTTTATTCATTCTTAGTATCAATGTCGAAAATGTTTTAAATTTCTAACCACCTATGTTAAATTAAGTCGGTACCAAATTTTATCTTTCATTAACGTAACAACATGCGGCAATAAATAATATAACTCAAACGTCCATACAAATATAATAGCCTAAATCATTACATGATAAATAGATAAATACTGAATACCAAATGGACTATCGGTTCCTAAACAGAATCCAAACCATAAGTCTATGGAAATAAAACTTAATACAATTACATAGTCTAATAAGTAAAACTGAAAGAATGTATCAAATAAAGGGGTAACATGCCCAAATGAAATATTGAATCATAGATCCTAATCTAGGAATGAATAACTAAAGCATCTACATAAATCATGCACAAGTGTTGCAGCTCCGCATCCCTGGAATGAGTCATTAAGCTTGGTGTTCCTGTGGCTGGACACCTAAAATATTTTAGAAAATAGATTTGACACGGGTCAAAGCCCAAAACCTTTGAAAAATATTTAGCATGTATTTAAATTGCAGTTATTAGATACACACGTTAGTCCAGTATACACTCCCTTGAGTTCCTCATATCTCATCTATAGTGCACACCTAATGTCTCCTATTTTACCCACCTAGTTATGCTACCCAACCTAACTAGACATAAGTATCTAACTAACCAAAATTGGTTTAACTCTCGCATACTTCCCATATGAAATGCTACCATCAAGTCAATAATCCATATTAACCAAATATTATTATAGCACCGTTAGTTAAGTTTCTCATACTTTAATTTACTTTTAGATATACACTATCTATCTTTTCTACCATCATATACAAGTAGAATAATCACACTTATATATATTTATCACACTATAATATATACAACTACAACATCCCCCGAAATTTCCACCATAATACAGGCATACTTTGTTATCAAGTCCATATACCTCTCGTACCAAATCAGGGACTACCGGTTTGGAATGTCTCCTCGAACCAGAAATCAAACAACACACAATAGATGTGAATATAGTTCTAAGCCTTTAGGATATGCACATACCTAATGTACCCAGATGATATGCCGGTTCCTCTAATACACAATACATAGTGAGCTGCCCTAAGTTTTGTGTTCTCAGGAACATATCCAGACCTCGCTCGAATCGTCAAGGTGGGATCGCCCTCTACGCGTAACCTCCCATGATAGCAGGAAGCATAGGTATGTTCACACACATGACAAATCACATAATAGGTATTCACAAAACCTATATATATCATCAGTATAGGTTTACACACAACCTAAAATATATCTCTTATGTAGTATTTATATCTCCCGAATACTTGACATACTAGTAATTCACACATTATTATTCCCATATTTTCGAGTATCACTTGCTAACCAAAGGATCCAAATTATCCCTTAAGTTATTTTTGTAGTTAACATATCACTATTACTGGTAATTGCCTTAGGTCATGGTTTACTCTTCCTGTAACCCAGATTATAAATTTTCGATACGCATCTAAATTAGTGAACTATCATCGGTCCTAATCCCAATTTTTACCCTCATTAAGATTAACCGAGCCCTAACTAAATGTCTAATAACCTTTTCTAAGTATTTATATAATTACTAAACTACCACCAAAGTTTCCCATAATTAATTCCATGGAAAAATATATAATATAAAAGGAAAAACTCATCAAAACTGGGCAGCTGAATCGATTCGGTAGGGATTCCGAATCGATTCGCACCTGACTTTATCGTATTCTTCATTACCGTTACGAATTTTACACCATTAAAACTTTATCAAACTCCATGAAAATTTCTCAAACTTCCACCTAACATACCGAAACATCAACCACGTGTCTAGGGATAATTTCTAAGGTAAATAACGAATCAAATCTAAAAGAAATCCATTCAAAAATCAATAAAATCTCAAAATTCATAAAACTCTAGTTTATGTGTTCTTCATGCATATTAATCATTATACCCAGACTTCTTTTAAGTTAATCATCATATATTCACTGATTTCGTGTCATCTACGCATAAGGATTTATTCTACGTGGATTCCTACACCGAATCATGAATTTCTCCCATCCAAATCCCAAGAAAAACTATTTAAATCATGAATTTGAAACCCCACGCAACATGGGTATTATAACCTGCTAACAATAATGAAAGATAAACATATGACTTGATAAAGTAGGTTTGATTTTTCATTCTGAGGTGGTGAGAATATCCTTTCCTTGCTCCGATCTCGAATTTGGCAACGTTTATGGTGCGAAAAGCTACGGAATGGCCTAGGTTTCCTCTCCTCTTCCTCTCCTATAGCCTCCTCTTTATCCCCAAGTGTTGTAACCCTATCTCATAACTCAAAGGGGTTGATACAACACTCTAATTTTTGGAGTTCCTTTTATCCTAGCCTCCCAAATGACCTAAATTGGTCTAAAATCCCCCTGGGACCTAATCAACTATTTTGCCTATTTTGACCCATTAGGCATCAATTGTGACCTTGAAATTTCTATTTGAGTCATTCTACATAAATTTCCAATCTAGATCTCAACTTTGTCTACACACGAGTTTCGATTGAGATATAACTCAGTCACATCATTATCACCCGCTACGACGTATAATAATTTTCACAAGTTACTTACTGCTGACTTAGTAACTCTATTCCATAAATATTAATCATTATCCCTCCCAATTAATATTTTAACTGAACACATAATATTTATTTCAATTAAATTACGGCACGTGTAATTGAAAATAGCCGAAATAATTAAATTCTATTTACTCAGAAATATGTGGTGTTATAATATGTTGTCAATGAGATAATAATGCGCCATTTTATTTTTGGTTACTGCGGCTCTTCAAGCATTTCAGCGAGAGAACAATGGAAAGTCATCAACGAGAGAATAAGGGAAAGTTATTTAACTTTCAATCTTGTTAACTGATTTTAAAATAACTCCACAAATTTCGAATTTCCTAAACTTTCTTGGACTCGCTTCAATTTGATTTCAATTCACTGCAAACAGGCGTAATCAAAAGTCAAGGAAGCCCAAATGTTGATATTAAGAGACCTTATCCCAGACAACTGAGAGGGAAATGTGACACCCCGCCTAATAAAATAATGGGTGATAAGTCTTATATCAAATTAAACAGGAATCTCATCTGGTTCATTCTTAACATCATTGTCGAAAACTTTTTAAAACTTATTAACCACCTAGTATTCAAAAGACATGGTGCCAATTTTTTTCTTTTTATTTAACATCTCTAACTACATGCTAAAGAATATAATTAACCATCCATACCACCATTGAATCAGTAATACAAAAAAGGAATAAATATAGTCCTTGCCGAGACAACTACCGACTACAAATCAAATACCAAAAATAAATCACAAGAGAAATAACTGAATACGTCAACTAACTTAATTAATATGGAATAACTAGGGTGACATTCCCAAATGAAATACTGACTGTATCATATTCTAGGAATGAAATGACTGAAATGGTTAAGTCAAAGTCCACATGTGCCGCAGTTGCGTAACCCAAGACTAAAACCATTATGGTGCCCCTGTGGCTGGACAGTTAAAAGGTTTTGAAAAATATTTTTATAGCAAGGTTTAGAACCCAAAACATTTGAAAATATTTAGCAAGTGAATTTAAATGCAGTAAATTAAAATGCATGAATGTTCTTCATATTTAAGTTAGTGCTGCAAACTCTTATGAGGACACCTCACCCCTTGACTAATGTGCACGCCTAATGTACCTATACATTACCACTCTAGCTATCTACCTCGCAACTAGTCTTGTAGTATATATATCCATATCCTACTTTTCCCACTACTCTATCCTGAGTGTGTCTAGTATACGAGTTATAATTTATTAATCACTCTAACTTATTTAAATCATTTCTCATTTCATATCATATCATATAACAATCTCTCAAGTTATATAATTATAAATTTCACATCATGTATTCACCCGTATATAAATCTGCACCTTATATATGTATCATTATATTACAACATTCACACACATGTCATATATATATAATTATCCACCCGAGTAAGCACTCATCGGGTATTCTCTATATACTGTTACAACCGAATAGAAGGCGTTCATAGTTCCCCCCGAAAGTGATCATCCCATACCAAAGACGAATCACCCCTATAAACTGACGATATGACCTAGGGATTATACTCTCCCTGCATTCTCTAGCCGGGGGATTTACCCACTTCGTGTAATCTCCTAAATAGCATTAGAGAGGGTATGCTTCTTATAAATATTATTCACACAAATATTTATAAATTATATATATATATATACACACTACACATCATTGCATATGCATATTAAATCCAGGCTACCGGTGTACAAAATCCGTAACACTAGCCTAACCATTCCAAGTCTATCTACTAACTTAATAGTTAAATAATTTCACACAATGATTTATTTATTACTCAAGTTGTGTCACCCAAATAGATTACTCAAACTATCTCGCTTGGCCCGAAATCTAATCATGTAGAACTTATTCCTCAATCCCACATATTACAGTTAACGCCCTTTTTATTTTTGAATATTCTATAACTTATTACATACCCTTATAATAAATTAACTCGACTAAATCCATGCCTAAACGCTCGTAGCACTAGTCCAAAGTTCGCCCAAGTCCATATCCCAACTCGAAATTTAATTAAGCATAACTTAATTAATTTATTAAAAAGGGTGACACTCAACTAAAATGATCAAACTCAATGCTTGGACCCGTATTCCAATTTCATCCAAAATTTCCATTTGAATTCATTCATCTCTTTTCGAGTGTTGTTCACCCAAAACACTCTAAATCCATACCCCAAATTCCTTCCCATCAAATTACAAGGTAGAAATAATGTTCATTAATATTTTTCATAGTCCTATGCTCACCTACTGACATCCCTAAGTAATCCAGATTTGATTTCTCACAAAGGATTTCAGTTTCGGACACCATTCCGTAGTAAAATCAAAAGTAATTCAAAAAAATCAGAAAAATACGAAGCTAGAGCCACGCGTTCGTAACGAAAAGATCTATCTCCATGTCCAAAACCATGGCCGTTTGAACGTGATAACCATATCGTTCGAACAACATACAATCTTTTTTTAACGAGTTGTATTGTCGTTCAATCTAACTACATCATATACACAAATTGGGGAATCAAAATCCATGTATTCTTATCATTTCTACATATTTTTAAATCACAACATGAAATTCCCAAATTCCAATCTTAACATATTAGAAAATTCACACCTTATATAATATGAATAGAAAAAACACAATTAATTAAATGCAAGTTAAACCACTTTCCTTAGGGTTTGTAGAGTCATATCCTTTGATGAAGATGATGGGTTGATTCAATGGTTTCCTTTCTTATTCTTAATTGGATCTCTCAAAATCTCCTCTAGTTGCTCCCTTATTTGGATTTCCTTGATTTGGTCTTCTGAAAATGAATTAAAGTTCCCACACCCTTTCACAATTAGGGTTATTAACTCTAATCCCATTTTTAGGATTATGGCCTTTCTAAAAAGGGCCCAAATATTTATTTGGGAGCTCAAATGTGTCTAGAAAGGTCCCGAAAATCACATTATACCTATGGACACTCATTTCCAACTATTTTGACCCATCCGGACTCAACTGTGTAATCTAAATTTCCATCCGAATTAATTTATAACATTCTCCAAATTTGACCTAAAAATGCGACACAAATATAGTCCAAATAATTAAACTTCAATTCGCTAAATTAATAAATTCCTCAAATTTAAAAAAAAATTACGAATTTAATTTCTCCCAATAAAAAAAAATTCTCCCAAATATAATTTATTTATAGGTCCTTGAATTTACGGGTGTTACATACTTCCCTCCTTATAATGGAATTTCGTCTTTGAAATTCGAATTAACCTAGTACTCCCCATCTCAACTAGCTCCACAATCAGTTACCCTTAGCATTACTACATATAGATCTTAAGCGAATGTAATTAACCAGAGCACCCATACACCCTGTACCCGTGCTTAATCGTACGAAATGAAATTCGGCTTTTACCAGCCCTTAAACTGTAATATAAGTTCAATCCCACAGTTATCACATCCCAAGTATCATTTAATCGGCATAAAAGTATACGTATCCACTCTTGTGCTAAAAAGTACAACATACGCTACCGCACCCTTACTATCAACACTTTTCGATATTGCCCCACCTATCTTTCCAGTGTTTCTTTTGCAACACTTTTTGCCTCCACTACTCTATATCTTAGTGGCTCTCCGCTCAACGCATTTTCTCTACATGTTCACTAATTATCATTAAATTCTATAACCTAGAATCTAATTACGTCTTCACACTTCCGACATTTTATTTAGGCTTATGCATATAACACCTCCCAGCAAAGCCCAAAAGAACTTTTCCTAATGCACTATTTCTCAGCATTGTGGGTCCTTGATTTTTCTAGAACCCAAAGCATATCCCCGGGACTCTCAAACCTTGCCCCTATACTCACAAGTCTAATCACGGACTCCCCCATCTCTAAAGAAGACATATACTACCGCGCTCTCATTATCACTAAGTCCTTAGAGCTAAATATTAATAACGAGCTAAATCTCTCTGCTCCACCGCAACCCAACATACCCTGAATCTCATCAGAAAAAGTCCTTATCACTGGGACCCAATATAAGTAGACAACTGCACTCTATAAAGCCTACTCCACACAATATTACCATTATTATATTGCTAAACCCTCTTCCAATTGAGACATCTTAAGAATAATATACATTTTATATCGAAATAACCAACACGATAGCCTTGTTATGGTTGCCCACCATTACAAACTCGTCCGTACCCAAGATAAATCCACACCTTGAATATCACGTCACACAACCTAATCCTCAAGAAATACATCATCGTAATGTGCCCACCCATTCCTTTCAGTAGGAATCGAAGAGTGCCCCGCTACTCATGGTAAAAATACACATACTAGTGATATTAATGATACCTCCACTAAATCTATTTTTCACACGAATCTAGTACTAATACATTACCGTGTCCCGCTCACATCACACAAAATAGACCCCAATCATCTGTGAATAAAACTCGTAGTTTTAGTTGCCCATAACACTGGCAGCTCAATGGTTATTAGACATAACACCCTCATCTCAATCAAACTAAAAACTTTTTCAACATATGCCCGTACTAGGCATCTAGCTCCTGTCCCCTGACTCATCGTGGACAAAATCCACCCTTGTGTTTCCACTCTTTTACACATAAGACACCACTCTATGTCAGCTCCCTTTCCTTGTTCCCACTGGTCATATCGGGGTTGTCCTTCTCATGGAGCTAGTAGTCTTGACCCTGATTGCTACCCTTATTGTCCTTTTGGCTTCGCTGGTCCCTTGTGACTTGTTGATGGCCTTAACAGAACCCACTATCACTTGGTAGAAATTATATTGATCTTGATCATAAATTTGGGTTTTCTATTGGGTATCCCTTCCTTTGGTGTCTCACTAGCAGTGAAAATCCCGTTTTAGTGTTCGATAGAGTCTCTAACTTCCTTAGCTCCCCTCTCTCGAGAGCATTGATACAAATGTAAATGTATAACCTTGACTACAATGACACTACTCATCCTAGTCATATCTCATATGCATGCTTGTATATTCTTCCCGTGGGTCTAATATTAACTTATAAACCTTATTTGATTCTTCATATCCCTCCCATCGATTGCAAAGTTTGCGAATTCTGTCAAATTTCATTCCCATCAGGCCACTGACCGACCCTTTTTGGAAACTTATTGAAATCTCCCTTGCCTATCAATTTAACCTCTAGTGAGAGGTTTCATAATAATACGCACCCCATATTCCTCGTTATTCTTTGTATTTCCACATAAATGTGGTGGCAGTTTCCCATCGCCCCATACTGCCTCTAAGAGAAAACTTCTTTGCCCAAAATTTTGACTTGGGTGTCACTACACTCCCCCACATGTGATCCCAATTGGATATTCCCCATTCATTTGTAATCACCCTTTCGCTCCTCCCTCGAATTCTAACTTTTTCTTTTGAAATAAAATTTTCTTCGACCCTTACCCCTTGTCATCTACACTTTGGGTTTTCACTTTGTATTGTCATCCCTTCACGACGGATCTTGGGGAAACTACTACACCCCATCGATTTCTCCAACTTTAATTTTTCTAACAATATGGTGACTCCGACCGCGTCACTATTTCCAGAATGCTCTAGGGCTCTTGTTGAATCCTACCTCTTGCAAATCCTTCTACGTCCCACGGTTGTCGTTATATAATGATCGATCTACCATGCTCAACCTAAATTGTGTATAAATAACATGACTATACCCTATAACAGGAGAACATAAGTCACATACATGAAGGAATACAACGACCCGATAATAAGGCTCTATATCAAAGAACACTACGTTAAAACGTGAAAATCCGCACAGATCCTAAGGACACTAGAACCTGATGCTCTGATACTATCTCTGACACCCCGCCTAATAAAATTCCAGGTGATCGGTCCTATATCAAATTAAACAGGAATCGCATCTGGTTCATTCTTAGCATCATTGTCGAAAAAAAATTAAAACTTACTAACCACCATGTATTCAAAAGACATGGCACCAAATTTATCTTTTTATTTAACATCTCTAACAACATGCGAAAGAATATAATTAACCATTCATACCACCACTGTATCAGTAATACAAAAAAGGAATAAATATAGTTCTTGCCGAGACAGCCACCGAATACAAATCAAATACCAAAAATAAATCATGAGGGGAATAACTAAATACATCAGCTAGCTGAAATAAAATGGAACAACTACGGTGACATGCCCAAATGGAATAGTGAGTGCATGCTACTCTAGGAATGAAATGACTGAAACGGCTAAGTCAAAGTCCTATAACATCTACATGTGTCGCATCTGTGTAACCCTGGAATAGAACAATTCTGGCATTCGTGTGCGTGGACACCTAAAAAGTTTTAAAAAATATTTTTATAGCAAGGGTTAAATTAAAATGCCTGAATGCTTTTCATATTTAAGTTAGTTCCACACACTCTCTTGAGGACACCTCACTCCTCGACTAATGTGCACGCCTAACGTACCTATACATGACCCATCTAGCTATCTACCCCGTAACTAGTTGTGTTATATATATAGTACTTTTCCCACTACTCTATCCCAAGTGAGTTTAGTATTCGAGTTATAAGTTATTAATCACACTAATTTAAATCATTTCTCATTTGATATCATACAAAAATCTCTCAAGTTATATAATTATAGATTTCACATCATGTATTCAACCGTATATAAATCTGCACCATATATACGTATCATTATATTAGAACATTCGCACACATGTCGTATATATAAAATTATCCACCCAAGTAGGCACTCATCGGGTATTCTCTAAATGCTATTACAACCAAATAGGAGGCGGTCACAGTTCCCCCCGAAAGTGACTGCTCCATATCACAGGTGACTCACCCCTATAAACAGACGCTATGACCTGGGGATTATACTCTCCCTGCATTCTCTATCCAGGGGATTCACCCACATCGCGCAACCTCCTAAATAGCTTTAGAGCGGGTATGATTTCTAATAAATATTATTCAAATAAATATTTATAAATCATATATATATATATACTACACATCATCGCATATATATATATATATATATATATATATATATATATATATATATATATATATATATATATTAAATCCAGGCTATCGGTCTACAAAATCCGTAAGACTAACCTAACCTTTCTAAGTCTATCTACCAACTTGATATTTAAATAATTTCACAAAAATTACTCAAGTTACGTCACCGAACTAGATTACCCGGACTATCTCACTTGGCCCAAATCTCATCATGTAGAACTTATTCCTTAATCCCGCATATTACGGTTAACGCCCTTTTTATTTTTGAATATTCTTTAATTTATTACATACCATTATAATAAATTAACTTGACTAAATCCGTGCCTAAACTCTCGTAGCACTAGTCCAAATTTCGCCCGAGTCCATATCCCGACTCGAAATTTAATTAACTATACCTTA
Source organism: Sambucus nigra (assembly GCA_949130495.1). Taxonomy (NCBI): domain Eukaryota; kingdom Viridiplantae; phylum Streptophyta; class Magnoliopsida; order Dipsacales; family Adoxaceae; genus Sambucus; species Sambucus nigra. Next base: position 446,526,151 of record OX422210.1, on the reverse strand, counting down.
ATTAATTTATTAAAAAGGGTGACACTCAACCAAAATGCTTGAACTCACTCCTTGGACCCGTATTCCAATTTCATTTGAAATTTCTTTTTGAATTCGTTCATATCTTTTTGAGTGTTGTTCATCCTAAACACTCTAAATCCATACCTCGAATTCCTTCCCATCAAATTATAAGTTCGAAATAATGTTCCTTAATATTTTTCAGAGTCCTACACTCACCTACAGACATCCCTAAGTAATCCAGATTTGATTTCTCATAAAGGATTTCAGTTTCGGACACCTTTCAGTAATAAAATCAAAACTAATTAAAAAAATAAGAAAAAAAGAAATTGGCGGCCACGCTTTCGTAACGAAAAGATCTATCTCTATGTCCAAAACCATGGTCATTTGAACGAGATAACCATCTCGTTCGAACGAGATACAATCTCGTTTGAACGAGTTATACTGTCGTTCAATCTAACTACATCATATACACAAATTGGGAAATCAAAATCCACATATTCTTATCATCTTTACAGATGTTTAAATCACAACATGAAATCCCCAAATTCCAATATATAATTAACCCTAACATATTAAACAATTCACACCTTCTATAATATGAATAGCAAAAGTGCAATGAATCAAATGCAAGTTAATCCACTTGACTTAGGGTTTGTAGAGTCATATCATTTGATGAAGTTGATGGTTGATTCAATGGTCTCCTTTCTTATTCTTGGTTTAATCTCTCAAAATCTCCTCTAATTGCTCCCTTATTTGTCTCTCCTTGATTTGGTCTTCTAAAAATGAATTAAAGTTCCCTCACCCTTTCACAATTAGGGTTATTAACTTTAATCCCATTTTGGGGATTATGGCCCTTCTAAAAAGGGCCCAAATATTTATTTGGGGGCTCAAATGTGTCTAGAAAGGTCCCAAAAATCACATTATACCTATGGCCACTCATTACCAACTATTTCGAACCATCCGGACTCAACCGTGCACTCTGAATTGCCATCCGAATTAATTTATAATAATCTCCAAAATTGACCTCAAAATGCGACACAAAAATAGTCCAAATAATTAAACCTCAATTCGCTAAATTAATAAATTCCTCAAATTTAAAAAAAAATCCAAAATTACGAATTTAATTTCTCCCAATAAATTTTTTTTCTCCCTAATATAATTTAATTAAAGGTCCTTGAATTTACGGGGTGTTATGGGAACGAGATTAAGCAACGAACTAAAGGAATGTCAAAGGCTACAAGTATTGAGGTGAACCGTGAAATACTCAATAGCTTATCTGAGTTTAATGATTCATTTGAGATGTCTTACCAGGTTGAGCGTACACATGATGAAAAGGCTGAAAAGGGGCTTAATCGTTCAATGCATATTATGGATCAAAGTTTAGAAATCGACAAACGCACACTACTGGGGTTGGAGAGGAATGATAATCGTGAAGAAATATTGTATGACCAAAACATAAGCACCGACACCTTACACATGAATCCATCCAAGAGGGAGTATCATGTATACTTGGTGGCCAATATACTAAACGAAGCTCGGGACCAACATGGATAAGAGAACTTTTAAAATTATCCACCTCATGGAAGCCAATTGTGTTTTTAATTTTAAAGGGTTTCAGTATGTAACTTGTTATAAGTGCTCATCCTATTTTGTAATATGTATTATTATTCTTATGAAATTATTTTTTCTTTAAATTTCCATGCATAAGAAACTACAACTTTCATCGTAAACGGGGGTACCTCCAAAACATTATACGATCACACCATTCATACTAAGGATAACAACATAAAATATCACACAATAGAGTTGAATGGGGTACAATAAGATGTTGGTGTAGGCAAAGTGTTCCCAAAATTACTCAAAGAGATTTGCACGAAGCTGTAATAGATTCATTTTATCGTGCATGTGCATTGTTCTCACCTCAACCACATAATAATCCTCGATAGAGTTTTGAAACATCAAAATTGGTCTGACGGGAAGTTGTATTTTTCTCTCCAATCACAATCACGACCCTCGTCTTCAAGAATCATGTTATGCATTATGATGCACGACTGCATAATCATAAATAATTTATCCTCACTCCATAGTTTGGAAGGCCTATAAATGAAGGTGAACCTTAATTGGAGACCACCAAGTGCTTGTTCAACATCTTTTCTTGCACTTGTACAAATAATTTAGCCTTTTAGTTGCTTCGAATTTTTAAAGATCCAACGGGGCATAAGGCGGATATATGCCATCCGCTAAAAAATACCCCATATCGGAGATATTTTAATTTATTTGAAATTGGAGCAGTGGAGTTTGATCACGAACTAGGCCAGAGAAAATGGAAGAGATGTGCGACACATTAATGCCATTGCAACTATTTAGCATCCTGAAAAATGACCTTTATATCCATATGTCATGCGAAGCCACCACCTCCAGTATAATTGTTGATGATTTTTTACGTCCAGTAATTTTTTCACTCCTGATGCGTACAGTCTATGCTCCCTAGAATTTCATGGAATTTGCATGCAAAATTTTGATCTGTAACCCATTGAACATTGAGAGTTGTAGGTTTTCTATTATACTGAGGGCCAAATACCACGAAAGTGGAAAGTGCTAACCGAAACAATGCCTTTTGGGTTTTGGACTCCCCTATACACAAGTACTCACCATTGATATCTGTAGACGAGCCATAGGCTAACATTCGCTATGAAAAAAATATTTTCTGATGAGAAGAAAGGCCATGATTTTCTTAGTACATTAATTTTTTGTACGAACCATTGATTACATCTTGATGCTCCTTGAGATCTTCGTAGGTGGCCCTAATACTATGCCAGTTTCTACGCATTTTAATCGTGTTACCATTTGTGGTTGTATTCTGAGTTGCGTTAATGTGATCATGGTCGTCAACAACACGCTTATAATTTTCAAAGATTATATGGCACTAAACAACGAGAACTTTTGGCTCGATCCGTCCATCACGTCTGTTTCGACTCTTCCTCAATCCGATAGTCTGTCTTATTCTTTTCCAAGAGCCTCCATTTTGAGTACTCCAATGTCACGAATAGGAAATAATATAAAAAAATTAATACCACTCGCTTGGTTTACCAATATCAGAGCAAATAATATTTAAAAAAATATAACTGCATTTAAAATACCACTCACCTGTTTTAACAATATGACAATAAATAATATAAAAAAATCAAATACTATTCATCAAGTTTAACCATATGAGAGCAAATAATATAAAAGATATTAAAAAAATTAAAATACCACTCACCTAGTTTAACAATATCAAAGAAAATAATATTTTAAAAAATTAACTGCATTTAAAATGCCACTCACCTACATGACAATAAATAATATAAAAAAATTCAAATACAATTCACCAAGTTTAGCCATATGAGAGAAAATTATATTAAAAAAATTAAGATACTACTCAACTAATATAACCATATGAGAGAAAATTATATGATTTTTTTAATTTAATTGAAATAAAAATTAAATAAAACTCACCAAGTTTAAGTAAAAGACACTAAATAATATAATTTATTAAATAAAATACAACGTACCAAGTATTAGAAAATTAAACCAATTAAAATAAAAAATAAATAAATTATGTTTTTACATACAACTCACCTATTGAGAGCAAATAAGAGGTAATTTTTTTTCTTTTATCGAAGATGTAGATGTTATTGTGATGTTATGCTAGAGGAAGTAAAAAGCATATTGAGGTAGTATATTAATTAGAGTGGTAAGTTGGTCATTTATTAGTTAGGTGGGTACTTATTAAGGTTTTTATTTAATTTTCAAAAGTTTAAAGGTGTGAACTTTAGGGGCGGAAAATGAAATAACACATTTTGCTAAAGTAAAACATGATGTTCCGCCTAAGGGGGTGGGGCCAAAAAGTTAAAGAAGAACATCATGTTCCGCTTAAGGAGGCGTATCAAAACAACGTCGTATTGTGTCATCATAGGGTATATTTGCCCTACCCACAACATTTTTATCTCTTTTCCACGGGTAAATTTACCTTAGCAACCTTTAAATTTGAAATTCCCTTAAAGGTTGCTCTAAGAACAAGATAAATTACATAACCAAAACAAATATTTCAGAAAGAACCCATTTTTAGCTAGAGGATAACTTCTTGTAATTATAAAAGATCAGAGGAAATTTCTCAGATTTTGGAGACTGACAGAATACAATAAGTAGGCTTCGTGTATAATCACCGTTGTCGGCATACCAAGCTGGTCCAATATTCCTTCTATCGAATCTTGTAGATTCAGCAAGGTGGCTTTGTATATGTCGGGGAAGTCAATTATGCCCTCAATCTACAATGGGGTGTCTAAACATATCCGATGTATTGAACCGATCATATATCCTCTTTAGCAGAGCCAAGAGCATCGTCAAGATGGCATTGTAAAAAGAGGAGGACACCGATGCGTGCTTGTTGGGAGTGAGGATCATATTAGAATCAAATTAGTAAATGGGAAGACATCATTATTGGAAATTTTAAAGAAGCATGAAATTTGTAATCAGTGCAAGAACCTCAAGATAAGGAACTAATTTTCTAATCCAATTAATTGAAACCAAATCTTAATATTGGAGTTCATCATTATACAAAAGCAAAAGCAATAAGTTACTCCAAATATATTAACAATTTAATAAATTGGGAAAGAATATTTTTAACTCAAATTTAGGTTAAATTTCTAAGAAAAAATAACATAGAAAAAAGTTAACTTAATACTCAAATTTAACACTTTAAAAAAATCTACACATAACATAGGAATTGAGATAACCTAAATCACCTAAAAAATAAAAGAGATAAGGTGGTCCATTTCAAATACATCCACAATATAAGAAAGTTACATAAACCAATGAGAAATATCAAGGAAAATCAGGGACCTAAAATAGAGTTGAGATAAATTCCATGGATAACGTAACAAGGCAAAATAAAAAACATAAGGTTTCAAACTTACTCGCCAAACTAAATGTTAAGAAAGACAATTTTGTTATGTGAACTCACAATGACCTAGAGGATCCAAACCCTTTTGATCCCTTCCAAATCGACATATACCTTTAGTATGATCTCCACATAAATTTAATAGATTATTCAATAAGACAAACAGCTCTATTCAAAACGGAGGCCTTTTTAGCTACAATATACATAAAGAAAGAAAGAGATAGATGATATTAAATGAGAGAAATCAAAGAGAAAATGGAAAACATAAAAATATTTGAAATAGATGAGATTGTATGCTTCAATTTAGAGATACCGAGTAAAAAAGGGAAAACGAAGAGATATTTAAAAGAATGGTTAAAACCGATTACCAATAATAAGTGCTATCCTATGGAGAGAAAAGAAGTGGGATAGAATTTTTTAAGAGGTGCCACATGAATATCTTGATGGATGGGTATAACTCATGGTTTCCAATTTATAATAATTAGCGCATTGGCAATGGTGGATGCTCAAGAATGCTAAATTTAAAGAATCAAAAGTTAGGTTTAGCTTTCTTTACTAATAAAGTACATAGTGGTGGAGTCTCATAAATTTGCAAAATAATTATTACGACCAAATGTTGTTAGTAGGAAAGAAAAAAATATTTCTTATGAATAACATGAATGTATGAATTGTTACGAACTACTTTAGTTTGTAAACACCCAAATATCATATAAAAGTTGATTATTTATATTTGATACGAACTTCATTTATTCGTAGAAATTGATACGAAAAAAATGAAGTTCGTTGGAATTCCTACAAACTAATGAAGTTCATAGGAAGGGTTTACAAAATTTGTAGCCATTCTCCAAATTTGGAGAATGACTACAAATTCATGAACATAATTTGCTCTCTCTCTCTCTCTGCCACTATTGCAAACTGTCCCATTTGTAAACTTACAAAAAAATTTGGATTCTACCTCCACCACTACACATGCTCTTATATAGATATAGAAACGATAAGATACGTTTATTTATTATCTCCTTGATGATTTACTCTTTGTAAAATGAGGAAATATATGACCTTATTCTTCTTTCTTATAAGGGAGAAGATTATTTATTCTTTTCTACTTATGGTGCAGTCAGAAATCACGGGCTGATTTTTTAGGTATGAATTGGTGCTTATCAAGGTAGGAAGAAAGTCAATATATTATGGAGGTTATTATTTTTGAAGTGATGTAATATTTTTTGGATGGAATGAAATGATAGGGACTTTAAGATAGATAAAGAGGTATTCGAATACGAAAGAAACCCAAAATGATATACATATAGATAAAGTAATGATTAGTTTCAAAGATGCATATAAATAAATGATAACTCAAGGTTGTCAAAATGCATATGGGAGACATATCATTCTCTAAAAGAATATGTATCGTATCATGTATCATATCATAAGACATACTTTTCAATAATTATATAAACATTTTTTTATACATTAATATATATATATGCATGTTATCAAAAAATAATGTAAAAAACAAATCAACACAAATTATATGCAATATTAAGCATTGAGTAATGTTTAAAGTATCAACAAATTCAAAATATAGTCCAATGTTCATGACAACATATTTCATAACATAATTTAAAAGGCAAGAATTTTCTAATTGTTTCTCCCCAATGACAACCACCACAATAATTATATTGCAATCTAATCCTTATTTTTTTTCCTTCACTAACTTGGGTGAAATGATCATATTGTCACAAAGACCAAATATACTCATTATGTACTAATATTATCGTAATATATTTATTTTACACAAGACACTAAGCCAAATATGTATAAAATAAATTTCTTAAGGATAAGAAACAGAGGAAACAAAGGAAAAAAATAGTAAATGAATAAAGAGAGGAGGAGGAGATCAACCGAAAATCAATCCTAACCTAAATCGAAGAAGAAATAGAAAGGATTATGTGATCTAGATTGTAATTCAACCTAGAAAATTTATTATGGTTTATAAGTTCTTAACCTAATATTAGTTTGGACAAGTCCAAGAAAAAAAAAATGTTTTACCCCTCTCCTTTCGTATATGTAAATAGCAGATTGACCAAAATCAATGAAATATGCTTAAAATCAATTAGAGACAACTAGGTTTTAATCATATTGCCATCTATATTTCTTATATATTGTAATTGATTGATAATTAACATAATTAGTATGAACTGACTTTAAATTGATATGATTAATAGTCATATTACTGTTAAGTATTGATAACTACCATGTTAGATTTATATGAATAAAAACGATATTATAGATGATTGGATTTATAATAATCAGTGAAAATCCCTATTTTAAAACCATGTAATATGAAATTAATATAACACCCATGATAGAACTACACTCTTAGATTCATATGTTATACATTAATGTATAAATACCTACTTCTTGTTGATTAATGAAATATGATAATTACATAACCATGGATTCATATATTATAGTTAAAATAATAAAAACCATTGTGACTAGGAGACTTAATTTGAATTGGGATTGTCATATGTGAATCATATTATAAATTCGATTATGAACTCATATAATTAATGCAATTATGACCCTAAATTGGGAATTCATGAATTAATATCCCTAAGACTTTTCTTATAAATTGGTGGGATTAAATTAGTGGTTGGATATGGATTGATGAGATTAAACTTAGTAGATGGATAAGTTGTTGATTATATTTTGACTTAGAAATTGGATAAAGTTGTTTGGCCCCTAATTACACATTATTTGAGTAGAAATAGACTAATTAACTATTAAAAGACAATTTATGCATTTTCCCTATAAATATGCTAAAGTAGGATTTCCCTTTTGTTAGAAATAGTTCTTGAGATTTAAAATATCATTAGTTGCTTTGGATCCCAATAAGGAGAATATATGTGTATGTAAGAAGTAATGATTTATTATAATGTATTTTTCTAAAGTAAATGATATACTTGGGACTTAAATTGGTAATACCCATCGGGCGGGGTAAGTTTGGTATATAGTGTGTTTATAGCTTGGGTAATGAGCTAGTTATAAACATTAAAATGAGTTAATAATTATGATTCTTATTAGAGAATAATTTTTGGGGAGTATTATATCGGTGTGTGCTGAGAGAGGACTCCTTATGTGAGTATTACCTGCGATGGTAGCCTTAATACCCTTGTGGGAACTTGAATTGATGTGTAGCGAATTTTATGTGTCGGGCCCTACATGATGGTGGAACCGTGCTGATTATAGAGGTATTGGATATAGTGGCAGTGTTATTATTTGAGTGCCACTAGTGATGGTTGGCCTATATTAATGACGATGGTGTCAGGAAATGATGACATTTATTATATGTGTGTGCCGCGTTAAGCGGGATAGGAGACGAGCCTGGATGCAATTACAATTTAATTTATTAATGGATTAATTAATTATGGAACTTAAGTATAATTTAAAATTAAATTCTAGACCCCATTTTATATTTCATATTTGGTATTTTTTTTTTTTTAAATTTGGGGTTTGAACATATTCCCACACTAGTCATGGATCTCGACCGTGATAATGGGGTCACTCATTATGTTCGTGACCATGGAGTTAATATTATGTCATGAGAGAGACCATAACCCCCATTTAGGGTCACGAATGAGTTACATGACCACTATTTTTTGTCACGAAGAAAATGATCAAGATCGAGCTCCGTGAACCATGGCCCAGATCACGATTGAGTTTCGTGACAATCTTCGAAATATGGTGTAGTGATGGTTACGAGTACTTCATCACTTTCATTAACGATTAGTCGAGGTTTTGATATGTTTACTTGATGTATCGTAACTCTGAAGACTTTGATAAGTTTAAAAAGTATAAGGCTGAGGTGGTGTGTTTTCATGAAAAATACTCTATAATCAGATTGTGAAGGGTAATGCCTCTCGGGAGAGTTTAAACAATATTTATCAGAGTTGGTTATCACTACCCAGTTATCTTCACTGGGAACTTCACATAAAAATGGTGTAGCAAAAATAAGGAACAATACTCTTTTAGATATGGTTAGGTCCATGATGAGCTATTCGGATCTGTCGAATTCCTTTGGGGGTTACATAAATAGATGACTGATTATACACAAATCATATAAGTATTCACCTAGAGTTTGAGTTACGCACAAATGAATATGTAATAAGTAAATTGTAGATAATTAGAAAATAATTCAGAAGAAGAGATGAGAGCAATGGATATGAGCACAATTATTTAAGTGGTTCTGTTGTTGCCCTACGTCCAGGGTGCAAGATATGCAAGTACTTCACTATATTGATTATTAACAACCATGGAAGATGCAAATACAAGATTTATCTTTCTATAAATATTTTAGTAGATTAAAAGTAAAGGTGTGGGAATTTGATCCCCAATGAAGAAGATAAAGTGAGCTTTTATAGGTTGGGATGCACAATGTCACCCCCAACATGCATTCCATATCCAACTGATAAAGATGGTTAATGAGAAAACACTAAGTGTGTATTCTGGTGGCAAAGTAATCATCATGAAAATCCCCTCACGTGGGTGATGATTCTTGTTAATGATTTTGTGCTTTAATTGTAGAGATACCCCTGTTATGCTTTCCATACCTAACCGAGCTTATTTGTAGAATGCAGTGTTGCCCAAGCCGACATTGGATGAATCGATTTCCCCGAGAGTATGTCTGGTACTTGTTTCTATTCTTTTGGTCAAGACGAGATAGGATGGTCGTCTGTTCCTAACACACCTATCCCAAGATCTTGAATCTCATGACTTATAAAATGAGTGTCGTCTGAGGCCGACACTCTTCCACTAGCATGGGTTAAAAGGTTGGTCCCATCTACGAGACCAGACTGTAGGGTGGTTGGTGAGAACACACTATATGGTTCACTTACTTGAGGTTGTACCATATAAGAGTCCCAACTAGTTTGGATATGAAGACAAAATAGGATAGATTATTTTTAGCCTCTTTTTTATGGTATTGCAAAGCTTCACCAATAATTAAACCAGTCCAAAACAAATTCATAACCATAAAGGGAAGTAAATTGATGCATTAAACACACTCTAGGACACAATCCATGCATATTGCAGTGTGGGTGTGTGTATATGTTTTAAAATAATTTTAGGATTTTTTTTAAACACTTTAAAACATTTAAAGTGATTTTTTAAATATTTAAAATCAAGGTTATAAAATGTTGTGGGCTTAAATAGAATTATTTATATTCCTAATAAACTTTTAAGGGTAGAATATAAAATCGGCAAAGACATTTAGGGTAGCAAATTGGATTAATTAGAACATCAAAATGTGCATCTAACAACGACTGTTTTTGTTACACGTGTTTGCCTCTGGTTGGATAACTTTGTGTTTCTTATGTCTCACATAACTGAGATTGATTGTTAACCCTTGGATCAATTTTAATCAATGTTATGCGTGTTATCTCAGTGAATCCATGTGAGGTTATAATGATCCAGTAAGATTGAACAGTAATGCGGTCCATCTTCCACCGTTAGTTTTGAATTCAAATAAACGTTTTAATCCCAACCATCCATTTGTTTCGATCATCTAAAATGTTCCTCGTCTAGTATAAATAGAATCCATAGATGAGGCATTTGAGAACTTTGAGAGTTTGTCCATTTCAGAGAAAAATATAGAGAAGAGATAGTAGAGAGAGAAAATAGAAAGGTTAGAGAGAGAGAGAGAGAGAGAGAGAGAATAGAAATATTAGATAGAAAATCCTTAGGTTTTCTCCCAAACACCAATCGAAACACTTTCGTAGATTAATCAGATCAGAAAACCATTTTGAGTGTTAGTATCATTAGGTTTTCTTAAGGGTTAGGTAGTTTAAAAGTCTAAAGAAAACTCATCACACTTTCTCTCTCTTAGGAACCCTAATCTCATTGTAAATCTCGCATTTCTTATTAGAAATTATGAGAAATACGTCGAGATATAGTTTCACGTATATTTAAGGTTTTTATACCTTCTCTTATTTGGATCTAGTTTTGTATTTGTATATTTTTAAAGATCGATTCTCTATTTTCATTTTTCTTGAAAAAGGGACTTCAAATCAGTTTATATTTTGAGATCTGAAAGATTTGTTTCTAAAACTAAGTTTTACAGTTTGTGAAACTAGTTTTGTGTATAAGTAAAGTGTTCAAAATGTTATATCTTTTTTTGAAAGATTTACTTCATATATGAAATATTTTGTGAAATGAGAAGTCTGATTTTCTTGAAAAGTTAAACTCTACATCTCATATAGAAATTTGTGATTCGTAGGACCGTCTGTATAAATGTTTTGACAAAATGAGTTGCATATTTCATTTGTCAGCACTTCACAGTCACATACACTCTCACACGAACACCTAGGAAAATGTAGTTCCTTAGAGAGATTTTGTGTTGACTGGGTCCATCAAAGCAACGAGCAAGGAGTAAAAGCAAAGAAAATGCGAGGGAGATAAAAGCCAGAATCATAATACCCTGAAGGAGGTTTTCACTCATTTAGGCATATTTATGTTATTTAGCCTCGAATCTTGTGTTGCATGTTTATGTGCTTGTAATTCTTGTACAATTGCTTATAGTGGATTTTTTGGATTTTAGCGTAAAGATCACCGTGGATGTTTCCTAAAATTAAGGTTTTATCACGTTAAAAATCACTGTGTCAACTTACTGTTTTAGTTCTTAATTTCTTGTGTGGTTTGGTTTCAATACAAAGAATTAGTATATGTTTTTTATTTAAAACCTAAGGTAATTAGGTTACCAAGTCTAACATCCAACTAAATCAGTATATATACATCTTGTGTTTTAAGATTTTAAAAAGGAGTTTCCTCAAAGAGTTTGTTTTTGAAGTTTACATAACCTTTTAACTTTGTGTTAAAAACCTTAGTGAACATCTTTCAAGTGGTATCAGAGTGAGTTTATCAAAATATTTTTGATCCTGAAACTCCAGAAACTAATTTTTAAAATCTTTAAAAAAAAATGAGAGATTTGAGAAGCTAGGTTACCTGTCCCGTGCAACCCTCTTTAATGGACACAATTTTCCTTACTGGAAGGTAAGAATGATTGCTTTCATCCAAGGGATTTTGGATGATGACGTGTGGGACATGATTGAAAATGGATACTAGCACCCAACTAAGCCTTTGTCTGAAACCAGTACTGAAAGAGTTAAGAAAAATCTCCTCGAGTTTACCAAAGAAGAGAAAAAGATGTCACTTGACAATAATAAGGGAAATAGTTGTATTTTTATGTCCATAAATGAGAATAAATTTACACATATATCTTGTTTCTCTACTTCCAAGTAAGCTTGGGATATGCTCGTCGCCGCCCACGAAGGCGATGAATGTGTTAAGGTTGGAAAAACTCATATGTTAAGTCCAACAATACAATACTCTTATTATGGATGAAAATGAGTCATTTGATGATTTTTATATATAATTAAGTGATGTTATTACAAACTTGCATGCTAATGGAATAACATATAACAGAAAAAATTGTACTTAAAATCCTAAGATCATTTCCAACTAAACTTGACAATAAATGTTATGTTATAGAAGAGATGGATAGCCCAAACCTGACTCCAGAATTACTAAGAGTAAAGAGTTAGAATATAAAAAGAAAATGACTATCCAAAACAAAAGATCCTATGGATCTAATGTTGTCTTTTCATCTTAAGTGACTGTCCCTAAAATGAACCCACTGGACCTTAATCTTGACCTCGGTAAGGATTCTGATTTGGATAATTTGGATAGCCAGATTGCTCTTGTGAGCAAACAGTTTGAGAAAATCATTAAGTTTATAAACTCTGTGGCTTTTAAACAAGGCAAAATCATCAAAATCACAGATCTCATGACATAAATGATGACAAAGATACCAATGATAACAGTAGTCCTAAGAACAACAGTCAACACATAAAATGTCATCGTTGCGAGAAAAAGGGACATTATGCTGGTAAGTGTAGAGTTAGTCTGAACAACAACAATGTTAGGTCTAATATATGCAAAACTTGGTACGACTCAAGTGATTATAATGAAAATGAAATTAATTTAACTAACATTGATGAATATTGCACGTCCTTTTATGCCAAGACCATATATTCTGATGATAATGCATGTTGATGTTAATATTATGGCCGCTAGTGATATTCATGTATCTACTCATGTTGAAAATAACCTAGATATTTTTAGATCAATGGTGAGTCAAAGTGAAAACATTGTTAACGAATTGAACGTGTGTGTGAGTTCCACTTCACAAAATGAATCGATAGGGGAAACTACACACAACTCACTTAGCGAGCCTGAGGATGACCTACCTGATATTCAAGAGTTGTAGTCCAAAAATCTAAAAAAGAGTGTCAAACTAGATAAGATGGTTAAGTAATTGACTGAACGTGTTGAACAACTTAGCAAAACTATTAGGAAGAATGTAGAAGATTACACTGCACAATGCATTTCTCATGAGACAGAGATAAAAGGGTTTTATTTAAAATTAAAAGATCTATCTGAGGAAAGGTATAAGGCTGCTTTAATTGAATTGGGATAATCCAAATGGAAAGTTTCAAATGTTTTTAAAAGATGTTTTCATTTTGAAGCATAGGCTAAAACTTATGAAGAAACTATTGTTGGAACTAAAATGGATTCTGAAAACAAATTTGGTCTAGGTTTTGCAGAAAAAGTTTTTACTAGCAAAATAACTGTCTACCTAAAAAAATGTTATTTTTGTAAAAGAAGGCTAGAGTGTTGAAAACCCTCAGAGAGGAAGTTTTCCTCTTGACGTCTCTATAGCAATGCAAACTAAGTGTAATTAACAGCCACAACCTAATGGAAAAGATAAGTATGTACGTTCACCTGTTAGAGACCTCAGACTAAACACTAAGACTTGTGTTAATTGGACTTGTGTGTCTTACAACACCAAACCTATCTTTAAGGACTTAAGTGATTGAGTCAAGACTACTTCGCATCAGTATTGCTCCTATTGCGATGTCTATGGGCACCCCATTACTGAGTGTTTTCAAAAAGGCTATGTACACCAACCTATTAAAACTTTAACTATTCGAGAAAGAGTAGGAATACATATATTCTCCCAAGGAAGACCACATAGAACTCTAACTATAAGAAAAAGGGAGAACCTAAAACTAAGAAGAGACCATTTAGAAATACCCTTCAGAGTTATTCTAAATCAAAGACTAAGATTTTTTTTAAAACCATGCCTATTTAGATTAGAAAAGACGACCCGTTACCCCAACTCAAGTGCAATATGGTGATAACTGATTTTAAGGTCCAACACACCTCAGCTGGCTGGTACTTGGATTTTAGGTATTCTAAATATATGACCAGGGATGAAAAAAATTAAAGAACAATATAGGCATCTTTGTAGGTAGTGCCCTATTTGGAATTGGCATTTCCTCTCAGATCATAGGTGAGGGATTAATATGTGAAGAAGGGATCATTTCTTCAAATGATGTCCTCTTAGTTAAAGGTCTTAACGCCAACCTACTAAGTGTATCTCAATTTTGTGATTCCAATCACACCGTTACCTTTTCAAACACTAATTGCAAAATCTTGAATGCAAAGGGTAATTGTATCTGTTCACGAAACATAACTGCGGATAACTACTACACAGTGAATCCAAAGACAGAATCTGGTAAGGTTTCCAGATTAAATGATTCTGATTTATGGCACAACAGATTGGAACTCAAAAATCTTGATAACCTTCATAGGCTTAGATACCACGAAATAGTTAGAGATTTTCCCAAAATAAAAAATACTGTTAACTCTATTTGTGCTCCCTGTTAAGAGGATAAGATAAGTAAATCTTCTAGTAAAAAAGTTATAGATATTTCAACCTCAAAACCTCTCGAACAAATCCACATGGACCATATGGGTCCCTCCAGAACTATGAGCCTATGTGGTAACAATTATATTCTCATTATGGTGGATGATTTCACACAATTTACTTGGGGTGCTTTTATGAAAAATAAATCTGACACCTTCCGTGAGTTCTTTAAAATTATTTTAAAAATAAAAAATAAGAAGGATACCCAAGTATGTCGTATAAGAAATGATAGAGGTGGAGGGTTCAAAGATTCAGGTGTCACAAAATACAGTGTAGGTAATGGATGTAAACACGAGTTTAGTGCACCTAAAACACCTCAGCAGAATGACAAAATAAAACCATACAAGAGATGTCTAGGGTGATGTTACATGTGAAGAGTTTGCCAAAATACTTTTGGGTTGAGGCTTTATATCCTGCGTGTCATATTATTAACCGTGTATACCTCAGGAAAAATACAAGAGACTGCATATGAACTATGGTACAATAAGAAGCCTAACTTGAAGTACTTTCGAATTTTTGAGAGTTTTTGTTATGTATGTAAAGACAGAGAAAATCTTTCAAAATTCGATACCTGGGGTGATAAAGCCATTTTTATGGGTTATTCCCAAACAAGTAAGGCTTACAGTTTTTATAATCTACAGACCAAGGTTATTATGGAGTCTATTAATGTAATTACAAATGACACTAGCGCAGTCAGTAGTGATGGTCAAACAGTGGTCCTGGATGAGCCTGAAACAACTTTTACCCCCAACTCTCCTGAGATAGTTGATTCACTGCCTCTCGAGAGCCCTACGGTACCAACCTGGGTTTTTAAAGACCATTCTCTCAAAAAGGTTATTGGTAACCCATCTGAGCCAATACGAACAAGATCTCAACTTCAAAAAGTGGCTACATTTGCATGCTTTGTTTCTCTAGTAAAACCAAAAACTGTAAACGACGCCCTATGTGACTCATTCTGGATTGAAGCTATGCAAGAAGAGCTTGTCCTGTTTCAAATTCATGATGTTTGGTGTCTTACCTAATGACCTAAAGAAAAGAAGGTTATTGGCACCCATTTGATTTTAAAAAATAAAACTAACGAGCATGGTGTTATAATTAGAAATAAGGCAAAGTTAGTGGCGCAAGGATATTCTCAGATAGAGGGAATCGAATTAAAAGAAACTTTTTCCCCTTTCACTCAACTCGAGTCTTTTTGTCTCCTCCTTGCTATATCATGTCATTTGCAATTCAAGATTTTTTAAATGGATTTCAAGTCTGCATTTTTGAATGGTATTTTGACAAAGGAAGTTAAGTAGAACAAACTAAGGGCTTTGTAGATCCGTCTCACCCTAACCATGTTTATAGACTTAAGAAGGCTTTGTATGGCTTAGATGGAATCTCTTAGAGCTTGTTATGAGCGCCTCTCAACCTTTTTAGTTAATAAAGGGTTTGAGCAAGGTCGTAACGACCAGACATTATTTGTTCAGAAGATTGAACACCATATCTTAGTTGCACAAGTTTATATTGATGATATCATATTCTGTTCCACCTCCATTAATCAAGTAATGGATTTTTCTAATATAATTGCATGCTGAATTCCAAATGTCTTTAATGGGAGAATTACAATACGTCTTAGGTTTGCAAGTTAAACATCTTAGGGATGGTCTATTCATAACTCAATCTAAATATGCTAGTGATCTCGTTAAAAATTTTTGGTTGATAATTCTAAAACATCATGTACACCTATGAGCATGTCCACTAAAATATCTAAAGAAGAAAATGGGAAAGACGTTGACCCAACTCTATATAGAAGCATGATAGGGAGTTTGTTATACCTCACTGCATCTAGGCTAGATATTTCCTTTGATGTATGTGTTGTGCACGATATCAATGCTCACCTAAAGAAAGTCATATGTTATGTGTAAAACGAATAGTTAAATACGTCAAAGGCACAATAATTTTTGGCATATGGTACACAAAATACACTACTAGATCTATAGTTGGCAACACTGATACCGACTGGGCAGGATGTTCAGGCGATAATAAGAGTGCATCTAGATCCTGTTAGTATGTAAGAAATAATATAGTGGGATGGAGTAGTAAAAAATAGAATTGTATATCCCTTTCAACTACTAAATTTGAATATATAGCTACAGGTAGTTGTTGTGCCCAACTTTATTGGATCAAACAAATACTTAGTGATTATGGTATCATCGAAGATAACTTGACTACGTATTGTGATCAACAGAGTGCCATTAATATATTTAAAAATCCAGTACAACACTCATGAGCTAAGCACGTTAAGATTATACATCACTTTATTCGTGAACTTGTTAAATCCAAAGAACTTTATATCGAATATATTAACACTGAAAAACAATTGACTCTCCTGTTTACAAAACCTTTAGACAATATTAGATTTGAATCACTTAGGAAAGCCATAGAGATGATTGTGCTTACTTAATATATTCTGCCTAATTGTCATAACTACAGTATTTTCACGATAATAATTAGTTTCTAAGGGTTTAGGGCACGAACATTTCTCAAATGACAAAAGACGCCTCCTTAATATATTTAATGTAGGAGACCCTTGAATCTTCCCTTGTTTATGACATCATTTGTGTAGAATAATTAGTGCCTATATTTAGTGGATTTCACACACACACACAGACACACAGTGGACGTAGGCCCTTCAAAGGCTGGACTACTTATATCTATTGTTATCTCCTTCTTTGCCTCATCTCTTTCTATATTTTTATGCATGTTCATATTCTATTGTCGTGCTGGTTTGAGCTTACTTATCATACTAATTTGGTGATACTAATTCTGGTATCATCAATCAGGCGTCATCTGTGGGAATGAGGTAGCCATATTTTTACCTTCATTGGCAGCTGCTCCACCGAATTCTCTGGTGGTGGTCCAATCTTATCCTTGTTTGAGCTTGAACCACCATTGAAAGAGCTTTGGTTTGAGTTTTAGCTAATTTTCTGCTTCTTTAGCTCACTTCCAACTCATCACTTGGATTTTTTATCACTAAAACTCTTCAATGGCATAAAATCTTCCTACTAGAGGTGGACACAGTAATAGCCAAGCCCTACCTCAGTCAGAAATGGTTGAGGTGGCAGTGGCCCTGCGTTTCTTAGTAGATAGCTAACGACAGATGCAAGCCACACTTGTTTTGTTTAGTCAGAACATGGCGATCAGACCTGTCGATGTCGGAGATGAGATGACAACTCTGGTCGTTAGAGAAGGTGTTCAAGATCTAGTAGCCAGGGGACCACCCTATGCTCCACTCAATGATCTTCCTGATCGATAAAGGCGCAATAACGTGGCTGACCCTAGGTGTTTACACTTGGAGAGGCCCGGTCAGGAGCGTTTAAATGATGAGGATGAACAATATAATGATGAGGATGACAGAGAATGTTGGGAGCCTTATCTTATTTCTAGAGGCACTGTGCGACCAATTCATCCCAGTCGAGGGTACAACGATAGGTCGAGTCGAGAGTGTAGGCCAAGGGCGTCAACTTTGGACAGATTGGGCCCAGCAGCAGATTCCTTGAGGAACTGCCTCTATAGATCTCAAAGTATCATTGGTTCTCATAAAAATGACAGATGTGATGACCATCGACCTCTTAGAGGATGAGACGAGGAACAACGAGAGGTTAGTAGCTAATAGAGGACAGTTACCAGAGAGCCCTCAGTTCAGCTAGTTGATAGAGAGAGGGGTGGAGATAATGGGGCCAAGGCAGAGGTTATACTTGTAGTTGAGAGGCTCTATAATGATTCCATTTAGATATTAGAAGATCAAATAGGGGACATACTGATGAGCCGAGGCCCCTTACAGAGGGGATACAGTAAAGCCTACCCCTTTGTAGCTAAGATCGTGAGCTATTCAACCTCTACTAAGTTGAAGCAGACAGTGGTCATGCCCCAGTATGATGGGAGCACTAACCCAGTCCACCATATGAGGATGTACTAATCGACTTCTAATACTTACTCTGTCTTAGACGAAATGAGGTGTCAGGACTTTTCTAGCCCCCTGACTAGAGCAGCTCATGTATGGTTCACCTCTCTACCAAAAAACTTGATTGAGAATTTTAAATAGCTTGTGGAGAAATTTGTACACAATTTTTGCTTCGGAGTGAGACCCCAAAAGAATACAACACACTTTCTGTACTTGAAGCAAGGAAAGAATAAAATTTTGAGAAAGTGCATAGCAAGGTTCAACAAAGAGAAATTGGAGGTTTAGGATTACGAAGAGAGTATTGCTATGACCATCCTGACGGGAGGTTTGCAAAATAAAAAGCTACTTTGGAAGTTTGCAGAAGATCCTCCAAAGTCTATAGTCGAACTTATGGATACGTCCTGGAAGGTCCTGAATGCGGAGGAGGCAAGGGTTGTCAAAGGTGAAGATGAGAAGGGGTAAGCAGTGGGAGTAAGTTCCACAAGAAGAACAGTGATGGCAAGAAGAGGTTTGTGAATGACAAGTTCACTGACTACACCCCTCTGACTGTCAGTTATGAGCACATTTTGAATGAGATTAAGAATGATTGGTCTTTGAAGTGGCTTGAGAAGCTGAAAGATCCTCCTCATAAGGGGAATAGAAACATGTGGTATAAATATCATCAAGACCATGGCCATACGATCGATAAGTGTTTCTCTATCAAGGATGAGATTGAGAGAATGCTGAAAGCTGGCAAGTTGAGAAAGTATATTGACAAGGGTAGTTCTAAGGGTGGTCGAGATGATACTCGAAAGAGGAGAAATGATAAGTGCAAGTATGATACTCCAGCCAACTTAGACGATGATGACTCAGACGATGATAATGAAGAAGACCCAGACTTTCCACCTCCAATCATCGATCCTAAGGGTTGGATCCACATAACTTTTCTTAGGGTTAAGATTATACATAGAGGACTTATTAAAGGAGGAAAATAAATTGCTAACAGAAAGGCTCACGTAGCAGAGGCCAAGGCTCTTCCTCCAAAACCCAAAGAAGATCACTCAACAGCAATAGAGATAAAAAAGGTAAAAAGAACTAAAGTTTATATGAATACTTTGATTGTTGTTATTTCTAAACTGGATTTTAAGGGAATCATAGCTCCTCACAATGACCCATAGGTAATTATCACCCTTGTGCATGGGAATGAGGTTTTGAGAATATTGGTCGAAAGTGGCAGCTCGACTGATGTGATGTTTTGGGATTGCTACAAGGGTCTGGTGTTGAGCAAGAGGAGTTTGGTCCTGTATCACCATCCGCTCATCGATTTCAGCGGTGAGAAAGTGCACCATTTGAGAATTTTTTAGATGAAAGTCAGGATGGGGAACTGCTGGTCAAAATGCCTCACAAAGAAGATAAATTTCTTTATTATTGATGCGAACACATACTCGATCTATAACATAATCTTGGTAAGGGTATCCCTCAAGGAATTTAAAGTCTTGCCCTCAATGGTTCACCAGATGATGAAATTTCTGACCCCGTATGGTGTAGGGAAAGTGAAGGGTAACCAAGTTGAGGCACACGAATGCTACTTCAACTCGGCTGAGGAAATAGAGGCATATAAAAGGTCCACTACGACATAAAAAATTGATACCTGGACCCCAGAGATGAAATAAATTTAAAGAAGGGTGAATCTGCTGAGGAGGTAGAATCCATCGTCGTAAATGAGGATGAGCCAGAAAAAATTATCCAAATTAGCAAAGCCTTAATGAAGGAAATAAAAGAGGAGTTGATTAAGATATTAAAGAAGAGAATGAGAATTTTTGCTTGGATCCATGAAGATATGCTCGGTATTGATCTAAGGGTCCTCTACCATAAGCTTAATATGGCTGAGGATACAAAGCCAATTCGACAGAGAAGGAGAATCTACTCCCGTGAGAAGTATAATGTCATCCGAAAAGAGGTGTAGAAGTTAGAAAAGGAAAACTTCACCAGGGAGGTGATTTACCTTGAGTGGTTAGAAAATGCAATCATCATCCCCCAAGGCCAACAGTAAATAGAGAATGTGTGTTGACTTTACAGATCTAAGCAAAGGCTTCCCCCAAGATAGTTTTCCTCTACCAAGGATATACAAAATGGTTGATGCTACTGTCGTCCCCAAGTTAATGAGTTTTATGGACACCTACTTAGGATATAATCAGATATTCATGGATTCGACCGATGCTGAGAAGATATCTTTTATAACTGATAAGGGGACCTACTATTACAAGGTCATGCCTTCGATTTGAAGAATATCGGGGCAACATACCAAAGATTAGTCAATAAAATTATTGAGGAGCAGATCGGGAAGACGATGGAATTTTATGTCGATGACATGTTGATAAAAAGTCTCATGGTCGACACTCATGTGGTTGACCTTGAGAGGACCTTTGATACTATAGATGAGTTCAGGATGAAACTCAACCCGGCCAAGTGTGTATTCGGTGTGGGAGCAGGTAAGTTCTTGGGCTTTATTATGAACTAGAGAGGAATCGAAGCAAATCCCAAGAGGATCACAGTTTTATTAGAGATGAAGACTCCGACGATAATAAAAGATGTGCATAGGCTAACTGGACGAGTGGCAACATTAAACAGGTTTGTGTTTAGAGCCACTGATAAGTGCCTTCCTTTTTTCAAAGTGCTTGAAAAGGCTTTTGAGTGGAATAAAGAGTGCGATAGGTCCTTTCAAGAGTTAAAGACCTACCTCAGCTCCCCACTCCTACTGCCAAGACCAATACAAGGAGAGAAGTTGTATCTATATCTAGCAGTGACGTCAGAATCGGCCATTAGTGCTGCCATAGTCAGAGATGAAGACGGAGTGTAGAAGCCAGTGTATTTTAGCAGTAATGCCCTCCAAGGGGACAAGCAGAGATATCCCAAAATGGAGAAGTTGGCTTATGCTCTAATCCATGCCCCAAGTCGTACTTTCAGACACATATTATGGTCATCCCCACCGACTCTCCACTCAGACAAGTCATCCATAAACTTGAGAAATCGGGTAGGCTGATCGTGAGGGTAATAGAGTTGGGAGAGTTTGATATCATCATCTAGACATGAATGGCCATTAAGGGGTAGGCCCTATGATTTCATAATCGAGTTCACATAAAACGAGGCCGATGCGGAAGAGATTGATATTTTAGGTTATGATCCAGAAAGAGGAGTATGTCTTCCCCTGGCTGAGGTCGAGCCGATTGCAATAAGAAGTAAGGTGTCTGAGAATGAGGAAGAGAGATACCACTTTTAGAATGGGACCCTAGAAGAGGGTAATTTTTTCAAAGATGGTACTATATGGAGCCTGTTCGTTGATGGTTCTTCGTGTGAAGCCGAAAGTGGAGCGGGTCTGATTGTGTCGTCCCCAGATGGGACCAACATCGAATATGCTCTAAGGTTTAAGTTTAAAGCCTGTAACAATGAGTTAGAGTATGAGGCCCTCCTAGCAGGTCTCTCCCTTGCCTTGGAACTAAACGTCGTCCAACTCCTGATCCATAGTGACTCCAAGTTAGTTATGAATCAAATTTTGGGAGTATATGAGGCCAAGGATGACAGAATGGGCAAATACCTTGGAAGGGTAAAAACAACATTAAAGCATTTCAGAAAAGTGAAGATGAAGAGGATATATCAACTGGACAACAGCCGAGCTGATGCTTTGGCAAGGTTACGAGAACAAAAATCAGAAGGATGGTACCGATAGAGATCCTACATCGATCGACCATTGAAGTGGAAGACATCGCCATGGAATTTGTTTGAACTTAAATATGGGAGCTTCTTGGATGGATCCTATCTTTCGGTATATTAGATATGGATAGCTGCCTGATTCTAAAGTCGAGAAGAAGAAATTGGGTAAAAAGCGGCTAAGTTCTCCATCATATGAGACATCTTATATAATAAAGGGTTCCTACTCCCTATACTCAGGTGTGTTCATCGTTTGAGATATAGTATGTTTTAAAAGATGTGCACAAGGGATCTTGCTCCAGTCACATCGTAGGAAGGTCATTAGTGAAGCAGATCATCACTCAGGGA
Source organism: Sambucus nigra (assembly GCA_949130495.1). NCBI lineage: Eukaryota > Viridiplantae > Streptophyta > Magnoliopsida > Dipsacales > Adoxaceae > Sambucus > Sambucus nigra. The sequence continues at coordinate 446,503,402 of OX422210.1, read as the reverse complement.
TACTGGTTGCTAACGTTGGCCAAAGATGCAGCTGTATATGTGAAGAGGTGTGATAAGTGTCAAAGGTTTTCCACCATACCCCATCAGCCTCATCAGCCACTTACTTCTATCACTTCTCCCTGGCCAATCGTAGTTTGTGTGATCAATTTGCTAGGGCCATTGTCAAGAGGTATGAATAATTATTGCTATTTGATTGTGGCTATTGATTATTTTTCAAAGTGGGTAGAGGCCGAGGCGATGATCGCGATAACAGAGAACAAAGTTTTCTAATTCATTTGGAAAAATATTATCTACAGATACGACCTGCCTAAAACTTTGATTTTTAATAATGGGAAGCAGTTTAAGAACATCTCCCTCGAGAAGTACTGTGAGTGGGTCAGGATCAAGCAGTTATTTTCAACTCCCGACTAACCCCAAACCAATGGGAAGACATATATGATGAGCAATAAAATTCTTAATGGAATCAAGAAAAAGTTAGAAAATGCAAAAGGGTGATAGACTAATAAGGTGAATGCCATCTTATGGCATATAGGACGACATAAAGGACTCCAATAGGGGAAAATTCATTTATGTTAACCCCAGAGGTTGTGGTGCCAACGGAGATAGGTCTCCCAACTCACAGGGTCCAGATATATGGCCCAGAGGAAAATGTGGTAGAAAGAAGAATGAATTTGGATCTTATAGAGGAATGAAGAGAAGATGTCGAGGTTAGGCAAGCTGCCTATTAGTAAAGAACAATAATGTTTTAAAATAAGAGTGTGAAGTCCCGACCACTGGCAGTAGTTAACTGGTTCTGAAGAAGACGTGGCAGAAGCCCAACAAGCTTCATCCTAACTGGCATGGTCCTTACTAGGTGATTAAAGAGGTGGTTCCAGGAATATATCGACTGGAGAACCTAGATGGATAGCTATTCTCCAATCCATGGAATGTTAACCATCTCAAAAATACTATTAGCAAGAGTTTTGTATTAGTTTTGTTTACCTATGTATATGAGAAATAGATTATAAATGAAAATTTTCCATGTGTTCTCTCATATTCTGTTGATTGAATGATTTTAGATTGTATGTATTAGTTTATCTTAAGCTATAGAACATCATTCATGGTGAATTATATCTTACTTACTCTCGTTGACATGACAATCTATACGGGTTCAACCTCGTCCATGGACTCTCGATAACACCGAGAGAGGAAAACGTATTAAACACCATTAATTTGGTGGAAAAACTCTCTCGACCGAGATGACAGTGTATGGACGAGAGTGATCTCATACACACACTCTCAAAATGACAAGAGGGGACTTGTGATGCAAACACCGTAATTTGGTGAATTCAAATTTAAAAATCACTTAATTGTGGTTCATATCAAAGATCATTAATCTTGTGGAAAAACTTTCTCAGTCGAGATGATAGTTTATGTATGAGAGTGATCTCATCCACACACTCTCAAAATGACAAGATGAGACTTGTGATGCAAACACCACAAAATTTAAAAATCACTTTAGTGTGGTTCAACTTAAACATCATTAGTTTGGTGAAAATTATCTCTCGATCGAGATGACAGTGCATGGACGAGATGGATCTCGTCCATACACACTTAAAACGATAAGAGGGGAATTGTATAATTTGGTAATCAATCCATTCAGGATTAAAAATCACTATATCTCATATTATGACGAGACAATGTTCATATGAGGAAAATTTTCATTTATGCTCATCTCATCTATAAATGGGACGATATCTTGTCAATTTTTGATGTCAATCTTACAAACCAGTTTAATTTTGGTTACTTAATAAAACATCAAAAGAAGGCATATGCATAAATGAATAAAGGCAAAATACAAATATGGAAAGGAAGGATCAGAGCATTTGTCATTCATAAGTATGATAGAAGAATTGTTCATATTTATGTTCAAGTGTTAAAACTTTATACAATAAAGAGAGACATCAGGCCACAGGCGGCGACCACCCAAAAAAGAAATATCGAGAAAAAATAAGCTTGGAGGTTTGTATCTTCATCATTTGGATTCTCGATTTTGTTAAGAGTCGAATCCTTACCAGCTGTAGTACTATCAGTTTTGGGGTATCCGATAGGCTCATTCTCATCCACCTGGTTTATAGTCTAGATCGTGAGCTCCTGTTCAACCGATGACTTAACCTGAGTCTAGGTTATCATTATAAGAGAGTCGTTCAAGATGAATGTCTTCATATGATTAGAGAGGTGGGCGATCTCAGGGAACTTTATTGTTGCCCATAAGCAACTAGTGTGAGCACCCATCTCAAGGTAGTACATGCTATAACCCATGAACTCTGCACATGATTTGAAGGCCTCAACCGCCTGCTTTTGAGCCTAAGAGAGCTTGAGATCAACAGCCTCCTTTATCTTCCTAGCAATCTCAGTTGAGTGATGATTGTTCAGGGATCGGATAGCCTCTTCATCGCTCTCATTTAGGCTGGTGATTTCTTTTGAGTTTTTTATCTTTAGGGTCTCAATCTGAGCCTCCGTCTCTTTGATATGGATCTTTTGAGCTTCATCGTCCCTGATAGCTTGACGAGCCAAATGGATCTAAGGGATCTTCTTCTTAACCTACAAATGGAGCTTATAAAGATAGATAGTAGACTGTATAAAACAAACTGAGTCAATACTAGATGACCTTACGGTACGACCTTACAATTGTTGACAAAAATGAAGAAAATAATGACTTACTTGGACATCCCTATGAAGAACAAAGTCATTAGTCAGGGAGATATTGGTGGCCTTCGAATACCAGCTATTAGACTCCGAGGTGTTGGATGCCAAGAACTGTAGGTCCTTATCCTTACTTCCCAAGGCGGAGTCAGGTCTGATCTCCAGGTTCTCCAGCCTCACAGCAAGCGCATCCTTTGAAGAGATAGGGATGGCTTGACTCGGCCCGGTCTTGGATGGGTCATCCCTACTATTCTTGCTATGATGGGTTGAAGGGAGATTCTCCTGACCTTTTTCTCTTCTTAGACCCCTCAGCTTGGCTGGGGTTTGCAGCCGTTGATTTTTTTATCTGAGGTGCAGGGGCCGATTTTTTTCCCACCTATTTGAGAAATTTGGCAATGCTTGGTGATGCCATATTCCACACCGTTGCAGGAGTATTTAGTAGTTGTTCCGTAATATAGAGATTAGGTTCATCAGCTCAGACAATTGAAATACGACACAATAGTTGGGAAATAAATGTTAACAAACTTACATGGCTCAGATAAGGGGTTCACCCCCATACCCGTATGCTCTAAGAAGTATGGGGTCATTAATTGTTCAAATTGGATGAGACCCCCATTGCCTCCTTATCTCTTAACTTTCTCAAGGTTCTTAGTGGCTTCAACACTTAAACCTAGATCAGCTTTCACTGACATTATGGCTTTGGCCCATCTCTGGGGGACTCGGGGCTCAGAGGCAATGCAAAGGATGTCAGGGTTGAATTCCTAGGCTCCCGAGATGAAGAAATAATGTGGTTTCCAGTTATGATTGGAGGTTTGGGTTACTAGCAGAGATTTTTTCTCAGCTCTTAAGATTGAGTCTTGTGGGACGAGATGGTGTAACATCCTCTAAAGACATTAACTGAGAGGTATGTGCGATGAACTACCTTCCATATGATAATGAAGCCAAGAATAACTCTCCAGGCATTTAGTGAAAGTTGAGAAGGGGCAAGACCGAGACTGTCTAGAATTGCTCGTACAGTCGTATGCGTAAGTAACCTGAAGCCGACCTTGAACATCTATTTATATATGAAAACTTCACCCTCTCGGCCTTAAAATTCTCTATCGTCGGTCGAGGGTGCTCTCATATGGAGGGAAGGTCCAATACCATAAAGATGTCTCCATAGAAAAAGGTTAACCTCAGTTAATATACTGATGCAGGACTCAGTGCAGGATATGCCAAGTGTGCCCTCAACTGTATCTTCAGCGTCGTCTTGGTCTGTAGTCAGGAAGAAACTTGGGGTAAGAGAAGCACTGGTAAAGTGTTACCCCAAAAACACAGTGAGAGGAATGGCCTCTAATGAGGGTGGCATAGATACTTCTACCCTCGGATCTTCATAAGGCAAATGGATTTGTATCGAAGAGTATAGCCCTTGGGAGGACTCAAATTGGTTTGATGATGACTCGACCTATCCTGATGACGCAGCTCGATTGGATGACTCGATTTGAAGAGAAGACGAAGCTCTAAAAGAACCCTGGGCCTCCTTAGACCCATCATGTGGGACCTACATTGCCACATGGAAAGAGTCAACACTTTCAGCAGTCGACTCAGACATGAAATCCCTAAGTTCTATAATTGGAGGATGAATGGTTGCAAGAGGGATGGGGTAGTTAAGATAAAGAGGAAAATCTTTGGCCCAATGCTTGGAAGCTTCCTTGGCCTCGTATTTTCTCATCTCTCTGAAGTACCTCTCTCTGAGAATGGGGTAATCTTCAAATAGCTCGTATACTTTCCTCAAAATCTAGAGAACGACCCTTAACTTAGAGGAAATAATTAAAATAGGCAAACAACTAAGGATTTGACTGGGTTTGACTAAAAGATCTAAGGCAAGGTATATTAAAGGTTGGTATTACGAATACTCGAGAACAAAACAAGTGGTTCACCGACAAAGATGGCCGGCGAATCATCGGAGTGACCTAGCGAGTGTAAAAATAGAGGGGATAAACCGTAAAACCACCAATAAAACCTCAAAACCATTCTCTTAACTCCCAAATCAATTTTTATCAGTCAAAAAGCACCCAACGATCACCAAACGCCGTCACCGGAAAAGTGATAAACTCGCCAAAAAATCAAAACAAATGCAATAACGGCTAAAATGATGAAAAGAGAATGAATAAAGTCAAATGGGGGGTACCTGGCAAGCTTTCCTAGGCTGGAAACCACAGGTTAGTAAAATAAATGGCCAAAAAATGTTTGGGAGATGCTAAAGAGAGAGAGGGAGCTCTAGAAATAAAAACTCTAGAGGAAGAAAATGGCACGCATAACTGGAGAAAGAGAAGAAGTTTGGGAAGTAAACATTTTTAAATCCCCTAATGATGGGGTTCAACTATCAATGCACGCATCATTAGGGCATAATTTCCAAGGTGAACATATGCAGTCGCCTCCACTTAGTGAACACGCTAGGGCAAGGAATAGATGACAGGCGTTCCCCACTCATTACACATCATCACGTAAGCATCTAACAAGTCAAAGACGTACCATCTTCAGTGCAGCTTGACATTTTTACCCCTTAGTGTTTCAGTTTCATAAAAGACTAAGGGCTAAGGGGTGATTGATATGCCAGTATGAGACCTAATCTCGGCTTTAGCCAAGCTCAGCTGGAGCCGACCTTATAAAGTGTTCTCCAAAGTCATCCTAAAGTAATTACCTCTGCCTCATCCTCATCCAAACTTAGTCTGAGGCATATGCCAACCAACAGGGCTTATGCCCAACCTCGTCTATCTTAGGAAGACATGATCACCTATTTAGGGAAACCTCTCGTCTCGGCCTGATGCAACGTGATTGAGACTACACTTGGAAATTATCATTACACTATCCAGAGAATCAGTGATCTTGTACTCGTCTGGGCCGACACCTCAACCCAGCAGGACACGTTCATTTGGTAAGGCGCGTGGAATAGAGCACGCTTGGAAGAGTGCGTGTGGGCTTCGAGCCCACGTGAGCTAAACGATTACAACAGTATCATACCCACATGTGGAGAATATTTTATAATCATTACTTATATGCACCAGAGACAGATGGCATCACATCGTTGGACAATTGGTATTGTGCATGCCTCATGCATGACTGGGGTGCATATGACACCACCCCATCCATATAAATACTTATCTTCTACATCAGTGTAAAGGATCAATCATGGTGAACCCTACTGAAACTCTGTCAAACTCATTGTTAGAGAAAGAAAGCTTGAGCGCTTGTATAACAAGTCTATTAGAGCTTATATTTAGTTGATTTCACACACACATAATGGACATAGGACCTTTAAAGGCTTAACCATTTATATTTGGTGTTATCTCCTTATTTGCCTCATCTCTTTCTATATCTTTATACCTATTCATATTCCATTATTGTGCTGGTTTGAGCTTACTTATCAGACTGATTTGGTGATACCAATTATGGTATCATCAATATCCTTATTTTTATATATCTTTTACCCCGTTGTCTATTTGAGGAAAATTGGGGGAGAAGAACTTGAGTAACTGGCTTTATATTTAATATCTTATTTTATCTTGATTCAACAAATGTGCCCATTAAGTGTTTCATTTAAGGCATTCACTTTACATATTGGTCGTACATAATTTCGTATTTAGGGTAATGGTCTGTATAATAGTCTAGTAATGTATTTTTTTCTCTCTTATTTTCGGTTCTAGGATGGGAATCGATAGATTAGCTCTTTTGTATACGAAAGCTAGAGGTTTTTTATCTTTTACCCACTAGTACAAGTTACTCAGGGGAATGTTGTCTCCAATATCCAAAGGAGGAGATTGAGAACACATTATATGGTTTACTTATATGAGTCTGTACCATATAGGAGCTCTAACTAGTTTTGATATGAAGACAAAATAGGATAGATTATATTTTAGCATCTTCTCCATGGTATTGAAAAGCTTCACCAATAATTCAACCAGACCAAGACAACCTCATTGACATAAAGAGAAGTACATTGATGCACTGAACACACACACAATTCATGCATATTATAGTGTGTGTGTGTGTGTGTGTGTGTGTGTGTGTGTGTGTTAAAATATTTTTAGGAATTTTTTAAACATTTAAAATAATTTTTTTTAATATTTTCAATCAATGTTTTAAAATATTGTGGGCATTAACAGAATGATTTTTATTCCGAATAAACTACCCAGGGTGGAATATAAAATCGACATAGACATTTGGGGTAGCAAATTGGATTAATTAGAACTTTAAAACGCGCGTCAAACAACGGTTGTTTTTGTTACACGTGTTTGCCTCTGGTTGGATAACTTTGTATTTCTTATGTATCACATAACCGAGATTGATTGTTAACCCTTGGATCTATTTTAATCAACGTTCTGCATATTATCTTAGTCAATCCATGTGAGGTTAATATGAGAAAATAAGATTGAGCGATTGTGTGGTCCATCTTCCACCATTAGATTTGAATTCAAATAGACGTTTTAAACGCAACCGTTCTTTTTCTTCGATCATCCACATTATTCCTCGTCTGGTATAAATAGAATCCATCCCTAAGGCATTTGAGAACTTTTAAGAGTTCATCCATTTGAGAGAAAAAAAGAGAGTAGAGAGAGAAAAGAGAAAGGTTAGAGAGAGAGAGAGAGAGAGAGAGAGAGAAACCAGAAATATCAAATAGAAAATCCTTAGGTTCTCTCCCAAACACCAACCCAAACACTTTCCTAGTTTATTCAGATCAAAAAACCATTTTTGATTGTTAATATCATTAGGTTTTCTTCAGGGTTAGGTAGTTTAAAAGTTTGAAGAAAAATCTTCACACTTTATCTCTCTTAGGAACCCTAATCACGTCGTATATCTCACAATTCTTACTAGAAATTGTGAGAAATATGTTGAGATACAGTTTCATGCAATCTAGGGTTTATATACCATCTCTTGTTTGGATCTAGTTCTATATTTGTATAACCATTCTCTATTTTTATTTTTCTTGAAAAAAAGACTTCAAATCAGTCCATATTTTGAGATCTGAAAGATTTGTTTCTAAAACTAAATTTTACAGTTAATGAAACTAGTTTTGTGTATAAATATAGTGTATGAAACGTTAGATCTATTTATTTGAAAGATTAACTTCAGATATGAAATATTTTGTGAAACAAGAAGTCTGATTTTCTTGAAAAGTGAATCTCTACATCTCATACATAAATTTATGATTCGTAGGATGGTCTGTATAAATATTTTGAGAGATGTGAGTTGCATGTTGCATTTGTCTTCACTTCATAGTCACATACACTCTCACGTGAACACCTAGTAAAAGTGTGGTTCATTAGAGAGATTTTGTGTTGACTGAGTCCATAAAAGCAAGGTGCAAGGTGTCAAAGCAAAGAAACTGCCAGGGAAATCAAAGCCAGAATCAGAATACTATGGAGGAGATTTTCGCTCATTTAGGTATATTTATGTTCTTTATCCTAGGATCTTGTGTTTCTTGTTTATGTGCTTATAACTCTTATATAATTGTTTACAGTGGATTTTTTTGGTTGTGGCGTAGAGGTCACCATTGATGTTTGCTCAAATTGAGGTTTTTCCATGTTAAAAATCACCGTGTCAACTTACTGATTTCTTAATCGCTTGCATGGTTTGGTTTCAATACATAAAACTAGTATGGGTATTTGATTTAAAACCTAAGGTAATAAGGCAACCAAGTCTAACATCCAACTAAATGAGTTTATACACATTTTGTGTGTTATGATTTTAAAAAGGTTTTTCCTCAAAGATTTTGTTTTTGGAGTTTACTTAACCTTCTAAATATGTGTTAAAAAACTTAGTGAACATGTTTTTCATTGATTATTACAGTGTAATCTAAACGAGACCTTACTTGTTTATATCAACAATTAACTGTTTACTAAACTTAATTCCATCTAAATTTGTTTTTGCAACTCCCACAGAACAATGGAAAGAGAAAAGGTGAAGTCTAGCTCACATTCGGATATGGGGTTGCCGAGCACACATGCCGAGAAAGGATCCAAGGAAGTTGGAATCAAGGATGAATGTACATCTATTTATATGATACCCCAAAGGATCCAACGGTAGGAAATTCTTCAAAAAGTATTTGTTAGCACAAATTCTAGGTTCTTGGAGGAGATTTTTTTAATTGATCACAAGCCCAAGAGAAAGATTATCTTGCAAGATTTTAGAGGAAAAGAGAAAGAAGATGCTTCGGGACCACCCGTACCAGATAAAACACAACCTTATATCGATAGTACACTACATAATCGTAGTGGGAGAATTGTCAATAATCAGGATTCACATGTCACTTATAATGGACCACAAGTGGAGCCACGTTATGGTAGGAGGGCCAAGTGTCAACTTGGTTAGTTAGTGTATTTAGGATATCATATTGGTGCAAAGGAACACGAACTAGATCCCTTTGCCTATGACTAGTCAATCCAAGACAAGGATGGTGATCTTTGGCTAAAGGCTATGGATATCGAGATGGATTCAATGTATTTAGGTTATGTGTGGAAACTTGTAGACTTTTCAACTGGGATAAAATCCATAGGGTGCAAGTGTATCTATAAGAGGAAGAGAGGAATAGACAGGAAGGTGAAAAACTTCAAACCATAACTTTTTACAAAAGGTTTCACTCAGAAAGAGAGGATCGATTATGAGGAAATCTTTTCTCTGGTATATATGATTAAATCTATTTGAATTCTCTTATCCATTGTTGCACATCTCGATTATGATATTTGGAAAATGGACATCAAGACAACGTTATTGAATAATAATCTTGATGAGTACATCTATATGGTGAAACCAACGGGATTCATGTCAAAAGGCCAAGAAAGTAGGGTCTGTAAAGTTAAGAAACCCATTTATCGATTTGAGTAATCATTAAGGTCTTTGAATATCCGATTTGATTAGGTAATCATTTATTTTTTGGTTTTGATCAACATATGGATGATACTTGTGTATATAAGAAGAGTAATGGAAGCATGGTGGTATTTCTAATAATTTATGTAGATGTTATGCTCCTTATTAGAAATAATATAGGTGTATTTTCTAGTGTAAGAGTGTGATTATCTAGTCAGTTAGATATGAAGGACTTGGAACAAGCTAGACACTTCCTAGGGATCAAAGTTTTACATAATCGAGAAAAAGGATGTTGGGCTTATCTCGAGCTACTTATATCGATATAGTTCTCACAGGGTTTAGCATAAAGGACTCCAAGAAAGGGTTTCTCCCTTTAAGGCATGAAGTTCCTCTATTTAAAGATAAGTGTCCCAAGACACCTGATGAAGTAGATAGAATTAGGAATGCACCTTCTACTATGGTCGTGGGTAGCCACAGGTATTCTATAGTCTGTACTAGAATATATATATATATATATATATATATATATCCACTATGTTGTTGTTATGGTAATCAAATTTTATTCTAACCCATATGATGATCACTGAATTATTGCGAAGCACAGTATCAACTACCTAAATAGGACTAGAGATTATGTTTTGGTTTACTCAACATATAATACGATACTCTTTAGGTAGAAAGAATCAAATTTCTAGTCTGATAGGGATTCTAGAAAATATACCTCGGGTTATCCATTTACCTTAGGAGGTGGAGCCATAACTTAGAGGAGTGCCAAATAATTATGTATTATCGACTCAATTATAAAAGCCTAGTATGTTGTTGTTTCGGAGGAATTAAAAGAGTTCGTTTGTCTTCGAAACTTTCTAAGTGATTTGGGTGTGGTTCCTTCAGTGCAATTGACTATTACACTTTATTTTGACAATAGTGGTGTGGTTATGAATTCGAAAGAGCTAAGGACTCATCAGAGGGAGAAGCACATTGATCATAAGTATCACTTGATTCGAAAGATCATATAGAGGGTCAATATCATCATGACCAAGATTGCAATATAGGACAACCTTGCTGATCCTTTTATAAAGATCTTACAACTAAGACTTTCAAGAGTCACATAGAAGTAATGTGAGTAAGTGCATGGCCACGTGAATTTAAGACTAAATGAGAGTTTTATGCGATTTCTTCATAAAACCACATGTAAAATATTTTATTACTGTTAATAAATGATTGTATTATTCCTTTCAAAATAAGAGTCAACATTGTGAGAATGCTTTATATTTGCTTAGGTATATTATTTCATGTTTAATGTCTATTAATAAACCTTAGTAGCATTTTCACTAAGTCGGTCTCGAGTTGATCACAAGGAGAATGGAATTACTATTCTAGCGCTATTTGACATTTCACAACCTAGATAAGGATTTAACATCCTATCGGGATGGTTACAATGATTTACTAGTAATTTACCTCAAACTATAGGAACCTATATGATGGTTAGGGAACTTGTACGATAGTTCGATTGAGGATTATGATTGGTATTTTCGAGGAATATATTAAACAGAACCACCCGTGAGATTTGAATCTAAGGGGAGTCTTCATTAAACTCAGGATATCTCATACCATTCGCGAGGGGTGCATAAACACTTAATCCCAAGAATTATTAGTATTGGAATATTTATTTTATTGTTACTTTGTTCGCTATGAGTGCGATTCAATTTTGGATTGAATAGAATGATCTCTGCATAATGGTTGACAATTAAATAAGTAGATCTGAGATCTTAATTTGAAGGAATTCGCATCTAAGGATACTTTATATTGTGATATCTCCTTGATATACTTATAAGATTTGTTTCCTCTAGTAAACTTGATTAGCGGATTATTTGTAATTTGGTGGAGTAGTAGAATAAGTTAAGTGTGATAATTAAAGAATTGATTAGATGCTGGTTAAAGGAACTTTACAGCAAATTAATTTAACCAAACGTGTGTCGAAAGATTAACACGGGGAATCACATTATGTGCCATTATTGACTTTGTAAATAGGAAGCCATCATATCCGAGTGATTTTTTAGATAATTAAATTATATTTCACTCATAATTATTTTGTTGAACTAATTATGATTAAATAATGAAACGAAATAAAATTACGTTAAAGTAATTTAGAATTTCTAATATTTATTTAGATCTAATTTTATTTATATTTTTCTTGTATTCGTAGTGTAATACAAATACCAAAGTAATCAGACCCATATTCTCTAGAAACCTAATTTAGCCCAAGCCCACCTTTTATACTTGTATATAAAGGCCTGGGAATAGGTTTTAATCATAATAATCCATTATTAGGGTTTGATAATAGTGAGAGAAAATACTATTTTCATTTTTAGTGAAGAAGTCCAGAGACATACTAGAATATCTCAAGATTTAACAAGGGTTTTTATCTCAAAAGATATCCACCCACCTACCTGACTTTATAGGGGATCATACACTAGAAGATCCTATCGTACAAAAGGTTTAAGCAAGGTTTTGGAGATCTAAAATAGGCATTCCTACATTGACAACAAATACTTTTCTCCTCATCAGATTGCAACCTAATCCACAAATGTATTGTTTTCTAAACCCTAGGCTTGTTCTTCAAGCCTAGATTTGGTTTTAATTATTTCCTATGTTTGATTAATAGAAGTTCTACGGTTGAAATTTTTTTTATTCCACATATATCGATCCCCAAAAGATCTTTTGACTTTGATAGTGCATAAATGTATATGATAAGTTCAAGAAGTGTGAGTCCTAAAAGCAAAAGGTAATGTTTTTACTGAATTTGTTTGAGAGAAGGGTTTATCGATGGATTTGAGTAAGGTGTGCGTTGTATTGGATTGGGGGTTAAATCAGGGCATATAGGTAGGTCCATATATTCTTGATACTAGTAGGATATTAATTGATATTTATTTGGGGTTTCTTAAAGATAGTATGACTATTGATAAAGAAGGGGATTCAATTTTTATGGAGTGAGAGGTTTCACTGGGCCTTTGACACTCTCAGGGTGAAATTTACTTCGACACTAGTTTTGGCTTTACCTTAGAGTGGGGTTAAGTATTTGATTTACTCATACTTTTCCTTATAAGGAGTATGAGGAATATTGATGTAGGAGGATATTCCGGTTTCGTTTTCATCTCAAAAGTTAAAGCCTCGTGGAGTTAACTATTTAATTCATGACTTATAGTTAATGGCAGTAGTGTTCGCACTACATATTTAGAGGAACTATTTATGGGGTGAGAACTTTATTATATTTAGTAACCACAAGATCCTATGGTATTTTTTACTTAAAAGTATTTAAATATGAGTCAGTGCATTAGTTTGAATTCACTAAGGACTATCACTTCATCATTGAGTATACCATATGGAAGGCCAATGTGTTGGCAGCTGCTTTAAGTTGACGTACGTGTGGTAGTTTTCCTACCCTATAGGTGGCAGAGAGGGGTTTAAAATAGGTGGATGGTAAGAGATTTTATGGCGTTAATCAAATTAACTCTTAACCATTATAAGGGTAGTCAAAGAACATGAGGGATGCGCGATGAGTAAGGAAAACGGAGGCAGGATTTCTTTCTATCGGTATACCTCTTTATATGGTGGAATTAAATTGAGGTTCACATTATAAGAGGAGATTAGTGATACTTTTCTATGAGGAGCTAAGAAAAACATTCATGTGGGATTATAACGGTTCTCAGTTCATAGTGCATCTTGAAAGGGATAAGATGTACTAAAACATGAGGAGGAAGTATTAGTGGGCAATGTGGAGAAGGGTGTTGCTAATTTTGTCTCCCAATTTTGGAGTAATTTCCTAAAAAGTGTTGGGTACAAAGTTAGACCTTTGCACATCTTATCATAATTAGAAAAATGGAAATGATAAAATAAATTATAGAGGACATGCTATGAGGTTGTGTTTCGAATTTCAAGGGTAATTGGGAGTTGCACTTACCCTTAGTGGAGTTTTCCTGTAATAATACATATTAACGGTCGATATGTATGGCACATTGCGAGGCATTTTATGGGTGAATTTGTAGGTCACCCATGTGTTAGTTGGAGTAGAGTGAGATTATCTTGTTGGGAGTAGAGTTAGTGCAGGACACGATTAAGAAGATTGAGATGATTTGGGATCGAAATAAGATTTTCAAGATCCGACATAAGAGTTATGAGGATTTGGGGAAGAAACACGTGTACTTTTCGATTTGATGACATGTAGTTCCCAAGGGATCACCCATGAAAGGGATGATGTGATTCGTTAAGGAGGCGAAGTTAGCCTCAAGAATTATTAGGTCTTTCATGATTATAAGACAAGTGGGTAATCTTGTGCATGGATTAATATATTCAGACCATTTAGATCAGGTACATAAAATTTTCCATATATCCATGCTTCATAGATTTATGAAAAATGAGGCCGCATATCGACACATAAATTTGGTAGATATCGATCTAGAGTCAAACGCTTCAGATAGCAAGAAATGTCTACTTACCTTGGAACTTAGCATTCAGATTTGGAGGTCTAAGGAGATTTCTTTAGTTCGTGATCAATGCAACCATCGTAGCGAGGAGAGACTGAGTCCACGTGGAAGTGAGAGGATATAATGAGATAGAAATATCCACATTTGGTTTGAGGCATGTATGTTTGAGTAAATTATGCGGAAGGAATTATTTTTTTAGGGGGAAGAATTTCATAACTCGGGTTTTTGAGAACTTTGATAAATGACTTGATAAATAATTATAAGAGAATTTGGCTTTTAATATGAATTTAAAATGGAATTTGGAATATTTAATAAAATATTAAAAATTGTAATTGTTTCAATTTAATTGAAGTTATGTAAATTAAAATAGTGTGTAATTTAATTTGGGATTGTTTGAGATAAAGAGTCCAATTTGGCTTAATGGAATTACCTTGTTGGGCTGAGTTTTCTAGAAAGGTTATATGGGGAATAGGGTGAAACCCCTAGTGTAAAATAGTCATTGGTGCATTTCTTGGGGGAGGAATACTAGGGTTTAATAGTATTAATCACATGTGGAATTTAAAATATTAAATTGAAGTAGGGCTATGATCACACCCTCAATAGGCCTCAATCATGGGTTAATACTAGAACTCCAGCCATACCACCCCGAGACCATGAGTGCGGAAGTTGTGGCCCAGTCGTAGGCCCACTATGGGGACTTCTTGTGGGGAGCCTTTAAATGAATTTTCATACACGAATTCACTCATTTTAACATTAGATTTCCTTAAATCGACTTTTCTTTAAGCCTTAAAAATGTAAAATCCTCCATATCTCTTCCCCAAACATAAATCCTCCATTAACAACCTAAATCCAAGAACACGACCAGGAAGATGATGATTCAAGGATTGAACTGAAGTGATTCAAAGGAGATTCAAAGCAATTATAGGTTAAATTAAGAAGCAATCAACTTAATTTTATATTTGGCAAATCTAAGACAAGGTAATGTCATTCTCCACTCCTTTCATTCATGTAAATGGTATATTCACCAAACTTAATGAAACATGATTCAAATACTATATTTTAACCCCATTGTGTGTGACACCCCGCCTAATTAAATATCAGGCGATCACTCATTTATTAAATTAAATCAAGGTTAACAGTTGGTTCATTCTCAGCATCACTGTCGATAAAAATAAATTTTCCAATTTAACACCCTAAATAATTAAGCTAAGTGTCAAAAACATTTTTCATACAAACTTCCAAATTATTAATTAACGAAAAAGATTTATTTAATTAAAACAACATTTCTACAATTAAGAATCACACCACAATAAACTAAATAACATAAACCGTTCGTCAATCGAATGTCAACATATGAAACCAAAATCACAATTCCATCCTGAATAAATCCCATAGAACAATACTGGAAATAACTGAAATATAAACGTCCCAACAACAAATGAAATAATGGAAAGGGCGACACGTGCCCAATAAATGAGAATGCTAGAAGTGGAGTCAATAAAAGAAGCCGTCTACTCAAGTGACTTGCAACTCCCACCTAAGCTGCAACACGTTTCTCTCAAGGGATCCTAAGCAAGACGCCCCTGTGGCTGGGCACCTGAAAATATACATATATATACAAGAGAGAGAGAAAAAAAGAAACGGGTCAGAGCCCGAAAGTGTGTTTGATTTTAAAATACGTTTAGCAAGTATTTAAATTGATACAGGCCAATGCAATAACATATTAGTACGTCACTCTCTTGAGAAAATACTCACCTCTCTTCTAATGTGCACACCTATCGCACTAACCTTCCCCACCGTTTCTTATCATTTAACGTACTAGTCTTTCTAAAACATTTAACTTAACTTAGATTATTCGCAAGATTTATATTTCACGACTCCCTTTTAAAAAGGATGTTCCAAACAGAAATCAAAGTCCTCCATTTTTATCTTTATAAAATCAATAAATTTTTACAGTGATATTATACTTTTTCAAAAACAAGTATTTAATAATTTGAGTCAACAACCATGTTCTACTTATCAAATCTCAGTAGACAGTTTCAAATAACATAATCTAATATATATATTAACTACTCGTATAATATATATATATAACAGCACCCCGAATAAAACTATGGTGCGTGCATACTCTACTATCCAAAGCCCCATATCACTCACATTAAGGGGAATACATTCGGAATCACTCTCGAATTGTATTAACAGAAATACACAAACAATATTTGAGGCGAAGCGTAGATTCCAAGTCTCTAAGAGGATGGCACATACCGGCGTCTCTTAGGACCGTCTGAACTATCACATCGATAGCCTGTACCAAGGATATCTATCTCCTAGGGTACAAGTCAATATCCCCCATAAAGGTCCCATCGAGATAAGACTTGTCCAAGCGCGGAAACCTCAGGGATAGTAAGTAGCGTGGGTATGATTTTCATATGCATATAATATATGTACACACAATCATATAAATCTACCACTTTATCATATTAACATAGGTTCTTCACGTTATCCATAATTATACCATTTATCCTAAATTTCGCATTTATGGAAATACGTATAAGGTTTCGTTCCTAACCTTAACTCGAAGGTTTTTCTCACTTATTACTTAACACTCGTGGGCTATATCCTCACAAATCTAAATTTCAGTAAGTGTCTTTATTAGGTTCCAACGTAACTCTCTTACGCACCTCACCCTTTAAATTCATAAATCCACTAACCTAAAGTAAATATCCCATAAATACCATTTTCGTTAAAGATTAATGGTTCCAACATTTATTCATATACCCTACTGGTCCTAAATGTCTCCCAAATTAATTTATCACGAGTGCCCAAGAACTATATCACGACAATTTGAATTTAACGCATATAAAGAGGGAATTAGTAGTCTGCCAGGAGGGGTCGATCGATCGAAGCTTGGGGCTCGATCAATCGAACCTTCGATCGATTGAAGCTCTAGGCTCGATCGATCGATCAAGCAGGTCTGGGCAAAATTCTGCAGAATGCACTTACGGGTTTCATCCAACTTCTTCATCAAATTCCATATTTTTCAACACTAATCGACCCACAAATTCTACTACTAACATAATAACATAATTCCAAATGTTTTTAACGTTCAGCATGCGTGTATTCATCATTAAACATGGTTAAACAGCCCAAAATCTCATCTAATCATCAAGAACCCTAAAGTTTTCATAACTATGATTCAATTCAGTTTTCTCCAGAATTTCTTCCTAATAGAACATCAAAAATTCGTGGGTAATACATCTATATCATCAAAATTTTCCAGCATAAGGTTTTAATCTTCTCTACATGCAATTTCCTATCAAAATTTGGGGTTTCCTTACATGGATTACATTCCTAATTAATCCTAAACTAATATGAACATTGCACTAACGAAATACGCAAGTTAAACACTTGCTTGGGATTTTGGTATGCAGATTCCCGGATGATTTTGGTATGGCTGCGTTCCTTGTCTCTTGATCTACGCGGTGGTGGTGGTGGCGGTGAAATCCGGTGGCTTTTTGGCCTTGGTTTGCCTTGGATCTCTCTCCTCTCTTCTCCAATAGATGTCACTTGATTTGTGAATGTTCTAACCCTAAGAGGCTGACCTAATGGCTGATATAGGTTGGCTGAAATTCGTGGGTTTAATTACACACTTAAGTAAAATGACTAAAATGCCCTCCCGGGGCACCAATTAGGCCTAAAAACGCCCCGAGACCCAAACTAAACCCCCGGGTATACTTTTCTGACTATCTCGACCCTTCCGGACGCGTTGGCGCACTCAAAACGACCATACGAACAACTTATAAAATATTTACTTTTTATTTAACAAAATTAGTCCCGACGTGACACAGGCACGTCCCAACTTAAATTTCCGAAATAGTCATTTAATTCACGTATGACATTCAATATAACCAATATAGTATATCACTATGCTCATTAGTAATACTCAACAAGTTTCCCACAATTACTAACTCTCGACACGTTAATAATTATAACATAATTAATTTCCGGATTTTTATTAAATAAACCGTCACATTAAATTTAATAAATCCCCAAATTAATATAGCATAAAAATACGAGGTATTACATTGTGTCCATACCTTTCTTGGTCCTGGAGGTGTCGACTCTTCCGCACGCAGTTTGGAGGTAGAGAGAAGGTCTCGCGCCCTTTCTGGGAGCGCTTTGGCCATCGCCGATGTGGAGTGATGTAAAGAGATGGAGTCACAAGCCTATTTTACACAAAATAGCAAAAGAAAAGTTGTCACCTCGAGAGAAAGGCATTGATGCTTGGAAAACCAATAGTTCAAAGGTTCAGAGGCTAAGTTACGGAATGGGATGGTGTTAGGCTCCCACCCTGCCCTTTCGATCTCTCATGGGAATGTGTTATTATTCTCCTTAATAACTTCGGGAAGTCTGTCCACGTTATATATAAATGGAGAATGGAATTTGTCAATTCACATAATGAAGAAAGGTGGAGCAAGGTCATTCGTAGATGTAAGAGGGTAGTCCCCTTATAGCCTAAGAGTATGGTAATACTAGTTGAGGTGTAACCCTATAGGTATATTAATAAATGATAACCCTGAAACTCTTCAATAAGTGCAAGTAAACCCACAATATTATATGTGATTAGCACCTAAATTGAACTCACAATACTCTCATGTATAACTCAAAATAATAATAAAAGGAACTCAGAAGTAACTCATTCAAAGGGAGAGAGAAGTAAACACCCTAGAGACACCTTGGCAGGCAGCCAACACACCAACAACCTCTGAAAGATCTCTGGTTAGCTAGTAAGAGCTTCACAATAAATGACAATGGTGGGTGAGCAAGAACTCTGGTTTGTAATAACTTCTCTCTGAACTCTATTCTCTCTCTAGAAATAATCTTTAGAAAGAACCCTGCCTCTCAGAAGTGGTTGAGGCTAATAAATAGCCCCCACACCACTCCCGATATGCCTTAGTCCTTCACAGCTATGAACGGGCATCCCATCATACTTTATGTCACAAACCACTACACCAAAAATCGCAAATTGGCACACCCTGATATTAAAAATCGGGCACAGTTTAAAACTGTGCCAAATTCTGGCACGGTTTAATTGCAATCTGGCACACTTTAAAACAGTGCCAAATTTTGGCACTATTTTAAAGTGTGCCAAAATTGAGTACACTTAACTAAAATATAAAACACCATAAAAAAATTACCCCCTTTAATTTTTTTAGTCTCCCTCCTTTCTCAACATCAGGCTCCCTCTCTCTCTCTCTCTCTCTCTCTCTCTCTCTCTCACGCTCAAGCAAATTCAGAAAAAAGGGGGCCGACTAATTCAGATGTGTCCGATTATTTTTTATAGCAGTGAGGTTAGAGAGGTGAGGAGTCCATCGCCTTGTATCAACCAATCTAAGGTGGGTATTTATCGTAAATAATTAGTGTTAAAAGCTCAGTTGGCTCACCTCTCTCTCCGACCCTCTTAGTTTGGCTGATTGTTTTGTTATGGATTTATGTTTTTTTTTCTTAGTTCTTGTTACAATCCTAGGGTTTTCCTTATTTTTGTGCTTGTTTTAATTTTGTTAAATACCCAAATTTTTTTTATCCTTATGATGATTTTGCAGTCACTTAAACCACTTATATATGTGTATTGTGCTTTAGTCCATGGAGGTATGTGATTCCTTTAATGTTTTTTTCTCTAATTTATACACACACACGTGCATATATACTCTATTTGTTCGAGCTTTATTATACACATTTTGCATCTGGGACCTCTATATATTGAAGTGCTTTTTTTATCTTTTGGTTCAGTTGATAAACCATTATGTTAGAGTTACTCTATTTTGTAGAATATAATTAATTCTACTGGTTCATTTGGTATATATTCAGTTGATATATCATTCTGTGAGAGTTACACTATTTTGTAAGTTCCTGGTTCAGTTGATGTAGAAAACATTTTTATGGTTCAGTTGAGTTGGGTATTGATTGTAAATCATTAGGTTCTCAATATGGGAGATGATATAATGACAACGTAGAATATTTGTCAAATATTAAGTTTGTTGATTTTGTTCATTATTAAAAGCTCACTTGACTCTTCAATGGACCGGTTGACTGTAGATTGTTCTACTTTAGAGATTAGTGGAGAGTATGGTGAAGTCGGTGTGTATCATCTAGAGAGAGGGAGTACTCGACTGACTTGGGCGGACCACTGACCTAGTTCAAATCAATCACAAAGTCGGAATGATTTTAGGTTTTCATTGTGGTAATAACATCATCGTCATTACCGACTCAAGACACAAGAAACCACCTGCTTTGTTGATCATATTGAGACCGTTGATTTTTTATACGCACCCGATATGACATCTCACGACGTGTTGCCAAGTCTAGTTAATATGGATATATCATACATGTGCCAAGTTATTTTGTAGGTGGAAGTTTATATATGTGAGTTTTCAAACTTGGGCCGTGACCATTTTTTGGTCACGGACTTGGGCCGCGACCCACGAAAATGGTCACGCCCGAAATGGTCACGGCCCAAGTTCGCGACCTACAGTTTTGGTCAGGGATTTTGGCCGGGACCAATCGCCAGTTTTGGTGTAGTGTTCTGTTATATGTATGGGGGAGATTTATGGATATGTTCCTTGTTGGGTTTGTCTGCCACTGTAATGCACAAGAGGCTAAGGGTTGATAATTATTTCCTTTTTCCCCTCAATGTTTTTGTTTAAGTTGGAAGAGATACCATTGTCTGTTTTGGACATTCAATATCCCGATAGGCCTAATCATGGAGTTCCTAACGACACCATTGTTGTTCATGAGATTTTGAAAAGAACATATAATCTACTAGCCAGTCTTGGACCAATTGTGGTGAACTGTAGTTTGATCTTATATTACTTTTTTTTCTCCTTTTCATTTTTTTGGGGGGTGGCGGGGATTTCAATCCATGACAAGATTTTTGAGGTTTCAAGAACTATTTTCGCTGTACAAGTTTTAAACCATTACCTTATTTTTTAAAGGCCTTTTAATTTTCTCCGCCAATCTCTCTGATTTCTATATTATTTTATTTTTGTTGTTTTGTAGTTTAAGATATATATAGAGATAGGTCAATAGGGTTCTAAGATCATTTATTTTCTCCCTCGAGATTGTGTCTCTCCATATTCGGTGGCCTACAGCAGTCACGACATCTTGCAATGCAGGCCAATCTCCAATCTTACAAGCGAAACTTGTTCGCAGAATTCATCATTGTTTATTGTCAACAATGAAATGTTGCATTCAATTTTAATAGCACGAACAGTGGCCAAGTATTTATTATCAGATCCGCGCTTTTTAAGCTTAACTTGAGTATGATGCTCCACTAAATGAACATTCGTCAAAACCCTTCTGTTGCTCTTCATCTACCACGAAATGAAAAATTGAGCTCCATATGGACACAAAACACCTTCACCAAGGTATTTATATGTTGTTCCTTTCTGTTTGAAGTTCTGTATTTCAATATTCTTATCATTTATTTTGGTTTGACTATATTGTTTCAATTTTGTATTTGAGCAATAATTATATATAGTTAGAAAATATTTTTTTTTTTGTTTTTTTGTTTTTTTTTTAAAGAAAGACCCCCAATTTATTGATAGAAAGGTAGAAAAGCCATACCAAGGTAGCATTACAAGAGATAAAGAGCTAACTTTTAAAAAAGGATAAATTACTTTAGAAGCCTAATTGAGGGAATGCCTTGTAAGTCCATCCTATAGCAACCAATGGAGGATTTGGGAAGATCCTTAGCTGAAGAGAAGATTTTGTGTTGTTTATCCTCAATTCCATGGTTGGTCAAGCAGTCAGCAACCTTATTTGCCTCTCTCCAACAATGAGTGAAGGAGATGTCCAAATCTAAGTCCTTAATTTCTTTCAGAATGTCCAATAGAGACCAAGGAGGCTTTGGTATGATACCCTTGAGGATCTTGATAATAAATTGAGAGTCAGATTCCACCTGTAATCTACTTAAGTTGAGATCTTTGCAGATTTTAAGACCATTGAGAATAGCAACACATTCAGCTCTTGTGTTTGACATAATCCCTTCAAAGGAAGAAAACGCTGAAACAAATCTTCCACATTGATCTCTGATGATCCCTCTGGAGCCAGCCACACCTGGATTATTTTTGGAGGCCCCATCTGTATTGAGTTTGAATTGAAATCCGATTGGTTTTAACGATTTGACCAGAAAACAAACATTGGGCTTGGGCTCGGATTTCATGCTGAAAAGATCTTTAACATTATCATAGGCCATAGATTTGGATTTGAAATATTTATTTGAAGAGCACATATGCATTAGCTTGAAGACATTAGAGATAATCTTCTTGCTATCCATAATGATTCCTTCAAAAACATTTTGATTTCTAGAAATCCCAATCTCCCAAAGAATGACCCCTGGCAACAAAAGGAGAAGATATTGAATGTAATAAACTTTGGAAGGCCTTATCCACCATGAGAGCAACATTTGGTTGAAAGAACCTGAGTATAGTTTGATGCCAAAGATGTTAGAAAAAAAAGACCATACTTCTGAAGCTATTGGGCCATCAATAAATAGGTGATTGAAAGTTTCTGATTGGTTTTTGCAACATCTGCATATAGAAGCTGTGAGAATCCCTTTCATCTGGAGATATTCATCTATAGGTAAAATGTGGTGGTAGAATTTCCATAGAAATATAGAGATTTTGGGAGGAATATCTTTATTCCATATGGATTTGCATAAAATAAATGAAACTCTAGTTTTCCTGATTGAATGCCAAGCAGATTTTGTAGTGAAATCTCCATTTGAGGTGAGAGTCCAGTATAACTTTCCATTGATCTCTTTAGAATTCTTTATAGCCTCCTCCTTTACTAGATTTATTATGTGTTGAATTTTGGATATGCTACCCGAAAAAGATAAAGACCTGCATTTTAAAAACTCATGACACAAACTGTTAGTATTAGCTGAATAAATCTGTTATTTTTGAAATAACACTGCTTATATATTTTTGTAACGGGTATCAAAATTTGTATATGAGCCCTGTTATTTCAATTGTTTGTAATGGCTTAATCCATTTTGTTTCAGACTTTTACATGCTCCCTAAATTCCTTTTCCTTTTCTCACTTAATTACATAAGTACATTTTATATCTGCTATTTAGTTTTTTATACTTGAGTTTTATTTTTTGAGACCATTTTCATAACTTCAATGGTTTTTATACTAGAGTTTTATTTTTTAAGATCAGCCGTTAAAGGGTGAAAACCAAAACCATCCCCCAAATGGACCAGTAAGAGGCACGAAAACCTCGCACGGGACCAATGTAACTTGTAGGAACCAACTGCGTAGTCCCGGGTCACCTGGTTTGAGAATATGACGATAATTTGAAAAAATAACACTTAAACTTAAAAATAAGTCGTTAAAGGGTGAAAACCTAAACCAGTCCCCAAACGACCCCGTAGGAGGCACAAACACCTCGCACGGGACCAATGTAATTTGTAGAAACTGGCCGCGTAGTCCCGGGTCACCTGGTTTGAGAATATGATGACAATTTGCAAAAATAACACTTAAACTTAAAAATAAGCCGTTAAAGGGTGAAAACCGAAACCAGCCCCCAAACGAACACGTAAGAGGCACGAACACCTCGCACGGGACCAATGTAACTTGTAGGAACTGACCGCGTAGTCCCGGGTCACCTGGTTTGAGAATATGACGATAATTTGCAAAAATAACACTTAAACTTAAAAATAAGCCGTTAAAGGGTGAAAAAATAAACAAATCCCCAAACGACCTCGTAAGAGGAACGGACACCTCGCACGGGACCAATGTAACTTAAACTTAAAAACAAGTCGTTAAAGGGTGAAAACTTAAACCAGTCCCCAAACGACCCCGTAGGAGGCATGAACACCTCGCACGAGACCAATGTAACTTATAGGAACTGACTGCGTAGTACCGGGTCTCCCGATTTGAGAATATGATGATAATTTGTAAAAATCACACTTAGACTTGAAAACAAGCCGTTAAAGGCTGAAAACCCAAATCAGCCCCCGAACGACCCCGTAAGAGGCATGAACACCTCATACGGGACCAATGTAACTTGTCGGAACTGATGTAATACCCCGTATTTTTATAGCTTTTAAATTATGGGATTTATTAAATTTAATTGAGATAAATTAATTTAATTTTAATCCGGAATGTTGCTTTAAATATTTACTAGCGTGACGAGAGTTAGTAATTATTGGAAATTTGTTATTTGTTGCATATTACTGGATGAGTATAGTAATATATGAGATTTGTTTTTATAATATTGTCACGTGTGAATAAAATGGCAATTTTGGAAATTTAAGTCGGGATTAAATGTGAATTAATAAAAATGAATATTTTATAAGTTTTTCGGATGGTCGTTTTGAGTGCGCCAACGCGTCCGGAAGGGTCGAGATAGTCAGAAAAGTGTACCCGGGAGTTTAGTTTGGGTCTCGGGGAGTTTTTAGGCCTAATTAGTAACCTAGGAGGGCATTTTGGTCATTTTACATTTTTGGGTAATTAAACCAACGAAAATTAGAGAAGTTATATCAGATATCTAGGTTACCTTCTAGGGTTAGAAACTCTAAACACAAGTGACGGCCATAGGAGAGGAAGGAGAGAGCTCTCAAGGCAAATTCAAGGCCCAAAGCCCAACGGTTTGCACCGCCGCCACCACCAATGCGTAGATCGCGAGACGAGGAACGCAACCATACCGAATTCGGCACCAAACCAGACCTCTTATAATCCCAGGCAAGTGTTTATCTTGCTTATTTCGTTGGTGCATCTTTCATATTAGTTTAGGAGTAATTAAGATGAGTTTTAATGGAGGAAAACCCGATTTATGATAGGAAAATCCATGTAGTATTGGTCTAATTGATAATTCTGGAAACCCTTTCCATGTAGAGGAATTTAAACCACGAAATTATGATGTTTATAAGAAGAGAATTCTAGAAATAATTGTTAGAACCATGTTTAAGAGAATTTAGGGTTCTTGAGATTTTTGTATGAAATTGGGGCTGTTAATTCATGATTTAATCACAGAAATTCACATGCTTTACGTTGAAAATACCTAATATGATGATAAAAGGTTAGTAGCATCAGTTCTGGGACGATTGGGATTAGACAATATGGAAATTTTTGGTGTTTGGAGATGAAACCCGTAACTGCAGAATTTCAATTTTCGCAGACCTGCTTGATCGATTGATCGAGCCCAGAGCTTCGATCGATCGAAGGTTCAATCGATCGAGCCCCAAACCTCGATCGATCGACCCCTCCTGGCAGACTCCTATTTTCCCTTTTTAAATGAGTTAAATTCAATTTATCGTGAGATAATTCTTGAGCATCCTTAATAAAATGTTTTGGGAGATAGGGAAGACCAGTAGGACATGTGAATAGATTTTGGGACCCTTGATGTCGGGCAAATATTATATTTTGGGATAATTACATAAGGATCGGTAAATTTATGATTTAAAGAGAGAGAGACACGTAAGAGAGTTACTTTGGGACAAATGTGTATACCTACTGAATTTTATAATTGGGAGGATAGAATCCATGAAGCGTTATATGTAGTAAGTGGAAAAGATCCTAAAATTAAAGTAAGATTGTGAATGGTTATACGTGATAACTATATAATGTGAAATAAATGCGAATGACGTAATTATGGGAATTGAGAATTTACCCATTATTGATATGGTAATATTAGTATAGTTATATGATTGTGTATGCATATACTATCTATGTGTGAAAATCATGCCCACGCTACTTTCTATCCCTGAGGTTTTCGCGCTGGGACAGTCTTATCTCGATGGGACCTTTATGGGGGATATTGACTTGTACCCTAGAAGATAGATATCCTTGGTACAGGCTATCGGAATTATAGTTCAGACGGTCTTAAGAGATGCGGGTATGTGCTTTCCTCTTAGAGACTTGGAATCTATGCTTCGCCTCATATTGTTTGTGTATAGGTATCCTTGGTATAGGTTATCGCAGTGATAGTTCAGACGGTCCTAAGAGACTTGGAACCTATAGTTTGTATATGTGTTAATACAATTCGAGAGTGATTCCGAATTTGTATTCCCCTTAATGTGAGTGATATGGGGTTTGGATAGTAGAGTATGTCCGCACCATAGTTATTATGTGGGGTGCTGTTTTGATATATATATTTTCGAGTAGTTAATATATATATATGAAATTCTAAAATCTGGAACTGCCTACTGTGATTTGATATGTAGGACATGGTTGATGACTCAAATTGTAAATACTTGTTTTGAGAAAGTATAATATGAAATTGGAAAACTTTATTGATTAATAAAGTCAAAATGAGAACTTTGGTTACTAATTGAAATATTCTTTTCAAACAATTGAATCGTGAAATTTGGAATCTTACGAGTAATAAAGATAAGTTAAATCATTGGGAAGATTAGTGCGATAAATGATAAGACAACCCGTTGGGGAGGTTAGTGCGATAGGTGTGCACATTAGAAGAGAGGTGATAATTTCTCAAGAGAGTGTCGCAC
Organism: Sambucus nigra; assembly: GCA_949130495.1. NCBI lineage: Eukaryota > Viridiplantae > Streptophyta > Magnoliopsida > Dipsacales > Adoxaceae > Sambucus > Sambucus nigra. The sequence goes on along the minus strand of OX422210.1, from coordinate 446,476,875 downwards.
TAATATGTTGTTGCATTGACTTGTATCAATTTAAATACTTGCTAAACAATTTTTAAAATCATATACACTATCGGGCTCTGACCCGTTTTTCTCTCTCTCTCTCTCTCTCTCTCTCTCTCTTGTATATATATGTATGTATTACAGGTGCCCAGCCACAGGGGCGTCTTACTTAGGATCCTTTGGAAGGAACGTGCTGCAGCTTAGGTGGGAGTTACAGGTCTCTTGATTAGACGACGTCATTCATTCGGATCCACTCTTAGTACTTTCATCTAGTTGGGCATGTGTAGCTCTTTCCATTATTCCGTTGTTATTGGACATTTGTATTTCAGTTATTTCCAGTATTGTTACTATGGGATTTATTCAGTTTGGATGTGTGACTTTAGGTTTCGTATGTTGACATTCGATTGACGAATGTATTAAATTAATTGGATTATGTTGCAGAATTTAATGTGGTGTGATTCTTACTTATTGAATGTTGTTAATAAAATAAATGATTTTTCTTTAAATAAAATTTGGAAAGTATGTATGAAAATGGTTTTGACACTTAGCTTAATTAATCAGGGTGTTAAATTGGAAAAATTGATTTTTCGACAGTGATGCTAAGAATGGACCAACTGTTCACCTTGATTTAATTTAATAAAGGAGTGATCGCCCGGTATTTAATTAGGCGGGGTGTCACAACTGATTGCGTAGTCCTGAGTCTCTCGGTTTCAAAATATGACAATAGTTTGCAAAAACAACACTTAAACTTAAAAACAAACCATTAAAGGGTGAAAACCTAAACCACCCACCAAATGACCCCGTAAGACGGGACCAATGTAACTTGTAGGAACTGATCGCGTAGTCCCGGGTCTCCTAGTTTGAGAATATGATGATAATTTACAAAAATCACACTTAGACTTAAAAACAAGCTGTTAAAGGGTGAAAACCCAAACCAGCCCCCAAACGACCCCGTAGGAAGCATGAACACCTCACACAGGACCAATGTAACTTGTAGGAACTGACCGCGTAGTCCCGGGTCTCCTGGTTTGAGAATATGACGATAATTTGCAAAAATCACACTTAGACTTAAAAACAAGTCGTTAAAGGGTGAAAACCCAAACCAGCCCCCAAACGACCCCGTAAGAGGCACGAACACCTCGCTCGGGACCAATGTAACTTGTAGGAACTGATCGCGTAGTCCCGGGTCTTCCGATTTGAGAATATGATGATAATTTGCAAAAATTATATTTAGACTTAAAAATAAGCCGTTAAAGGGTGAAAACCGAAACCAGCCCCCAAACGACCCCGTAAGAGGCACGAACACCTCATACGGGACCAATGTAACTTGTAGGAACTGATCGCGTAGTCTCGGGTCTCCAAATTTGAGAATATGATGATAGTTTGCAAAAATCAACACTTAAACTTAAAAACAAGCCTTTAAAGGGTGAAAACCCAAACTAGCCCCCAAACGACCCCGTAAGAGGCACAAACACCTCGCACGGGACAAATATAACTTGTAGGAACTGACCGCGTAGTCGAGGGTCTTCCGATTTGAGAATATGATGATAATTTGCAAAAATAACACTTAAACTTAAAAATAAGTCGTTAAAGGGGGAAAACCGAAACCAGCCCCCAAACGTACCCGTAAGAGGCATGAACACCTCTCATGGGACCAACGTAACTTGTAGGAACTGACTGCGTAGTCCCGAGTCACCTGGTTTGAGAATATGACAATAATTTGCAAAAACAATACTTAAACTTAAAAATAAGCCGTTAAAGGGTGAAAACCTAAACCATTCCCCAAACGACCCCGTAGGAGGCACGAACACCTCGCACGCGACCAATGTAACTTATAGGAACTGATCGTGTAGTCCCGAGTCTCCCGATTTGAGAATATGATGATAATTTGAAAAAATAACACTTAAACTTAAAAACAAGCCGTTAAAGGGTGAAAACCGAAACCAGCCCCCAAACGCATCCGTAAGAGGCATGAACACCTCGCACGGGACCAATGTAACTTGTAGGAACTGACCGCGTAGTCTCGGGTCTGTCGATTTGAGAATATGACAATAATTTGTAAAAACAACACTTAAACTTAAAAATAAGTCGTTAAAGGGTGAAAACCTAAACCAGTCCCCAAACGACCCCGTAGGAGGCACGAACACTTCGTACAGGACCAATGTAACTTGTAGGAACTGACCGCGTAGTCCCGGGTCTCCCGATTTGAGAATATGACGATAATTTTCACTCCTATATGTAATTTTTTAGTTTGAGTGAATTTTTTTTTGTAAATTATTGGGTTACTAATATGGTATCTTTTTTGTATCCAATTTTTTTTGCAGGATAACAGTTTATCGTTGGCATTTATTCAGGTGGAACACACAGAAAACTCAATGGTTTACGACAAGGGGTTTATTCATGATTCCATTTTTTTGTGTTATGGTCGTGCGGGCTTTTGTAGTTTTATTGTTAACTTTTATGATCGTGCGGGCTTTTGTAAGTTAATTATTATATTTTGTGGTCGTGCGAGCTTTATGTTAGGCGGTTTTTGTATTAACAGGTTTTGGAATGTCCAAAAAATAGAGAAAACTCGGTTCAATTTTTTTTTGGCCTGTGAACTATTAAAGACTTGTAATATTTTGAAGTTTGTATGTACATTAGTTTATCAACAACGTACAATTTTTTTAATTTGTGAATTTTTGTGCTTTCAAATAATTTTTTTTTCTTTTTATAAAAAAATTAAGGCACAGTTCAAAACCGTGGCAAAAGTGTATCATATTTTGGCACGGTTTTGAACTGTGGAATTTTTTTTTAAACTGTGACGAATTTGGCACAGTTAAAAACTGTGCCAAAAGTGTGCCAGAAATATCAAATTCTGGCATGGTTTAAAAGTTTGCCAGAAGTGTTCCTGTTTGACCAAATCTGGCACACTTTTGAGCCGTGCCAGAAAAAAATGGCCATTTTGGAACACCTGATTCTGGCTCAGTTTAAAACCATGCCAGATTTGATCTGGCACACTTTTAAACTATGCCAAATTCCTATTTTTGGTGTAGTGAACATTAAATGTCTGATGGACCAGTCAGCTCTACGACATAAAAATTAAATGCCAAGACATGCATTTTTCCTAACCATTGTGCATCAGAGGACTGTCACCTATAGATGTGGATCACCAAACTATCTAATAAGCCCAATACCACAGTGGTTTACTCGAGTTTGGATTTGACTATGACTAGATGTTTAGTGACATCACATAAAGTAAATGTGACTTTAGTTAAGGGACTGTTTGGCTCAAGGGTCAACAAACGATGGAACTCAAGGCTACTCCGCATAAGATTCCACGGTGAAAGGTTACTCGGTGTTTTTCCAGGTGTATCTAAGATGTTCAGGATAAGCCTTAATGCTGCCTTACTTCTCAATCCTCCAAATCAAGTCCCTCTGAAGTTTCCACAGCAAGATCATTCGGTAGGAGCATATAAGATCTCCCAGGCCCTTCCAGGCCTGGTCTCTTGTGAGTATCGTTTGACCTCCCATTGAATATTACAGTTATTACATCATTTCAATCAATGTTAACAATTTAACTAAACAACAAACAAGAGGTAAAGGGTGAGCTCTCTCGCTGGGTTGCCACGCTGAGGTGTCTCGATGTCTTCATGCTGCTTTCTTCCCTTAACCCTCTTATATTAGCTGGGGAGGCTTATCTCTAATTCTAAGATTATCATCAAGCCCCCTACATTTTCCCCTTCGTGTAGAGATTTGTTATGGCAAAAAGAAATGTCTACACGAAAACTTCTCAATCCGATGAACTTTAAACTTGTGGAAAGAAAATTCTCTCCTCTCTAACTTTGTTGCAACTTCTGCCATTAACTGTGCCAGAAAAAAGTAAAATTATCCCCGATGTATCTGATCCATAGCTCTGCAGATTCTCGGCCAATGGCGAAGGGACATCTCTACTTTTTTTGTCGTTACATTTCATTTGTTACGTCTTCTTAACTGGCGATTGGAATTCTCCCAAAATATTTGAGGACAGTGCTGACCCATTCTGGCAATTCAGATGTTCAATTCTCCCCTATCTATATATCTCCTAAAGTAACCGTTGAACCTTAAATTCTCCCCAGTTATTTGTCATTCGATTATTCTTCCTCGTTTTATCTTATTCAAAAAGTATAATTCTCCCCAATGTACCTAAGCCAGAAGTATCTCCAAACGGGCTTGTGGCAAGGGGGCATCATGAACTTTTTGAACTGCATTATGTGGAGCCTCTCCTGTAACGTTGAAATTATCACTAATGCCTCTTCAAACCATTTTATCTCAGTTTGGGTTTTTAGCGTGGCCCTATATTTGATTGAAAAAAATTTGGCACCAAAACTTAACTTCTCTTGAAAGCAACACACCTTTTCCCAAACATCACCTCATTAATGATGTGAGCCTATCTTTTTAACTATCAAAGAGTGCCCCAAAGTGCCACGTGTCCACTTGTAATCAATTTGACGGCTTGGCACGTGCTTCTGTGGGAAACTCAAATGTCCACTTGATTTTAAACGACTAATTCTCAGCACTTAGTCACTTTTTTAATCTTCATCTCTTTGCTTGCCTTAGTACTTACAAAGCTTTTTAAAGAGAGAAAACTGCCATCCATCGTTGTTGCTACTAGTTTTTCTTCGTCTTCTTTCCCTTTTTCCATCTGTTTCTTTCTTCTCTTGTTACTCCGCCATTTTCACCGTTGTTTTTCCTTTCTATAAGCCCAATCGTCTCTCATGGATTTTTCAAGCTCTCTAGTTGCTCCTGTTGCCATTGCTCAGCTTATCGCCACCACCATTACTGTCCCTGCTGCTCCTATGGATGCCATAGTTTTAGTGGCAGCTCACCAGGAACAACTGCATTTTTATCATCGATCACCTATCTTTGGCAAAAGTGATGATTTATGGGGTGCTTGAAAGACTTGCACTTTGACTGCCACGTGTGACCCTTTGATCTTGGGTGATGAAGATGAGGACTCTACTGCTTGGGGTTACTTTCCTCTATAGGGAACCATGAGGTTCCATATTGATCGAGGTGATTTCTCCCATTCCCATATTTATTTTGAAAGACCTAGCGGCTCCCCCTCTCTTTTTGCTGATTGGAACTCTTTCATGCAGTCCACATATTCTAAAGCCCTCACCTAAGTTGGCCTTCATCCTGCCACCTGGTATGGGGAGTTTAATCTCTCTAACCACAACGTTTCCCTATAAGTTCTGGTTTCTCGATGGAATATCATAACTTATACATTCATTGCCTGATGGGGAGAGTTCGTCGTTACCCTTGAAGATGTTTGTGAGATACTTGGCCTTGAGCCAGTTGGTACTTCCCCTACCACGATGAGGCCTTGTACGCCAAAGAAATGAAAGCCCGAGAATACTCAGATCAGATTTTTAGGATATGTATCAGTACTTCCAATAAAACTACCTTCACCCCTCTCATTAACTACTTCCACCATACTTCAGCTTCTTCGAAGTTTGGGCCAAGGAAAGGTACACCCCTTAATTTGTTAGCATATATACTTGTGATTCTATCCTATTTTATCTTTCCTGGCAAGCCTAAAGAACAACCTCGTAGAGATCTCATTAATCTCTCCATTCATTTGGCCAGGGGATACAAGCTCCCCCTGGCAGTCATGGCCTTAGGATCACTTTACTCTTGGCTATATAGGACCCTCCTGGACATGGAGTGATCTTTAGTCCGATATAACTTGGCCAATTTTACTAATGCCATAGTTTTAATGGGCTTCCTCTACTACCATTTTCTTAAAATATCATCCAACTGAATCCCCCTTCTATCTGGCCAAGCCATTAAGCCCCATCGTATTTTTTACTTCCATAAAAAAAAGTCGTAAGGACATCCTTAGAACTTTTGACAAATCGAGTTGCTTCATTATGAGGCCTTATGGTGAGGATTTCTTTGCCCACACTTGAAATTTCTTTTTTCATACCTCAAGGGTGGTTCAACCTACTTCTAAGGATCTTATCATAGAAGACCCCTCATTTGCTGTCATTTTAGGTCTGACTCCGAGCTACCTGCCCTCCTATAATGAATGGGGATACACCTCAGAACATTATAAACCCAGTTCCTACAGTCGCCAGTTTGGCTATGACCAGGGGATTCCTCGACTCGTATTTTAAGAGTCTCATACTAGGGTAACTTTTTCTGAGGCTTGTTCCTTGTACACTGTCTCAGTAGCCTCCAACATCTATTCTTCCATCAGCGTCCGAGTCATCATCCCTGTTCTTACCCAAAAAGGTGATGTTACTTTAAATTTTACGTTGAAGTACTGACCGTCACAACTGGCTAAGATTAAAGAGTTTGTTCAAGGTTCCCCTGTTTACTCAGTAGTTCAGACTTTTCCATCCTTGGAGATAGGTTTAAAGGGGAATTCTATCCTTGGAGTTGATTTCCCTCTAAGTTGTCTCCAAAAATCCCTCCTTTAGAGCTCCCCCCTTACTGCCCCATGGTCCCCACTGCTGTGCCCAGGGCCAAGAAATCTCCAACGCCCAAATAAACTATCGAGGATGCTTCTCGAGAGGGACTTCAAAACCTTCCTCTAAAAAATCTAAAACTTCCAAGAGTGGAACTTCCTCAAAGTCTAAGTACCAACCTAAGTCCTAAGCTCCTTTAGATGCATTCACAATTTCCTCCATTCCACCTGCCATGCCTACAGAACTAAGTGGGGAAATAAAAGCCAAGTGTCAGGCTGAACTGGAGAGGGTGCAATGGGCATTTCAAGAAGTCACCCCCCATTCCTCCTAGTGTTGCTTTCTCTACTATTATTATAGATCCAATAGAGGGAGTATCAAAATATAAGAAGAGTTATAGAGTCCCCATTACTGTTGGTGCCTCTGGCATCCAAAGGAAAACACTGAGTACAAAGACCTAGAGGAAAAAGGGCTTATGAGGTGCTTCATACTATTTCTGCTTCTGCTATTGAGGCCTCTCGCTCTCCAACTCCAACTGGGGCTATCACTTCGGATGATAGTCGTGACACTGAGAAGGGTCAAGCCGATAGGGCTTCACCAGTTCTTTCTCTACTTGCTTCGCTAATGGTCATATTATCGCATTCTTCCCCTGAGAAAGAGGTATGTTTTTTTTTTAATTTCCACACTTAGCCATTTTTAGTAAGTTGTGAAGTAGTGCATTTTTTAACACTTAGAAACTTTGTGCAAGAGATTGAAAAAGAAAGGCCAAGTCCTCATGTAAGACCCTTCGTGGGAGGACGCTTCGGCAGCATCTCAACCAATTTATCTCCTCCTCATTCTCCTATGTACGGCCTAGCATATTCTTTCCATTATGCCATTAGGCGTGCGAACGAGACTGCTAGGAGGGCTAACGCTTTTAGAGAAATCGTTGGAGCTTCTTTGTAGCCAGAGGAATCTTTTATGGCTTCTTCTAGGTCATCTGCCTTTCCCATGGTTCCTTTGGATGTTTTTCAGTTTCTTTTAGACCTTTACAGGTACTAACTTGATTATCACTCTCTTTTGCTTCATTTGGCTTATGTACTAAGTATTTTCTTTGACCTTCAAGTTGTAAATGCCCCTAATCTGGCCACATCTCTCGCTAGGTTAATTTTTTAGTTTCTTCTGGTGAGATCTGTCATTGTGTTATCCCCTTTTTACCAATATCACTAAGGTAAGCTCCTTCCTTATATTATTTATTATGCATTTCTATGTTGTGTTTGCTTATGCCTAACATTTTCTTATGTGTGAAGCTTCCCCCTTTTAATTCCACCATTTTCATGTGGGGTCCCCCTATTCTTCACTTTACCATTGGGTCATCTTCACACCCGGGGGTCCCTTCAGCCACTGTGGGGGTTGATGCTCCTTTAGGAGGGTAAGAATTTTCTTCTTATCCCTCCGCTATTTTGGCTATAATGCCTTTTCTCGAGGAAGGTGCTTCACCAAGGGTTGGTGTTCCTCTGGTCGAGGGTTTTTCAAAGGCTCAGGGAGGAACTGGTTTATCTATTGCGGTTTCTTTCGTTATAGTTGTCTCTCCAATTGTCGTTGTTCCTCCAAGAATTCTTGAGGTATTTTTGGATTCCTCTCTCTTATTTGCATGAATACTTTCATTATGCCTTCAATATAAATTTAACAATGGAAGATACTTGTTAAAAAAAATCTCAAATTCCACCTAAAATGATGAGTTAACAATGAAAACCACTTGTTAAGATTTTTCATCAAACTCCACCTATAACGGTGACTTAACAATGAAAACCACTTGTTAAGATTTTTTGTCAAACTCCACTTATAAGGGTGACCTAACAATTAAAACAACTTGTTAAGTTTTTTTCGTCAAACTCCACCTATAATCGTAACCACTTATTAAGATTTTTCGTCAAGCTCCACCTATAATGGTGACTTAATCATGAAAACCACTTGTTAAGATTTTTTGTTGACTCATTTTTCTTCATCGCTTTACAGGTTGTGAGAGGGACGGCAATTATCCAAACATCATCTCAGCATAATCCATCGATTGTTGAACCCACACATCAAGAACAAGTCCCCTCTGAGGACTTAATCCATGACAATCGTGGTTCAACTACGAATCTGCCAATGGATAGCGAGTCCGGATGTGAGGTTCCTTCTCCAGACATGGCTCCTCACGAGTTCTGTCTCATGGTCCTTTGCCAATCTCATTAAATTTTTGCGTGTGATCGGTTTATTATTGAGTGGATTATCATGCACCATCCTCAAACTTTTACTGCTTACTTTATATGCTCCAGCGTGCTGGTGATAAGCCATAGGCTCCAAGGTCTGGCGATCGTTATTATTGAGGTCGTCAACACTCAAACGTCCAACCTTACTAGGGCACTCATCAATCATGATCTTGAAAGTTTAAAGGAAATGGGAAAGTATGGCTTCCAACTATTTAGCTGATTATCCATCTCAAACTTCTAAAGAGCCATCAGTTGGAAATTCAGAGGGAACTATATCTGAAACACATAGAGGGCCAACGATCTGACAAGAAAAGGCCAGAAAAGCTGGCCCCTCTGTTAGTAGCAGCCGATAACAGAGTGAGGGCTGCCAAAAAAGCCTTAGCAAATGACAAGCTGGAATGGGAAACCTTATTAATTGAAAGATCTGACATGCAGACCATGCTTGAAGGCTGCATTTCTGCTTAGAGGTCATGCTTGGAAGCGCCTTCTGGTTTGTCCGGGGACTTCTTCTTCCAACCCGATTTGTGGTTTTTTCAGGGCTATAAGTCCGTTCTTTTGTAACTACAGTCTTTTCTTTACTTTCATCAAATGTAATTCTTGGGCTAGTTCCCATTTTTTATAATCTTTACAAACCATATCAATGAAAAAGATATAGTGTTTTGTCATCATAAGTTGTTTCGTTGCAATGCTTTTGTTTATTACAAGGTTTAAATTCTTACAATTTACAAGCAAGCTCCCTTTTCTTAATCTCACTACGAAAGAAATAACTTATACAATGAATTGCAACATAATTTTAACAAAAATAAATTTCTAACTAAGGTTATTCATTTAAATATGGTAAACCTTCAACCATTTATTATTAATATTTAAAGGTTTGTCTTCTTCCATCTTAGAGATTAAACGGTAACCTAAATTGTGAGCCTCCTTTATGATGAAAGGTCCCTCCTAATTCGTAGTGAATTTAGGCAATAGGTGCCCCAGTATGTGCTTTACTGCTCCCTTAAAAACCAAATCCCCTTCCACAAATTTTTTTGGCCTCACCAATTTGTCATATGCTCTAGAATATTTGGAAGTGTTTCATCGCATTGTCTCTGTGCTCACCCAGTGCTTCCAACTGTACATGTTTTCCCTAAGGGAGCATGCTTCTTTGCAAGGCATATCGAGTAGAAGGAACCTCCCCAAATACAAGAGAGAATGATGTGTACCCTGTAAGTTTCCTCTTCATTATTCGATAAGCCCACAGAACTGCTCGAATTTTGCCATCCCACAATCCTGGGAAGTCTTCCATCGTCTTGGCCAAAATGTTGACTAAGGTCTTGTTAGTTGCTTTGACTTGACCATTCCACTTAGGATATGCCACCATTAAGGTATGATGGATGGTAGAGTACTTGTATGTAAGCATCGTTAATTTTTTGTTGACAAATGGGGTCCCGTTATCAGAGAGGATAACCTTTGGGATCCCAAACCTATAAATAATATATGCCCTGATGAAGTTAGCCACCACACCTACAGTTGCTCTTTTGAGTGGTATCGCCTTATCCCACTTTGTTAAACATTTTGTTGCCACGAGTATCATGATCTTTCCCCTCAAAGATGGGTACATTTCCCCTACCAGGTCAAATGCCCAAGTGTGGAATGGGTAAGGAGTGGCTAAAGAATGTAAGTCCATCGAAAGAGCATGGGACATGTTTCCATGCAGCTGGCATGCCTTGCATTTTCGTACAAACTCTGTAGAATCTTTCTCCATCATTAGCCAATAATAACCCCCAATGTCATCAGTTGGTTATGTAGCTTTTCTCTTTCAATGTCAACTCGATTGTGAGCTTGTTTCAAAACTTTTGTTGCCTCTTTCTCCGTGATGCATCTCAATGGTCTGTTGAAGTACCCCCTTCGATAGAGCTGATTATCATGGATATAGAACCATGGGGGCCTTTGCTTGAGTCCCATCGCATCTATTTTCTCCAAAGGCAAAACTCCATCTTTGATAAAATCGATGTAAGGCTGCCTCCAGTCTACTTGAGTTTTAATGAAATGGCATTCAGCTACTTGAAAGAAGAGTTGAAATTTATCGCACCTTCATTGCAACTCTACTGCGTTTTGCTTCATCATTGGCCAGAAGTACCCTTCCTTCCAAATTCTTCCGTATAAAGGGATCTCAATTATTTTGCAGTGATCATCATATGTCTTCTTTAATCTTTGTTCTGCTTCTTCTGGCCCAACAAATCTTAACAACCATCCTCCCACATTCTTGAAGTATAAGTTTTCCTGATAGGTAAAGTACTGTGCTAACTTTTTCAATTCTATCTTGCCTTCTTCAAACTCCAACTACTTCCTAATTTCACCCCTCCAATTCGAATCATTTTCCATTGGTAATATCAATTAAACAACCAATGGAGTTATTCTCCGTTGTATCACCACAGTAGTTGTAACATTTTTTATAGCCAGTTTTGGAGCAATGGTAACATAGGCATCAGCATGCCTATTCATCGTTTTGGGATGCCTTCTTATCTTGACTTAGTGGAACTAGTTGATCAGCTATTGGATGATCGTTCTATAAGGCGCTAGGCTGAGGTGCTTCAATGTATATTCCCCATTCACTTGCTGAACCACCAAGTTTAAATCGCCTTTTATGCATAGTAAACGAATTCCCCTTAGGAGGGACTCTAGCAACCCGAGTACTAATGCTTCATACTCTGGTTCGTTATTGGATCAAGGGAAATATAATTTATGGGAAAGGTAAAATTCTTTCTTCCCTTCAGAAAGGATGACCCCTGCCCCGCCCTTTTTTTCTCTGAAGAATCATCGAACTGCATAGTCCATTCTTCAAGGCTGACATCTAGGAGATTTGCCTATAAATCATCCCCTGGAATGCTCTCTCGGGGTTACTCAAATAGTCTAGATGGGAAAATCGCTAGTAAATATGCAATGCCTAGCTCTTGATCGCACGAGGGACCACACATTTCAAATTATATTCTGAAAGGATGAGGAACCATTAAGCTGGCCTTCCAATCAAAATAGTTCTTGCCGATAAAAACTTAATTGGGTCACATCTTCTCATAATATAGATTGTGACGAACTCTTTCTCTCTCTCTCTCTCACGTAACCCTCTAGGGTTGCATGGCGACTAAACCTACCTCTAGTTTGGAGGTATAAGACCATCCATCTGATCTTTGTCACCCTAATCTCAACCCTCATTCTCTCCCTAACCTCTCTTCCAATCCTTCTCGTCACAAGTCTTTCACTGAAGTTGTTGGGTCATCTAAAACCCCGTCGCATTCACTGCACGAAGTTACATCTTATAAGGGAGAACCGAATTTTTTCCTTGATAATGACTATATAACTAAGCTCTCTGCCCCTTTTAAACACTATCGTATTGGTAAGTTTACCCATGATCGACCCCGCTTGGATGATATAAGGAAGATGTTAACCTCAATGAGTCTAAAAGCAGTTTCAATGTTGGTTTGATTGATCAAAAGCATGTCATGATCAGGCTTTTCCATGAAGAAGATTTCCATAGACTTCGGTTGAGATCCACATGGTATGTTCAGAGATATCCCATGAGAGTATTTAAATGGACAAATAATTTTCATCCTGATTATGAAACTACTATAGTTCCAATCTAGGTAAACTTTCCTTTATTACCGATTCATCTCTATAATAAAGAGATATTTTTCTCCATATATAGTGCTGTTGGGATTCCTATAAAGATGGATAGTGCTACAGCATCTCTTGGCATACCTAGTTTAGCTAGGGTTTGCATTGAAGTTGATTTAAAGAGGCCTCTCCTTAGACAAATTTGGATTTCTAATAAAGAAACCACAGTGGGATTCTGGCAACAGTTTGAATGCGAGGATATTCCTCCTTATTGTTTTCACTGTGCTAAAAGAGGTCACAAGAAAGAATAATGTCTTTTTATAGAAGAAAATGAGGTGAAAGACTCCACTAAGAGTTCCCAAATTGTTAAGAAGAAGGAAGGTACTAAAGAATGGGTGATTAAAGCTTTCCATACTGATAAAATCGAAAGAGTCCAAATGGTGGAAGGAAAACAGTCTAAAAAAGATAATCAAGACATAAGTACAAAAGAGGGTGAAGAGTCAAAAGAGGGGAAACTCAAGATCACGTAATTTTTTAAGAAGAAATCTCATCAGATTAAGGATCTTCCAATCACCAGTGTTGTTACAGTAAGGGTCTCTGATAATTCTCATAAGGTCAGGAGAGATCTGGACCTTCTATTTGAAGAGGTAGTAGTTTCAAGGGCATTAGAAGAAGAAGAAGAAGAAGAAGAAGAAGAAGATAAAGTTCAAGAAGAAGATGATGATGATGATGATGATGATGATGATGATGATGATGATGATGATGATGATGATGTGGAAGAAGAGGGTGAAATTCAAGAAAAAGTTTTCTTAAAGTATACTTTCAGTACCCCTGAGAAAATTCCCAATTCTTCTCGATATCTGGAAGCTTCAAATAAACAAGACAAGTTTAGTGCTAAGGCAAGGATTGAGGGTAACAAAAAATCAGTCTCAGGAAGTACAAAGAACAGATATCATATTTTTAATTGAGGCTCTAAAGTTAACAAAAGTCTTTTTTTCATATAAGAGCATACCAAACACCAGAACTCTCAAACCTGGTGCAAAAGTTTCCCTCCATAAACTTTCCAAATGATCAGTTCCATCATTTGTAATATTAGAGGGCTCTCAAAAAAGGGGGCTCTAAAGAGAATTAAGAGACTCTTAAGGATTCACAAAGTTTCAGTGCTAGTAGTACTAGAACCAAAGTTGGAGAAGAATAAAATTGAAAGTTTTTTAATAAAACATAGCTTTGACATTGCTTTCTCTAACTCCAATAGTAAAATTTGGTGTTTTGCTAGAGAAGGTATTGAATGTAATTTCATTTCTCATATGGAGAAATGCCTTAATCTGTCTTTTTTCATAAATGATACTAAGATTTTTGCTACTTTCATCTATGCTAAGAATATTAAGATTGAAAGGCGTGAGTTATGGGATTTCCTTATTCAAAGTTTCACTTCAAATCCTTGAATTATTGGTGGAAATTTTAATGTGGTTTCCAATGGTGGGGAAAAGGCTGGAGGCAATGAAGATGATGGTAGTGCTGCTATGGAGTTTTTAGAAGCTATTGAGGTTAATGAAATGATTGCCTTGGGTTTCAAGGGCTCTAACTAAACATGGTTCAACAAAAGAGAAGGTACATATAGAATTTGGTGTAGGCTTGATAAGGTGTTTTGCAACCTTTCTGCTCAAAACTTAGGGGATTGGGAAGTTCAACACCTCAATAGGCATATGTCAGATCACTGTCCTTTGCTAATTGCCATTACCAATACCTCTAATATGAGACCTAAACATTTTAAGTTCCAAAAATTTTGAATGGAAAAACGAGAGATTTATGAGTTAGTGGAGCAGGCTTGGAACTCTACTAGTCATACCAACCCTTTTGTTTTAATAGGATATAAATTTAAAACCCTTAGGCCTACTTTAACTAGATGGAGCAAACAAGTTTTTGGAAGTATCTTCCAAGAAGCTAGGAATGCTGAAGATTATTCGCTAGCTGTGGAACTTACATTTGATAGAGATCCCACTGAATTAAATAGAGAAAATGTTTCTCTAGATTAGGCTAATAGCTCTAAGAAACTAGATATTGAAAATCTTTTTTGGAGTCAAAAAGTAAGGGAAAAGTGTTTGAAAGAAGGTGATAAGAACACTTCCTATTTCCATAGCTCAGTGAAAATAACTAGAACACATATGATGATATCAGATATCAAAGATTAGAATGGGGTTTATAAGAAGAATGAGAAAGATATTCAAGGGGTTGCTATAAATTTTTTTGAACTACGATTTAGACAATAAGATATGCCTATCATCTCTATGCAAGATCCATTTTTGGAGGTTATCCCTACTTTAATAACTTCAGAGATAAACAATTCTTTATCCTCCATACCTGATGGCTCTGAAATTTTAGAAGTGGTTAAACAATTAAATCCCAATAGTTGTCCAGGTCCAGATGGTTTTCATGGGTTCTTTTTTGTCAGTTTGTGGAAAATTATGGAAAAAGAGGTGGTTGATGCAGTCCAAAGTTTCTTTCTAGGTATGCATATGCCTAGAAATATAACTTCAACATTGCTTGCTTTGATTCTTAAATGCCTATTGCCTAAAAGTTTTTCAGACTTCAGACCTATAAGCCTTGTAAACTTCATCAGCAAAATTATACCCAAGATCCACTCTAACAGATTAAGTGGGGTATTGCCTCTGATCATTTCTCACAACCAAAGTGGTTTCTTGAAGGGAAGAGATATGATTCAGAATGCTATGTTGGCTCAATATTGGTGTCTATGATCAACTCTAAAAACTATGGAGGGAATGTGATTCTTAAGTTGGATCTAGCTAAAGCATATTATAGAGTCTCTTGGATGTTTATAATCCTTATTCTAAGGAAGTTTGGATTCTCTGAGCATTGAATTGATATGATATGGATATTACTATCTAATTGTTGGTTTTCAGTGCTTGTTAATGGAAATTCTTGTGGATTTTTTAAGTCTTCTAGAGGGCTGAGGCAAGGAGATCCTCTCTCTCCAAGCTTATTCATCATTATGGCAGAAGCTTTCTCTAGAAACCTCAGCAAACTTATCCCTCATTTATATGGTTTCAAAATGCCAATTGGATATTCTAAGTTTAATTATCTTGCTTATGTTGATGATGTTATCATTTTCTCATCTGGTGCAAGCTCAGATTTAAAGAAGATCTTGGAGGTTATTAGAAATTTTGAAAGGGCTACTTTTCAAAAACTCAATTTTTCCAAATCTCAAATATTTTTATCTAAAAATTTAACTCTAGAAAGGGCAAAGAAAATCATCACAACCACTGGTTTTACTAACAAAAAATTTCCTATTTTATACCTTGGTTGTCCTTTGTTTGCAGGTAGAAAGAAGATATCCCATTTTGACCACCTTATTCAGAAAATCAAAAATACTCTCACTAGATGGAAATCAAGGATGCTAACTATGGGAGGAAAGTTGGTCCTTCTTAAAAGTGTTCTATCTTCGATTCCAATTCATACTATTGTTGCTTACAACCCTCCCAAAAAAGTGTTTCAAATAATAGAAACCATTTTTGCAGATTTTTTTGGGGTTCCTCAGAAACTATTGTGAAGCATCATTGGTGTAAATGGTTGGTTATAACTAAGCCTATCAAAGAAGGTGGTCTTGGCATTAGGAGTTTGAGTGACATCAGTAATGCTATATCTATTAAACTTTAGTGTAAGTTCAGGTCCACTAACACTCTGTGGTTCAAATTCATCAAGGCAAAGTACTGCAGAAAAACTCACCCTCTATCAGTGACTCCAAAATTATTTGCAAACACCTGGGGTAGGATGTGAAGCATTAGATACACTGCTGAAAACTATATGAAGTGGAATTTAAGCTTGGGAGACATTGATTTTTCTTGGGATAATTGGCTAGACTCTGGGTCGATTGGTGATTTCTTTAATATTCCTAGGAATAAAAAAGTTAAAAAGTTTTGGAAAGAATATAGAACTTGGTATTGTGACAAGTTACATCAATTTTTGCTTCTGCACATAGTTAATCGGATCAAGCAGACCCCAATTTGGAATTAAGACAAATATGAGCTTGTGTGGACTGCATCTAACTTAGGTGCCTTCTCCTTTTCTTCTATTTAGGAAGCTGTTAGATTGCATAATTCTCAGAAAGTTGTCATCTCAATTCATTTGGTATCCTTGTATCCCCCCAAAGATGTCGGTGCTAGTCTAGAAAATTCTCAAAATTATTTTTTGTACAAATGAAAATATAAAAAAGGTTAGCATTAGAGGCCCCTCAAAATCCTCTTGTTGAAAAGTTCATCATAAAGAATCAACTGAACATCTCTTTTCTTCTAGTCAAACAGCTATTAAGGTGTGGAATTTCTTTAATTCTAAGTATGGGATAATTGATCAAGAGGGTTCTATAAGGCAGAGATTGATTATTTGGTGGTTGTATTACAAATCTTCTTCAAAGCCTATCTTTAAATTAATTGCAGTTCTGATTTGCTGGTTTATTTGGATTCAAAGAAAAAGAGCTAGATTTGATAGTTCTCCCATGTTCATTAATACTATTATTCAAAACATTCAGGTAACTTCTGAAAATTATTTTAAAGGCCCAAAAATTCATAAAAACAAATTCATCTTGGTGCACTGGAATCTTCCTCCTAAAGGTGTTTTGAAATTAAATGTTGATGGTAGTTCTCTGGGCAATCTTGGTAAAAGTGGTGTTGGTGGTATTCTTAGGAATCACAGAGGAGAAGTTATATGGCTCTTCTATAAATATTTAGGAGACTCTTCAAGTTTAAAAGCTAAGGCTACTGCTCTAGTCCAAGTCCTTACCCACTATCAAGACTCAAAGATTATGAGTTTATTACTGAATATAATTCCAAGGTTTTAATAGAAGATCTGCACGACAAGTCCTCCTATCCATGGAAAATAAAAAGTCAAGTAATTAAAGCCCTATATTTAGCCTCTAATGTTAGTGCAAGTTCTTTCATATTCATAGAGAGGCAAATTTTGCAACAAATTTCTTGTCTAAGATGGGAAATTCTCATAAAAAGTCTTTAATGTCTAATAGTATAGATTTTCTTCCTAAGTGTTTCAAAGGTATCTTAAGATTTTCTTCTTCTGGTCCATATATGATCCTACTCAATTAGTAGACCGGTTTATCTTACCCATCGATTTTCTATGCCAGAAGAGCTCCAACAGACCTCGTTGTAGATGTGAGGTAGAGTTGCAATGGTATCCCTGCTCTAGGAGGTATCATCATTTGTGGAGAAGTGAGCAGCTTCTTAAACAGGGTCAAAGATTCTCGGTGAGCCTCCTCCCATTTGAACTTCCCTTTCGCAGTAGCTCCATCAGCGGGTGAGTTGTTTCGACTAGTCCTTGTACGAATCTCCTAATCTAGGAGAATTTACCAAGGAAGCTCTTGAGCTCCTTCATCATTTTTGGATATGGCATCTCTAGAATCGCTCGTTATTTGTACTGGTTCATCTGCACTCCTTGCTGATCCACCACAAAACTCGAGAACTTTCCACTTATGACTCCGAAAGCACACTTCAGCGGGTTCATCTTCGGCTTGTATTTTCTGTACTGAATGAACACCTTTCTCAGATCCTCTATACGGGACTCCTCCTTCTTCTACTTGATGACCAAATCATCCACATAAAATTCAAAAACTTGTGAAAGAAGTCATGAAAAATGGTCGCCATTTCTCTTTGATACGTTGTCCCAGCATTTTAACCCAAAAGGTATTACCGTGTAGGTGAAGTTGCCTAACGAGGTCCTGAACGTCATCTTCTTTACATTCATTGGGTCCATCTTGATCTGGTTGTATCCAATGTACCCATTCATGAAGCTATAAATTTTGTGACCAACAGTTGTATCGATTAAGCTATCAATAGAGGGAAGAGGGAACTCATCCTTCGAGAAAACTCTGTTCAAATCAATGAAGTTTATATAGATCCTTATCTGATTTTTGTCCTTCTTCCCCACTGGGCGATGCTTGACAACAAGAGTGGGTGTTGTATCAATTTAATGAACCCTGTTGCTAGCAACCGTTCCATCTCCTCTTTGTTCTTCAGATCCATATCAGGCTTGTAAGTTCTTATGTCTTGCTTCACTGGTATGGACGAAGGCATAATGTTAAGTTTGAGGGTTTTTACTTTTTCAACTAGCCCCTCTATTTTTGTGTATTTTCATGCAAAAACATCCCTGTATTCTCGACTTATCTCAACTAAGGCCCTTCTTGTCTCCTCTCTTAGGTCTTTTAAAAAGAAGACGGGCTTTGGTTCTTCTCCTTTATCGGTTAAATTTAGCTGTTCCAGCTCTTGCACTTGTCTCTTCGGTCGATCCATCATGTACTCTGCATCTTCTCCCACTTCTTCTATAAACTCTTATATGTTAGAGTTATCAATAACCATGCATTGCCCTCGTTGGTCTACCAAGAAACAGTTATACACCGGTTCAGCATCTTTATCAGCTTTTCGAATAGCTCCTTTGACCGCCCATTCACACCTTTATAGGAGATACATTACTCTCTAATCTTCTATGATCTTCTTCTTGCATTGCCTACTTGTCATTGTAACCACATTCCTGTTCCTTTATCTCGAAACCTTTTCCAATTTAATTCTAAAAACTTGCTTTGCACACTCTGTCGTTGGATCTCGTGCTCCATCGGATCCATCCTGGGCCTTATTCTGTCTCTGAGATATTTCAAGATATTCTCGATCTTTAGACCATTACGGTGAACTTCCTTAACTACTTCCCTTTTTCCTACCCCTTCATTGTTCTGACCGTTCACATGTCCCATCCGTTCTCTGATAGAAGGGACTCTTGCTCCCTCTATTCTTTTTATCAAGACCCTAGAATCTTCTTCAAGCTCAGTGTAGAAAGCTACATCTACTAACTGAGCTTCTTTAGCGGCAAAGGGTTTCTTTATTTCACGTATGAATATTTCAGTCCTCTTCACATTGGCCTTCGTACATTGGTGGTCTATCGAAGGGACTATACCATGATTGTGCATCCACACCCTTCCTATCAGAAAGTGATACGAAGTTTCACTCTCAATCACAAGGAATTTGATGTGAGAAGTAAGATTCCCCATCACAATCCCAACATTCGCGTATCCAATTGACTTGGACGATTGGTTATCATAATCAGAAATTACTAGACGCATTGGTATCAAACTTGCCTTAGGAATGTTGGATGTTTGGAAGGAACTGATTGGAATGATGTTTATCGATGCTCCTTTATCCATTAATTCTCTTGCAAAACTCACCCCGATAATACTAGCGATTACGTATAAGGGCATGTTATGTGGGAATCTCACTTCTCTGTCGGCATCGTTAAAGGTTACTTCCGATAAAAACTTCCTTACCAACCTAGCCATTAGTCCTCTCCACCTCAGCGATGGTACGACGTTCTTTCATGCAATATCCAAGATCACTTGTGTTATCTCTAATCGACTCTCCTTTGGCATCCCCACTTGGTCTAAGAATCATGAGAGCTTGGGTGATCGCAAAATAGCCTGGCATTCTACCCCTGATCAATTTTCTCTCCTTCCAGGTTGTATACATCTTTTATATCCCTATCACTATCTTCATTGTAATTTATCTCTACGTTGTCCATTCCCCTGGTATTGTCCTCCAACGCATCTTCATATTATTCTCGTTCAATATCCAGTTACCTTTTTTCTTATTCAGCCTCCTCATCATAAGCAACTATAAGATTAGCCCCATGGGCTGGCAGGGGGTGGCGTTTACATTCTCCTGAGGGATTTACAGAGTCCACATCTTCATGTGTTTGCTTATGATCTTTCTGATTGTGAAGTAGGTTATCATTAGATGACCAACCTTCCGATGGATCAAGAAATACTTAGGACCACCTCTTATCTCAGCCTCTGGTTCAATGGCCAAAATGTCTTTAGGCTCACACACCATTCCTCCTTGGACCATGGTGTTGTAATAATTGATAACTTGTTCAATGGCGCAGGGAAGTGGAGGTGGATACTCCCAATCTCTGCCAAATTTTCTTTTATTATCCTTCTTTGGTTGCTTGCCCCATTCTCCCTTATCGACGTAGCCTACCCATGGGGGTTAGCCCCGTGTCGTAACGGACTATATCGACTGCCTAAACATCACAGGAACCACGACGATATTTGGTCGAACAACTAATGATATATTCCTTACTGCCCTCAAGAACGCCACGAAAGTTTCCTCACGTATTTCGTTAATATGATGGTAGATGTACTCTGAGAGCAAACCTTTAGCACAAATATAAAGTATTTTGGACTCCTTGGCCTCTTCTCTTACAACGAGAGGCCTTTCCCTGAACCTTCGAACATATGCCACCACTTTCTCTCCTGATCATTGCTTCTCCTTGCCTAGCGGGGTCGATGTGAACTTATCTTTCGCCAGGAAGAACTTCTGGATAAATAACACATGCATTTCTTCCCACATTGAGACACTTTTTGGTGCCAAGTGTAAGTACCATGTGTAAGCCTTATCGGTTAGTGATTTGGAAAACTCCATCAACCTAAGCTTATTATTGTTGCAGTGAGCCCCCAGATGCTAAATAAAGCATTTGATATGTTCCTTCGGTTTCCCCCTTCCCTATGTACTTGTCAAAGATGGGAGGAATGTAGTCCTTTGGGTAAGGATCATCATTGTATTCCCGGGGATAAGTAGTACAAAAATCGTAATACACCGATGCTACCTCGTTGGATGATTGCGAGAAAGTTGTTATCATTTTTAACATCTCCTTCCGCATCTCCTTCCTCATTTCTTCTAAGTCAAATGCCGGTGTTTTATCAACCACTGGAGCAACAAGCTGAGGGACCACAGGTGGAATACTCGTTATGCCTGGCATACTTACCATGGGTGGAATGCCCGCCACACCTGGGATACCCACTATTGGGATAGGGGTGGGAACCACATTCGTGGGCCCATCTCCCATTGGAGTTGTGCTTAATGGGGCTATCGGAGCTTCCATTAGTGTTACGAAGGAACTGGGGTCAAACACACCCAAAATCGTTGCAGCAACGGGGGTCTGCAAAAATTCAAAGAACTTGCCAATGAGGAGTGTCATCTATGTTGGTCCCATCCCTACATCAGTGGAAGCTTGCATCACCCCTGGGACACCCATTGCCGTTTGACCCGGGGGCACTTCTACCCAAGTAATCCCATCCCTGGCAGCCTCAAGCTCCCTCAGAGCTTGTTCTTCATTACGTTGAATAAATTCAAAGTCTATAGTACGGTTAACATTATCGTGTGCCATACTTTTAGGAGATACCTCCCCAGCAGAGTCACCAAATGTAAGAAGGTAGTCCCCTTGTACCCTGGGAGTATGATAATACTAGTTGAGGTGTAACCCCTATAGGTATAGTGATAATGATAACCCAGAATCTCTTTAATAAGGACAAGTAAACCCACAATATTATATATGATTAACACTGAGATTGAACTCACAATACTCTCATGTATAACTCAAAATAATAATAAAAGGAACTCAAAGTAACTCAGAAGTAACTCATTCAAAGGGAGAGAGAATTAATCACCCTAGAGACACCTTGGCATCCAGCCAACACACCAACAACCTCTGAAATATCTCTGGTTAGCTATTAAAAGCTTCGCAATAAATGACAATGGTGGGTGAGCAAGAACCCTGGTTTGTAGGCTCTCCCAGGCCTGATCTCACCTTGGCATCTAGTATCGTTTGATCTCCCACTGAATATTACAGTTATTACATCATTACAATCAATGTTAATAATTTAACTAAATAATAAATAGTAGGTAAAGTTTGGGCTGTATCAGCCCATCTCCTCGTTAGGCTGCTATGCTGAGCTGTCTCGATGTCTTCATGCTGCTTCCTTGCCTTAAGCCTCTTCTATTAGCTGGGAAGGCTTATCTCTAATCCAGAGATTATAGTTGAGGCCCCCAACAGTAAGAGTGTTCTCAAAATAGAAATTAAAAACACAATGTGTGCATTTTTCAAGATATTGATCGTTATGGTGAAACGAATTTATAAGTTAAATAAATAGAGAATAAGAATCACAAGTATAATATATAAAAATAATATATGAATACAAATATGCAAGGAGGAATTGAGTCTCGAGTTTTAACCCGAGACGCCTACGTAGTCTAAAAAGGCATCAAATTCCACGTAGTTCGTATGCAATATGAAGGTGGGGGCTATCCTATTTTATTTAGATTTGTGTGTGTGTGTGTAGAAGAAGGATGTTTTAATTTAAGTAAATGTGGTGAAGAATCCCATTTAAAATTTATTAGTAAACCCTCTTTTTCTTGTTCTTGTTTTTTTAATAGAAAAAAAGTTATGTGCAATACTACTAATATAAAGTGAGATTATTAATATGATTGGACTAACAAGGAAGAAATGCTAAAGTAAGGATTAGATGACTAATGCGAAAACAAGGAAATTAAAAGAGAGAAGAATTTTTGGACCTTCTTTGGAGACTTGAAGATTGATCTTGATTATTGAAAAGGCTTCCCTTGTGAGTGGATGAAGCTCATAGGAGAGGGAAAGGATTTTGCTAAATTGGGTGTGAAAGGGATGGAATTGTAAAGTGGAGGAAAGATTTTAATAGAGAAACCACACTAACTTTGAGAGAATGTTATGGAGATCATTGAGAGGGATGTGTTTGAGGTGCCATTAAACGTGAGCTCATACCTCCTTATATAGGGTCAAGGGGGTGTCGATCATTATTGTACTGGACCTACCTATCAGTAGGCATCCCCAGACACATTGTCGATAGGTAGGGAATTGGGTTTTCCATTCGGCAACCTCATGCAGATTTCTCAAAAAATGGTGATAAAACGCAATTTGTAAGTCCAAATCGTGCACGGGGCATACCGTTGGAAAGGGTATTTAGAGATCTTTAAGAATCCATGAGGAAGATCCCAATTTTGGTAGTTGACTTTGGTCAAATGACGCTCAAAATTTCTTGACAGTCTTTTGGATAGGAGATTCTCGGAGAGTTGACCTTTGTCAAATAGGGATCGAAAGCGCCTAGTGACCTTTTAAAGTAAAATGGGTCATTCATTCGTATCGTAAGGTTGATTCATGCATGGGAAGACCATTGGAAATGGTATTCAGAGACCTTTAAAGATTCATTTAGTCGCGTTCAAGCTAAATAGTTGACAAGAGTCAAATAGAGTCTAAGAGTACCCGGTGGCCTTATGATCAGTTTTCAAGAAAAAATGGATCATTCGTCTGAATAGCGAGTCCGATTTGCACACGGAGTGGACTGTTAGGAGGTTCAGATTCCTTCAAAGATTCATTGAGCTTTTTAGTGGGTGGGGAAGTAAATTAGGGTCAAAATGGGACTCGGGATTGCCTAGTGGCCTCTAGATTATTTTTTACTATAAAACGGACCATTAGTCCGAACTGTTAAGCCAATTCTTATATGGGTGGACCTTTGGAAAGGGGATTCAGATCCCTTTGAAAATTCATTGAGATTTCACCCAGACCAAAAATTTAACCAGAGCTAAACGGGGCCCAAGGCCCCCGGTGGCCTCTAGATCGGTATTTGGAGTATGACCTAAGGAGAATGGTGAATGTTGAATGGGGAAGTGGTAGGGACCTAAGGAGATTCTTATAAGGGTCCTAGAATTTAGTTTCTATAGATACCCTCAATGGGTGAGCTAGGAACAAGTTAAATCCATCAAATATACACCATATGGATGTTTGGAAAATATGTAAATTCTACAAACTAAAGGTAGCGGGATGACTGGTTTAGAGGGTCATGGTTGATTCTGAAGACCTAAGGTAATGCTGGGGATAATCGAGGTTAATTGTGAGAACCTAAAGTTGAGGATCCCTATTCTGAGGGCGGAAGTTAATTCTGAAGACCTAAAGTTGAGGATACCGATTCTGCAGGCCGAAATCAATTTTAAAGATGTACAGTGATGACGATCGATTCTACAGGTCGAGGTCAATACTGAGGACCCAAAGTTATGAAGACTGATCCTGAGGGTTGAGGTCAATTCTGAGGACCTAAAGTTATGATGATCGATTCTGAGGGTCGAGGTTAATTTTGATGACCTAAAGTTGGGACAATCAATTTTATTAGTCGGGGTTAATCCCTAGGACCTAAAGTTGAGGCAACCTATTATGCAAGTCGAGGTGAATTCTGAGGACCTAAAATGACGATGATCGATTCTGTGGGTCGAGATAAATTATGAGGACCTAAAGTTGAGGTGATCGATTCTAAGGGTCGAGGTTAATTCTGAGAGCCTTAAGCTGGGATGACCGATTTTGTGGGTCGAGGTCAAGTCTGAGGACCTAAAGTTAAGGTGATCGATTCTGAGGGCCGAGCTTAATTTTGAGGACCTGAAGTGGTGACGACCGATTCTAAGGGTCGAGGTTAATTTTAAGGACCTAAAGTTGGGACGATCGATTCAATGGGTTGAGGTCAATTCTGCGGACCTAAAGTTGAGGTGACCAATTCTACAGATCGATGTTAATTTTGAGGACCTAAAGTTGGGGCGACTGATTTTACAGGTCGTGGTCAATTTTGAGGACCCAAAGTGATGAGGCGACCAATTCTTAGGGCCAAGGTCAATTCCAATAACCTGAAGTTGGGATGAACGATTATGTGGGTTGAGGTCAATTTTAAGGACCAAAAGTTGGGATGATCGATTACGCGGGTCGATGTCAATTATGAGAACCCAAAGTTAGAATATGGGGAGGTTTATTTTCTGGGGAGTCATTTGTACTTACGATTTTGCTGAGGATTGTGTTGTTTTGAGATTCTTCTGGGGAAATACATCTAATTGGGGATCATGTCATTTAGGAGGAGATAGCTTCTAGAAATTCTGTTGGGGAATTAGGAGAATATTATGTAATCTTGCTAGGGAAGCATTTGATTTGGGGTTCGCTGGGGAATTGTAGTGGACCTTTTTTGGATGCACTATTTTATGGCATGAATTTTAGGGTTTGTGCTGGGACTAATAATGTGATATTAATCCAGATGGGGATTGTGTAATCTTAAAATAGTTTTCTTGCTGAATAAATATTCTATTGTTTGGCATTTTTAAGAATTTTTGGGGGGAATTTTGGATTTTTCTAGGCATTTTCTAACATTTTTTGTCTCTTGAGTATATGTTGATTTTTTGTTGGGGATTTTAAGTGACCTTTTACCCTTGGGGAATGACTCCTATGGATATGGGGGTTACGGATATGAACCCACAGATGAGGAGGTTGGAGTAGTCATACGAGTTTGGGTACATCCGGTACCTAAGAGAGAGGGTTGCGGGGCAGATGAGGTGACATATAATTCTAGTTCTTTCTTGTAGATTTATCATTGACTGTGGAGTTTGGCATTGATCATGATGCATGCTTGATGTAACGGCATTGCACCTCAAAAGAGATTCCAATAAGGCAAAAAGGAGATGCATATTTTGTTTGATTATCTTGATTTTAGTGGCTTATTCTATGTGCACTTTAATTTGTTATTGAGTTTTTATTTTGAGAAAAAGTAGGAGGATGTGTTTTTAGAATAAAGAGAGGCCTTGGAGGCATAATGGCAAAAAGTTTCCCTTTGAAGGGTTTTATTTTGGGAAAAAGTAGGAAAAATGAGTTTTTTGGAATTTTTTAGTAGAGGAATGCCTTGGTGGCTTGGTTGGTATATGGATGAGAAGATAGAAAGCTTGGTTATAATTTGGAGTTTGTCACCTTAACTGGATTGTGCTGAATTCAGTGTGTTGAAAAGACTGTAGTGATGTTGGAGTTGTTGCCCTAGGCCTAACTTTGAGGCTCTTGCTAGTGACAGGAGAATGAATGGTGGATCTCTAGTTGGATGCAATCATAGCGTGGATGTCTTATCGTCGCAATCTTGCGGCAAGTATACTAGAGGAGACCTTGAACGGTCTAGATACTTGGCGGGAAGCCCACTCCGATTTTATGATAGGGAGCCTGATTATGAATTTAATGTGTATGGCCGATAGATTTTGTTTGGAGGTTCCCCCTGAATATCCCTTGGCAGTCGTGCTGAATTTCTTTACTCAATATTCCATCAGTTTTGGCCCATCCATAGAGAACCAGGTAAATTGGTTCGTAGAGCATGGAGCTCGATGCCTTCACTGGTCGATGCCCCAGTAGGGAGAGATAAATCCCATTTTAGAACTGGGAGAATACCGGTACGTTTGATTAGTTGGACCTCAGTAGGCCTCATTATATTTTTCCTAGTGACTTCTGCGCCAAGTCGAATGGGAGCAGATAGTGCCTCATCGACCACTAGAATTTTTTCATAAGGAATATTTAATTGAATCCATGCGCATGAGGTTAGGTTCTCTAAGGGAGAAACATCGACCATTAACCCATCCATCTCAATCCATAGGTAGGGTTTGGCATGTGTTTGGAGACTTTCTGAAATGGTTGTGGAAGTGGGTCGAGGTGAAGATCTTAGCGTAGGAGACCGGCTAGAGGTGGTTTATCCTTTTTGACACTATGAAGAAGAGAGTAATGGTTTTCTCCAAGACGGTCAGGGAATACTGTTTAATAGAGTGTCTTTGGAATACCAATCAGACAAGGGGAGTTTAGGGGCACCAAGGAGCAGATAATGATGGGGTTGGGTCTTTCGGCAGCTGCAGATAGGGTCTTGCAAAGCTGGGTTCATTTCTTGTGAAGCTTTTGTGAATGGGATGTATTTTTATGTTTTTAGTTTTGGGTAATAATTTTAGAAAATTGGTTGGGTTTGTTTTAGGGACATTTTGGTTAGGCTTATTTTAGGGATAATTTGGTCAGAGGAGGGTGGTTGTTTTGACTCCCTTTGCTGATATTTCGTGTAATTATACTGGACTCCCCTATTTGGAATAAAAAAGATTTTGATCATATTATTATGCCTCTTGATGAGTTTTATAGTTGAATTATTTATACCAATCGCTAAGGCATATATAATCCCTTTGTTCATGTAAATGATAAAATGAACTGTCTTTCTCAGAGGTAAGAAAAGAATAGCATTTTATGAAAAAGAAGGGGATCGGGCCCATATAAAGGGTATGAGCTACCTACGTACCTCTGGGAGTTTTGAAAATTATCTGAGTTTCATATTAAAAGCAAAAGGTTTTTTAGAGGATCAAGCCCCATGTAGTTATGGGTAGAGGGAAATGAATTCAGAATAGAAAGGGGATGAGAGGAGTCATAGCGAGTCGAGATTTTAGACTAAGGGTAGAACTTCTTGAGATGGTCCAGGTTGACTGGACGTGCCATCTCTTCTCCGTCAAGACCAGTGAGCATAGAGGCACCTGATAAGATTTTTTTCACGATTTAGGGACCCTCGAGTTTGGCTGGAATTTCCTTCTAGGGTCCCTGACAAATTCAATGATTTCTTTGAGGGCCAAGTCTCCTTTTTGGACAACATGGTACTTGACCCTTATGTTGAATGATCATGATATCCGGTGATAGTACCCTTATATAAGGTATAGATCCTTCAGCCTTTTTTCATCCAAGAGTGACACTTCATCAAAGCGTCTCTAATACCAATCGTCCTCGCTGACTCTGCTTTCAAGCCTAATACATAAGGAAGGTATTTCCAACTCAATGAGTAAGACTACTTCCGTTTCGTATACTAAAGCATAAGGGGTATCCCTAGTAGATGTCCTGACTGAAGTGAGGTATCCCCACAAGGCGTAAGGGATCTGATCGGCCCAATATCTTTAGTTCTTGGTCATTTTACTGATGATGGTTTTGAAGTTTTTGTTAGCGGCTTCAACATCATCATTCGTTTGGGGTCGATAGGGAGAAGATTTGTGTCTCTGAATCCCACACTCCTTGACTAGTTCCATGACCTCAGTTTCAAAATTTAACCCATTATTTGAAAGTAGCTCGAGAGGGACTCTGTATCGACAGATGATGTTCTTTCGGATAAACTTAGTTACCTTCTTGACATTCAATACTGTATATAACTCGATTTTGACCTATTTGGGGAAATAATCAATGCAACCAGGATGAACACATGCCTATTGGAGGCTTTGGGTGTGATTATCCCAATGATTTCAATGCCCCAGATGGAGAACGACTAGGGAAAAGTTATATTGTGCAATTCTCGAGTAGGCAAGTGCTAGAGATTAGTAAACTTCTGGCATTTGAGGCATCATCATACCTATGCATTTCAATCTTGAACCATGGTGGTTCAATAATACCCTTAACGGATGATCCTCTTAGCAAGCATATAACCATTCATATGGGGTCTCATTATCCATTGTGGATTTTTTGCATCATTTCTTTAATGTCAGCCCCAGCGATGCACTGTAAATGGGTTCCATTAAAGTTTCCCTTGAACAGTGATTTGTCGTAAATGACTAGGCAACCAGTTTGCGAAGGATCGCGTGATCTTTCTTATTGGCATCTTAGGGATACCTACCATGCTTGAGGAGGCTCCAAATATCAAGATTTTCTTCTATGAAAACCTCAATGTAGTAGCGGTGGGTTGGCAAAGATTATTTTTAGACTATGAAGGGGGCCGTCGTTATCCCCTCGGGGATGTTGACCATAAAAGCAAAGGTAGAAAGGGCATCTGCTAAACTTTTCTTTTTACGGGGAAAGAAGTGGAAGGTGATAACTCAAAACTGGGAGGCAAACTCCTCTAGGTGGGCGTGGAAGGGTAAGAGTTTCTCATCTTTGACTTTCCATCATATAAGGACTTGGCCAATGATGAGGGCGAAGTCCCTATAGGCATCCAAGAGTTTGATTACTTTCTTGAAGGAGACTTTGAGACCTACAATGCATGCCTTACATTGGGTCATATTTTTGGTGCAGGGAAATCTAACTTGAAGGAAATGGGAGTGTGAGAATCATGAGGGGTAATCAGGAGTATCCTAATGTTGAATCCTTTCTTGTTGGCAGCATCGCCAAAGAATATTTTCCATCGAAGGTCTTCCTAAGAGGTGCAGAGAATATCTTCGTTCGGGAATTCAGAGACCCAAACATCAACCTCTTCCATAGGTTAGTTAGGAAAGTAATCGGAGATAGCTATCCCTTTCATGATTTTCTGCGTAACATACACGATATCGAACTCATATAGCATCATCAACCATAAGGCCATTCAGCTAGATAGAGTGGGTTTCTCAAGCTAGTATTTGATGGGGTCCATTTTATAATGCCCAGACTCGAATTTAAGGGTCAATAAAGGATCAACCTGATCCGGTTCATACGTTAATTATGAAATGCGATGAAACAACCTAAATAATGTTTCTAATCCAGTTTTATTAGCATTTAACATTACTCTTGTTAGCATGTGATTCCATCTTTCATCAAACTACGTGATAGAACCCAAGGGAAGTGCCTCGAGCCTAAGTAAGTTGAGCTACTAATCGTAAGTGCAAATAACAAATTACCTGTACAATGCTCTCAAAATACGAAACAACATACAATCCTTTCGCAACAAAAAGGAGGGATGTGATCCAAATGCTCAGTGGGAACGTATACAAATGCATTATAAAAACGAACGACAAAAAGAACACTCACATGCTACAACTACATGCATATGAAAATATGTATATATCTACATATATTCCTTTAAAAATACATATCCCAATGTATTAAATCATTTTATTCCAAAAACGTTATTTGATACCGTTTATCCTCCTCGTCCTTACAAAAGACTCGTTTTGTATTATAGGCTTAGAAATAATATTCGTTCCCATTAACTTCCACCGTTAAACAATTGGCAATTTGTTAGGAAAAAAAACTTCCATTTACTTCCAAAACGTTTATTACCCAACGTTCATTAACTCACACCCCAGTTGTTAATCATTCTTAAGACTTTCTTTCAACACACACATACATCGTGTTAGAAATTATCCAATATAACATTAAAGGCCTTATAAAACAATTATAATGCATTTACACCTCATCAGGTAGCTTAATTATCCATTAAGTCACCTTGCTTAACCATTTCACTTTTCTTATGGACATTTGTCATTATTCTCAATTTACTTTCCCACATTATATTAATCGAAACATTAATTACTCACACAAATTAGTTTATTTATGTCTTATAACCCATTCCTTATTATGTTCCTAATTTCACCATTATCATTGGGATTTAGCCAACAAATATGGACTTCGTGGCCTCTCAGTACCGGTCTCCCCCGCTATATATTGTTGAAGTTACTTGGGGTCTTTCACCACTAGGGACGTCATGCCTGCTTAATTATTTGTCAGGCATCATCCGAATATTCTATTATCTTTTCAATGTGTTCAACATTATCCCAATTTTCACATTAATCAACATTTATCGGCTGAAGCTAAAAGCCTGAACTTAACAATTCGTTTTTCCATTTATACTTAGAAAATTATTACTTTCTCCTTTACATCCTTTATTCACACACAAGTTGATTTTATACCAAAAATCATTCACGTTTTTAGGACTTAATTCGATTTCACCCATACTAGTGTAAAAACATTCACCAACGCTTTTAATTCATAAAAATGTTCCAATTTAGTATATTATCAATTTACCCTTTTTGCGAAACTCGCAATTTAGTCTTTTAAGAAGTGTCATTATTTCAAAAAGGAGTTTAAGTTTCCAATTCAACACTTAAACACATTCAACCATTAAAACGCTGGTTCATTAGCATACTTTACTCAACTTTCACATTTTTACACACTACCACCTTTAATATATAAGTTCATACATTTTATCCATTAAAGCCTCATTTTTCTCGTATTTGATAAACACACTTTATTCTTAAATTTTCACAATTTAACATTTACTTTGTTACTAATTATACCTTTGAAACCTTACCTTTCATTTATTAACTTTTAACCCATAGTTTCTTTTTTGGAAGACCCTTATATTTTGCATATTTGTACATTAAACCCATACTACTTTCTATCATGAGTTTATACACTTTAAAATACCCATTTAAAGTGAAAATATTTCTTCGCATATAATTTTTTTTCTTTGATGTAGGAAAGCATATATTCATTTTACAAAATGAAATGAACAAATTTGGAACATTACCTTACATATAAATTAAATTTCCTTCAATAAAACCCACTTCTAACACATTTTATCTCATACAATGTCCATGAATAGTGTTCATAAACTTCCAACACTTTTAAATACATTTAAGTAAAAGTTTATCTTCTTCTTATACTTCATCATTTTGAGGAATAAAACTTTACTTTTATTTCATAGAAATGGCTTACACAAACCCAAAGTATTCCAAGACATGAAGTCACGTTATCTACTTTTGAAACATCACTTAAACACGGTTTAATTCATAAATTGCTTAGATAATTTTTTTCTTAAATTTATTACTTTTTAAATATCAGTTAAAGCCTCATTTAAACTAACCATTTTCATAACAAATACTAATAATGCAACTAACAACTCATTAATGAATTTAACTCTTAATCTACGTATTTCAAGTCTAAAATATGTAAAACAACAAGCTGAAAATATTTTAATTTCTAAACTTATTTCAAAGCTAGAAAATCCCACCTAAATAGTCTTGAAAAAAGTAGAGAAGATTGGTGACTCCCCTACCTTCAAAGGTGGCCTCAAGGGGAGTCACAAATGCAACCTCCAAGGTCTAAGAGTTACCCTTCCAAGCTTCATCCAACCCTACTTCTTTAACACCATGAAAGAACTCTTTCTTGACCCCCCCCCCCCCCCCCCAATACCCCTTTTTAAACCCACAACATGCTGTCCCACCTTCCAAGTGAAGCTTCAATGGTGTTTCAACCCATTTCCATGGA
Organism: Sambucus nigra; assembly: GCA_949130495.1. Taxonomy (NCBI): domain Eukaryota; kingdom Viridiplantae; phylum Streptophyta; class Magnoliopsida; order Dipsacales; family Adoxaceae; genus Sambucus; species Sambucus nigra. The sequence continues at coordinate 446,444,939 of OX422210.1, read as the reverse complement.
GTTTGGTTAGGGAAATTATGAGAAAAAGATGAGCTACGAATTTGATAATAGAAATATGACTCTTGAGAGTGTTTCTAGTGAGAGAATGAAGTGAAAATTTGATAACCCATTGACACCCCAACATGAACCCCTCTCACTCTTTCCTATAATTATTAAAGAGTAAATTAGAATTATTGACCCTAAATTTAAGGTTTTAGGTGGCCTAAATGGGTGCAAGAACACTAAGCATAGTCTGCAAATGAAGTGAGAAAGGGACAATACAATACAAGCAACCTTAGCACATGCGACACTCAAGACCCATCCAAAATCAACCCCCAAAAGGCTTATTTGCGTCACTTTAGCTCTCAATAATTTTATTTTATTTTAAATTTTCAACCCTTGGACCTCTTTCCTTGCATTTTTTTGAGTCAAAAAACATATTCCCAATATTTTCTGACCTTATGAAACGTGTTACACGAATCGTACAAGAATCGAGACCTCCATAGAAAATATTTTTTTTTTCGATTTTTCTTCGCATGGTAATATTCCCTATATTTTTATGAGTATAAATATATGGTAGGAATATTTTTTTTTGACTTATCAATTGTCTTAAACAATTCGAGCAAAACTAAACTTTCGCACTGTCAGACAATTTGTACCCAGGCTTACGTAGCACTCGTTGCTTATCCAAATCGCGTGAAACTTAAATGAAGTACTTAAAGTAATTATATAAACTCAATTGTGATACTTTGCTTTTCGCATCGTATTAACCTTGTCCGTGTCACATCCCTTCCTTGATATTTTTTCCTCAAATTTAACGGGCATCCTAGGTAATACTATTAGAGATTTAATACGCATTCGTGCGACACATGGATTGTGAGATTTTTCTCATTTAAACCATTTACGTAATACACCACCTGACGTATTACTTAACGTGTTACACTTGGATTATTTATTCCTCGAATTTTTATGTGGAAAAAACACTTTAAATAACGTTAAATACCTATTTTCTAGGGCGGGGTATTACATTCTTCCCTCCTTAGGGAATTTCGTCCTTGAAATTTATGATCATCAAGATCACAAATTATTCATCCAACAATTTAATTCCAATCCTATATGTCTTTAACACTATAGTCTAACCCAAAGATTTCATACCATTAATTTGAAAAAACCACAGTGGATCCTAAGATATTATTAATAACTCCTAAGCATTCTGAACATGTCCATCTAAACAATACCTCAAAATAGTTGATAGTCAATAAATCTCATGCTAACACACCAAAAAACTCTTTATTATGAATTATTCCGAACATCAGGATTTACAAGTGTATGTTTCATCAAACGATTTGGATCTTGCCTAGCATAGGAAGAACATCCTCAACATCAATAAACATTCACATTAATAATTTCAACACAACCATTTAATCCCAATGGTTCATTCGACGATACCTCCTACAAAACTACGCATTAAACTAGAGTCATTTGAGGTATGGCAACCCAAATACACATGAGAGGCTACATTCTCAATCTGCGAATTCTATACTGAGTGCAACACTAGCATTTAATGTTCCATCAAGTTCTAATATTCATATCTTAGAGTCGTGACCTCAAATACACCATATACATCGTAACCAGCTATACCGGTTAACTAGCTTGTGTGTTGACCTAAAGATATCAAGTACACATGCAAACTACATGAAACAAACCACAAAACCATGCATAGAAACCATCCGGTGTGACAAAGGTGCTTCCAAAGAAGAGCGTACTCATGTTCCGTGACACATCAACCTCAACCCGGCCTATCCCGTACCTCTACTGACCTTATGCAATGCTACACCTATATTCAGACCCATAAATGACAAAATAACTTCCCTTCACCAAGATCAAGGAAGATATAATAAGATGAAATTGATCAGACAATTATCACGCTGGAATGAAATAATTGAATTGGGAAAATGAACCATGACACACAAAGCACGAACCACAACGTACACTTGAAGTCTAAAATTTCATCGACCTACACTTACGCTAAAGTCTTAGCCATGTCACGCGTCCTGGATTGAATCACTAATCATGACTACCCATTTCAAAGACAACGACTTGGGAATCGATTCACATGGGAAGCTGAAACGCTATGCTTCCCTCCTTAAGACTGAGGTTACTTTTTATCTTTCATATCAAAGTGAAGTTACATTACTTATTTCTTAATGTCAGTCACTAACTTACATACTCAAGTCTCCACAATATCAACATGCGATTGCTGGCTTTCAAACCTCAAGATATTTCTCATCTAGTGAAATGCAACACTCACATAATTTTACCCTACGGACCATCGCTACATTCCTTAGCAATATCCTATGTGATCCCAAATCATAACTACCGAACTAGTTACAATGACACAGCGACTTTTCAAGCATTATCCATGATTAATACATAATGATTCTCCCCACTAGAGTCACACCATCCACACAAGTAGCCCATGTAGGTGCTATAATAAAGCCTAACATTCCACCCCGAGTGTTATCTCTAAAATCAAAATGAACGTCATTGTGTTCTAAATTTCCCAAGTGTAAAACCTAGCACATATCAACCTACTTTAAATACTATTCACAAGCGTCATATCTTAACACAGGCTTATCAACAAACCATGGCGCTAACTCCAAAGTATTGCCATAAAACGACACAACTAAATTGTACTACAAACATCAACAACCTATGCATCCACACAATAAATTTCCCAACGCTTCATGGAAAAGACACCAATTCAATCATCTCTAACGATCATGCACATTCTAGAGTAATATTGATCATGACAAAATCCTACCAAGTATAACAACCGAACATGATCGTTAATATTTTTTATTTGAGAGCTAAGCACTAATCCAATTACTATGTGTTACACCAATTGCAACTCCATGTCTATGACATCATAACAAATCCCCAAAGTTCAAAGAGAAATATCCATGTTATCGTAATATATGAAGCACATTTTAAATTTCACCATTACTAGGGAGTGTCTATCACATGCACTTCTAACTCATTAGCTAATCCTTAGCACATATGTCCAAGGCATTATCAATACGAATTCACATGCCTGTTCATAACTATAATCCGAGATCAAACTCATTATATCATATAACTTAAACTTATTGAACACTCAGCCATAACAACCAACTTGTCTCACTACATAGCCATCACACTCATTTGCTAGATCACAATCTAGCACTGATGATATGATAAATAGGACTTATAACCCTTTCAACACCATATCAAATGTAAAATAAAGGTAAAGCAAGCAATAAGGAAAATAACACAAAATATATAATGGTTCGATTATAAAAATGAGCCTACATCCACTTTGGTACACTACTCTTATTATATGTATTGTGTGGTACAAAGTTAAGGTGCCGTAGGAGGCATACAAAGTAAAGAGGGAAAGAGAATACATGAGATTGGCTAAGCAGACAGCTCCTGATGTGGACTGCAAGGCTAACTCTAACGAGGTTATGATCGGGTAAGCCCCAGGGGGTGTAGCTTGTAGAGAGAGGTAGTGTGGAGATTTGGGCAGGACTTCGCTAAGTGAATCGTCCCCCAAATAGTGGGGCAAGCACTTCTCTTTATAGAAGTCAGAATGGTGGTATCACGTGCATGAGTCATATGATATATGATGAACTGTACAAATATGGAATGCTTTTGGAAGTTGGACAACTGTCAAGTCTATGAGGTTAAATACCACGACCTGTTTGGACCCAGGCAGCGACCTATTTTGAATGGACTGTTAGGTCCAAGGCCGGATAAGTCTATAGGGTCACGACCTATCTATTCCCAAGTAGCGACTTATTATTAACTCCTCTGCGGCCTATGGTTGCTATAATGGGCATATCAATAATCCCCCAAACTGTAGTGACAACAGGTGGCGAGTTGGTGCTGCGGCTATACTCTATGACCCTATCGCGATGTCTTCTTCCTTGTCTTAAATTAGTGCTACGTTGAATGCAAGACTATGCTTCACCTTCCAGCGCCCAAATATACAAATTGGATTTCGTCGTGGCCTTTATTACCTTACCAAACCTCTGAGAGAAAATCGAGAGCCAACTTATATCAGTTCATCTTTGAGTTTTTTGGCGCTCTTCAGGTGGTAATATCAACGCGGCGTGAGGTGGTCCAAGGCTGAGTTTCCATTATTTTGTCATTTTCCACGTAATAATCCTTTCGATCTTGTTTTTCACCTTCCAATTTCAATATTTAGTTTTTGCACAACCTGAACTTCTGTAATACCATATGACTTTTCTCTGACAAAATTGTACGTCTTTTCTTCTTTTCAATTTCTGCCTATGCTTGGATTTCTTGAATTTCCATAATTTCTTACAATCTTATCCCAGATCAATGTGTAGTGTAGTTTTCATTTTTCCCAATTTGCTATAAAAAGTAGGATTTCTGTTGGTTGAGTAACCGGGTTATGAATGAAACTAAGTTGACCAGGTGGGTTTTGGATAATGAAACTTGGTTTTGATTTTTGGGTAGATAGAGTGGGATTTGATATTAACGTTGACATATTGGCAGTGATGTTGGTAGTTTAGGTGATTGGATTGGATTTAGGTATAAATTTTTCATTTTTAATTTTTTTGGGTTGAACTACTCCCTGTCCCCATTTTGGATTTTACTTGGCCAAGAACACCAAGAACTTCTTGGTGTTCTTGGCCAAAACCCTAGTTTTGGGGTTTTTAATCTTCGAGAATTTACAATCTAATCGTTTACCTATTTGGACATTTGGCTGCGGCCGATAGTATTACTTGTGCTATTTGACAACAGCCTTTTATCCATCCATAGTAGCACTCTTTTGGCTGTAGTCATTAGTTTTTATGGCTACAACCCACATATTATTGCATCCAATATTTGAAATTAGGAAATGAACTGTAGCTTTTGACTCCATCTTTCTTTCTTTTATTGATTTTATCTACCGCGGCCTCTAAGAGGCTTCCCTGATCATAGTGAATACGACACCTAACTGCGGAGCCCTTCTACTTTTTAGGTATGTTCGCAGCTCTATGAGTTAGAACCCTTCAGAGTTACTGTACGACTTCTAGAGAAAACACTTCGGAATTCCTCCTCCTAAAATTCCCTTGATAAACCTTTGAAGGAAATTGGGCCTTGTCAACTTAAGAACTGCCCAAATTGTGTCTTAATTGACTCTGACTCCATGGACTCTACTAATTATAGGGAAGCCATAGAGGCTGCAGATATCATGGAGGAGGATAAAAACTCCAACAATAATCACCCTACCGAAGTGATGGCGGGACTTTGACCGTCCCATCTGAGGCTAGAAATATTCTAGTTGGACCCTGTAACTGAACTGAGAAAGATCCCGTGGAATTAAACATTCATTGCATCATGGATGAGGAGTGGATCAATGACATTTTCACGGCCTTTTAATTTCCACAAGGATTGTGGAGCAAAGGCCATGTTCCATAGTCCCTAATGAATGGATTTGTTTTCCTTTGCATGCATATCTCCTCGAGCCACGGCTTCCAATTCCTGTCCTAGTTTGGAAATATTTTAATGCTATGAATCTTTCCTCAACTCAACTAGACCCAAATGGGTGGAGGGCCATTCTTGCATCTATAGTACTTTGGCAAAAGAAATTCAATAAGGACATTACTCTCGCGGAGTTCTTCCATTTCTATAGGCCAAAGGAAAACTCCGTGGTATTATTATTTCACATTATGGAATAGAAATGAGTATCTCTATATTGAGAGGCTCACCAGTGTTAAAAACTGGAAAGGAAATTTTTTCTTTATTTTTAGGGAGAGTTGGGAAATCCATCCTGAGTAAACTAAATGAGAGAAAATATATAGGATGCCGCGGACATGGGGTCGTCCGTCCAAATAAGGTTACCATCTTCTGTAGCTTGCCAATAACTTTTGTTTCATTTTATGTGGCCTATACTAACACATTTGTACAACCTTTGACATCCTAAAGCTTAGTAAAAATAAATAAATAAAAATATTCGACCGTCTGATCGAGCTAAAATTTTTATGCAGCTGCATCTCGCCTGCAGCTACTACGCCTCCAAATTTCAGCCTATTCTAATGGTCCGATCGTCCGTAATATTTTTTTTTTAGTAATTGTATGTGATTAGGACTCTAAATCTTTTTGGTATATAAATATAAAGTGACAAGTTTATGACTTTTAAAACACATTTTAGCATTCTCAAAAATCATTAACGTGCTCTATTTTCATCTCTCTATATCTATAAACCCTAGCCCCAATTTTATTAAATATTCAACCCTTGATTTGAAGGCTTATTTAGTGTTTTCTCGAGTTTGGGCTAGAACGAGTTTTTATTATTTTCGTGAGAGAACACAATGCTATGATAAGAATTTTAAGGCAGAATCTTATGAGTTTCTTGTGATGATTTTAAGGTATGGGGTTTACGCAATATGCTCCTTAAATCTCTCGAGAGTAGTCGTTGTTCCTCATTTATTTGTACTCATATTGTTGATATCATGCCATCGAGGCAGAAAATCGAGCTTCCATGTAATACGCTAATCGTTGTTATCGGCCGACCGCAATATAAGAAAAGCCTAAACTGTAACTACACTCTTATGGATTATAGCGGCTAGTCTGGGTATCGAATCCATTGTAAATGTTTGAAAGATTTATTACTTCTAAAATAAAAGTGTAAAAGATGATAATGGAGTGATAAAGGAAAAGGGGAAAAATAAAGAAGTTAACTACACTAATTAGAACTAAACAAAAAATAAGAAAAAGGGATTAGGATCACATCCTTGCCATAGGCTAAACAATGCATATAAAGGATTTTGGTTCGAAAACAATTAATCCAGGATATTCAATTGATTATAAACTTCAAACATTAAGAAATTTATTTAACAATGAAAGATTAAACTTTCGCTCGAATATGGTCACAAGTGGATTAATTTCAGAATATCGCTATAAACACTAATGTTGCATGACAAAAAAAGTTAAATGCCTAATATTCCAACTTTATTACACGAGGTTTCAACTAATTGTATTTTTACCCAAAACCTAACTTTCAAAGGTTAACGCCTATCAATGGCGGAAATGTGATCCTAAACCTTGAACTAGCTAGACATGGTGGTATTAACTACGCAAGAATCCATTAATAATCACATAAAATAATGAAACAATAAGTACTGGAATTTAAGGTTACCAAGGTTGAAGAACACAAACATGCAAGAAGAAATCAAAGCTTGAAGAAAAATCGGAAAAACTCGTGAATTAAAGGTGTAAAACTTGTAAATTGTTCTCCTAGATGTTTCTGATTGATTAGGAGATTTATAATGAATAAAATATATGTTAAAAAAACCTTATGACTATATATATAGGTTAGAAGTCGTTTAGAAGACTCTTCAAAACATAAAACTCTTTTGTCTTAAAGATAAGGCCAAAATAAAAATCCCGCTTCTGGAAATTTGTAACGGTTTTAAAGCGTGCCTAATCTTTGTCACAAGTATGGCGCGTGGCTAATGTCAAACTGATTGCCTTAAACAGAATCGGTTCTGGTTTTCCATCCTGTCGAACCGGTTCCTTTCAGAATTGAACCGGTTCATTTTCCTGATTCTCAAATTCTTCTCATCTTTAAATGTGCATAACTTCTTCGCTGTAGCATGGATTGAGGTGCTATTTTTTTCAGTATTATTATGACTTCAAGCTCTTCAATGTTATGGTTGGACCCACCTCCTGAATAAGGATGTAAAATTATGAAAATGACCTTCAACTTCATTTCCTTTGTTTCTTTCACTGTTTCGGTTTCTCTCTCGCATTAACTTGCATAAAATACCTGTAAAACACATGAGAGATACACAACACCCGAATAATTGCTGAAAATGGTTAGTATCATAAATATAAGATAAATCTAGGTTAAATGCAATGCACGAGACCATAAAAGTACCGAAATTAAGGGGATAAATGTGAATAATTTATGCCTAATCAATGACGTTTATTGGAATCTAAAATATTAACTCGATTTGAGATATTGTATTTTTTAATAGTCATGGTGTCATGAAATTTTTATATGACACGAATAATGGTCACCCGCCAATAGTCCAAAAGTCCAATAGCTAGGATGAGGCTTTATGAAGCTTAAGTGAGGTGAGGTGAGGCCCGGTGACCTATTGATGTGTTATTGAGAAATTAAATTGGTATAATGCTCGAATGTCACATTGAACTTGAATTCATATTTTGTATTATTGCATTTATTCACCCTTATTGTTTTGAGCATCTATTCTTATCATATAGTGGTAGGTTAGCGTGGATTTGGACGCTACGAATTTTGGAGGATTTTAGAGCTCGACGTTTGAAGGATTTTATTTCTATTTTTGTTTAGATTGGCAGTGTAACTATTTGGAGAGCTTAGCACTATTTTTAAAGGAATTAAATTATAATTATTTTGGAAGTGTAAATTTTGCATTCATTATATTTATTTTGTGGAATATAGATGCTCTATACTAATTGTTGAGGATTTAGTTTAGTTTTAATCATAGTGGCTCCTTGTGTTTTGCATGGGGTGTTATAGTCGATGCCACATTTGCGTTGATTTAAGAGTTCTACGGTGAATCTATAGATAACTCAGAAGGATTACCCGGGAAGTGATGCTACAGATAGCTACGGGTTAGTTGACGGTAAATTTTATACATATATTAACTTGTTTATAGTTTGGGATGTAGGTTATTAGTGAGATGCAACATATAACATTAGTTATAAGAACTTCCAGGGGAATGAATATATGACAAAGAAGGGATAGAGGGAAGAAATATTTATAAAGAAAATTGACTTCTCGTATTTTATTTAAAAAAAACAGGAGATGAAGAGGTTAGAAAGGAGACAACAATGGACATATAGTAATATTTAAGAGAGGAACGAAAAGGCTCATAAAGCTTAGTAGGTGTATATGTTGTAAATGGGTAATAAAGTGTAAAAATCGGTAATATTGCTGATGTCCACATGGATGCTCTAGATGTGAGGTTGAATTTACTATAGTCTTCCTTTTATAGATATAAAATTAGGTTTTAACCTCACTCGTTGTGCGAGTTTTAAAAAAATTATTGTATAATTATAAGCCGGAATGTTTCATATATTATCATTCATTAAACATAAATTTAAATCTTTTTTAATTTACTTTTAAGCAATATAATAATAGTTTACTCTCATTAGGAAGCTTCCCAAAGTTGTGCCGCAAAACCTCAAAGAAGATCTTGCATCCCAAAAAGGAGAATAAAAAAATTATATGCTATTCAATGACACCTGAAAACAAATTTAGGAATTCAATTGATTCTCGAGAAGCAAACGGGTATACACTGATCATAAAGATCATATCCATATTGGGGGATGAGACAACATATAGAAGCCGAGTTGCCTCTGTATCTCTTGTTATAGACAATTTATTAGCCACATTCAGATTTTTTGTGTCCAGTAGAATACACATGAATTGGAAAAATAGATACTAATAAGTACCCTAACCTAAAACAATTAATTATCTAAAAGAAATTAAAGAAAGTTTTTCTTTCCATTTATTGATGATTTGAACTATGTAAAAAAATGATTATGGAAAGAATATGAACCAGAAGGAGTTCAAATAAGCTAATGTCATTTACCAAAAGTATTTTCAAAAAAGGGGTTTGAAGTAGGTCAGTTGCATCCTTACAATTTTTATCGGTAAGAGTGGTGCACATAGATCCCACTTAGTGTCAAAATAATATTAGATGTACAAAGATCCATAAAATCACTTCATGTTTTTAGAATGTAGTGCAAACATAATTACACTTTAAATATTTGAACATCATATTATTATTATTTACACAAATCAACTTCGCCATTAGTTTTAAGGATATCTTGTCAAACCACAAGCACGCTCAACTGATTAGCCATTATTCCAAGTCTACCTGATACCAAGTTGCAGTAACAAATTAAGGTATAAGTTCACAACCAATAACGATGAAAATGAGATGAACAACTCGTATATTGAAGGCGAAGAACATTTCACGGTCGAAAAATCATACTCAATGCCTTCTTTTTTCTTTACAAGGTATTGGTTTCTCATATATTTATACATCATGTAAAATCTATATGGTATACATAACAAAAGGAGAATTACATTAAATAATAGCATATCTGAGTTGTAAACAAGATCTCAAGTTTTTTTCCCTTCAGATGAGGATATCAACAAATTGATGTATACAGAAATCATATCAGACATAAAACCTAGATCAACAATCAGAGATCAATTCAATTATACAATAATAAAATGAATGAGGATACATTCAACTTCTTTAAAAGAAATTAGTAGACTTACTAACGGGTTGTTCATAGAAAGGGGCTAGAAATCATATTCTGAACCATGCGTGTTCATGGAGAAGGGATTACTTCTACATTTTTTCAAACCTCATAAACTTCAGTCCCTTTTATATATTATTTAAGAGGGGAGATGAATGAAGACGGAGGTGAAAAATCTGGTAGACGTAGAGTTTCTTTTTAGAGAGAGAATGGAGTCTTTAAAATTCTTTAATTTTAATAAAGCCTTGTAAGAGGTAAATAGAGGTATATTGAAGGCTTCACATCTTTAATGAGTTATATTACCCAAAGACACTTAGCAGAATCTAGTTTAGAAACACCAATTACATAAGATATAAAACAGTTTTTTTCCAAAAAAAATTTTTGGTGCGTAAAATTGGCGGACTCTTCCCCCCATCTGAAACGAAATATTTTTGTCTTGACCAACGAAAAATTTTCACCTCAAAATGAAAAATTCTCATGACACAAAATACCCCTCCATGTTCTCTAATTCCGATCATCATAATGATGATGCTGGGAACATCACCACCAGATAAGGTGGTGACAAGCTCAAGCTAGCAATAACAATGGCAGCACAAGAGTGTATATATAGTAGAAGGAGGTGAGGAGAAGAGGATGAACACTTGTATATAAGCGGTTTAGCCAATCTCGCCTATGTTCACTGTGATTGTGTGTGTAATATCACGAGATGAAGGCACTAACAACCATAGATACAATCTCTCAAGCTTTCTCTCTCTACTATGAAAACTAACAGAGTTTCAGCTAGGGTTGCAATTATGGATCCCTTTATAAGGTAGATGATGACCTCTATATATAGTGCTTGAGGGGTGTAATGTACCCCCTAAGCATGCAATGGGCATGTACGTGAGGATCGAACCAGTATGAGAATGACACCTAGATGATCTCATATAGATAATGATGACCTCAACATTCCCTCACGTGAGGGGAATGATTTTGGATAACTGATTTGTATATATGTGCCAAACCTTACATGTACTTGTAAATGCTCGGCCCTTTGTCCTTGATTGATGTAACCTCGGTCTGAATGAGTACGAGGTTGGTGGAGTCAGATGTAGTTACTTTATCTTGTCTAATCGTGAGGAACTCCTCCAGGAGGGCAGGCCGAGGTTAGGTATAAGGTAGCTGCAATGTCGCTTAGGGCTGATGATGATGTTGGCAGATGATTTATCCCATGAGACTTTGTTGACCTCGGCTGATGACCAGCTGAGGTTGGTGTATGAGGTAGCTGCAACATCGACTGGGGCCGACCTTATGAGAGACGACCTTGTTGATGGTTGTCATAGGCTTCTGGTCACCTTGGTTGTGAGACTGGCCGAGGTTAGTTACTCTAAGTAAGAGGGTGCACTTTGGGCATATCAATCACCCCTAGCCCTTATTCTTCTATGTAATTAGATGACTAAAGGGTATGTAATTAAGGCCGAGGCTCAATTTCTTTGGGTGCCAATATTTTCTTGACACATGTCACTTGCTGAAGTGAAGCGTGTTCCCTAGGGTAATGATGGGGCATTGGGACTCGCGCCCCATCATTAGGTGGGTTTAAAAACCCTCTTCTCTCTCCTCATTCTCTTTCTTCTTCCAAATTTCTTCCCGCCTTAGCTTTTTTTGCAACTTCTTCCCTCTCTTAAAGAGTTCCATTGTTGCTGCGATTCAGAGCTTTCTTTGCCTCCAAACCTCTTTTTCTCTATTTCGCGATTAGCCAGGTATCAATTTCCACCTATCTTTTCCATTTTTAGTTATAGCATCATCATTTTAAAGTTTTCGGAGAGTCTTTGCATTTTTTGGCGAGGGTTTCCACCAGTATTGGTGGTTGTAGGGCTAGGATAACAGTGGTTGAGTGGTTTAAGGATATTAGTAGGTAGCTCCGAGGTTGTTTCAGTAAAAAATACCCCTTCTTTAGGGTTTCGGTGAACCTCCGATCATCTTCTCCAGCGACCTTGTTCTTGAGTGTTCTTCATTTGGAATTTTCTAACTTTCCCTTTTGATCTTGAGTTTAAGTTCTTTCAAGTTGAGTGCCTATTTGTGGTTTTGAGTCCTTCTAAGTGTAGTGTCATCCCACTTATGCTCAAACCCTTATACCAACTCATAGAAGAGTTCCCATATCTTCGTGTAAAGACCTTCGAGAAAATTAGGCAAATAGAGCTAGCCTAAGAGGAAGCTCGTAGTGCTGAGGCCTTTCTTCTCAGACCCATTTTCCTCCACCTCTGAAGGTTATCTACCCTGCGCCATCTGAGCTTGTAGAGGTCCCTGAGGATCCCACACCAATGTCTGAGTCTGAGTCATCTTCCTCAGACCCCATGTTTGTAGACTCTTTTCAAGAGGCTATGGATTACTCTCCTAGGCAGGGTGAGGTTCCTGAAGAAGTCGAGGTTTTGAGCTGTGCCTCGTCTCACCACGGTGCTAGTACCTCACATAGGTCTTTTGGTGTTAAAATCATAGGGCCAAGTGTGGCCATTCCCCCCATCATTGATGATATTCCTCTGTCGGTTGCCACTGGGGCTGAATTTGCTCAAAGGTTTCCTTATGGTGTTCCTGCACCTGCCCATGCCGACATTATTGGGGATGGGGATGGTGGTGAGGAGAGTGATATTTATACATCTGAGGCGATCGATATTGAGAGCGCCGTCAGCGAGTACGACCATCTTACTTTTAGGCATCTTTATTCCATAAACTCCTCCATCATCCTTAGGAAACATTTAAGGGATGAGAGGGCCTTTGATGGTCGAGATGGAGAGATCTGCATCTATGAGCAGATGTTCAAGTTGGGATTTTGTCTTTTTATTCACCTAACCATCAGAGCTATACTCTCTCATATAAATCTAGCCCCTTCACAATTATCCCCTAATGCCTAAAGGGTTATTATTGGGGCCATCGTCCTTTGGAGGGCTGTCCACCGCTCAGACATTCTAGTTAGGGTTTTCACAGGTTGTTATATGACCTCCTCTGCCCAAAACCACTCTAGCTATTGCCACTTCTTAGCTAGGAAATCAGAGAAGAAAATGGTGTTGGCTACCCAAACTTCAAACCATAATGAAAACCTCAGTATTTATTTGCTTATGGGGAATGGGAATTTAATCCAAACGAGGCCTCTGGAACGTCTGTTCTAAGGACCCCTTTGAGATGGGGGAAGGTCTCCCTTCCTGCTAAAGCCGACCCTGGACTTAGCCAAGAAAATTTCCAAAAAGCTGAGGATCTTGGCAATCAGGGTGAGGAGGGTCATCTTATAAAATATGAACATCTGATGACCCCCTACTACCTCTCTCAGACAGGCTTGGGGGGTGGTCCTTTGGGAGAGCTTCATAAGTCTTAATTTTTTATATGTTACACCTCTTACTTTTTATACCTCTGACTGACTAACTTAGAGACGTCTTTTGTAGAGAGCCCTAAAGGCATATTAGATGACATTTGGGAAATGTCTGCTCCCGGTCTTGTAAAGCTAATACAAAAGAAGGGTGGCAAAAATATACCCCCTCCTACCACCAAGAAGAACTTAGGCACATCACAGGCCGATGTTACCAAAAAGAGGAAGACCATAGATGACTCGGAGAATCTGAGGTCGGGCAAGACTCAGAAAGGGAATCGTGCTATTCCCATCTCTACAGATGATGCCCTGGCTACTCGTCTTTCTCAGCTAAAGATCAGTGATATCCTCATTGGCCATAGTCTGAAGGCTGCCGACACCATCGACACAATAATGACTAAAGAGGATAAGCATTTCTTATGCTCTTTGGACGTCCCGTTATTGCTCGAGTTTGCTCTTTATAAGTCCATTCAGGTAGTAGTTTTTTCTAGTTTGATCACTTACTTTTCTCAAGTGTAACCTCAACTTTCTAGAAGTTATAGCTCATATTTTCTTATATCTAATCTTCTTCTGCAGGGTGTCTTGTCCTTCCATTGCCTCGTTGATTGGACTCTGAAGAGGTTGCCCCTTATAGAGAAAGGCCAGTAAGCTGAGAAGGTTCAAGCCTCTTTGAATGCAGAGGTTAAAAGGATAAAGGTGATGGTCAAGTAAAGGGATAACAACATGTCCAAACTCAATAAGGACCGTGACTTAGCCCTGAAGGCCAAAGATGATGCCCTTCAAGAAGATCGTTGAGGACTATAAGGTCTCTGATGAATTTATCAGCTTTGGCTTTGAATACCTTGAAAGAGGTATCAAAGTAACTGGAAATGGGCATCCACTAAGGAGAAAGAGTCAAGGATCCTGTCTGCCTTAGACTTTGTTGGTCTTGGCTTCGGTGATCCCCAATTTGCTCAGGCCTTGTAAGAAGTTGAGGAGGTTGACACTACTCCAATCGAGACTGCTCCCCTAGAGGCAAGGTTCTAAAAGGCGCGAGGCGTGGTCGAGGCGTAGAGGTCAAGCCTCAAGCCTTAGGAGCCTAGGCGGGCCTAGGCGAAGCCTAGGCGTAAAAAGGCGTTTGTCCTTTTATTATTATTTTAATTATTCCAAGGCTAGTAATATAATAAAATAGTACATACCTTGAATTTTGAAAATATATCCATATGTTTGGTAGCAATCTTTCTCACATTCATGCTCCATAAACAATATTTGTCAACTAATCCTTTGTTTTGTTTAAAAAAATTGTGCCTTGAGCCCTTTACTAAGAATAGGGGGTAATAAGGCGTAATAAGGCGTAGGCGATGCGTTTCTCTCAAGCCTCAAGCCTAGGCGGGCCTAGGCGGAGCCTAGGCGAGCCTTTTAGAACAGAGCCTAGAGGTCACCGAGACTGAAAATGTTACCCATCATGATGATGGAGCTGAGGTGACGAACGTCGTTCATGACGAAACGACTGCAACTACAGAGACCTAGGCCTTTTTCTTATGAAGCTTTATAAAACTTATAATTTTGATTTCCCTTGTCTGTATCTCTTAGATTTTGTGAACTTCTGATGGCCTCTTGATGCCTCTGACTTGTAATTCATCTTTTTTATGATAATCATTAGTTCAATCTTCTTTAGACTCTGTTGCTTCATACGATGTTATGCTTGAAGTCTTACCACATATATTTTCACCAAATTTATGATGTTAAAGGACTAAGGTCTCCTATTGATGATGTTTACCTCTTAAATTTTCAAAAAACTAATGATGTTTAAGGTCCGAGGTCACCATATTATGATGTTTACCCCAATAAATTTTTTCATCAAACTAATGGTGAAAGGTCTAAGGTCACCATATAATGATGTTTACCCTCATAATTTTTTTTCATTAAACTAATGGTGTAAGGTCCGAAGTCGCCATATAATGATGTTCCACCTCATAAATTATCACCAAACTAATGATGTTTAAGGTTTGAGGTCACCAAATTATAATGTTTACCCTAATATTTTTCATCAAACTAATGATGTTTAAGGTCTGAGGTCATCATATTATGATGTTTACCCTCATATTTTTCACCAAACTAATGATGTTTAAGGTCTGAAGTAACCATATAATGATGTTTATCCTCATATTTTTCACCAAACTAATGATGTTTAAGGTCTGAGGTCACCATATAATGATGTTTACCCTCATATTTTTCACTAAAATAATGATGCTTAAGGTCCGAGGTCACTAAAGTATGATGTTTCACCTCATTCATTTTTCACCAAACTAATAATGTTTAAGGTCCAAGGTCACCAAATTATGATGTTTCACCTCATTCATTTCACCAAACTAATGATGCTTAAGGCCCGAGGTCACCATATAATGATGTTTACCCTCATATTTTTCACCAAACTAATGATGCTTAAGGCCCGAGGTCACCAAATTACGATGTTTCACCTCATTCATTTTTCACCAAACTAATGATGTTTAAGGTCTGAGGTCACCAAATTATGATGTTTCACCTCATATATTTTTCACCAAACTAATGATGTTTAAGGTCCGAGGTCACCAAATTATAATGTTTCACCTCATTCATTTTTCAAAAAACTAATGATGTTTAAGGTCTGCGGTTATCATATTTGATGTTACAGCTCATATTTTTTCCATCAAACTAATGATGTTTAATGGTCTGAGGTCATCAAATTATGATGTTTCACCTCATACATTTCATTAAACTAATGGTGTTTAAGGTCTGAGGTCACCAAATTATGATGTTTCACCTCATTCATTTTTCATCAAACTAATGATGTTTAAGGTCTGAGGTCATCAAATTATGATGTTTCACCAAACTAATGATGCTTAAGGTCCGAGGTCACCAAATTATGATGTTTCACCTTATTCATTTTTCACAAAACTAATGATGTTTAAGGTCTGAGGTCACCAAATTATGATGCCTCACCTCATTTATTTTCACCAAACTAATGATGTTTAAGGTCTGAGATCATCAAATTATGATGTTTCACCTACATTTCACCAAACTAATGATGTTTAAGGTCTGAGGTCATCATATTATGATGTTACACCTCATATTTTTTCATTAAACTAATGATGTTTAATGGTCTGAGGTCATCAAATTATGATGTTTCACCATACATTTCACCAAATTAATGATGCTTAAAGCATATAACAAGAGTATTAGCACAACATTGATATCTTTTCATTAACATCTTCTGTTTAAACTGATACATCTATTACAAAAAGATAAGAATAAATGCAATATCATATGTAATACTTCTTTATGTGATCGACATTCCAAGGGTTAGAGAAAGGTTATCCTTCAAGGTTCTCTAGCCGGTAGGTACCAAGCACAACCTCATCAACTACTGTGTAAGGACCATGCCAGTTTGGATGGAGCTTATTTGCCTTTTGCGACGTCTTCTTTAGGACTAGGTCTCCCACAACTATAGGTCTTGATTTCACTCTTTTATTGTAGAATCTCGTAGTTCTCTGCTGGTAGGATGCCTGTCTTATCTCTGCATCCTCTCTTCTTTCCTCGATCAAATCAAGATCAAGTCTTCTCTCTTCCCTATTCCTCTGAGGGTCATAGGTCTGAACTCTATGACTGGGAAGTCCTACCTCTGTAGGGATGACAACTTCTGAACCGTGGGCTAACATAAAAGGAGTCTCTCCCATTGGTGTCCTTGTTGTCGTCCTATATGCCCATAACATAACATATATCTCCTATGTCCATCTCCCTTTGGCATCTTCCAACCTCTTTTTTATCTCCTCAAGGATTGTTCGATTTGTGACCTCGGTCTGACCGTTTGCCTGGGGTCATCTAGGAAAAGAGAAAAACTGCTTGATCCCTAATCTTTCACAGTATTTCTCTAAGGAAACGTTCTTGAACTGGGTTTTATTATCTGAGATGTGTGTTTGGAAGATCATACCTGCATATGATGTTCTTCCAGATGAACTGGAAGGTCTTTTGCTCAGTGATTGTGATCATTGGCTCAGCCACTACCCATTTGGAGAAATAATCAATTTCCATGATCAAGAATCGATAATTGTTCACAGCTCTTGGCAGGGGTCCTACCAAATTAATGACCCATATTGCAAATGACCAAAGGGAGCTAATTGAAGTCATATGTTGGTGAGGCTGATGAGGGATAGTGGAGAACCTTTGGCACTTATCACACTTCTTTACATACGCAGTTGCATCTTTGGCTAAGTTCGGCCACCAGTACCCCTAAGTGATTATCCTCCTAGCTAAAGGTCTTCCTCATAGGTGACTGGGGATAGATCCCTCATGTATATCTTATAAGATATGTGTAACCTCTGAAGGGTGGACACATCTGAGGAGAGAGAGTAGGAATTGCTTCTTGTACAAGACATCTCCTATAATTGAGAATTTGGCAGTCTGAACCTCAACCTTCTTCTTTCTGAATTTGACTCTGGTAGGTCTCCCTCTTTGATGTATCTAATAAGAGGATCCATCCATAAGGCTCCCATATTCAAATTGAGGGAATTTCTGGCAACCTCTTCTTCTTCAATGGTCGGCTTAAGCTCAATTTCAACGGGTACTACTCTTCTTATGTCTGTCCTTATTGCTGAGGCTAACCTTGAGAGTGCATCGGCTTGACTGTTGTCTTGTCGAGGTATCCTCTCCATCTTCACTTCCTTGAAGCTTTCTAGCATCATTCTCACCCTCTTCAAGTATTTAACCATCCTTTCATCTTTGGACTCATACACTCCTAAGACTTGGTTGACGACCAACCTTGAGTCACTATGGACTAAGAGTTGGCCAACACTAAGGGCTTTTGCCAAGAAGAGACCTGCTATTAATGCCTCATACTCTGACTCGTTCTTATAAGCTTTAAAGTTGAACCTTAGCGCATATTCAACATCGGTACCATCTAGTGCTGACACTATCAGCCCCACTCCACTTCAGTTTTCACAGGACGATCCATCGACGAAGAGGTTCCAAATATCTTCATTTGAACAGAAGTTCCCCTCTGATAGGTTCCTTGCTTGAAGAGGTACCTGTCTTCCTCATTCTCAACTATTCTTTTTTTGGCTTGGCTTGGCTTGACTCAACCTCGTCTGGATCTTGGAAGACGTTTTTATCTGGTTCATCTGCAGCGTTTTGAATATTTTCAACCTCATCCTCTTCCCAGGTAAACTCGACTACAGAGTGCCTGCCCCTTGATGGCAACCCTGGTGACGCGACTGAAAATGTGTCTCAAAAATGCGTTCACACTAGACTCAAGTGTAAGCCTGTCGCTCAAGTAATAATCCGACAAGTCGGGTATCGATCCTCAGGGAAAAAGGACAACGGAGTTGTGACGACGGAAAAGACGGAGGAATCCTAACCTTGACTCTAAAAATAAAGGGAAAATGATTTGATTTTGGGAATGATTACAGCCAAGTGCAAAGAAGAAATTATGAAAAATGCAACAACAATAAGTTACCTAAAATATGAATAAAAATTGATTTTGAAACTTTTGACAAAGTGATGGGAAAAACGAGGACGGGAATACAATCCCCCAACCCTAGTGTAGTGCGGTGGTAATATTAATCATAAATTTATCTGATTGATCTGACCCGAAATTTTGTACTCCCAAGCATTATGTATACGAGGTTCAAGCCCGCGTCATACCTAATCTGAGGATGAGTAAATCAGTATTGCGATAGTGACACTCGAATTGCACTCTAAATCATCACGAGTACCCAGAGGCAAACGTGATATAAAGATCTACAATTATTGTATCACTATGCAATACGATCGTAGTCAATCAATAAATTCATCCGATTAATTTTATACACATACACTAACACCTCAGGTTGGGTTCATGTACCCCGACCTTGGTAAATCTAGCGTAACATGTTGAATTTAATGAAAATAATAATTGATGTGCAGGAATTCATGATTAATCTAAGAAAAATGATAATTAGATGTAGAAACGAATTAGAACTAAAAATTACTCACTAAAATTATCCAAACAATAAGTGCAACAATGAATGAAACCGATACTCACAAAAATTACTGGATCAATCTTCAATTCTTGAAATAAAACTACAATTCTTAGCTAAACTAGGATTTTTTTTGGAAAAGAAGCAGGAAACCCTAATAATTCCTCGTGCCTATAACAATAATAAATCGAGTCTTTAATACCCTACAACAATATCGGAAGTCAACTGCACTAGGAGTCTTTTTAGGAAGAGAAAAGATTTTCAGATCTCGAAGACCGGACCGGTCTGGGTCTCAGGCGGACCGGTCTGCCCCCAAGGCGGATCGGTTCTTTTTATTTTGGGGCAGACCGATTCGTTTTATTTTGGCCTCCTTCGGTTTGCATGCGATCCGGGGTCTTCTGGAGTTTGGCAAGGCGGACCGGTCTGGTTGTTTGACTTTCTAGCTCATCTTTGACTGCTCATAACTTTTGTTCCGGGATTCCGATTGGGGTGCCGTTTCTTCCTTTATGCTCGTGAATGACATGTCTTCAACTTCTCTTTAGGTACCTCATCCGAATTCGGTGTAGAAATTACGCTTTTGCCCTTGAGACTTTTCCTTCTTTCTTTATTGATTCTACCGATTTCCTTCTTTCATTTCTTGACATCAAATACTTGCAAAATCACTACAAAATACCAGAAACTCGGTGTACTCATTAGGATCAGTCAGTAGCACAGTTATGAGATAAATCCAACTCAATTACGTTGTTCGAGGTGCTAAAAGTAACTAAATCAAGGGATAAATTAGGAAGAATTTATGCCTAATCACCTGGGTTGATAAACAACGTCATATTCCCCCAACTCGATTGCCCGGGTCATCAGCCTGCCTGACTTCTCAGGCTTATGGAGGACCTGTCTGAGTGGGGAATCAGTGAGGACAACCATAAAGTGGGCTTAGAAGTATTACTTTATTTTCCTAGAAGCATGTATTAGAGCATAGGATAATTTTTCAATTTATGGGTACTTTTGTTCAGACCCTTGAAAAGCTTTACTATTGAAATATACTAGCCTCTGCACTCTATTATCTTCTCTTACTATGGTTGCACTAATTGCTGATTTTGAAACAACTAGATATACATATGTCTTCTCCCCCAGAATGGGTCGAGATAAGATTAGAGGGGATCCGAAATAGTACTTGAGCTCCTTAAAATCTTTGTCACATTACTCATCCCATTCGAAGGCTTTTCTAAGCACTTTGAAAAAAGGAAGACACTTATCTATAGCTCTCTAGATAAACCTGTTCAGTGCAGCAACTCTTTCGATTAACCTCTGAACGTCTTTGATGGTTCTAGGTGTCTTCATTTCCAGCAGAGCCTTGATCTTCTCAGGGTTAGCCTCTATTCCCCTTTGGTTGATAATGAATCCCTAAAACTTTCCTACTCCTACTCCGAAGACACATTTGGTCGGGTTGAGATTCATTCTATACTTGTCCATGGTGTCAAAAGTTCTTTCAAGATCGACCACATGAGTGCCGGCCTTCAGACTCTTCGTTAGCATATCATCTACATACACTTCTATGGATTTGCCTATCTAATCTTCGAACATCTTATTTACAAGACGTTGATAGGTATCCCCTACATTCTTTAGCCTGAAGGGCATGACCTTATAACAATAGGTCCCCTTGTCTGTGATGCATGTTATCTCCTCTGAGTCTTTTGCTTTCATGAAGATCTGATTATACTCGAAATATGCATCTATTAAGCTCATGAGCTCATGTCCTATTGTGGCATCCACCATCTGATCTATACGAGGCAGGAGAAACTGTCTTTTGGACAAGACTTGTTCAAATCAGTAAAGTCTACGCATATCTTCTATTTCCCATTTGCTTTTGTCACTATGACGGTGTTGGACAAATACTCAGGGTATATGACCTCTCTGATGAACTTATCCTCTTCAAGATTTCTAACCTCTTCTCTAATGACATCATACTTCTCTCTTAAGTATACTCTTCTTCTCTACTTGATGGTCTTAGCATCTTCTATAACATTGAGTTTATGGCACATAATCTCAGGGTCAATACCTAGCATGTCTGCATGGCTCCAGGCAAAGACACTTTGTCTCTTGCTTAAGAGCTTCACCAGTTCTTCCTTGATCTCAAGTCTTAGGGTTTTACCGATTTAGATGTTTTTTTTGGCTTGTCCTCATTAAGGACGATGATTTATACCTCTTCCGTGGCCTCTCCCTTCTTGAGTTTTGTTTAATCTCTAGGACTAAGTGTATCGATGTTGTACATGGTAGTTGCCCTCTTATGAGTCTCTCTCTCTTCTGCAGAGTTAAAATAGCATTCTCGTACCGATGTTTGGTCACCTTGCACTTACCCTACTCCATAGGGAGTCCGGAGTTTTAGTATTTGGTGGATCGTTGAAGGCACGAACTCAAATTCTTTAAGGGCTACTCGTCCTATGATGAGGTTGTAAGCTGAGAAGAAATTTTCATCCATCACAAAGAAATTGATTTTTCTGTTCAACCTCTTAGGCCACTCATCTCCCATTCTAACATCCATCTCATATATGCCCAATGGATGAACCTTTTCACCGCTGAAGCCAGTCAAGGGATAATGATAGAGGACAAGCCTAGCTCTGCTGAGGCCTAGGCTCTTAAAATAGGGCCAAAACATAACGTCTGCTGAACTTCCCCCATCAACGAGGATCATCTAAACTTCACACCCATGCAACCTTGTGGTGATTACCAGAGGGTCATCGTGAGGGGCTAAGATACCTTTGAAATCAAGTCGTGAGAAGCCAACTATGAGGGTGTCCATATCTACCTTCTTTCTCTTCTCGCGTTTAACCTCCGTAGATGCCAAGTTTATAACCTCGACTTCAGTCACTGCCTTGGCCTCTGTCACATGAGCCTTGCAATCTACTACATCTGAGCTACCTCCTGCTAATCCTTAACAGGTGGTATTCATATTAAAAGAGATCATATCGAACCTCTTTACTGGGGCATTATCGTCTTTTGGTGGGAGGTCAGGGTCATCGTCACCATCATCTGAGTCCTCAACTCTTTTGGTTGGGGCATCTTCCTGGCATTTGTCATTTTTTTTCTTTTTAGGGTCGTCTCTTCCTCCTTTAGAATCTTTACTATCCATATACTTCCTGAGCTTTCCAGACTTCAACATCTTCTCAATCTTGTCCTTCAAGGTAAAACACTTATCGGTCAGATGGCCGTGATCTTGGTGGAATTTGCACTATAGGTTTTTGTTCCTCTTATGTGGAAGAGACTTTAGCTTCTCCGGCTATCTTAGGGATCTATCATTCTTTATTTCATTGAGGATGTGCTCGCAGTTCACAGTTAGGGGAGTATAATATGCAAACTTATCGTCTACAGCCCTCTTCTTTCCATCCTTCTTCCTTTAAAATTTCCCACTGCTGCTTCCATTCTCATCCTCATACTTTGCAGCCATTACCTCTTTCGCGTTTATGACCTTTCCAACCGTCGCTAACAGCTCAACCATAGACTTAGGAAGGTCTTCAGCAAGCTTCCAAAGTAGCTTTCCCTTCTGAAGTCCTCCAATGAGGGCTGTCATGGCTATGCTCTCTTCGTAATCTTCAACCTCTAATTTTTTCTTATTCAACCTTGCCATGTAGTTTGCGAGGCTTTCATTCTTGCCTTGATTTACATAAAGCAGATGGGTTGTCTTCTTCTGAGGTCTTACCCCAAAACAAAAGTTGTGTATGAACCGATAGGCCAAACCCTTAAAGTTCTCAACAGAATTTAAAAAAAAAGAAGTGAACCAAATATTTGCATCTCCCGTTAAAGTGCTTGAGAAAGCTCATCACCTCATCTCATCAGGGATTGAATAAATGTCTGCTGCAGACTGATACATCTCAATGTGATGCACTAGGTTGGTACTACTGTCGTACTTAGGAGACACCGTCGGTGGTTTAAATTTGACAAGGGTTGGAAAGTTAACAATCCTTACCACAAATGGAGAACCCTCTGAGAATCCCTTTTGTAGAGGGTCTCGACTTTTTATGAGGTTCCCTATCTTCTCTTCCAGTCGTTGAATGGAGTCATTCCATGGTTTATCCATGTCGGCCTGGCCGATGTTGTCCCTAGCCACCTCCGAGGGGTGGATCGAGGGTTCCTCAGCTGCTGCACAATGTCGGTTATTGACCTCCTAGCCACAGTCTCGGCTATATTGGGGTCGGCCATGATGAGGCCGATGTTCACCACCTTCCCTTTGTGATCCACCTTCACTTCTTGACCTGGATAACCTCTGCCTCAGATCATTAACTGGGCCGAGCCTTTTAAAGGCCGATCCTCTACTTAAGTGAATCAAAAGAAGACCCTATTTGTCATGCATCCCTATCTCGTCTTTCACACTGACCTCGACTCTGCTCTATAGGACGTACAGTGTTGTTTCAGACCTCAAATGGCTCCCAATAGTCTGTCGGAGCATCTTCTGCCCCAATGTCATCGTACCTATCCTCAGGACAAGGGTTTCATTACCTTCCCAGACGTAAACACCTAGGGTCAACAACATCCCTCCTCCGTTGAGGAGTAGGTTGGTCTTTACGTGGTGCTTGGGGTAGTCCCCTGGCTTCAGGATGAGGTTGAACAGCTATCGGAGTAATTATATCCGATGAGACCCCAGGTGGTCTCATTATATCTTGGCTTAGCTGGGCAAATTGCTCCTGCATCACTTGATGAGTTGCAACCAAGGACTTCAAGGCTACTGCCACCTCAGGCATCTCGGACTGGGGTGGTGCCTGGCTGGAACTAGGTCCTCCAACACCAGATGGTGGATAAGGTGGTGGTAACTCCGGTGCCATATGGTAAGACTAGAGATCTTGCAATGAAAATATTAGAGAGCTTGATACCTTAAAGGACCTCTTTCAATGGTGACACCGCTTCATACGTAGGGTGAGGCCTGGTTCACCACCAGAGTCTCCAGTGAGGTTAAGCTGCAAAAGGGAAGAGATGAATCTTCTCGTTCCCATAGACGGCGCTAAAATGATGATGATAGAAATAGCACCACCAGATGAGGTGTTGACAAGATCAAGCTAGCAATAACAATGGCAGCACAAGAGTGTATATATAGTATAAGGAGGTGAGGAGAAGATGATGAACACTTGTATGTAAGTGGTTCAGCCAATCTGGCCTACGTCCACTGTGATTGTGTGCGTAATATCACTAGATGAAGGAACTAATGGCCATAGATACAATCTCTCAAGCTTTCTCTCTCTACTGTGTAAACTAATAGAGTTTTAGCCAGGGTTGCAATTATGGATCCCTTTACAAGGTAGATGATGACCTCTATATATAGTGCTTGAGGGGTGTAATGTAACCCCCAAGCATGCAATGGGCATGTACGTGAGGATCGAACCAGTATGAGAATGCCACCTGACTGATCTCATATAGATAATGATGACCTCAATATTCCCTCACATGAGGGGAATGATTCGGTTATAACTGATTTGTCCACGTATGCCAAACCTTACATGTGCTTGTAAATGCTCGGCCCTGTGTCCTTGACTGATGTAACCTCAGCCTGGACGAGTACGAGGTTGGTGGAGTAAGATGTAATTGCTTTGTCTTGTCTAACCGTAAGGACCTCGATCAGGAGGGCAGACAGAGGTTAGGTATGAGGTAGCTGCAACGTCGGTTGGGGCCGATGATGATGTTGGTAGATGATTGAGCCGATGAGACTTTGCTGGCCTCGACTGATGACTAGTCGAGGTTGGTGTATGAGGTAGCTGCAACATCGGCTGGGGCCGACCTTATGAGAGACGACCTTGCTGATGGTTGTTATAGGCTGTTAGTTACTCTGAGTAAGAGGGTGCACTTTGGGCATATCAATCAGGTACTCTGTCTCTCTCACACACTCACACTTGATCGATCTCTCATGAAATCAATTTAGAAATAATTTAGGGTAATCGATTCCCTCTTCTTATATACTTGAAAATGCAGACTGAGGTATTAATTTGAAAATGAAGATTTGGTCTCTATAGGTAATTGATGCATGAGTTTTTATTGGTCTGTAGTTAATTATTGATTGTATTTGTCAAATTTTGATAAAGGTTTTGTGGGTTTCAGGGTCATCGAAGGGTTGCGAACAGAGATTCCAAGGTTACCAATATTTTTGAGGTTGGTGGGTCTTTTCATAGCTCATAGTTGATTTTTCACATTGATATAATGTTGTATGGATTAAATCAATTGGTAAAATGACAATGATTTCAAGTTTTTTGTTCATATAATTTGATGTAATGTTATATGGATTAACTCAAATTTTTACTTTATATTTAGGGCCCGTTTGATAGCCTCAAGGCAAATTCAGTAAAGTTGAAAAAATTTGAAAATCTTCAGCGTTTAGGCTGTTTGATAGCTTTAATTTGCCTTTAAATTTATTTTTTTATGTACAACACCACTTAAGCATAGTTTGCCACCTTTACGTGGAATTCAATTAATTTTTTTTTGGCAAGTTTTGGTTTGCCACCTTTGGGTGACAAATCACTCAAAACTAATTTTTTTTAAACTCTATATATTTTATAAATATATAAATATATATTGTTCACAAATTTGTAAATATATTTATTTTGTTTATTTTAATATATATGTGTACATATTTGAATATTTTATATATTTCATATATTTATATATTTTGTACATTTATATAATTCATATATTTTAATATATATTTATATTTCGTATATTTCATATATTTCATATATTCCCTATATTTATATATTTCGTACATTTGATATATTCCATATAATTAATATATTTCATATAATTTCTTTAAAATAATTCATATATATATATATATATATATATACATATATATATATACACACATAAAGTTTCCTGTAAGGACTCCTTATGGTGTAGACCCCGGTACATACCATTTTTTTTAAATAGTAAAAAAATGATTTTTTTTTATGAAACTTCATGGATATGATCTTCACGTTGAGAACATCATCTCCAATTTGTTTCTTCAAAAAATTCAATAAAAAAACCGTTGAGATGAGGTGATGTGTAAAAAAATGGAATAAATATGCATTTTCAACCGCTGAAATGTTGGGTCGGCGCCAACCGCTTTATTGATTGAATTTTTTGATGAAACTCCATGGATATGATTTCCTCACTATCAAGATCGTATCCATGAAGTTTCATCAAAAACTTCAATAAAAAAGTGGGTGAGATGATCGCCAACATTTAAACGGTCAAAAATGTATATTTATACAATTTTTTACATATCACCCCATCTCAACGGATTTTTTCTTGAATTTTTTGACGAAAAAAATTAGAGATGATCTTCCCACCATGGAGATCATATTCATGAAGTTTCATCAAAATATTCATTTTTTTAGTATTTAAAAAAATGGTATGTACCGGGAGCTGCATCATAAGGAGTTCTTACAGGAGATGACCTCTCTCTCTCTCTCTCTCTCTGTGTGTGTGTGTGTGTGTGTGTGTGTGTGTTCTGTAAATAATATGTATTATGTATATATATTCTGTAAATAATATGTATTCAGTATATATGTATATATGTGTATATTCTGTACATAATATATATATACATATATATATATATATATATATATATATATATATATATATACATTTCGTAAATTTAATAATATATATTCAATATATAATATAATATATATTCCTATATTTTGCAAATAATATATTTTATATTCATATATTTTGTATATTTAATAATATATATTTAGTATGTATATATTTCGTAAATAATATAATATATATTCTATAAAATATATATTCCATAAACAAAATTTTCACATTTATATCTATTTTCTAGCTTTTGTGTTTGATACAAAATGTGGAAAATTGATGATTTCACAACTTGTATCAAATGGACACAAGTTGAAAAATATTCATTTGACTTGAAATTATTTGTTCCGGAATCAAATGTTTTGGAATCATTTGCATTTTTCGAATTTTCTATCAAATGAATCCTTATAGACTAATTATAATTACTTATATTTATCATTATGTTCTACTCTTTTTTAATTTATTATAATACATTCTAGATTAGACATGGATTTGAATCTTTTATTGTTTTTGTATTGCAAACATTTTGTGTATAAAAAAAACGTATTTGCGCCGAATGGCCTTTATTTGAAAGTTGAAGCATAGTAATATGTGTAATATTTACTTTTACTGAAGTACAAATACTTTCTTTGGCTTTATGAAAATGTGTTGGATTAATGTGAACCACTATTTGTTATTTGGGAGGTGGTGTATTTTATGTTCTCAATGCTATATTCTTCGTTTGCTTATAATGCTATGTTTTTTTAGTCGTTAATGTGCTTGGGTTATGCTACTGAAGAAAAAGGTTTTTTTGTTGGGGTTATTGGTGATATGAACGGTGATGGAGTCATTTCGGTCACACCATCAGTTTATTATGAAATTTAGCAATTTATGGCATGTGAAATTTTTCATTGACTTTGTTGAATTTGTTCGTTACTACTACAATTTATATTAATGCTAATATGGTTGTTATTTGATGCAGTGTTCAATTATGTTTGCTTTACAAAACGACGTGGAATCGGTTCTTCTAATGCAAGAGGGTAAACCCCTCTTTTCATACATTTTACCTTTGTCATATGTTTAAATCCAAACATATGTCAATAAAATTGAAAGGTTCCTATTGTAAAATGTTTTCACTTGTTGCACTTTAGGATTTTGTTATTTGCGTTGATTCTCTACACTATAATGCCCTGCTTTTTTATTTTAACGCACTAGGGGTTTCGATATTGCATTTCGAAATGTATAACTATAAGTCAAAAGTCGTACTCATACTTGTGGAAGCTTTGTTAATCTAGTTTATTGCCCATTTCGGGTTCAGAATAATAGTAATAGTAATTGAGACTTGAGAGTTAGGGTAAACTTTTATTTGGAAATGCATCCCGGTGGAAACATCTTAAAAATGGCATCGACATCGAGATCTTTACTTTATTTGGTTTGGTAGTCTATATTATGAGGTAAAATTATTTGTAAATTGATATTTGATGTTGCATAAGGACATGGCATTGTTGAGGGACGTTATGTTGGTCACCACATAATGCAGTGAGATGACTTTACTTCTTACTATGTTTTTACGTTTATTGAGTTGTAGCATTTATACTTTTGATCATAAATTTAGCTAGGGTGAAAAGTCATTGGGAGGCCCACAACAAGTCTACTGCCGGGCATAACCAATGTATGTTTATTGTGTATCGAATTGGTAAAAGAAGCATTGATGTTCTTGAAATTGGTGATTCATCTTGTTGTACAAAAGTGGTGTGTAAAATCCAAATTGATCCTTTATTGTGTATCGAATTGGGAAATCATTTGAAGGTGGACTTTTCTGGTAAAAACATGTGGTAGAAGAATTGCTTTGACATTAGCCTGAATTTGTGGTAATGTTTTTGGATCCTAATATGGGAATTAAGGTATAAATACTCAAATTGGGATCAGGATGTCACAGAGATTTAAGTTCAATGTCAATTCAGGATCTGGGGTATTGGGTTGTGCTTACGTACTTCCTTTTTGTAATACATGTTTGTTTATTGTTATTTGTGATCTAACTGCTTTTTTATCTTATAGATTGTTTAGGCGTTAAATACGACGGAGATTGGAGAGACAAAAATACATTATGGGATGTTTTGAATGCTACCAACATGGTCACAATCGAAAGGGTTGCCCACAATTGGCTAGAAAGAAAATGACAAAAGGACAGTGTAGTCATGCATTCCATCAAGGGTATCAGCAACACCAACAACCGGGAACACAGGGCTCTGAACTGCCAGCAAGCTAAGGAACCATATATGTCTTTTTAACACTTGGGTTAAGGTACTTGTTGTCTCAATTGCATTATGTTCTTTTATTTCCAAAGCACTCATGTATGGATTAGGATTGAAAGCTCTAACTCTTGTATTCTCCATTGAACATTGATATGCTAATTTTGGATAGTGTCAGTTTGAAGTAAATTTGCAAGAGTTGTCCACTTTGTCTCGGGGTGTGTGCTTGGTGTGTTCTACGTGTGCATCGAGTGGGTGAGTTTGTGTTGTTCTGTTTCTTGGGTTGAGATGGAATGGATGAGAGGATGACCAGCTAGCAGTTGATAAGATGTTTTCGTATGTACTCTTTGTGCTTATGTGTAAAGTTTTTTCCTATTTTATTTGTTTCATTTTTGGGGGGTTTCAAAATATTCTTCTCTGGCAACAAACTGAGCAGTTGGGTGCTTTTAAAAATCTAATTTCACCATTTGTGTATTATGAAACTATTTAATTTAGGAATAAAACGAGTTTTCTCATGCCTTTATTTTTATTTTTTAATTCTCTTTTTTTTCTTTTTGTGCTTTCATGAAAATTGATAGGAAATTTTATATCAAGCCAAGTTTGAAGAAAAGCAGATGAATGTGGAAGGTTGGTTTGAGTGGATGGTAACTAGCGAACAAAGAGATGCATTTGCTCCTTTTGGTGTCTCATTTTCATATGGTAGTACACTTCTTTTAGATTAAAAAGTAGGATATGAGTCTTTTAGTTTTAATAGTTTGGATTTATATGTGAATAGAGTACTTTATCTGCATAAGTTTGAGTTTTCCTCACCTATATTAATAGACTATATAAATCCGCGTGTCTTTCATTTCTATAGATATTTAATTATTTGTGCAGGAGTTTGGATAAAGATGAATGTCCTCACTGATTGGGAACTCAACTCGGTTAGTTTCGGCCATTTAGCACATATTAAAGCCTTTTGTAGCTTTTTTAGACAAGGGTTTTGATTATTACCTTTCAAGAATGGGGTTGGTGCTGTTATGAATAATTAACCTTACAGAGATGCCCGTTGGATTATAGCTGGGTATTTACTTATTTTTTACATGACCTTTAAGAGATCTTCAAGAGAAACCGTGAGTGTAGATTTCATTGCTTCATACATTGGACAATTTATGTTTGTATGGATATGGAGTAGACTGAACTTATTTTTACGTGTTTCCTATGAAGTTCATTTTCACTATTAATGACAAACTAATTCCTTTTCTCATTAGAATTTTAAGACAAAAAGTACTTTTATCAACTTTTGATACGTTGGGTATTCTTAAAAGGAATTCTTGCTTACTAATTGTCTATTTTATTTTACAGGCCAACCTTTAAAATACAATGTCCAAATACAATATCAGCGCCCTTTATCAGAACCCAAAACAACCCCTCTCCAACCCATATCGATCAGTAAATCTTTGTGTGTGTGTGTGTGTGCAGTGGCGGATCCAGGATTTTTAGTCAAGTGGGGCGACGGTTTGGAGTGGTGCCGGGTGTTCGGGAGTGGGAGCCTCCGAGACGATTTTTTTTTGGGTTATTTCAAATTTCTTTGGGCATTTTTTTGGGTTGTTTTTACTTTTTGGGGCATAATAATCATTTTCAACACTAAAAACCATTATCAAAATATCATATGATAATTAATACAACATAAATCAATAATTTGGGCATAAATCTAATTTCTAACATATATTAATTAAGCTAATTAATTTAAGATAAATTAGTAATTTGGACATAAATCTAACATATGTTCTGCTTAAAAAAGTCTAATAAATTAATTAACCTAATACATTCAAAGTTAAACATGGTATATACCTAAGCAAGTTAAAAAGTGTGTATACATTCAAGGTTAATTAACCTAGTAAATTAATAAATCTTAACAAATAAGAGGGCCGCTGAAAAAAAACATTAAGTTTTAGAAATATAAAAGGTAACTTACCTTGGAATGAAGGTCTTGAATGGAGAGAAAGAAGACAATAGTTTGTTCTTGAATGGAAAAAAACAGGGCCGGCTGGGTTTGTTAAGAAATGAGGAAAGAAGCCCCTTTTATATGAGGAATGATTTAAGTTTTCGAAATTACCATTTTTCACCTCAACATTGGAGTTAATACACATAGGTATAAAAATAAATTTAAAAATAATCCTAATTTTTTTCTTTCTCAAATCTGAAGTTGGGTGATCGCCCCACCTCGTCCCATGGTGGATCCGCCACTGTGTGTGTGTGTGTGGAATTAACTTTTATATATTTTCAAAATAAAGTTCTAAGAATGGGCTTTGGTTGTAATGGTGTTGAAATTTCAGTTTTAGGTTCCTAACATGGGTTTCTCACGGTGTCCGATTCTTATATTTTGGGTTTCTCAGTGTCCTATCAGAGGTTCTTTAACATCTCTAATTTCTCTCATTTTTTTTGCTTTTAATTTTTGTGAATGATATAATTAGCTATGAAGCACGGGCACTCTCCCGGAAGCCACGAGTCAGCTTTGACTCAAGTGATGGTGATTTTGCTTTATTCATATTTCTTAATGTCAAAGTGTGTTTGAATTTTGTTTTGTATGGTCGTCCATTTTCTTTATTTCATGTTAAGAATGCTCTAATAATAAATTTTATGGAGAAAATCTGTTTTATTTCATTCATATATACATTTAAATATATATTATATATTATACGTGTCATAGCGTGTCGTATCCTAGTTTTTGAATCAATCACATGTCGCGTGTCGAAACACGTATTACGTGTCCGTGCTTCATAGATAATTAGATTTAGTAGTCTGTTTTTTAGATATAATATTTCAAACGGTCCCAAGTTTAGAGTTTTTTTGGTTCATTTAATACTGTTTTGTTGTTTCAGAAATATGGAGTTTTTAGTATAAGAGTTAGCCGTAGCCATTTTCAGACTCCAATTTGTTTAAAGTGCTGAGTTTGTTTAACAAGCTTCGGATGAAATTATGTTCAAATTTGTTCTGACTAGATTAATCCACAATCTGATGGTAAAAAAAGGGATGTAAACCAGATTCTTGGAAGTCTAATTCGTTGCATTTTTAAGGACAAGCTGAAGTAGTGGGATTTGTCTTTGGCATGTATTTTGTTTTGCAGACACTGTTGAGGACGACTCCCTTGAAGGCATGCATGACTATCAACTCAAGAATTTGTTTGTAACACCATTCGGTAGTTCAAAGCCTAACAAAGAAGAAATCTATATTCATGAAACTGAAATGGTCGATGGAGCAGCGTCTGCTGAAAAGACTTTTAAGGGGGAGCTTGATTCTTCTAATCCACAAATTATTGCTGCTTCGGATTATCAAGAAGGGAACCAATTTAACACGGAAAGTATCATTCACCCTGAGTTGGTTGAAGAGCACAAGTCACAAAGAGAATGAAACTTCCAAGTCATGGTGCTGAAATATCGGATGGAAGAATGGAAGATGCTGTGATGAAAATGGAAAATGAATCTGAGGAGGGATCGCATATGGGAGAGTGTTAGAAGCTACAGATGAACAGACTATTAAACACAATGTTGAAGGAAATATATGCATCAATGACATTGTGAAATTGAATCATGAAAATGTCAATGAAGGAAGCTTCGATACCATCTTAGAGGATGAGGATACCGATAGGGGAAACCCATAATGCTGATCCAGAATCCTCTTGCCAACATTCCATGTTGTGTCAGTACTCCTTCGAAGGATACTAGTCAAATCGAGCAAGGACTACATCCTAACATATCTTTTGGCACCCCAATCAATAGTGAATATACTAATGAAGAGGAGGAAATTTCTACTCGAGAAGTTAAAATGACTGATATATCCATGTCCACAGGCAAGAGTAATCAGAAAGTTGTGAATGAAAGTTCCAATCAAGAGGGTTCTGAAGAAATGGTGGTAGCAAAGAATGGTGCATATGCGGAAACTGTACTAACTGGAAATTTGTTGCCAAATAAATACTGTTGTAGAAACTGGAATGGCAGAATTTGTTTGCCACACCACTCAGCTATGAAGCACGGACACGCAATATGTGTTTCGACACGCGACACATTGATTCAAAAACTAGGATACGACACGCTATGATATGTATAATATATAGTATATATTTAAATATATATTAATGAAATAAAATAGATTTTCTCCACAAAATACATTATTAGAGCATTCTTAACATGAAATTAAGAAAATGGACCATACAAAACAAAATTCAAGCACACTTTGAACTTAAGAATCATAAATAAAGCACAATCACCATCACTTGAGTCAAAGTTGGCTCGTGGTTTCTGGGAGAGTGTTCGTGCTTCATAGGTGTCCGACACGTTGTAGGACACGACACGTTGGTTTCCGGGAGAGTGTCCGTGCTTCATAGCCACTCAGTTGTTGAAATCTAAACAAAGTGGAAAAAATTCTGCAAATGAAACGGGAATGGCAGAATTGGCAGTATTTGTGGACAAGACTAATAGCAAGGTTGGAGGTTTAAGGTCCAATGAAGATGATGCCTTTTGAACATAGTCGTTTCAAAATTTCTCTTCAGATCTCTTAAACTCCAATCCCATTGTGGTACGTTATTCTCTATCCTGTCAGATAATTATTGATTTTGTTTAAAATACATGCACAATGTTATTTTCTTTTGATTTACGATTGTACTTTGATGTCAAATCAACAAACAAAATCTAAATATTGATCATATTTCAGGAAGGGAAAAAAATGCATCAAACGTTTCATCTAGTATCAACCTGCCTGATCTAGAAAGATTACCAATATTCACGGGCAATTATTCTTCCTTTGATCTGTAGGTTAGATTGGCTGCTAGGAGATATGTGATGTCTATGTTTGTATTGATCTTTAAACTTTATAATGCATGATGGAAATAATCCCTTCCAATTGGACTAGAAATCCAACATTTTTGACACTACATTTATATGTTTAGATGTATAAAGGAAATTTTACTTTTTGTTTGTGTCCTTCCTTTATAATTACATTACATAACCTGAATGTCTAATTTGGCTCGAGGATACCATCATAAAAATTAGTGGCACTATGTTGTGTTTTCTGGAAAATCAATAGCCATTAAGCGAAGCAGAATCTGACGCTTTCAGGTTCTAATTGATATCTTCTATTAAGTCATTGTCGTGTAGATTACGGTGTTTAACTTGAACTTTATATTGCATATGAGAT
Organism: Sambucus nigra; assembly: GCA_949130495.1. Lineage (NCBI taxonomy): Eukaryota > Viridiplantae > Streptophyta > Magnoliopsida > Dipsacales > Adoxaceae > Sambucus > Sambucus nigra. The sequence continues at coordinate 446,410,371 of OX422210.1, read as the reverse complement.
AGGACAGAGCAAAACAAGTGATAAAAGGAAAATTGTACTAAGAGACACTAAGTTATAGCATTTTTTTCCCTTTTCGTTGCATTTTTCTTTCATGCTCTTTGAGAAGGCAAAAAATATGTTACTCTTTATTAAACAATTTAGCACAGTTTTGGTCTTTCGACTCTGTCGTGTGCTTAATGTCCCTGACCTGAAGCAATTTTAGTGAAAAACTCATGTTTTTGCACTTTAGTGTTTCACCGCACTGATATTTTACAGCCAGCTATTTTACATACCCCTGTGGACATTTTATGCCCTCAGAAAAAAAATGCAAATATATACAGGCAGAGGATATATGTAATGAAATAATGCAGGGACTAAATAATAAAGTTAAAAAAATACGCTTTTATTCTAAGTTGACTATGTCTTAAAGACCTAAAACGAATTGCATAATTTTTATACTCCTCGAGATCAATACATACTGTAGAAATGATGTAGTAAGTGATTTGTGAATATTCTAATTTGGTGAGCTTGTTCCATGTACAGGTAGATAGATATGGCACAAGCTGAAGGACAGTATCATTCTCATGATATTGCCAACTGTGTAAAAACTCAAAGCTTATCGTTTGCAAACCATGAGACAAAAATACCAACTTGACAGCTTTCGAACATTGTTTGCGTTGTATATTTGTTTTTTTGGGAAATTGAGTGTGAATATAGTTGAGAATTTTTTATAGAGTGAACATATATGCATTTGTTTACTGCACAGAAATGCATTGTATAGTGACAAAGACCTCTGTGAATATAGTTTGCATCATATTTATCCCACTCTCGCCTAATTCTTTGATTCTCCTCTTGGGCAGTGCTACTGAACATTTTCATGTTTAATTGCAGAAATTAGGAACTTGTTAGGCAATGCGTCTCTCGTGGCAGTTCATAAAAATTGGACTGCTAAGGTATGCCTTTTCTTCTTCATGTAGTTATTGCTCAATTATTTATATTATTTTCCTTTTTAAATCCTTGCTTTACTTCTTTTCTTTGAAAAATGCATAAATTAAATGATAACGAACTAATGGGAGAATTTTGCTAATTATGTACTACTCAACGGGTTGATGACTTTGCTTTATCACATTTCAAACAGGAAACATATCTGACTACAAAGACAAGAAAATGAACAGCACGCCAACTGCCAATTGATGATGACTTCTTTTTTTAGGCTTTCGCCAATCTAATTTTTTGTTTCCCCAGCAGCATTTCTATGTTTCTTAGTCAGCATGTAGAAATTGAATTGATATGGCTGGGTGTCACTGGATTTAAATTACAAGGATTTGAATCCATTGAAAAACAATTTGTAAAATGTAGATATGCTTCGATGTAAAAATATTAAATCTCAATGATGTGTAGACACAGTATAAAATTATTTGCTTTATAGTTTAGTTTTGTCACATTTGCTTCAGATCTTTACTTTATAGCAGTGCAGTCAACTGTGTATTTAAAATTCTTAGTAAAGTTCATATAGTAGCTCTAAAATGCAAATTCTTAGTAAAATGTATATAAAATGCTTTATAGCAGTGCAGTCAAATGTGCCACTGCTAGAGTGAGATTTTTAGTAGAATTGTGTTGGGCTGATCTTAGGAGGAGGATTGACGCATTAAAGTCATCGCACGGGCATGGAGGTGATCTGGACTTTGCAATGGGGCCAGGTGTGGAGGATTTGCTTTTTTAGCTCTGGTTGCGTGGCGTGGTCGGTAGTGGTTCACGAGGAGGGAGGGGGGGGGGGGGGGGGGCATTGGGTTTTTGAAGCGGTAAGATTCTTGTAATGTTAGTTCTTATGCGTTTTATTATTTTTACCGTATAGGCTTCATAAACTAAGGGGGGCTTTGATATGAGGGTTTATGAATTACAGATACATTCATATTTAGAGGAATGTCTCTAAATTGCTTCCATTTTCATCACGCTGCTTTAGGTTGGTATGATTTTTTTATAGCATGCTTATTATAAATATATTTTTTACTAATTAGTATCCCATGTTTGTTATTAACACAAATCTTCAAACACAATTAACACAGGGCACTGGAATGACAACACCTTTACAAGGAAATTTGATCGAGAAGAATACTTGGAACGTGCTCGTGTGCGCAAAGAAAAGGTACTCTACTTTACTAGAACTTGCATTATTCTTCATAAGTTTTAGGTATCCATTTTATTTCTTAATTGAGTTTTTTTTGTAACCTAGGAATAGGAGGCCCAATCTAAGACCAAATGTAAGTCAATTTATATACATACATATATTAAGATCACTCGTTGGACAAATTCGGAATGATATTGATATGTAAGTCTTGTGAAATTGTTATCATCATTGCGACTCAAAGCTTTGAACTTGTGCAGAAGCATCTATATAAAGGTGTATCATTGTCGGATAACAAGATCGTGAATCCAAATGGGAAGAGGACTTCGGTGCATTGTTGCCTAACACTATGAAGTGATTATTATACGGAGGAACATTAATTTTGCTAGACAAATTAAATTTGGTCGATGTGTTAGATCAATTTGATTTAGTATAGTTTTGATTTTGGGGGCGCATATATGCGTGATTTTTGGATGTACATTATTTTGGAGACACTTTTTAAATAAAGTACACAGTGGATAGATTTAGCGATACATATAGTAAGTCATTATTTTTGTGTGAATGATGTATTTATCAATTATTTTTGTGTGAATGATGGACACAGTGATTTGTGTTTGGATTCATTTAACTATGACATTAATATTGATTATTAATTTATTATTCTATGCTTAATTTATGACCATTTATGTTAAACCTTCACGTGATGAAATATTCTATATGACCTTTTTAAATATTTGAATATTGTTTGTCATGACACTTTTTATATAAAATATGACATATTGTAGAGTATATTATGACTACTTTTGTAGCAAATAATGAATGTTTTGTATAACTATTAACCTAATATGACAATTTTTATGGGTATCAATTATGACACCCAAACTCATGACGATTTTGATTGAAAAATAAATGGTCATAATAAAAGATGTTTTATGACACTAAAAAAAGGTCATAAAAAGTTATTTTTTCCTTGTAGTGTGTATATATGTCAAATCTCAAGACTAAGCCCAAGTTTGAAATAATATGTTAAATCTATGAGATTTCAACCCATCTTTCACTTATTGATTGAGAGGTGATCTGGGCCTGACAGTGTTTAAATCTATGCGTGTTGGATTGTTGTTGATGATTTTTTGCTGTGTTAATCGTCCTCTGTAACAACAACAAAAAAGATAATTGAAAAGCTAAAACAAAACACAAAATACAATTAATTCAAAGCAATCATTTTAACAGTTCACACTAAAATAATTGAATATTTACACAAAGGTTTATATAAAAATATGTATTTCTTTCATGGACAACTAATTCGTGTTTCCCATTCCTTTAATTTTTTTCTTTACACAGTTTTCATTTTGCTGCATCTTCACGTCGAATCTTGATCCACCCCAAAATAAGCCTCGGAAGTGCTGCATCATTTTTTAAAATGACCTTCATAAGTGAACCTCATCATATAAAATAATAAGAACAATGAATCCCAAGAAATAAGAATTTTACACCCTAAATGAATATTAGTTCTTCTGTATGGCCAAAAAATAAGGAGAAGTTTGGGATTAGAAGGTAGAATCTAAGAGAGACGCACCATTGATTTGCAGGAGGTGGGTACAGGCTAAAAGAGGAGAAATTTGGGTTAATAAAGTGCACTTATTAATTAGCACAGTAAGTAAATAGATTTTAACTTTTTAAAAATGCCAAAATAAAAATAGAAAATGCCCTTTTCAGTACTCTATATAAACTATCAGAAAAATACACAAATTAGTTGTAATTGATAAAAAAATGGTAAGATAATAAATATAAAGTGTTCAACCTGACTACTTTCTTGGAGTTTTGTCCCTCCAATGGAATTTCCACCAGTTCCTCTCCTTCACATATCAAAGAAACATACATCAACTTCTAATGAAAGTCATAAAAAATCTCTTTTTCTCCTCCTTTATCTGAGTTTGGGACTCCCAATGCAAAGTAAATGTTTACATTGACACAGTTAAAAAAATCTTATACCATATAGCAAAAAGCAACTCAATTATATTTCAAAAATGCGAAACATAACGAGCATAATAAAGTTCACAACAAACACTAGCATAATAAAGTCCATAGCAAATATTAACATAATAAAGTCCATAGCATAATCATCATAACCATGATTGCAACAAGGCACTAACATAAATTAAAAGCAAGAAGTCATCAGGGTCCAACATTACGCTGGACAAAACTCTTCGTCCACACCACCCAAATTCCACTACCAACTTCTGTGAAAAGCTCAACACCACCTTATGTTCCCAAGTAAAGAGAAGCATTACCATCAAGAACTTTGTTCAATAAAAATATCACCTCTTTCTCATAATCAACTATGTGATTGTGAACTACATCTTGTGGGGTAGTGTCTATCTTCCCTTGCTAATAACTTACCGTTAAACCATTGAACATCACATAAGATACCATCTTCCAATGAGCATTTTTCTACATTAAATGATGCAAACTTCCCATTAGTTGCACTTAATCCATCAATTAGGGGTGGATTAGGACTTCCCTAATGCCATACCTATCAATGTCTCTATATTGATTAGTTTATCATTCATGCCTTTCATCTTGGATTCCAGTGTATCAAGCTAACCTTTCATTTGGTATCCAGTGACCTTTTCAACTGCAAGAAAATATAAAACTGGATTCGAAGTCTCGATAAATGGTATCAAAATCGTGGAACCCTCACCATGAGTGCACCTTCTCTTGTTAATACCAAAGACTTGGTACAAGGCCTAATTTCTCAATGATTGTGACTGGATGGTGTTCTCACTAAAACTTTATTCTCGCTCTTTTTGTTCACTAACACCTTATCTCGTGAAATATCAAATATGTAGAAGTCACAAGACTAATCATTTGAATGTAAAACATTACCATTTATTAATCATCATTCACTATTTATAGAAAATCACCATAGTTAGAACAACACTCTCTTTGAATGACCCATTTTTGCCTCTGTGGCTAGCTATCCATACATCAACACGCATTGAGGTTTTATGCAATTTCTCCGTCTTCAAATAAAAAACATAAAAATATAACATATATTATTTTCAAGATAAGAGTAATCAAACAAATAAGTAAGACATTTTAGTAGTACATACCATATTGTACTTGAATTGGGCATTCCCATTGTACACACTTGTGTGACTGGACCCAATCTTCGCCCTATTATCTTTTCCTGATTTCCTCCTTTTTAGCGTCTTTCATACTTTCATGCTCCATAAACCCTTTCCATTATTCGGTCTTAATACGTAGAGGTACACTGGCCAAACTTTCAACATTCATTGAATACTTATCATAATAGTTCTTTTGTAATGTAAATTTATGTGCTTTAAGTTGGTTGCCCATACTTTTGTATCAACTGATCTTGTAACTTTTGGGGAGTCTATGTTTCATCTAACAAGACAATTAATATTTTAAAATTATAAGAAATGTGTAAAGATATACAAAATTAAAGATAATGAAATGATTAATTATATGTCAGAATTCTTTCCAAACATCCTCCTAGTATGTTTCTGAAACCTCAAGACAATCAGTATATGATATTGAGAGCTGAGCGTGGACCACTTTACCAAGTCGAGCCATGAATTGACCATTCTAATGACCTAATACTTGATCAGGTTGATTGATCTGAACCGCAATTATTGAGTCCATAGATGATCCCTTTGGATCATCGTGTGGGTCATAGATATCAAATTCCTCTGACATTATACCAAAATTTAAGTCATATTAGATATATGATGCATGCTAATAAACTTGGGTCTCAACTTACATGAAGAAGTAAAATACCAGTGTATTTGGAATATATTTACAATTTCATTTTGTGAATAAAACACGATCGCATTAGAATAATATCAATTTACAAATAAAACAAAGGTACATTCAACTTTAAATCTAGAGAAGATAAATCACAAGGAATTTTTTTTAAGAGAAGTCTAAAATCCTTATAGATTATAAGTGACGCATTACGGTAGTAAATATTCAGAAAATAATAAAAGTCATCTTTAGATTTAACTAGGAGTCTTAAAGAAAATTCTTTAAATTGGGATTGTTCTCAAGAATAGACTGATACATTCTAGGAACCTCAAGTTTTTCAACATTTGTTAATCTTTTTGGTGCATATAAAATGATAGACCAACAATCGTCTTCAAAATCCTTTGAGTAAAACACTTGAGATGCTTCAAATGTGTAGGGGGCTTGAAGGTAATCTCTTAATTAGAGAGAGCTCCCCCAATTAAAACAAGAGACCCAAGAGAAGGAAGCGGCTTGAAGACATCGAGGTAGCTCAGCGAGGAAACTTGCTGAGATAACTCCTTTTGTTCTTCCATTCTTACTTAGCCAAATTGTATCTTTTAAATACATTGATTGTAATGCTGTAACGATTGTAATATTGAGTGTGTGGTAAAACGATACTGTGACACCCCGCCTAATTAATTATCGGGTGATCAGTCCTTAATTAATTAATTTCAGAATATCAAGTTGGTTCAGATAAATGCATCACTGTCGAAAACTCAAATTTTAATTTAATAAAAACTAACCACCTAACATTTAAAAAGGTTGGTGTCAAAATTTTATCTTGTTATTAACCATTATCATCAAAGGGAAATATCTAATCATCACCATACATCACAATAGCATAAGGAAAGAACTACTAAATTTAAATAAAGAACTGGAGTAAACACATCCAGTCAAAATCCCATAAAATAATCCAATAACATGAAATCAAAGTCTAGTAATAGAATAAACAACTCTAAATCTCTGAATGTAAATAGGAGGGACGACATGTCCAACTGAAATAAATGATTGATAGATGAGGAGAAATAGACTCAAAAGCGTCTACTAGTAATATCATGTAGCTTCCACAACAACTATAACTCGAAAAATGAATGGCATCTCCTAAGTCTGGTGTCCCCTGCGGCGGAGCACCTAAAATAATAGAACAAGAAAAGAGATTTGCAGAAAAATGGGTCAGAGCCCGAGTAGAAAACAATTTAAATATAACAAGTGCTTAAATGGTTAATTAGAACAATTATTATTCATGTTAATTTAGCGTACTCACTTGGGATGCTCACCTCTCATCTAATGTGCACACCTAAAGAGACTAGCTACCCATACTAGTCACAATACCTGACTATACGTAGTATAACCCCTATGCCGAATAAAATATCTAAATATCTTGAAGACAATATATCTCTATTATTTAGGAATAGGTTTATAGATGCCTTAACTCATTCTCGTAGCATTCTTAATTCTCAACTGATGACCCAATAAGTATAAACTTTAATAAAGTAGCCAATATGAAACACATAATATGAACTCAGTATACATATAAAAATCTCACTATGTATACATACTAATACATATATATCAATACTGCACCCATGGTTAAGAAACCCCTGGTGCTAGGCATACTCGACTATCTAATCCCATCGCAATGCTCACGCATAAAGAACAATAGGTTCAATCTCTTAAAAACCAATAGAACATATACACTTAATGGAGGCAAACATAGTCCCAAGCTGATGGGCTATGCACATACCTATGCACCCATACAACCGTCACCACTATCATTATCGTAGATAGCCCGTACCGAGGTTCCATGCTCTAGTGGTATGACATAAAATCCCCCAAAGGCACACAAGATGTGGTCGTCCACAATGCGCTAACCTCCGTTCGATAACCAATATCTAGGTATTTCATACACATAATATTCCACGTAATAAGCATGCACACAACTTATATAACTTGATAGGCATTCACGCAACTCAAATCCCATAGTACGTAAGTAATTTTTAACATTACTACTCTCCACGATATCCATTTATATACAACCTCTTTAGGACTCACATTATCTCCTAGGTTTCCATACAAGTTAAATACCTCGAGGATTATCACACCCTTAATTCCTTAAAATTTTACAATTTAAGTCACCCGTTAGTCACGTAGGTTCATACACTCGCTTGGATAAACTTAGGATGGATTTTAACTGAATCGGACCCAAAAATCAAGTTCTGAAATCTCGTTCGAAGTTCCAGGATTCTCGTTCGAACGAAGTTTCCACTTTGAACGAACTTCAACATTTCGTTAGAAGGGTCGTTGGATTTCTCGTTAGAAGGCTCGTTCGAACGACCTGAACTGGTCTTCCAACGAAAAATTCGAACAGGCCGAGTTCTTCCCCAAATTCGATTTTTTCTACATATCAAACCTTCAAACTCAACCCAAATTTCATCAAAACTCCAATTAGATAGTTCTAAACTATTCCTAATCATTATGGGGCACTTTCTAACACAATTTAGGGTTTAAATCTATATATTTTCAAAAGGGAACCCAACAATTACTTAAATCTCTAAAATTTTGCATAAAGAGAACCCAACAATTTAAGTACTCATAACTCTTATCATAATACGTGATTAAGACATAAAATATCCAAGTTTAATAGTCTAACAAAGGGAAAAACCTCTACACGCATACCCATCTCCAATTCCTAAGGTTTCATTACAATTAAATCTAATTAACCTTAAGATTTCATTGCACTAAGTTTATATCATTATAAGAGGGTACTTTTGATAAGATGGAGGCGTGACCCATATTTGAGTATGATAATGATAAGCTAACTCGGCCAAAGCTTTGGATTAATAATAGGACACACAAACATAAACCCGATGAAGACCCACTCAGTTTAAACTCACAAAAATAAGTGTATAACTCAGGAAATAGTAATAAACCTTAGAAGTAACTTAGTTAGAGGGAGAGAGAAGTAAGCTCCCTAGATACACCTTGGTAGGCAGGTGTAAACACACCTAATACCCTCAGGAATCTCTGTCAAATATTAAAAGATTCGTAATAAGTAACAATGGTGAGTGGGTAAACTCTCTCTGTCTGGCAATAACTTCTCAGACTTTCAAAAAGATCATCCTCTCCTCAGGGGTGGTTGGGGTCCTTAAATAGCCCCCCACCCCATCCCCTAGGAAACTCAGTCATTAAAGACTATGAAAGACATCCCTCATACTTTATGTCACAACATTAAATTCCTAATGCACTAGTTGTCTCCACGTCATTAAACATTAAATGCCAAGACATGCTTTTTGCATAACCACTGTGTGTCAGGGGGCTGATGTTGCAGAGGTGGCTTACCAACTGCCTGACAGCCCCAAATACCATGGTGGTTTACTCAAGTGTAGGTCTGTCATTATTTAGCTGGCTAGTGACATCACCTACAATAGATGTGACATTAAGTAGAGGTTTGTTTGGTTCATAACTCAGCACCCGATGGAACTCCAAGCTGTTCCGCCTGAGGTTCCACGGTCAGGGCCCTTCGGTGTTTTACCAGGTGTATCTAAGATGGTTAGGACAAGCCCCAACGGTGCCTCACTTCTCAATCCTCCAAACCAAGTCCCTCTAAAGTTCTCACTATGCGGTCATTCGATAGAGCATGAAAGCTCTCCCAGGCCCTGCCAAGCCTAGTTTCTCGCAAGTACCGTTTGACCTCACACAAACTCATTATTATTCTCGTTACAACATTACAACCGTTATAGCTTACAATCAACATAAACAGAAATACAATATGACTAATACAACAAGCCAAAGTATGAGTTGCCACGCCAAGCCGCCTCGACTGAGTTGCCACGCTTGAGCTGCCTCGGTTGCTTAATCTCAAATACTATTGCCAATTAGGGAATTATTCCTAATCTCAGAATTATCTTCAAGCCCCCTCTACATTTGCCCCCTTGTGGAGGGATTTGTTGTGGGAACAAGAAATGCCTGCACAAAACTTCTCAATCCGATGAACCTTCTCTGCGTGAAAAGATTCTAGGCTTTTTTCCCCTGTTAGAACCATAATAATATAGTCTCTTGGAAAAAGAAAAATTCTCCCCGATGTACTTGAGCCGAAGCGCCAGTCTCATTGGGGCTGGGGCGAAGGGACATCGCCGTTTTTCCTCATGCTGATCTTCAATCGTTCTAGGTTTAATATTTGAAATTCTGTCAAAAGACCTAGAAACCGTCTCAAATACTCGTTTGGACTCCTGGTAAATGAAATTCTCCCCCGTGGTGCTTCGTTGTGTTCAAATAGCGTTTGTCCATGTGGGATGTTCTTCGTTAGGAATTTATTGGATATGCCAGACAAAAATTTTTGGCGCCAAAATTGAAACTTGTTGGAGAAGGCAACGCTTACTGTTCTCTATGCGTCACCTCATTAATGGCGTTAATGACGTGGCGCTGTCTTTTCAACTGCTAAAGTAATTCCCGAAGTGCCATGTGTTCATGTGAAATGATTATAGGTGGATGCGCACGTGCGAGGGTGGGGAAATCTAAACGCCGAACTCAAAATTTCAAACGTTCATATCCAACACTTAACCTTTCTTTTCTCTTACTTTGCTTTCGTCACCTTCAAGCTTTCATTGTCTTTAGAGAGATAAAAAAAACTGTGAGAACTCCATTGTTGTTTTGAGCTCTTACCTCCTGACTTGTTTCTTCTATTACCATCTCTATCTCCAGTTGTGCTCGTGTTTCTCCATTCTCGTTTTAAAACTTTTCTTGCTCAAAGTTTCTCTGTTACTTTATCATTATTTGCCATGGCGTCCTCAAGTAACCCCGCCGCGTCTGCTGCCAGTGCTCCGCCTACTGCCTCTACCATTGCCACCACCCTGGATACTGCCCTCCAGGAACAACTAAGGTTTTATCGTCGATCACCCATTTTTGGAGAAGGTGATGATTTTGCTGGTGCATGTAGGAGGGTCCATTTTTCTTCTAAGTTAAACCCTTTATTGTTGGGTGATGAAGACGAAGCTTCTACTGAGTGGGGTTTTCTTCCTCCCGAAGGGACTCTCCGATTTCGCTTGGATCGAGGGGACTTCCCGTGGTCCCATATTGAGTTTGAAGCACCCGGGGGTTCTCCTGCTCACTTTGTTGCGTGGAACTCCCACATGCAGAGCTCCTATGATGAAACGCTTACTAATATTGGGCTGCAATGGGCCAAGTGGTTCGGTGAGTTCACTCTATCCAAGAACAACGTTTCCCTTCCTGTTCTAGTATCTCGCTGGAACGTTACTACCCACACCTTCATCGCTGTGTGGGGTGAGTTAACGGTGACGTTAGAATACGTGTGTGAGCTTTTGGGCTTAGAAGCAACAGGCCACGAGCCCTATACTGATGAGGCCTTAGATGCCCAAGAGACTGCTGACCGTTTGGAGTTGGACCGGATATGTCGAAGCTGCACCAGTTCATCAAATAAGGCCACTTTCTCCCCACTTATCAATTATTTCTTTAAGGAACCAGCCGAAGGTAGTTCTTCTGGAGGTGCCCCTGGTCAAGGTACATCACTGGAACTTCCTGCTTACATCCTTGACATTCTTTCCCATTTTCTTCTACCGGGAAAACCCAATGATCAGCCCCGAAGGGACCTGATCAATATTTCCCTTCGTTTGGCCCGAGGGACCAAGCTTCCCCTTGCTTCAATTGCCCTGGGATCTCTCTATACCTGGCTCGACAGAACCCTCTTCGACATGGAGCTATCTCTTAGTCGTTAAAACTTGGCAAACTTTTCCAACTGTGTCCTTATGACGAGCTTTCTCTATGTTCGTTTTCCCTCCGTAGCGTCCAAGGTCAATCATCTTCCTTCTGGGGAAAACATTCTGCCCCCACGCTCCTACCTTTATCATAAGAAACTTAGTCGAAAGGAGTTTATCTCTGTGATTGATCGTTTTGAGGACTTCGTTATGAGGCCCTACGAAGAAGATATCTTCGTTCACAACTGTGACTTCTTCCAACACGAAACCAGGTTAGTGGAGGTAGGTGTGGATATTGAAGACCCTTCACTGGCCGTGGTTGTTCTGTTCTCCCCCGGGTATCTACCCTCTTATACCGAGTGGGGATATACTAGCGATCACTACAACCCCAATCGGTGCAGTCGTCAATTTGGTTTTGATCAGGAGGCTCCTCGCCCAGTTTTTCAATCATCAAACGCCAAGGTTTCCTTTAGCGAGGCCTGCTCCCTGTTTTCATCTACCGCTGCATGGGGCATAAGTTCTGCGATGGATGGGCGAGTAACCATTCCAAGTAACAAAAGGCAAGGTAAAGTGTCTTCTTTGTTCGCTACACGGTACTGGCCGAGACAGTTAGCTGATATTACGGAGTTTGTCGAGGGGGATCCAGTGTACCCTCCAGTGCTTTCCTTCTCTGCCTTGGAACTGGGTTTGAAGGGAAACTCCATCCTTGGGGTTGAGTTTCCTATGAGTAAGACCCCCAAAGCATCTCCCCCTGAGCTTCCTCCCCTTTATTCCATAATTCTCACTACTACACCCAAACCCAAGAGTGCTGCAGCCTCTAAGAAAGCTGCCCCCTCGATCAAAGTTACTGCTGATGAACCCTCAGGTCAGAAGGCAAAAAGTGGGACGTCTTCCAAGTCCAAGGCCAAGTCTCAGCCCAAATCTCAATCTCCTAAGGGGGCATCCATTGCCTCCGTTCGTCCTCCTATGCCCGCAGAGATGGCCGAGGAGTTGAGAAGGAAAGCGCAAGATGAGGTGGCACGCATAAATGCTGAGTTCGAACGGCGTGTTCCAGTTGTTCCTCCCCCGGGAACCTTCCCCACAATCATTGTTGATACCCCCGAGCCCACGACGAAGAGGAGAAAAATCTCAAACGTTCTTCGAGGTATGTCAGGAATAAGGAAGAAAACTTTGGGTACAAAGTCCCAGAGGAGACAATCTTCTGAAATGCACTTATCTCTTGCCTCCTCGCCTATTAGATCTGAGGTATGTATATTTGTTCTATTCAAATTTCCCATTTGCTTAACTAAAAGTGGGTTTGCTTATGCATTGTGGTAATTTTGGTACAGGAGGTTGAAGAAGAAATTTCCAATCCCCCTATCCCCCCCATGAGCCCTTTCGTGGGGGGACGTTTCAGTGCCTCGCCACCCGTTGTGGGTGCTCCTCGTTCGCCCATGACTGGGCTTACCTATACCCGACGTTCAGCCTCTCAACGCGCAAGAGATGTTGCCGTGGGTGATGGTGGTGCTGACTCTGTGGGCATCTCTTCGCCACCAGAGATAACTCTCCCCACCCCTTTTGGTTTATCCTGTCCATCCGAGCTTCTTCTACCCATTGTTCTGGCTGAAGAAAATGAGCCCGAGGTATGATTTCCTCTGTAGTTTATTTGGTATAACGTCCTTTCAGTCTCCCCCCTCTGTTTATTTATCATGCTGAACCTTGGGTGCCCTAGGTTGAAGTGTCCTCATTATTAATTAACGTTCCTCTTCCAATGATGCTGGTGAGACCTCTGACCGCCATTCCTCTTTTCAGTTCCATAACCGAGGTAAGTAACACCCATAAGTATTTCTCCTTTTTTCTGTACTTATTTCTTCTATTTAACACTTAGCTTCTTCATATTGCAGCTTTCTTCTAGCCTCTTTCCCTCTTCTCTTGATGGTCTGCCTGCATACAAGGCCAAGGTTGGCGCTTTTACCCCTCGTGGTGGTTTTTCTGCACTCACCCCTGTTGGGGCCTCATTGGAGAGTCCATCATCTTCTTCCGATGAACCACCCCTGCTGGCCTTGGTCCCTTATGTTGGTGAGGGAGTTTTGCCTGCCATTGAGGTTTCTGTAATCGGGGATCCCGTTGTAGCCTCCGGGGTAACGAGCCCACCCCCAACGGTTCCTATCCCTACTGCTGCCATAGTTACCCCCGTTCTGGCTCCTGCCGTGATTGAGGTAATTTTCAGTTCTCTGTATTTTTATCGAAGAATTTTCACAAACTCCCCTATAGCATAAACTCCACCTATAACGGTGACTTAACAATGAAAACACTTGTTAAGGTTTTTTTCACCAACTCCACCTATAACGGTGACTTAACAATGAAAGCACTTGTTAATTTTTTCACAAACTACACCTACAACGGTGACTTAACAATGAAAGCACTTGTTAAGATTTTTGACAAACTCCACCTATAACGGTGACTTAACGATGAAAAACTCTTGTTAAGATTTTCCCACAAACTCCACCTATAATGGTGACTTAACAATGAAAGCACTTGTTAATATTTTCCACAAACTCCACCTATAACGGCGACTTAACAATGAAAACCCTTGTTAAGATTTTTTCACAAACTCCACCTATAATGGTGACTTAACAATGAAAGCACTTGTTAAGATTTTTTACAAACTCCACCTATAACGGTGACTTAACAATGAAAGCACTTGTTAAGATTTTCCACAAACTCCACCTATAACGGTGACTTAACAATGAAAACCCTTATTAAGATTTTTCCATAAACTCCACCTATAACGGTGACTTAACAATGAAAGCACTTGTTAAGATTTTTTTTACAAACTCATTTCCTTTCTTATCTCAGGTTGCACGAGAGGTCTCTCCACCCGTCCTTTCGCCTGTCTGTTCACCTCATCAGGAGCCTGCCATCTCGAAAGATTCTGACCAGGCCGACCAAGGTTCCACGACCGGTGCTTCAGTGGAGAGTGAATCCGGGTGCGAGCTTCCTCTACCGGATTTGGCTCCTCATGCATTTTGCTTAATGGTGCTCCAATATTCTCCCCAGATGCCTGCCACTCATCGACTGGTGATCGAGCAACTTGTGAATCATCATCCTGAAACCTTCTCGGTGGATTGCTTGCTTTCGAACATCTCTGTCATTAGTTATAGGTTGCAAGGCATGGCCACTGTTGTTGCAGAAATTGCTAGCACTCCCACCGCGACCGTTACCAGACCACTCCTTAACCAGTTTCTCGGCTATTTGAAGGAGTTGGGTCGTGATGATTTTTGTTTCAACTGGATTATATCGTACTTAAAAACTTTTAAGATCCAGCAACTGATCAGACAGAGGGAACTATTACAGAAGCATCAGCAGGACCAACGAGCTGAGGAAGCCAGGTTGGTCAAAATAGTACCCCTCTTAGAAGCAGTTGATAAGGAGGTGAATGATGCCAAAGAAGTTTTGCATCTGGCCAAGCTGAAATGAGAAGGACGCCTTATCCAACGTGCACAAGTTCAAACGAGGTTGGAGATTTCCCTCCATGCCCAATAATCTTGTACTACAGCTTCTTCCAGCCTTCTCGGAGATTTTTTCTCATCTTCGGACCTATGGTTCCTTTTAGGCTAGTCAGCAATTATATATATCTTCCTCTTGCTACTTTCTATGTAATTCTTGGGCAGTAGTTCCCAATTTTGTAATGCTCCATCATTTACAAATGAATGAAAAATGTATATTTTCCATTTCTTCTACGTGTTACAACTGCTTTTGTATGTTATAAATTTGTATATTTTTGCAACTCTTTCACTTTGCTTAAGTCATAACTAAAACTTGTATATTCATAAACAACAGCTATTTACAATCATTGTTCAAACTTAATTGTCTACACATGATAAACCTTCATCCATTTATTATTAATTTTAAACGGTCTGTCTTCCTCCATCTTAGAAATTAAGCAATAGCCCGAGTCATGAGCTTCTTTTACAAAAAAAAGTCCCTCCCAATTGGCTGCAAACTTCGATAGAGGAAGCCCCCTAATATGCTTCACTGCTGCTTTCAAGATGAGGTCTCCCTCCATGAACTTCCTAGGTCTCACCAAGTTATCATATGCCCTGGAGAGCTGTTTCGTGTACATTTGGAAGTGTTGCATCGCGTTATCTCTGTGCTCGCCTAACGCTTCTAAATGCACATGCCTATTCTGAGGGAGCATGCTACTTCACAAGGTGTATCAGGCAGAGGGAACTTCTAATTCCACTGGAAGGATTGCCTTCGCCCCATAAACAAGCGAGAACGGAGTGTACCTTGTGGGTTTCCTATTGGTTGTTCGATAGGCCCATAACACAGCTGGTATCTTGTCGTCCCACGATCCTGGGAAGTCCTCCATTACCTTGGATAGGATATTAACCAGCGTTTTATTAGTCACTTCAGCCTGACCGTTTCCCTTTGGGTATGCCACCGTTGAAGTATGATGAATGCTGGAGTACTTGTCTATGAGCATTGTTACTTCTGAATTAACGAAGGGCATCCCGTTATCTGAGAGAATAACCTTTGGGATACCAAAACGACAAATGATGTATTCTCTGATGAAGTTTCTTACCACCCCAGCCATTGCCCTTCTGAGTGGTATTGCCTTGGCCCACTTTGTAAAGCATTCCGTTGCGATTAGTATCCATATCTTCCCCCTCAAAGAAGGATGTATTGCCCCCACTAGGTCAAACGCCCAAGTGTGAAAAGGGTAAGGTGTTGCTAGAGAGTGTAAGTCTACCGATGGGTCATGGATCATGTTTCCATGTAGTTGGCAAGCCTTGCACTTTCGAACGAATTCAGCAGAGTCCTTCTTCATCGTTGGTCAATAATACCCCAACATCATCTGCTGATCATACAACTTGGCCCCTCTTATGTGAGCTGGATCGTGTTCCTGTTGGGGGACCTCAGCTGCTTCTTCCTTTGTGATGCAACACAATGGTCGGTTAAATTATCCCCTTCGATAGAGATGCCCCTCCTGGATATAGAACCTCGGGGCCTTTCTCTTTAGTCTCATTGCATTAATTTTCTCTGTCGGTGAAACTCCTTCTTTAATGAAGTCAATATAGGGTTGCCTCCAATCAGCCTGAGTTTCAATGAAATGACATTCAGCCACTTCAAAGAAAAGCTGACACTTATCGCACCTCCATTGTAGCTCCTCCACGTCCCGCTTCATTCTTGGCTAGAAGTATCCCTCTCGTTGAATTATCCTATAAAGAGGTACCTCAGTTGTTTCGCAGTGCTCCTTATGTGTTTTCTTTAACCTCCGCTCTGCTTCTTTTGGGCCAATGCATCTTGATAACCATCCACCTGCATTTTTGAAGTAGAGATTCCCTGGTTCGTAAAATATTGGGCTAACTCTCTTAGCCCCATTGCCCCCTAGCCAGCTCCAGCTGCTTCCTAATCTCTCCCCTCCAGTCCGCGTCCTCCTCCATCGGTAGAATTGATTGCACCATCGAAGGAGATATTCTTTGTTGGATCATGATGATAGTTGTATCGTTCCTCATGACCATTTTCTGGGAAATCATTTCGTACATATTTGGGTGGAGATTCATCGTTCTGGGATGTCTCTTGATCTTGGTCCGATGGAATTGGCTGAGGAGCCTCTGGATGATCGTTCTGTATGGTGACAGGTTCATGTGCTTTAACGCGTATTATCGGTTTACTTACTATATCATTAAGTTCAAATCATCCTTAATACAGAGTGAGCGAATTCCCCTTCGAAGAGCTTCTAGCAACCCTAGTACCAATGCCTCGTACTCTGCTTCGTTATTATAGCAAGGGAAATCTAACTTGTAGGAAAGGTAAATCCCTTCTATTCCCTTTGAAAGAATAACCCCTGCCCCTCCCCTCTTCTCTGCCGAAGATCCATCGAACTGCATCATCCACTCTTCCTCAGTTGCACCCAGATAATTAGCTTGTAGGTCATCTCCCAGAATGTCTTCTTTAGGTGGCTCGGACTTTCCTAATGGAAATATTACCAATAGATCGGCATACACCTGGCTCTTGATCGCTCAAGGAACTACACACTTTAAGTCATATTCTGAAAGGATGAGTAACCACCTAGCTGCCCTGCCAATTAATATAGTTCTTGCCAATAAATACTTAATGGGATCACATTTAGTCACAATGTGAATCGTAAAAGATAGCATATAATGCCTAAGTTTTTGTGCTACAAAGACCAAGGCCAAACAATGCTTTTCTAGGTTGCTATATCTAATTTCCGGCCCATGTATGATTCTACTGAGGTAGTAGACTGGTCGTTCTTTCCCATCAATCTCTTGTGGCAGCAAAGCTCCAACGAACCTCGTGGTAGATGTAAGGTATAACTACAACGACATTCCTGCCCGTGGGGGAATCATGGTCTCTGGTGAAACCAACATCTTCTTCATCCCAATGAAAGACTCTTGGGGAACCTCCTCCTAGTTGAACTTCGTGCTCTTTCACAACAGCTGCATCAGCGGGTGTGTTACTTCGCCCAATCCAGTCACAAATCTCCTAAGGTAGGAGACTTTACCTAGGAAGCTCTTCAACTCCCTCGCTGTCTTAGGGCTTGGCATTTCTAAGATCGCTCGCCATTTGTCCTGGTCCATTTTCACCTCTTGCCGATCAACTACAAGCCTAAGAATTTTCCACTCGTTACTCCAAAAACACACTTCAATGGATTCATCCTCAACTTGTACCTCTTATAACGAGAAAACACCTTCCTCAAATCACTCAGGTGGGACCCCTCCTCCTTCGATTTGATGACCATGTCATCCACATAAAATTCTATAAATTTGTGCAGGAAGTCATGAAAAATGGACATCATCGTTCTCTGGTAAGTCGCCCCAACATTCTTGAGGCCGAATGGCATCACCCTGTACATGAAATTACCCAACGATGTTCCGAATGCTGTTTTCTCTGCATCCGAGATGTCCATCTTGATCTGATTATACCCCACATACCCCTCTATAAAGCTATACATCTCATGACCAGCCGTTGCGTCTATCAGGCTATTGATGGAGGGTAGAGGGAACTCATCTTTAGGACAAGCTCTATTCAAATCTCTAAAGTCCACACAGATCCTTATGTGGTTTTTGTCCTTCTTCCCCATCGGCACAATGCTAGATAGCCAAAGGGGGTGTTGTATTGGCTTGATGGATCCTGCTGCCAACAAACATTGGACCTCTTCCTTAATCTTCAAGTCTAGTTTAGGTTTGTAAGTCCTCGTTGCCTACTTCACCAGAATAGTCGAAGGCATTACGTTCAGTTTGTGGCAACTCACTTCCTCATCCAACCCTTTCATTTCAGTGTATTTCCATGCGAAGACGTCTATGAATTCTCGAATCAGCTTAACCAAGGCTTCTCGTTTCTCCTTATCGAGATCTTTCGAGATAAAGATAGGCCTTGGATCTTCCCCTTCTCTTGCTAGGTTCAGCTGCTCCAACTCTTGTGACTGGAGCTTCGGTTGATCTGCCATGTAGTCTGGTTCTTCGGCGACATCTTCTACGAACTCCTGTATGTTGGAGTTGTCTATCACCATACACTTCCCCTGTTGATCCACCAAGAAACACTCATATATCGGGTCAACCTCATCCTTAGTCTCCTTGGCCGCCGGTTCACACCATTATAAGCGGTACACCACTTTTCCCTCTTTCGTGACAATTTTCTTACATTGCCTGCTGGCAGCTATTGCCACGACCTTCCTCTTCTTCTCTCTGGAAGCCTCAGTGATTATTCCTCCTGAAAAATGACTCAACACGCTCTGGCATTGGGCCTCGTGCTGCATTGGGTCCATTATATGTCTCATCCTATCTTTAAGCTGCTTCGAGATGCCTTGGGTCCGAGGGGTCACCTGCTGAGCTTCTTCGGCTATTTTCCTTGGGCCGCTCTCCATCTTCTATTCATTTAAGGGCCCCATCCTTTCTTTTATCGAGGGAAACCATGCTCCCTCCATTCTTCTTGTTAAGATCCGGACATCTTCCTCTAGCTCCATGTAAAACGCTGCGTCCACCAAGTGAGCTTCTTCAACCGCGAAGGGCCTCTTTGTGGCCCTAATGGTTACCTCTGTTCCCTTGACATTTGCCTTAGTACATTGGTGGTATGTAGAAGGAACCAGGCCTTGGTTGTGCATCCACACCCTTCCTATTAATAGATGATAGGAAGTTTCACTCTTTATCACATGGAACTTTATATGGGAACTCAAGTTTCCCATCACAATCCCCACATTAACATACCCGATAGATTTGGAGGATTGGTTATCATACCCTAAAATTACCAAAAGCATGGGAACCAGCCTTTCTTCTGGAATATTTGCCACGTGAAAGGAGTTGATTGGCATAATATTGATGGAAGATCCTCCATCCATGAGAGGCCTTGCGAAACTAACTCCATTGACACTGGCCGTCACATATAATGGCCTGTTATGAGGGAACCTTACAGATCTATCCGCATCGCTGAAGGTTACCTATGACAGAAACCTTCTCACCAACCTGGACATGGGTCCCCTCCACCTTAGTGAAGGGACTGCGTTCTTCCTCGCAATATCAAGTATTGCCTGGGTTATCTCGAGCCTAATCTCCTTCGGTACCCCCACTTGGTCGAAGAACCAAGTAAACTTCGTGGACCTCGAAACTGCGCAATATTCCAGAGCTGGGACTATTTCCTCGCCTTCAACACTGTACACCTCCTCCGCATCTTTGGCACTTGCTTCATCGTAGGCCAACACAACGTTCTCCATTCTCTTCGTACAGTTTTCTAGAGCCTCTTCATATTCTTCTTGCCCTGCTGTTGACCCCCTTTCCCCTCTCTCGGCCTCCTCATTATAAGCCACCACGAGATTGGCCCCATGAGCGGACAAAGGGTTTTTATTGACATTCTGGGGGGGGGGGGGGGTGGGATTTGTAACATCCTTGCCTTCACATATTTGTCGATAATTCTTCTCAACGTAAAGAAGCTCTCCGTTGGATCCTGGATCCTTTGGTGAACCTGGCAGTACTTTGGATCTGCCCTCATTGCTATGTTGGGCTCCCCCACAGGGACGTCCTTTGGCTCATAGACCGTTACCCCTTGAACCATTGCGTTGTAACAGCTGATAGCTTCTTCTACTGTACAGGGCAATGGTGGTGGGTCTTCTCTATCTCTCCCTAACTTCCTCTTATTATCCTTCTTCGGTGATTTGGCCTTATCTCCCCCCTCGGTGTATCCTACCCGTGGGGGCTGAGGCCTCCCCCCCACGGGTTGCATTGGCTATCTGAACATCATGGGCGCCACCACCGGATTGGGTCGCACCACCAAAGAGATATTTCTCATCGCTTTCAAGAATGCCACAAAATTCCCCTCGCGCGTCTCGTTGATAAGATGGCAGATGTATTCAGGGAGCAGTCCCTCAGCACAAATCTGCAATAACCTGGACTCCTTGGCCTCCTCCCTTACATCGAGGGAACTTTCCCTGAACCTTCGAACATAGGCCACCACCTCCTGCCCAGGTCTTTGCCTCTCCCTACCCAGTTGGGTCAAGGTGAACTCATCCCTGCTAGAAAGAACTTTCGGATGAACAATACATGCATCTCCTCCCACATAGAAACGCTGTTGAGAGTCAAATGGGAGTACCAGGTGTATGCCTTATCGGTTAGCGATTTGGAAAACTCCCTCAATCTAAGCTTCTTGTCATTACAATGTTCTCCCAAATGCTTAAATAAACGTTTAATGTGCTCCTTTGGGTTCCCACCTTTCCCTGTATATTTTTCAAAGATAGGTGGAATATAGTCCTTCGGGTAAGGCTCATCATTGTATTTCTGAGGATAAGGTGTTCGAAAGTCGTCATAAACCAAAGCCACCTTGTCAGCGGATTGCGAGGATGCTTGCATGAACTTTAACATCTCCTTCTGCATCTCTTTTCTCATTTCCTCAATGGGTGATGCCACCGGAGCAACCAACAGCGGGGCCACGGGCTGAGTGCCCGTTGCAACAGAAACAAACGTTACCGGTGGTGCCGTCGAAACTCCTGAAATTCCTACTGCTGGATTCACAACAGTGGGTACTCTTACTGGGATCGTTCTAGTAATACCTGCACCTGGTGGGGACATTGGAGCTATCCCTGGTGTCACGAAAGCATTAGCCTCAAATCCTCCCAGCATAGCTGAAGCTGCTAGGGTTTGCAAAAAACTCATAAAATTTTCTCATGAGGAGCACCATCTGGGTGGGTCCCAACCCCGTGCTCGTGGAAGGTCGTGTCGCCCCTGTAACGCCTAACGTTGTCGGAACCGGAGGTACCTCTATTCGAGGAGCCCTATCCCTTAGGGACTCTTGCTCCCTCGCAGCCTGTTATTCATTATGCTGGATATCATCAAAGTTGAGTCTTCGAGTAGCATTATCTTGCGCCATACTCCTTACCTAGGAGAATGACTCCCCAGCAGAGTCGCCAAATGTAAGAGGGTACTTTAGATAAGATGGAGGCGTGACCCCTATTTGAGTATGATAATGATAAGCTAACTCGGTCAAAGCTTTGGGTTAATAATAGGACACACAGACATAAACCCGATGAAGACCCACTCAGTTTAAACTCACAAAAACAAGTGTATAACCCAGGAAATAGTAATAAACCTTAGAATTAACTTAGCTAGAGGGAGAGAGAAGTAATCTCCCTAGATACACCTTGGTAGGCAGATATAAACACACCTAATACCCTCAGGAATCTCTGTCAAATATTAAAAGCTTCATAATAAGTAGCAATGGTGAGTGGGTAAACTCTCTCTGTCTGGCAATAACTTCTCATACTTTCAAAAAGATCATCCTCTCCTCAGGGGTGGCTAGGGTCCTTAAATAGCCCCCACCCCATCCCCGAGGAAACTCAGTCATTAAAGACTATGAAAGACATCCCTCATACTTATTTCTCAACATGATTTCAACATAATTATTTTCGATAACTACTAACCCTCTTCACGCTAGTAATTATTACCATTAAATTGGATTAATTTTAAATTAAATTTTCTCCCTTTAAATTAATTAATCCAAATTTCCATAATTTCATAATAAAATATATATGCATAAAAATACGGGGTATTACATACTTCTTCCTAATAACATAATTTCATCCCGAAATTCGGAAATGAAAGAATACTTGGCAAGAATAACTCTGGATAACGTTCACACATGTCATCCTCGTGCTCCCTGGTAGATTCCTCGACATTATAGTGCCTCCACTGAACACGGACTAGTGGTACAATCTTTGACCTCAACTTCCCTTTGCTATGTTCTAGGATAGGAATTGACCCCTCCTTGTAGGAGCTATCATGATGTAAGTCGATCTCCTCCAACGCAGTGTGAGTGTGGGCCAAATCATATCCAAGATATATCCTCAGCGAAGAGATATGGAACATGTCATATAACCTATGCAAGTGCTCCGCTAAACCAAGACTATAAGCAACTGGCCCAATCCTCTCGATAATGGAGAATGGCCCTACATACCTAGGCGCCAACTTCCCCTTCTTCCCATAATGCATAACTCCCCCCGAAGTAACACCTGGTCCCCATTATTGAACTCTCAGAAATGCCGTTTGGCATTGGTGTAGCTCTTCTGCCGATCATGAGCAACTCTAATTAGGCTTCGTATAAACTCTATCCTTGCTGAAGTATTATGAATCACCTCCGGACCGAGTGACTTATTATCCCTTACGTCCAACTAATATGCCGGGAAATGATAAGGTCTTCTGTATAGCGTCTCGAATGGAGCCATACCGATAGTAAACTGGTATGAGTTGTTATAGGTAAGCTCCACCAGTGGAAGGCATTGCTCCCCGCCTCCGCCAAAATTAATAATGCACATACGTAACATGACCTCCAACATCTGATTTGTCTGCTCGGTCTGTCCATCAGTCTGCGGGTGATAGGCTGTGCTCAGTCGCAACTCTATACCCATCGCCTCCATGAAACTCTCCCAAAACTGAGACACAAACACTTTATCTCTGTCGAACATGATATTGAGAGGCACCCTGTAAAGTCTCACTATTTCTGCTATGAATATATAGGTGTACTGTCCGGTGGTGTAATCTGTCCAGGGTGGCAGAATGTGGGATACCTTGGTCAGTAGATCCACTATCACCCATATCGAATCGTGACCCCTCTACAGTGTAGGTAATCCCGTGATGACGTCCATGGAAATGTTCTCCCATTTCCACATAGGAACCTCTAATGGCTATAGAAGTCCCATCGATCTCTGATGTTCCACCTTTACTAACTCACAAGTGGCATATTTTGAGACGAACTCAGCAATAATCCTTCTTCATCTCGCTCCACCAGTACTATCTTTGCATATCCTGGTACATCTTATCCCCATAGGGATGTACCGCAAATCGTGAACTGTGCGACTCTATCATCACCTAGTGCCACAAGTCTTCTCCCTCAGGAACAACTGACCTTACATTGAAATGTAAACCCTCATCTGAACCCACAGTATAAGACTCATCCCCCTCTGCTAGAAGCTGCACTATCTGATAGAACTAATCAACTGCCTGAGACTGTACTACCCTCGTAATAATCTGGGGCATAACTGTCATCACAGACATGAATGATCGAGCCGCTGCCTCCTGGTGCCCCAC
Source organism: Sambucus nigra (assembly GCA_949130495.1). NCBI lineage: Eukaryota > Viridiplantae > Streptophyta > Magnoliopsida > Dipsacales > Adoxaceae > Sambucus > Sambucus nigra. Next base: position 446,386,174 of record OX422210.1, on the reverse strand, counting down.
TCCTTCCATTTTGCTTTTCACACCTCAGCCACCTCATCTACTGACCTACGGATCAATGCGCCTGTTACCACATTAGCCTTCCGTGGGTGGTATTGGATATCAAATTGATAGTCCTTCACAAACTCAAGCCACCAACGCTGACACATATTTAACTCCTTCTACGTGAAGAAGTACTGTAATGACATGTGATCTGTGAACAAGCAAAATTTCTCCACCAAGGAGATAATGTCTCCAAATCCGAAGTACAAATATGATCGCTGCTAACTCCAAGTTATGGGTGGGGTAGTTCCTCTCGTGGGGTTAAGCTTACTAGAGGCATAATCTATGGCCTGATTCTCCTGCTGAAGTACACCCCCGAGTCCTAATAAGGATGCATCAGTGTAGACTAGATACTCCACTCTCGGTCTGGGCAATGCTAACACTGGTGCTGAGGTTAACTTATCTTTCAACTCATCAAAGGCCAACTGACAGGCATCACAACAAATAAACAGCAGCCCTTTGCGAGTCAGGTGTGTCAACGGACCCGCTATCTTTGAAAACCCTCGAATGAACCTCCTATAGTATCCGACTAGGCCTAAGAAACTGCATATCTCGGTCAGTGTTGTGGTCTGTCCCCACTCCCTCTACTGAATCCACTGCTGAGAGCCGAATTGCCTTCTTTCTAATCCCGTTCCGATCCTCACCACTGACACCTTCCCCGGATCCACGGATATCCCTCTGTCAGAGATGATATGTCCCCAAAACTGAACCTCCTTTAGCCAAAACCCACAGATCTCGTACTTTGTGTTCAACTCATGCTGATGCAGTGTCTGCAAAACCTGCCTCAAGTGCTCGGTATGCTCCTCCTCGGTCTACGAGTTAACCAGAATGTCATCTATAAAGACGATGACGAACTAGTCCAGGAACTCTCTGAACACCATGTTCATCAAGTTCATAAACTCGAATGAGGCGTTGGTTAGCCCGAAAAGCATAACCCTAAACTCATAGGAACCATATCTTGTCAAGAAGGCCGTATTTGATACATTTGACTCCCTGATACGTAACTAATGGTATCCCGATCTCAATTCAATCTTCGAGAAGAAGGTAACTCCTCTCAACTGGTCAAATAAGTCATCGATTTGAGGCAACGAATATTTGTTTCGTATCGTGACTTGACTCAAGTCTCGATAAGTAACACATAACCTCAACGATCCATCTCTTTTCTTAACGAATAGTACTGGAGCACCCCACAGTAACATACTCCTACGAATAAACCCGTACCCCAATAACTGCTCAATCTGGTCACGTAACTCTCTCATCTCTGCTGGAGCCATATGGTAAGGTGCGTGGGCTATCGACCGAGTGTCTAACATTAAATCAATGACGAAGTCTATCTCTCTAGTTGGTGGTAACCCTTGAATCTCCTGAAACACATCGACAAACTCTCGAACAACAGGAATCGAGTCAAGCGGTACCACCACCTCCGTAGAGGCCTCCTCCTCTATATAGTACAAATGGGTGGACGATCCTCCCCTAGAGTGAGGCATCACCACCAGGAACGTCTCCTGATCGGGTATGGTAAAAACTATAATCCTACTAAAACAGTCAATTATGGCCCTATACCTGACAAGCCAATATATACCGACAATCACTTCATACTCGGACATATCCAATATGAGCATGTCAGCGGGTAAGATAAACCTCCCAATCTCTATACCCACTCCCCGACAAATAAAATAAATAACAAAACCTCTACTTAACGGCGAATCCACACAAGTAACCGTACTCTCTATCGTATTAAATAATCCCGTAGTACGTGCAAATCCCGTGGCAGTAAAATAGTATGTGGCCCTCGTGTCAAATAAAATGCTCCCCAAAGTCTCCTGGATAGAAATCATACCCTCAATTGCGGGTGGGTCCTGTGGAACTATGGCCTGATGAATATTGTAGACTCTTCCATACTGAAGCTTCCCCTCCTAGACTGGGACGGATGGAATGGGTGGCAATGATGGCATCTGTGGGGGTGCTAGGAGAGATGCGAGAAATAACTGTCTCTGGGGATCTTGGCTATCACCCTACTGCTGGCCTCTACCCTTATGAGGGAAGTCCTGACGCTATTAGTTAGTGTTTCCACAAGTGAAACATCTCCCTGGGAAGGTCCTCCCCTCTGTCCCCGTCCCTGATGGCCGTTTCCACCCCTCCCTTGGCCATGCTGGCCTTGCTGAACCTGCTGTTGGACCTGATGGATGTGCTGACCCTGCTGGCCATGTCTAACTTCCCTGCGCATGTCTGAAACCTCCTGACCTGAACCTCTTAAGATCACCCTGTTGGGAACCCTGATCACTGTGTCTATGCTGACCCTGAACTGCTTGTGCCCCACTAGCACCATTTCCTCCTATCCTGCCCTGCTGGCTGGATTATCCTACTCGCTTAACCTCTGTTAGATGAAAACGGTGGTCCTGGTAGTGGAGTAGTGCTACATTAGCCATGTTCGAATAGGTAGCCAAAGAAAGATTGCCTATCAAATGCTGGAGGATCCTCCATGTCAACCCATCCATAAAACGCTGAATCTTCTTCTCCTCAGTCGGGATCTCACCTGACACAATGTTTAAAAGATCGATAAACTCTACCTCATATTCCGCCACGGTCTTTCCCTCCTGCTTCAAGTTCACCAAATTTTGTCTCATCTCTATCTGGACGTCCGAGGGAAAATACTTGCGGTCAAACCGCACCCCAAAGTCTTGAATACTGAGTGTGTCTCTATCCTCAGTGGTGGTAATAGACTCCCACCACTGCAGTGCTACTCCCACTAACTTGAACGTGGCCAGTATCTGACTCTACACCTCGTGCACTCATGCATCCTGAAATGCCTCTGGATATCCTTCTTCCATTGGCTTGCTACCACCAAATTGGAGTTCCCTGTAAACTCTGAAGGATGCGCCTTCTGGAAGGTGTCCCTAACACGTTCCGAAGCAGATGAAAAGGCCTGGGCTTGAACTAGAGCCACCACCGGTGCCTGAGGTGGTGCTTGCTGCACAAACGCCACTGCCGCATTTACTGCTTGAGCTAAAATGGTGGAAACTTCAGTGGCATTTATCACAACCTGAGCTGGTGCAAGTTGAGGCTCGAGATGGGCATCCTTGGGAACTCTCTATGCATGTTGAGGAGGCATCTGAACGGAGAGAAAAGTTTCATAAGTCTACAGTTATTATCTCAAAATAGTTGAAGAACGTGGAATGCATAAAGAGTCTACGCATAAACATAACAAGCCCTACAGATCCTAAGGACACTAGAACCTGATGCTCTGATACCACTTGTGACACCCTGCCTAATTATTTACTGGGTGATCAGTCCTTAATTAATGAATTTCAGAATATCAAGTTGGTTCAGATAAATGCATCACTGTCGAAAACTCAAATTTAATTTAATAAAAACTAACCACCTAACATTTAAAAATGTTGTTGTCAAAATTTATCTTGTTATTAACCATCATCATTAAAAGGAAATATCTAACCATCACCATACATCACAATAGCATAAGGAAAGAACTGCTGAATTTAAATAAAGAACTGGAGTAAACACATCCAGTCAAAATCCCATATAATAATCCAATAATATGAAATCAAAGTCTAGTAATAGAATAAAACAACTCTAAATCTCTGAATGTAAATAGTAGGGACGACATGTCCAACTGAAATAAATGATTGATAGATGAGGAGAAATAGACTCAGAAGCGTTTACTAGCAATATCCTGTACCTTCCACAATAGCTACAACTTGGAAAATGAATGGAATCTCCTAAGTCTGGTGTACCTGTGGCTGAGCACCTAATATAATAGAACAAGCAAAGAGATATGAAGAAAAACGGGTCAGAGCCCTTGTAGAAAACAGTTTAAATGTAGCAAGTTCTTAAATTGGTTAATTAGCACAATTATTATTCAGGTTAACTTAGCGTACTTACTTGGGATGCTGACCTTTCATCTAACGTGCACACCTAGCGAGCCTAGATACCCATACTAGTTACGATACACTACCCAACTTTACCTAGTATAAGCCATATGCCGGATAAAATATCTAAATATTCTGAAGACAAAATATCTCTTTTATTTAGGAATAGGTTTATAAATGCTTTAACTCATTCTCATAGCATTCTTAATTCTCAACTGATGACCCAATAAGTATAAACTTTAATAAAGTATCCAACATGAAACACAAAATATGAACATATTATACATATAAAAATCTCACTATGTATACATACTAATACATATATATCGATACTGTACCCATGGTTAAGAAACCCCTGGTACTAGGCATACTCGGCTATCTAGTCCCATCGCAACACTCACGCATAAAGGACAACATGTTCAATCTCAACTAATAGAACATATCCATATAATGGAGGCAAACATAGTCCCAAGCTGATAGGATACGCACATACCTACGCACCCATACAACCGTCACCACTATCTTTCTCGCAGATAGTCCGTACCTAGGTTCCATGCTCTAGTGGTACAACTCAAAATCTCCTAAAGGCACACAAGATATGATCGCCAATAACGCGCTAACCTCCATTCGATAGCCAGTAGCTAGGTATGTCATACATATAATATTCCACGTAATAAGCATGCACACAACTTATATAACTTGATAGGCATTCACGCAACTCAATTCCTAGAGTACGTAAGTAATTTTTAACATTACTACTCTCCACGATATCCATTTATATATAACCTCTCTAGGACTCACATTCTCTCCTAGGTTTCCATATAAGTTAAATACATCGAGGATTATCACACCCTTAATTCCCTAAAACTTTGAAATTTAAGTCACCTGTTACTCATGTAGGTCCATACACTCGCTTGGATAAACTTAGGATGGATTTTAACTGAATCGGACCGAAAAATTAAGTTCTGAAATCTCGTTCGAAGTTCCAGGATTCTCGTTCGAACGAGGTCATTAAAAGATTGAATGAAGTTTTCACTTCGAATGAACTTCAACATTTCGTTAGAAGGGTTGTTGGATTTCTTATTAGAAGGTTTGTTCGAATGAGCTCGTTCGAACAACCTGGGCTAGTCTTCTAACGAAAAATCCGAACAGGCCCAGTTCTTCCCCAAATTCGATTTTTCATACATATCAAACCTTCATACTCAACCCAAATTTCATCCTACATCCAATTAGATAGTTATAAACTATTCCTAATCATTATGGGTCACTTTATAACACAATTTAAGGTTTAAATCTATATATTTTCAAAAGGGAACTCAATAATTACTTAAATCTCTAAAATTTTGCATAAAGTGAACCCAACAATTTAAGTACTCATAACTCTTATTATAATACGTGATTAAGATATAAAATCTCCAAGTTTAATAGTCTAACAAGGGAAAAAACCTCTACATGAGTACCCATCTCCAATTCCTAAGGTTTCATTACAATTCAGTATAATTAACCCTAAGATTTAATTGCACTTTGTTTATATCATCTAATCTAAATCAACAAGAACAATATTTGCTAAAAGAGGAGCAAGATAAACACTTTCCTTAAAGTGGATTTCTGATTCTCGGACTGAAATTGGTATGTGTTTGATCCTCTCGTTGCGATCGACATTTTGGCGCAACTTTTGGTGGGAATTCCTGAGTTCTTGCCCTTGTTCTATAATCGAGTCTTCTTCCTCCTTGGTACTCCCTCTCTTTCTCTCTCTTTCTCACGTAAGTTGAAACTAACAGACCACTAACCCTCAATGTTTCTATTTTAATCCTATTTTCGTCCATTTAATTACTCAAAATTCCCAAAAGACCAAAATACCCATCCGGGCTGTCGTTGTGGGCTAAAATGCCCCAGACTCCAAATATAACACCCGAGTAGTGTTTTTTGACTATTTCGACCCTTCCGGACACACTAGCTCACTCAAAATAGTCATTCGAGTTATATAAAAATAATTTACCCTTTTAACCCCCAAAATAGAAAATTGACGCGACTCATATGCGCGTCCCAAACAATTATATCTTAATTATCGTGTATCTCATCCCCATACATATTTTTATATCCGTAACCATCTATTACGTTACTCACTACGTAATTCTCAACATAGTTATTTCTCAACATGATTTCAACATAATTATTTTCGATAACTACTAACTCTCGTCACGCTAGTAATTATTACCATTAAATTGGATTAATTTTAAATTAAATTTTCTCCCTTTAAATTAATTAATCCCAATTTTTATAATTTCATAATAAAATAAATATGCATAAAAATACGAGGTATTACAGGTACTTGCAAGAGGCCAGTCCTGGAAGGGTTTGGAAGAGCTCACATGCTCTATCGAATGGCCTCGCTATGGGAACTTCAGAGGGACTTAGTTTGGAGGATTGAGAAGTGAGGTAGTGTTAAGGCTAGTCTTGGCCATCTTAGATACACCTGGTGAAACACCGAGAGTTCTTTTGTAGTGGAACCTTCTTCAGAGTAACCTTGAGTTCCATCGTGCATTGAGCTTTGAGCTAAACGACCACCTACCAAATGTCACATCTACTTTAGGTGATGTCATTATCCAGGTAAATACTGTCCAATCCAAACTCGAGTAAATTACTGTGTTATTGGTGCTTCCAGGTAGTTGGTGAGCCACCTTTGTGGCTAAAGTCCTCTGACGCACAGTGGTTAGGCAAAAGGCATGTCCTGGCATTTAATGATCATGACGTAGGGTGTGTTGGACCATTAGGCATTTAATACATGTGACGTAAAATAGAAGGGGGAGGTCTTTCACACTGTAGAGTATTAAAACATCTCGGGAAAGGTGTGAGGCTATTTATTGGCCTCAACCACTTATGAGATGAGGGAGTTCTTTTCTAGAGAGTTTATTTCTAGAAAGAGAATATATCATAGAGAAGTTATTACAAACAAGAGAGTTTACTCACCCACCATTTGTCATTTATTGTGAAGCTTTTAATTGTTAACTAGATATCTATCAGAGGTTGTTGGTGTGTTGGCTGCCTGCCAAGGTGTATCTAGGGTGCTTACTTTTCTCTCCCTTTGAATGACTTATGTCTGAGTTTCCTTTATTATCATTTGATTTATACATGAGATATTTGTGAGTTTAATCTGAGTATTAAATATATACAATATTGTGTGTGCTATTGTCTTTACTAGGAGTACTTGGTTGATCATTTATCACCATACCTATAGAGGTTACACCTCTACTGGTATTACTATACTCCCAGGCTTCAAGGAGACTACCCTACTATATTTGGCCACTCTTCCGGGGAGGCATTTTCTAGAAGTATGGTGCAAGACATCATTAACCATACCCTTGACTTTGATGCTATTCAGAGAAATGAAGTGCCAGCCCTGAGGGAGCTTCAGGCTCCCAGGGATGGGGTCCCTCGGGTAGAGGTTCCCCAAGTTCAAACGGTAATAGGAATACCAATGGTCACACAAGCTTCTAATAGCGCCGTGATGGGACAGACACAAATGGCCCTTCTCATGGGAAAATTCTTTGAGTTCTTGCAGACTCCTCTAGATGCAATGACTTTTGGGGGAGGACTAGACCCCATCTCTTTCGTAACATCGATGGCAGCTCGGATATCCCCATCGAGTGCATCCCTAATGGGACCTATTCCCACAAACACTATACCCACCCCTCTCCCAATGGTAGGTACCCTCTATGGGGTGTAAAGTATTCCACTTGTGGTCCCTCAGTTCATTGCTCCAACGATAGAAAAAACCCTACATCTGCCTCAGAAGAAATGAGGAAGGAGATGCAGAAAGAAATGCTAAATATGATAGTAGCCTCCGCGCAGTCAGCCATCGAGGTGGCATCTGTGTAAGATGATTTTCGTACTCCCTATCTTGTGGCGTATAATGAGTAACCTTAATCGAAGGACCACATTCCTACTATCTTTAAAAAATACACGAGAAAGACGAAAACCCTAAGGAACATATCAAGCGGTTCATTGAGCATTTGGGGGCTTATTGCAATAATAAAAAGTTAAGGTGGGGGAGCTTTCAAAATCCGTCACCGATAAGGCCTATACCTAGTAATCTCATTTGGAACCGAAGAGTGTCTCAATATGGGAAAAAATGCACGTTCTTTTTGTCCAGAAGTTCTTCATAACAGAAGATGAATTCACGTTGACATAGCTGGGCAGATATAAACAACGATAAGGGGAGGAAGACATGGCATACGCTCGAAGGTTCTGAGAAAGGTCCCTCGACATGAGAAAGGAGTCCAAGGAGCCCAAACTGCTTCATATTTATGCTGAAGGTTTGCTCCCAGAGTACATCTATTACCTCATAAATAAAACACACGAAGGGACTTTTGTGGCATTTTTAAAAATAATAAGGAACATCTCATTGGTCATACAACCAAACCCGGTCATGGTGCCTGTGATATTCAGATAGCCAATATAACACATTATAGGACATGGCCAACCCCCATGAGTGGGATACGTCGATGGAGGAGAAGGGGATAAACACCTGAAGAAGGGTAATAAAAGAAAGTTCGATAGAGACAGAGAGGATCCTCCACCACCACCTTGCACTGTTGAAGAAGATGTCAGTTGCTATAATGCCATGGTGCAAGGAGGGATAGTTTATGAGCCCAGGGATACGCCATCTATGGAGCCAAACGCAGATATAATAGCTAATCATAAATACTTCCAGATTTATTAGAAGATTGGCCATCCAACGGTGACCTGTTTTACACTAAGGAAGATTATAAGAAAACACATGAAAACAAGAACTTTGTAGATCCCTAGGAGAGCATCAATAATAGCCCACTACTAGTAATTCAGCTATCCTGGTAGTTTCTTATAACGAAGAAGTTGAGAAAGATGCGAGGGAACTGATGGTGGAGCAGGAAGAGTTTGATGAGGCGTTAAAATACTGCACGAGAGGAATGACTAACGTGGTGATATACTATGATGAATCTAGTGCAAGAGATGTGGAGGATGTGTATAACCTGAAGAGCAAAGAAGTATACCAAGGGATAAAGTACCATGCTATATCGCAGTCGCTTAAATTCTCATTGTTCTTCGATTAAGTGGGAATGACAAAGGAAACTAAACTGGAGATAACACAAGTGATTCTAGACATTTCACGAAAGAATGCGGTTCCATCACTGGGATGAAGGGGGCCCATGGCCATGTTGGTAAGGAAAGTCCTGTCCGAAATGAAATTTAGTGATACCGATAGGGCTGTAAGGTTCCTACATAATAGGCCCTTGTACGTGACAACGAGTATATGGGATATGTTTTGCGAGAACTCTAATGGATAAGGGAGCATCAATAAACATCATTCCCATCAAATCATTCCACGCATCCAGCATCTCTGAGGCAAGATTGATACCAATGCCTCTAGTGATATCTCGTTATGACAATCAGTCCTCCAAATCAATTGGGTATGTGAACGTAGGGATTATAATGGGGAATATCACTTTACACATTAAGTTTCACATGATTAAGAATGTTACTTCTTACCACCTTCTGATAGGAAGGGTGTGGATGCACAACCACAATTTAGTCCCTTTGATATATCACCAATGCGCTAAGGAAAATGTGAAAGGATCTGAGATTATTATTCATGCAACGAAGAAGCCCTTTGTGACCCAATAAGATCACTTAATGGATGCATCATTCTATATGGATATGAAGGAGGATATAAGAGTCATAACGAGATAGATGGAGGGAGCCAGAGTTCCCTCGATCAAAGAAAGGACGGGGCTTGTGAATGACCAGAGAAGCGAAGGAGAAGGTAGGAAAAAAATAACTGAGGAGGTCAACCACATCGATCCTAAACCTCAAAGTATCTCTAAACAACTGAGAGACATGATGAGGCCTAGGATGGACCCGATGGAACATGAGGTCCAATGGTAGAGCATCCTGAGTAGGTTTTCAAGGCACATGTTAGTGGAAGCTTCAAGAGATAAGAAACAAAAAGCATCTATAACGGCCAACAGACAGTTTAAGAAGATGATGATGGAGGATGGAAAAGTGATCTGTCACCTTTGAAGGTATAAGCGGGCGATCAAAGGAGATGTTGTAGAGGCTAATGAAGAGGATAACCCAGTGTATGAATGTTTTTTGGTGGGCCAGAAGGGGCAGTGTATAACCATAGACAACTCAAATATACAAGAGTTTGTAGAAGAAGTAGAAGAAGAACTCGAATAAATAATAGATTTCTTAAGGATGCAAGTGCATGAGCTGGAGTAGTTTGATCTGGCTGAAGAAGGAGAAGATCCAAGGCCGACCTTTATTTTGAAGGATCTGAGCGTCGATAAAAGAGGGGTCTTGATCGATCTAATTTAGGAATATCAAGACGTCTTTACATGGACGTACATAAAGATATAAGGGTTAGATGAAGAGGTAAGTTGCCATAAGCTAAACGTTATGCCTTCAGCCATACCGATGAAGCAAGCCATAAGAACTTACAAGACAGAGTTGGATTTGAAGATCAAAGAGGAGGTTCAACGATTGCTAGCAGAAGGGTTCATCAAACTGACACAACACCCACTTTAGTTGTCCAACATTATCCTAGTTGGAAAGAAGTACAAGAACTAGATCAGGATCTGTGTGGACTTTAGGGACTTGAATAGAGCTTGCCCAAAGGATGGGTTCCCTATGCCCTCCATTGATAACTTCATTGATGTAATTGTTGGTTATGAAATGTATAACTTTATAGATGGGCATGTGGGATACAACTAAATCAAGATAGATCCAATAGATGTAGAGAAAATAACATTCAAAACTCCGTTAGGCAATTTCATGTACAAAGTAATGCCTTTTGGGTTGAAAAATGCTGGAGAAACATATCAAAGAATGATGATGACCGTTTTCCATAACTTTTTTCATAAGTTTTGGAATTTTATGTGGATGATCTGGTCATTAAATCAAAAAATAAAGAGTCCCATCTAGATGATTTAAGGAAGGTTTTCATTCAGTACTAAAAGTAAAAAATGAAGATTAATATACTGAAGTGTGCATTTAGAGTTACAAGCGGGAAGTTTTTGGGTTTCATGGTGGATTGGCAGGGGGTGCAGATGGACCAAGACAAATAACGAGCGATCCTAAAAATTCCATGTCCAAGGACAACGAAGGAGCTCAAGAGTTTCCTCGATAAAGTCTCCTACCTAAAGAGATTTATGCTGGGGATGGATGAAATAACTCATCTACTGATGGAGCTACTGTGAAAAGGCATAAGTTCAAATAGGAGGAAACTTATTAAGAGTCCCATCAAGCTCAAGAAATTAATGGGCAGGAAAATCCAGCTTACTATCTAAGCAGGATCATACATGGACTAGAGGCAAGGTATAATAGTGTAGAGAGACATTATTTAACCTTGATATTTGTATCACAAAAACTTAGATATTATATGCTATCTTTCACAGTTCATATTGTGATAAGGTGTGATCCCATTAAGTTTTTATTGGGGAGAACTATTTTGATTGGAAAAGAATTTTGATGGTTCCTCATCCTCTCATAATATGACTTGAAGTGTGTGGTCCCTCGTGCAATCAAGAGCTAGACATATTCTGACTTATTGAAAATCTTTCCATCTAGGATATTCACCCCGTGAGAGAACTCCTAGAGATGATCTGCATGCCAATTTCTTGAATGCAAACCTTAAAGAATGGACTATGCAGTTTGATGGTTCTTCGACAGAAAAGAAGGTGGAGCAGGAGTTATTCTTTCAAAAGGGAAGGAAGAGATTTTACTTTCCTACAAGTTAGATTTTCCTTGATCCAATAACGAAGCTGAGTATGAGGCATTAGTACTGGGAGTTATAAAGGCCATTCAAAGGGGAATTTGTTCACTATGTATAAAAAGTGATTCAAAGTTGGTGGTCTAATAAGTGAATGGGTAATATGTGTTGAAACACCTCAGCCTGGCGCCTTAGAGAAAAATCATCCAATGGTTGATCAACCAGTTCCATTAGGTCAAGATAAGGAGGCATCTTATAATGATGAACATATATGCTGATGCTTATGACACCATTGCTTAGATAATTTCCATGAAGAGCGACACAACAACAATTGTGATACAATGAAGAACAACTCTCTCAGTGGTACAAACGATCTTATCAATGGAAGACAATTTGGATTAGAGAGGCGAGACCTGGAAGCAGTTGGAGTTTGGGGAAGGTAAGATGGAACTTCGAGAGCTAGCGCAATACTTTGCAAGCCAAGGAAGTCTTTACTTCAGGAACGTGGGAGGATGGTTATTGAGGTGCATCGGTCCAAAAGAAATAAAGAGAAAGTTAAAAAAGACACAAGATGAACACTGCAAAATAATTGAGATATCTCTGTACAAAATAATCCAGAGAGAGGGATATTTCTAGCCAACGATGAAGCATGATGCAATAAAGTTACAATGAAGGTGAGATAAATGTCAAATTTTCTTTCAGGAAGCTGAATATAACTTCGTTGAAACTCATGCGGATTGGAGGCAATCTTACAATGATTTTATCAAAATGGAGTTATTCCTACAGAGAAAATTGTTACGATAGGGCTCAAGATAAGATCCCCACAATTTTACGTCCAAGAGGAATGTCTCTGTCATAGAGTATACTTTAACAGGTCATTAAGATGCATCACAAAGGAGGAGGTAACAAAAGTCTTGAAGCAAGCTCGCGAACTAGCTCACATCGGAGGAGAAAAGTTGTATGACCACTTAATCAACTTGGGGTATTATTGGAAAACAATGGAGAAAGACTCGGTCGAGTTTGTTCAAAAGTGCAAGGCATGCCAGCTATATGGAAACATGATCCGTCGATGGAATTACATTCTTTGGCCACTCCTTACCCATTCCACACTTGGGCGTTTGACCTGGTAGGGGTAATACATCCATTTTCTAGAGGAAAGATCTAGATATTAGTGGTAACAGAGTGCTTTATAAAGTATGCAAAGGCAATACCACTAAGGAGAGCAACAATAGGTTTGGTGACCAACTTCATTAGAGAGTACATAGTTTATAAATTTGGGATCCCAAAGGTTATCCTTTCTGATAATAGGACCCCATTTGTCAACAAAGAAGTAACGATGCTCATAGATAAGTACTCCATCATTCATCATACCTTAACGGTGGTGTATCCCAAAGGCAATGGTCAAGCTGATGCAACTAATAAGACCTTGTTCAATATCTTGTCCAAGATGATGGAAGACTTCCCAGGTTCATGGGATGATAAGATTCTAGTAGTTATCTGGGCCTATCAAATAATAAAGAGGAAACCCACAGGGTATACGCCATTTTCTCTTATGTTTGGAGCTGAAGCAATTCTACCAGTAGAGCTAGAATTTCCCTCGGCTCGATATGACTTGTGAAGCAACATGCTCCCTTAAAGTAGACACACACGATTAGAAGCATTGGATAAACACAGGGACAACGTGATGCAACACTTTTAAATGTATATGAAGTAACTCTCCAGGGCATGTAACAACTTGGTGAGGCCAAGGAAGTTCAATGATGGAGATATTATTTTAAAAGTAGTTGTGAATCACATTTGGGGGCTACCATTACTTAAATTTACTACGATTTGGGAGGAACCTTTCATTGTGAAGGAGGCCTATGATTCAGGTTACTGCTTAATCTCTAAAATGGAAGAGGACAAACCTTTCAATATTAATTGCAAGTGGTTAAATGTTTATCATGTTTGAGCAAGTAACCTCAGTTAGAGATTTATTTTTGTGTTAAGTTATTGAAGCTATGTTACAATTCATTATGAGTTATTTCTTTTGTTATGATTATTCTCATGAGTTAAGGAGAAATAATTTACTTATAAATTGTAAGAGTTTAATATTTACAGTGAATAAAAGAGAGTTGTATCAAGCGACAAAGCATGGAATGGTAATAATGAATTTCTATTCTTTTTCATTCATGTACTTAGAAAGGTTACAAAATTGGGAACTATTGCCTAAGAATTACATGCGAGGAAATGAAAAAATTATGACACAATAAAAGAAGGGACTTCAACTTAGAAGAAACCACAAGTCAGGAGAGGAGAATAAATCTCTAGGTAGGACTTAAGAGGCCTCCAACAAGGTTCTCTGAGTTGTGATTCAACCTTCAAGTTTGGTCCGAACTTGGGCCCGTTCAGTCACTAAGGCCTCACATTTTTTCTTGGCCTTCAGTAGAGCTTTTTTGGGAGCCTTAGCCTTCTCATCATCTGCTTCCAATAGAGGGCCCAACTTCACCAGCCTAGCCTCTTCAGTCCATTGATCCTCTTCATGCTTTCGATAGAGCTTTCTCTAGTTATCTAACTAGTTCCTCTTTAAAAGCTTTAAGTGGCTAATCAACCAGTTCATTTGGAAGCCATCCTTGCCTAACTCCCTAAAGTTGTCATTTATCGATTGATGAGTGTCCTGGTAAGACTTGAAGTTTGGGTACTGATAACCTCAACAATAATGCTTGCGAGACCCCAGAGCCTTTAGCTTATCAACAACATGTTTGAATGAACACAGTTAGCAGTGAAGGTTTGAGGGTGATGAGTGGCAATCTGTTTAATAATAGAACGATTAATCGCAGAGACTAGAAAAACACCATAATAAAGAACTCATGGGTAGTTATGTTAGGGAGATAAATCTCATAATCGAACTCACTGTTAGCTGGTAGTCTGTGGTTGAACCATAATAGTTGTGACTTGTTTCCTCCGAAGAGGCTGGCCCTTGATTAACAGAGGCAACAATTGAGGGACCACACCGAGTTGGCTCTTTGACAGGAGAGGGCTCCCTCACAACCTGAAACGTGATAAAAAAGAATGAGTTTAAAAAAATCTTAATAAGTGGTTTCCATTGTTAAGTCACTCTTATAGGTGGAGTTTGTGAAAAAATCTTAACTTGTGGTTTTCATTAATATAGGTGGAGTTTGCAAAAAAAATCTTAACAAGTGGTTTCCATTGTTAATTCACCATTAAAAGTGGAGTTGGCAAATAAAATATTAACAAGTGGTTTCCATTATTAAGTCACCGTTATAGGTGGAGTTGGCGAAAAAATCTTAACAAGTGGTTTTCATTGTTAAGTCACCATTATAGGTGGAGTTTGAGAAAAATCTTAATAAGTGTATTTTCATCATTTAGTCACCATTATAGGTGGAGTTTACTAAAAAGCTTAACAAGTGTGTTCTCATTGCAAAGTCACCTCAAAGGCATAATGATAGGACTTATGCAAAAAAGGGGAGAAGAAAGTAATTACCTCAGTGGAAACTGCAAGAGTAACTTCAATATCTCTCCGAGTTTCAATTGAACCTTTAGAAAGAGAAATTTCATCCCCTGGTGATGCACTATCCTCGCAAAAAGGCATAAGTGCTAGGATCAGGGAAGGTTCCACTAAAGTCGTTCGATCTCTAGTCGTATCAACTACCACATGGGCTGAAGGAATCCCTAGGCGAGAAGATGAACCAATAATATCTCGAGGAACGTGTGGATTCCCAGAACGAGAAGGAGGAGTCATAGTTGGAGAAAGATGCAAATAATATCAAAGTGTTAGATATAAGAAATCCCACATGAAAGAGTGCATGCAAAGTCACAAGACCTGAGCTTACCTTAATGATGGTAGAAAAAGGGGTGAGCCTAACGATAGGCCTCACCAGAGGGAATTAAAGAAGTGACCCAGCAAGAGATGTGGTTAGGTTCGAAGCAACTACAACCTGAAAGCCAAGAAAGTACTAAGAATACAATACAACCAAGTGAAAAAATAGATAAATGAGTAAAATCTATAACCTCTGGAAGGTTGGAAGATACTAAAACAACATATAAAGGAACTATAGGAAGGGGAGATACCTTAAAAGAAGCCAAAGGAGTCTCCTTTGGATGATGGGAAGATTCAATTAATTCCATAGAGGCAGTAACTCTCCTACCAGCCTCCTCTGAATGCTGGGAGGTAAAACGATGAGAATAGGTCAACCCAATTATGGGAGGATGGGGAAGAGATGCAACGGTCCTAGAAGGACCAAAATGTACTGCCATAAAAGGGCTCACAAGCAGAGAAGGCCAATCTGTTTCACCCTCCTATAGAGAAAAGAAATTTTCATAATTTTAAGAGAATAAACCTCACTAAGTTAGAAATGTCTAAGTGTAGAAAAACATACCTCTTGCTCTGGAGAAGAATGGGACGAAATAACCATGGGTGAAGAACGTGATGAAGGTACTGCAGAAGATCTTTTAATGGGACCATACTCCATCTCAGGATTGTCATCGTGGTTAATATCCTCAAGGGGAGATGTAGGAGGAGGGGTTCTGGCGACATGGGCAGTAGGTGGTGGTTGCACTTCATGAACACATTTCTATTGGGGTTTTATACCCAGAGTCTTATTCCTTATATCAGAACCACCAACAACAGAGGGAACTCTAGAACTTCTTCTCCATAATGTGGTCCCCTGAGTTAGATGTACTCGTATTGTGAAATATGTTGTAAGGGAGGAACAGAAGGAATGTACCATTGGAACTCACGTTGAAACCTTTCAAGCTCTACTTGACATTTTGCTCGTATCTCCCCATTTAAGTCCATAGACATGGGAGGGGGAACAAAGGCAATTGGAAAGGCATCCACAGGGACTTGGGACTTGGACTTAAATTTTTATTTTTAGGAAGTCCCATTTTTTTATTGTCCTTAACTTTTTCGAAGGGGGTTGAGAAGGGACCTCACCAGAAGCACCTGGGGCAACAATAACTTCCACAGAGGCTCCTTCGACAGGGGTAATTGCTTTTGGATCTAGAGCTTTCTTGGGACTAGGGGAAGTTGTAACGGCCAAAGGGTAGTAAGGAGGTAGCTCACTAGGGGGACCTTTGGGGGTGATACTCAGAGGGAACTCTACCCCCAGGATGAAATTTCCCTTGAGTCCCAACTCTAAGGGTGGGAAAGTCTGAACAACTAGATAAATGGGGGGACTTTGAATAAACACTTCAATCCTGGCCAGTTGTGACGGCCAATACTTCAAATTAAGGTCTAGAGTCATATCCACCTTCATAGTAAGGGAAGGAATAGTACATCGAAAATTAATCACCGAGAAAATGGTAAAGGAAACTGAAATGGTGTAAAAGGTACATGCCTAAAAAAAGTGTCTTTGGCATGGGACTTCTGAAAAATGGGGCAAGGAACCCCTTAGTCATAACCAAACTGGCAACTACAGCGATTGGGGTTGTAGTGCTAAGAGGTATATCCCCATCCAGTATAAGAAGTCGGGTAACTTGGGGTTAGATCAAGAACGACATCAAGTGAAGGTTCCTTAATAATGAGATCCTTAAATGTACGTTGGATCACTTTGGCTTCATGACTAAAAAAATTCCAAGTTTGGGCCAAATGGTCTTCACTATAGGGACTCATAAGGAAGCAGTTGGGTTTGTCAAATATTGAGAGGATGTCCTTTAGGATTTGCTTCTTATGGAAGCGAAATAAGCGATGGGGCTTAATGAGTTATCCAGAGCGAAGAGACTTCTCGTCGGGTGTTATTTTTGGGTAACGAATGTACAGGAAACCCATTAGGGCTAAGGAATTAGCAAAACTGGCCAAGTTATATCGACCCAAATATTTTTCCATGTTTAAGAAGGTCCTATCCATATTAGTGTAGAGATATCCCAAAGCCTTAGCTACCATGGGATCTTGTACCCCCTGGCGAATTGGATGGAAAGATTGATAATATCCATACGGTATTGATCATTGGGCTTACAAGGAAAGATAAAATGGGAAAGAATTACAATAATGTACGCAGGTAACTCAGGAGAGACTTTGGGTAGGGAAAAATCGACAAAAGTAGGGGAACGAAAGAAGTAGCTAATAAGGGGTGAAGGTAGCTTTGTTCGATGTACCAATGTACCTCCGATCTAAGTCTACTCGAGCTTTTATTTATTCAGTGTCTAAGGCCTCATCATGGTAAGGCGAAGCACCTACGGGCTCAATCCTAAATATCTCACAAATGTCCTCTAGTGTAATGGTGAACTCCCCCATAAAGTAATGAAAGTGTGGGTGGTGATTTTCCAACAGGATACCAAGACCTGCAACGCAAAATTATGTTTGGAAAGAGTGAACTCCCTAAACCATGTAGCAGGATGAAGCCCGACCTTAATAAAGGCGTCAATGTAGGTGGACTACATATGAGCGTTCCAGGCAATGAAGTGAGATAAAGAACCACCAAGGCCTTCGAAGTTAATGTGGGAATGAGAGAAGTCACCTCGATCAATATGAAACCTCATAGTTCCTTCTGGTGGGGAAAAAACCCCAAACGATAGAATCTTCATCTTCATTACTCAGGAGAAAGGGATCATACTTAGTACCAAAAGTGAAAATATTGTAGTCACCTAAGAAATCATCTTTATCGAACATGGGAGAGCGGAGGTAAAAGCGAAGTTAATCTTGGTGAGCTACCAGTTGGGTTGTGGTATCCATAGTTAGGGTAGAGATAACAGTCGTGGTAGGCGGAACCGTGGCGGTAGGGGAAACTGATGTGCTGGAAGAAGCCATTGGAGAAGCTTGGAGTAAAATGATCATAGGAAGAGAAATAGATTAGCCGTGTCTGAAGGTAGCAAAGATAGAGGGAAGAAAAATCTCCTACAAAGAAAAGATCAAGAAGAACTCAATAATGGCAAACTATTTTTTCTCTTTTTAACGCTCTGAAGATGATAATAGCATATGAAAGCGTGAAAGAGGAAAAGAGGAAAATAGGTAAGTGTTGAGGTATTAGGCACTTAGAAATCAAGGGGCGATTGAGTTTCCCATAGAAGCACGTGCTAAGCCATCAAAATGATTATAAATGGACACATGGCTCTTTAAGGAGTTCCCTGACAGTTAAAAAGATTTCACCACATTAATGAGATGACACTTGGGAGAGAGAGTGTTATTTTTGAAAGAAGTAATGATGCTTGGCACCTGAATTTTTGAAATATATTTGAAAACTAGAAGTCCAATTAAATAGAGTCCTCACGCTGCAAGCCCCAATGATGGTACAACAGGTTGAAGATACAACGGGGAGAATTTTAACTTCAAATCCAAAGAAAAGGAGGATGCTCACAACACAGTTAAAAAAGTTCACGATGTCCCCTCGCCATAAGACCAAACGGAGATAACTTTGACTCAGGTACATCGAGGAAATTCTTTCCTTTTTGAACAGGTTAAAATGGGGACAACTACAACTCAGAGGCATCAAAGAAAATTATTATTACCGGGGAAGTCCTAAAGAAAATGTCCCCTCACTACAACTTCACTCAATGATGGAACAAAATGAAGCAGATTGGGGAGAATTTTCTTTTGAACAGTCAGAATGATGATGGATAGGATCCATAGGAACTTTAGGAGAATTCCAACAAGTAATCAAGAAGACAGAACAACTGGGATTTAATAAAAAAAAGTTATGATGTCCCCTCACCCTATGCCCAGTTATTACTGAGCTTTGGTTCACTGATACATCGGGGAGAATTTAACTTCTTTTTAATATGAATAGCGATAGTAGTTGCAACGAAGATGGAACAAAGAATTTTTATGCGTAAAAAAAGACGGTCCATCGAATTGAGAAGTTTTCGTGCAGACATTTCTTATTCTCACAACAAATCTCTACACGAAGGGGAAAATATAGGGGGTCTTGAAGGTAATTTCCAAATTAAAGAGAGCTCCCCCAATTAACAGAAGAGAGAGTTAGCTCAACGAGGAAACTTGATGAGATAACTCCTTTTGTTCTTCCATTCTTACTTAGTCAAATTGTATCTTTTAAATACTTTGATTGTAATGATGTAACGATTGTAATATGTGAGGTTAAACGGTACTCGCGAGAGGCCAGGCCTGACAGGGTCTGGGAGAGCTCACATGCTCTATCAAATGGCCTCGCTGTGGGAACTTCAGAGGGACTTGGTTTGGAGGATTGAGAAGTGAGGTAGATTTAAGGCTTTTCTCGATCATCTTAGATAACCTAGTAATACCGAGAGTTCTTTCTTCGTGGAACCTTTTGCAGAGTAACCTTGAGTTCCATCGTGCATTGAGCTTTGATATAAATGGTCCCCTACCAAATGTCACATCTACTTTAGGTGATATAATTAGCCAGCTAAACATTATCCAATCTAAACTGAGGAAACCACTATGGTATTGGCTTTGTCAGGCAGTTGGTGAGTCACCTCTGTGGTGGTCATCCTCTGATGCACAGTGATTAGGCAAAAGGTAAGTCCTAAAATTTACTGGTCATGACATAGGGTGTGTTGTCCCATCAGGCATTTAATACGTGTGATGTAAAGTATGAGGGGGAGGTCTTTCACATTGTAGATGATTGAGACGTACCAATAAAGGTGTAGGGCTATTTAATGGCCTTAACCACTTCTGAGATGAGAGAGTTCTTTTCTAGAGAGTTTATTGTTAGTGAGAGAATATATCATAGAGAAGTTATTACAAACCAAAGAGTTAACTCACCCACCATTGGTTATTTATTGTGAAGCTTTTAACAGCTAACCAAAGATCTATCACGGGTTGTTAGGGCGTTGGCTGCCTGCCAAGGTGTATTTAGGGTGATTACTTCTCTCTTCCCTTGAAGAAGTTACTTCTAAGCTTTATTTATTATCATTTGAGTTATACACGAGAGATTTGTGAGTTCAATCTTAGTATTAATTATATACAATGTTGTGTTTGAATTTTTTTTACTAAGAGTACTTGGTTTATCGCTTATCACCATACCAATAGGGGTTACACCTCTATTGGTATTACTATACTCCCAGACTTTAAGGGGACTACCCTTTTACAATATGTAATAATGAATGGCTCGTCATTTGTTCTATCCCTACTCTTGAGCTTATTTAAGTTTACCATCATTAAGTTCGAGTCAGGATTAACTTTGAGGCCATTTACCTTATACTCAACTCTCACCCGATCACACTGAAAAATTACTGTCTTGAAAGATGTATAATCCAACTCAAATATTCCAAGAACAATGCCAAAATATGCTATCTTCGCTTCCTTGTAATTCATATCTGTTGTGCTTGACCTGAATTTTGTGGTAGCTCTCATTGACACACCACTATTATGGGTTACTCGCGACTTATCACACTAACATATGAAAACTTCAAATCCATTCACATGATACCTCTTATATAAATGTACACTCATGTCTTCGGAATCCACCAACCAGGCATCGCTACCACTAAGAGTGGCATTGAAGGCGGCTTTGCCTTTGTCGTGTTTATTTTGCCTCATAAAACACTCGTGGTATTTGTGACCATTGCCCTTGCACCCATAGAATACCTCCTCATATTTCTTAGGGTACTCTCCTCTCTCTTTTTTAAAAACTTTCTTGCTTGATTTAATTTTTTTT
Source organism: Sambucus nigra (assembly GCA_949130495.1). Taxonomy (NCBI): domain Eukaryota; kingdom Viridiplantae; phylum Streptophyta; class Magnoliopsida; order Dipsacales; family Adoxaceae; genus Sambucus; species Sambucus nigra. The sequence continues at coordinate 446,364,926 of OX422210.1, read as the reverse complement.
TTCTTTCTCAAAAGTTTTGTTTCGTTTGGAAGTAATTTCTATTCTTATCTTGAGAATTTGTTTTGAATTTTTTTGCTAAACGAGAAAGATAATCTAGATCAAAATCATACTTAGAGTTAGAAGTAACCTCCTCTTTCCTTTTAGATTTAACTTTAAAAACATTCCCCTTTTCTTTGGGCCTAACAGTATTAGGCAACATATCGATTTCAAAAGTTTGAAGGTATCCTATGAATTCTTCTAACTGAAGCGTATCTAAAATTCCTAACAAATTAAGAACCGTTGAGAGTGTGGTACAGTTCAATGGCCCAAACTTGTTTAATTAACTGTTAACTTATTCAGTTTTAAACCCTAGTTCATGCAACTATGTGATTGAAAGCAGTAAATCATATAAGCATGCAACGAAACAAATAGAAGACGAATTTCAGGAAAAATCCCAGCAGGGCAAAACCATTTCTTATTTCACTATTATATGCAAATCGCAACTTAATTGTACATACAAAAATACATATAACATTTTAAGATGAAAATCCCACATGCGTCGCTTTGTCTTCCTTAGCAGTTTTTCCCACGAGAACTACAAGTCCAGTAATGGCGACACCATCTCCAAAAGAGAAACTCCAAGAATGGAATATGAGATAATGAAGGTTTCAAAGCGATTCACAAAATATTAATTGGGAGGTTTGTGTGAATAAAAAGTTATTTTTAGCCTTTTAAAACAAGACTTTTTGTGCAACAGCTCTGCAAAAAGTTAGGTTTAAAATGTCTTACAAAATACCTACAGTAAGAAGGTTTTTATAGGGAAACACAAAAATTGAGGCAGCAGAAAGTCGTTAGAATGAGATCTAGAGGTCGTTCGAACGAGATATTAATCTCTCTAGAAGATACCTTCTAACGACCAGTCAAACGACTTCTAAAAAATAGAATAGTACACCTACTTTTGAACCATATTCGATATAAGCCATCAAATGATGCTTCAAACGACATATACATGTCGTTCGAATGACAAAGGCCATTGTAGAACAATATTAGAGGCAAAAATCACAAGATAAATTGGTAGAGGAAGGGGATAAAACACATGTTTCTTTCATAATTCATTCAAAGCTAGTAGGAAGAAGATGATAATTCACAAAATCAAAGATGAGAGGGGTATTTAGGTGGAATGTGAAGAGGAAATAACTAGAGAATCCTCTATGTATTTTAAAAGTGTGTTTCAAGAAGGAGATTAATATAGAGGGGATATAGTGTTCATCAATTTCATTTCCTCCCTTATTTCAGAACATCAAAATAGAATTCTTGAAGAATTTCCAGAAGAGGAAGAGGTATTTGAAGCGGATAAATCCTTAAATGGGGAGAATTCACCTGAGATGGATGGTTATATAGAAGCTTTCTTCATCTCTTGTTGGGATGTTATAGGTGGTGATATCATCAAGGCGGTTGCTGGATTTTTTCCAGGTATGATCCATCCTAAGGTAGTTACATCTTCCTTAATAACTCTTGTGCCTAAAAAATATGATCCCCAAAACTTTAATGACATGAGGCCTATTAGTTTGTGCTTTTGCCTCAACAAAATGTTCACTAAGATAATGGCCACTAGAGTTAGTAAAATCCTCCCATTAATTATCTCTCAAAATTAGAGTGTATTTATCATGGGGAGAGATATTACTAATAATATTATTCTTGCTTAAGAAATGATGCACATGATTAATTAGAAAAACTATGGTGGAAATGTGGTTATGAAGCCTGATATGGACAAAGCTTATGATATAGTTTCTTGGACATTACTGATTCAGGTTTTGAGGAGGTTTGATTTCTATGAGAGATGGATTGGCATGGTTTGGAGAGTTATATCAAGTAACTAGTTTTTAGACCTAATCAATTACAAAGGCCTTTTTAAGTCAGAATGAGGTATAAAGTAAGGTGATGCTCTATCACCTAGCCTATTTATTATCATGGCTGAAGATCTTTCAAGAAACATCAACAAGCTATATTCTTTTCAATCCTTTAAGAGATACAAAACCCCTATAGGATGCCCATATATAAACCACTTAACCTTTGCTGATGATAGTATTCTCTTTTCCTCTGGTGATAGAAGATCTTTGAGGCTTATATTGAAGTTAATAGATAGGTATGGTAAGGTGTTTGGAGAATTAATCAACAAATAAAAATCTCCTTGATTTTATCTAATAAAATTAATCCTCAAGCTACTAGAAGAATAACTGAGTTATGTGGGATGAAACAAAAGTCTTCTTCCGTAACTTACCCTGGATGCCCTATCTACTCAGGTAGGAAGAAAAGTTTGATGTTTGATCCTTTGGTTACTTAAATTAGAGGAAGAATTGAGAGCTGGAAAGCTAAGTATTTATCAATACGTGGTAAAGTCACTCTTATAAAGTCTGTATTATGGTCATTCCATTGTATTTACTATCTGCAGTTATGCCTACAAAAGTTGTTTTACCAGCTGTTGAGAAAATGATATCTAACTTCTTGTGGAGTTATAATGTGGAGGACAAAAGGCACCATTGGTGTAAGTGGGATCAATTATGCAGGCCTACAAAGAAATGAGGCATTGGTATTAGAAGAATGGAGTATATTTGCAAAGATTTTGCTATGAAACTTTAGTAGAAGGTAAGAAGTAGAGTTTCTTTATGGGCTATGTTTATGGAAGATAAATACTATAGAAATTCTCATCCTTGCAAAGCATAAAAAAGGTGGGTATCTAACACTTGGAAGAGAATAATTGACATTGAAAAGTGAAGTTGAGTAGTGATTTCGATGGAGAATTGCAGATGGCAGAGTAAGTGCAAAAATTGGTCCAGTGTAGGGCCTTTATACCAGTTCACTTCCAGAGATGATTTAATTCAAGTGAAAGAGTTGTTGGATGGTAATAGACAATGGGACAAGGGAAAGCTGCTTCTATATTGCTCTCCAGAGGTATGTTCTATTCTAATGAATGAATTTTTTTTAGGAATAAATGCTATATGGATAAGATGATATGGACAGGTACTTCTAAAGGGAAATTCACTATAAAATCTAGTTGGGATATTTTAAGATTTCACTTTAGCACCTCTTGGGCAACATCTTTTGTTTGGAATAATGCTTTGACTCCTAATCTATCAGTGTTTACATGAAAACTTCTTGGAGGTTATTTACCTTTAGATGACAAGTTAAATAACATTGGTTGGAAGCCCCCCTCAAAATGTATATGTTGTTGCCATCCATAAATGGAAACTTATGACCACTTGTTTGTGGAAGGAGATTTGGGACCATTATAATGGTGTGTTAGGTGTGGTTTCAAGTAGGTTCGTAGTGAGAGGGATGCTTATTCATTGGTGGATAATTGCTCCCAAATCCACTGTTGATATTTTTCACATTATAACCCCCATTATTATTTGTTGGTTCTTATGGGTTCAAAGAAATGATAGTACGTTTAATGGCATATTTCCAAGTACTCATATTCTGATTGAAAGAATTAATAACTTATGCAACTCTATTGTGAAATTCGTCCAAATGTTCCTAATGGATGTACCCTTTATAATGTTCATGGTTTACCCCATCCATCTTCTAGATTCATTCTTGTCCATTGGTTACATCCTCCAAAAGAGGTGTTAAAATTGAATATAGATGGCTGATCTAGAGGTAATCTAAGACTAAGTGGAGGGGGAGGTATTCTTAGGAACCATAAAGGTGATTTTATTTGGGCTTATAGATTCATCTTTAAAGAGAAATCAAATGCGAAAGCAGAAGCTGTATCTATTATTGAAGGCCTAATTCATTATGATGATCTTAAACTTTATCCTTTAATTGTTGAATTTAATTCTAAAGTCCTGGTAGATATACTAAATAACCAAACTAGTTGTTGAGGAGAATTTGAGTATAAGTCAAGATATTTATATATCCTTCGTTCATGTATATAAAGAAGGAAATTGCCCTGCTGATCTGTTAGCCAAATATGGTGTTGAGATGAAAATTTTAATCTTTTCTCTTCATATCGATTCTTTTCCAAAGAAGATTAAAAGTATGACTAAGGTGGACAAGTGCAGGTTGGCCTCTGTTAGGATCCTCTAATTAGTTTCAAAATTTTGTTTATTTATCATTTTTAAACCTTTTATTGTTTAGTTGATTTATTGTGAGGGATTTATTACAAAAAGCCTTATTTATTTTTGTAAGTTCTTTTCATTCTCTTGTAATCTACTTCGATGGGAATTTTCCATCTTTAGTAATCAATAAAACTTGTGGCAGTTCCGTCCCTCTTCGATAAAAAAGTGGGATCTAGTCTAATTAGAGATGAACTAGATATAGTTGGAGGTTATATCCTTGCAGAATGATAAAAGGGCAAGAGGTCCAAAATTACAATGTTGGAGAAAAAGAATCTTCTCAATGATAACACTCTTAGAGATAGTTCCTCTTTACTAGATGCTGCTCGATATTCTCTAGATAAGGTTAAGAAATCTCCTGCCTCGGATTAGATGGAGCTCAAGGTGATGGAGGAGGCACTTTGGATTAGAGTCTTAAACTTCAAAATGCTCAGGAGAGGATTTTTCAGGCCATAAATGATATGGATCTTTTGAAACATCATATGGAAGATCTTAATGCCAAAAAAGATATCCAAAACTCAAAGGGACAAGAAATTAAACGGACTATATCAAGGTCTTGGTGAAGAACACATCGATCTAAGAGTGGATTTAGACCGCGATGAAGATCAACCTGAATGCTTATCTGGAATCTGATCCTTTTAGTAGATTTTTTTTTCGAAGTTCAGCTAAGTATTTGAGTCTTGTAAAGATAAGGTTCATGAGCTCTTTTCCGAGGTCGATGTTTTTGTCTTATTTCCCGAAGCCTCGTATCTAATGAATAAGGTTAGGATGAAGAGAGGAACATTAGTAATGAGGTGGGAAAAGCCCCTATTTCTCTAGTTCATGAAGAAGAAGTTATGGAGAAGGTATATTCTTCGCTTCCTCAATCAAACCCCTCCAAGAAAGAAGAAGGATCTTTTGTGAAGGAAACCCCCATAGCTCCCCAACCTTGAGACGACTCTATGCAATTTTTTTTTAAACTATTTTGGTTCATGGGCCTTTGATGTAATCTCCCAATCTTCTACCCTTGAATGACATAGTGGTTTTTAAATTATAAGGCTTACCTTATTTTCTTTCATCTTTTCTTCATACATGCTTTATTTTTTTGGTAAGAATTTTAGTACTTTTGCACTATTTGAGGCTTGTCTGAGGTCTCTCGGCAGGTATACTACACCTTACCCCCCCTAATAATTCTAAGTAAAGTAAAGAAACCTTTGTAAAAAAACTGTGTAAGTAGAACTAAGGGTCTTGAGACCTGTACTATACACTTGTGTAGATGCTTTAGTTGAGGTTGAGGTTCTCTAGTGGGTCATTAGACTTTAGAACATTTCAACGCTTGATACTTGTGCATTTTTAGGAGTGGAAGCCCATAATTATAAATATACACTTAGACCCCCAAATTTTTAGGTGTAAAGCCCTAAAATAATATATGTAAAGGATCTTAAGACCTTAGATTTAAAATTCATACTTGAAAGTTTGAAATTTAAAGTCGTTATAAAGGTCATAAGACTTTTGGATTTAAAAAAATGATATTTTGGAAGTTCTTACAAGGGTCCTAATACCTCCGGCCTTCTATATTTTTTTTAAAATTTAAAGTCCTTATAAATGTCCTAAGACCTTTAGACTTACAAATTTGGTAACATAAAGACCCACAAAGTGTCATAAGACCTCTGAACTTTGGTAAACTAGGATTAAAAATCATACAAAGGGTCCTAAGACACGTGAACTTAGAAAGTTTGGAATTTGACATCTTTATATGGGTCCTAAGACCTTCGGACCTTGGACTTTTCACCTTTTTTTTTTTTACAAAACTGGAGTTTTTTTGGACATTTTTTTTTGCATTTGGACACTTTGCCGCCTAATTTTTTTTAGAAGAAAATGGAAGTTTTACTAATGTATCAGGATATTTTTTGTAAAATTGGTTCCGGATCCTTAACTTTTTTGAAAAAGCATTTTCTTAGGCGCAAAAAAGACTTTAAGATGACTTTAATGGTTCCTTGAACCTTCGTCAGTTTCGATTGGATAAAAGGTGAAGACCTTGATGAATCCTTTAGTCTTGTTTGGGTTCTTGACCTTTGACCATTATTCTTAGATCATTTAGACCCATTGACTGTAGTCTTTTTAGGTCTAAAGACCTTTGAGTGTTAATCTTAAGCCAAGGTTGTAGTCCTTGTAACTTATAGTTTGTGTCCTGAACCTTGGCTTAAAGAGAGGGCCAAGGTTGAAGTCCCCGCAACTCTTTATTTTGGGTATTTAGAACTTAGTTTAAGTTTTAATCCAAGGCTTAAATCCTTGTAACTCTTGAGAGGATGTTATTTTGAATACACCGTTCGTGACAAAAGAGATGCCTTTTCATTTCTTTTGAGTAGCAAAATACATCATTAGTAGTATTTTGTGAGGTTCTCTATATTACAGGGATGCAGGAGTTCATAACACTCTATATCCTTGAGGTAATAACGTCCATGTCTCGTAATATTGGTAACCACATAGGCCCCTCCCATTTGGGACCTAGTTTTCCTTCTCTCGGATTTCTGGTCGCAATGATCACCTCTCTCAAGACGAAGTTCCCCACTTTGAATTATCTGTGGTGAACCTTTTTATTAAAGAACGATCCTGTCTTTTTCTTGTATATAACCATTCGATTCAAGGAAACCACCCTTTTTTCTTCCAATTTATCTAAAGACATCCTTAGAGCTTTTTCATTAGCTTTTGGTTTGATCTGAGATAACCTCTATGTTGGTATTTCAACCTCAATTGGGATCACTTCCTCAGTGCCATAAATTTGAGAGAATGGAGTTTTCCTCTTGAGACCTCTAATGATGGCCCTATAGGCTTATAAAGTGATGGGTATCTCTTCGACCCATAACCCCTTGGCATTTTCTAATCTCTTCTTCAAGCTATGGAAGGTGGTTTTGTTAGGAACTTAAAATTCTCCATTAGATTGAGGGTGGCTTGGATATGAGTTGTTATTACTTATGCCATAGTCTAAGTAGAACTCCTTGAAGGTCGGGTTGTCAAACTATTTATCGTTGTCTGAGATGATGGCTTTGAGAAAGCTGAACCTACATATGATGTTCGTCCATACGAAGTTGGTCATTTTCATATCTGTGATGGTAACTAAGGGCTCAACCTTAACCCACTTGGTGAATTAGTCAATGGACACAATACATAACTTTTTTTACCTTTACTGAGGGGCAAGGGACCTATAAATTCACTCCTCATGGTGCAAAGGGCCATTGGCTTATCACTGGATCCATATTCTCTGTTGGGTGCTTTAGAACAAAACTAATTCTCTAGAACTTGTCATAGTGATGCACTAGGTCCTTGGCTTCCTTTCCCAATATTTGGTAGATAAACCCTTGCCTTAGGACCTTGTAGGCTGAGGTCTTTAGGCTTGTGTCGGCACCATAGAAAACTTCGTGGAGGTCTTTAAGGATGTACCTATCTTGTGATGGGCTCAGGCATAACTAAGGTGCTAAACAATATTCATTTTTGAATAATACCCTATTATTCAAGTATTATCTGGAAGCTGTGGACTTCATTCACCTGGATTGGAGCTTATCTTCAGGTAGGACACTATCTTTAAGGAAGGCTTTGATGGGGGTAATCCATTATAATCTCTGATCAACCTCTTAAGTGTTGATTTATAGTTGAGTAATGCTCTTCTAGTCCAAGGTGACAAGTACGACCTCAAGGTCTATCTCATTTGATGAAACCACTCATTTTAGATGGCCATCCTCTAAATCCTTCACTCATGGGGCACTTTTGATGAAAAATTTGGGGATTCTCTTAATAGGGTGTTGTACAATGGCTAATTACCCCACCATTTTGTTAGCCTTAACATAATAAAGCTCAGTGACCTGGTTAACCACCAGTTGAGAGTCTCTAATGATCTCTACCTGATTGAATATTAGATGGATGGATAGGACTAAGACTTCCACCAAGTCTTTGTATTCTTCTTTATTATTATAGTCTTTAAATTTAAAATGAGGGAAAGAAAGATAGTACATCCTTCAGGAATTTTGGGGCGAAGTCTAGCCCTGCCACCTAAGCTGTTTGAAGATCCATCCACGTGTAGCACCTAGGTGAAAGAGCTGGTGTCTATTTATTAAAATACGAATTGTTTAGGATTTTTAGGTGTTATTATATCCTTGGCCTCTAGACTTTTCTTTAACCTCTTCTATGTTATTCAACTTCTCAATGAAGTTAGCTAAGGTCTACCTTTTGATAAAACTTTAGGGATGGTACAGAACATCAAATTTCCCTAACTCTGCAAACTAGTTGACAAGCTTGCCTAAGGTTTCAGGATTGTAGAGGACTTATCGAAGGGGTTGATCGGTCATTACAATAATGGAATGGGATTGGAAGTAAGGCCTCAGTCACTTCGCCAAGATGATAAGGAAAAAGAAGATAACTTTTCTATCTTTGGATATTCAGTTTTAGCTCCCTAAAGGTATCCATTGACATAATAAACAGGCAACTAAACCCCAAATTCTTGTTTTGAGTCAAGGCTAAAGTCCTTGCTACTTGGTTTGTGGGTTATAAGACCTTAGGGATTTTGGAGCCAATGATGAAATCCTCGTAACTCCTAAAGAATACTATTACTGAATAGTCATGAGTAATAGAATGTTTTTTTTTCATTTTAGATAACAGAGTACATGATTTATAGTATTTCTCATGCGATGCACACATCTTCTGAGGCCTGTGCTTTTTTTGACCTTCAACCCCCAGTTTGATTTTTAGCTGTCTTATGGGGTGGAGATATCCAAATTCAATAGCTCTATGCTCAGGATTTATGGAGGGAGTTCGTACATTGGTTATGGAGGAGGTAAATCCCCTGATGATACCTCAACATTTTTTTGAGATTTTTCAAGAACTCCGCCAAGTCCTATGGTGCGTTGAACGAATTTTTTTGATCTTTTATAGAAGTTATGTAGCACTCCCAAGTATTTTTCTAGTCTCCAAAGACCTATCCTACCATTAGGGGTGGGAACCTCTCTCCATCCTATGGGTTAAGATTAGAATGTCTAAGCCATTTAGCCATGGTCTTCCCATGATGACATTATAGGCTGAGGGGAGGTCCACCACAATGGGATAGTGACATACCCCGAGGTATATGTTCTTTTTCCATTGAACCCAATGAGAGGGGTAGTGGATGGATGCATGTCCTTTGCACTGAGGCCCATGTCTTCAAAAGCATATAATAATAGGATGTCTGAGGAGCTTCTCGTATCAATCATAATTCTCCTTATATTAAATGTTCCATGATTATTATGATCACAAAAAGGATTGTCATGAGGTAGATTAACTCTCCTGAGGTTAGTATTTAGAAATTACACCATTGGAACCTCGTTAGAGGCTTGATGTGGGAGGGAAACATGGTTGACCTATATCCCTTTGTGTTGGAAGCTCCTAAGAAGTGCCTTTTTGGCAGTGGGAGAGAGTCCAACTCTAGTAAAGTATCTAAAAATGCATTGAATGAAAATTTATGGGGCATCATTTTTTATTGTGCTGACCTCGACCTTCATCTTTGGACATAAATTATTTAAGGTATCCCCTCTTTATCACCCCCTTAATAGACTCCTTTAGTCAGAAGTAGTCATTTATTTTATGTCCATGATCTCTTTGGAATCGTTAATACTTGGACTTGTCCCCTTTGTCGTTCCCAGTCCTAATAGAATTTGTCTTATGCAAGATGTCTTGAGTTTCTATGGCTGTAAAGACTTCTTCCACTATGGTTGTGAGGGGCATAAAGTGAATAGTGTTTAGAGGTCTATTTTTCTTAGTCCTGTCCTTATCCTTCTTAGCTAAAGCTTTTCCCGAGGTCTCCTTAAGGGGGGAGAAGACATATTTCATCTTTCCTTTTACAAGGAGGCTACAACATGTCTTACTCATATTGCATCCTCAATGCTCATGTGAGCCTTTTGAGGAGCTCAGTTATGGAATTTGGAGGCTTCTTGTTAAATGACCTTAGGAATTCCTCTGAGGTGTGGCCTAAGATGAAGGCAGCCACACAGGTGGTGTCGTTTAGGTCATCAACCTATAGGACTTCCTAGTTGAACCTCTTGGATTAATTACCGTGGGATTCCCCAGCCTTCTGTCTGAAGTGGAAGAGGGAAAAACTGGATTTTGGGATTTAATATAATGTCTAGCAAAGGATCTTCCTAGTTGTCTGAAGCTTGTAATGGTCGCTAGTTTGTGCTTGGAAAAATAATGACTACTCATTCTCGTTAAGGCAGTATGAAAGGCTTAACACATGAACTCATCTGGAGTATCCTGAAGAAGCATCAACGATTTATAGGTTTCCAAATGATCGATGGGGTTCTTGGACCCATAAAATGGTTTAATATTAGGAATATTCCACTTTAGGAGGAAGTATAATGTTGAACTTCAATGGAATACAGAGACAACATTTTCTCGAGGGCTAACTTAATAGTCTTGGGAGTTTTGGTATTGTACTAGTTTAGAAAATTCCCCAATCGTTATTTCATCTTCTTTATCTTACCATCTTAGGGCCTAACTGCCCTGAAACACGATTAGGATTGGTCTCTATGGAATGATATCATGTCCTTGATAGGGATGTGAGTTGCTGATTGTTGGGGGACCTGCGAACCTGCTCTGGATCATTATCCTTTAGTAATTAGGGCTCATGGTTTTCCCAAGTACCATTATCTTCTGGTGCCACTAGTTCCTCTATCACCAGGGGTAAAGGGAGCCTGTTGGGAATAGAGGCCAATTAATCTTTGAGCATTTTTTGTTGGGCCTCCATTTTTTATATATAATAATCTAATGCAACATTAGTGACCATTTTGGAAAAAATCAATGTGCGTATTTGAGAGAGATGGAAATTTTCTTTCCCACTGATGGTCGCAAACTAATGAGTGTTAAAATCATAAGTGACTTTACACTGACATGTGCTCCCCTGTGGAGAGGGTCCTATGTCCATTGTCAAAGGTGCTCCATAATTTATTAGATTGTAAATGAAGTATTATAGTCTATAAGCCTTCTTGAGCTTTAGTTAAGAGAGTATGAGGTCTTATGGCCTTTAACAACAACACAGGGGACTCTAGGATGTAATTACATAACTTCTCTAAGGGTCTCAAAGTACTTATTTAGTGATTGAAAAAACATAAAAAGTGTATAAGTAATGCGAGTAATTCATGTTATAAGTATAAGCTCACAACCGTGGGTTATGAGTGTGGAATGAAGTGTAAGAACTTGTGAAGTGCTAGAACTCTTGTGAGTATGGTTCTTTGAATGCCTTAATCTCTATGAATGCTCGACATCAATCCCCCTCCACTTATATCATCCTTCTATTTATAGGGGAACACTTGAAGAAATAACGAGTGGATTGTCATAGCATGGCTGGGATGTCCCTAAGGTCTTTTGGTGTCAGTAGGGTGGTGGCATGTTAGGAAAAGTAATTGCAAGTGATGTAAGTTAGTGGTTGAGTGAGTTTATTACCCAAGGGAGAATTTAATTCAAGTGGATAAGGGTAGTGTCAGTAGGAAAAATATTGTTCTGATTTTCACTTACTCTGTCAGATTATTTGCAGGTGCTTTACCCGAGGTTCAAGTGGCCTGGAAGAATAGTGGAGTTGCTACAAATTGATCCTAAAGTATTATGTACCTCCACAAGCTATGACTGAGGCATGGGAAATCTCAATAGGTCATTATCCTTTAATTTGAGGTCGGATCTAAATGAAAATCATGAATAAATGTTGATACCATGGTTTATAGGTTTGCTTGTGGTGGTATGCTAGAATAACTATCTTTCTTAGGGGTAAGGATGCGCGACTGAGGTCTGCTACCGTACCATAGCTCACCTTTAAGGACAAAAGAGGATTTATAAGACATGTAGTAGTCTCTCGGAGGTCTGGTATTAACCTTGGGACCTCTGCCTTAACTCAGGGTCAATTGGGGAGTTGGAAGAGCCTTTACATTCCAAGTGTAAACGAAGGTATTATTAACCTATAAGCAAGTAAGATAATTTATAAGATGTGAAGATTGATAATACTGTCCTAGTAATGTGCCTGTGGAATTGCAGTCCCCCAGTGAGTGATACACCTAGAGGGATAGAGAGAAAGAAAATCTTATGTGAGTTATTTTGCTTAACGGTGGATGACCAAAGTTTTTATCTCTCGGTTTGTCGTATCCCGACGAGGTTGGGTTATCGATTTGATGTTTGTCTAAGGGACTTTCCCCTGGAAGTTTTTTGACGAACTATCTAATTTAAGTTCCATACCGTTGGTTCTTAGGCCTACGCCTAAGTGTGTCCTGTGTGATAAGGGGTTCAATTGGTTTCTTGAGAGTTTTTAGTTAATTTTATACAAAAATTAACAAAATATTTGGGTTAGCCCTTTCGGGATAATCCTAAGGCAGGATTAAGTCTGAATTTTGTCCAGAGATTTTTGTTATGTGGTCATGAGTTGGAAAGGTATTGGGAACTCCACTTGTTCTTTATTCTTCCTTAATTACGTGATTATTATCGCCTAACATCAATTAATTATTTTTCAGTTATTTTTAAAACTGGTTTAAACACCTTAGGTTAAGAATCCCTTAAACATAGAGAGATGCTTAGGTAGGAAAATGGTATCAGTGAGACATGTAAGAAAACCACTTTAACCGGTGCAAGTACACAAGGGTTCTTGTGAATGAATTATTTCTATGAATCACAAGTGGCCATTAGAATGCATTTGCATGTGTGAAAGGGATCAACTATAAAATATTTTGATATATCTTTTGAAGTTTAAGGAGAGATAAAAAGGTATCATGAGAGACAGGTGCCTATTTTTTATGATAGCATATCGAGAGATATACATTGTCGAGGCTCTTGTTCACGAGAAAGACTTGGTATTATGCCTACTTTCTAAAGAAGACTTGGGATAAAAGCCTATGTATTTTTGTTTTGATATGCATTTGAGCAATTATGTGGATTTGCATGGGAAACTGCGGCTTAAGATAGTGTTATATCTCATTTGTTTTGAATGAAGGAGATAAGGGGTGAGGGCTAATGATTTTTTTCCCTATGAAATATGAATTCTTGAGTTCAAGAAGATCATAGTTGTTTCAATGGTTACATATGCGCTTCAGCTAATTCATAATCATGCAAGATATGAGCCTTACATAAATAATGAACCACTTAATCATGAAAGTTTTACCATATATGAATATACTTCTTTCATTTCTAACATCTCAATGGATAATACTATTTCTAATTGGTGGATGGATAATTCGTGGTTCATAATTCGGTGTTATATAACATGTATGATTTGGAGCATTTGTATGAGGATGGACAAGATATTGCGAGATAATTTGATATCTCATTAATAGTATGTATGGAAGAGGGAGCGAGAGAGATGTGAGAGATGATTGCATCTGTATGGGAAAAATATATCACGAGACATATTGTTGAGGATCAATCTCATGAGAAAGACTCGATATGGCTAAGAAATAATACGTTGAGAGACATATTATGAGGCTTAGGATTCACCATTTTATTTTGTTATAGCGCCAACGTACCAGATAATATTAGGGATCAAAGTCAATGTAGTTCCAATAAACAAGGCGTATTTGCGAGTGTAGGCGATATGATGAGGTATACAATATACATCATTATAGTATTTATTGATCCTAGTCCTTAATATATCATTTTTGTTGTGTTTATATGTAACAAGTATGTCTAATCATAGGCTGAATTTTGGTAAGTATTTGATATAAAACTAGATATTCAGGGTGCCACCACGGGAATGGGCTTTGTTCATTTGGATAAGTAATGGAAGTAGTCAGATTTTAAACTTTTGCTTATGCAAATTTTCAGACCGATTCAGCTCACGAACACTTTCATCAGAATAATTTTGAAAAGTATGTTTTCATGTTTCGTAATGGTCGCTGTGGCATTTGATTAGAATTATTTTAGCATATGACAGTGTCAAGTCAATTAACATAGGTGTTGGGTCAAAAACCAGGCTTTAAAAATACAAACAGTATAAAATGCATACCCGGTCCCCTAAACAAGGGCTTGGCTAAAAGAGATAAGCAGGTATGGAAAATTGATCACAATATATATATATATATGTGGCCCGAAATATGGGCATAGGTTCTTTAAGATATGAGGGTGTTTGACCCAAAATTGGGAAGAGTTTCTTTATCCTTATAACATGAATCAAATGCTTGCTGGGGTAGTGTTCCCACTTGAGGTGATTAAGGTGGTAAGAGCACCATTTAGTTAAAAAAATCTTTGTTTAGAAGTGTCGACTTCCATAAAATTTGGGCAGAGATTTGCCTCTATTTTTTCTTTCAGAGGAGACTTTCTAGAATTACAAGACTCTTTTGGGGCTGAAGTGACTTTCTAGAAGTATAAACTTTCTCAGGGGAAAATATAATTCTATGAAGAACAAATTTCTTCGATATTTCTGAGAATGAGCTTGAGTATCTTGTACGTTCAGTGGATAAGATAGTGAAAAATGAAGACCGAGGTCGAGTTTTGGTGACCTTTTCTTAATTATTTGGGGGGGGGGGGGGGGTCCTATTTATAGGGGTCTGGATCGGGGGATTTAATCATTTTGGTTAATTCCATTATATGTTGAATTAGAGGGATGTAGAACGTGTACGAATGAGGATATATTATCCAAAGATCTCGTTATGATCAATCTGGAAGGGGATAACTGATCATTACCGGTTTGAGGGATATTAGCCGATCAATTATCGATTTGGAGTAGACTTTAATCGATTGGTTAAAAGGCCATATGGGATGCTTGGTTCGATTTTTCATATTTTTTCTATTTACATTTTGACCTAATGGACTTTAGTTCTTTATATTTTGACCCCTCAAACTATTATTTTTGGTTAGGGATGTTTTTATTTTGTGATTTTTTGGGGGTTCGTGTCCATGGTCATTATGTGACAAGACAAAATGAAACAAATCCCGATTACAGATCGAGCTCTTCATAGAGGCAGTCGACTAAGAGTTTTCATGTGGGACATTTTTCATCGAAATTGGAAGTTAAAATAATAGATTTACCTATTTTTGGTGGAGTATGATGTATATGGGTAATAAGTGGAAAGAGGGAAGATGGGATTTTTTGAAAATGTGCAAGGTTTAACCAATCGAATTACCCTTTAGGTTGAACAATTAAATGATCAGTAAAATGTTGGAAATATTTAACTAATTGGTTAAACATTCTAGTAGCCAAACCTTATAAATCGTTTCTTCATGATAATTTCCTCCATTATTTCACTCATTCTCTTCATCTCTTTCGCATAGCTCACTACATTTGATATTTCTATACTCTTCTAATGGCATTTTTAGATGTTATTTGCTTATTATGAATCCTTTGAGGGTTTGATGGTGGATGGGATGAGCTTATGGACTTAAATCAAGCTAAGGGGGCCGTGTGGGATGATGGCGATACAGGATGGGCAGGTTGACATGGCATTATGACTTCCGAGAGCATGAGCCTTCATGAGGATGACTAGGTCAAGATAGCCTGGGGTAGGTAACATGATTCCTCGGGTTTTTCATACCCCCACTACCAGTAGACGAGGAGGACACAGAGATCCTTTTAGGGGAGTGTGAGCACCACCAAGCCATAATGGAGCGCCCAGTAAGTTTTATGACCCCTTTTCGTTGTTTTATTTTTGCCACAAGTTTTAGTTATTATTATTTATATAATCAATGATGGTTTTTATATTTTTGAAATTGGAATATGAAAATTTGGGTATCTATTGCTAATTTAACTCGTATGACTACATGACTTTTGTAAAAGAAAATGATAAGGTAAAATAATAAGATGAGAAAAGAGAAGATAAAATGTCAATCATAATAAAAATCATAATGAAACATATAATGGAGGGAGGACGGAGTATGGGGCAACCTAAAGAGTGGAAGAGAAAGGTTGTTGACAAGGTGGTAGCAGTTTAAACAAAAGTTTAATGGAGGTAGCTGCAAAATAATACTAATAGACAGTGGCGTAATAGAGATGATAAAAATAGAATCTAGTTTTAATCATGGGTGAAAATGATAAATATTATCTAAATATATGAATGGGGATATATCTCATAAATTTGATAAATGGGATAAAGAAAATGATAGGCCAGACTCGTGCATCATATATATATACCCTTTCGTAATAAAAGTAATAATAATATACCAGGGATTTTGGGTCAACTTTTGGTGTATTCTTAGTGGTTAGCAGGAACCGAGGGTAGGGAGATTTCACAAAGCATGTGGTGTTTAAAACAATGAGAGGGAGAAACTTCTGGGGGTTCTAGGTATCTTTATTTTTGTCTTTGATTTTAGAAAAGAGTTAAGATTTTCCAACCCTTTAAGTTTTTAGTCGCTATAGGGACCGGACATATAAATGCGGGGTTTAAGTGGCATCTCTTAGGGTGTAGGATTTCCTCGCCACCAGTTAACCTTTAGTAATAAGTAAACAAAAGGTTTATTAAGTATGAATGTAGGGATATTAAAACATTGAGAGGGAGAAAGCTCTCAGGGGTGTGAATTTTCAAATTTAGTTTTAGCAAAGATTAAAGATATTCTAACCCTTTATATTTTAGGTCACTCCGGTGACCAGACATATAAATGAGGGGTTTTAGAAATGTTTATTAGGGTGTAGGATCGCCTCGTTACTAGTTAACCTCTTTAGTTATTAGGAACTGAAGAGAGGTGGCTTAATTATTAACATATTGCGATTAAGACACCAAGAGGGTGAAAGATCGGGGTGAAGGGAATCTCAATTTTTAACTTTGGTTTTTATAAAGATTCAAGATATTCTAACCCATTCTATTTTAGGTTACCTTGGGGATGAGACATAGAATCATGGGGTGTTGGCGGCATCCATTGGGGTTTATGATCTCGTTACTACTGGTTAACCTCTTTAATTAGTAGGAACTGAAGATATGTGTATTAAATGTGAACATAGGGCGATTAAAACACCGAAAGTGAAAAAGATCCAAGGGGTGAAGGGTATCTCAATTTTTGACTTCAGTTTTAGCAAAGATTCAAGATATTCCGCCCCTTCTATTTTAGATTGCTCCGGGGATCAGACGTAAAAACGTCAGTTTTCAATGGTGTCTATTGGGGTGTATGATCTCCTTACTAATTATTAACATATTTAGTTATTAAGAACTAAATATAGATGGATTAAGTGTGAATACATGGTGATTAAAACACCAAGAGGGGGAAGGCTAGGAGGCTGAAAGGTATCTTGAATTTCGACTTTGGTTTTAACAATTATTAAAGATATTCCAACCCCTTATATTTTAGATCGCTCTTGGGACCAGGCGTAGACACTCGAGGTTTTGGCAATGTCTAGTGTATGGTTGCCTCGCTACTGGTTAACCTCTTTAGTTAGTAGGAACTGAACATAGGTAACATAACTATGAACCTATGGAAATTAAAACACTGAGAGGGAGAAAGCTCCATGGGGTACAGGGTATCTTGATTTTTAACTTTGGTTTTAGAAAATATTAAAGACATTCCCACCACTTTTATTTTAGGTCATTCTGTGGATCAAACGTAAAAACACGGGGTTTCAACGACATCTATTTGGGTGTAGGTTTGCTTCACTTCTAGTTAACCTCTTTCGTTAGTAGGAACTGAAAAAGGAGGCTTAAGTCTGAACGTAAGGCGATTAAACAATGAGAGGGAGAAATTAGTATCTCAAATTTTAACTTTGGCTTTAGCAAAGAGTTAAGATATTTTAACCCCGTTTATTTTTGGTCACTTTGGGACCATATGTAGAAAATCGAGTTTCTAACAGTGTTTATTGGGGTATAGGTTTGCATCGCCATTGGCTAACTATTTAGTTAGTAGGAAGTGAAGAGAAGTGCATCAAGTGTTAATGTATGGCGATTAAAACATTGACATGAAGAAAGCTCTATCTTGATTTCCAGCTTTAGTTTAGTGAAGATTCAAGATATTCCAATCGCTTAAATTTTAGGTCACTCTGGGGACCAAATATATAAACTTGGGATTTTGACGGCATCTATTAGGGTGTAGTGTTGGCTCGCTACTGCTTAACTTCTTTAGTTAATAGAACTAAAGATAGGTGTCTTAAGTGTGAACGTAGGGAGATTTAAACACCAAGAGGGAGAAAGTCCGATGGGGTGCACGGTATCTCAATTTTTGACTTTAATTTTAGAAAAGATTCAAGATATTCTAACCACTTCTATTTTAGGTTGTTTTGGGGATCAGATGTAGAAGTACAGGGTTTTGGCGGTGTCTATTAGGGTTTATGATCGCCTCACTACTTGTTAACCTCTTTAGTTAGTAGAAAATGAAGAGAGCTATCTAAGGGTGAACGTAGGATTATTTGAACACCGAGAAGGATAAAATGATATCTCAATTTTTGACTTTGGTTTTAACAAAGATTCAAGATATTCGAACCCCTTATATTTCAGGTCACTTTAAGAACCAGATGTAAAAACATAGGGTTTCATCAATGTCTATTGGGGTGTAAGATCGCCTCGCTACATGTTAACCTCATTATTTAGTAGGAACTTAAGAGAGGTGTCTTAAGTGTGAATGTAGGGAAATTAGAACATAGAGAGGGAGAAAACTCCGGGAGGTGTAGGGTATCTCAATTTTTTACTTTAGTTTTATTAAAGATTCAAAATATTCCAACCTTAACTATTTTAGGTCGCTCTAGGTACCAGATGTAAAAACACAAGGTTTTAACGACGTCTATTGTGGTTTAGGATTGCCTCACTATAAGTTAACCTCTTTAGTTAGTAGGAACTAAATATAGGTGGCTTACGTGCGATTATAAGGCTATTAAAATAACAAGAGGGAGAAATTTTCATGTGTCGGGGCGCACGCAAAATATCTCAGTTTTTGACTTTGGTTTTAGCAAAGATTAAAGATATTCCAACCTTTTCTATTTTAGGTCTCTTTAGGGACCAAATATAGAAAAATTAAGAGTATTGCTGGAGTCTATTATGGTTTTGGATTGCCTTGCTAATGGTTAACCTCCTTAGTTAGTAGGAACTGAAGATAGGTAGCTTAAGTTGGAACATTAGCTGATTAAAATACTAAGAGATAGAAAGCTTTGGTGGGTTACATCATGACTAATTACCCTTCCTAGTTAGCATGAACTAAGGGTATGGAGATTAAGTGTGAGTACGTGGCGATCCAAATACAGTGTATAAGGAGCACATTTTTTTCATGACTACCATATCTTATTTTATTTTGTCTTTTTTTTTTTACAGTTGGAGGGAGAACCCGAGTTAGTGGTTCTGTATCCCCGTTGGCTAGGGCTTGGGTGAGGTCCCCTGCCTTTGTTCGAGGTTTCGTATATACCATGGACTTTGATATGCTGTTAGATTACCTTTATGATGCGCATTTTTGGAGGAGCTTGGTCATTACTATGGCCCCGAGAGAGCGCTGGTGGGATACTTCTAGTACTTTCACTTAACAATATGGGAGATGACTATAAATCCCTTGGACTTCTTCTCTTTTACAGGAATCCGATTAGAGAGAGTGCCTCTAGTGGTTTATCGAGATCTGACTTTCACTACCGAAGTGCTAAAAGCGGCACTAGAGATAGAGGTTCCTCCTAAAGGGTGTGTGTGTGTGTGTTGGGGAGGGTATATTACTATTAGTTGTTGATGTAAAAAATTAGATCATATCTAATTTTTCAATCACAGATAAATAAATGAGACAAAGAATTTTTAAAGTGGTTCAACCTTATAAGAATGGCCTATGTCCACTGTTATGTTATTGCTGATTGTTTGGGAATTCTCGATTATAAGTTATCTCAAGAAATTCCGGTCCCCTTACAATGAGGATTGTACAATGTATTTATAGCCCTGAGGCTCTAATGTGAAAGGGTAATACATTAAATGATGTACATATGAAAGAGTAATACATTCAATGCCCCTTAAGCGTATGCGTCTGAATGATAAGCATTTAATGAACAGTCAAACTGTTGGTTATCCTGCTATTAATGCTTTGTTCGAGGTGCAACTCGGACCGCCTAAGCTTCTCGGTACTCAAGAGTTCCTCGGAGGGTTCTTGTTCCTCAGAGCGTATGAGTTCCTCGGGGAATCAGTGCTCCTCGTTGTAGTATGGTTACTCGGAGCATGTGAGTTCCTCGGAAATGCTTGTTGTTGCCACGTAGATTGCCACGTGTCTTCACTTTATTGAGCCATGTCAGCAGACTAAATTTGGTATCAATAAAAGCCCCCAATGTTTCATAGTTCGAACTTTGAGGAGTGTGGAACATTCTTTCTCTGTATATGGCAGTTTTAAATGGTCATCCCGAAATTTAGGAGTCTTTTGTATTTATTTCTCCTTCCAAATTCATAGAATCAGTTTTTTTTTGAATTTTTATAACCACCTCGATCTCCGCATACTTTTTGTCCTTCTAGCCGCCGGTAGCGTAATCGTTTCTTTTTGTAATCATTACTTTACCATTTCCCAAGGCAGAATATTTAAGCGTCACAGACAATCCCATCGTCTTCTACTTTTTCAAATTTGCATCTTCGAATTTTCCATTGTCTTACTCTCTTGTGCGTTCATCCTTTTCATCGTTCGTTGTCAACAGATCCACTCTTTTTCTGTAAGATCTTCTTCCTTCTTCTTCATTTCCTTTATTCATCATGGTTTACCCTGTTGAATCTCTTGATAAATTTCACTCTGATTTTTCTATTCCCTCCTGGGTTATTTTGGAAGAGCTTTCTGAGCCTTCTGACTATTTCCGTTTGGCTGAGGGACATTGGTTCCCCAGTCTCTTTGTTGCTGAATGTGGATTTTCTTTTCCGCCCAATCCTCTATGTTTGGAATTTTGTCAATATTTTGACGTTGTTCCTGAAAGAATAGCCCCCAATACATGGAGAATAGTTAATGGGGTTCATAGGTTAAATCAAATTCTTGGAACTCGCATAGGAATTCCAAAAATCATGTTTTGTTATAGATGGGCAGTGGGTGATAACACTTTTTATTTAAAACCTAGATTTTTAAATAGGGCTTTATTGGTCAATCTCCCGGATGCCAATAGGGACTATTTTGAGCACGGAGTTGTTATAAAAAATTGGCAACATGCTCCTTTATCTGGAGATGAAGTGTACCAGGGTCCCAGATGCCCTCCCTATGGCAATGGGATATGTCATTTTTATTTCATTTTATTTATTTTGAAATTATGCTTCTTCTATGTTTGATAAAATGTGCCACTGATATTTTAATGTTTATTTATTTGCAGTTGATAGCAAAAGAAAGTGTCCAAAAGAGGCATACGTTAACATAAGACATTTGAAACTTATTTGGAGTTTGCATCAAACCGTTGCTGACGAGCACATTAGGTCAACTTCATATCTGCATCAGTACAAGAGTTACACAACTTCTTTCACTGCTCGTCCGGTGATAAGCGACGCAGATCCAGTACTAGCTTCTACCAGTTCTTCGCCTGAGTCACACGTTCCTTTAAGTAAAAGGATGAAGAAAAGAAGACCTCCCACCTTGTTCGAGAAACCTGCCTCTGGTGCTGGAGAGGCAAAAAGAAGTAAGATTGATGTCCCAGGGGAGGGGACAAAGAAAACTGATGCACGTTCCTCGGCTTCCCCTGTTGTGAAGGTTGTCGAGAAGCCCCAAGTGGCTCCGAGCAAGTCTGCTGCTCCAGGAGAAGTTATTGTAATATCACCGACCAAGAGTTCCTCCTTGGTTGAATCCATTCCTTCTCCCCCGAGGAAGCTGAAGAAGAGCTCCTCGGTCAATTTGGCTGACACCGTCTCTCAGCCCCCGACTAGTGGAGTTCCCACTTTTGATCCCCGAACTCTGCCATGAGCTCAGTGAAGACTTGGATCATTATCGAGATCCAAGGTATTGAGGAGAACCTTTCTCGTGACATGGTCACCTCATTGGCTGCTCGCCATATTGCTTCTGTAAGTCTTATTACTTTGAACTTTTCGTCTTTCCCTTGTTATATCTGTCTCTAACTTGCTTTCATTTTCTTTTCTCAGTTGGTGAGCTGCTTTAACACAATTTTGAAGAAGGATGAAGCTATTAAAGCTTCAAGCTCCTCGTCTGGTGTAGAGGAAGCTTTGATAGGCTTGGGGAAGTCTCTGAAAGAGTCTCGCCAGAAATATACTGATGATAAGGCAAACTGGGAGAAGAAGCTTGCCTCCACCAAGCAGGAGAAGGCTCGAGTTATTGAAGTCTCCAAGGGATTGGAGAAAAATTTAAATGACTTGGAAGAGAAAAATAAAGAGCTCGAAAAGAAGCTCAAAGATGCTGAAGAGTTTGAAGATAAACTCAAGGTTGTTAAGGAAGAATTAATCCAACTTCGGGAAGTAAGTCGGCAGAAGGAGGAGGTTGAGAATAAATTGAAGACTGCTGAAAACCTTTTGTCCGAGAAGCTTTCCTCGGAGAAGTTAAAGAGAAAATTGGCTGTGAAGAAGTCTTTCAGCGCTGGCTGGGACAAGGGGTGGAACAAGGGATTGGATGCCATGATGTCACAAGTAGAATATGGCAGCCTCAAGTACTTTAGGGATGGATGGGTCGCTTCTTTATAGGAGATGAAAGTAGATGAAAATTCTGAACTCTTTTAGTGACACATCCCTGGTCCCCCTCCAACTCCTGAAGACGAAGAAGAGGATGAAGCTGCCTCCAAAGAGTCTTCCATGGTGATGGGAGATCAGGTTTCTCTTCCCCTGACTATCCAGCCCGCTGACGAGGAACTTCAACTACCTGGAACTTCCTCCGAGCAACCTCCAGCACTTCCCCAACCACTATCTTCTCCATCCGAGCAACCTACTTCCTCGTCCCATCCTCCCGAGAAAGTTTTGGGAGACAAGGAAAAGGTGTAGAGTTGTTCGGATTTCTCTATTTTATTTTTCTTTAACAAATGTAATCCTGAACATGTAACTATGAACCTTGTACTTCTGACCTTTATGATATAATAAAACTTGAACTTGTGTTTATTCATGCTGTTGTCTCTTCTTCATGCTCTGTTTTGATTATTGATTACTGCTTTTTCTTCCTCTACTAGTTTTTGGCCAGGATGGAATTATTATCTGCCCACTATACAAAGCTGTTGAGGCAATGTAATTAATACTTTAAGGCTGGTCACACGGATCTAAGTGCAGCACAAATCGTCGACATCCTCGACCAAGATGCTTCGAAACAGGAAATTGAGGCCTACCAATACTTGAAGTGCCTGCTTGATCGTGCAGTAGCCAATAATGTGGCTTATTATGATATGATCGAGGATATCCAAGGCACTCTTGAAGACCTTCAGCAACAATACAAAGAATCCACTGCCCTTTTGCACGAGGGGTATGAGAAGAAGTATCAGCAACTCAATGCTGACAAGGGATACAAGAAACGTTTTGCTGGCTACGATGTGAGGGAGAGAACTCTGAGGGCCGAGGTCGAGGAGTGTAGACAAATAGTTGAATTATTAGAGCAAGAGAATAACAACCTGCAAATAGAGTTATCACAGTTGAAGTCTGCAGCTTCCACTTCAAAAGCCTTGATCCCAGTGATTGATGAGGGATTCTCGTTCTTGGAGGTCGAGAACGCCAACTTGAGGGATGAATTGGAGACCTTGAAGAGAGATGGCCCCTCTACATCTTCTCGTGGACGAGCAAGAGCTCCTCGGGAACGAGCAAGAGCAGCTCGAATTCTTATCGAGGAACGAGGACTCAATCTGCTTTGGAGAACCAAGCTTTCCAATTAATGGCAAAGAACCAGGCGTTGGTTGAAATGTCAAAGAAGATCAGGGACCTGGAAGAGCAGCTTTCTGCGCAGAAGTCAGTCTTGGATAATAAGGAAATCTTCATAAAAAATCTCCATGAGCAGCTGGAAAGACTGACATATCAATTCCACAAACAACCCAGGGAGTTATGGATGGCTGGGTACAACGAGGCTCTCTACCACTTGGACGATCGTATCCAGAATGCCAATAATGAGGGCTACAAGCAAGGCTAGTTGAATGCCTTAGGTGTGCTGCAACTTGAACATGGTCATTACCTGTGGGACTACCATGATCCTGGGCTGCTCGACCTACCCATGTCACCATTCAAACTTGATATGAGTTGGATCCCTACTCGGGCCATTCCTCGATGCTTAATTTCCAAGTATCTCGGTGACTACAATCTCCATTTAAATGTCGAGATATCTCATCCCGAGCACCTCCTAGATCGACCATCCGTGATGAATATCAGGATGTTAAAAGATTTGAACTTCATAAACTCTCCTCTTGCTTTAAATGATCCGCTTGCTGGCGAGGAACCTGTTTCAAAAGCAGAGGGGAAGAAACCAATAGAGTAGGAATTTTGATGTAATAGTTAGTATACATTTCATTATCAATGTAATCCGTTTTTGGATTTAATGAAAGACTTTTATTTTTGTTCGCAATCTTAATTGCTATTGTCTTGTAAAATACTTTACATTTGTGCATGTATGTCTATTAAAAAGATAACAATATTGTGTTATTTTGTGTTGTTTGTCGATCAACTTATTGTCGACTAGCTTGAATTTGTGGTAGTCATTAAAAAATTACTAAGTTATTCCTCGACCAACTTACTAAGTTGTTTCTCGACCAACTCACTAAGTTATTTCTCGACCAACTTACTAATAATTTTAAAAAGTCACGAGTATCAATAATTTTGCTTGATCATTTTCTCGACCAACCAAGGTCGGTAAATTTCGTTCTCGACCAACTACAATTAGTGGGTTTTTTTATCCCCGACCAGCCATAGTTAGTGGATTTTTCTTCTACAAGGAGATTTAGCACTTTTTTGGGATAATTTTACCTCCCGACCAACTTTAGTTGGCATTTTCAAGAATATATTTATTTCCTAACCAACATAAATTGGCATTTTTAGGAATATTTTTACTTCCCGAGGAACATATAGTTTTACTTCCCATAGGAATACAAGTTTTACTTCCCGGAGGAATACAAGTAGCTTTACTTACCGGAGGAATACAGGTAGCATTACTTCCCGGAGGAATAAAAGTTTTACTTCCCGGAGGAATATAAGTTTTACTTCCCGGAGGAATACAAGTTTTACTTCCCGTAGGAATACAAGTAGCTTTACTTCCCGGTGGAATACAAGTTTTACTTTCCGGAGGAATATAAGTTTTACTTCCCAGAGGAATATAGGTAGCTTTACTTCCCGGAGGAATACAAGTTTTACTTCCCGGAGGAATATAAGTTTTACTTCCCGGAGGAATACATTTGTTTCTCGACCAACCTTAGCTGGCATTTTCGAGAAAATTTTTGAGTAGCCCGAGTTTCACCGAGTTTCACCGAGTAGTGTGTAGCACTAGTATTCCCCGAAAAAATTCAATAAAAGGAGAAAATATACATCACTGATAATACTTGCGCAGGCGCTCTGCGTTCCATGAATTTTTAAACTCCTCCCCCTCTAAAGTTGCTATTCGGTAAGTTCCTGGTCGAACAACTTCTGTAACTCGATATTGTCCATGCCAGTTTGCCTCTAGTTTGTTGTACTTTTGAATCACTTTCTTTAGCATATAGTCTCCTTCTTTCAGGTCGCACTTCTTCACCCTCTTATTGTAGAATAAAGCTGTTCGTTGTTGGTATGTAGCATTCCTGATGACTGCTTCTTCTCTAACTTCCTCGAGCATGTCTAAATCCAATCTTCTCATTAAGTTGCTGACAGGGGAATTGAAATTTAGTACCCTATGTGTTGAGAGGCCCAACTCGGTAGGTATAACAGCTTCACTTCCAAACGCCAGCATATATGGTGATTCTCCAGTTGCTACTCGGGGAGTAGTTCGATAAGCCCACAGTACTGGCTGTAACTCGTTGATCCGATTTGCTTTCCCATCGTCCAGTCTTTTCTTCAATCCATTCAGCAGTGTTCTGTTTGTCACTTCATTTTGTCCATTGCTTTGAGGATGTCCTGTTGCTGAGTGGATCTTAAAAACATTTGATTGATGACAATAGGCCGCGAAATCCTCGTTATCAAATTGTGTTCCATGGTCTGTGATGAAAGCATGAGGAAGGCCATATCGATAAATGATGTTCTTCCCAATAAATTGGTAAACCTTGTCGTACGTCATATCAATGAGAGGCTCAGCTTCAACCCGTTTAGTAAAATAATCCACTGTGACGATGAGAGACTAAAACCTTCCCCTGGTCATTGGCAGTGGCCCAACCAAATCTATTCCCCACATGGCAAATGGCCAGGGGGAAGTGATGGGTGTCAACAATGCTTGTGGAGTTCTTCGGATGGAGGAAAAGTGTTGGCACTTATCACATTTCTTGGCATAAGCTACACAATCATCCCTCATCGTCGGCCAGTAGTATCCCTGCGTCATCATCCTTTGCAAAAGCGTCCGACCTGCTACATGGGCTCCACAGGAACCTTCATGGATCTCTTCAATCAATTCTTTCACCTCGGAGGGATGTACACATCTTGGCAAACCTGCCATCATTCCTCATCTATATAGAATACCATTAGTTAATACATACCGAGCAGCTTTAAACTTCAATTTCTTGGCTGCGAGCTTGTCAATTGGTTGTTCTTCCTCCTTAATATATGCCCTGATGGGATCCATCCAAGATGGTACTAAATCAAGGGTGATAAAGTTCATCGTCTAATTTTCATCTATACTCCGACCAGCTAAAACTTCAATTGGGATTGTTCTTCGTAGCTCGGTACGAGTAGCTGATGCTAATCGAGCTAGGGCATCTGCTCTTGCATTCTCCATTCTTGGTATTCTGACCAGCTGAATAGCATCAAATTCTGATACCAACTCCATCACCTTTGGATGGTACTTGATCATTAATTTTCCTTTGGCTGCATATATTCCCAACATTTGATTTACAATTAATTGAGAATCACTGAAGACAATAATTTGATGCGCTTCCATAATTTTTGCCAAATTAAGACCTGCAATCGTGGCCTCATACTCAGCCTCATTATTGAAAGATTTGAATTGGAAACGTAGGGCGTATTCCATGTCGACCTCATCCGGAGTGTTCAAAACTATCCCTGCCCCACTGCCTATTGTGCAAGATGAGCCATCTACATATAGCCTCCATATAGGTAACTCGTCTTCAAACTTCTAATCTGACAGAGTTCCTCGGTGAAATATTTGTTGCTTCTTTTCATCCTCCCCTAATATTTCTTGCTCTTCGTCGATCATCTTTTCTTTCCCTTTTACCAACCGGAGTTGGTCTGAGCTCGAATTTGATGATCCTGTAACATCCACAGGTTGATCAGTAAGAAGCTTTTGCTCCTCGGGGGTATCAGGATAGGTGAACTCTGCTATAAAATCCGCTACAGCTTGCCCTTTATGCGATGATCTGGATTCATAGACTATATCGTATTCTCCGAGATCTATTTCCCATTACATCAATCTCCCTGATTTTTTTTGTTTATGAAGGGCTTGCCTCAACGGCATATCAGTATATACGACTATAGTATGAGCCTGGAAGTATGGACTCATTCTCCTACTCGCCTCAATCAGCGCCAGTGCTAACTTTTCCAGCCTTGGATATCTGATCTCTGCTCCTCGAAAGGCCTTACTTGTATAGTAGATTGGTTTTTGTACTCCATTCTCCACTCTTATCAATGCCGAACTGACTGCATTCTCGAACACCGCCAGATACAATTATAATTTTTCTCCCATCACTGGCCTGGATAATAATGGAGGTGCTACCAAGTATTTCTTTAAGTTTTGAAAAGCCTTCTCACATTCATCATTCCACTCAAAAGTCTTTTGGAGTGTCTTGAAGAATGGGAGACATCGATCAGTTGCTCGCGATACAAATCTGTTGAGTGCTGCTACTCGTCCTGTAAGACTTTGCACCTCTTTCTTCGTCGTTGGGGATCGCAGCCCTAATAGAGCTTTGATCTTTTCAGGATTTGCCTCAATGCCTCGTTGGTTGATAATTTATCCGAGAAACATGCCTTCTCGTACTCCAAATATGCACTTCGTCGGGTTCAGCTTCATTTGATATTTATTTAGTTGATCAAAAGTCTGACTTAAGTCAACTAGATGATCGACAACTTTCTTGCTCTTTGTTAGTATATCGTCAACATAGACTTCCATATTGCAACTGATTTGTTCAGCAAAGACTTTGTTCATCAGCCTCTGATATGTCGCACCTGCATTTTTCAAACCAAAAGGCATAACATTATAACAATAAATTCCCCTAGGGGTAATAAAAGAAGTACTCTCCCTATCTTCAGGTTTCATTTTAATCTGATTGTAGCCAGAATAAGCATCCATTAAGCTCAGCATCTCGTGTCCCGAGGTAACATCCACTAGTTGATCAATTCGGGGCAATGGAAAGTGATCCTTTGGACATGCTTTATTGAGGTCGGTGAAGTCTACACACATCCTCCATTTGTTATTCTTCGTTTTCACCATCACCACATTTGTTAACCAGTCTGGATATTTAACATATTCAATGAAGCAAGCTTTCTGGAGCTTCTCGACTTCCTCCTGTATAGCTTGATTCTTCTCGGGACTGAATACTCTTCTTCTCTGCTTCACAGGCTTGATCTCCTTATTCACATTGAGTTCGTGACATAAGAAATTTAGGTCTATCCCGGGCATATCCTCATGACTCCACACAAAAGTTTGCTTTTTGCTTCTAACGAAAGTTATCAATTCCTGTTTTAGTGAGGATTCCAACGACGAACCTACTTGAGTAGTTCGTTCAGGGTGTTCGTCGTCCAGGATGATATTTTCAGTAGCTTCCACCACTTGACCCTTCACGAGTTGCGACTCATCTCTAGGATCCAATGTTTTAATTTCTGCCCCTTCATCCACTTGATAAGTAGTAGTATTTTTCCTTGATTCCTCTAGTTCCTCTTGCTTGACGGATGAATAATAGCATTCCCGAGCTACTTTCTGTTCACCTTTCACAACTCCTACTTCAAAGTTTGTTGGAAATTTTAGGCATTGATGCACTGTAGATGGTACAACCTCAAATTTCTTCAATCCTACTCTTCCCATGATGATATTGTATGATGATTGAACATTCTTATCCATCACGAAGAAGCGTATTCTTTATGTCCGACAAGCAGGCCAAGTACGAATGAATATATCCAACTTGATCGTCCCAAGTGGAAAAACTTTCTCGCCAGCAAAACCGAGGAGGGGTCTATGATAAGGATCCAGTTGAGATAGCTTTAGATTTAAAATGTCGAAGCACGAGTAGAACATGATGTCTGCCGAGCTACCATTGTCTACCAGTACTCTTGAAATTATTACCTCCTTCATTCTCATCTTGATCACCAATGGGTTATCATGAGGATATTGAACACCTGCAAGGTCATTCTTTGAGAACTCAATGACCAACTTCTCTTTGTTCACCTTTCTCCGGCGATCCTCCTCAACTAGATTTATTCGTTGAATGTACGAGCACGCTTGAGCCTCACAGATGTAAGATTTTCTTTCTGGAGTATGGTCTCCTCATCCTGCATCTCCACCTGTAATAACATTACAATCAAATGACCCAAAGCGTATTGAAAATACCTCTCATTCTGGCTGCCTTGGTCTCTTGGGAAGATCGGGGTCGCCTTCGGGATCTACTTCATGGTTTCTTTTCTTATTCTCCTCTCCTCGACGAGGAGATCTAGACCTCTCTCTTGTTCGGTCATTCTTTCTTCTTTCGCTTCCACGATCAACATACTTTGCCAGCTTTCCTCGTCTGATGAGTGTTTCAATCTCATTCTAAAGAGCTATGCAATTTTTGGTCATATGGCCATGATCTTTATGAAACTCGCAATACTTTGCCTTATTCCTCTTGTCAGGGTCTGCCTTCATTTTCTCTGGCCAGTTTAATTCCTCGTTATTCTTGATTTCTTCTAGAACATGGTTGATATCCTTCTTCAAAGGAGTATAATTATCGAATTTCTTCATTGCGTCCCATACTGATCTAGTTCTTGAATGTTTGTCATTACCATTATTCTTATTCTCTTTCTTCTTAGCTTTATCACCTTCCACCTTGGTTTCTTTGGCATCCATGTTCTTCTTCGCAGCCATAGCCTCCTCGGCATTCATAATCTTGGACGCTTTTCCCATCAGGTCTGACATGGTTCTAGGTGGATCTTTGGCCAAAGTGTAGTACAACTTATTGGGCAATAGTCCACTCATCAAGGCGGTAATCGTTGTCTTCTCTTCATAATCAATTACTTCAAGTTTCTCGTTATTAAAACGAGTTATATAATCTCTGGTTCTCTCACCAGCTTTTTGTCTAACACTTAACAAATGTGCTACTCGTTTAACTGGCTTTGCCCCAAAATAGAAATTCCCAATGAATAACTCGGCCAGTTGAAGAAAAGTTGAGTTCTTACCCCGAGGAAGATTATTATACCATATTTGAGCAGACCCGGTAAGAGTTCCTGAGAATGCCCTGCATCTCATCTTATCTGGAACAGCATAGATGTCGGCTGCAGCTTGGTATTGTTCTATATGAAGGACGGGGTCAGTCTTTCCATCATATTTGGGGGTCACAACAGGTGCTTTGAATTTTGATGGTGTTGGAAAATCTACAATGGCCTGGATAAAAGGTGTTCCTTGAACAAAGGTTCATTGTAGAGGGTTCTTAGCTTTAACCATTTCCCCCAATCTATCCTCCAGCCTTTGAATAGAGCCTTTCCATGCATCATTTCCTTCCTCGGGCCTGTTGGTTCGAGCAACTGATCGCGTTGAAGTGGCTTCCTGGGATCTATCTTGACGAGAAGTTGGTCGCGACTGGGAAGATCCTTCCCTTAAATCTGATGGTTGTCAAAAACTCCTCGATGGGGCTCTAGGAGGACTTTTGCTCCTCCTAGGACCTAATCGATCGAAAGGAGATACTCTGCTTAATCTTTCTAGCACACTGGTCCTTTCTGGGGAGAGAGTCATACGTTGTTCAGTATCTGTGGCTCGCACTAACGAAGTTCATCCAGGTTGATAAGAAAAATCTTCAGACTCCTCATTGCGATATGAATCGGTACGTCTAGTACATGAAGAAGGTGCACGGGTATTTCTTTGAATACTTCACAGTCCTGAATGGGTTGGTGCACCGCCATGGAGGGTTTGTATGAGTTGTCGTATAGTTTCTTGCATGACGGTCTGGCCCTGAGCCAGATTTGTCATTATTCCATCCAGATCTGGAATATTTGTCGGAGCAGATGGATTTGGAGGGCTTCCAGCATTTCGATTGCTGGATTCTGGAATATCAGTCATTTGTGATGAATTATTTTTGATGAAAAACGATATTACCAATCGTTTCCCACAGACGGCACCAATCTGTTGATGTAAAAAATTAGATCATATCTAATTTTTCAATCACAGATAAATAAATGAGACAAAGAATTTTTAAAGTGGTTCAGCCTTATAAGAATGACCTACGTCCACTGTTATGTTATTGCTGATTATTTGGGAATTCTCGATTACAAGTTATCTCAAGAAATTCCGGTCCCCTTACAATGAGGATTGTATAATGTATTTATAGCCCTGAGGCTGTAATGTGAAAGGGTAATACATTAAATGATGTACATATGAAAGAGTAATACATTCAATGCCCCTTAAGCGTATGCGTCTGAATGATAAGCATTTAATGAACAGTCAAACTGTTGGTTAACCTGCTATTAATGCTTTGTTCGAGGTGCAGCTCGGACCGCTTAAGATTCTCGGTACTCAAGAGTTGCTCGGAGAGTTCTTGTTCCTCGGAGCGTATGAGTTCCTCGGGGAATCAGTGCTCCTCATTGTAGTATGGTTCCTCGGAGCATGTGAGTTCCTCGAAAATGCTTGTTGTTGCCACGTAGATTGCCACGTGTCTTCACTTTATTGAGCCATGTCAGCAGACTAAATTTGGTATCAACACTAGTGTTTCGTCTTTTTATTTGGAATCCGTGATGCAGGATCTGGGGTATGATGTAGTGTCAAAGTGATGATATGCCCAAAGTTAGTTATTGTTTGCTATTAGGGAGACCCTGGCGCTTGGTGCCAAGTTAGTTATTGTTTGCTATTAGGGAGACCCTGGCGCTTGGTGCCTCGTATGGGATCCACTATGTTTTTATTATTATTATGGATTTGTCCCAGATTTTGGGGTATGCCCAGGGGTGGATAGGACTAGTACACATGCGTCAGTCCATGTTACTATTCTAGAGATACCGTAATGACAATTTTATGATTTTTACGTACTTATGGGAGGTGTTTTTTTAAATTTGATTCTATTTAGTTGTTTTAGTTATATGTTTATTCATGTTGCTTCTTGATTTTATGTTTTATGCAGATGTGTATTTTTGCTCATGTGGATACCCATTCTCAGGCTTCTTGGTTTGTCCAACCGATGCATGGTGTTTTCCCTCTCTTTAGACGACATGTGAGAGTGAACCTGAGGGCGGGGTCGTCCATGTCCTTAGCGATGGACAAGGTGCTTTAGAACGGGATGACTGTAGAGGTCGTAAGTAGTTCAATATATTTAGTTCCTTTTTTACTATTAGTTCCTATCTATTTATGTTGACTTTATTTTTATTCTTGGTGTTGTCTTATCTTAGGTGCCCTAGGGTTTGACCAGTCATATATCGGGTGTGTGTGGTGTAGCGTGGAATTCATCGGGGCGGAGATTGCTCTTGGAGTAGCCGTATGGGGCCCTTTTTTAGTTAGGAGAAAGGGTGACTCGTCAGTATGTGTGGGATGTCCCGATTAGGATACTGTTCCTCCTCATTACTATATAAGGCATACATTGGGGTTAGTTGAGGAAGATAGGCATATTTTCATAGATAGGGTGCTTGATGTGGATCTTACTAGGGAACCTTAATTATCCAGTCTTTATGGATAGACAAGTATTGAAGCTGACTCTTCCTATGCTTAGGGATGTCTTGCTGGCTTGTACGAGGGTGGTGCTAGTGGGGAAGGGGCCTATAGTAGTGGATGAGAGACAGTAGCCCCGACGGGTGAGTCAGAGGTTATAGGTGAGGATCAATCATCTCCAATGGTGGAGATGGATAAGGGGGTTCCTAAGGGTGGGGATTGGGTTTAGGGTCAGAGCATGAGGTGGGAACCAGGGTAGAAGGGGTGGTTCCCTTAGGGGATTCTAGGTGCCAGATTCTATCGACACGGGGTTTAGTCGGGGTTAAGAGGATTATGAGGGATATTAAGCCTTCGATGGGATCCTTCCCATCGATAATTGTGGATCTTCTTGGGATGAGGGATATGATGTGGGTGGATTAACGATTGGGCTTAGATGTGGCTAGTAAAACGGGAAGGCTTAGGAGAGTTTTGGGACCCTTTATTTTTATAAAGTTCATAAATTATGAGGTATTATTTTTTATGTCAGGTGTCATGTCAGGTTTGGTGGATCTTGATATTTGGGTCCAGTAGTTGTTTCTTCAGGAGAGCGCTAGGGTGATCGAAGAGGGTGCAACCCAAGGGTGGGACGAGGTGGAGGACATTACTGTTGCCTATATGGCCACTTTAGAGTCTAGGGTGAGTGAGATGGAAGTGGTGCTATTCAGGTGGAGGCGCCCTTTAGGTGGGTGGATCTTCCTCTTTTACTTTTTGAGGTGGATTTCCATGATTATAAATTCCTAATTTTGTTTCTTATTTTTTCATCCATCTATCACTTGGATGGTTTGGCTCTTTGATTTTAGGGGATTTAGGAGAGGACTTTGTATGCTTCCTTTTTCTGGCTTCTCTGTTTTCCCCCTTTTCTCTGTACATATGATTTCTCTTTTGGTGCTTTTCTGAAGTCTTTGGTTTCGACGTCCACCTTGTAAAGGGTGATTACTCATTATTCCTTTCCATACCAGGAGTTGTCCTAATCTATTCAAATTTATGCCACTATGCCGGTTCATCAGAGTCGCATAGCTGATCGGGTGGTGTCTCACTCTCAATATGGATCCCAATCTTATTCTTGTAGTCACGTGCCCTGACGTCATTAGGAGGTTTAAGAGTCAACTACAGGGTTGATGTAGCTTTGTCGGGGCTAGTAGCATGCCTCCTCATCTACCATCACAACCGAGCTCCAGATTTCCCGAGGATCCCACTATTTTAGGTATGGTCGGTGACGATGCTGAACAGGCCAAGAAGGCCCATAATGATTAGTTTTTGAGTTTTATTGGCTTGGTTGAGGGCCTCTCTATACCAATTTATACATTTATTTCTTCTTTCTTTTGTGGACAATATTCTTTATTTAGTTCTTGGTAGTCGGATACTCGATATTTGATATTTTTCATTTTAAATGACCTTGATTTGTATTCCATTTTATTAATCAGGAATTTTATACTTTCCATGGGGAAAAGTTATTGATGATGCTTTTATATTGCGGGTGTCACGTTAATTTATTAATAGGATAAATAACACCCAACATGTGTGTGAAACTAGAGTGGGCTAATCCTTTTAGGAAGTAATTACGGTGTCCAAACAAAGTAAAACAAAAGGGATATATACATATATGGGAAGAAGATGACGAGTTCAATACATTTTATTAAAATTGGATGACACATAGAAACATGAAACACATAAATACATGGGAATAAGTTCCCAACCTTTTGATGATTTTATTTTAGAGAGAGATGACTTTAATATGCTCGATGGTGAGTCCCTTGTCTGTACTGACATCAGAGTGGTGATGGATGAAATTTACCTTGTTTTTCTTGGTGATCGGGAAAGAAACTTCTTGACGTAGCCTTGGAAATGGAATTGAGAATGCCCATGCGTGTGCTTAAGGATGGAAAAATAATTTTTCTTTTCAAACAAAACCATTTTCAATTATATTGTGCACCAAGTTTGTAAACCAATTTCAAGTAAGTCCAAATTTATCTCTTAATCCTAAACATGCTTCTAGATGATTAAAGCAAGTAAAATAAATCAAGTCCAAAAAATTAACGCCGCATGTAAGAGGAAACCACTAAGGGAAATAACCTTGAATGACCCAAGCCAGACAATCACTATAATACAGTTTTACAAAGGAAGATAGACAAACTTACACAATGACTCGATCCCCACAAATACTTGACGCTCTTCTTATCTTTAATCGGTCCTCCATAGTGCCCACGTAGAAATACTTCGACGATACTCATCCATAGCACACGAGTCCAAGCACACCTCGGAATCCACCGATGCAGATTTCTCAATCGTCTATGATTCGGAACATGGGCTTCACCGTTTCTTCATTGCAAAACTCCAATGAAACAACTTATTCAGTATGGATGAACAAACTCTAATGGTGCAAACAAGATCTCTATAGCATTTGTGTATGAAATCTCGAATATTTTTAAACACTAAGGATGGTTTTATCTTTGTATTCCTTAGAAAAAAAATGCAAAAAAATGTATGTATTCTGTTATGTATATTGCTTCCGTACACCCGAAGTTCTGAGAGAAAATGCCTTACATAAAAAACTTAAAGTCAGGAGCTCGTTTGAACGATATCCTTATGTCGTTTGAACGAATTGGCCATGCCATTAGAATGACTTGTCCATGTTGTTTGAACGACATCAAATGTCATTTGATCTTCCAAAATTTAAGAGAGAGATCTACACGACTCTAAACAGTGTTTATCTCACAATAAATAATGTTTAAACATTTTAAAATCATTTTAATCAAATAGCATCCTTAAAACATTTTTTGATTCCCATAAACATTATGCGTTCATACCTGAGAGTATATCGGAATACAATCTGATATGAAGACGTGAAACATGCACCAATAAACTCGGCATGATATATCTTTGAAGCTTGTCCACTACGTAAAACCGCACGCCATAGACTATGTGGGAATCATGACAAGTAAAACATCTATCTATGACTCAAACAAATTTTGTCCAAAGAAAGTCAATTACTTATAAATTGACACACTTGGAAATTTTTCCTTACAAATCTCCCCCTTTGACTATTCCGAAACAAAACCAAAATAGTGAATACTAAGCCAGGCCATCAAGCTGTATAACACCTAAATCCCATCCCATAAAACCCCAGATAAAAAATTTAAGTACAAGAACTAGTATATGTAGGTCCGTCAAGCATGAAACATCTAAATGTGAATCGCTGAAGAATACCTACATACATGAAATAGACAATTACCCCATGAAGTATAGAGGATCAAATGATATAAATCATTAAGATGCTAATTAGTACATTCAAACCATTTGTTAAGCATGTGAGAAAAACCTGATACTAATTTGTGCAAGACAACATGATACTAATATATATAAACATATGTACTCAATAATAAAAAATCCCCTACATCACATACTATCTTCCCCCCTTTTGTCTCGAATAGACAATTAGTGAAAACGATAAACAAATAATATTGTATCTAAAATGAAGTAATCACATGAACCATAACTAGATAAACATGATGTAACCAACTAAAAATAATAAGAAGATACCAAGTCACATCTAGAAAATAGTCAGATAGAATGAATCATCAATATAAGCAATTATGATACTAAACAAATCAATGTCGTATGCATAGTCAATGAGAACTACATATAAACTGTCCAAATGAACCCAGAAATACCAAAACAGTATGAAATAATCACATAGAAGAAGCAGGTACTGAAATAGAACAAAGGCTCAAAAATCCAGACTGGGTTGTTCGAGCGACCTCGCCAGGTGCTTAGAAAGACAAAGTCATGTCGTTTGATCGATGTAAGAAACGACCCAAAACAGTAGCATGTCATGCGAAGCACACAAAGAAACAACGTAAAACTGACTCTTCTAAGGACCATACCTGACACTTTTCACATCTCTTTTCTAAGGTCGCGAGATCCATACTTCGAATGACTGGACATGTCATTCGAACGACATCCATAAGTCATTTGAACGACTACAACAAACTTCATATTCGAGTTCTAAAAATGTTCAACTTTTGCCCTGTGAATTTTTTTCCACAAAACAGTTACTGGAAATACGAAATAGTATCAAAACAGACTCAAAATAGAAATTATGAAACAAATAGAAATAAAATTAGTTACATGCTAACATAGTATCAATGTGCCTAAACATGGATATGGAATGAATGGGCATAAACTAAAACAAAGGAATCACAACTTAAACACATCGAAACACTCAATAAGCTCTAATTGATAGCTAAATGTCATCAAACATAGTATTAGCCATATGTGACAATTAATATAGTGAGCTAAATGAACTAAACGAACATTATACACGCAAATCCATAATTTTGATGATTCTACAAATAATAGCGTAATTCTATGATTTTTTAACATTAGGATTCGTGGTGCAAACCCATTTATATATCCATCCAAACTCCCTCAAATATTTGTATTTAATTTATTTTGAATGAAGATATCAAACTAAAAAAATTGTCCCATTTTGGCATATTATTCTTTTTTATTGCCATAATTTTTTTCCTGCTCTTTTAAACACTGGCTTTCACGACGAGTTTATTATTCTCTCACAACCCTTTCTCGTCAACACTCACCATTTTCTTCAATTTAAGAAATATCAATCCTCACGGAAAACGGTTCTTACATGCACACCTCCTCCTAAGTCCAATTACACATAGATGACAAAATTGAGAGGATAACATCTCACCAAACTCAAATATTCATGAGAAGTTAAACATTCATATAAGCTCGTGCATGTGTGTGATGGCATATATTCCAAGTCGAATCCAAATTCAAATCAACTTCAGAACGAGCTTATATGGTTAAGATCATTCAATGGATAAAAAATTATGACCAAATGTCCTAGCCACATGGATAATGAAATAATGGGGGTCCAAGCACACTAATACACCACATCAAATATGTAAAATCATGAGACAAAAATAAATTGAAAATCTTTTTATATTTTTCAAAAAAATTTTTTTGACCCCCAAACAAAATCTTTTTGTAATTTAAAAAAAATATATGAAACCGAAAATCATTTTGTATTTTCAATTTTTTTTATCAAAATAAAATATTTTTGTATTTTTGAGTAAGACTCAAATAAATGAAATACAAAGAGATCCATATGTCATAACACTAGCAAGATATATATCATGAAGCAAAGATTAGCGCATGATAAAAATGGCAACATGCTATTCTTTCAGATTTAGCATGGGAAGAATCAAGTGCATCCAAACAAGAACCCTGAAGTTTAATTCCTAAGACTTCTTAATCCGATTTCCTAATTCAAGTAGGTGTGTAATGACACATGGGGGTTTTGGGAACTGAAATGACTTTATTCTTTGACTTCCCAGGAGCTGTTTTAAGGTCATAACAATAACATCTAAGGTGACCCTTCCTACTGTAATAAATGCAAGCATAAACGCGACATGGAATGGACCTAAATGTTGACCTCTCCTAACGTTCCTATTTGTCTCTCTTACATGATTGATATTGGCTTTGAGAATGAGAGCAATACGATCATCGAAGCCTATACCACACCTATGAATTTTTATTTGGATGGTGCCTAACATCCTATTCAAATTTTCCGACCTTGCCTCCAAATCAAACTTCACCTTACTAGAGTCTCTCAATATCTCCTCAAGGTCACTAATCATAGACTCAAGAAAATGAGTAGACTCCTAAAACTCTAGATTCTACTTCTTCATATCCTCCATCAAATCCCAAATACTATCTCTCTCACCCTCGACATACTCTAGTTTCTCCCGAACAGACTTCTCTCATGCCCTAATATCCTCAATCAATGCATCATTATTTTCTATGGCACACTCATTTAACTTAGCTTGCAACTTCAAGTTTGGCTTTTTCACCTTATGACTTCGTTATACAAATCATTAAAGTCAACTTGCAACTCTCTCACATCTATCTCCTCCTCTTCACTAGCTTCACCCTCACTCACTTGGGATTCACACTTAATGGACTCGCAAGTGTCATTCACATGAGAAGATTTAGCTTCGTCACTCACATGACATGCCATGAACGATACAAAGTTTTGCTCAATGGGGGAACTCTCTCCCTCTTTCGGTTCACTATCATTTAAGGTGGAATTATATGATATCGATTTCTTGCCCTCTTTCTTAAGTCTAGTGTGGCACTTTGCTACCTTATGGACGTAACACTCACAACTAAAACACCTATTCGACTCATCTTTCTTGACATTCTCACTTTTATTCCTAGGGACGTAATCGGCCTTGTTGTTCTTGAATTTATTATGTCTTTTGTCATCTTTCGATTGCTTTTGGAACTTAAGAAACCTTTTGAACTTCTTTGCCAACATGGCTACATCCTCAAAATCAGAGTCGGAATCATCATCCGAAACATTAGTATCCTCCTTCTGAGCTTTTAAAGAAATGTCCTTTTATTTCTTTGGCACGTTCTCGGAGGTAAACATGTCAAGCTCATAAGTTTGTAAGTCATCACAAGCTTTTATAGTTTTGTTGATTCAAGCATACACAAGGAGTTTAAAAAAGTACTTTGGGATCAAATCTACTAGGCAACGACCTTGATTTTTTATATGACTCGGTTGTCGGGTATTTTCTCTCCCAAGTTAAACGACTAGTTGACAATGGTGGATAGTTTGGTGTAAAACTCATCAAATGACTCACTCTCTAACATCTTAATCATCTCAAATTGGGTAGTAAGATTTTGAAGTTTATATGCTCTAACTGTGCTAATGCCAGAACATCCCAAGCTGATTTTGAGGTTTCACATGTCAT
Organism: Sambucus nigra; assembly: GCA_949130495.1. NCBI lineage: Eukaryota > Viridiplantae > Streptophyta > Magnoliopsida > Dipsacales > Adoxaceae > Sambucus > Sambucus nigra. The sequence continues at coordinate 446,325,298 of OX422210.1, read as the reverse complement.
GATACGATTATACTCTTTCGGTGTGATAGACGAGGAAATAACATATAAACCTTTAGAGTTATACAGAGCAACTCTATGTGCGGCTTCGATCCATGACTCAACATGCTTTAAAATAGTTGTCTCTCCCTCTCGTGACTGGTGGTGACCACCATTTTTCGACCGCTAACGTCACACACTCATCAATTGATTTTAAAGAACTTTTCATATGCATTTTCCAATAATCATAATTTGTGCCATAAAAAGTAGGAGTTCTAAAATCATTAAAATGTCCTAAATTCATCCTTAAAACACACGGGATAACTCACACAATAATAAAGTGTTTCTAGATCTAATACTAATTTGAGAATTACCGCGCGTGTGCTTAAGGATGACAAAATAATTTTTCTTTTCAAACCAAGTTTTTTCAATTTTATGGTGCACCAAGTTTGTGAACCAGTTTCAATTAAGTACAATTTTATCTTCTTAATCATAAACATGCATCTAGATGATTAAAGCAAGTAAAATAAATCAAGTCCACAAAAGAAATTTCGTATGTATAAGGAAAACACTAAAGGAAAAAACCTCAGACAACCCAATTTAGACAATCACTATGATATGGTTTTATAAAGAAAGACAGACAGACTTACACAATAACTCGATCCCCACGAGCCTTAATGATTTTCTTCTCTTTAAGAGCTCCTCTTGAGTGCCCACATAGAAATCTTCCACAATACTCATCCATAAAGCACACACATGAATTCACAGGAATGCCATTATTTATACCAGATAAGGTGACATTTTACGGAGAGTCCTTATTTAGTCTGCTTGTTGATGATATTTGTGTCAGGATGCATGGTGGTTGTAGGGGTATGGTGTTTGGTGTTTGCATTTTTAGGGAAAAAATGTATATCGGTAGTCTATTATCCATGTTTGGCTTTTTTATCGTTTCTTTCATAGCATCAACTTTTGTGTATTGTTAAAATAAGGGTGACCTTGTTGAGTCTTAAAATGCTCAGATCACTATTTTATTGCTTGACATTTTATTTATTTAGACCGTGCTATCTCTTTTCGAGTGAGCGCATGATGACCATAAGTAGGATTTTCCCCCGAAATGAGTTTTTTAGTGTTTATTTAGATTGGTCCTAAAGTGATATCTTGGGTTGCCTTGTATCTTTTATTCAAGGACAATTGGGTGCTTCTACTAAATTTCTACAATAATAATATGGCTAGGAATCAAGTCTACATTGTTCTCTTTGCACACGAAAAAGGTTGGGGTCTTAAAGCATTTTAATTGACCTCAAGCGAAGGGTTGGTGGATTAAGTGGGATTTTTGATGTATGGATGGGGAATGTGTATGGGCTTGCATAGTCTTTCTTACCTTCTACAACTAATTGTTTTGCTGTTTAAATCAGTCTTTTCATTTTCACCTTTGTGGGATTAAGGGATAAGGTTATTCGATCGTTTGAGATTAAAGGGTTGGGAAAACATGATTCCATTGAGATCAGCTAAGGTAGTCGCCCCTCTAGAGTTTATTTTGGTGACGAGTTAGGGTCCTCCCCAGTTGGGTGCTAATTTGCCTATGAGAGTCCGGGAAGGTTTGGGATTTTCTTTTAGGACCACATCACCATCTTTGATGTTTTTTCTTGTTAACCCTCTTATTGAATTATTGGTCGATACATTATTGGTAGCCTTGGTTATGACAAGTGGCCTTCAGTCTCCTCTCATCGAGGGGAGCTAGTTCATCATAACGGGTTTGGACCTAGTCAATTTTGGATGCTTTTCTATAAATCATGACCATAACGAATATATCTCAATTTATATGGTTAGGACTTCCTCCATGACAAAGACAATATAGGTTGAACCCTATTGAGTTTTCCTCTTTATTGCGATAGCCCCAAAGGGTATATGGGATTTTTTTGACCAGGCGCTGTAAGTCTCTGTCATCTTGTTGATGATGTTCTTAATATCTTTGTTATGGGATTCTAAGGCTTTCTTGGTTTATGGTATGTATGTAGAGAACTTATGTTGAGTAATCCCATATTCTTGCAATAGGTTTGAGACTTCTTTCTCGAAGCGAGACCCACTATCTGATACTAGATCGTGGGTATGCCAAAGTGGCAAATTATTTTTGGACATATGCATTTGGCGACTTTATTATCATTTAGCAACGTGTAAGATTCATCTTCAACATATTTTGTGAAATATTTGATGGAGAACATGATGGATTTGTTTTCGATAGAGGCCTTAGTAGTCACATTCCCTATGATTTCTATTCCCAGGAGAAGAAGGTCCAAGGTAAGGTCATATAGTATAGTTCTTAGGGAGGTAGATGATGTTGCGGGGTATATAATTAACCCTTGAGGCATCTTCTGACGTAATCCATGCAATCCTCTTACTTACTAGTCCAATAGTGAGATTGTCTGAGGATTTTCTTGTAGAGGCTATTCGCTATGGATTTTGCCCATGATTTTAGGGTTATCGTCTTCAGCGATGCACCTCAAGTGTATTCGACCGATCCTTATTTTGTAAAGTTGGTTGCCATCGAAAATGAACTGAGATGCCAATCATCTTAGGGTCAGATGGTCATTTGAGGAAACATCGGGTGTGTAGTGGTTCTTATTGAGCAACTTCCATATTTCATAATACCTTATCGCGGGTCCAACGATAATTTTCTCGATGGAATTGACCTTAAAGAAATAGGAAGGGGTGTTCTTTCTAGTCATGCTAAATGTGATCTTCATAGTTCCTTATGATATGTCTATTATAGAGGCTAGGGTGGCAAGTGCGTTTGTAAATTTTTTATTATCCCCTAGGAGGGTATCGAATTCCATATGTTTAAATTGCGAATCTACATCTTCTAAGTAAGCATGGTATGCTGAATCCCCTTTTATTGGAGTCCCCGTCAAAGTAGAGTTCCTAAGTTTCTCTATCGTTTAGAGTAAAGATATCCTCGTCATGGAATTTTGCCTCATCTATTTCTTTTTAATCTGACAAGGGATGCCTTACAAGTAGATTAGAGATAACCCTTCATTTGTTGGATTTCTTCATGACATATGTGATTTAAAACTCAGTTAACATTCATATCCATTTGTCCATTCTCTGCAGAGGGCGAGCTTCTCAAAGAGGTATTTTAGGATATCTATACTAGAGATAAGTCATATGCTAAAGGGCATCATGTAGTGCCTTAGTTAGTGGGTGATCCATACGAGGGATACATAAACCTTTTGTAAGGTGGGGTATTTGAGCTCAAAAGAGACTAGATTTTTTCTGACATAGTTGATGGCCCACTCCTTTCAAGAACTCTGTATGTATTGGTCCAAGATGGCTTCGACGGCCGTGTCCATTTTGATCATGTAGATCATGAGAGGTTATCCCGGTTGGGGAGGTACTAACACTAACGGGTGAGTGAGGTACTCTTTTATTTTATAGAATGATTCTTGGCATTGGGCGCTCCACTCTTTGGGTTAGTTTTTTTTGAGTATTTGGAAGATAGGATCACAAATGGAAGTAAGATGGTCAATGAACTGGTTTATGAATTGTATTTGTCCTAGGAAACGTCTAACCTTTTTTATTATTTTGGGTGGTGGTATTTCCCATATGGCTTTTACCTTGTCCAGGTCTACCTCAATTCTTTCCTTGATGATAATGAAGTTGATCACTTTCCCTTTAGTGACTCCAAAGATATATTTTTGTGGATTTGACCTCATTTTTAAGAGATGTATTATTTGGAAGAATTTTCAGAGTGTAAGGACGTGTCTTTATTGATCTTTGGATTTAATGATCATATTGTCTACGTAGACCTATACTTCCTTTTGTATGTGATAGTGTAGGATGGTCTTGTCCGCTCTTTGGTAAGTTTCACCTACATTTTTGAGACAAACGGTCATAACTATATAATAGTCTATCCCCCAAGGGGTAATGAACTCGATTTCCTCTCAGTGGGCAGGGTGCATTTTTATCTGATTATAGTTTGTAAACTCACTAACAATGGACTTGATCATGTTACTGGTTGTACTATCTACCAAAAAGTCAATGTGTGGTACAAGTAAATTGTAGTTGGGGTAGACACAATTAATATTCGTGTAGTCTATGCACATTTCGACTTTGCCACTTTCTATGGGTATTGGTATGATGTTAGATAGCCAATTAGGATACTTAATTACTCAAATGAATCCAATACTGGGCTATTTCTCTATTTCCTCCTTTACTTTTAATGGCCCTTCGGGTTTTAGTTTACATAGCGTTTGCTTTATGGGGTTCTTATAAGCGAGAGTGGGTATCTCATGCATGATAATAGTCAGGTCGATGTTGGTCATATCGACACAAGACTATGCAAATACATGTACGAAGCTAGAAAAGAAATCTGTGAGCTCCTTTTGTTCGTTCTCATCTAGGGAGGACCCTCTTTGCATATGTTTAGGGCTTTAGAGAGTGCCAAATTTTATGGTTATTATGTCATCGTCATTGGGAGATATACATCTATTTTGACTCTGTTCAAATTTTTGTAAGTGTTTTAAGTATTTTAATTTCGTAGGGTTATCATTATTAGGTGTGAATTCTAATACATTATTAGATTTGTAATGTTCACATGCAACATACAGAGGCAAATACTGGAAATCACTATTTATTATGCCATTAAAGGAAGGATGGACAACATTGATAATAGAAGAAAAGTCTTCTTTACATAGGGAGACATTTAGAAATGGGATAAGGGGGGAATTTGTTTTTCTAACATGACATACTAAAAGGGCCTCCAGATGGAAGAAACCAAGATGCATTTGACATAAGTCTAGTTGTTAAGTATTCCAGCTCCCGCAATGCCGATGATGAAGTGGGATAGATTCTATTAGGGGACCTTAAGAGTGATTTTTAAGGCCTCTAGGACCTTTGTACAAACTGAAGGCTGAGGTAAGAAGTATTCCTTGAGTCCTATTATTTTTTCCTCAGAGTTTGTAGGGGGATTCTTTGCGGGAACAACCATGAGGTTAGTGTAGTGGAGTGCTGGTGAGAGGGCTTTCACTAAGAGCTAGTGGTTTTCTTCATTCCATTAATAGTTCCAAGAGGTCTGAGATGTCGTACCCCGAGGTTCAATCAAAGGCGGTATTTTAGTGGGAGAGGTTTTCGATTGAATACAATATTACTGACTAATCATCCCTTTTTAGTAGTGATACCTCGGATGGCTAAGGCGGTGTACTAGTTGTGGAAGCATTCTATAAGAGTTAATGTTGAGTTTCTCGACATGGCTATCATGGAAACTTCATTAAGAAATAGTGTGGTAAATACCCACTCTATTTCAAGATCGAAGTTCTTTTTGTCCTCCTTAGTGACCCATGAGACATTGAGCTCATTTTGGATGACCTTGTGGATTTTCATATAGTTTACATACAGTCCTTCCTTATAGAGGATATCAATGCCTGGTTGTAAGGATTTCTTTTTTCAACCCACCATGGTTCGAGGAGTCCATAATATTAAAAGTCTTCTATTTGGATATGAAAATATCAATTCCACCCTTAATGGGAGTCTTTAGGAAATAACTTTTATGGTTAGGGGTATTCCCGAGACCAAACTTTCCCTTATGTTCTGTGATATGGGTGTAATCGAGATTGAACTTTCCCTTATGTTCCGTGGTAGTGACATCTTTGAGGGTTCCTTGTTGGATTCTTCAATGGCCGAACCATAGTATATATCCCATTTTTTGGAATATTCGAGTGATCACACTCTAAATGACCATATTTTCTTTTATCATGTGAGAAAGTGAATTACTCATAATCTAATGAGGCGAATGTCGTTATTGCCGTGATGGGTATCCAGGAGGGGAATGGTACTAGTGTTGGAAACCACGACCATAGCGTCATCCCCTAGACTGTGATAACCTCTGTATCGAATGGGAGCATGACATCATGTGTAGTTATCAATGAGCCCGTGTGGTGTATCCAGGCTCTTTTGAGTCAGAGGTTAAAGATCTTTAAGATGTCAATCACTTGAAACTCAACAACACACTTGATAGGACCTATTGTGAGAGTGAGGATGATGATCCCTAGGACTTCTTGATGAGTGTTATTATAGGCACTGATTGGTGTAGAGGAAAATATAAATTTTAAGGCGGTGTATCCTAGACCAGTGATAGTATAAAGTGGTTATGGTTGATTACGAACCCATTTTCTATCAACACTAGGAGCATAATTTATCCACGAGTCTAAGTGGTGATGTACAGTGCGGATCGATGATTGTGGCCCTACATGGGGAGGTCATCATCAGAGAAGATGTTTTGCTACATGGTCATGGATCCTATGGTAGTTGATATATCAATCATATTTAGGTCTATAGGAATTGAGGCTTAGGGCAATAGATGGATGAGGTAATCTCGGTGTTCTTGGGATGTACTTAACAGTTCCCAGATGGTGATGTTAGGAAATGTCCGTCGGATTTTCTCCCAAATTTTATTATTTTCCTTAAAAAGTGCTGTGATAACTCTTTTAGAAGTCATTTCTCCTTTTTAAATTGATTTATAGGAGTGGATTATCGTATCGATTGGGTGAAGAGGTTGACCTCTTTATAGAGAGACTAGGTTCTGCTCATGATTCATGATTATCTATTTTTAAATGAAGTAAAATATCAGCCGAGGATGTGGGACTGTTGATAGGTAGTGTTGTCTTAGTGGACATCACTTGCGTGCAATCCATGATAGGGGCTAGCTTTGGGTTTTTAGGATATTTGTTATGAGTTTTTGGGGCAGTTCAAGACATGGAGTCATCTATCCACTATATGATCCTAGATGGAGGTGGGTATTTCTGCCACTATTGCTAGGACTTATCCATTTGTCGAGTCTGACTTATTCAATGATGATTCTGTAGACATGGATGACCCCGACCATATATCATTATCAGTGGTTGTCGCTTGGTACTTATCCTTGTCAGAGGAGGTTTCATGTTCTCCTTGGTCTCACAAAAAACGTCTCCATTGTAGTACTAGTACTTAGCATATATAAACCCCAAGACGGGGATTTTTTGATATATTTATCATGGGGAAGTGTAGTCAATACTTTTTATAGGTCTCCATATTTTCTTGTGCGCGGTCATGGGGAGAAGGGTTGACTAGTTCGATCTCAGTGGTATATGAGTATTATTGGGATAAGGATCTTTTTGGTGGAGAATAACCTCAGTGTCTCATCTTATCTTGGAGTTAGATTATGACCACTTTATAGGTATTAACTAGGTATGTGTTCCCATGGCTGTATCCTACATCAGTGTAATCATGGGTCCAGGGTGACACCCTAAATATGAAGAGGTAAAATTCTTGCTTTATAACAAGCATGTCAATCTTAGTAGAAGGGTCAATAGTATTTTCCATAGGTGTGTTAACTTATAAGGGGTAGAATCGATCTCTCTATCCCCACAAATGGTGCTATGTGTTTCCAAGGGTAAGTCTTCCATTCAGTAGACTATATGTTCTAGTTTATGTAGATTTTAGGGTTCCTTAGCTCGACTAATGAAGAACTGAATGGGTGGCCCCTCATATGACAGGCTTGGCTGAAAACTTTTTGTCATGTAACCTCACATTTTTAGGCGATAAGTATAGTGCTCATGCTATTCGAGCCAATCAAGTTATTCTATAGTAGCTCTGTACCCAATCCCAAACTTTTAATCCCGAATACTAATAGCTTCAAAGCATGTTGGCCCTTTTTTCATATAGTTCAAGTCCTTTCCTAAAGGATTAGTCCCATTATGTCATCATTTCTTAGAGTTGGGGGTCGAGGACATATTCATCTTCGGACCCTGGGGAGTTATTATTCTCCATGATCAAGATGTGATCAAAGCAATCAATGATGCCTTTTTTTTGGTATATTGGTGTATTAAACTGGTTCAGTCCTAGAAATTGAAGGATGTGAAGTGGAATTTGGTTTTCTGAATGTGGTGTTTCTCATGTTGGGGTTTAGCATAGGCTTTGAACCTATTAGTCAATATGGATCGATGTGACTTTCAATGTCTGTCCGCATCATGTGGATAATAGCATGGGGAAAAATTCAATATTCATTTCGTAGATTTTTGTAAATGAAGGTCATCCCTTACTACCTTAGTATCGAGCAAGAAATATCATACGGGGGTCCATGAATCATTGGTCTTCACGAAGGATATTCCATCTATCTTTTATAAGGATCGTGTCTCGGACACAGGCTATTGGGATAAGGTTATCCCTCAATTTGAACTTCCAAGTGGCGTCCCTTTGAGTTATATTGGACCTAAATCTTACTTCCTCTTCATACAATAATTGTTGACGTTCCAGAACATCCAAATGATGTGATTATTTTCCCTGAGCTATCTGTATTGTTCACTTATCTAAGTTAGAGGGCTAGGATAATGGGGCATATGATTATGGACCCTGCATGGTTGCTTGCAATAGTGATGCCTCCATTGTTTCCTGTAGAGTTGATCGAAAGTATGTTGGATGTAATGGGTGATTGGGCACCATTGTTAGCTCCTGAATTCACGAGGGAGAACAAGTTTGTCTTAGAGGTGGATCCTTTCCGTCTGGAGAATTCAATTCGTACTACGAAGGAGGTATATTTTATGGCTTGTAGATCATCTTCATATATCTCTTCTCATTCAACTAAGTGATCTTCTTCCTTTGGAGAATAAGTGAGGTGTCTAGGATATTTTAAGGTCATGAATTCCATGACCATGTGTAAGTTCGAGATGTAGTGGTTAGTTCGAAGGAAATGTATGCCCATAATGAATAATTTCATATAGTTGATGTTGGTCTTAGTTCCCACAATTATTTTTAGTCAAGTGATGGTTCTCCCGGAGGGGTGGCCTTTTGGATTTGGGAGTGTGCCTTCATCCTCATTTTATGATGAATTTAGATTATCGAGGTGGATGGGTTGGTGTTTAGAACGGTGGTTCCTGACATGGCATCATTTCCAGTGTGGGGAAGATACGGTAGGGATTTTAGTGACATTTGGATTTGGAAGGATGAGGCTCCTAGCATTGATGACCTTTTTAATGGAAAACCTCAGGGACCAGAGATTATTGGTAATGGTTGGGTCCTTGATGGAAATCAAAATGGGAGTCGGCCTGCTAGTTCTTGTCTGGGAATATGGGGGGTGGTCTAGGTTTAAGAGGTCTTAAGCGACCATCAATTTTTAAGGAATCTTACACTCGACAGAGTGGATCCTGAAGATTAGTAAGTTATCTGGGTGGAGCTTTGAAATCTTTAGGAGGAGGAGCAACTTGGTAGTTTAGGGGAGGGGAACCTTGTAAGAAAGGTGCTACGGTAGCTACCATAGCGTGTAAAGTATTTCTAACTAGGTGTGATTTTGGTTATGAACTAACCAAAAGGGTGGTTAATTGAGATGTAGAAGATTTAGGTAAGTGATTTCGTGTACTGGATTGATTTACAGCTCGGTAAAGTTTCTCGGTAGATTTAATAGCCTTAGTAGACATATTATCTTCGATTTTGCACCAGATGTGGTTGAGTTATTTGAAGTCTAAGATCCATATAAGATCGAGATCACTTTGTACTTCCTTTTGGAGATTCTTGATTACAATATCTATCTGATCATTTTTAGGGGTGGTTGACCATCATACCATAGTTCTCTCTCCAACGAGTGACAAAAGCGCCAACTGTCTCTCCTTCATCATGCTTCAACATCTTTAAGTATTTATGAGGGATACCAAATTCCTTTCTGTATTCGTATTGCTTTAGGAAATCATGAAATACATCATCCTAGGTCTTACATATCTAGTCACATTTTAGTCCCATATACCAGGTAAGGGATCATTCAAATAGAGTGGAAGATAACATGCTCTCTATAATCCCCAGGAATAACTTTCTAACATGAATTTAAAGGCAGTAGTTGGATAAGTGGGCGGTTAGGGAGACAAGTCCTTTGTAAGTTTTAAAGACTAGAATTTTGAATTTATTTTCCAATCGAGCTTCAAGATAGAGGGCCATCTTCTTAGTTTTCATCATCTCAATAGTGGTTTTCATCTTGTTAATGGATTCTTAAAGGAGACACATTTCAGATTGGCCTTGTGTGATCTCTTCATTTGGAGGTGGGGGAACAACCTCGTTGGATGTGTAGGTGCTACAGGTTCAGCTCGCGAGGGGCCTGGGAGGAAGTTGTGTGGATACTAAAGGTATTGATTGTAGGGTTTAAAGTATTCGTGAGGGGGAAATGGTACTCGAAATATAGGGTCATCGATGTTATCCAAGGATCTAGTATAAGGACTGGTGCAGGTAATCCTAGGGATTAGCTGGTATTGCTTTGATAGCCACCACATGCGGTATTTAGGTGTTATGAATAGGAGGATGAAGTACGTTATATCCTCTTCCAGTCATAACAGTGGCCTCTTCTAGAAGAACTTGTGCTAGGATCATTTCCTTGATCTCGAACTGCTTGATATTCTATAACGATGATGGTTTCAATATGTCTCAAGATCTTATCCATTGCAAATAGAACCTGGTCTTCTTTGGTAGACATAGAGCGTGCTGCCGATCAAACTTGATAATCGTGGGTGAGGAGCTCGCTGATGAAAACTACTCAGCTACACAAAGCGGGGATTTAGGTTTTCAGGGTAAGAAAGTAATGTGATCTCTCTACTGATGATACAAATTGAAAAAAAAGTCAGACCACTTTCATTTAAGTTTTTAGGGATAGAAGGACTAACAGAAGGACAATAGATAGGTGAGAAGGAGTCATATATGCATGATGGTATATGATGAAATTATTTTATCTACTTTTAACCATATATGGACAGTATTTTATTTTTTTGTATTTTTCGTTTGGTAGTATCTTCAAAAGGGAAGAATTTAGGTTAAAAGGGGTGAACTCTTGTATTTTGTGTGAGGAGCGATGAAGTAATAGACTCCGATCTATTATCTTCTCAAACTAAAAAATGGGTAGGAGAATCCAAGTTAAGGGAAGCCTATTTTGGCGATAACTTGTGAATTCAGACTATTTATCTTCCACACAAAAAATGGGAATACAATCGTCTTAGAATCTGTGGGGTTTTGGACCAGCGTCCTGCCATCTGACAATTTTTTGAATATATAAATCAAAACAAACAACCCATAAGTACTTGTTATTTTTTTCAGTTTGTTGTATTTTTAGAAATTTTTTATATATGAACAAGGGAGATGTGACTTGGTGATTTAGGGATCTCTTTTCGTTGCCATAGATCATGATATAATAGGCTTCTTAGACTTAAAAACATTTAAGGTAAGTGTGAAACAACTTTACCCTAGTACAGAATAGCTTTGAAAGCCTATTAGATATACCACATTACTGGACAAACTTTAAACGTTCCCTCTCATCGACATTTTGGGATCGAGAGAAGTTACTCGATATACCAGAGGAGCAGGAAAAAATAATGAGAATTCATCGGCGATTAGCCTTCCGAAGAAGAGAGTTTTCAAAAGTACAAAGTTCACTCGAGGGGGATATTTCTCTAAATTATGAACTTCCCTTTGGTAGAGGTGACTTTTCTAAATTACGAGCCTCTTTTCAGGTGAAATGACTTTTCTAAATTATGAACTTCCTCTCGATTAACTACTTTTGGTCTCAAGGGTATAGGGTTTAAATAATTTGAAAATAAGGACTATGCAATGCATGATACAAAATAGGTAATCTTTATTTTTACATGATACAATTTTTATTTTATCACTCGGTCTTTCTCGCATACCTATATGTTTGGGGAAAATGTACAGTAATATACTTGGGGACCTAAGCACTTATATACATTTTGAGGGACTCTAAAACTAAGGTCACTAACCAATTCTAAATTTTTCATAAAGTAGTCATCCTGGAAAGAGATATGAAGCATACTAGTAAGGAAGCATAAATGTAGTCTGATTCTCTTAAGTAATCCCCATCGGAGTCACCCCTATGGATTTGTGGGCCCTGAGCGAGTGATGCACTTAGGGGAAGGAGATAACTACTCTTGTGTGAGTTAGTTCGCTCAACGATGAATGCCTAAGGTTCTTGTTTCTTTGTTTTTCGCATTCCTCGAAGGTCGACTTATCAGTTCGACATGGATCAAAGGTTCTTTCCTTTGAAAGATGCTTGGTGCTATGTCCAGTTTGAATCGTATATCACATTCTTTAGGCCTAGGCACGAGTGTGTTAAGTGTGATAAGGTTATCGGTTGGTTTTTTTAGAGTCACGAGTTTTCTTTATAAAAAAATAAACAAAATATTCAGGTTTGCCCTTTCAGGATAATTCCAAGGTAGAATTAAGTCTATGATTGGTCAGGAGATTTTTGTTATGTGGGTTCGAGAATCTCATTACGAGTGAGGAAGGTATTAGGCCTCCCACTTATTATTTATACTTCCTTAATTATATTATAATTAGCGCTCTTAATAATAATTGATTACTCTTACGTTATTTTTATAACTAGTTTAGAAACCTTAGGTTGATAATCCCTTACACATAGATAGGCTTTTAAAGAAGGAAAATGGAATCACTGAGAGGTGTTAGAACGCCACTTCAATAGGTGCAAGTATATAAGGTCTCTTATGTATAACTCCTTCCTAATGCATGGCAAATGGCTGTTGGCATGGATGTTAGGTATGAGATAGATCATTTTTGACATAGTTTGATATTTGTTTTAATGTCCGAGGAGAGATAAAAAGGTAATTTATAGTTGGACATTATATTAGGAGATACGTTATTGAGGCTCCTACTCACAAGAAGGACTCAATTTTGTCCTTATGTTCCAAAGAAAACTTGGGACCAAATCCTACATAGTTCAGTTTTGTTTATGTGTTTGAGAGACTATGTGGGTTTGCGCGTGATGCGGCTCCTTGAGATAGTTTGATATATTATTTATTTTGAATGAGGGGATGAGGGACGAGGGAAAATCTTTTCGATCCTTTGAAATATGTACTCTTGAGTTTATCATGATCACACGTGTTTCAACGGTTACACCTACACTTTAGGTAAGTCTTAATGATACAAGGTGTGAGCCTTATATAAATAGTGGACCTCTTAATGATGAGAATGTTAAAAACTATGAATATATTATTTTCTCTTATAATATCTCAATAGATAATACTATTTTCAATTCGTTGGACGGATAATCCGTGGTTCGTATTTTGGTTGTGTACAGTATGTATGCTTTTGAGCATTTGTATGGGAATGGGTGAGAGATCATGACTTTGAGATAGTTTGATATCTTTTTTTTTATATGTATGAAAGAGGGTGTAAGAGATAGGTGAGAGATTATTGCATCTCTATGGGGATAATATATCATGATACATGTTATCGAGGCTCGAGCCCATGGTAAGGACTTTGTATTATGCCTAAGTACGCGTGTGGCAATGAGATCAAAGCCTACGTAGTTCAAGGTTGTGTAGTATTATTCCTATCTATAAGTATAATATATCATGAGAAATATTATCGAGGATTGTGCTCGTAAGAGGGACTCCGTATTGCCCCTACATATTCCCATGGCCATGAGAAAAACCATACATAGTTAGGGTTATCACATATTCGAACGTGATGTGTATTCAAGTGTAAGGATTGTCTTGGGACACAAAAAAGAAATCTGTGGGCCGCATGTTAGCTTTGATGGAGGTTATGAGTAGGAGTCGACCTGAAGTCATTGACAAAGACATCCATCACCTAGGGGCAGTCACTAACTCGAAGGTTTTGTTGAACCTTCGACCTAGTTTGGAGGTGTAGCGCTAAGGATGTTATGTTCTAATCATCCTCGGCTAGGAGGGTAGATGTAGAAGTCAGGGGAGTTTTGACTAGGGATGGGTGAATCCTTAATACATAGTAAGTCGAGATATGTATTATGAGGCTTGGGCTTCACGAGTTTGGTTTGGTATAGTACCTATGTACCCAAGCAGACTTGTGACCAAAACTAACGTAGTTCCAATAAACGAGGCATATTTACGGGTGTAGACGATGTGATACCGTGTACACAATATACAATATTACGGTATTTATGGAGCGTAGTCCTTAATATATCATTTTCATTGTGTTAAATTTATATGTTTATATGTTAAAAGTTTGTCTAATCATAGGCCAATGTTTGACAAGTATTTAATATGAAAATAGATGTTCAAGGTTCCAAGCGGTGGGAATAGTTGGACTTTAGACTTTGGTTTGTGCAAAGTTTTAGATTGACTAGATTCATGGACACTTTCCTCTTAACAATTTTGAAAAATAGGTTTTCATGTTTTATAGTGGTTGTTGTTGTATTAGATTAACATTGTTTTAACATATGAGCAGGTCAAGCCAATTAAAAAACCAGGATTTAAAATATAAATATTGTAAATTGCATACTCGGTCCTTTAAACGGGGCCAGGATAAAAGAGATAAACGTTTATAGATGATTTATCGCAATACATATGGGGTGTTTGACCCGAAATGTGAGCCGAGGTTCTTTAATATTATAGAGGGGGATTGAAGGTAATCATGAGATTAGGGATAATTCCCCAATTTACAAGAGTATCTGGGGTTAAGTCAGTGTGGCAACTCAGCATGACATCTCAGCGAGGCGGCTTAGCATGGCAACTCATATTTTAGCTTGTCGTGTTACTTAGCCAAATTGTATCGTTGTTTATATTGACAATAAGCTATAATGGTTGTAATGATGTAACAAGAATAATAATGATTTTGTGTGAGGTCAAACGGTTCTTGCTAGAGACCAGGCTTGGCAGGGCCTGGGAGAGCTTTCATGCTCTATCGAATGACCTCGTCATGGGAAGCTTAGAGGGACTTGGTTTGGAGGATTGAGAAGTGAGGCACCATTGGGGATTGTCCTAACCATCTTAGATACACCTGGTAAAACACCGAAGGACCCTTACAGTGGAAACTCGGGCGGAGCATCTTGGAGTTCCATCGGGTGTTAAGTTGTGAGACAAACAACCCTCTAGTTAATGTCACATTCACTTTATCTGATGTCACTAACCAACTAGATAATGTCAGACATGCACTTAAGTAACCACCATGGTATTTGGGGCTGTCAGACAGTTGGTGAGACACCTCTGTGACAACAACCCCCTGACACATATGGGTCAGGCAAAAGGCATGTATTGGCATTTAATGTTTATGACGTGGAGACAACTAGTGTATCAAGTATTTAATGTTTGTGACATAAAGTATGAGGGATGTCTTTCACAGGCATTAATGGCGGAGTTGCCTCGGGGATGGTGTGGGAGGCTATTTAAGACCCCAACCACCTCTGAGGAGATGATGATATTTTTTGAGAGTTCAGAAGTGATTACTAGAGAGTTATTACAAACCAGAGAGTTTACTCACCCACCATTGTCATTTATTACGAAGCTTTAAATACTTGATAGAGATTCTTGAGGGTGGTTGGTGTGTTTTGGACTGCCTGCCAAGGTGTATTTAGGGTGATTACTTCTCTCTCCCTCTAGCTAAATTACTTCTAAGTTTATTGCTACCTTTTGAGTTATACAAGAGATATATATGAGCTTAAATCGAATTTATCTTCATTGAGTAATGTTTGAATGTCCTATGGTTAATCAATAGTGTTGCTATTTAACTTATCATTACTATACTCAGAAGGGGTTACGCCTCCATCTAATCTAAACTACCCTCTTACATTTGATGACTTTGCTGGGGAGGCATTCTTCTAAGCAAGGAGTATGGCGCAAGATAATGTTAATCGAAGGCTCAACTTTGATGACATCCAACACAATGAAGAGAAAGTGGCGAGAGAACTGGAGGCTCTAAGGGATGGGGCTCCTTGAATAGAGGTACCTCCAGTTCAGGCTACGACAAGCGTTCCGGGGGTGACACAAGCTTCCACGAGTGCAGGGTTGGGACCCGCTCAGGTGGAACTCCTCATGAATAAGTTTTATGAGTTTTTGCAACCCCGATAGCTTCAACGGTGTTGGGAGGATTCAAGCTAATTCCTTCGTAACACCAGGGGCATCCCCAATGGCCCTATTGAGTGAAGGTGTAACGGGAATAGTCCCAGTGAGTATACCCTCTGTTATGAATCCAGTAGTGTGAAGATCAGGAGTATCAACGGCCCTAACGGTGACGATTGATCTAGCTACAACGGGAACCCATACCATGGTCCCATTGGTTGTTGCCCCAGTAGCATCACCCATGGAGGAAATGAGGAAGAAGATGCTAAAGTTTATGCAAGCCTCCTCGCAGTTCGTTGGTGAGGTAGCTTCAGTTTACGATGACTTTCAGACACCTTACCCCCAGGAATAAAACGATGAGCCTTATCCAAAATATTATATCCCTCCTATCTTTGAAAAATATACAGGAAAAGGTGGAAATTCGAAGGAACATATGAAGCGCTTCGTTGAAGACTTGGGGGCGCATTGCAATAATAAGAAGCTCAGGTTGGGGGATTTTTCCAAATACTTAACCGATAAAGCATTTCTACATGGGAGGAAATTAACTGGTATTCTCATTTGGCTCCTAAGAGCATTTCTACGTGGGAGGAAATGCATGTTCTGTTCGTCTAGAAGTTCTTTCTGGCGAAATATGAGTTTACTTTGACCCAACTGGGGAGAGAGAAGAAACGAACAGGGGAAGAAGTAGTGGAGTACGTTTCGACGTTCAGGGAAAGGTCCCTCGATGTGAGGGAGGAGGCCAAAGAATCCAAGTTATTATAGATCTGTGCAGAGGGGCTGCTTCCTGAGTACATATGTCGTCTCATTAGTGAAACACGTGAGGGGACTTTTTCGGCGTTCTTAAAAGAAGCAAGAAATATCTCCTTGGTGGTGAGACCAAATCCGGTGGTGGTGCCCATGATGTTTAGGCAGACGATACAACCTGTCGGGGGGGAGATCTCAGCCCCCACGGGTAGGGTTAACCGAGGGAGCAGATGGAGCAAGGCACCGAAGAAGGATATTAAGAGGAGGTTTGGAAGAGATAGGGAGGACCAACCGACATTGCCTTGTACGATGGAGGAGGCTGTGAGCTATTACAACGCAATGGTCCAAGGAGGAACGATTTATGAACCAAAGGGAATTCCCGTGGGGGAACCCGATGCGACGAAAAGGGCGAATCCCAAATATTGCCAAATTCAGAGGAAGATCTAGCATCCAACAGAGAGCTGTTTCACGCTGAGGAGAATCATTAACAAGTACGTAAAGGCAGGGACGTTGCAAATCCCACCGCAGAACGTTAACAACAACCCACTCCCAGCACATGGGGCCAATCTGGTGGGTGGCCTATGATAAAGAGGCAGAGAGAGAAGAAAGAGAGCTAACGCTGAAGCAGGAGAAATTCGAAGAAGCTCTGGAAGATTGTACGAAGGGAATGGCTAATGTAGTACTAGACTATGATGAGGAAATCACTAAAGACGTGTAGGACATATACAACATTGAAGGTGAGGAACCAGACCCAGTCCTAGAGTACTGTGCAGTTTCAAAATCCCCAAAGTTCACCTGGTTCTTTGACCAAGTGGGGATACCAAAAGAGAGTAGGTTGGAAATAACCCAAATAATACTTGACATTGCAAGAAAGAAGACAACCCCTTCGCTGAGATGAAAGGTCCAATACTTAACATTGTCAGAAGTAACCTTCAGTGATGCAGATAGGGCTATAAGATTCCTTCATAGCTGGTCATTATATGTGACCGCCGACATCAACGGAATTAGTTTCGCAAGGACTCTTATGGATTGGGGAACCTCCATAAATATTATTCCAATCAACTCCTTCCACGCAACTAATATTCCAGAAGAAAGGTTTGTCCCTATGCCTTTGGTGATTTCGGGGTATGATAACCAATCTTCCAAGTCCATTGGGTACGTTAATATTGGGATTATAATGAGAAATATGAGTTCCCATATCAATTTCCACGTAATAGAGAGTGCAACTTCCTATCATCTACTAATAGGAAGGGTGTGGATGCATAACCAAGGACTAGTTCATTCTATGTACCACCAATGCTCTAAGGCGAACATCAAGGGAACATAGGTGACCTTCGCTATCAAGGAAGCTCACTTAGTGGACGCATCATTTTACACAGAGTTGGAGGAGGATGTCCGTGTCCTAATGAGAAGAATGGAGGGAACCTGGATTCCCTCGATCAGAGAAAGGATGGGGCCCTTGAACGAGAAGAATAAGGAGGTTGCAAGAAACACAAAAGTAATGGCCGAACAAGCTCACCAGGTGGTCCCTCGGCCCCAAAACATCTCGAAGCAGCTCAAAGACATAATGAGGCCTAGGGTGGATCTGATGGAGCATGAGGTCCAACGATAAAGTGTGCTGAGCTGATTTTTAGGAAAAAGAGTGGTCGAGGCTTCTAGAGAGAAAAAGAGGAAGGCAACTACACTTAACAGTAGACAGTGCAAGGTCATTATCGAAGAAGGAAAGGTGATATATTGATTATAATGGTGTGAACGGGAGGCTAAAGAAGATGAAAATGAGGCTGACCCGATACATGAATGCTTTTTAGTGGATCAGCGGGGATAATGTATGGCGATAGATAACTCCAACGTACATGAATTTATAGAGGATGTTGTCGAAGAACCAGATTACATGGCAGATCAACCAAAGCCACATGCACAAGAGTTGGAGAAGTTGAACCTGGAAAAATAAGCCGAGGATCCAAGGCCTATTTTCATCTCGAAAGATCTTAGTAAGGAGAAATGAGAAGCTTTGGTTGAGTTAATTTGAGAGTTCATAAACATTTTTGCATGATATACGCGAAGATGGAAGGGCTGGATGAGGGAGTCAGCTGTCAAAAATTGAACGTAATACCTTCAGCCATTTTGGTGAAACAAGCAACAAGAACGTACAAGCCTGAGCTAGACTCATAGATAAAGGAAGAGGTCCAATACTTATTGGAGGCAGGGTTCATCAAATCGATACAGCACCCGCTTTGGTTGTCTAGCCTTATCCCGGTGGGAAAGAAAGATAAAAACCAAATAAGGATCTGCGTGGACTTCAGAGATTTGAATAGAGCTTGCCCCAAGGATGAGTTCCCTCTACCCTCCATTGATAGCTTGGTATATGCAACGGCTGGTCATGATATGTATAGCTTTATGGATGGGTATGTAGGGTAAAACCAGATCAAGATGGACCCCTCGGATGCAAAGAAAACTGCGTTTTAGACCCCGTTGGGAAATTTCATGTACAGAGTAATGCCGTTTGGACTCAAGAACATTGGGGCTACTTATAGAGAACAATGATGGGCATTTTCCATGACTTCTTCCATAAATTTATGGAATTATATGTGGATGATTTGGTCATCAAATCAAGGAAGGAGGAGTCCCATCTGGGCGATTTGAGGAAGGTGTTTGCCGATGCGGGAAGTATAAATTGAGGATGAACCCACTGAAGTGCATCTTTGGGGTAACAAGTGGGAAATTTCAAGGATTTATGGTTGATCGACAAGGGGTGCAGATGGAGCAGGATAAACAGCGAGCCATCTTAGAGATGCCAAGTCCAAGAATGGCGAAGGAGCTGAAGAGTTTCCTCGGTAAAGTCTCCTATCTTAGGAGATTTGTGCCTGGGTTAGCCGAGATAACACACCTGTTGATGCAGCTATTACGAAGGAACACAAAATTTAAGTGGGAGGAGGTTCACTAGGATTCATTCGTAGGGATGAAGAAGCTACTCGTTTCACCACAGATCATGGTTCCCCCACTGGGAGGAATACCGTTACAGTTATACCTCACATCCACCATGAGGTCCGTGGGAGCTTTGTTAGCACAAGAGATTGATGGGGGAAGAACGGACGATCGACTACCTCAATAGAATCATACATGGGCCAGAATTCATATATAGTAGATTGGAAAGGCATTATTTGGCCTTAGTCTTTGTAGCATAAAAACTTAGACATTATATACTGTCTTTTACAATTCATATTGTAACTAGATGTGATCCTATTAAGTATTTTCTAGAAAGAACTATATTGATTGTTAGAGAAGCTAGGTGGTTCCTCATCCTCTACAAGTATGACTTGAAGTGTGTGGTTCCTCGCGCAATCAAAAGCCAAGCGTACGCCCATCTATTGGCAATTTTCCCCTCGGGAATGTTTGAGCCACCTAGAGAAAGTATTCCAGGAGATGATTTGCAGGACAATTACCTAAATGCTATGGATGAGGAATGGACAATGCAGTTTGATGGATCTTCAACGGAAAAGAAAGGAGGATCAGGGGTCATTCTTTCAAAAGGAATGGAGGATATTTTCCTTTCCTACAAATTTGATTTCCCTTGTTCTAACAACGAGGCAGAATATGAAGCATTGGTGCTAGGGTTGCTAGAGGCTCTTTAAAGGGGGATTCATTCACTTTGCATCAAAGGTGATTTGAATTTAGTAATTCAGTAGGTGAATGGAGAATATGTATTAAAACACATAAGTTTGGCACTATACAGGATAGTCATTAAGAGGATCCTTTTCCAGTTCCATTGGATAAAGATCAAGAGATATCCCAGAATAATGAACCTCCATCCAGATGCCTATGCCACCATTTCCAAAAAATGGTCATGAAGAACGATGAAACTATTATTGTGATCCAATGAAGGACGGCTCCCTCGGTAGTACAATCAATTTTACCGATGGAGGAGGACGCGAACTGGAGGGGAGAGATTAGGAAACGGATGGATTCTGGCAAAAGAACGATGGGATTGAGATAATTAGCTCAATACTTCACAAACCAGGTGAACCTTTACTTTAAGAATGCAAGAGGATGGCTGTCAAGGTTCATCGGCCCAGAAGAAGCAGGGCGAAGATTGAAAAGAACACATGAAGAGCACTACGAGACAACTGAGATACCCTTCTACTGAAGAATGCAAAGAGAGGGGTATTTTTGGCCCAGGATGAAACATGACTCGGAGGAGCTACAATGGAAGTGTGACAAATGCCAGTTATTCTTTGAAGCCACTGAATATCATTTCGTGGAAGCTCAACCTAATTGGACACAGCCGTATATTGACTTTATCATAGATGGAGTTTTCCAACATAGAAAATTAACGTGATGGGACTCAAGAGAAGGGCCTTGAGATTCTACGTTCTGGAGGGTCAACTTTATTAAAGGGGATACTTTAACAGATCGTTGCGTTGTATCATGATGGAAGAATCAATCGAGGTCCTCAAATAGGCGCACGATCTAGCTCACATAGGAGGGACCAAGTTATATGACCAATTGATGACGTCGGGGTATTATTGGCCAACAATGGAGAAAGACTCTGCTAAGTTCATTTAAAAATGCAAAGCTTGTCAATTTTATGGAAATATGATCAATTCCCCATCAGTAGATGCCTTATCCTTTTCACACTTAGGCGTTCGACCTGGTAGGGGCAATACACCTTTCTTCGAGGGGGAAGATATGGATACTAGTAGCAACGAAGTGCTTCACAAAGTGGTCCAAAGCGATACCACTAAGAAGGGAGACGGTGGGGGTGGTGAGAAACTTCATCAGAGAATACATCATTTTCTGTTTTGGGACCCCAAAGGTTATCCTTTCAGATAATGGAACCCCTTTCGTCAATTCAGAAGTAATGAAGCTCACACATAAGTAATCCATTGTCCATCATACCTCAACGGTAGCATACCCAAAGGGGAACGGTCAGGTCGAAGCAACTAATAAAAATTTGGTTAATATCCTGGCTAAAATGATGGAGGATTTCCCAGGAGTGTAGGACGATAAGATACCATCTGTATTGTGGGCCTATCGAATAACCAAGAGGAAGCCTACAGGGTATACCCCATTTTCTCTTATTTATAGGGATGAGGAAATCCTCCTAGTATAGTTAGAAGTTCCCTCCGCTCGATAAGTCTTGTGGAGTAGTATGATACCTCAAAATAGACATGTGCAGTTGGAGGCATTGGACGAACACAGAGATAATGCGATGCAACACTTTCAAATGTATACGAAGAAGATCTCCAAGGCATATGATAATTTGGTGAGACCAAGGAAGTTCGTGGAAGGAGACCTCGTGTTGAAAGCAACAGTAAAGCACATTAGGGGATTGCCCCTACCCAAGTTTGCAACAAATTGGGAGGGCCCTTTCATTGTAAAGGAATCTCATGACTCAGGTTATTGCTTAATTTCTAGGACGGAACAAGATAAACCATTCAAGATTAGCAATAAATGGTTGGAGGTCTATCATGTGTAAGAAATTAGGTTTGAACCACTGATGTATCTAGTTGTTGGTATGAATACAAAACTTATTTTTTATGATGAGTATTCAAGTTATTTTTATTATAACCCAAGTGGAGATGAAAGACTTATAGAACTTCATAATGTACGCAAGCAGTTATAACACAAAGGAAAAGAATGAGAAAACATATATCTTTCTTTATTCATAAACTTTGGGGCATTACAAAATTGGGAGCTATTGCCCAAGAATTACATAATAAGAAGAAAGAAAGAAAAATATATATAAAAGTTCATTAGCCTAAGAGGAACCACATATCCGGGGAAGAGAAAAAATCTCTAGGAAGGCCCGAAGAAGCTGTCAGGCAAGACTGTTGGGCATTCATAGAAACCTCTAGCCTCATTTGCGCTTGTGTACGCTTGATGAGGAGCTTATCTCCCTTAGAATTTTCCAAGTGTAGAGCTTCTTCAAGGTCCCCCACCTCTTTTTCAAAGTCTTCAAGAAGAGGTGCTAACTCAACCAACTTAGCTTCCTCAGCTCGTTGATTATCTTGATGTTTCTGGAGCAGTTCCCTCTCGTAATCCAGTCGTTGGCTCTTCAAAGTTTTCAAATGCGTAATAAGCCAATCAAGATGAAATCCATCACGAACTAACTCCTTCAGGTGACCCAGGAATTGGTTGAGGAGGTCTCTAGTAACGGTTGAGGTCGGAGTACTGGAAATCTCAGCCACAACGGTAGCCATGCCCTGAAGCCTGTAACTCATCATAGAGATGTTAGAACACAAGAAATCCACGGTAAACATTTCGGGATGGTGGTTTGTAAGTATCTCAACTTCCAAGTGATGGTTGAAAGGCATCTGAGGAGAACGCTGCAACACCATTAGGCAGAAGGCATGAGGAGCCAAGTTGGGCAGAGGAAGCTCACAACCAGATTCACTCTCATCAGCAGCACCGGTCGTGGAACCTTGATCATTGTGACTGGAGTATTCTGAAACAATGGGTTCCCGATGGGCTGAGGAGGTAGGCAAAAGAGCTGGTGGAGAATCCTCCCGAGAAACCTGAGAACAGTTAGGGGAAATAATGAGTTTATGAAAAATCATAACAAGTGTTTTTGTTGTTAAGTCACCGATATAGGTGGAGTTTATGAAAAAATCTTAACAAGTGTTTTCGTTGGTAAGTCACTGATATAGTTGGAGTTTAAGAAAGACCTTAACAAGTGTTTTCGTTGTTAAGTCACCGATATAGGTGGAGTATGAAAAATCTTAACATGTGTTTTCGTTGTTAAGTCACCGATATAGGTGGAGTTTATGAAAAAATCTTAACAAGTGTTTTCGTTGTTAAGCAAACAATATAGGTGGAGTTTACGAAAAATCATAACAAGTGTTTTCGTTGTTAAGTAACCGATATAGGTGGAGTTTATGAAAAACCTCAACAAGTGTTTTCGTTGATTAAGTCACCAACATAGGTGAAGTTTGAGAGACTGAGAAATGTAGAGAAATTAGCAAAATACCTCAGCAGTAGCATCAACGAGAATAGGAGCCACCGTGGAGGCCTCAATGACGCCCCTAAGTGAAGAAGACTCAACGATCGACAAAGCTCCCTTGCCAACAAATGGTACCATGGCCAACAAAGGAGTTTCGTGTGACACCCGCCTAATTAAATACCGGGTGATCACTCCTTTATTAAATTAAAATCAAGGTGAACAGTTGGTTCATTCTTAGCATCACTGTCGTAAAATAACTTTTCCAATTTAAACACCCTACTTAATTAAGCTAAGTGTCAAAACCATTTTTAAACATTACTTTCCAAATTTTATTTTAAAAACAAAGATTTAATTATTTATAACAATTCAATATTAAAGAATCACACCGCAAAAATTCTGGAACATATAATCCAAATAATTTAAACATTCAACAACTAAATCCCAACATTAAAACTTAAAGTAAAACATCCAGACAGTAATAAATCCCAAAGTGACAATACTAGAAATAACTGAATCACAATGTCCAAATAAACAACTGAATAATGGAAAGGGCGACACATGCTCCACTAAATGAGTATGCTAGGAGTGGAGTCAAATAAATGAAGTCGTCTAAGCAAGAGGCCTGCAACTCCCACCTAAGCTGCAGCGCGTTCCTTCCAAGGGATCCTACGCAAGACGCCCCCTGCGGCTGGGCACCTGTAATATATACATATATATACAAGAGAGAAAGAGAAATAGAAACGGGTCAGAGCCCGATAGTGTAAGTGATTTAAAATTCGTTTAGCAGGTATTTAAAATGTTTACAGACCAATGTAACAACATATTAGTGCGACACTCTCTTGAGAAATTCTCACCTCTCTTCTAATGTGCACGCCTATCGTACTAACCTTCCCAAAAGATTATCTTATCTTATCTCGCACTAAACTTCCCAATGGTTTAACTTATCTTAGGTTACTCGTAAGGTTTAAAACTTAAACAATATAATTGTTTAAAAGGAAAATGTCATTTAGTAACAAAGCTCTCATTTTAACTTTATTTATTAATAAAGTTTCCCAGTGCCATATTATACTTTTCAAAACAAGTATTTCCAATTTGAGTCATTATACATGTCTTACTTACCATAACACAATAGTGAGTTTCCAAATTTCAGAACTTTATATATATATATTAAATACTCATATAATATATATATTCTATCAGCAACCCACATAAAAATTATGGTGCGTACATACTCTGCTATCCAATCCCTGTATCTCTCGTACTAAGGGAAATACAAGTTCGGAATCACTCTCGAACTGTATTAACACATACACAAACAATATTGAGGCGAAGCATAGATTCCAAGTCTCTAAGAGGATAGCACATGCCCCCACGTCTCTTAGGACCGTCTGAATTATCGATTCAATAGCCTGTACCAAGGATATCTATCTTCTAGGGTACAAGTCAATATCCCCCATAAAGGTCCCATCGAGATAAGACTGTCCCGCGCGGTAACCTCAGGGATAGCAAGTAGCGCGGGCATAATTTTCACACATAGATAGTATATGCATAGACACAGTCATATAACTATACTGATATTACCATATCAATTTAGGTACATATCAATTCCCATAATTACGACATTTGTCATCATATCTCATTATTTAGTTCTCACGTATAACCGTTCATTTCTTACTTTGATTTGAGGGATCATTTCAACTTATTACGTAACACTCATAGACTTTATCCTCCCAAGTGTAGAATTCAGTAGGTACTCATCTAATTTCCAACGTAACCATCTTACGCGTCTCTCCCCTTAATACATAATTTCATTGTCCCTTATACGTAAATATCCCAAAAATACAACTCTTGTCTTACATTAAAGGTCCCGTAATTATTTATAAGTCCTACTGGTCTTCTTCATCTCCCAAAATATTTTAATAAGGGTGTCGAAGAATTATTTTTCACTAAATTGAATTCAACTAATTTAAAAAGGGGAAATATGAGCCTGCCACAAGGGGTCGATCGATCGAGGTCTAGGTCTCGATCGATCGAACCTTCGATCGATCGAAGCTCTTTGCTCGATCAATCGATCAAGCAGGTATGGCGAATTCTGCAGTTACCAGTTACGGGTTTTCTCACATAACTCCATCCAAATCCAAAATTTTCATTCCCAATCGTCCAGAAATTTGTACTACTAATAGTATAAATCCATTCCATACATCTTTTACGTAAAGCATGCAAATTTCCATTAATAATCATGGATTAACAGGCCAAAATTCATGTAAATCTCAAGAACTCTAGAATTATTTTTATCATGGTTCTAATTAGTCCTTTCCAAAATTTTCTTCTTCTAAAAAATCAAAATTTCATGGTTTAATCCTCTACATGTTAAGGGGTTTCCAGATTAACATTCAAATCATTATTACATGCGATTTCCTATCTCAAATTTTGGGTCATCCCTAGACTAACATGAGTGATGCATTAACGAAAATAAGCAAGATAAACACTTGCCTGGGATTTTTGACATTCGGGTTTGATGACGAATTTGGTGTGGTTGCGTTCCCCGTCGCGCGATCTACGCGTTGGTGGTGGTGGCGGTGCAACCGGGTGAATCGTTGGCCTTGGATTGCTTGGAAAAGCCTCTCCTTCCGTCTCCTATGGCCATCACTTGTCTTTGGTTGTTTTAACCCTAGAAGACAACCTTAGACATCTAATATATCCCTTGAATTTTCGTGGGTTTAATTACCCAAAAATGTAAAATGTCCAAAATGCCCTCCCGGGGTACTAATTAAGCCTAAAAACGCCCCGAGAACCAAATTAAACCCCTGGGTACACTTTTCTGACTATCTCGACCCTTCCGGACACTTTGGCGCACTCAAAACGACCAAACGAGCGACTTATAATATATTCACTTTTACTCATCAATATTTAGTCCCGACGCGACACGGGCGCGTCCAGACTCAAATTTCCAAAAGTGTCATTTTATTCACTCAAGACATTTAATATAACCAATATTATATATTACTTTGCTCATTAGGAATATTTAACAAATTTCCCATAATTACTAACTCTCATCACGTTAATAATTATAACACAATTAATTTTCAAATTTATATTAAATAATTAATTCACATTAAATTTAATAAATCCCCAAATTAATATAGCATAAAAATACGGGATATTACATTTCTCTAAAAGAACATGAGGAACCTACAAACGATGCCCCAGCTTGGGCATACACTGAAGAATCACCACGCGGGGCATCATCATCAACCTTAGCCTTAGAAAGGAAAAACCACTAAGAGCAATGGGTGGGGTAAGGCTTGGCGAAAGCAGAAAATACAAAACCAAGTGTTATACACAATGAACAAGTACAGGAAAAAGGCAGCAATAAATCTAAGCATTACTTACCCCCGTTATGGCACCAAAAAGGGGAATTGCAGTCAGGGGTCTCGTCAGTGTAGTGGGAAGGAGAATGTTAGCTATCAGAGACGTCACTTCCACCTAAAATATCACAACATATCAGAATGATAAACAAAAGAAATGGGACAAGGAAAAGACATGAGACTTGATAAGAAATTTACCTCAGGGGGGCTTTCCTCTACCATAATGATGGGCAGAGGGACCTCTTGGTCGGATGGTAATTTAGAAGAGGCTGGAGTAGTTGCCTCTAGTTGGACAGATATTCCAACAGATCCAATGGTAACATCCCCCATAGCAGCTTATTTGTCCCATTGGGGTGACAAACGGAGAGAGTAGGTAAGACCTATCATGGGGGAACGAGGAGTAGTAGTATGAGCTTGAGAGATACCGAAACGCCCCCTATAAAATGGCTCACGGGGGAACTGGGCCTTTCTTTAACTCCTTGCACCATAGTTATCAAAGAAATAAGCAAATGCAGCTTGCCTTAAGAAAAGGCGAACAAGAATAAAAAATGCACATATACCTCAGATCTGGAGGGAGAACGAGAAGGTATGGCCACTGGTGAAGGTGGAGAGGAGGCAGCAACAGAAGGACCTAAGGATGGAGGTATCTCGGTTGTCCATTTCTTCTGGGACTTAGTGCTCAGAGGTTTCTTCCTAGCGCCCGTTGCATCAGCACTTTGAGGTACCCTCGACCTTTTTCTCCTCTTTACCGTTGGCTAAGTTGGATCAACCACGATCGTGGGACAGGAAGTCGAAGGAGGAACGACGACAACGTGCCATTGAAACTCAGCATTTATTCTTTTGACCTCAGATTGAACCTGCCTCCTCAGCTCTTCACTTACCTCTGTAGACATAGGAGGGGGAATATAGGCAATGGGGAATGACTCCAAAGGAGTTTGTGCTTGAGCTTTGGACTTGGACTTTGAGGAAACCCCACTTTTAGACTTCTTGGTCTTTTTAGCAAGTAGCTGAGAAGGACCTTCCCCTGTTGCAGCTTTTACCGAAGGGACAAGTGGTTTGGGGGTTGCAGAGGCCTTGGTCTTGGGCGTGGTAATGGGGATCATGGGGCAGTGTGGATGAAATTCAGTAGGAAGTACCTTGGGGGTCTGGCTTAGAGGGAACTCAATCCCAAGAACAGAATTACCCTTTAACCCCAACTCCAAGGTAAACAATGAAAGAAATGGAGGATATACGGGATCCCCCTTGATGAACTCAGAAATTAAGGCCAGTTGTCTCGACTAGTACTTTGTTACAAATAGAGGGGTCACATCCCCTTGCCTAGTGATGCTGGGAATGGTGACCCACCCAGTTATGGTAGAAATCACTCCCCATGTAGCAGTTGAGGAGAACAGGGAACATGACTCGCTAAAAGAAACCTTGGGGTTAGATGATTGAAAAATTGGGCAAGGAGCCCCTTGATCGAAACCAAACTGATGGCTACATCAGTTGGGATTCTAGTGCTCACTGGTATATCACCACTCGGTGTAAAAAGGCAGGTATCCTGGCAAAAATAGAAGAACCATGGCTAGTGAAGGGTCTTCAATAATGAAGCCTACAGTAGTTACCCATATCACTCTTACTTTATGTTTGAAAAAACCAAAAGTGTAGAGAAAGATATCCTCTTCATTAGTCCTCATCACAAAATTTGAATGATCATCGATAATAGAGGTCAACTCCTTTCGATTTTGTCTCTTGTGATAAATAAAGGAGCGCAGGGGCAGAATTATTTCCCCCAAAGGAGGGCGGTTGGTCTTGGCTGCTACGGTGGGGAAACGCACATAGAGGAAGATTGTTAGGAGGACACAGTTGGCAAAGTTGGCCAGGTTACAATGACCCCGAGATCTTTCCATGTCGAAAAGGGTTCTATCAATCCATGTGTAGAGGGATCATAAGGAAATTACAACCAGATGAAGCTTGATACCTCGGGCCAAATAGAGGGATATGTTGATGAGGTCGGTTTGAGGTTGGTCATTGGGTTTCCCCGTTAAAAGGAAGCGAGAAAGAATGGCAAGGATATAGGCAGGGAGTTCCAATGATGTACCTTGTCCAAGGGAAACCTCGGAGGAACTACTTTCAAAAGAATCCTTGAAGAAGTAGTTGATGAGTTGAGTGAAGGTGGCTTTGTTCAAAGAACCTATGTACATTCGGCATATAAGGTCCAACTCTAAATGATCAACAACTTCCTAGGCATCTAGGGCCCCACCAGAATAAGGCTCATGGCCTATTGCTTCAAGGCCTAGGAGCTCACACACGTCTTCCAACATTATTGTAAACTCACCCCATGTAGCAATGAATGTATGAGTGGTAACGTTCCAGTGAGACACCAGAATGGGATGGGAAATATTATTCTTGGATAGGGTGAACTCACCAAACCACTTAGTCCAATGAAGCCCAATTTTGGTGAGAGTATCAGTGTAGGAACTCTACATATGGGAGTTCCAGGTAGCAAAGTGAGCAGGGGATCCCCCAGTCCCTTTGAATTCGATATGGGACCACGGGAAGTCCCCTCGCTCAAGACCAAATTGAAGAGTCCCCTCTGAAGGTAGAAAGCCCGAGTCATCAGCACTTTCATCTTCATCACCAAGCGTCAGGGAATCATGCTTGGCATTAAAAATGCAAGTCATATATGACCCAGAAAATTCATCACCCTTGTCGAATATGGGGGACCAGCGGTAGAAGCGTAACTGGTCCTGGCGGGCAGCAGTCAATGAGGTGGAAGTGGAGGTGGTGACAACAGGGTTAGCAGGTGGAGCACTGGTAGTAGGTGTGGTAGGATTACTTGACGAGGCCATTGCAGAAAACAATTAAGTACAAAAAAAGAACCTTGATAAACAAAGGGTTGGGAATGAAGACGGAGAAGGACAACCATAGGTGGTGGCATAAAATATGAGATAAAGAAGAAGCTAGGTAAGAGCTTGGTAAACAATGGAGTTCGCACAGAGTTATATCTCTAAAGAATACGGGATCTTGAAGAAGATGAAGGAAAGATAAAGGTTTGAAAAAAGAGACATTTGAAACCTTTTAAGGAACTCGTCTGTTGAGTTCCCCCCCCCCCCACACACCACACGTGTCAGGCCATCTATAATCATTTCAAATGGAAATGTGGCACTTCGGGAGGTGTTTTGATAGTTGAAAAGGCAGTTCCACGTCATTAATGAAGTGACGCTTGGGAAATAGAAGGGGGTTACCTTCTTCAGCTAGTTTGAGTTTTGCCGCCAAAATTTTTGTCAGACATATCCGATAACTCCCAATGGAAAAGATGACTCAATGGTAAAAAAAAATCTACGATGACTCCTTACTACAAGTCCAAACTTTGTTTAAATGGTGAGTCTAACGCGGTGGTTCTAACGAAGGAAAGGATGCCATATTTTTACTCAGAGGAGGTTCATTGGATTGAGAAGTTTTTGTGCATACATTTCTTATTCCTACAATAAATCTCTCCACGAAGGGGTAAATGTAGTGGTGCTTGAAGGTAATCCTGAGATTAGAGATAATTCCCCTATTTACAACAGTATCTGGGGTTAAGGCAGCATGGCAACTCAGTGAGGTAGCTTAGCGTGGCAACTCATATTTTAGATTGTCGTGTTACTTAGCCATATTGTATCTTTGTTTATATTAACTATAATCTATAACAGTTGTAATGATTTAACGATAATAATAATGAGTTTGTGTGAGGTCAAATAGTGCTCGCGAGAGACCAGGCTTGGTAGGTCCTGGGAGAGCTTTAATGCTTATTGAATGACCTCGCCATGGGAACCTTAGAGGGATTTGGTTTGGAGGATTGAGAAGTGAGACACCGTTGGGGCTCTTCCTAACCATATTAGATACACATGGTAAAACACCGAAGGACCCTTACCGTGGAACCTCGTGCGGAGCAGCTTGGAGTTACATCGGGCATTGAGTTGTGAGCCAAATAACCTGCTACTTAATATCACATCCACTTTATCTGATGTCACTAAATAGCTAGGCAATGTCAGACCTGCATTTGAGTAAACCACCGTGGTATTTGGGGTTGTCAGACAGTTGGTGATCCACCTCTGTGACAACCGCCCCCTAACACACAGGGGTTAGGCAAAAGGCATGTATTGGCATTTAATCTTTATGACATGGAGATAACTAGTGCATCAGGTATTTAATGGTTGTGACATAAAGTATGAGGGATGTCTTTCACAGTCATTAATGGCGGAGTTGCCTCGGGGGTGGTGTGGGAGGCTATTTAAATACCCCAACCACCTCTGAGGAGATGATGATCATTTTTGAGAGTTCATAAGTGATTACTAGAGAGTTATTACAAACCAGAGAGTTTACTCACCCACCATTGTCATTTATTACGAATCTTTTAATACTTGATAGAGATTCTTGAGGGTGGTTGGTGTGTTTTAGTCTGCCTGCCAAGGTGTATCTAGGGTGCTTACTTCTCTCTCCCTCTAGCTAAGTTACTTCTAAGTTCATTGCTACCTTCTAAGTTATACATGAGAGATCTGTGAGCTTAAACCGAATTTATCTAAATTGAGTAATGTTTGAATGTCCTATGGTTAATCAATAGTGTTGATATTTAACTTATCATTACTATACTCAAAAGGGGTTACTCCTCCATCTTATATACACCACCCTCTTACAAATATGTTGGGGTATTTGACCCGAAATTCGACAGAGTTTTCTTTCCATTAATCGAGTTGATCTTTGTTTAGAATTGCTGACTTCCAGGGAATGTACACAGAAGTTTGCCTGCATATTTATTGTGGGAATGACTTTTCATAAGCATAAACCTCTTTTGGGCCTGAAGTGAATTTTCAGGAGTACGAATTTTCTCGGGGGGGAAAGCGACTTATCCAAAGTATGAACTTCTCCAAGAATTCTCATAATGAGATTAAGTATCACAGATGTTTGGGGGAGAATAAAGTGAAAAAAGAGGATCGAGTTCAGGTTTTGGTTCCCTTTTCTCTGTTATTGAGGGGTCCTATTTATAGGGGCCTATCCCTGGGGGTTTAACTAGTTAAATCCCATGGGTGATGGATCCGCGGGTGGGCCACATATATGGCTGAAAAAATATTTTCATAGGATCTCGTAATTATTATTGTAGAAGGGTATAACCGATCGATTATCAATTTTAATGGTCTTTAAGTGACAAATTATTGGTTTGGATGGGTCTTTAACTGATCGGTTAATGGACCATAGGGTCTATTTAGTTCGATTTTTCCTATTTTTCTATTTACATTTTGACGCTATGGACTTCAGTTCTTGTTTTTTTGACACCTCAAACTATTGTTTTTGGTTTGGGATGTTGCTATTCTTTGTGGATTATTTTGGGTTTCGTGTCTATAGTCATTTTAGGATAGGACATAATGTATCCCCTCGATTGGAAATTGAGGTGTCCATAGTGCCATGTGTTAAAAATTTAAAAACTAACACACACACACACACAAATATATATATATATATATATATATATATATATATATATATATATATATATATATATATATATATATATAAATATATAATCCAAGAAGACAACCTATTATATTGGGGGAAAATTATTTGGACAAAACCCATCATATTCAGATGCATTCTCAACAAATAAAATAAGAAATTAAAATGGAAAAAGGTAACAAAAAGTAATACCCCGTATTTTTGGTAATATTTATTTTGGGATTAATTAATTAAATGAGAATTAATTGGGAATTAATCCGGATAAAATACTAGCGAGATGTGAGTTGGTATTTGACTATATTGAGTATAGATGATGATTTATGAATATTGAATTATGAAATTTGTCGTGAGATTGATATACGACAATTTGGACATTTTATTGGGACGCGGGTGACAGTCGCGTCAGGTTATAATTATTTTATTTATAAAAGTGAATTTAAATTCTATTAACCGTATGGTCGTTTTGAGTGCGCCAACGCGTCCGGAGGGGTCGAGATAGTCAGAAAACACTAGCCAGAGGTTTAGTTTGGGTCCCGGGGTATTTTTAGGCCATACCGGCAACATAAAGGGTATTTTGGTAATTTTGTATTTTGGGAATTAAAAGTGACGAAAATTAAGAGTTTTATCTGATTGGGAAGTTACCCACTAAACCCACTAACCAGACCTTAATGACCCAATAAGCTACGGGGGTTATTAGGTTAGGTTTCCAAAACTTCCCAAAGAAAACCCTAGCCACCATAGCCACCTTTGGAGAAGAAAGCTTGTAGAGAAGGAATTCTGCAGATAGAGAGAGATAACTTCAGCAAATCAACATCAAAATTAGAGATCAAATCAAGGCAAGTGATTTAATTTCATTTAATTTCAGAGAATGCCTTTCCATGCGTAGGAATTTTATAAAGATTGAATTGTTCTTGGAGTGATATGAAAACCCATGTAATTTGGAACTTAGAACTTGAAATGTTGAAGAGAAATTGCATGTAGAATGGTAGGTAGATGATCATTCTGATGATATTAGATATTGGATGAAAATAAAACGGATTTAATTGGGTAAATTAATGATTATAAATTCTAGGGTTTATATTCTTGGAAATTTGGGGAAAAGTGTAGAGACTTGAGGATCTAATGATGGTTAGGATGAATTGATTCCTTAAAATATGTTAGTATGTGACCTAGGTACGTTTAGGGATGATTAGAGACCTGAAAAAATTGTTGGTTTGATGTTTAGATGAGTTTTGAAGAGATAAAAATGGTGAAAAATGAAACTAAGGAAATCTGGGCTCGAAACTGGTCGTTCCTTAGAAGGCCTCCCCAGGTCGTTCGAATGAGCTCGTTCGAACGAGCTTCTAACGATTTGACCAGTCACTTCTAACGAGAGGAAATTTCGTTCGATACCTTCGTTCGAACGAGATGCCGTTAGAAGGTGCAGTTCGTTTGAACGAACTGAATCTCGTTCGAACAGCCTCGTTCGAACGAGACTTCGAACGAGATGACAGTTTAGGCCTTTTTGGCCTGTTTTGATTTTGGGAGTCCCGTAAACTTGTTTAAGGATAGAGATAACATTACTTTGATGATGTATTGGTATACTTTGGACATTTGGGATATATCGAGGAGTAAATTATAATTGTGGAACGAATTAAATAGACATTATGGGTTGAGACGTGAGTGCCTACTACGACGTGAGAATAAATTATGGCGCGTATAAATGTGGACCGGGATTATATAAGTTATATACATATTAAGTTGGTACGAGAATGTGTTATGTACTACAATTAAATTACGGTGATTACTAAGATGCGTGTTTACTTAGTATTGGTATATGATTTGTGTGTATGACATACCTACCATACTTGCTATCACGGGAGGTTTGCGTTCGCTTAGGGCCCTCTAATCATTGTGTTGCCCGAATTTAGACTGGTTACCTTTATGAACATAGGTCATAGAAAGACTTATTGGGATGTTGATAAGTCCGCTGATCGTGGGAGCGTAGGTATGTGCGTGACCCATGTGATGTGACTGTGTTCGCCTCCATTATTTGTGATGTTGTTATGTGTGAACTATTCCTGAGAGATTCAGAATATGTAATCCTTATGTACGTGATGTACCGGGATGGATATCAGAATATGTGTGCACCACAGCTTAGTTCTCGGGGTGCTTGTATTGTATATTTATGATGTGAATAATATACACTTAATTAATGGGAACCTTCATGTTAATGTTGTGAATACAATTACGGTATTGTTTCGAGAAAAACATAACGGGTTAACTGATAGTGAAATATATTGCATATTGAGCATCTGAGTTTACGTTAAGCCCCTACTTATTGAGATCGTTATAATGTTAATGGGAACCGAGTAATAAGGGTAGAACCTATGACAGTCTAGCTAGATATGATGTCAATTAACTAGTGGTTTGTGTCATTTTATATGGGTACTTACGTTAGGAGTGCACAGTTAGACGAGAGGTGAGAATTTCATGTGAGCGCACGTCCTAACATGTACTTTGCATTTAATGTTTTAAATGTTTTTAAAGCACTTGCAGGTTTTTAAAATATCTCCACATTCGGGGTTTGACCCGTTTGCTTTCAAATCTTTTTTTTTTGTAAAACCATTTTAGGTGCCCAGCCACAAGGACACCATGCATAGGATACTCATTCAGGTGACGAGCTGTAGCTGTTTTTGGAAGCTACAGGGATTTGCTCTTAGATGCTTCTATAATTTGGATTCCATGTTCAGTATTCCTCAGTTTTAGGGCATGTTGCCCAGTTCCATTAGAGATACTTTTCCATTTCAGTTTTTTAGACTTTGGCATGTATTGATTCAGTATTCAGTATTTAGTTATTTATTTCAGTTGTAGAGTTTGTTGTGAGGAGTTTTCCTCCGTATTTATTTATATCGTGTGATGGTTATTCTATTACTTCGTTTTGGTGAATGGCAATATCATTCTTGCATTAAATCTTTTACTGCATGTTAATCAGACTTTAATTAAAATTTGGCAACTTACTTTTTAAATACTAGGTGGTTAGTAATAATAAAATGTTTTCGACTGTGATGCTATTAACTGAGCCAACTTGGCATTTTGGTTTAATTTAATAAAGGAGTAGCTACCCGGTATTTAATTAGTCGGGGTGTCACAGGTGGTATCAGAGCATCAGGTTCTAGTGTACTTTAGGATCTGTACGGCTATTATGTTTTCGCTAAGCTTTCTTTGATATAGAGCCCTATATTTTAGGACTGTTGTACTCTTTTTGTGTATGCTTCGTTCTTCAGCTATTTTAAGTTTATAACTGTGAACTTATAAACTTCATTCTTATTTCAGATGCCTCCACGACGTGCACGATGAGTTCCCAGGGATGCAACGCCCGAACCCCAGCCCGCTCCAGTTTAGGGCATGATGAACGCCACTGAGGTTGCGGCCATTGTAGCCTAAGCGGTAAATGCCGCAATTACCGTAGTTCAGTAGGCACCACCTCAGGCGCCGGTTACCGCGCCAGTACAGGAAAATGTATTCCCGTCTGCTTGGAAACGTGTACGTGATGCTTTTCAGAAAGCGCATCCGCCAGAGTTTGCAGGTAGCTCAGATGTGGTAGTCTCGAGCCAGTGGAGGAAGGATATGCAGAGGAACTTGAGGATGTATGAGTGCACGGATGTTCAGAAGCAGGTGCTAGCTACTTTCAAGCTAGTTGGATCTGCGCTGCAGTGGTGGGAGTCTATTACCACCGTGGAAGAGAGGGATACTCTCACTATTCAGGACTTTTGGGTGCGGTTCGACCGCAAGTACTTTCCATCAGCTGTTCATACGGAAATGAGGAGGGAACTGATGAATTTGAAGCAGGAGGGTAAGACCGTGGCCGAGTATGAGGCCGAGTTCACGAATCTGTTGAATATCGTTCCGGATGAGATACCGACAGAAAAGAAGAAGATTGAGAAGTTCACCGACGGGTTGATATGGAGGATCCGTCAGCATCTGTTAGGGAACCTTTCGTTAGCCACTTATTCTGATGTGGTTAACGCTGCGTTGTTACACTGCCAGGATCACCTCTTTCATATGAATGAGGGCAAGAGATCTGGAGAGTCTAGCCATCAGAGCAGGACTGGAGGACATGGTGCTAGTGGGGCACAATCTGTTCAGGGGCAGAGACAGGGTGAGCAGGGTCCCCAGCAGGGGGATCAGAAGAGGTTCAGATCAGGGAATTACAGGCACGGATAGGGAGGTTTCCGTTAGGGCCATCAGGGTCCAAACGGCCATCAGGGCCAACAGGGGCAGAATGGGCAGCCGTTTCAGCAGGGCCAGCAGGGACAAGGGAGGAACGGTAACGGCCACCAAGGCCGGGGACAGCAGGGGCAGAGAGGAGGGAACTTCCCAGGGAAGTGTTTTGTTTGTGGCAAGACTGGCCATAAATGATAGGATTTTCCTGATAGAGGCAGGGCCCCACAGCAGCAGTAGCAGGGTGCTCTCCAGGAGCCGCGGAGGCCTATGTTTCCCGCCGCTCTCCCCGCACCGCCACAGATGGAAGCATTGCCACCCATTCCAGCAGTCCCAGTTCAGCAGGGGCAGCTACAGTATGGACGTGTCTACAACGTCCACCAAGCATCAGTTCCATAAGCACCGCCCGCGATTGAGGGTACGTTTCCTATCCATGGCACTATGGGTCGGGTATTGTTTGATACGGGGGCTAGACATTGCTTTATAGCTACACATTTCGTGAAAACCTTAGGATTGTTAGCTACGGCAGAGAGCACAGTGACGTGTGTCGACTCACCATTGGGGAGTGGGTCACTTATATTCTTTATATGCCGGGGAGTGGGGGTAGAGATTGGTAGTCTGGTATTACCTGCAAATATGTTGGTATTAGATATGCATGTTCACGATGTGATTATCGGTATGGATTGGCTCGCTGATTATAGAGCGATGATTGATTGCTTCGGTGGGAGCATTATTTTTTCCATTCCGGGGCAAGAGATGTTTGTAGTGGCGATGCCTCGCCCAGAGGGAGGCTCGACCGCTCATTTGTATTACCTAGAGGAGAATACCTCTAAGGAGGTTGTGATTCCTTTAGATTCGATCCCAGTCGTCAGGGAGTATTCAGATGTGTTTCAGGAGATACCAAGCCTACCCCCCAGTTGAGAGATAGACTTTGTTATAGATTTACTACCAGGTACGAGACCTATAGCACGTGCACCGTACCGTATGGCTCCAACTGAGATGAGGGAGTTACGGGATCAGATTGAACAATTGTTGGGTCAGGGGTTTATACGGAGGAGTACTTCACCGTGGGGTGCCCCTGTATTATTCGTAAAGAAGAGAGATGATTCACTAAGATTGTGTGTGGACTACCGAGAGTTGAATAAGGTCACGATACGGAATAAGTATCCGTTGCCTCAAATCGATGACTTATTCGACCAGTTGAAAGGAGCTTCTTTCTTCTCGAAGATTGATCTGAGATCGGGATACCATCAGTTGCGTATCAGGGAGGAGGATGTCTCGAAGACTTCGTTCTTGTCGAGATATGGTTCTTACGAGTTTCGGGTTATGCCTTTTGGTTTGACCAACGCTCCAGTAGTGTTTATGGACTTGATGAACAGAGTGTTCAGGGATTTCCTGGATCAGTTTGTCATTGTCTTCATTGATGATATTCTGGTTTACTCCCAGACAGAGGAGGAGCACGCCGAGCATTTGAGGCAAGTTTTACAGACACTTCGTCAGAACGAGTTGTATGCAAAATATGAGAAGTGCGGGTTTTGGCTGAAGGAGGTCTAGTTTTTGGGACATATTATTTTCGACCGGGGAATATCTGTTGATCCGGGGAAAGTATCCGCGGTGAGGGAGTGGTGACAGCCCACGACACCGACTTAGATTCGTAGTTTCTTGGGCCTAGCAGGATACTACAGGAGGTTCATTCGGGAATTTTTGAAAATAGCGGGTCCTTTGACACATCTGACTCATAAGGGTGTGCCATTCATCTGGAGTGATGCCTGTCAGTTGGCATTTGATGAGTTAAAGGACAAATTGACCTCAGCACCTGTGTTAGCATTGTCGAGACCGGGAGTTGAGTATTTGGTTTACACCGATGCGTCTTTACAAGGACTTGGAGGTGTATTGCAGCAGGAGAGACAGGCCATAGCTTATGCTTCCTGTAAGCTTAAGCCTCACTAGAAGAATTACCCCACTCATGATTTGGAGTTGGCGGCAGTGGTATTTCCCCTACGGATTTGGAGGCACTATCTTTTGGGGGAGAAGTTCCAATTGTTCACAGACCACAAGTCCCTACAGTACCTGTTCACGCAGAAGGAGTTGAACATCCGGCAAAGGAGGTGGCTTGAGTTTGTGAAGGACTACCAGTTCGATATCCAGTATCACCCAGGTAAGGCTAACGTGGTAGCAGACGCGTTGAGCCGTAGGCCAGCAGATGAGGTGGCAGAGGTGTGGAAGGCAAAGTGGAAGGAGTTGGGACACCAGGATGCATTGGCCCGATCTTTCATGTCTGTGATGACCGTTACACCGCAAATTGTCACGAAGGTAGTACGGGCACAGGCTAATGACTCGTTCTGTCAGGAGCAGATAGTTCGATTACTAGTAGAGGGAGCCGAGTCCTATACCGTTATCTCAGACGGGGGATTGCGCTTCAATGGGAGATTAGTGGTTCCGGAAAGGGAGGAATTACGACACGAGGTGATGGCAGAGTCGCACGGCTCACGGTTCACGGTACATCCCGGTGGGGACAAAATGTACCAAGACATGAGACGTCAGTATTCGTGGAACGGAATGAAGAGAGATATTGCCGACTTTGTTTCAAAATGCGCCACTTGTCAGCGTGTAAAAATGGATCATCAGAGACCGGCAGGTCTACTACAACCATTGGAGGTCCCGGTGTGGATGTGGGAGAGCATATCCATGGACTTTATCACGGGGTTGCCTACGTCGCAGAGGGGTCACGACTTCGTTTGGGTAATTGTGGACAGGTTGTCCAAAGTCGCTCACTTTTTACCCGTAAGGACTGATTACACTACGGGACAGTATGCCCAGCTCTTCATTTGAGAGGTTGTGAGACTTCACGGTGTGCCCCTAAAT
Organism: Sambucus nigra; assembly: GCA_949130495.1. Classification (NCBI taxonomy): domain Eukaryota; kingdom Viridiplantae; phylum Streptophyta; class Magnoliopsida; order Dipsacales; family Adoxaceae; genus Sambucus; species Sambucus nigra. The sequence goes on along the minus strand of OX422210.1, from coordinate 446,285,882 downwards.
ATCGTGTCTGACAGAGATAAAATATTTGTTTCGCGGTTTTGGGAGAGTTTCCAGGAGGCCATGGGCACGGAATTGCGGTTGAGTATGGCTTATCATCCGCAGACCGATGGGCAGACAGAGCGCACAAATCAGATGATGGAGGACATGCTACGCATGTGCATTATTGACTTTGGGGGTGGATGGGAGCAATACCTTCCACTGGTAGAGTTTGCTTATAATAACTTGTACCAGTTCACTATTGGCATAGCTCTGTTTGAGGCATTGTACGGTAGACCTTGTCGTTCCCCAGTATGTTGGTTGGAGGTGGGGGACAACAAACTACTTGGGCCGAAAGTGATTCAGGATACTTCGGCGAGGATATAAGTGATTCGAAGTCGCATTCGGGTAGCTCAGGACATGCAGAAGAGCTATGCTAATGCGAAGAGGTTCTTCAGAGAGTTCCAAGTAGGGGATCAAGTTTTGCTCAGAGTATCTCCTATGAAGGGGATTATTCATTTTGGGAAGAAAGGGAAGTTGGCACCGAGATATGTGGGACCATTTCCTATTATTGAGCGGATTGGACCGGTTGCGTATAGGCTTGGATTACCAGAGCATTTGCACCGGATTCACGATGTGTTTCATATTTCCTCGCTAAGGAAATATCTTAGGGACAATTTGGCTCATTCTCATATTGCTGTGGAGGACATTGATCTCCAACCTGATATCTCCTACGAGGAGGGGCCGATTGCTATTTTGGACCGAAGTGAGCGGAAACTGCGGTCAAAGATAGTCCCGTTAGTGCGTGTTCAGTGGCGACATCATAATGTCGAGGAGTCCACATGGGAGCGCGAGGATGAGATGCGCGAACGTTATCCAGAGTTGTTCTTATCAGGTACTTTCTAGTTTCAAATTTCGGGATGAAATTCAGTTATTAGGGGGGAAGTATGTAATACCCCGTATTTTTGGCAATATTTATTTTGGGATTAATTAATTAAATGAGAATTAATTGGGAATTAATCCGGATAAAATACTAGCGAGATGTGAGTTGGTATTTGACTATATTGAGTATACATGATGATTTATGAATATTGAATTATGAAATTTGTCGTGAGATTGATATACGGCAATTTGGACATTTTATTGGGACGCGGGTGACAGTCGCGTCAGGTTATAATTATTTTATTTATAAGAGTGAATTTAAATTCTATAAACCGTATGGTCGTTTTGAGTGCGCCAACGTGTCCGGAGGGGTCGAGATAGTCAGAAAACACTAGCCGGGGGTTTAGTTTGGGTCCCGGGGTATTTTTAGGCCATACCGGCAATATAAAGGGTATTTTGGTAATTTTGTATTTTGGGAATTAAAAGTGACGAAAATTAAGAGTTTTATCTGATTGGGAAGTTACCCACTAAACCCACTAACCAGCCCTTAATGACCCAATAAGCTACGGGGGTTATTAGGTTAGGTTTCCAAAACTTCCCAAAGAAAACCCTAGCCACCTTTGGAGAAGAAAGCTTGTAGAGAAGGAATTTTGCAGATAAAGAGAGATAACTTCAGCAAATCAACATCAAAATCAGAGATAAACTCAAGGCAAGTGATTTAATTTCGTTTAATTTCAGAGAATGCCTTTCCATGCGTAGGAATTTTATAAAGATTGAATTGTTCTTGGAGTGATATGAAAACCCATGTAATTTGGAACTTAGAACTTGAAATCTTGAAGAGAAATTGCATGTAGAATGGTAGGTAGATGATCATTCTGATGATATTTGATATTGGATGAAAATAAAATGGATTTAATTGGGTAAATTAATGATTATAAATTCTAAGGTTTATATTCTTGGAAATTTGGGGAAAAGTGTAGAGACTTGAGGATCTAATGATGTTTAGGATGAATTGATTCCTTAAAATATGTTAGTATGTGACCTAGGTACGTTTAGGGATGCTTAGAGACCTGAAACAATCGTTGGTTTGATGTTTAGATGAGTTTTGAAGAGATAAAAATGGTGAAAAACGAAACTAAGGAAATCTAGTCTCGAAACTGGTCGTTCGTTAGAAGGCCTCCCCAGGTCGTTCGAACGAGCTCGTTCGAACGAGCTTCTAACGAGTTGACCAGTCGCTTCTAACGAGAGGAAATTTCGTTCGATACCTTCGTTCGAACGAGATGCCGTTAGAAGGTGCAGTTCGTTCGAACGAACTGAATCTCGTTCGAACAGCCTCGTTCGAACGAGACTTCGAACGAGTTGACAGTTTAGGCCTTTTTGGCCTGTTTTGATTTTGGGAGTCCCGTAAACTTGTTTGAGGATAGAGATAACATTCCTTTGATGATGTATTGGTATACTTGGGACATTTGGGATATATCGAGGAGTAAATTATAATTGTGGAACGAATCAAATAGACATTATGGGTTGAGACGTGAGTGCCTACTACGACGTGAGAATAAATTATGGCGCGTATAAATATAGACCGGGATTATATAAGTTATATACATATTAAGTTGGTACGAGAATGCTTTATGTACTACAATTAAATTACGGTGATTACTAAGATGCGTGTTTACTTAGTATTGGTATATGATTTGTATTTATGACATACCTACCATACTTGCTATCACGGGAGGTTTGCGTTGGCTTAGGGCCCTCTAATCCTTGTGTTTCCCGAATTTAGACTGGTTACCTTGATGAACATAGGTCATAGAAAGACTTATTGGGATTTTGATAAGTCCGCTGATCGTGGGAGCGTAGGTATGTGCGTGACCCATGTGATGTGACTGTGTTCGCCTCCATTATTTGTGATGTTGTTATCTGTGAACTATTCCTGAGAGATTCGGAATATGTAATCCTTATGTACGTGATGTACCGGGATGGATAGCAGAGTATGTGTGCACCGCAGCTTAGTTCTCGGGGTGCTTGTATTGTATATTTATGATGTGAATAATATACACTTAATTAATGGGAACCTTCATGTTAATGTTGTGAATACAATTACGGTATTGTTTCGAGAAAAACATAACGGGTTAACTGATAGTGAAATATATTGCATATTGAGCATGTGAGTTTACGTTGAGCCCCTACTTATTGAGATCGTTATAATGTTAATGGGAACCGAGTAACAAGGGTAGAACCTATGACAGTCTAGCTAGATATGATGTCAATTAACTAGTGGTTTGTGTCATTTTAGATGGGTACTTACGTTAGGAGTGCACAGTTAGACGAGAGGTGAGAATTTCATGTGAGTGCACGTCCTAACATGTACTTTGCATTTAATGTTTTAAATGTTTTAAAGCACTTGCAGGTTTTTAAAATATCTCCACATTCGGGATCTGACCCGTTTGCTTTCAAATCTTTTTTTTTGTAAAACCATTTTAGGTGCCCAGCCACAAGGACACCATGCATAGGATACTCATTCAGGTGACGAGCTGTAGCTGTTTGTGGAAGCTACAGGGATTTGCTCTTAGACGCTTCTATCATTTGGATTCCATGTTCAGTATTCCTCAGTTTTAGGGCATGTTGCCCAGTTCCATTAGATATACTTTTCCATTTCAGTTTTTCAGACTTTGGCATGTATTGATTCAGTATTCAGTATTTAGTTATTTATTTCAGTTGTGGTGTTTGTTGTGAGGAGTTTTCCTCCGGATTTATTTATATCGTGTGATGGTTATTCTATTACTTCGTTATGGTGAATGGTGATATTATTCTTGCATTAAATCTTTTACTGCATGTTAATCAGACTTTAATCAAAATTTGGCATCTTACTTTTTAAATACTAGGTGGTTAGTAATAATAAAATGTTTTCGACAGTGATGCTATTAACAGAGCAAACTTGGCATTTTTGTTTAATTTAATAAAGGAGTAGCTACCCGGTATTTAATTAGTCGGGGTGTCACACAAAGGCAAAAGGAACTCCCACATACCATCTAGCTCAAAAGATGCACTTTTAAATTTTATAGAGATCCGATTCCATTGATATATATGGGATAAAAGAAACAAGAAATCAATTTTTTTTTAAATATTTAAAAATCAAAATGAAAATTTGAGAATTTGTGAAATTATTTATCTTCAAAAGAAGAAAATATATACTTTTTCATACTTTGGTAATAATAAACAAGTAAACAATAGATTTTATGAACTGTTGTGATGTGCGTATACTCAAGAATAATATAAATTTTAGCAAAAAATTATCTAATGGAAATCTATTTTGAGATTAATGAGTAAATGCCACTATTACCTAGGAAGGAGGTGAATGTCCTTGAAAATAAGTTATATGTTTCTTGATGGTGGCTGTCTCCGACCTGGGCCAAATACTTCCATTAATCAGATCATTACTTTGCGATCACTATTTGTCCAGAGTCTTCAATGCTATTGGATAGAAAACAACCTAAGGTCTCAAAGATGAAGAAACACTTTGTGAATAATGTTAGAGAGGAAAATCTTGTTGCTAAAAATGAAAATGAAAAAGGAACAACAATAAGAAGATGACTGTGTGATCTTGAGATCTAGAGTGTTAAGATGTCCCTTATAGAAAATGTGGGAGGTTAGAGCACCTATTTTGTTAATCAATTTTTTTAAATGTAAGCTCTCTAATTTTGTTTACACCTTTCAGGGACTAAGTTACACTATTAGGTTGGAGGAATAATAAAACTAGAAATATAGTAACCGTTTTGAACACTTATAAGTTTTGTAAGTGTCAAAATCGTTGTTAATTTCGTAAGTGGTATAAACACTCGCAAATTAAATGTTATATTAGTTCAAAAATATCCATTGTGGTATTGTGCCTACACCTTGCAGATCGATATTTTGTAAGATTAAATTATTTTCAATAGCCCATGCTACCTCAAATCATGAATGTTGCGGTTGTCATTTGTTCGAATTTTATTGAGGCTATAGTGTCGTGATTGGTGAATTTTGAAATTGGATCCTGAATAAGGAGATAGGAATTGTTCAAATAAAGGTCATAAAATAATGTTTTCAATCTTCAATAATGACTTATAATTGAGTTATAAAAACATTGTAATAACTTAGGCTTGTAAGTTACTTTGTCCATTAAGTTATTAGATTACTTAATGACTAAAAAGTTGTTTGTTTTTGCCTCTTAAGTATGAAGTTTGGGTTAAATTTCAAATTTTCCCTGGCCTTTCAAATGTTTCAAGTTTACCCTCATTCTTTGAAAAGTATTTCAAATTCACCACCCTCCTAAAAATCTTAACATCCATATCACGTGTAAAATTATAAATCCATCTCTTTCCCCCCCCCTCTCTCTCTCTCTCTCTCTCTCTCTCTCTCTCTATATATATATATATATATATATATATATATATATATATATATATATATATATGTATATATCAAAATACAATGTGGGTAGAAATAGTATACCCAATACATATATATCACATTGTGTTATTAAAAAAATATATGTTTTTGTTTTTTCATTAAACTAAAATATGAAATAAAAATATATTGGAGCTTTAAAAATTAATCGATAGAAGACTTACAATCCAAAACGATGAATATATCAAGTTGGATGTTAGACACTCTCTTATTAAAAAAAATTCACTCCCCCTAAAGGTACAAGTGAAATCAATCATTGTACTAATATATATCTTTTATAGTTCTTGAATATATCACATGAAGGAAATTAGCTTTGGAGACCATATCATGCCTCTATCGATGAATTTGTAGGATTTACTCACCTAAAATACTTAAACATAACAAAAATATACACATGAGAATGGGAGATTAATACGCAATCACACCACCAGTTAGTCCTATCCCAAAACTCGACTGATGGATCAGATCATCCGATCGTCAAATTATGAACCGTAGATCGAATGAACGTATGATCAAAATATAATCCCTCCACAATGGCATGCATCAATTGTTAGGTGTGCAATACACGATCACCACTTTTAAAGAAACCTCGAGAGATGGATTCACGATGTGTAAAAGTATGTTCATGAAAATAAGTAATGTATATATATACATAACACAATATTTATAACCATATGATATCGCATAAATATCGAGCATACCCAATCATCCCATACCCCAACGCTCGATTGTACTATTTAATAAAAGTCTTAATCAATTTTTAATCTAAATTAAAGTTAACATAATTAATCTTTTGGTGAAAAGATATTAAACCTAGTATTCAGAATTCATAAACTTTTTTCTCATGTAATATAAATATCGATACTTGAATCAACCCAAAAATATCCAACCATCATCTCCATGACCCAACCTTTATCTTCTAAAGGGGCCAAATTGATTCACCCCCAAGATGAATCGATCGATTCGGGCCAAAATACTAGTTCGTTGTAAATATATGAAGGTGACGATTCCAACCTCCATTGATGCAAAAATTCAAGATTTAATACACCCCAAACCTAAATCAAAATCCTACTTGTAGCTTATTACCTTTTTAAATTATGAGTACATATCTCTGTATATAATTATCCGATTTCATAATACATACGTAATAATAATAATAATAATAATAATAATAATAATAATAGCAATAAACCAAAAGAGAACAACACACAATAATTACCCAAACTTGCGAACCTACATGGGTCAAATCGATTCCCCTCCAATTCCAAGGTAGTCCCAACTTCATCCGTGGTAACTCAAACTAACCAAAAGTCGCTAAAACCACCACAGTAATCCAACTTTCAACAATATAATTAATATATAATGGTTCATAACAACTTTCCTCTATGCTTAACATCATTCTAACGTGATTTAAGGTCCAAATTCAAAAATTATAAAACTAACCTTAACTTGATGTTCTTCATTCGAGTGGGTTAAAACAACATATGATTTCAAATTCAAAAATCAAACCTACAAGAAGATTCAATTTATATATGAAAATTGATCCTAAATATGAATTATAATCCCATAATCATATTCCAAAACAATCCAGTTAATGGTTTCTAACAAAACCCTCTAGTTTAAGTCAGTTTTCAAACCCATAAATAGTTCAATTCAAAAACCCAATTAAACCCAATATGAACGTGATCAAGATAAAAAATTAAATCCCTAAACATGCTTATAAATCCAAAATCAATAACGTGAAAATTAAAGCATAAACGAGTTACATAGTACATGGTGATAAAGTTAGATATTTCTTGCCTGGACGATACGAACAAGCGAGTATTCCTCTTGATCTTTTTCTTCCGCTTCAATGCTCTTCCAAAATTTTCCTAAATCTTAAGGTAAACTAGGGTTTGTATTTTTTGTTTAATTTATTCAACTAATGAGAGTTAACATCCATAAAATAAATCTAAATTCCCAGTTCTCCAAAAGGGCTAATTCTGGGAATTTAAATAAACACAAAATATTATCCAAACTAGTCTAAAACTTAATCTAAAGGTGTACCTACCCCATAAGCCCATCCAAATCACTAAAAATACATATTCGGTCCTCCGTATTACTCTAGAGTCTGATCCAAATGGTGATACCTCACTACACACAACAATACCTCATAATTTAAATAAAATACGCACTTAATTATTATACACACAACACATAGTCCAATATAATATAATTAATTTCACCTATTTATTTTTTACAACAAGCGGCACAAAAGTCATATCACATGAAAAATATAACTATAATCTAAATTATGCATTTTTTTTTTACCAAATCACACAAATTACTCCAGTTTATTATTTTATTCTCAATTAAAAATTAATACACGAAAATACGGGGTCTTACACGACTTAGAAAAATCATCATAGGAAATGAAATAAAATTTCCAATATTTTCATAAATAAATGGGGCACTATGTAATCAAATTTCTCATTCAACATTTGTCCATATTTAACAAATAAATATCCACCATGATTCTTCTTGCTATAAGAAATGAATACATACTTGGTCTCACCACTTGTAATGTTTGTGTCCTACTTTTACATGGTTTCAAAGATGACCAAAAATTAATTTCATCCAAATATTTTTTTGTGTAAAAATACAATATTTCCAATAATATCCCACATGAATTAAATGTGGGTGTAAAATTAGATAAACTTAAAGACAAATATAAATATAGTATTAGTGGAAAAGATCTTTAGCGTTAAATATTGCTTTTGGCCTTATATATATAGATATATCATAATGAATGACTATCCGGTTTACTAGACGATCAATTAACGCCATATCCTGAATAGATTAATCTTTTCATGTAAATCGAAACAACAGAATTCACATAGTCATTCTATGAACATTCTCCATTCTCATTGTTGTGTTAGTTTTGTCCTTGGACAAATCTTGGTTTCATGGGTGTTTTAGATAGTTTAATTTTTCATCATTTGTATAGAAGTGTCCTATTCTCACTAACATTGATGTTTTTCATTAAAAGTGTCCTGCTAATACCCCACTTGATCATTCTGTTCAATATACAAAAATCATTAAAAATAAATTTTAACCTTTTACAGTCGACGGATAGAATATTAAGTCATCATAGTAATTATACGAAGATATATATGTCTTTTGCGGGTTAATTGAGTCACATAGAATTAGGTTGTCACTTTGAACCTATTTCTTAGGATCAAGTTATTTAGGTTCGGTTTCTATTTAGGTTCTCTTGAGTATTTTTATAGGCTGAACCCATATACCTTATATGAACTTTCCTTTTTATCTCATTAGTGGATCCATAATATTCTTATTAGGCCTGACGTTATCATTAAAAAAAGAGTAGTTTGTGTATGGTCTTATGTCAAGACAAATAAACCGTGACTTGCCATGTTATTCTATGCCTTTCCAAATAATAATTTTTCATGACAACAATAGGCATTAGTATGTTAATTAGGAATATCCACTTTAAAAATGTCAACTGCACCTTGTTTTTCTTTTGTTTTTCATATTCCATCATTAATTTAGTACAAACAAAGATTAGCACCTTCAACTGTGCTAACATATTTACTTAAGACTACGAGCCTGAAAAATAATTTATCTCTTTTAAGAGATATCTATGTTTTTTCAATGTTTATGTTATTTGTCACTATTATCTTATTAATCATATGAAGATACTGAATGACTTATTTATACTTTAGAGTCTTTGATCTGTTATCTTAATTCTAAATATTTATGTACACGTTTAAATATTTTCTAGCCAATATGATTAAAGTACTGTAGTATTAATTGTCATTCAATTAATTAGGTATACACCTTAAGACAAATTCACATTAGTAATATTATAACCAATGAATATAAATTAAATAGTATTCTTCTAATTTGGATAGGAACCATTGCCTTAAATAAACACCCCCACATATATAAGAATTTATATGATTGTTCTCGACCTTTATCATATCCAGTAACAATTTGTCATGGGTCAACACATTACCTTTATCATATCCATTAACAACTTGTTGTGGATCAACACATTGAGAAAATAACTTATAAAAAGCAATGCTTCACGCACAAATTCGAACATATATTTGAAATTATATTAAAAAATTATTTGTTACATTTATTCTCAACCATCACGTTAAGGGAGTTTTTTTTATATATAATTCATCTAAATTAATAATAACTTCTCCCTCATAGTCAACCCGTTTCACCAACCCAGAGGGAATCTTGGCCGTTTAATGATATTGGTAGCCCAATAATGAACCTAATTAGTCTCCCTATCTGTTCTGTCACTGGAATCATTAATAATTGAAAATTCTGGTGGGTTGTCTCGGACCAACCTTTTCCCCATCCACGATTAGTGCACATAGAGACAACTTTACTATGTCTCACTCTAGATCAATTCACAAGCTCAATATCCCACGTCATGTGGTACATCTTACTCCTCTTCCTGGTTATGCCAAAACTCGTGACCCATGCATTTCCTCCTAAAATTACACACATCCTGGGTCCTTTCCATCCTGTAAAACTCAATATCCTAATTATGAGCAAGCCATCCTCAGAATTGACTGAGTATGACTCCGTTTTACTCCTAAATCTATTTAATCCTCCCTTGGCTATAGATATCCCTTGCATGTGTCTCCCTAGTCTTTTAACCCATCTCGAGGGTAATATCTCTCCGTAATATGTGTGTGTGTGTATATATATATATATCCTTCCTCATCCGAAATTCTGTCCATCTTGTTCTTCCAATTCTGCTTCTACTTCCTCAAAGGCATACAGTCTGACACATTTATTACCACATCCTCTTAAGCCGAACGATTCTAAAAATGAACTAACCAAGGGATTCATACGCCATATATCCCATGCATATCTGTACAAGAATCATAGGCATAAAATATTTATCTTAAACTCGGCCTCTCATGCTCTGCGTGGCTAAACCGTAAGGTTATAATCAGTTGCTCTACTAATCGCGACCTAATTATCCTCAATATTATCCCACCTATCCATTAGTGGTGTGAAAATTTCCCCAGTGCGTCCTACAAAGCACTACCCGACTCCACTAACCTTATATCGTATAATATCTCTTAACTTAAAGTGTTTTCTCTACATGCACAATGATAATTGTTCAAAATCGATACTCTAGAATCTAAAAATATCTCCAAACTCCCAATTTTTTTTATTAATGTTCATATATGGAACGTCAGGCGATTGACCCAAAGCACGTAACCAGGGCACTCAAAATCCTATCCCCAGACGCATAAGTCTAATCCTTAACTCCCACATCTATAAAGGAACCTTACAATACGACGATCATACTATCATTAAGTTCCCATCATTAAATCAATAACGAGTTACATCTCTCCACTCAGCGGTAAACCCATATACCCTAAATCACATCAGTACAGTCCTTATGCATCGGGATTGATTAATGTGATACAACTATACTCTCCAAAGTCTATACTACAATATATTTTATACACAGGCTTGAGACATTGCAAAAATAACACATCCTGCCCAAGAACAACGAACATGATAGCCTTACTGTAATAGTTCACCATCGCTAAAAAAATCGCTAACCAATCTATACTCAGGATAACATCATACTCTCATAATATATCTCTCGTATATGAGTAAATCCACTAAAACATATCCTCTCAGTGTTTCCACCTAATCCCCTACGGATGGAACCAAAGAGATCTCCGTTACTCAACAGTAAATATAAACATATAGTAGTGATACTAATAATACATCCATTAAGCCTGTCTCACGTGTGAATCTATTGCTAACCAAAATACGGTGACGCATGTATGTTACATAAAACTTACCTTATTTACCCATGGATAAATTAATACTTGCATTTGATAGTGTCTTTGGCTATTTTAATAGTTCCTGGATGTAATATATACATCTGAATTGTCCCAAAAATTACTGTAACTGTTTCATCTATCGGGCTCCCTGCTCTTGGTCCCTATCTCTATGCGGACAAGATCAACACATGTGGTCCCACTTTCCACTTATAAAACATATTCCAGTATAATACCTCCTTCTCTAACCCTACTGGACATGTCAGGGCCTCCTTACTCTTTAGCTCTAGTAGCCTCTTTCCTGATCGCTACACTAATTGTTCCCTTGGCTCCACTAGCCCTATGGAACATGTTGCTTCACCTGATGGCCTCTCTGAATTCACCTTCACTCGGTCAAAATTCCCTTGATTTGAATCTTTTAAATGGGTCCCTCTCTTGGTTATCCTCCCACAGTGCCTCACTAGAACCAATTATATCTAGTCTTTCCATACTTACTAGACTCTCCATTCTTTTGATTCCCTTCACATGGAAGTATTAATATTGACATGGTACTGTAATACATTGACGACATCAGCATAAGTTGTTCAAGCTAGATTTCCCCATAAGTGTTGGAAAATTCTACTCATGAGTCCATCATCAAAATTAAGGATCCTATTTTCCTTCGTATCCCCCTCGTCGGGTACAAAGTTCGCTAAATAAGAAAATTCTTCCTCTTACTCGGTCCATGTCTGTCCCTCCTGACAAGTCCCAAAACTTTATTTTCATCTCTTTTTGAGCTGCAGATGAAAGGACTTGTGGTCAAAATGCACCCTAAATTTCTCGATATTTATAGTATATCTTTTCTCATTTGTGGTGACTAACTCCCACCACTACAATGTTACTCCTACGAGCTAAAAAAGCCAAAATTTATATTTGAGTGTCATTACACTCCACCATTCTCAAACTCCTTTGCATGTTACCCTTCCATTGGCTAGTTAAAATAGTGATCGCATTTCCATGAGATTTCGATGGATGGCCCTACTAAATATCCCCGCTGATGCTCTCCTATAATGACATAACTGGGTGAGTCTGAATTACAGCATCAACTACCTGAGCAACTGTTGCGCATGTGACTGGGCTATAGGTGCTTGGGGAAACTGTTGCGCCCTAGCGGTCATCATAACATTAATTACCTGAGCAATAGTAGTGGCGTCCTCTATTGTAGTCACAGTTTCCTAAATAGTTTACGGCTCCGGCTGAGCCTTTCCTCCTATAGTCCTCCTAACGTCCCTCGCTGGTTATCTTCCATTATTTTGTATAAGTAACCCTATAGAACTCATATAAGATGAAGCACCTTATACTTTTGACTCACTTGAGTCTGTATTGTATAAGTGTTCATCTAGTTTGGAAATTGTGACAAAATTGTGTCTATTCTAGAAGCCAAAGAACCTCAGTGTTTGGATTGCTATTTTATTCCTCTTGCTTGATTGATATAGATACCTTTGACAATACTCACAAATATTAGAATTGCTTTCATATATTTTATATTGCATATATTTGTGTGTTTATATATTGAGTGTGTTTAAATCCCTAAAATTGATTTTTAATTTTTTTTGGAAATTTTATAAACTTTTAAAATAAGGTTTCTATCAATTAAAATTTGGTTTTAAAAAGTTTGGGTTCATTCTGCAATTATGGTTTGTTGGTTATATTGGCTGAAAGTTCCCTTGGATAGAATTCGAAAGCGACAGAGACTTCAGGGTGCATTTGTAATTATTTTTGGACGCGCGTTTGTTAACCTCTTTTTGCCCAATATCTATTGCATCCTTATTGGTTGGATGTGTGTTTTCTCCAAGAGAGTAAACCAGTGATTGTTAACAACCCTTGGATCATGTTTATCAACGGTCTGGACGCGCTCTTACATAATCCATGTGAACCTCTTTTAAGCCAATCAGGATTGTTATAATCATCGCCTCTGTTTAAACCATTGGATCAAAGTCAATCATACAAGACCAGATCCTAGCCCTTGATCTTGGTCTGTGTTCTCGAATCTTCTCAGCCTCCTATAAAAGGACCCCTACCCTCAGCCATCTGAGACTTTTTCCACTTTGTTCATTCAAGTGAGAAAGAGAGAAGAGAGAAGAGAGAGAAGAGAGAAGAGAGAAGAGAGGAGAGAGAGATAAACCAGAGTTAGGAAACCTTAACCCTAATTCTTCCAAAACTATTTTCAAACCTTAACCTCTTTTAAAACCAGTATGTGTGTTTGAGATATTTTGAGTGATTGGTTTGTTAGTTTTGTTGTTGTAACCTCTTCGTTCCCTGATCTTTTTATCAACTTAAACATATTTTTAGATCTGTGTTTCTTCTTTTATAGAAACCTTAGATCTAAGAAGTTGCATGTTATATTACACATAGATCTACATTTTTAGTTTCTCATCTTGAGAAAATATTTTTTGATTTGGTTTTGTAAATGTTTTTAACTTCGAAATCAACAAAATCCTTTTCTGTTTCTAGTTCTTTTGAAACAAGACCTTTAACCTAGTTTGGAATCACAATTGGTGATTTTCAATCTCAAAAATATTTTCAAAACCTGAGATTGATTAAGATCTTAATACGTCTTCTGATAAGTGTGTGTGTGTATGTGTGTGTATGCATGTGTTATAAAGCACCTCTACAAACACTATCACCCTACCACACTAAAAGTGTTGGTAATAAGATCTCAAGAACAAGAGTCGACGTAAAGAACTTGAACAAATTGGAAGTTAGCAAACTGGGAGAACAACATCAACAATCAGAACTGCAGAGAAGTTATAAGGACACAAGTGGGTACATTACTAAACTTATATAGGTCTGAGTTGTATGCATATTTGTTATATAGTTTGTAACTGTTAAAATTTGTTTTAGTGGTATTTTTGATTTACTCCGTAGAGGGAGTCGTGGATGTTTCCTCAGTTGGGTGAGGTTTTACCATGTAAAAAATCCTTGTTCTTAATCTTTCTACATATCCTCATCTAATTCTTGGTTGTGATGAGTTTAAAGTTTTTAAACTGATTTATTAAACCTGATAACAAATCCTGAACAGATCTCATACATATTTTTGTTATACACATCTTGTGATTAATTAGATTTGGTTTTAAAGAAAAGAGTTTCTTCAAAAAATAATTCGGGTTACTTAAATAGTTTAATTTTATATTAAACGGCTTTAGTAACAAATTTTTAATTGGTATCAGAGCTTTGTAAATTTCTTTTAAAAGATCATGTGTTTCTGAAATTGTTTTCTGAAAATCAAACATGGACGAGAAAAATGAAAGATTTGGTAACTTGACCAGACCTCCTATCTTCGATGGAACCAATTTTGCTTCCTGGAAAGTAAGGATGATTGCTTTCATTCATGGGACTTTGGGAAATGATGTGTGGGACATTGTTGAAAATGGATACATTTTTCCTACTAAACCAGCCACCGAAGGAAGCAATGAGAGGGTTAAGAAAGTATTAAGTGAGTTCACACAAGAAGAGAAGCAAGTTTCTCGCAACAATAACAAAGGAAAGAATGCCATATTTATGTCCATAAATGAACATGAGTTCAAAATAATCTCATCCTGTACCACTTCTAAGGAAGCTTGGGACACTTTGGTTACTGCTCATGAAGGTGACACTAGAGTTAAGGCTGCCAAAACACAAATGCTCATTCAACAGTATAACTCTTTAATTATGTCTGAATATGAGTCATTTGATGGCTTCTATATGAACTTGACTGATATTGTGACCAAACTGCATGCTAATGGGATAACATATGACAGGCATGAAATTGTATCTAAAATTCTGAGATCATTACCACAGAAATTTGACAACAAAAGATATGCTATTGAGGAAATGCGTGACATAAATCTCACTCCTGAATTACTCAGTAGTAAATTAAGAACTGTGGAAATGGAATTAGAATTTAAGAAATAATTGACCCAGTCCCATAGGAAACAGACGAGTTCCAATCTGAGTTTTTCTTCTAAGTTGATTAAGCCTGAGTTTAACATTCCCAATGATGACTTTGATGAGGAATGCGATATAGAGAGTTTGGATAATCAGATTGCCTTAATGTCAAAACATCTTAATAAAATTATCAAGTTTAGAAACAACATGGCAAATAAACAAGGCAAGTCCAATTATCCAACTCACTCTAATCACAAACCTCATGAGAAAGGTCAAGACAAACATCATAAGGAAATTCACACTAGACCTAATAGAGACCTTAAGAAGACTGAATGCTTTAGATGTGGAAAACTAGGACACATTGCAAAAGATTGTAGAGTTAACTTGAACACTCAAAATAATCACACTAGGGACAACATTTGCAAAACATGGGATGATTCAAGCAACTCTGAAAATGAGGAACCTGAGTCATCTGATGCTTTTGATCCTTGCATGTCTTTCTTTGCCAAGATTATCTATAATGATGATATGCCTGTGCTTGTTAGTGAGGATGAATCTAGTAATTTTACTTCTGTTATGCTGAATCATGCTGTTACTGGTTTAGATGCTTTAATTACTGAGAACATTGCTATTTCTACCACGGGGTGTGTGAGTCAAAGGGAAAGCAATAATGGCGATGTCAATGGGTGTGTGAGTCCAAGAAATGAAGCCTTAAGGGTTACTTCACACACTACACTTAGTGACTCGGACAATGAAGATCTCCCTGATATTCACACACTTTATGCAAAAACTTTTAAGAAAAGAACTAGACTAGAGAAGATTGTGAAAGAGATCTCACTAAAAAGCTAGAAGATCTAAGCCTGATGGTCAAACTTAATGCTGAAGAGTATACTACCCAATGTCTTACTCATGAAAGTGAAATCAAAATGTTTGATCAAAAACTGAAAAATTTGACTGAAACAAATGAAACTCTGGAGAAAAAATACAAAGGGACTGTTAATGTAAAAAATTAGATTATATCTAATTATTTAATCACAGATAAAATAAAATGAGACAAATTTTTTTTAAAGTGGTTCAGCCTTATAAGAATGGCCTACTTCCACTGTTTCTATTATTGCTGACTGTTTGGGAATTCTTGATCACCAGTTTTGTCAAGAAATTCTCGGTCCCCTTACAATGAGTATGATACAATGTATTTATATCCCTCAGGATGTACATGTGAAAGGGTAATACATAGCTGTCCATTAGGCGTATACATATGTATGATAATAATAAGCATTTAATGCACAGTTAGTCTTTTGGTTATCCTGTTATTAATGCTCTGTTCGAGGTGCAACTCGGACCACCTAAGTAGCTCGGTACTCATAAGTTGATCTGTGAATTAAAGTTCCTCGAAAAACTCTTGTTGCTCAGAGCGTCTGAGTTGATCGTGGAAGCAGAGTTCCTCGTTGCAGTATGGTTCCTCGGAGAGCATCTATTGCTCAGAGAATCTGATTGGGTTAAGATGTTGCTCGGAAGTGTTTGTTATTGTCACACAGATTGCCACATGTTTTCACTAAATTGAGCCATGTCAGCAGACTAAATTTGGTATCAACAGAAGCCCCCAATGTTTCACAGTTCAAAATTTGAGGAGTGTGGAACACTCTTTCTCGAAATATGGTGGTTATAAATGGTCATCCTGAAATTTAGGAGTATTTTCTTTTGTATTTATTTCTCCTTCCAAATTCGTAGAATCGAACTTTTTGAATTTTTATAATCGCTTTGATTCCCGCACCCTTTTTATCTTTTTAGCCGCTGGTAACGTAACCGTCTCTTTTTGTAATCATTATCTTTACCCATTCCCAAGACAGGGTATTTATGCGTTGCAGAAAATCACCTCGTCTTCTACTTTTTCAAATTTGTCTCTTTGAGTTTTCCATTGTCTCTCTCTCTCCTGTGCGTTCATACCTTTCATCATTCATTGTCAATGGACTCATCCCTTTTCCTGTAAGATTTTCTTCTTTCTCTTTGATTTCCTTTACTCATCGTGGTTTACTCTGTAGAGTCGCTTGATATGTTTCATTCTGATTTCTCTATTCCTTCATGGGTTATTTTGGAGGAACTTTCTGAGCCTTCAGATTATTTTCGTTTGGCTGAGGGACATTGGTTCCCCAGTCTCTTTGTCGATGAATGTGGCTTTTCTTTTCCCCCAAACCCTTTATGTCTGGAATTCTGTCAATATTTTGACGTGGTTCCTGCAAGAATAGCCCCCAATACGTGGAGAATAGTTAACGGAGTTCGTAGATTAAATCAAATTCATAGAACTCATATAGGAATTCCAAAAATTATGTTTTGTTATAGATGGGCTGTTGGTGACAATACTTTTTATTTAAAAACTAGGTTTTTAAATAGGGCTTTAGTGGTCAATCTCCCAGATGCCAATAGGGACTACTTCGGGCACGGGGTTGTTATGAAAAATTGGAGACACCCTCCATTGACTGGAAATGATGTGTACCAGGTTCCTAGATGTCCTCCCTATGGCAATGGGATAGTTTTTTTTTTATTTTATTTTATTTTTGAAATTATGCTTCCTTTGTGTTTGATAAAATGTGTCACTGATATTTTAATTTTCATTTATTTGCAGTTAACAACAAAAGAAAGTCTCCAAAGAGACAGAAGTTAGTTTAAAACATCTAAAACTTATCTTGGGTTTGCATCAGACTGTTGCTGACGAGCATATCAGGCCAGCTTCATATTTGTTGCAGTATAAGAGTTACACCTCATCTTTTACTTCTCGTCCGGTGATAAGCGAGGTAGAACCAGTACCTGCTTCAGCAAGTTCTTCACCTGAGTCCCATTTCCCTCTGAGTGAAAGAATGAAGAAAAGAAAAGCTCCTGCCATCTTCGAGAAATTTGCCTCTGTTGCTGGAGAGGCAAAGAGAAGTAAACATGATGTTCCGGCAGAGGGGACAAAGAAGATTGATGCACCCCCTACGGCTACTACTGCGAAGGTTACCGAGAATCCCCCAGTGAATCCCGAGCAAGGACGCTGTTCCAAGAGAGGTGATTGTTATCACTCCGACTAAGACTACATCGTTAGTTCCTGTTCCCCCGAGGAAGCTGAAGAAGAGCTACTCGATCAATTTGCCTGAATCCATCTCTCAGCCCCCGATTACTGGAAGTGGTGTTCCCACTTTTGTTGCCCCGAGCTCTGCCATGAGCTCGGTGAAGTCCTGGATCATTCTCGAGATCCAAGGTATGGAAGAAAATCTTTCTCGGGATATGGTTACCTCATTAGCTGGTCGTCATATAGCTTCTGTAAGTATTATTGTCCTCAACTTTCATTTTTTCCCTTGTTACATCTGTGTAGTGACATGATATCATTTTCTTTTCTCAGTTGGTGACCTGTTTTAATACCATTTTAAAGAAAGATAAAGCTATTAAAGCTTCAAGCTCCTCGTTTGGTGTAGAGGAAGCTTTGGTGGGCACGACGCAGTCTTTGAAAGATTCTCGTCAGAAGTATGATGATGATAAGGCTGTTTGGAAGGAAAAACTTCATTCCACCGAGCAGGAGAGAAACCAAGCTGTTGAAGTCTCCAAAGGTTTGGAGAAGAACATAAAAAACTTGGAAAAGAAGAATAAAGAGCTCGATGAGAAGCTCAAAAATGCTAGGGAGCTCGAAAGTAAGCTAAAAAATACTGAAGAAGAGTTGGGACGACTTCGTGAAGTAGGTAGTCAAAAGGAAGAAATAGAGAATAAGCTGAAGGCTATCGATGATCTTCTTTTCGAGAAGCTTTCCTTGGAGAAAATGAAAAGGAAGTTGGCTATAAAAAAGTCTTTCATCATTGTCTGGGATAAGGGGTGGAATAAATTTCTGGCTTCCATGATGTCGCAGGTGGAATATGGTAGCCACAAATACTTTAGGGATGGCTGGGTCGCTGCTCTGCAAGAGATGAAGGTCGATAAAAATTCTGACCTGTTTCAGCGACACATCCCGGGCCCCCCTCCAACTCCTGAAGAAGAAAAAGAGGACGAAGCTGCCTCTGAGGAATCCTCCATGGTGATGGGAGATTAAATTCCTCATTCCCCAGCTATCCAGTCCACCAGCGAGTAACTTCAACCATCTATTATTTCAAACGAGCAACTTCCATCACTCCCCGAGCAACTATCTGTACCATCCGAGCAACCTACCTCCTCGTCCCAGCCTCCCGAGAAAGTTTTGGGAGACAAGGAAAAGGTGTAGAGTTGTTCGGATTTTTCTTTCTGTTTATTTTTCTTTATCAAATGTAACTCCGAATTTTGTACTTATCCTTTATGATGTAATAAAATTTAAAGTTTTGCCTATTCATACTGTTGTTTCTCTTCTTCATGCTCTTTTTGAATTCTTATTGATTCTTGCTTTCTCTTCCTTTACTAGTTTATGGTCAGGATGGAGTTATTGTCTGCTCATGATACAAAATTGTTGAAGCAATGCAATGAGTACTTCAAAGCTGGTCATACAGATATGAGTACAGCTCAAATCGTTGACATCCTCGGTCAAGGTGCTTCAGAGCAAGCAATTTTAGCGTACCAGTATTTGAAGTGCCTGCTTGACCGTGCAGTGGCTAACAATGTAGCATATTATGAAATCATCGAAGATCTCCAAGGGACTCTTGAAGAGATTCAACAACAATATAAGGAATCTATAGCCCTTTTGCACGAAGGATATGAGAAGAAGTATCAGCAACTCAGTGCTGATAAGGGATACGATAAACTGTTTGCTGCTTACGATGTGAGGGAGAGAACTTTGAAGGTCGAGGTCGAAGAGCACAGACAGATAGCTGAGTTTTTAGAGCAAGAAAATAATAACCTGCAAAGAGAGGTGTCTCATTTGAAGTCTGCAGCTTCCACCTCAAACACTTTGGTCCTTGTGAACGACGAGGGATTCTCTTTCTTGGAGGTAAAAAACGCCAACCTGAGGGATGAAATAGAAACCTTGAGGAGAGTTGGCCCTTCTACATCTACTCGGGGATGAGCAAGAGCTCCTCGGGGATGAGCAAGAGCTTCTCGTATTACTGTCGAGGAACAGAGAACTCAATCTGCTCTGGAGAACCAGGCCTTCCAACTGATGGCAAAGAACCAGGCATTGGCTGAGATGTCTAAGAAGATCAAGAATTTAGACGAGCAGCTTTCTGCACAGAAGTCTGCCTTGGAGAATAAAGAACTCTTTATAAAAATTCTTCACGAGCAGTTGGAAAGGTTGACTTATCAGTTCCACAAGCAGCCCAGAGAAGTTTGGCTGGCTGGCTACAATGAGGCTCTTTACCATTTGGATGATCGGATCCAAAATGCGAATAATGAAGGTTACAAACAAGGGTGGTTGAATTCCCTAGGTGTACTACAACTGGAACAAGGTCACTACTTGTGGGATTATCATAATCCTGGGTTGCTCGACTTTCCAGTGCCACCTTTCAAACTCGACATGAGCAGGTTCCCTGCCCGGGCAATCCCTTAGCGTTTGATTTCCAAATACCTTAGCGATTATAGTCTCCATTCTAATGCTGAAATATCTCGCCCCGAGCACCTACTCGATTGAACATCTGTGATGAGCATCAGGATGCTTAAAGATCTTAATGTCATAAACTCCCCTTATGCTTTAGGCGATCCTCCTGCTGGAAAGGAACCTGTTTCAAAAGCAGAGGGGAAGAAACCAATAGAATAGGAATCTTGATGTGATAATTAATTTGTATTTCATTCTCAATATATTCTATTTTTGGATTTAATGAAAAACTTTTATTTTTGTTCGCAATCTTGATTGCCATTGCCTTGTGGTTGTAAAACACTTTATATATGTACATCTGTTAAAAAGATAACAACATTGTGTTATTTTTCGATCAACTTAGAGTTGATTAAAACTTATTGTCGACTAGTTTGAATTAGTGGTAATCATTTGACAACTAACCAAACTTAATGATGTTTTGTTTCTCTACCAACTTGGTAGTAATTTAAAAAGTTACGAGTATAAAAAATTTTGCTCGATCACTTTCTCGTACTCATAAAATGTTTCCGACCAACCAAGGTCGGTAAATTTTCCTTCTCGACCAACTACAGTTAGTGGGTTTTTATTCCCGATCAACCATAGTTAGTGGATTTTATCTTAACGACCAACTTTGGCACTTTTTGGAATAGTTTTTCTTCCTAACCAACCTTAATTGGCATTTTTATGAATAGTTTTACTTCCTAACCAACCTTAGTTGGCATTTTTAGGAATAGTTTTACTTCCTAACCAACCTTAGTTGGCATTTTTAGGAATAGTCTTACTTAGTTGGCATTTTTAGGAATAGTTTTACTTCCTAACCAACCTTAGTTGGCATTTTTAGGAATAGTTTTACTTCCTAACCAACCTTAGTTGGCATTTTTAGGAATAGTTTTACTTCCTAACCAACCTTAGTTGCATTTTTAGGAATAGTTTTGAGTAGTCTTAGTTTTGATGAGTAGTGTGTAGCACTAGTATTCCGCAAAAATTTCCAACAAAAGGAGAGAACTGGGTAGAACATTATCACTTTATTCATACTGACGAAAATGTATTACATGAGAGCTTACATCACTGATAATACTTGCGCAAGTGTTATGAATTACATGCATTCTTAAACTCCTGCCCTTCTAAAGTTGCTATTCTATAAGTTCCTGGTCGAACAACTTCTGTAACTCTGTATGGTCCATGCTAGTTTGCTTCAAATTTGTTGTGCTTTTGAATCACTTTCTTTAGCACATAGTCTCCTTCTTTCAGGTCGCACTTCTTTACTCTCTTGTTGTAGAACAAAGTTGTTCGCTGTTGGTAAGCAGCATTCTTGATGGCTGCTTCTTCTCTAACTTCCTCGAGCATGTCTAAATCCAATCTTCTCATTAAGTCGCTGACAGGGGAATTGAAATTCAGTACTCTGTGTATCGGGAGACCCAACTCGGCAGGTATAACGACTTTGCTTCCAAATGCCAGCATATATGGAGATTCCCCTGTTGTTGCTCGGGGAGTAGTTCGGTAATCCCATAGTACTGATTGTAGCTCGTTGATCCAATTTGCTTTCGCGTCATTCAGTCTTTTCTTCAAGCCATTCAGTAGCGTCCTGTTTGTTACTTCAGTTTGTCCATTGCTTTGGGGATGGCCTGGTGCCGAGTGGATTTTTAAGATATTTGACTGATGACAATAGGCAACGAACTCCTCATTGTCAAATTGTGTTCCATGGTCAGAATGAATGCATGGGGAAGACCATATCTACAGATAATATTTTTCCAAATAAATTGATACACCTTCTCGTATGTCATGTCGACAAGAGGCTCAGCTTCTACCCACTTAGTAAAATAATCCACTGCTACGACGAGATATTTAAATCTTCCTCTGGTCGTTGGAAATGGTCCGACCAAGTCAATTCCCCACATAGAAAATGGCCAAGGGGAAGTAATGGGTGTTAACAACGCTTGGGGAGTTCTTCGAATAGTGGAGAAGCGTTGACACTTGTCACATTTCTTGGCATAGGCTATACAATCAGCCCTCATCGTTGGCCAGTAGTATCCTTGCATCATAACCCTTTGCAAAAGCGTCCGACCTGCTACATGGGCTCCACAGGACCCTTCATGGATCTCTTTAATCAAGCCTTTCACCTCGGTGGGATGTACACATCTTTGCGAACCTGCTATAATTCCTCGTCTGTACAGAATACCATTATTCAGTACATAACGACCAACTTTAAACTTCAGTTTTTTGGCTGCAAGTTTGTCAGTTGGTAATTCCCCCTCCTCAATATATGCCCTGATGGAATCCATCCAAGATGGTTCAAAATTAAGGGTAATAAAATTCATCGTCAAATCTTCATCTATACTCCGACCAGCTAAAACTTCAATTGGGATTGTTCTTCGTAGCTCGATATGAGTAGCTGATGCTAATCGAGCAAAGGCGTCGACCCTCGCATTCTCCATTCTTGGTATTCTGACCAGCTGAATAGAAGCAAATTTCGATACCAATTCCATTGCCTTTGCATGATACCTGATCATTAATTCTCCTTTGGCTGCATATACTCCCATCATTTGATTTATGATCAATTGTGAGTCACTGAAGACAATAACCTGCTCTGCCCCCATGGTTTTTGCCAAACTAAGACCTGCAATCATGGCTTCATGTTCAACCTCATTATTCGAAGCTTTGAATTGTAAGCGTAGGGCATATTCCATGTCGACCTCATCTGGAATATTAAGAACAATCCCTGCCCCATAGCCTGTTGTGAAAGACGAACCATCCACATATAAATTCCATATAGGTAACTCGTCTTCAAATTTCTGATCTGACAGAGTTCCTCGGTGGAAAATTTGTTGCTTCCTTTCACCCTCTCCTAATATTTCTTGTTGTTCGTCGATCATCACTTCTTGCCCTTTTACCAACCTATGTTGGTCTGGGCTTGAGTTTGATGATTCTGTAACATCTACTTGCCCTTTTACCAACCTAAGTTGGTCTGGGCTTGGGTTTGATGATTCTGTAACATCCACAGGTTGATCGGTGAGCAGCTTTTGCTCCTCGGTGGTATCAGGATAGGTGAACTTTGCTATAAAATTTGCTACTGCTTGCCCTTTGAGCGATGATCTGGGTTCATAAATTATGTCATATTCACCGAGCTCTATTGACCAATACATCAACCTTCTTGATTTTTCTGGTTTATGAAGAGCTTGCCTCAATGGCATATCGGTATATACAACTATAGTATGAGCCTGGAAGTATGGCTTCATTCTTCTACTTTCCTCGATCAATGCTAGTGCCAATTTTTCCATCTTTGGATATCTGATCTCTGCTCCTCGGAAGGCTTTGCTGTGTAATAAATCGGTTTTTGCACTCCATTCTCCGCTCTTATTAATGCCAAGCTAACCGCATTATTTGACACTACCAGATACAAGTACAATTTTTCTCCCATCACTGGCTTGGACAATAGTGGAGGTGCTCCCATTTATTTCTTCAAGTCTTGAAAAGACTTATCACATTCATCATTCCACTCAAAAGTCTTTCGGAGCGTTTTGAAGAATGGGAGACATATATTATTTGCTTGCGATACAAATCTGTTGAGTGATGCTACTCGTCCGGTAAGACTTTGCACTTTTTTCTTCGTCGTTGGAGATCGCAGCTCTAACAGAGAATTGATATTTTCAGGGTTTGCTTTAATGCCTCGTTGATTGACAATGTACCCGAGAAACATGCCTTCTCGTACTCCAAATATGCACTTCGTCGGGTTCAGCTTCATTCGATATTTATCTAGTTGATCAAAGGTCTGGCCTAAGTCAACTAGATGATCATCAGCTTTCTTGCTCTTTGTCAGCATATCATCAACATAAACTTCCATATTGCAACTGATTTCTTCTATAAACACCTTGTTAATCAGCCACTAATATGTTGCACCTGCATTTTTCAAACCAAAAGGCATAACATTATAACAGTAAGTTCCCCTAGGGGTAATGAAAGAAGTACTCTCCTTGTCTTCAGGTTTCATCTTAATCTGGTTGTATCCAGAATAAGCGTCCATGAAGCTCAACAGCTCGTGTCCCGAGGTAGCATCTACTAATTGATCAATTCGGGGCAAGGGAAAATGTTCCTTTGGGCATGCTTTATTGAGGTCGGTGAAATCTACACACATCCTCCATTTGTTGTTATTTTTCTTTACCATCACCACATTTGCTAACCAGTCTGGATATTTAACATCTTCAATAAAGCAAGCTTTCTGGAGCTTCTCGACCTCTTCCTGTATAGCTTGATTCTTCTCGGGACTGAATACTCTTCTTCTCTGCTTTACTGGCTTAATCTCTTTATTCACGTTGAGTTCGTGACATAAGAAATTTAGGTTTATTCCGGGCATATCCTCATGACTCCATGCAAAAGTTTTCTTTCTGTTTCTTAGGAAAGTTATCAATTTCTATTTTAGTGAGGCCTCCAACGATGAACCTATTTGAGTTGTTCGTTCAGGGTACTCATCGTCCAGAATGATGTTTTCAGTAGCTTCCACCACCTAGCCTTTCAAGAGTTGGGACTCATCTCTAGGATCTAATGTTTCAATTTCTGCACCTTCCTCCACTTGATAAGTAGTAGTCTTTTTCCTTGATTCCTCCAGTTCCTCTTGCTCGGTAGATGAATAGTAACATTCCCGAGCTACTTTTTGATCACCCTTCACAACTCCTACTCCAAAATTTGTTGGAAATTTAAGGCATTGATGTACCGTAGATGGCACTGCCTCGAACTTCTTGAATCCTACCCTTCCCATGATGATATTGTAGGTTGATTGAACATTTTTATCCATCACAAAGAAGCATATTCTTTAGGTTCGACAAGCAGGCCATGTACCAATAAATATATCCAATTTGATCGTCCCAAGTGGAAAAACTTTCTCGCCAGCAAAACCGAGGAGGGGTCTATGATAAGGCTCCAGTTGAGATAGCTTTAGATTTAAACTGTCGAAGCACATGTAGAATATGATGTGTGCCGAGCTACCATTGTTTACCAGTACTCTTGAAATCATTACTTCCTTCATCCTCATTTTGATCACCAATGGACCATTATGAGGATATAGAACACCTGCGAGGCCGTTATTTGAGAAACCAATGACCAATTTCTCTTTGTTTACCTTTCTCGGGCGATCCTCCTCAGCTAGATTTATTCGTTGAATGTATGAGCAAGCTTGAGCCTCACAGAGGTAAGCTTTTCTCTCTGCATTAAGGTCTCATCCTCCTGCATCTCCACCTGTAATAACATTACAATCAAATGACCCGAAGCGTATTGAAAATACCTCACGTTCTGGCTGCCTTGGTCTATTGGGAAGATCGGGGTCGTCTTCTGGATCAACTTCATGGTCTCTTTTCTTGTTCTCCTCTGCTCGATGAGGAGATCTAGACCTCTCTCTTATTCGGTCGCTGTTTCTTCTTTCATTTTTACGATCAACATACTTTGCTAATTTTCCTCGTCTAATAAGTGTTTCAATCTCATTCTGAAGAGCTATGCAATTTTTGGTCATATGGCCACGATCTTTGTGAAAATCACAATATTTTTCCTTATTCCTCCTGTCAGGGTCTGCCTTCATTTTCTTTGGCTAGTTTAATTCCTCGTTGTTCTTGATTTCTTCTAGAACATGATTGATGTCTATCTTCAAAGGAGTGTAATTATCAAATTTCTTCAATACTTCCCATGACGACCTTGTTTTTGATTGTTTGTCACCACCGTTGTTCTTATGCTCTTTTTTCTTAACTTTATCACCTTCCACCTTGGTTTCTTTGGCGTCCATATTCTTCTTCGCAGCCATAGCCTCCTCGACATTCATGATCTTGGCCACTTTTGCCATCAGTTCTGACATGGTTCTGGGTGGATCTTTGACCAAAGTGTAGTACAACTTGTTGGGCAGCAGCCCACTCATCAAGGCGGTAATCGCTGTCTTTTCTTCATAATCAATGAATTAGAGTTTCTCATTATTAAAACGAGTTATATAATCTCTAGTACTCTCACCAGCTTTCTGTCTAACACTTAACAAATGCACTACTCGTTTAACTGGCTTTGCCCCAAAACAAAAATTTCCAATGAATAACTCGGCCAATTGAACGAAAGTTGAGATCTTACCCCGAGGAAGATTATTGTACCATATTTGAGCAGATCCGGTAAGAGTTCCTGATAATGCTCTGCATCTCATCTCATCTGGAATAGCATAGATGTCAGCTGCAGCTTGATATTATTCTACATGAAGAACATGTTCGGTCTTTCCATCATATTTAGGAGTCACAAAAGGTGATTTTAACTTTGACGATGTGGGAAAATCCACAATGGCATGGACAAAGGGTGTCCCTTGAATAAAAGTTCATTGTAGGGGGTTCTTGGCCTTAGCTATTTCCCCTAGTTTGTCTTCCAGCCTTTGAATAGAGCCTTTCCACGCATCATTTCCTTCCTCGGGCCTGTTGGTTCGAGCAACTGATCGCATTGAGGTGGCTTCCTGTGATTTATCTTGACGAACATCTGGTCGCGACTGGGCAGATCCTTCCCTTAAGTCTAATGATCATCGAAAGCTCCTCGACGCATCCTTAGGAGGACTTTTGTTCCTCCTAGGACCTAATCGATCAAAAGGAGATACCCTGCTTAACCTTTCTATCGCACTAGTACTTTTTGGAGAGAGAGTGATACGTTGTTCAGTATATGTGGCTCGTACTGATGAAGTTCGTCCAGGTTGATAAGAAAAATCTTCAGACTCCTCAATACGATATGAATCGGTACACCTAGTACGCAAAGAAATTAAACGGGTATTTCTTTAAACACTTCGATGTCCTGAATGGGTCGGTACTCCGCCATGAAGGGTTTGTATGAGTTGTCGCATAGTTTCTTGCATGGCTGTCTGGCCCTAAGCCAGATTTATCATTATTCCAGCCATATCTAGAATGTTTGGTGGGGCAGATGGATTTGGAGGGCTTCTAGCATTTCGATTGCTGGGTTCTGGATTATCAGTCATTTGTAATGAATTGTTTTTGATGAAAAACGATATTACCAGTCGATTTCCCACAGACGGTGCCAATCTGTTGATATAAAAAATTAGATTATATCTAATTATTTAATCATAGAGAAAATAAAATGTGACAAATAAATTTTAAAGTGGTTCAGCCTTATAAGAATGGCCTACGTCAACTGTTTCTATTATTGCTGACTGTTTAGGAATTCTTGATCGCCAGTTTTGTCAAGAAATTCTCGGTCCCCTTACAATGAGGATGATATAATGTATTTATAGCCCTCAGGCTGTACATGTGAAAGGGTAATACATAGATGTCCATTAGGCATATACATCTGTATGATAATAATAAGCATTTAATGCGCAGTTAGTCTGTTGGTTATCCTGTTATTAATGCTCTGTTCGAGATGCAGCTCGGACCGCCTAAGATGTTCGGACCGCCTAAGTAGCTCGGTACTCATAAGTTGCTCGGTGTATTTAAGTTCCTCAGAAAACTCTTGTTTATCAGAGCGTCTGAGTCGATCGGGGAAGCAGAGTTCCTCGTTGCAATATGGTTTGTCGGAGAGCATCTATTGCTCTGAGTATCTGATTGGGTTAAGGTGTTGCTCGGAAGTGTTTGTTATTGCCACGCAGATTGCCATGTGTCTTCACTCAATTGAGCCATGTCAACAGACTAAATTTGGTGTCAATAGGGACATTGTTAGAATTGGAACTAACTAAAGAAAAGACATCAACTGTTTTAAAAAAAATTACAAAATTTGA
Source organism: Sambucus nigra (assembly GCA_949130495.1). Classification (NCBI taxonomy): domain Eukaryota; kingdom Viridiplantae; phylum Streptophyta; class Magnoliopsida; order Dipsacales; family Adoxaceae; genus Sambucus; species Sambucus nigra. The sequence goes on along the minus strand of OX422210.1, from coordinate 446,257,618 downwards.
AAATAACTCAAACTGTTTTGATGGATTTGTTGATGAATCAAAAACCAATTCTGATGATCGAACTGGAATAACATTTTCCCCCAATTTGAAGACACAAACAAAATCTTTTGAACCTATAAGGTTTGTGTAAGGAGGTAAAAGACCTATTGAAACCTGCCCAAACTTTCATTCTCTAAAAATTGACTTTGACTTAAAACATCAAAATTTTGATATTGGGGAATCAAGTTACTCTAAACGTGAAAGTTCACCAAAGGCTAAATATGTCTATCCCTCAATTATGAAAAGTGAATCTACATTCAAAACTGCTCTATGTAGGAATAGGGTTCAACCTCATAATTCCTTGAAACCTATGTTTAGAGACTTTCCTAAGGAGACCCCAACTTTGAGCAATTATTATTGTTCTTACTGCGATTTATATGCTCATTCTTTTTATGGATGCTATGCTAGAATACTAGTTCAACCTGTCTGTAATCCTCCTATTTATCAAAACTTTAACTATTCTAGGAGAAGCCGCAATAATTATGTTCTGCCTAGACAACCAGACCAAAACTCTAATTATAGGAAGAGAAAGACCAAACCTAAAAGAACATTCTGTTGAAGGATTCCTAAACACTTTCCTAAAACAAATGATCATGTCCTTCATAAAATTCAAAATCATGCGCAAAATATTTTTCAACAAAAATCGAATGCTCGCAAATTTTATCAATTGAGAGCAAATAAGTGAAAAATGAAAACAAGAGCAATTTGGGTTAGAAAAGAGGATTTATTACCCCAGATGAAGTGTAACATTATTATTACTGCTTTAAAAGTTGAACACACATCTTCTGGTTGGTATTTAGACTCTGGATGTTCTAAACACATGACTGGGGATGATATAAAAATCTTAAACAAAACCAACTTTGCTAGAGGAAAAGTTATTTTTGGTGATGGAGTATCATCTCAGATCATAGGTAAAGAACTCTCCAAAAAGAAGGACTTCCTGTTCTTGAAAATGTTCTTCTAGTTAAAGGTCTTAAGGCCAACCTACTTAGTATCTCACAATTTTGTGACTCAGATCATACTGTTACCTTTTCAAAGAACAATTGTAAAATTTTAAATGAAAAGGGTGAATGCATAATTACAGGATTCAGGACTCCTGACAATTGTTATACTGTCATGAATAATTCTGAAATCTATAATGTTGTCAGAATGGATGACAATGAGATATGGCATAACAGGATGGGTCACATAAATTACGATAATCTTAGTAGATTGACCTCTCAAGAAATAGTTAGAGGAGTTAAAAAAATCAAATCCATTTCAAATATTGTCTGTGGTTCCTGTTCAGGAAGGAAAAATTGTTAAGGCACCTCAAAAGAAAGTCAAAGATATCCTTACCTCTAACCCCTTAGAGCTCATCCATATGGACCTAATGGGTCCCTCCCAAACTGTTAGTCTATGTGGACACAGTTACATTCTTGTTATGGTTGATGACTTCACTAGATTTACGTGGGTAGCCTTCTTAAAACAAAAGTTTGACACTTTTCAAACTTTCTTAAAAATACTTGTTCGGATTGAAAATGAGAAGGACACTCAAGTAAATAAAATTCGTAGTGATATAGGTGGAGAATTCAAAGACACTGGTATAATAGAGTACTGTGACTATAATGGTTACAAACATGAGTTTAGTGCTCCTAAGACTCCTCAACAAAATGGTATCGCCGAGGGAAAGAATCGTACTCTTCAAGAGATGGCACGTGTTATGTTACATGCCGAGAATTTGTCTAAATATTTTTGGGTAGAATCTATTCGTATTGCGTGTCACATTATCAATAGGGTCTATCTTAGAAATAATTCTAAACAAACTCCTTACGAGCTTTGGTATAAGAAAAAGCCCAATCCTAAGTACTTTAGAACCTTTAGTAGTACTTGTTATGTATGCAAAGACAGCGAACACTTGTCCAAATTTGAGAGCCGAGGAGATACAACTATTTTTCTAGGATACTCGCCTAACAGTAGAGCCTACCGTGTTTATAATCTTCGCACTAAAACCATGATGGAATCCGTAAATGTAATTATAAGTGACACTACTATAGAGAGTAAGACTGGTGAATTAACTATTATGGAAGAGCCTACAAATGTTTTAGAAAATGAGTCTCCAGAAATAGATGACTCATTACCAATTGAGATACCTGAAGTACCTAACTGGGTTTCTAAAGACCATCCCATAGATAACGTTATTGGTAATCCTAGTGAGCTTGTACGTACAAGATCTCAATTAAGAAATTATGCTCATTATGCATGTTTTGTTTCCCTTGTGGAACCAAAGAATGTAAATGAGGCATTGAATGACTCTCACTGGATTTCTGCTATGCAGGAAGAACTCCTTCAATTTGTCATTCATGATGTTTGGTATCTTGTACCTAGGCCTAATCACAAAAAGGTTATTAGCACTCGTTGGATTTTTAAAAATAAATGTGATGAAAGTGGGATAATCATTAGAAACAAAGCTAGATTAGTTGCTCATGGATATTCTCAAATTGAAGGAATAGATTTTAACGAAACTTTTGCTCCTGTTACTCGTTTATAATCTGTTCGCCTTCTCTTTGCCATAGCTCGCCACTTGTATTTTACACTTTACCAAATGGATGTCAAATCTGCGTTTCTTAACGGAATATTGACTGAGGAGATCGATGTAGAACAACCAAAAGGGTTTATTGATCCTCAATATCCAAATCATGTATTTCGTCTTAAAAAGGCTTTGTATGGCCTTAAACAAGCGCCTAGAGCTTGGTATGAGCGTCTTTCCAGCTTCCTCTTAGATAAAGGTTTTAAAAGAGGTGGAAATGATCAAACCCTATTTGACAAACATTTTGATAAACATATTATTATAGCTCAAGTTTATGTTGATGATATCATCTTTGATCAACTTCTCCCTCAAAAGTAAAATCCTTTTCTGAAATTATGCATACAGAGTTTCAAATCTCTCTTATGGGGGAGCTGCAATTTTTCTTAGGTCTTCAAGACAAACCAAATTCAGAAGGATTATTTTTCTCGCAATCTAAATACGCTTTAGAAACAGTCAAAAAATTCGGCATTGAGAGTGCTAAAGATGCTAAAACTCCCATGGGTACCACGGTGAAACTATCTAAAGATGAAACCTGAAAATCTATAGATCCAACTCTATATCGTAGTATGATAGGAACCTTGCTATACCTTACTGCCTCACGTCCTGATATAATGTATGCTGTGTGTGTATGTGCTCGTTATCAAAATAACCCTAAAGAGAGCCATCTATCTTCTGTTAAAAGAATTATTAAATATTTAAAAGGCACTTTAAACCTAGGACTTTGGTACACTAGTGATACACCTAGCACTATAATTGGATACATTGATGCTGACTAGGCTGGGTGTACTGATGTTAGTAAAAGTACATCAGGAGCATGTTATTATATAGGTAATAAATTGGTAGGATGGAGTAGTAAGAAAAAAAATTGCACATCGCTCCCAACAGTTGAATCTGAATACATAGCCGCTGGAAGCTGATGTGCTCAATTACTTTAGCTTAAACAAATTCTAAGTGATTATGGTATTCAAGAAAATCAATTGCATCTCTATTGTGATAATCAAAGCGCGATCAATATCTCTAAAAATCCTGTTCAACACTCGCGAACAAAACACATAAAAATCAGACATCACTTTATATGCGAATTGGTTGAAACTAAGGAATTAGAAATTAATTATCTTCCTACTAATTTGCAACTCGTAGATATGTTTACAAAACCCTTAGATTATAATAGATTTATTTCTTTGCGTAAATCAATAGGTATGGTGTGTGCTGATTAATCTCTTTGGTCTCTATACATTTTTTCCCTTTGTCTATTTGAGAGAAAATGGGGGAGAAATTTGAGTCTAATGAATCTTTTTACATATTCTAAACAACTTGATCTTAGTGATTCATTGCAGGATTCTGTACAGTCATTATCAACAGTTGTAATAGGGTATTCAATTGTAAATAGTTGAGTTATGTACTTTTGTTTTCTAGGAAATGGGTAGATAGAATTTTTTAGGAATAGGTTTTCCTTATTTTTGTTGCCCTACGAGTCCTAGATGACTCAAAGGAGATTTTGTCTCATATTTCCAAAGGGGGAGATTGAAGCACCTTATACTTTTGACTCACTTGAGTCTGTATTGTATAAGTGTTCATCTAGTTTGAAAATTGTGACAAAATTGTGTCTATCCTAGAAACCAAAGAACCTAAAAGTTTGGATTGCTATTTTATTCCTCTTGCTTGATTGATCTAGATACCTTTGCCAACACTCACACACATTAGAATTGCTTTCATATATTTTATATTGCATATATTTGTGTGTATATATATATGTTGAGTGTGTTTAAATCCCTAAAATTGATTTTTAATATTTTTAGGAATTTTATAAACTTTTAAAATAAGGTTTTTATTAATTAAAATTTGGTTTTAAAAAGTTTTTGGTTCATTATGAAATTATGGTTTGTTGGTTATATTGGCTGAAAGTTCCCTTGGGTAGAATTCAAAAGCGACAGAGACTTCAGGGTGCATTTGTAATTATTTTTGGACGCGCGTTTGTTAACCTCTTTTTGCCCAACATTTGTTGCATCCTTATTGGTTGGATGTGTGTTTTCTCCAAGAGAGTATACCATCGATTGTTAACAGCCCTTCGATCATGTTTATCAACGATCTGCATGCGCTCTTACATAATTCATTTGAACCTCTTTTGAGCCAATCAGGAGTGTTATAATCACCGCCTCTGTTTAAACCATTAGATCAAAGTCAATCATACAAGATCAGATCCTAGTCCTTGATCTTGGTCTGTGTTCTCGAATCTTCTCAGCCTCCTATAAAAGGACCCCAACCCTCATCCATCTGAGACTTTTGCCACTTTGTTCATTCGAGTGAGAAAGAGAGAAGAGAGGAGAAAGAGAGAGAAACCAGAGTTAGGAAACCCTAACCCTAATTCGTCCAATTTTTTTTCAAACCTTAACCTCTTTTAAAACCAGTATATACCAAACACAACCTTGTGTGTTTGAGAGATTTTGAGTGATTGGTTTGTTAGTTTTGTTGTTGTAACCTCTTCATTCCCAGATCTTGTTATGAACATAAAAATATTTTTAGATCCATGTTTCTTCTTTTATAGAAACCTTAGATCTAAGACGTTGCATGTTATATTACACATAGATCTACATTTTTAGTTTCTCATCTTGAGAAAATATTTGTTGATTTGGTTTTGTAAATGTTTTTAACTTTGAAATCAACAAAATCCTTTTCTGTTTTTAGTTCTTTTGAAACAAGACCTTTAACCTAGTTTGGAATCGTACTTGGTGATTTTCAATCTCAAAAATATTTTCAAAACCTGAGATTGATTAAGATCTTGATACGTCTTCTGAGCAAGATAGCTGTGGATTCTGGGATTATGTAAAGGTCAAATAAGGTTAAGTTTTGTGAGAAGAGAGAAATAGAAAATCACATCATATAGATCTTATATGTAGTTTGTTAGGACAGCTTGTATGAAATATGTGTGTGTGTGTGTGTGTGTGTGCATGCATGTGTTAAAAAGCACCTCCACAAACACTATCAACCTACCACACAACGTAAAGAACTTGAACAAATTGAAAGTTAGCAAACTGGGAGGACAACATCAACAATCAGAACTGCAGAGAAGTTCTAAGGACACCAGTGGGTACATTCCTAAACTTTTATAGGTCTGAGTTGTATGCATGTTTGTTATATAGTTTGTAATTGTTAAATTTTGTTTTAGTTGAATTTTTGGTTTACTCTGTAGAGGTAGTCATGGATGTTTTCTCAGTTGGGTGAGATTTTACCACGTAAAAAATCCTTGTTCTTATTCTTTCTACATCTCCTCATCTAATTCTTGGTTGTGCTGAGTTTAAAGCTTTTAAACTGATTTATTAAACCTGTTAACAAATCTTGAACATATCTCGTACATATTTTTGTTAAACACATCTTGTGTTAATTATATTTGGTTTTAAAGAAAAGAGTTTCTTCAAAAAACAGTTCGAAGTTACTTAAATAGTTTAATTTTATATTAAACGGCTTTAGTAACAGATTTTCATAAGATTCACTTCAATTATACGCAATAGAAGGAGAACGTAAATTGTAATAGGAATCTAAAATCCAGCATAGGGCTCTGCATCAAATAAAATTAATGTTGAAAACATAGTAAGTCCACACAGATCCTAAGGACACTTGAACCTGATTCTCTGATACCATATACAACCTCCTGCTTATTAAAATAACAGGTGTCCAACCCTCTACTAAGATAAATAGGAATCTCATTTGTTTCATTCTTAGCATCACTATTGAAAATGAATTAATTACTAACCAACTATTATTTAATTAAGCCATGTGTCAGTTTTACTTTATTAAAATTCCATTGGCCAAAACACATATAAAACTATTCACCGCATCTCATTCCGATAAATAAAATAAATCCACACTTTCATATATAAATTTGAATACTGAAATCTAATACATGTTAATTAAACAAATAAACCTTCGGTATAAAATCCATTACAACAATCTCAAGTAAACTGAAATAAAGTAAGCAGAATTAAACTGACAATGGGAGCCATGCCTAGAGAATAACCATATGAATCCTATCTAGAATTACAAAGATAAATAATGGCTACAAAAAATCCTGCAACTGTGGATAACTGTGGCCATTGACCACTGTGGCCATCCCGATCATGATGCGCTCCCTTCCTCTCTTCTGCCTACCAAAGGGGGATGGGTAAGGAAGGGGGATGGAAAGGTCTCACGCCCTTTCTTAGGAACGCTTTGATCGTCTTCAGGGTGGGTTAAATGTAGAGATATGGAGTAGCCAGCTTATTTTGCACAAAACAGGCAAAAGAACATGTTACCGCCTCAAGAGAGCAGCATCGAAGACAAACTGATGCTTATAAAACCAATAGTTCGAAGGTTCGGGGGTTAAGTTACGAAATGGTAAGGTGTTAGGCACCTATCCTGCACTTTCGATCTCTCATGGGCTTGTGTTATTATTTTCCTTTATTTCTCCGTGACGTGTGTGTGCATATATATATATATAATGAAGATTGAAATCATTCAACTCATACCATAGAAAAGATAGAGTGAGATCATTCATATGAATGTGCCCAAAAAATCATATATAGAAAATACGATTTACGCGTTTATCATGATATTGATAGTTATGATGAAACGATAATATGTCATCGATGAAACGCTAATAAGAATCACAAACATAATATGTATGATAAATGCAAAAATATGACAAATATGGAGATGGAAAATTGTAAATTAGAAAAATTAGAAAATTGAACTCGAGTCTCGAGTTTTAATCTGAACGCCTACGTAGCCTATAAAGATATCAAAGTCCATGTAGTTCGCATGTAACATACGAATGGGGTCTATCCCATAGATCTGAACATGATTTTATTTTTGGTGTATGTATAGAAAATGTGTTTTAGTTTTGAAAATGTGTGATGGATAACCCCGTTCAGAATATGTGGGTGTAACCATCTTTTTTTATTATAGAAAATAAAGTGTGTGCAATGATGTTAATGTGTATGAACTAAAGTAATAACTAGATTATTAATCAAATGTAAAAAAAATAAGAATTTAAGAGAGAAAGATTTGGACCTTCTTTGAAGCTTGATCTTTGATCTTGGATGAACTCCCTTGACTGTGAGATGAAGGCTGGATGAGAGAAAATGAGATTTGAAAAATTGGGTATGAAAAGGATGGGAATGTAAGCTTGAATGAAATTTCACATGAAGAAATTTCACTCGTTTCGAGAGAATGTTATTGAGATCACTGATGCTGATGGATCTGAGGTGTGCCCTGGGAGTGAGGTCATGACCTCTATTTATAGGGTAAAGTGTGGTACCGATCGGCATATCCCTAGACCTACCAATCGGCAGGTTCCCTAGACACACTGCCGATAGGTAGGGAAATGGAACTGTCAATTGATAGTCTCGTTCAGAGTTTCCAAGAAAAATGGTTGTAGAATGTAATCCATTGATCCGAATTGTGCATGGCGCATATCATTATAAAGGTAATTAAAAGACCTTTAAGAGTCCTTTAGACTGATCCCCGATTCGAGAGTTGACTTTATGTCAAATGTTGTTTGGAAGCGCACATCGATCTTTTGGATGAGAGATCGTCGGATGGAAACGGATCGTTCGTCTGCATGGTAAGTTAGAATCACGCATGGGGTGGATCGTTGAAAAGGTTAGGAGACGTACTTCGAATTACAAAGAGATTAAAGTTTACCTTGGTCAATTGGGGCCAAAAGTGCCTAGTTTCCTCTCGAAGTAAAATAGATCGTTTGTCCGTATGGTAAGTCAGAATCGTGCATGAGGTGGACCATTGGAAAGGATACTCTTTTCCCTTTAGAGATTCATTCAGTCTTATTTGATATAAAGAGTTGACTTTTGTCAAATGGAACCTGGGAGTGCCCAATGGCCTCCGAATCAATTTTTAGGGAAAAACGGATCATTCGTCCAAACGCTTATGCCATTTCGCACAGGGGAAGAACATTGGAAATGGGTTTCAGTTCCTTTTAAAGATTCAAAGAGCTTTTGCTCTGACGATGATGTTGATTGGAGTTAAATATGGGTCCGGGAGCGCCCCGTGACCTACAAATCAATTTTTGATAGTAAAATGGTCCATTTGTCTGAACTGTTATTGTTGATACCAAAATTAATATGCTGATGTGGACGAATCATACGAAGACACTTGTCAATCTATGTGGTGCAATAACGACGAGGAAGTTCATTTCCCGACCAACCATGATTCTCTCCGAGCAAAGAGGATACACCGAGGAACTCTAGCGCTCCGAGGTACTCTAGCGCTCCGAGGAACTCCTGAGCAACGAGCAACTATGGCGGTCTGAGCTGCACCTCGGTCGTATCATTAATTGCCAGATAATCAACAGTTCAAATATTCATTGAATGTTCATCATCTTGACGCACACGCTGCATTAAATGTATTACCCTTTCATATGTATATCATTTAATGTATCAATCCATTCATGTACAGCCTAAGGGCTATAAATACCTGGTATCACCCTCATTCAAAGGGAGGGGAAATTCTTGAGAGAACTTGTAATCAAGAATTCTGCAAACACTCAGTAATAACATAACAGTGGACGTAGGCTTTATTCCTAGCTGAACCACTTTAAAAATCTATGTCTTATTTATTTATCTGTGATTGAATAATTAGAGCGATCTAGTTTTTTACATCAACAGATTGGCGCCGTCTGTGGGAAACGATTGTTATTATTGTTTTTCACCAAAAATCATTCATCATCAATGGCGGACAATCCAGAATCTAGCAATCGAAACGCTGGAAATGCTGGAAATCCTCCAAATCCCTCTGCACCTCCAGATCTGGCCGAAATTATGATGAATCTGGCTCAAGGATAAACCGCCATGCAAGACACAATGAGGCAACTCTTGCAAACCCTTCATGGTGGTGCACCTGCACATTCAAGACAGCAAAGTGGTCAGAGGAAAACTTATTTACTTTCTTCACGATCTAGGCGTACTGAGTCACGTCACAATGAGGAGTCTGATGATTTCTCTTATTAACCTGGGCGAACTTCGTCAATAAGGGTGACAAATACTGATCAACATATCACCCTCTCTCCAGAAAGACCCAGCGCTTTAGAAAGACTGAGTAGGGCGTCTCCTTTCAGTCGATTAGGCCCTAGGAGGAACAGGAGTCCACCTAAGACCACATCAAGGACTTTTCGACAACCATCAGATCTAAGGGAAGGATCAGCACAGTCACGACCAGTCGTTCGTCAAGATAGATCTCAAGAAGCTACCTCAGAACGATCGATTGCTCAAAACAATAGGCCCGAGGAAGGAAATGAAGCGTGGAAAGGATCTTTCCAACGGTTGGAGGATAAATTGGGAGAAATGGCTAAAGAAAAGAACCCCCTACAATGAACTTTTGTTCGAGGAACACCTTTTGTACAGGCCATTGTGGATTTTCCTATCCCATCGAAATTTAAAGCACCCGTGATAACTCCCAAATATGATGGAAAGACAGATCCTGTTCTTCACTTAGAACAGTATCAAGCTGCTGCTGACATCTATGTTGTTCCCAACGAGATGAGATGCAGGGCCTTCTCAGGAACTCTTACTGGATCTGCCCAGATATGGTACAACAATCTTCCTCGGGGTAAGGTTTCAACTTTCTTTCAGTTAGCCAAGTTGTTTATCGGCCATTTCTGTTTTGGAGCAAAGCCAGTAAAACGAGTAGCACACTTGTTAAGTGTTAGACAGAAATCTGGTGAGAGTACTAGAGATTATATAACTCGTTTCAATAACGAGAACCTAGAAGTTATAGATTACGAAGAGAAGACAACAATCACCGCCTTGATGAGTGGGTTGTTGCCTAATAAATTGTATTACACCCTAGCGAAAGATCCACCTAGAACTATGTCAGAATTGATGGCAAAAGCGGCCAAAATTATGAATGCCGAGGAGGCTATGGCTGGAAAGAAGAATATGGATAAAGAAACCAAGGTGGAAGACGACAAATATAAGAAGAAAGAGCATAAAAACAATGGTGGAGATAAACATTCCAAGAATAAATGGGAAGTCATGAAGAAGTATGATAATTATACTCCTTTGAAAATGGGTATTAATCATGTCTTGGAGGAAATCAAGAACAATGAGGAGGTCAAGTGGCCAAAGAAACTGAAGTCAGACCCTGATTCGAGGAGTAGGGATAAGTATTGCGAATTTCATAAAGATCATGGTCACATGACCAAAAATTGCATAGCTCTTCAGAACGAGATTGAAACACTTATCCGAAGAGGAAAGCTGGCAAAATATGTTGATCGGGGAGGTGAAAGAAAGGATAACCACCGAGCTAGAGAAAGGTCTAGATCTCCTCGTCGGGCAGAGGAGAATAAGAAGAGAGACCATGAAGATGATCCAGAAGATGATCCCGATCTTCCCAAGAAACCAAGACAACCAGAACGAGAGGTATTTTCTATACGTTTTGGGTCATTTGATTGTAATGTCATTACAGGAGGAGATGCAGGAGGAGGAGACCTTACTGCAGAAAGAAAGGCTTACCTCGGGGAGGCTCAAGCTTGTTCATATATTTAGTGAATAAACCTGGCCGAGGACGATCGTCCGAGGAAGATAAATAAAGAGAGGCTGGTCATTGGGTTTTCAAAAAACGACTTGGCAGGTGTTCTTTATCCTCACGATGATCCTTTGGTGATCAAAATGAGGATGAAGGAGGTAGTGATTTCAAGGGTGTTGGTAGACAATGGAAGTTCAGCAGACATCATGTACTATTCATGCTTTGACAGCTTGAATCTGAAATTATCTCAGTTGGAACCGTATCACAGACCCCTCCTGGGTATTGCTGGAGAGAAAGTTTTTCCACTTGGGACGATCAAGTTGGATATACTCATTGGAACTTGGCCTGCTTGTCGAACAGAAAGAATACGCTTCTTTGTGATGGATAAGAATGTGCAGTCAGCCTACAACATCATCATGGGAAGAGTTAGTTTGAAGAAGTTCGAAGCAGTTCCATCTACAGTGCATCAGTGCTTAAAATTCCCAACAAACTTTGGAGTAGGAGTTGTGAAAGGTGATCAAAAAGTAGCTTGGGAATGCTATTATTCGTCTGCCGAGCAAGAAGAACTTGAAGAGTCAAGGAAAAAGACTACTACTTACCAAGTGGAGGAAGGTACAGAAATTGAAACTCTCGATCCCAGAGATGAATCCCAACTTGTAAAAGGACAGGTGGTGGAATCTACAGAAAATGTTATTCTAGACGACGAGCACCCTGAACGAGTAACCCAGATAGGTTCAACGTTGGATACTTCATTAAAACAAGAGTTGATAATTTTCTTGAGAAACAGGAAGAAAACTTTTGCATGGAGTCATGAGGACATGCCGGGAATAGATCTAGACTTCTTATGTCACGAACTCAATGTGAATAAGGAGATCAAGCCTGTAAAGCAAAGAAGAAGGGTATTTAGCCCCAAAAAGAATCAAGCTATTCAAGAGGAGGTCGACAAGCTCCAGAAAGCTCAATTCATTGAAGATGTGAAGTACCCGGACTGGCTGGAAAATGTGGTGATGGTAAAGAAGAAGAACAATAAGTGGAGAATGTGTGTTGATTTCACTGATCTTAACAAGGCATACCCAAAAGATCATTTTCCATTGCCTAGAATCGACCAGCTAGTGAATGCTACCTCGGGACATGAGCTGCTCAGCTTCATGGATGCATAATCTGGCTACAATCAGATCAAAATGAAACCTGAAGACAGGGAAAGTACTTCTTTTATTACCCCTAGGGGTACTTATTGTTATAATGTTATGCCTTTTGGTTTGAAAAATGCAGGAGCGACATACCAGTGGCTGATGAATAAGGTTTTCACCGAACAAATCAGTTGCAACATGGAAGTCTATGTCGATGATATGCTGACAAAAAGCAAGAAAGCTGCAGATGAATGCCTCCCATTCTTCAAAACACTTCGAAAAACTTTTGAGTGGACTGATGAATGTGAGAAGGCCTTTCAAGACTTGAAAAAGTATTTGGGAGCACCTCCATTATTGTCTAGGCCAATAACAGGAGAGACGTTGTATTTGTATCTGGAAGTATCAGAGAATGCAGTCAGTTCAGCATTAATCGGATTGGAGAATGGAGTCCAGAAGCCAATTTATTACACAAGTAAGGCTTTCCGAGGTGCAGAAATCAGGTACCCAAAGCTGGAAAAATTGGCATTGGCATTAATTGAAGCAAGTAGAAGAATGAGGCCATATTTCCAGGCCCATACCATCGTCGTTTATACCGATATGCCATTGAGACAAGCCCTTCATAAGCCAGAAAAGTCAGGAAGATTGATGTACTGGGCAGTAGAACTCGGTGAATATGATATTGTGTATGAGCCCAGATCATCATTGAAAGGGCAAGCTGTAGCAGATTTTATAGCAGAGTTTACATATCCTGATACCCCCGAGGAACAAAAGTTGCTCGCTGACCAACCTGTGGATGTTACAGGATCAACAGACATAAGTCCAGACCAACTCCGGTTGGTAAAAGGGCTTGTGGATGTAGAAGGATCATCAACTTCAAACTCGGATGAGCTCCGGTTGGATAAAGAACGAAAAGAGATGGTCAACGAAGAGCGAAAAGTTTCAGGGGAGGATGAAAAGAAGCAACAAATATTTCACCGAGGAACTCTATCAGATAAGAAATTTGAAGACGGGTTGCCCATATGGAGATTATATGTAGATGGCTTATCTTGCACAACAGGTTGTGGGGCAGGAATTATTTTGAACACTCCAGAAGAAATTGACATGGAATATGCTTTGCGATTCCAATTCAAAGCCTCCAATAATGAGGCTGAGTATGAGGCCATGATAGCAGGTCTTAATTTATCAAGGATCATGGAAGCGCAACAAGTGATGGTATTCAGTGATTCTCAATTGATTGTGAATCAGATGACGGGAACGTATGCAGTTAAAGGAGAATTAATGGTCAAATATCATGCCAAGGTAATGGAGTTATTGGCAGAATTTGATGCGATTCAGTTGATCAGAATACCCAGAATAGAAAATGCACAAGCAGACGTGCTGGCCCGACTAGCATCAGCTACTCGTACCGAGCTGCGAAGAACAATACCAATTGAAGTGCTGGAAAGTCGGAGCATAGATGAGGACTTGACGATGAATGTCATTGCCCTTGATTTAGGACCATCTTGGATGGATTCCATCAGGGTATATATTGAAGAGGGAGAATTGCCGGAGGATAAGCTCACTGCCAAGAAATTAAAGTATAAAGCTGCTCGGTATGTATTAACTAATGGTATTTTATATAGACGAGGAATTATGGCAGGTTTTCAGAGATGTGTACATCCCTCCGAAGTGATAGAATTGATTGAAGAGATCCATGAAGGGTCTTGTGGAGCTCATGTAGCAGGTCGAACACTTTTGCAAAGGGTAATGACTCAAGGATACTACTGGCCGACGATAAGGGATGATTGTATAGCCTATGCTAAGAAATGTGACAAGTGCCAACGTTTTTCCTCCATCCGACGAACTCCACAAGCATTGTTGACACCCATAACTTCCCCTTGGCCATTTTCCATGTGGGGAATTGATTTGGTTGGACCACTGCCGACCACCCGAGGAAGATTCAAGTACCTCGTCGTTGCAGTGGACTATTTTACTAAGTGGGTAGAAGCTGAGACGCTAATCGATATGACGTACGAGAAGGTATACCAGTTTGTTTGGAAGAATATCATCTGTCGATATGGTCTCCCACATGCCTTCATCACGGATCATGGAACATAATTTGACAACGAGGAGTTTGCTGCCTATTGTCAACAATCAAACATCCTGAAGACCCATTCAGCACCAGGTCATCCTCAAAGCAATGGGCAGACTGAGGTGACGAACAGAACGCTGCTAAATGGGTTGAAGAAAAGACTAAGTGAAGCTAAAGCTAACTGGATTAATGAGCTACAATCAGTATTGTGGGCTTACCGAACAACTCCCCGAGCAGCGACTGGAGAGTCACCATATATGCTGGCATTTGGAAGTGAGGCTGTGATACCTGCAGAGTTGGGCCTACCAACACACAGAGTGCTGAATTTCAATTCTCTGATCAGTGACTTGATGAGAAGACTGGATTTGGATATGCTCGAAGAAGTAAGAGAAGAGGCAGCCATTAGGAATGCTTCTTATCAACAACGAACAACTCTGTTCTACAACAAAAGGGTGAAGAAATGCGATTTAAAAGAAGGAGATTATGTGCTAAAGAAGGTCATTCAGAAGCACAATAAATTGGAAGCAAATTGGCATGGACCTTACCGAGTTACAGAAGTTGTTCGACCAGGAAATTACCGAATAACCACTCTAGAAGGAGAAGAATTCAAGAATGCTTGGAATGCTGAACACCTTCGCAAGTATTATCAATGATGTAAAATGTACAACGGGTCTATCAATATGAATAAAACGATGATGTTTTTCACAAATTTTCTCTCCTTTGTTTGAAAGTTTTTCGGGGAATACTAGTGATTGTACACTACGCTGCTTGATAGCAAGAAGACGATAGTTCAGACCCACGATCAACTCCGGTTGGTAAAAGGGCGAGAACAACTAATATACTCCTTTGGTTAAGAGGCGTACACTCGCGTGATTAACTTCGGTTGGTAAAATAACTAGTGTACAAGATAGTTTGAAAGAACACGATAGTTCAGACCCACGATCAACTCCGGTTGGTAAAAGGGCGAGAACAACTAATATACTCCTTTGGTTAGGAGGCGTACACTGGCGTGATCAACTTCGGTTGGTAAAATAACTAGTGTACAAGATAGTTCGAAAGAACACGATAGTTCAGACCCAGGATCAACTCCGGTTGGTAAAAGGGCGAGAACAACTGATATACTCCTTTGGTTAGGAGGCGTACACTGGCGTGATCAACTTCGGTTGGTAAAATAACTAGTGTACAGGATAGTTCGAAAGAACATGATAGTTCGGACCCATGATCAACTCCGGTTGGTAAAAGGGCGAGAATAACATTCTTATAACACCAATCTCGGTTGGTCGGGAGGTAATATTATTACAAAAGTTCCTCAGAGAACAAAATATTCCAAACTGAACCAAGTATAGTTGGTCAGGGATAAAAACCCACTAACTGTAATTGGTCGACGAGGATAAATTATTGAAGTTGGTTAGTCGGACACATTTTATGAAAATATTTGAAATTGAACCAAGTATGGCTGGTCGGGGATAAAGACCCATCAACTGTAGTTGGTCGACAAACATTATTTATCCACCCTGGTTGGTTGGAAACAGTTTGAACATTTTATACTCATTACTTTATTATTAAGTGATTGAACAACCTTGATACTTGTAACTTTTTATTAAGTTGCTCGATGAACAATATTATTGTTATATTTTTAATAGATACATATGCACAAATATAAAGGTGTTTGATAAACACAAGACAATAGCAAAATTTGCAAACAGAAAATGAAAGTCTTTTCATTAAAATTCAAAATAAATTACAGGTTACATGAATGTACTAACTATTACATTGATATTCCTATTCTATTGGTTTCTTGCCCTTTGCTTTAGAAATAGGCTCTTCGCCAGCAGGAGGATCTTCCAGGCAAAGGGGAGAATTAATAAAGTTCAAGTCCTTCAACATTCTGACATTCATTATTGAAGGTGTCTCCATTAGATGCTCTGGACGAGATACTTCGATTTGGGAATGAAGGCCATAATCACCGAGGTATTTTGAAATTAAGCTACGAGGAATGGAACGAGCTGGGATCCAGGCCATGTCCAATTTGAAAGGTGGCACAGGGAAGTCTAATAACCCTGGAGCATGATAATCCCATAAATAATGCCCTTGCTCCAATTTTAACACACCCAGTGCGCTCAACCACCCCTGCTTATAACCTTCATTGTTGGCATGTTCAATACGAGCATCCAAATGAACAAGAGCTTCATTATATCCTGCCATCCAGAATTCCCTGGGTTGCTTATGAAATTGAAAGGTTAATCTATCCAATTGTTCGAGAAGGTTTTTGGCAAAAAGATCCTTAGTATGTAGAGCAGACTTCGTTGCAGTAAGTTGATCTTCCAAGGATAGATTTTTCTTGGACATTTCTGATAGAGCCCGATCTTTTACGTTTAATTGGAATGCTTGAGTTTCCAAATTAGATTGGGTACGAGCCTCTTCGACATTACGACTAAGAACTCTTGATCGACTCCGAGCAGCGATTGGAGAACTTTGCTCCTTGGCAACATTTTGAACAGCTCTTCCTCGCCCCCGAGAACCTCTTCCTTGTCCCCGAGCAGTCCCAGAAATAGCAGATCTTCTTAAGTCATCCAGTTCTTGCCTTAATTTGTCATTTTCGACCTCTAAGAACGAGAAACCTTCATCAGTAACTGGTACTAAAGCAGTGGAAGATGATGCTGCAGATTCATACTGAGCTAACTTTTTCTGCAAATTATTGTTCTCCTGTTCCAACAACTCAGCAATCTGCCTGCAGGCCTCAACCTCACCTTTTAGAGTTCTTTCCCTAACATCATATCCAGCGAGGATCTTTTTATGGCCTGTTTCAGAAGAAAGCTGCTGATATCTATTTTCATATTCCTTGTGCAGTAAAGCAGTTGATTCATTATGTTGATTCTGAAGATCTTCTAAGCTACAATGAAGTTCCTCGATCAATTCGTAGTATGCCACATTATTGGCCACAGATCTATCAAGTAAATCCTTCAGGTACCGGTAAGCCTCAACTGCTTGCTCTGAGGCATCGTGACCAAGGATGTCGACAATCTCTGATACACTTAGGTCTGTATGACCAGCTTTATAATATCCATTGCATTGTCTCATCAACTCAGTATCAGGAGCAGATATCAATTCCATTCTGGCCAAAAACTAATAAAGAAGAAGGCAGGAGTTAATAAATAAAAGCAGATAGAGTATCAACAATGAAGAGGAACGAAGATGTATTTTATTAGATCATCAAAAGATTACATTATTTGATTACAAATAATAAAAGATAGAAATGATACCGAACAACTTCACACCTTTTCCTTGTCTCCCAAGACTTTCTCGGGAGGCTGGGATGAGGAGCTCGGTTGCTCGGTGGTAACAGCGACTTGGTCTGCAGGAGTTGATATTTTGTCAGAAGGAGGAGGCATGGAAGAAATGTCCTCGCTGGCAGCAGGAGGAGAGGCGGGGACTTGATCACCTATAGCCATAGAAGATTCATCAGAGGCGGGCTCATCTTCTTCTTCTTCCACAATTGGTGGAGGAGGACCAGGGAGGTGCAACTGGAATAGATCAGAATCATCCTTGATCTTCAGTTCCTACAGAGCAGCTACCCAGCCATCGTGGAAGTATTTCAACTTCCCGTATTGAACTTGGGATGTCATCGCAGCAATTCCCTTATCCCATCCTTTCTCTCAGCCAGCACTGAAGGATTTTTTGACTGCGACTTTTATTTTTAGTTTCTCCGAGGAGAGCTTCACATCCAATTCTTCCTTTTGGACCTTGATATCTTGCAGGGCAGACAACTTCTCCTTTGCCCTCTTCAACTTATCTTCAAGCTCTCCCAAGTTCTTGAGCTTGACATCATACTTCTGATGTTCGACCTCTAAACCTATTACTTTATCCTCCAAATTCTTGGAGATCTCAGCCATCTTCACCTTCTCGGCCTCAACTGCAGACAACTTTTTCTCCCAAACAGCCTTGTCCTCACTATACTGTTGGCGAGATTCCTTCAGGGATTGGGTCAAACCCAGTAGAGCATCCTCTACACCAGACGAGGAGCTTGAAGCTTTAATAGCTTCATCTTTCTTCACGATATTATTGAAACAGTTCACCAGCTGAAAGATGAGAAAAACAGTAAAGTCAATACAAAATGCAAGCATTCAGAGAAAGAAAATTCAGAATGTGAGAAATTTACCGAAGCAAGATGACAAGTAGCTAGGGATGTCAGCATATCCCTAGAAATTTTTTCATCAATTCCTTGGACCTCGGGTATGATCCAAGTTTTTACCGAGCTCATCGCAGAGCTCGGAGGAATGATGGTTGGAATACCAACACCACCAGCAGGCAGAGAAGGGACAGTTTCAGCCAAATTGACTGAGGATGATTTCCTCAATCTTCTCAAAGGGACTTCAACAGCTTCAACCAAGGAAGAACTCTTGGTCGGGGAGATAGTAATCACTTCCATAGGAACAACTTTCTTGCTCGGACCCACTGGGGGCTTCTCGGCAGCTTTGGAGGGTGCAGCATCCACCTTCTTAGTCCCCTCTAGGACATCAGTTTTACTTTTCTTAGCCCCAGCAACAGAAGTAATGTCATCAAATAGAGCAGGAGGAGCTCTTTTCTTGCCCATTCTATGACTTAAAGGAAGATGAGAATCTGAAGAAGAATCCTCTGGAGTTGAAGCTGGCTCAACAGGGCGAGCAGTATAAGAGGTTGTATAGCTCCTATACTGTAGCAAATATGATGCAGACCTGATGTGCTCGTCTGCAACGTTCTTATGCAAACCCCAGATAAGTTTCAGATGCTTGATATTAACCTCTGATTCTTTTGGAGTTTTTCTTTTGCTATCAACTGTAAATAAATACATAATGAGATATCAGTCATACATTTTGTCAAACATGATGAAAGCATAATTCCATAAGTAAAATAAAATGAAAAATAAACCTATCCCATTGCCATATGGGGGGCATCTGGGACCGTTGTATACTCCATCTCCAACTAAAGGGGCATATTGCCAATTTTTTATAACCAACCCATGTTCAAAATAATCTCTATTTGAATCAGGGAGGTTAACTACAAGAGCTCTATTCAGAAAACTAGTTTTTAAGTAATAAATATTATCTAGAGTGACCCACTTATAGCAGTACATAATTTCAGGGATCCCTATACGAGTCCCATGAGTTAGATTTAATTTGTACACCCCATTAATTATTCTCCATGAATTGGGGGCTATTTTTGCAGGGACAAGATCGAAATACTGACAAAACTCAGGACACAATGGGTTTGGTGGAAAAGAAAACCACATTCAGCAACAAATAGACTGGGGAACCAATGTCCCTCAGCCAATCGAAAGTAATCTAAAGGCTCAGAAAGAACCTCTAGAGTTACCCATGAAGGAATGGAAAAATCAGAACGAAATTTCTCAACAGACTCCACAATATAAACCATACTGAATAAAAGAGAAGAAAGGAAGAAGATCTTACAGGAAGAAAGGATGTATGTTGACAACGAACGGAAACAAGGATGAACGCACAAGAGAGAAGGAGAGAATAGAAAGCTTGAATGCAAGAAATTAGGAAAAAAAGAAGACGGTATGGTTACCTAAGAAGTTTAAATACTTTGCCTTGGGAAGCGGCGAAGGAAATGATTACAAAAAAGAAACTATTGAACTTCTGGCGGCTAAAAAGACAAAAAGGGCACTAAGATCGAAGCGCTCTTAAAAGTTCGAAAAAAGGCGGATTCTTCGAATTTGGAAATAAATTCAAATACGATGCTCCTAAAACCCAGGAAGATCAATTCAATATGGCCAAGTACCGAGAAAGAATGTTTCATACTCCTCAAAGTTCGAAATATAAAACATTGGGGGCTTCTATTGATACCAAAATTAATATGCTGATGTGGACGAATCATACGAAGACACTTGTCAATCTACGTGGTGCAATAACGACGAGGAAGTTCATTTCCCGACCAACCGTGATTCTCTCCGAGCAACGAGGATACACCGAGGAACTCTTGCGCTCCGAGGAACTCCTGAGCAACGAGCAACTATGGCGGTGCACCTTGGTCGTATCATTAATTCCCAGATAATCAACAGTTCAAATATTCATTGAATGTTCATCATCTTGACGCACACGCTGCATTAAATGTATTACCCTTTCATATGTATATCATTTAATGTATCAATCCATTCATGTACAGCCTAAGGGCTATAAATACCTGGTATCACCCTCATTCAAAGGGAGGGAAAATTCTTGAGAGAACTTGTAATAAAAAATTCTGTAAACACTCAGCAATAACATAACAGTGGACGTAGGCTTTATTCCTAGCCGAACCACTTTAAAAATCTCTGTCTTATTTATTTATCTGTGATTGAATAATTAGAGCGATCTAGTTTTTTACATCAACAGTTATGCCAATTTATGAATGGGGTGAACCACTGGAGGTTTCAATGTCCTTCAAAGATTCAATGAGCTTTCTCTCTAAAGATAGAGTTATCCAAAGTCAAACGGGGCTCGGGAGCGCCCGATGGCCTCTAGATCGGTACTTAAGGTATGACCTAGGGTTTATAATGAAACGAGGAGGTTCTAAGGACCTAAGGAGAAACTTGGGGGTCCTAGAATGTGGCATATATAGATCCCCTCGATGGGTGAGCTTGGAACAAGTGAAAGACGTTGAATAGACACCACATAGATGTTTAGGAGGTTAATGCTGAGGACCTAAGGGATGAGGATGATCGATTTATAGGGTTAAGGCCGATTCTGAGGACCTAAGGAGAATGATGAGGATGGATGATTCTATAGGATGAGGTTAAATCTGACCTAAAAGAGATGATGATCGGGGACGAGGTCAATTCTGACATGAAAGTGATGAAAACTAAGTGTTGAGGTCAATTTTGACCTAATATAGGTGACGACCAAGGGCCGAGGACTAAAAGCGGTGATGACTAAGGTCGAGGTTAATTCTGACATAAAAAAGGTGATGACCCAGGGCCGAGGTCAATTCTGACCTAAAAGAGGTTATGATTGAGGTTTGAGGTCAATTTTGACCTAAAACAGGTTAGGGCTGAGGTGAATTCTAACCTAGAAGAGTTGACGATTGAGGTCGAGGTTAATTATGACCTAAAAGAGGTAACAACCGTTGATCGAGGTAAATTCTAACCTGAAAGAGGTATAAACCTGAGGCTGAGGTCAGTTTTGACCTAAAAGAGGTGACGATCGAGGGTCGAGCTCAATTCTGACCTACAAAGGGTAACAAATCGGGGCCAAGGTTAATTGCGACCTAAAATATGTGACGACCGAGGGTCAAGGTCAATTCTAACCAAAAGAGGTGATGACTGAGGGTTGAGGTCAATTCAGACCTAAAAAGAGGTGACGACCGAGGGCCGAGGTGAATTCTGACCTAAAAGAGGTGACGACCGAGGGTTGAGGTCAATTCTGATCTAAAAGAAGTGATGATTGAGGGCCTATGTCAATTATGACCTAGAAGAGGTGACGATCGAGGGCCAAAGTCAATTTTGACTTAAAAGAGGTGATGACCGAGGGCCGAGGTCAATTCTGACCTAAAAGAGGGCTTAAGTAGAGATTCAACTAGGAATATTTATATTGTGATTCTTCTGGGGATTTTAGGGGAGCATTTGATTTTGATTTTTAGGTTTCGGTGAGGGAGAGAAAATAATTCGAGGGTTGGATGTTTTCTTAGCTGGGGATTTTTAATTTTTGACGGTGTCCTCTGGAGAAGTTACTGGGGATATGCACAATTGATTTGGGAATTCCACTAGGAAGGCAAGAGTTATGTTTGGGAAATGATGTGGTAAAAATGCTTCTCTTGGCAAAAAAGGTTCTAACATTGATTTGGTAATTTTAGGATTTTTCCATTGATTTTTTTGGATTTTCTGGCATTTTTTTGGGATTTTTGTACAAAATTTCTAGAGAGGTACCGAACGCCATGGTTTGAAGGGTGCCAAACAATAGTGGTACGATCTTTTAGGGTACCTCGAGTAGGTGGAAGAACAATGTCAATCAGTGGATGGCAAGGAGATCCCGATCGACATGCCCCTTAGCCTCCTATAAAAGGGGGTAAGTTTTCCTCATTTTTTATAGCTTTCTGACTCGCCTTCTTCTGCAATTACATTTTTCAAATCGTCTTAGCATTCCAAAATAAAGAAATGGCTGATTTCTCAAGTAGTTTGACACATGGCGTGGCGCAATGTTGATGATTAGGCGAACTTGGAATGGTGGGCTAGGGTACCCCTTGCACTGGCCAATGAAAATTATTTTGACTCATTCGAGCATATTACAAATGAGCGAACACTCTTGCGTCCGATGTCACATCATCGTTCTTCTAGGATGGTGAAACCTGGTGGCTATGTAAGTATTGGTTACTTTTGGTATTCTTTTCTTCTTTCGTGGTGATATTCCCTTTTCATTGGAATTTTGACAAGGTCTTTTTACATTTTGTCTTTAATAGTCTGATTTTTCTGGCTTAGGGATGTTTGGGAGCACCTCCCATTGGTAGTGCATTGGGTGGTGTCTTCATTCGGTTTTGGGAGACGGGTGTCTGTGCTGGATGAGATGCCCCGTGCTACGGCTGTTCTTTATGCTCTAGGGGAGAAGTGGTAGGACACCACGCACACCATGCATTTTGGCTTTGGGGGAGATAATGGCGACTTTAATAGATGCGCATCAGCTATTGGGTCTGGACTGCGATGGGGTACAAATTGAGGTGGATAGGACATTGCGGGTGATGTCGGAGGCAATGATGTCGGCATTGGGTGATGTGGAGAGGGTTGTCTTTGGGGACTCTCTTCATTCATCTCTTTTGAGGGAGTTATTATTGAGTCACAGGATTGATGAAGAGTACAAGTTGTAGGTACGACAGATGACTCATTTTTTTATTTTGCTTGTGTTTTTTTAGTGGCGACGTCGTCCACTTGTGGTTTTTGCCATTTTTGAGGTTGTTTTTGAACATCCTTCTTTATGATTGGGGGAGCCTGACCTTGGTGACCCTTTATTATTCACTTTATATGTCTAGTCGGTGTTGCTGACAAAATTTTATTGACACCACGTATCTTCTTGCGGTATTATTTATTTTGACCATTTTCCATAATGCACTCACATTTTTCCTTGATGCATTTTACTCTCGATTTCTTGATTGCTGACCTTTTTCCTTTGCAGACATGGTTCTATGAGGTGATTGGGTTTAACACCTAATTGATAGCTTTAAAAGATGAGTCTATTGGGGACTTCTGTCAGATGTATCAATGTCGGAGGTCTAACCGACAGTCGAAGAAGTCTCTCTCTAGAGATGGTGCGTCAGGTATTGAATGGCCAGACGAGTGAGCGAGTAAATCATTATTTCTCTTCTGAGAACATTTTTCCTTTATGATCTTTTCTTGATATTGATCTTTCTTTATTGGGGAATTTACAGGTGACCTTCTATCCGTGGGGTATGACCATCCATCACACAAGGCCAATTGGGGGAACACGCAAATGCAACGTTTGCTGGCGCATAAATTCAGTTACTCCTTATACCTTGGGGAGAGAGCAGTCCAACATGTTGTGGAGGATGAGGTTATGGTGCCACCAGTGAGGGCCCCTGTTGTACATGAGGCGAGTTCGGGAGATGTCTGATGATGTGCGAGTAGCAGTAATTACGGGTGAGCCTTACTTGTCATATACTCACACGATGGCGACATATGATTATTTTTTCTTCGTGTCGAGTTGGTTGATGCCGCCCAACATATATAATGTGATGTCTCTCCCCCATGCGAGTTTGAGTCGTCAAGTTGGATCTTCCCATAGCACAGGTGGTCCGTCGACATCGGCGGGGGCAACGACCTCTGGAGTTCTTTTTGTGTGGTTGGTTCCTCCTTCTTATAACATTCCATGGGCTGAAGGAGGGTCAGTGTATATGCTACACCATCCTAATACGATGGATCTAGTGGATCTAGGGCGGACAAAAGAGGTTCTCCAGCCACCGGTATACTTTCCATTTTTATGTCTTTTTGATTACTTGATCTCTTTCTTGGCTTTAAGATAACTGATTTGCTCTTTTATGTTTTTCTTTTATCATAGCTGAGTGCAACCACTTGGTTGAAGGACGCTTGGGATTAGATTGCTTCAGTGATTTCCTACATTTGGGATGCAATTTCGATTCCTTCTTATCTGGTGCCATCTGCCTCATTTGAGGAAGGGTTTGGCTTGGGGAGTTAAGGTACGTCATCTCATCGCCGGAGGAAGAAAGTGTGCCGCAGGGATGGAGGCTCCTAGAGAAAGAGAGAGAAAGAAAAATAGAGAGGTTGGTAGGTGAAGGTAGGTGACAGAGAGATAGATAGATAAATGTAGGTGGGTGAGAGAGAGAAAGAGAGAGAGAGAGAGAGAAAATTGGGTCCGGGCTGAGTCCTATTACTTTTTCTTATTTTCCTGCAAAAATGATGTAACACAGCAACATCTATGCAAATAAAATGATTTTTTTTTTAATTTTTGCTTCTAATGACTCAATGCACATGCTCTTTTTACTTTCCTGTCGAGACCATAAAAATAATTAAAAATGATTTATTTTAAAAGAAAATAAGTTAAAACATAGGGAGAAGAAAAATTGGAATTCTTTTAAGAATAAAAATTATTTTTATTAACTTTTTTGGTTTAACAAAAAAAGAAAAATGGAGATTTCCAAAATTAGGGGGTTGCCGATCAACATGCCCCTTATCCTGCCTATCGTCATGTCAGTCCAGTCTAACCAAATCAAGGCTTTGATTGCACTTTCTTCAATTTCTTGATACTTGGTGGGGTCAGCTTTTCTCTGATTTTTGTAGGATATTTGTCTTTGGTTGGGGTTTTCCAAGTATAAATAGGGGGTGTGGTGTAGCATTTTCTTCACAACTCCAAATTCTTTCTCTTTTGCACTCTTCTTTCTCACTTAGTGAAATGGCTCTCCCTGGTAGTGTTGAATTTGCTAACTATCTCGAAACCTTGGGAGCGATGTTCTCCTACAACATCGACTATGACGCTTTCAACATGCGTCGAGTTTCTTTATGGTGTAATCGACCCATAGAGTGGAACATGCTGATAGCAGCGGTGGAGTTCTGGTACCTCGAAGACCATGTCTTTCGCTTCAGGTTGGATGAGGTTTGTCTGACCTATGAAGAGTTTTTTTCCATGCTGGGGATAAATCCTAGTGTTGTAGCAGCTATGCCTGAGTTTTCTCGACCCCCTAGGGAGATATTAGCAGGACTCCTCTATATCTCGCCTTCGACGGTTAGGCCACTGGTTATGAGAGCAATGATCTTTCTTCCTCATGTGTTTCATTCTGTGCATTTGAAGGATGTTGGATATGCTGGAGCCGTCATTCTGGGTTTGATGTCAAATCTGATGTTGGTGACTGGAGAACTGCTGGTGGACCCACAACTTGCATCCATTACTTTTTGGATGTCGTATCATCGCAATCCCGCGGTGGTGTTATTGGCGGAGACTTTGAACGGTCTGGATGCCTGCGAGAAGGGCATTCTGACTTTTTGAGGGTTAGCCCCGTAATGATGTTCATGTGGCTATTGGAGAGATTCCGTATGGAGGTCCCACCTGAGTATCATTTTCCAGCTGTGCCAAACTTCATTTCATGCAACTTTATCAATATAGGCCTCGACATCAGGGGCTGGGAGAATTGGATTGTGGAGCACGGGGCTCAAGGCTTGCATTGGTCAGTGCCTTGGTGGGGGAAGCTGTTGCCCATTCTGAAACTGGGAGAATACCAGTATGTTAGGTTGGTTGGCCTCAGGCAGACCTCTTTCTACTTTCCCTGGCAGCTTTTGCACCAATTTGTCAGGGAACAGATTGTGCCACCGCGGATTCTGGACTTCTTTCTGGTAGAGGATTTTACAGAGAGTATGCACCTGCGACTGGGCTCTTTGTGGGAGAATGGCCAACCGTTGACCCGTCCATCCTAGCCTGTTGTAAGAGTCTAAAATATTTCAGGGGACTATATGAAGTGGTTGTTGAGAAAATTAGTTGATAAGATGTTGGTTATGGAGATTGGGAAAAGGTTGTTCGCCATATCTAACACCACCATGGAGGGAGGTATTGTGGGCTTATCATTCTATAGAGGACTTGAGTCAGTCTATTCAAGCAGGGTAAGTTTGGGGACCCCAAGATGTAAGTGATGATGTTGCTGGTTCCTCTGGCAGTTGCGGGTGGGACCCATTTTATTTGTGACGCTTTTGTAATGGGTGTTTGGTTATGTTTATGGTTATATAGGTTATTCTGGTTGTATTGTGTGAGAATAATTTTGAAAGGGTGTTTTAGGTGTAGTGGGGCTTGCTTTTATTTGTTTTTTTAGGAACGTAGGGGTAGGTTGGCAAGGGAAGTCATTAGACTCCTTACACCGATGTAATCATAAAGGAATTTAATGAAATAAAGAAACTTTTAATTATATTGTTGTTCCTCTTGATGAGTTTTGCATTTGAATTATCATTGCCAATCGTTGAGGCATACATAATCCTTTTGTTCATGTATATGTTAAAATGAATTTTCATTCTCGGTGATAAGAAAATAATAGTATTATGTGAAAGAGAAGGGGGTCATGCTCATGTAAAGCGTATGATCTACCTACTTACGTCTAGTGGTTTTGGAACTTTTATGAGATTCATTTTTGAAAGCAAAAATATTTTTTAGAGGATCAGGCCCCACATAGTTCTAAGTAGAGAGGATGGAGATTTTTTTAAGAATAGAAGGGAGATGATAAGAGTCGTAGCACGTCGAGATTTTGGACTAGGAGAAAAATTTCTTGACACAGTCTAGGTTGACTGGACGGTCCATCTCTTCTCTATCAAGGTCAATGAGCATAGCGGCGGCGCCTGGCATGATCTTCTTTATGATGGAGGGGCCTCTACAATTGGGTTTGAATTTTCCTCCAGGGTCCCATATGGGATCTATAATTTATTTAAGCTCTAAGTCCCTTCTCGGACACCACGATCCTTAACTTTCTTATTGAATAATTTTACTATTTGGAAATGGTACCCTTATAAATGCTATAGGGCTTTTAGCCTCCTTTCGTCTAACTGTGACAACTCGTCAAGACGGCTCTAATGTCGTTCTTCCTCACTAACTTTGCTTTCAAGCATGACACACAATGAAGGGATTTTCAGTTCCATGGGTAGGACTGCTTCCATGCCATAAACTAGAGAGTGAGGGGTATCCCCAGTAGATATTCAAATTGAAGTGCAGTAGCCCCAGGGGGCATAAGGGATCCAGTCGACCCAATCTCAAAAATTTTTGATCCTCTTACTGATGATGGCTTTGAGGTTTTTATTGGCGGCTTAAACTACACCGTTGGTTTGAGGTTGGTAGGGAGAAGAGTTGTGTCTCTGAATGTCAGACTCATCGACCACCTCTGTGACTTTTGCCTCAAAATGTAACCCATTATCTGATACCAACTCATGTGTGACCCCATATCGGCAAATGATGTTTTCCTTGATGAACTTGGCCACCTTTTTGGCATTCAGAACTGCGTATGACTCGACTTTGACCCATTTAGTGAAGTAGTCAATCGAAACTAGGATGAACTCATGCCCATTGGAAGCTTTGGGTGTATCCTTCCCTATGATGTCGATGCCCTATGTGGAGAATATCCAGGGAGAAGTCATGTTGTACAATTCTCGCAAAGGAAAGTGCTGAAGTTAGAAAATTGTTGGCATTTGAGACATCTCCAAACATAGGCCGTGCAATCTTGAAAAATGGTAGTCTAGTAGTAACCCTGTCGGATGATTTTCTTGACAAGAATATGACCATTCATGGGGGATACACATTCCCCGCTGTGAATTTCTGCATCATCTCTTCAATGTCAGCCCCTGCGATGTAGTGCAAATGGGTTCCATCGAAGTTTCTCTTGAACAATGCTTTATTTTAGATAATGTACTAGGCAAACAGTTTGCGGAGGGTTGATTGGTCTTTCTTACTAGAACCTTGGGAATACCTACCATGCTTAAGGAGGTGCCAAATATCATAGTACCAACAATCGACTATATCAGGACCTTCTTCTGTGATGAGCTCAATGTGGTAGTAGTGAGTTGGTTTATGTTGATTTTGGACTAGGAAGGGGGGCAGTTTTATTCCTCCGGGCATGTCAATCATGGAGGCACAGGTAGCAAGGCAACGACTAGGTTGTTCTTTGCTCAAGGTAGGTAGTTGAAGGTGATATCTTGGAATTGGGAGGATAGATCATTTAGGTGGGTATAAAAGGGTAAGAGTTTCTCATTATTGACTTTACATCTCCAAAGTACTTGATGATTAGACGGTAAAAGTAGCATCGTGTCAAAACACTAATCATTGAGTTCATTTCATTGCGTTATTACAAAAACCTATATTATGACAACACTTGCAATACAAGTATAGTGGTAAGTCGGGTATCGAGAATCCACAGGGAATGTCATATATATTTTAATTGATTTATTATTTCAAAAATAAAAGTGTAAAAGGTGATATGGTTTGGTTTAAACGAAAATGGAAAAAACTAAGAAGTTCACTCTAAACAATATTAATAAAAGGAGAGTCGGGATCCCGTCCCCGCCAAGGGCTAAACAACTAATAATTAGAATTTCGGTTTGAAAATATTTGACTGAGAGTTTTTAGTTAATTATAAACATCACGCAAGAAGAAATTTAACTCAAAGTTACGAGATAAAATATTTAATCAAAAGTGGTCACACGCGTCTTAAAATTGAATTATCGCTATAGACACTAACGTTGCGTGACAAAGCAAATTAAATGCATAATAATTCCATTTTTTGTACGGACATAATTTTATAAATGTCCCGGGTAGAATCTGGAAATTTTCCATTTTCCATAGATCATAGTTTGTATGTCTGATACCGCTACATTCAACACGTCATCACGATCATCCATGACGGCCGTTATCTGAATCCATGCATCCATCATCTTCACACGTGCATCATGCTACATGCGACATGCTCCTCAACTGTTTCCCACTACCCCATGACGCATTATTGGTAAAATGATTTAATGGAGTTTCTTATATCTGCATAAATATTTGGGAAATTTTTCATAAAATCTTTTTTCAAAGCCTGATTTATTTTTATCAAAAGCATAATTTTTTCTAAGTATAGAAGCGGAGTGCTTTGGTCGACGAGCTCGTTTAAACGAGCTAGCACTTTCGTTCGAGCGAGATCAACATCTCGTGCGAAGTTGTTCGAACGACACATGTCCTTCGTTCAAGTCAGATTCATATCTAGTTCAAGCGATGCCACCGCCTCGATATTCATATAAATAATAGTGTTCCTTCTACACATTTTTTAGTCTTTTTCCAACACGATTTCTGCAAAAAACTGCCCAGAAACATACTTCACCTTTTAAGATTTTATGCCTTCTTTATTCACATAAACACTCCCATCTATGTATGTGAATTATTAAACCTTCATGAGGATCGTTTTTACTCATCTGGAGTAATTTGTGGATAATCCGTTCTCTTCTTCATTGCTGCCCACCTGGAGTTCTTGCGGGAGATTTCAGCCGAGACATCGAAATTGACGCCTGAGGGTATTTCGTATGTCGCTCTTATTTTCATTGTAATCCATGTAACCGTTTTTACAAATTATAGTGAAAATAAAAAGGGTTTGCCCCTTTGGGGGATTTTTCCTCATTTGTGTGTTTTGTGTGTGATTAATTATTCTTGCATGATCATATTGATTTCAATCACACCTAGATGAATATTTTAGGATTTAATTGAAAAACTAAAATTTAATTAAATAATTTCTAATTTGAATGCAAGCGCACTCTTCAAATTGGTATTAGAGCTAATTACACAATTATACCGTGTAATTTTCCGCAAAATTTTTCTAACATATTAATTTTCTGAAAAAATTGATTTTTGAAAAAAGGGCGTGTTCAATGGAGAAATTATATAATAAAATGTCAGTTTTTGACGGGATAAACTATGGTTACTAGAAAGCTCACATGAAATCTTCTTTAAAAGCCATTGATGAACGTGTTTGGATTTTGGTTGAAAGAGGGTGGACACCTCCCTCCGTCACTGTTGATAACGTGACTAATTTAAAATCTGTCACTGCCTAGACTGAAGAAGAATTTAAATGGTCATCTTTTAATTCTAAGGGTTTAAGTGCTATTTCTGGATCCGTCACTCCTGACTAGTTCCGGTAAATAATGACGTACACCACGTCAAAAGAGGCATGGGATGTTTTGCAACTTACCTATGAAGGAACTAATGCTGTGAAATAGTCTAAACTGCAAAATTTAACAACTTAATTTGAAACCATCACCATGCTTGAGACTGAATGCTTTGATGAATTTGATGCTAGGTTGTTTGATATTGTAAACACTAGATTTAATCTTGGTGAACACATTCCTAATGCTAGAGTTGTTAACAAGATTCTTAGATCATTGCCTAAGCGTTTTATCCCTAAAGTCACTGTGCTAAATTCTATGGGTAATTTAAACACGCTTAAATTGGAGGAACATGTAGGAGACTTACAAACATATGAAATTGATATGTTTCCTAAATCTGTCAAGCCTAAAGATAAGGGAATTGCACTTAATGCCTAGGAGAGAAAGGGTGAGGGGTCGGCAAGAAAGAGAGTTGAGTCATCTAGAAAAAGGGAGATAGAAATGTCAGATTCTGAGTGTGACTTTGATTTAGATGATTTAGCACTGTTTGCAAAAAAAATCAAGTAAATTCTCAAATTCAAGAAAAATGGAAATTTCAAAGATAAAAAGAATTTTGAGAAAAATAAGAAAAATGAAAAAGATTTTAAAGACCCTCCTAAGAAAGATAGTGAGAGATGCTATGAGTGAGACGATAAGGGTCATAGAGATTTTGAGTGTGCTACTAGGCTGAATAGACTTGCAAAAGAAAAGGGCAAAGCTGTCCTTAATGCTATCCTTAGTGACGACAGTGAGGTCGAGTCGGTGGACTCTAGAGACGAGTCACCGCATGAGTGTAACTTCATCGCATTGATGGCTAGTCATGTGAGTACCTCTAGTGATACTCACGACGATGAGGATGTACTTAACAGGGTCACCTCGACAATGAGAGTGATATGAGTGAGGGGGAGGATGATGAAAGTGAAAGCGAGAAATCTTCAACGCGCCTACGCTGAGTTATATAATGAGTCATTTAAAACCAAAAAGTGTAACAAAGCATTAATCCTTAGGATCTCCACCTTAGAGGAAGATTTAGAAGTAGTGAGAGAGAGAGAGAGAGTCCTCCACATGCACTACCTTGAGAGAGATAGAGTCTGCCTGTGTTGAGAAAGAAAGTTTGTTTAGAGAGAGAGAGAGACTGTTTGGAGAAAGAGAGAGTTGTTTTGAGAAAGAGAAAGGGGACTTGACTAAACAAGTGGCTAGTCTTATGAGTGATATCCATTCCTTCCTGGATACTCGGAAGAAACTTAAAGCCCTCGTAGCCCATCTTACTCATGATCTTGAGAGAGCACGGGAAATCAAGGTTCAAATTGAGGACATATCAAGAAAGATGGGAAATATGCTCCTCGGCCCCGCTTTAGGTTTTGGTGATAGGTAGGGAATAGGTTTTGATGGTGCCTCCATGTCCCAAATTGCACATGGACCAGTTCCTGAGTTTACTACGACTCCATATGGCCATCGTAAAAAACCACAAAGAAGAGTTCGACCAAGAAAAGAAAACCCAGGTCCGCCTAAGACTGTGTTCTTTTGTACGTACTACAAAAGAAAAGGCCACCTTAGGGAGTTTTGTTATAATTTGGGTCGGACACGACGTAATACTGCTCCACCATATCGTACTGATAATTTTGCCAGACTTAGAGAGCGTGTTGAGTTTTTAGCTGCCACCTCACACAGTTTGATGGAGGAATTTTAACTGATGTCTTTGCCGTCACTGAATGCTTCTCGCATCCCGGCTAAAACCAACAACAACAAGGGTAAAAAAAAGGTTACCACTTCTTGGGTTCCTAAGAAAGATGAAAAGGCTCTTGTTGTTCATGTCTCTCTCGAAGCACATAATACCTCACAGTGGTATTTTGATAGTGGGTGCTCCAAACATATGACACGTGAAGTCTCATTTTTTACCTACCTAGAGGAGTATAAGGAAGGTAGAGTCACCTTTGGAGACGGAATCAAGTCTTACATCATAGGATGAGGTACAGGAGAGTTACCAGGATTTCCTAAGCTAGAGAATATTTTGTACGTTAAACGTTTGAAAGAAAACCTTCTCAGCATTAGCCAGTTGTGCGATGCTGACTTTACCATAAAGTTTGACCGGGATGCATGTAATGTCTATAATAAAGCCGATAAAATTTTAGTTCAAGGGGTGAGGACATAGTATAATTGCTATCGGCCTATGCCCACGTCCTCACTTGTCTGCAATAGCGCCATGATTACTCCTATGGATCTGTGGCATCAACATCTAGGTCACGTGAACATTAGAGATTTAACTAGTTTAGCTAAAAAGGACCTAGCACGTGGATTACCATCTTTTGTAAAGACAACTTCCACGATTTGTGGACCCTGTCAGTTGGGAAAGAAAATTTGTAGCCCCCATAGGAAGTTACGTTCCATTACCACCTCCCGTGTGCTTGAGTTGATTCACATGGATCTTATGGGTTCTACTCGTACTCAGAGTCTGGGTGGTAAGAGGTATATCCTCGTGATGGTCAATGATTTCTCCAGATACTCGATTGTAGGCTTTCTGAGAGAAAAATTCGATGCTGTATAGTTTTTAACAACCAAGTGCCGTATCCTGCAAAATCAACACGGAGTCACTATTAACAGGATACGTAGTGACAACGGAACAAAATTTAAAGAATAAAGGGTAGATCTTTACTGTGATAACCTTGGGATTAAACATAAGTTTTCGGCCGTTAAGACTCCTCGGCAAAATGGGATTGTTGAGAGCAAGAATTAGACGATTCAGGAAATGGCGAGATCTATGCTTCTAGGTCGTACGTTTGCTAGGAGATTTTGGGCAGAGGCGGTGTCTATCGCATGCCACACGGTGAATAGGGTTTACCCGCGTCCACATACACTTAAGACACCTTATGAATTGTGGACTTGCAAGAAATCCAACCTTGCATATTTCCGTGTCTTTGGGTGTAAATGCTACATCCTACGGGATAGAGAGCAATTAGGAAAGTTTGACTCCCGTAGCGATGAGAGAATATTACTAGGATATTCATTAAATAGTAGAGTGTACCTAGTTTTTAACCTGAAGATCTCTAAGATTATGGAGTCAATAAACGTCACCGTGCAAGATGACGAACCTTCGACGTTTATTGATCCTAGCCTTCAGTGTGAGGATGAGGACTTTTCTAGAAGCGACTTACTTGTCCCTCACCCTCACCCTATGGACCTTACTCCTATGTTAGAGGACACACCTGCTTGGGTTCGCAAGAGTCATGATCCTTCTACCATGGTTGGCGATCCCACTTTAGGGGTCAAGACTCGTGCTCAGCTAAAGAACGTTGTTAGCCATTTTTGCTACATGTCCACAATCGAGCCCAAGAATCATAAAGAAGCACTCAAGGATGAACATTGAATATCTACCATGCAGGATGAGTTGCTTCAGTTTAAAAAGAACAATGTTTGGGAACTTGTCCCCCGACCTAGTGAGACTAACGTGATAGGTGCCATGTGGATTTTCAAGAATAAAATGGAAGAAAATAGTACCATAATCAGAAATAAGGCTAGGTTGGTCGCTCAAGGCTACACACAGATAGATGGTGTAGATTTTGGGGAGACATTTTCTCCTGTTGCGAGGCTTGAGTCCGTCCTCTTACTACTCGCCATCGCATGTTAATTGGGCATATATCCTTCACATTTATCCCCTTAATTTCGGTATTTTTATGATCCCATGCGATGCAAATAGATATAATTTGTTTCATATTTATGTTACTAACCCTTTTTTGTAAGTATTTCGTATTTTGTGTATCTCTTATGTGTTTTACAGGTATTTCATGCAAGAAAGATGGAAAAGAGAACTCAAAATAGTGAAAGAAATGAAGAATCGGGGAGTTGAAGGAAATTTTCGTAATTTTTTATCCTTAGTCTGGAGGTGAGGCCAAGTAGAAAGTTGAAGATCTTTTAATTAAAAGAGCACTAGAAAAAACATCACCCCAATCCGAGCTACGATGAAGAAGTTATGACCATTTGAAGATAGAGAAAGAAACCCAGAAATTCAAATGAAAAAGAGGCCCAAAACCAACAAGTTCCCCAGAACCGGTTCACTTAAAACCCGAACCGGTTCACCCATTTGTCACATAGCAGATCCGTTACAAAATTAGTCACTCTTTCTAAGTGTGACAAATTACCAGATATGGGATTTTGGTTTTGTCCTTATCTTTTAGCCAAAAGAGTTTTATGTTTTAGGGACTCTTATAAACGACCTCTAGCCTATATATTTAGTCATTAGGACTCTTTTTATTCAGATTTCATTCATGTAAAAGCTCCATAACAAGTAGGAACATCTAGGAGAAGAATTTACATATTTCGCACCTTTAATTCAAGAGCTTTTCTAGTTTTTCTTCAACAATTGATTTCTTCTTGCATGTTCTTGTTCTTCAATCTTGGTAACTTTTATTTCCAGCACTTTTAATATTATTTCTCATGTTTCATCTCTCTTTCCAAGAAATTATGATTTCATGCAATGTTTAAAATGTACTTTCATTAATTTCACCATGTTAGGCTAGGTTTTTAAAGGTTGGGATGCATGACCCCAGCCTGATGTGGTAGTTGCATGTGTATAAAATTATTCCTCTAAATTTAATGATTTATTACAATCGTATTGCGTAGAAACGTGACAATTGTAGATCTTTGGATCTTGTTTACTTCAGGGTAACCGTGATGCTTCAGAATCCAATTCAAGTGTAACTATCGCAATACCGATTTACTCGTCCTCTGATTATGTATGGTGAGGGATTGAACCTCATATATGTAATGCTTGGGAGTACTAAAGTCAGGGTCTAATTAATTACTTAAATTTATGATTAGTTTTATACCATGGGGGATTGTGTCCCTACCTTAATTTTCCAATTAGTTTTAGTTAACTTCTTTATTTTTCCCTTTTTCCTTTCTTACTCAATCATCATCGTTTAAACTTTATTTTTTGATGTAATAAATCAAATAAAATCTATCAAACATTCCCTGTGGATTCGATACCCAGACTCGCCACTATACTCCGTAAGAGTGTAGTTAAGGTTTAGGTTTTTGTATTGTGGTCGGAAGACAATAATAACGATTAACGTATTTACATGGACGCTTGGTTTCCACCACGATCTAAATGGTGCCGTTGCCGGGGAGTGTTTTTGTTATAGATTATAACTGAATTAATATTTCGTAAGATATTTTTTTTCTTTTGTATTTTTTTGTTTTATCATTTTTGGAGGATTGTGCAATTGAGTGCCAAGAAACGTTGAATCCTCAACCACAAACCTCTTTACGTGAATTGTCCCTCTAAAAACCATTCGGTAATCATGTCTTTTTATAGTGACTTCGGTAATTATAGTGGTTCATATGGGAATCATTTTCAAAATTTTTATTCTCAAGAATTCGAATGGCCTCCACTTGTTCCCCTTGGTGATGGTCTTCGAATTATTCAGAAGGAAAGGCTTGAAAACTTACATTTGTATGGGAGTAGTTCTCTAGATTTTTGTGTGCCATAACCGGCCCCTCGACCTACTACCATTGGTGAGACCATTCGAAATCTTGAGAATGAAAAGCTTGAAAACAAATATCGAGAAGAAAATCGTTTTTGGGAGCAAGAATTGAATACACTATTTGAATCTTACGATGATTTTTCTTCTGATATTTTAGAAGACGAGGTATGTTTTCAACCAAATGAGGAATCCGAGGTTCTAGAGCCAAGGAATCCTACTTTGGAAGAAAGCTTCAATCTTTATATACAAGCGGTGAAGAGGATTCTTGGTGATGATTGGAAATTAAAACACCTTGCAAGGAGACTAATTCTTCTTTGGAAAACAAAGAGGAGGTTGAGACTTATGTGTCACCTCAAAATTTTGAAGAACATCTCAATAAAAGTGAGTCTTTTCCCCTTGAAATTCAATCTCCAAGTGATGATGAATCACTTGAGATTGGGTTTATCTCATCACCATTCTCGTTCACCATTATTGAACCATTACAAGTACTGCTAGATTCCTATGAGTCGGTTGAAAATTCTAAAACGTTTACACCTTTTACCGACAAAGACACTTTGCTAGAATTGTTTTCTAATATGGAATCTTCCTTTTTGTGTTCCCTCTCCCCATACTACTTGAAAAATATTTGGGAGGTGATTATATTTTTCTTGGATCTCAATTGTACTTGTCCCACCTACTATCCAAACCACCCATCATCTCGTTAAAATTTTTAATTGGTGATGGTTAATTTTTTCCATCTCAAACATGCCTTCTGTTATTCAAACGGAATTCTTATTTTCTGGAAGGCATGCATGAAAATGAGGGTACACTGATTACCCCTCAAAGTCAAATTGTATTTTGGATGGACCCTCAAATTTTTTGACTTCTACTGTATGAGTTATTAGAAGTTAAAATCGTAGGTTGTACATAATTATTTTTTTTTCTTTTCCTCTTTTTATAGTTTAGAGTAATTAGTTAAAGTTTTTGTTATTATATTTGTTATGCTTGGTTCTAACATGTTTTATAGATTCAATGGACTCGCACTTATCGGGGATCGCTCCATTTTTGTAATATCTTTATTTTCCTCTCTTTATGTTGTGTTCTTGATTCTCATTGAGGACAGTGCAACATTTAAGTTAGGAAGTGTGGGATATTCTTCCCATTTATTGGTTAGTTTCATTGATTCGATCACATGTTCCTTCCAAGTGTGTTTTTTTTAGAAAATTTTAAAAAAATTCAAAAAAATAGACTTTTTTTGAAAAAAAAAAGCCTAAAATATTTTTCTTCAAAATAAATAAAGATGGGAATTTAAAAGCTTCAAAAATGTCACATTTTTTCTATCTCAAATTGTAAAATTCAAAATGCGCAAAGCCGAAATTGACCAAAGATGGAAATTGAGCGAAAATTGACGACTTAACGAATAAGTGTAGCGTTTAATCAACCCGGTGAGATTTCGAGCCTATCGATTTTTTTCAAGTTTTTAAATCAATCCGAGTCTATGATTAACTCAATGTTCTTTTCAGTGTTTTAATAAGTTGTTGATGTCCTCTATTTTATTGTTTTGATTGGTTATGCGAAATGTGTGAGATATTGTCTTGAATAATGCGCACAAAAATATCTCTAAACTAAATTAATCTCGAGACGCATATGGTAAAACAACTCGCATTTGGACAATGAAGTAGGCCATCATTTGTTACCCAAAAAGATTAGCCACAAAAAGTCGTGAAAAATTCATCCCTTTGCAACCCAATTTGAGCCTAATAAATTTTTTCCTTTTTGTTTGATAACCCGAAAAATCCAATTAGTCCGGAATTATGAAAATTGAATATTCATCAAATAAAGTCCGAAAAGTGCATAAGAAGGGGAAAGAAAAGAATAGAAATGCTCAACAAAAATAGTAAGAAAAGAAAAGCGTGAAAACAAAAAAAATAGAAAAATAAGAGAAAAAAAATGAGCCATAGCCCGGAAAAGCACGAATGGACATCATAAGAAAATTTTCCAATTCCAAAATTTTCAAACCCATTTCCTTGTACCCATTACACCTTAAAACCCGAAAAAGTCCTAATCGAGTCCAAATTATGAAATTGGTTACCGCGTGGAGAGTTAAAACACAAAAAGAAAATAAAAGAGATTACATGGCGTGAAAAAGAGATGATGTTTCCCATTTCCCTATGACCGTATTCCAATGAAGAGATCTTTTCACCCAAAAAATTCCGTCTTTCAATTTGTGTGCGTGACTTTGCGTCCATTATATTTACCCTTTTTATCACGCATACCGGGAAATAGCCACAATCCGAGTGATTCATTTGTTAGTGAATCAGTGAGAAATTTAATAAAAACGAATTTTCGGAAAAGTAACGTAGTGATCAATCGGTGGAAGTTAGCGGTTCGATTTTTGGCTTCGCACACACACACACACACGCTATGATTTGAGACTCTTAAATATGAATTTATGGAGACCATTTTTAAGGAGTTTAAATTTTATAATTTTTAAGTATTTTGATTTTTCTTTGAGTCAATAACGAATTTTGTGGGTATATTCACTGCAAACCCTCACGAGACAACACTCGTCCTACTAGGGTAACCTAGGGTTTTAACGGCTTGTTGCATATGCTAAATGCAATCGCTTGCCCGCAAAAGAGGTATTATATCCCAATAAAGTGTTTAGAAGAGTTGGGACCTTTATTCTTTTTCTTTTACATTGCTCGGGACGCACAGAGTTCTAAGTTAATGGGGTTTGATTAGGCATAAATTCTTCACATTTATCCCCTTAATTTTGGTATTTTTATGATCCCATGCGGTGTAAATAACTTGTATTTGTCTCATATATATGCTACTAACCCTTTTTTGCAAGTATTTTGTATTTTGTGTATCTCTTATATGTTTTACAGGTATTTCATGCAAGAAAGATGGAAAAGAGTACTCAAAATAGTGAAAGAAACCAAGAATCGGGGAGTTGAAGGTCATTTTCATAATTTTTCAGCCTTAGTCCGGAGGTGGGGCCAAGTAGAAAGTTTTAGATTTTTCAATTACAAGAGCACTGAAAAAATGGCACCCCAATCCGAGCTACGGTGAAGACATTATGTCCATTTGAAGATTGAGAAAGAAATCCAAAAATTCAAATAAAAAAGAGGCCCAAAACCTTCAAGTTCCCCAGAACCGGTTCACTTAGAACCCGAACCAGTTCTCCCATTTGTCACGCATCAGATCCATTACAAAATTAGTCATGCTTTCTAAGTGTGACAAATTTCCAGATACGGGATTTTGATTTTGTACTTATCTTTTAGCCAAAAGTGTTTTATGTTTTGGGGACTCTTCTAAGCGACCTATAGCCTATATATTTAGTCATTAGGACTCTTTTTATTCAAATTTAATTCATGTAAAAGCTACATAACAAGTAGGAACATCTAGGAGAAGAATTTACATATTTCGCACCTTTAATTCAAGAGCTTTTCTAGTTTTTCTTCAACCTTTCATTTCTTCTTACATGTTCTTGTTGTTCAATCTTAGTAACTTTTATTTTTGGCACTTTTATTATTATTTCTCATGTTTCATCTCTCTTTTCAAGAAATTATGAGTTCATGCAACGTCGAAAATGTAGTTTTCATTCATTTCACCATGTTAGGCTAGGTTTTTAAAGGTTTGGATGCATGGCCCCAGCCTGATGTGGTAGTTGCATGTGTATAAAATTAGTCCTCTAAATTTAATGATTTATTACAATCGTATTGTGTAGAAACGTGACAATTGTAGATCTTTGGATCTCGTTTACTTTAGGGTAACCGTGATGCTTCAGAATGCAATTCGAGTGTAACTATTGCAATACCGATTTACTCGTCCTCTGATTATGTATGGTGAGGGATTGAACCTCATATATGTAATGCTTAGGAGTACTAAAGTCAGGGTCTAATTAATCACTTAAATTTATGATTAGTTTTATACCATCAATACTCTAGGGTTAGGGGATTGTGCCCCTACCTTAATTTTCCAATTAGTTTTAGTCAACTTCTTTATTTTTCCCTTTTTCCTTTCTCACTAAATCATCATCTTTTACACTTTATTTTTTGAAGTAATAAATAAATTAAAATCTATCAAACATTCCCTGTGGATTCGATACCCAGACTCGCCATTATACTCCGCAAGAGTGTAGTTAAGGTTTAGTTTTTTTTTTGTATCGTGTTGGAAGCTGATAACAACGACCAACGTATTTACACGGACACTCGATTTCCAACACGATCACATGTCATCTTCGCTTCAAGTTATATCAGATGGATGTCAAGAGTGCCTTTCTAAATAGAATTCTACAGGAGGAATTTATGTGGAACAACCAAAAGGGTTTGAAGACCCTAAGCACCCGGAGCACGTCTACTATCTAAGGAAAGCCTTATATGGTTTGAAGAAAGCACCCCGTGCTTGGTACGAGAGGCTTACTTCCTATCTCTTAGCCCGTGGCTTCAAAAAGGGGGGAGTTGAAATAAAATTGTTTGTCGGGAGAGATCACGATGGTATTTTGGTTGCCCAAGTCTATGTGGACGACATAGTATTTGGATCCACGTGCTCCCAGCATGCTCACCACTTTGAGGAGGAGATGAAAAGTGAGTTTGAGATGAACATGGTAGTTGAGCTTACTTTCTTCCATGGTCTCCAAGTTCGTCAGCTAGAGGATGGGATGTTCATCTCCCAATCTAAGTATGCTAGAGA
This sequence comes from Sambucus nigra, assembly GCA_949130495.1. Lineage (NCBI taxonomy): Eukaryota > Viridiplantae > Streptophyta > Magnoliopsida > Dipsacales > Adoxaceae > Sambucus > Sambucus nigra. Next base: position 446,217,006 of record OX422210.1, on the reverse strand, counting down.
ACTAGTGAAAAATTTTGGTTTAGGGTTAGCTAAGCATGAACGTACACCTATGATTACTTCTATCAAGCTTAGTTAGGACACTTCAGGCAAGGACGTAGAGCAAACCTTGTATCAGAGTATGATAGGTAGTTTTCTCTACTTGACTGACAGTCATCCCGATATTGCCTTTAGTGTTGGAGTCTGTGCACGATATCAGGCATCCTTGAAAGAGTCACACTTACTCGCTCTAAAATGTATTATCAAATACGTGAGTGGGACTCTCTCATACGATATTTGGTATTCCTTTGATACCGATGACCGTTTGTCCGCCTATTTGGATGCCGATTGGGAAGGGGATGTAGATGGTTGTGGATCACTTCTGGTGGGTGTTTCTATTTTGGTTCTGCTCTTGTCTCCTAGCTGAGAAAGAAGCAAAACTCCGTCTCTTTGTTCACTACGGAGGCTGAGTACATCGCCCCCGAGAGTTGTTGCACGCAACTCTTGTGGATGAAGCAAATGTTGAAGGATTATGGGATTTCATAGGACACCATGACTATCTCCTATGATAACACGGGCATGATACACATATCCCACAATCCAGTCTAGCATTCGTGCACAAAGCACATCAGGATACGGGAGCACTTTATATGACAGTTAGTTGAGGAGAAAGTCGTATCACTAAGTTTCGTACCCACCGACTGTCAGTTGGCCAATTTTTTCACGAAGCCTTTAGATGCACTTAGATTTGAGAGTCTTAGTAAGTCTTTGGGGATTTGCATAGTTGACTGAGGGGTTGGTTCATGTCTATGATAGGATGCATTGTCATGTTCATATCATATGATTCCTATTGCTAGTTTGCATCATTTGTATTATTATTTTTTGCTTTTTTATATTTTTTGAAAAATCCAAAAATATTTTCTTTTTATAAAAATTTTAGGAAAGCACAAAAAGATTTTTTTTTTATTTTATTTGCACCTTTTATGGATGAGCATTTAAGATAGCCGAGTCACAAATTTCATTCCATTTTTCCATGTGACTGTTTGATAGTGATTTGAGATTCTACATCATTGCATTCATGTGCTTTACATTATTTGGAGTCTTTGAGATGTGATCAGTGATATCTTTCTTCATGTTTGGCTCCTTATTTTCTTTATTGCACACATGCACGGTTTTATTTGATTATTGCACTTGTCTATCACATATTGTCTTGAGTGTTTTCATCTCAATTATGTCTATACAACGAACCATATGCGTTAAAACTTGACAAGATTGGAATGCATGTAAAAAACCGTTTGGTGAGATTGTGTTTTTTTTAAATGATGAAGGGCTACGAAAGGTTCTTATCTAGACTTTACGATTAATCCACCGTTAAATCGGACCTAAAAAATTGAGGAATTTTATTATCCGGGATCCAAAGAGGTTAAAAGAGCCCGAAAAAATTTAAAGGCAATAAAAAGCAATACATTCCAAATATGGGCCATTAGGTTTCAACATCAATTCTCCAAACTTTGAGAATTTAGATCACCTCTATTCAAAATATATATCTGAGGAAGTTTGGCTGGAGAATTTAAACAGGTTTGCAATTCCTTGAAAGTCCTGAAAAAGCATTAAATCGTTTTGGACGTTATTGGTGTGGAAATCATTTTGAGCTTTGATTTGCTGATATGATTGAGTCAATGTCTCATATTTCCATCTTTTTACACCTAAAGAAGATGTTGAGTTCATTTGTTAGAATTATTAGATATTCATCATGCACATATGTCATGTTTGTAAGCATTGATTTTCCTATCGAATTTGATCACACACCTACATTTTCGCTATCATTGACTTGGTTATTTTTGTGTTTGTTCATGGTGTGATTCTTTATTGTATATTATGTGTGAAAAGTTTTGAAAAATTCAAAAATAGGAAGTTTATTACCTTGTGAAATTTCCATATTTATGCTTCTCATATCTGTCCATTTGAGGACATCATAAAAAGGGGGAGAATGAATTATGGGGGAGAATTTTTGTTGATTTATCAATGATTTGCTTAAGCTTAGTTAATATTTGATTTTAGCATATCATTATATTTCAAACTGTTGCATGTCACGGGTATTTGCTTTATCTCATGTGTGTAGGTACAAAGGTGATATTCATTGGATTTCACACCTTGATGATCAAAGCTTTGGGATTTTCTGAAGAGTTGAAAATTTGAAGATACTGAAGTTTGATTGAAGACATGTCATTTAGTATTCTCAGTTTGAGGGTTTAATGGGAATATTATCTTATATGTCATTTATTTTAGGGAGATTGCATAATTCGGATTTTTTATGTATGTCTAACATAGACATAGCGGATATTTGTAAGGACGTAATTTTATAAATGTCCAGGGTAGAATCTAGAAATTTTTCGTTTTCCCTATATCACAGTTTGTATGTATGATACTGCTACATTCTGCACGTCATCACGATCATCCACGATGGACTTTATCCAAAGACATGCATCCATCATCTTCACACGTGCATCATGCTACATATGACGTGCTGCTCAACTGTTGCCCACTACTCCACGATGCATTATTGGTAAAATGATTTAATGGAGTTGTTTATATTTGCATAAATATTTGGGAAATTTTTCAGAAAATATTTTTTCAAAGTCTAATTTATTTTTATCAAAAGCACAATTTTTTCTAAGTGTAGAAGCGGAGTGCCTTGGTCGACGAGCTCGTTCAAACGAGTTAGCACTGTCGTTTGAGCGACATCATCATCTCACGCGAAGTTGTTCGAACGTCACGTGTCCTTAGTTTGAGAGAGATGCCTATCTCGTTCGAGCGTCGCCGTCGCCTCGATTTTCATATAAATACCAGTGTTCCTTCTACATGTTTTTCAAGTCTTTTTCCAACACGAATTCGGCAAAAAACTGCATATAAATTAGACTTCACCTTTTAAGGTTGTATGCCTTCTTTATTCACATAAACAATCCTATCTATGTATGTGAATTGTTAAACCTTCATGAGGATTGTTTTTACTCATCAGGAGTAATTTGAGGAGAAGCCATTCTCTTCTTCATTGCTGCCGACCTAGAGTTCTTGCAGGAGATTCCAGCCGAGGCACCGAAACTGACGCCTGAGGGTATTTCGTATGTCGCTCTTATTTTCATTGTAATCCATGTAACCGTTTTTATAAATTATAGTGAAAATAAAAAGGTTTTGCCTCTTTGGGGCATTTTCCCTCATTTGTGTGTTTTGTGTGTGATTAATTATTCTTGCATGATCATATTGATTTCAATCACATCTAGATGCACGTTTTAGGATTTAATTGAAAAACTGAGATTTAATTAAATAATTTCTAATTTGAACGCAAGCGCACTCTTCAATTTTAATACACGCAGTTTCAATTAAATGTGATTTTACACAAAACCTAATTTTCGGTGCTCAACGACCATCAATGGGGGGAACACAATCCAAACCCTATTTAACTACTCACACAACATGATTAAACTAATTAAACAACCAATTAATAACTAAAAACAGTAAATAAATACATACAATTAATTTATCTAGGCATGTAATAATAAATAAGCATGGGAATTAAAGCAAGGACAAAGCTTAAATAAAAGGAAACATACATTAATGGTGATTAACCAAAGAAAATGGAGGAGGTAGGGCACTCTACAAAAAATCCCCAAAATGTTACAAACCCTAAAAACTAAGCAAGTGAAAGATATATGAAAAAATAAACTAAGGGGTCCTTTTATAGTAAGTTACAAAAACTAAAGGAATAAAAAAAGAAAACAGAAAATAGAAAGGGAAAGCAACAAAATATCGGCCAAAACAGGGATCGAATCGATTCGGATGAGTCTGAATCGATTCGGATGAGTCTGAATCGATTCGAAAATGGAGACCTGAGCACTGCTTGCTTGCTGAATCGATTCGCAAAAGTACAAAAAGATTCGCACCTGTTACATTCAAATTCATCCCATTCTGCAAATCCCAATGAAAATGGAAGGGCAACCATGGTATAAACACCAAAACTCGAAGACCCAATTGCGTGTTGGATGGCTAAAATCGAAAGCACACTACCAAAAAAATGCATGACTGCGTGAGAGTTGTGGAACCCGAGACCCACCAAAACTGTGAGCTGCTACTGCTATAGTGTTTTATGGTGAGAACTACTAGTTCCACCATGAAAATACCAAGCTCCACAACCTCCATTAATGGCCAAAACCAAGACCCATTTGCAAAATTGGATAACCCGGAACCCATTTCAATATGCACATAAGAAATCCCTAGCTCCAATTTCGAACGAAAGGCTCCAATTTTGGACAAAACCAAAACCCGAGCCAAGGACAAAAATCGCCATTTGCAGAAACTTGCTGCAAAAGATAGAGGGACAAGGCGGGAATTAAACAAATTATTAATATATTAATAAAATATTAGATTAAATAACTTATAATTCTTATCCGATTAAAGGTCTGTGTTTTCTTCGTTAGGAATCCAATTCGAGCACCGTTTACGGCCACACAAAGCTTGACCCGATGACTACAACTTTTGTGAACGCTTTGGGCAAAAATTCCCTAGTGTGAAATTATGAAAATGCCCCCGAACGTACAAACTCATACGAAACTTTGCCGAAACGCGATGAAACTTCACACTAAGTACTGTAACACCTGTAAATGCTTAATAATACCTCAAATAACATATTAGTGCATAAAATGGAGGTTGTCTGATTAACGAGCATAAATATAGCAATTACGGTACCCGATGGGGCTAAAATGCACAAGTTAACGGGCAAAAAATGCAATATCCGTAACGTATCACCCCCCTAACTTAGACATTGCTAGTCCCTAGCAATGAAATTCAAAGGAAGAAAAACTATAAGAAAATCACAAAATGGGAGATGTATACAAAAGCGTTAAAACCACTTTCGCGGGCGGATGATTACATTTAACATATGCAATAAGCCGTTAAACCCCTAGGTTAACCTAGTGGACGAGTGTTATCTCGCGAGGGTTTTCAGAGATGAAACCCATAAACATATTATAGTTTCCTCAAAATATGCCCAATCAATCATGTGACAAACTTAACAATACCAAAAAGATTTCAAACATGTTATTAGCATATCGAACGAATTCAAACAAAAGTCTATTGTTATTAACATTATAGAATTAACGTCATAGAATTGAAACCTTAAAAGTGGGAGGGGAGAGAGAACATGAAAAATATGATTTAACCAAAACTTAAATAAAGCGGATAAACATAAAAGCATGCATAAATTCAATCCTCGCGGGAATTACACTCATCAAATGAATTCACTCAAAACAGGGAGGTAACACACGAAACCTGTGGGCATAAAGAGTAAATGTAAATGGAAACAAGGCCGCGCACATGTCACTAATGAAGGACGCTATATAGGAAATAAAAACTGTAATCTCAATGAAAGATACCGCTCATTAAAGGAGGCAAAATTTATTTTCATAGATTATCAAAACTATTATGACTTTTAAATTAAATGCACCCTAAGATCACATAGGACTTTATAGGGTTGTAATGCAGGTTTGGGGTTAAGGTACGAAATGAAAGGTATATGTTCGGATTTAAGTGTTCGGGGATGAAAACTCGGGATAGTGGTAAATAGTGGGCAATATCAAAATTTGAAAATGATTTCCCAAACAAGCATTAGATATGAAATTGGAGAGCGACAACATTTACAAACTTTCTCTTTCTTTTTCTTTTCTTCTTTTTCTAACTTTTTCTTTTGTTTTTCACTTTTCCCCCTTTTCTCACTCTTTTCATGCTCAAATTGCAACCACACAGCAAGAACATCATTCAATCCCAAGTATCATTCCAAATAAAGGTATGAAAATTAATATGTAGGGTATAAAACTCCAATTCGGAGTTGGTTATGGGATTTTTGGGTTGTGAAATGAAAGGCTATATTTAGGCTCAAATGGATTAACTACGAAAATATATAAGGTGAAGTTGGCTAATATGGGTAATATAACAAAGATGGCCTATGATCATTTCTTAAAATTTATGCAATTCTCGAGTCAAAATAATATTTGAAAATCATGCTCAAGTAACACATTTCAAGATATAAACTCATTAATGAATGATCAATGAAAGAATATAGAGATTACCGACGAATTCAACGTTTTCAAAGGGGAAAGAATAGTGTATAACACTCACAAACGACGAAAGGTACAAAGCTTACTCGGTGTAAGTATATACAATGCAATAAAAGATTACCGAGTTATAAATATCTCAAACCAAATCGATAGAACAAGAAAGCGCGTGTGCTCATGGGATAAAGTTTAATTCATGAAGTTATTCATAATATCAATGATTTGAGGACTAAAGTCTAATAACTTCTAAAATTGAGAACATGTATCATTGAGTCGTCAATTGTATCAGGCATTTATTAAAATTTATCATCGAAAACAAGGCAAAATTCCCAACAAAAGAGAAAAAAGAACGAAAATATTTTTGAAAAATTTCAAATTTTAACAAAAAGGTATACTTAGTAACTAACAAGTAAGAAAATCAATGGACTACATAAGAAATGGATAGAATATCCAACACCCCCTAACTTAAATATTGCATTGTTCTCAATACGCATTAAGAACACAACACAAGAGAGGAAAATAATGATATTACCCAAAATTGGAGCGATCTCCATAAGCACAAGTCCAAAGAATCTACAAAACAAGTTAGTACTGAGCATAACGAAAAGAAATAACAAAAAGTTTAACTAATTACACTAGACTAAATTTAAAACGAAAGAAAAATTAAAGAAAGAAAGAATAAAAAGCTAAATATTTACAACCTACAATTTGGACTTCTATCTAACTATACACTAGAAGTCTAAATAATTAAGGATCCACCCAAAATACGTGTTGGCTTTGAAATATCCACGGTGGACCGCCATAGAAAGATGCCTCCCAAAAAATAAGAATTCCGTTTGAACAACGTAATGCATGTGTAAGGCGTAAGAAATGAACCATCACAAATTAAAAAATTTAGTTGGGTGATGGGGGATTTGGATACTAAGGGTGAAAAGACTACATTGATCTCGGGAAAATTGAAATCACTTACCCAAGGTTTTTCAATTGGAAGGGGAGGTGGGTCTAGTGCTAGTGAATAGCCTATGAGATGACACATATCAAAATAACATTCTCGTTCAAGAATCGAGTCAAATTCTATTAGACTTTCAACCGATTCTTGTGATGAATTTAATGGTTCGATTATAATTGGGAATAAAGGAAAGGAAGGACCATTGAAAGTTCTTGGATCACTCTAAATTATTTCTTCCTCAAAAAGGGGTAGAGGTGAAACGCAAGTTTCAACCTCAAACCGAGATTTTTGAAGAAGAAGTGATCTCATCAATTTGGACATTTTTTTATTTGTCCAAGCTTCATAAGTCTAAACTTCATCGTTCAGTTCCTTATTCCCACCATGCAAATTTTATTCCCAAGAGAATGAGGGACTACTTACAACTTCTTCAAGTCGTTCATTCTCAAGAATTTGCAGGCATTTTCGCATAGTCTTGGGAGTATAACTTGGAAAAGTATTCTCATAATAATTAAGGTCATCTAAAGAGTTATAGAGAGACATTTCAAAATAGGCAATTCAACAAAAGGTATAAGAGCTAAAATTTCAATTTCTCAAAATAATCTAGCACAAGTAAAAAAGAAAGGATAAAATAAAGAATACAAATATGAATAAAAAAAATACTGCAAAATAGTAAATCAACTACAATCTAAAACACACTCCCCGGCAAGGGCGCCATTTTGACCAGGTGATAAAAGTAGCGTCGCATCGAAATGCTAATCGTTGAACTCGTTTCACCGCGTTAATACAAAAACCTAAATTACAAATGCACTTGCGATACAAGTATAGCGGTAAGTCGGGTATCAGAATTCACAGGGAATGTCGTATAGATTTTAAATGATTTATTATGTCAAGAATAAAAGTGTAAAAGGTGATATGGTTTGGTTTAAAAGAAAAGGGAAAAAATCAAGAAGTTAACTCTAAACAATATTAATAAAACGAGAGTTGGGATCTCATCCCCACCATGGGCTAAACATCTAATAATTAGAATTTTGGTTCAAAAATATGTAACCGAACTTTTTTAGTTAATTATAAACATCACACAAGAAGAAATTTAACACAAAGTTGCGAGATAAAACATTTGATAAAAAATGGTCACATGCGTCTTAAAATTGAATTATCCGTATAAACACTAGTGTTTCGTGAAAAAGAAAGTTAAATTCATAATAATTCCATTTTAATACATGCGGTTTCAATTAAATGTGATTTCACACGAAACCTAATCTTCGAAGCTTGACGCCCATCAATGGCGGACACACGATCCAAACCCTTATTAACTACTCACACAACATGATTAAACTAATTAAACAAATAATAAACAACTAAAAACACTAAATAAATAACTATAATTAATTTATCTAGGTGTGGAATAATAAATAAGCATGGAAATTAAAGCAAGAACAAACCTTAAATAAAAGGAAACTTACTTTAATGGTGATTAACCAAAGAAAATGGAGGAGATGGGGAACTCCACAAAATATCCCCCAAATATTACAAACCCTAAATACTAAGGAAATGTAATATATATCTAAAAATAAACTAAGGGATACTTTATAGTAAGTTAAAAAAACTAAAGTAATAAAAAAAAGAAAAAAGAAAATAGAAAAAGAAAGCAACAAAATATCGGCCAAAACAGGGGATCGAATCGATTCGGACGAGTCCGAATCGATTGAGAAATGGAGACCTGAGCACTGTTTGTTTGACGAATCGATTCGCAAAGGTGCGAATCGATTCGCACCTATTACATTTGAATTCATCCCATTCTGAAAATCCTAACCAAAATGGAAAGGAAACCATGGTATAAACAACAAAACTCCAAGACCAAATTGCGCATTGGATGGCCAAAACTGAAAGCACACTACAAAAAAAACGCACGGTGGGGTGAGAGTTGTGAAACCCGAGATTCACCAAAATCGTGAGCTGCAACTGCTATGGTGTTTTATGTCAAGACCTACTTATTCCACCATGAAAATACCAAGCTCCACAACCTCCATTAATCGCCAAAACCAAGACCCATTTGCAAAATTGGAAAACCCAAGACCCATTTCGATATGCGCATACCAAAACTCGAGCTCCAATTTCGGATGAAAGGCTCCAATTTTGAACTAAACCAAAATGCGAACCAAACCTGAGCCAAGGATAAAAATCTCTATTTGCAGAAACTTGCTGTAAAAGAGAAAGGGACAAGGTGCGAATTAAACAAATTGTTAATATATCAATAAAATATTAGATTAAATAACTTATAATTCTTCTTCGATTAGAGGTCCGTGTTTTCTTCGTTCGGAATCCGATTCGAGCACCGTTCATGGCCACATGAAGCTTGATCTGAGGATTACAACTTCCGTGAATACTTCGGGCAAAAAGCCCCAAGTGTGAAATTACGATAATGCCCCTGAACGTGCAAACTCTTACGAAACTTTACCGAAATGCGAAGAAACTTCACACTAAGCACCGTAACACCTATAAATGCTCAATAATACCTCAAATAACATGTTAGTGCATAAAACGGAGGTTGTATGATTAACGATCATAAATATAGCAATTACGATGCTCGAGGGGGCTAAAAATGCATGGGCAAAAAAATGCAATATTCGTAACGTATCACTTGATTGATGATGAGGACTGAATTCCATAGACATCTATGTATCAAATTTCTTTTTTGAGGGAAACTTTGAATCCTACCATAAACATCTCGTATTCAGTCATGTTATTAGCCAAGGGAAAATCCATCTTGATGGCAACGGGAGTATGAGAATCATTAGGGGAGATTAAGAGGATCTCAATGACATACCCTTTCTTATTGGCAGTGCCATAGAAGAACATTTTCCATCAAAGATCTTACTGGTAGGTACGGAGGATATTCTCATCCAGAAAGTTTGAAATCCTGGGGTAGTCAGTAAGGTAGTCAGAGATGGCTCTTCCCTTCACAACTTTCTTTGTGACATACATAATATTGAATTCAGCTAAAAATATCAACCAACGAGCCATTCGGCTAGACAGGGAAGGCTTCTCGAGTAAGTACTTGATAAGATCCATTCGGGATGTAAGATTGATGGGAAAGGTGAGCATATAATGCCACAATTTTTGTGTGACCCAGACAAGGGCGACACATGATTTTTCCAAGGCTGTGTAATTGACTTCGTACTCGGCCAATGTGCGAATGGTGTAGTAGATGGCCCTCTCTTTGTGGGTTTCTTCATGGTATTGGTCTAACCAATCCCCAGCTGCAATGTTAGTTGCGATTAGGTATAGGAGAAGGGTAAGACCAGGTTGCAGTGGCATGAGTACAGGATGTCGAGTTAGGTATTACTTGATTTGGTCAACGACTTATGGGGAAGCTTTGTTCCAAACTTTGGTGGAATACTTTCGGAGGAGTTTGAAGATGGGTTCACAAATGGAAGTCAATTGGCTGATGAACTAGCTATTATACTGTAATTTTCTAAGGAATCCTCGAACTTTCTTCTCCATTCGAGGTGGTGGTATTTCGAGTATGGATTTAAGTTTGGTAGGATTTGCTTCAATCCATTTCTCACTAACCATGAATCCCAAGATATTTTCTTTGGTGATGCCGAAGACACATTTCTATGGGTTAAGTCGCATCTGATATTGTCGTAGTCGCTCGAATAATTTTCGGAGAGCAATAACATGACCCTCTCTAGTCATAGACTTGATAATCATATCATCTATGTAGACCTCTCCTTCTTTGTATATCAGATCATGCAAGATGGTTATAAAATTCCTCAGGTGGGTATCCCTAGCATTTTTTAGAACAAATGGCATAACGGTGTAGCAAAAGGTTCCCCTAGGGGTGATGAATGTGATTTTCTCTTTATCATCTGGGTGCATCTTGATCTGGTTATATCTGGAAAACCCATCAATGAATGACTTAAGAGCGTGACTACTGTGTTATCCATGATCATGTCAATATTGGGTAGCGGGTAATCATCCTTTGAAGAAGCCTTGTTCAAGTCTCGATAATCAATGCTCATGCAAACTTTCCCTCCTGATTTTTGCATGAGTATGATATTGGCTAGCGATGTGGAATATTTTATCACACGAATAAAACCCACGTTTAGCTGTTTGGCCACTCTTACCTTAACATTGAGCGACTATTCGGTACAGAGCTTTCGTAGTTTTTGTTTGACTAGTTTGCATTCTGGGAGAGCTGGAATCTCATGTTGAGATATATTGTGATCAATGCTGGGCATATCATTATAGGACCATGCGAAGACATCCATAAATACCTTAAGTAATTTTTCTAATTGCGCACGCTCTTTTTTATCAAAAGTAGCATCTATCTTAATCTCGTGCAGTTGGTTACTAGAATCGATATTAATATTAGTAGTTTCATCTTCATTAACTTGAATGAGGTTATATTATTTGTTATTAACCTTATTAAGATCAGTTAAGAACTATTCATTTGCAAAATCATCATCATTAAGAGTTTGATTAGAATTAAGTCAATTAATGTAAGGCACAACAAGATACTCAAAATCTTCGTATATGTCATTGCTAGGAAAAACAACATTGAGAACCTCATCAAAGGAGGTTTCGATTACATCAGAGTAAGGAGGAATAACAGGAAAAGGGGAAATGGGATAAACATCAAGGTTGGGTTGAATTATAATAGGTGGAATTGTTGTAGCATGCCAGTTGAGGAGAGGTGCATTAGTAACTTTGATCAGGTGGGATGGATCCGATGATGTAGCCACTGAGTGGATCATGCATTGTGTCAGACCCAGTGTTTGAAAATTGAATGAATCTTCAGATTCACTTCCCTTGGAATTCCAAGTGTCGGCTATGGTCTTCTCAATGAGTGGTTGCACATGATGTTGGAAACTTTTGGCCCATAAGTAGCTCTCTTGGAAGAAGATCTCCATTCCAGGTTTCATCTTCTTATCCACATGATCATACCAAAATTCAAGAAATCCACGGAAGGGGAAATCTTCACCCTCTCTGATGAATCTTTCGTTTAATGATTCTCTTAAGATAGTATTGGCACTTTATAGCCTTCTCTTCAACTAAGGTTGGTGAATCATTATGAGTTCTTCTGCTGACATTTCATAGCCTAGGTCACAAGGAGAAAAAGCTTTCTTTATCGTAATGGGTTCAAGTATCCCTTGATGTCTTCATCCCATCCCCAATCCGGGAATGAAGTGCATATTCTTGAAAATCTGGATCACATTAACGTTTCCATGAGGGTTATGCTATCGACAAACCTTATCTTTGAAATAATCCCCTACTAGGAGTAGAAGTGGCTCAACTCGAAAGCCTGATATAAGCATAACATTTATCCTATATTGTATGTAAAGAATTAGATTACTGGTGCTTGCATTATCAGCATTATCACCATTGCCCAAGATGGTGATGACCTATCCATTAGAGAAGAACTTCAGATTCTGATGTAGGGAAGAAAACAAACCCTTGATGCTATGGAGCCACGGTCGACCAAGCAACAGATTGAAACAAGTTGGGATATCGGTAACTTGGAATTTTATAGAAATAATTATAGAGACAATCCCTATTGCAAGCTTTAGGAATCCCATCACTTCCCGACTGGTATTATCATAGGTACAGACAATGAAAGAGGTTGGAGAGAGGTCGCTCACTTTTAGTCCCAAATAATTAAGGGTCCTAAATGGGCAGACATTAAGAGCTGATCCATTATCGATAAAAGAGAGCAAGACAGTCTTTTCTATGACTTTGACAGAGATATTGAGAGCATAATTATGGTTCGAACCAATATTATAGATTTTTTCTTTGGAGAAGGAGAGAATCCTAGTAGAGGTCAAGGATTCGACTATATTCACTACTTCTTTTGGCGTGGTTGGAGGAGGAACTATGGGTCCAGTGAGTAGTTTGATTAAGGCATTTTTGTGCAGTTGTGAAGACATAAAGAGTCCCCACAGAGTAATGTTAGTTTGGGTCTTATTCAACTGATCAAGGATCTTGATTTTCTCGAGGGTCATTTCGGGCATAGGAAGATTATCACTACCTTTTCCTTTGTCATTTACTGATGGTGGCAGGTTTGGGACTTGGTAATGCCTCCCTGACCTGGTCATGTGGTGCACAAAATAGGGGAGAAATAGAAATCCCATCTCCTCATTGATATCGTGTTGTTCATCCACCTTGTTGATTTATCATATTTCCTCCTCAAATGATATCATCTCGCTTATGCTGACTATTGGTCTAGTCTTTTCTAGACTTTGCTATTTATCCGCATCATCGAATTCATCCCCCTATCTGGTGGTAATGAAGTCATCTTTCCATAAAAAGTCAATACACTCCATAATCTCAATGGCTTCTTCGTATAAGTCCTCCCATTCGACGGGGAGATGTAGAAGTGAAAGTACTAGGCACCCTTGTAGTTTCAAATCATCAAATAGCTCAGACATACTATAAATGTCACTAGTCCGTCGAAATAAGTTTGCCATGATTTAGACCACATCATCTAAGTTGACTTCATCAATTGGTACGACTTAATTATCTGACTCTCGGGCCCATTTTTGAGCTTTTAAGAATGTGCACTGAGGTTTTTGTAGTTAATGGTCATATAGGAGGGAAATTTCAGCCCAAACTCTAGGAGTTGATTCAGCACTTCTTATAATTCCATATTTTTCCCTCCAGAACTATTATGGACAACGATGCATGTTCTGGTAAGGAGTGATGGGGCCTAATCAGCAAAACTGGTAGGGTGTAGGAGAAAATATGGTCACACTTGGAGAGGTTTAGGAGAGTATATAGGTATGATGAGTGATTTACTTGGTACGAACTGGGTAGATGGATAAAATTCTAGGTCTTTTTCTAGGAATATGTCATTTGTATGATTTGGGAGTGGATTTTGGGTAGTGTTTGGTTTAGGATTTACTGGTGGGGAAATGACACCTCGGTAAATCAGGCCTTGATGAAAGTCACAATGGGCATCTAGTTTGAAATTTTTAGGAAGTGAGTTTGGTAATGGACGAGGGTCCAATGTCTTATTGAGGTTTCATCTTAAAAGGGATTGGTAAACTTTGGAGAGAGGAGCATGAAGCTTGGTGTATTCCTTTTAGACTGGGTTAAGGCGAATTTTTGGTGCCCATTAAGTTTCAAGATGAGAGATGTCATTGATGGTTGAAACTGAGGTATGGGCGGGCTTCTGATACTTTCTGGGATTGAACTGTCCAGTCACTTTATATGATTACACTTCTATCTTGGCAAGACCTTCTTTAATCTCCACTCCTAATTCTCAAAGGTCTCAGAAATAATATACTTTCCTCCCATTGTCACTCGGACATGGGGTAAGAAATTCTTTTTCACAATGATGACTTGCTCCTCTTTGGAAGGTCGGTTAGTCATGGTGGTTTCTTTCACTCTCCACCTTGATATGAAATTAGTGACTGATTCCCTAAGATTCTGCTTGAGAAGATCTAAATCATGACAGGTAACCTACAACTCTTCGTTTTACTTATAATGTGACATGAATTCACGGGCAACATCATCCCAAGTATAGATTCTAGACTCCTTGAGGGATACGAACTAGTGAAGAGAGTTTTCCTTCAAAGTCTGTTGGAACATTTGGGCCATTATTTCCTCAGAGGTGCCTAGGCGAGTCATGGATCGGTGATAATTGTGGATATTAACAATTGGGGGTCCAATTCCTCTGAATTTCTCAATATTGGGAATCTTGAATTTTTCTGGCAGCTTCATTTTAGGATAGGGAGACATGTGAGTGTAGTCCATATAGTTCCTAGACATTCTGACTTGGTCAAGTTTCTTGGTCAACATCTTGAGGTCTTCTTAGACCTTGTTCAATTCTTCCTCCTTTGAATCAACAATCACAGATTATTTAGCCCCTGGTTGGGAATGATTCGGCATAGGGAGTTGGGCTGGCGATGACCCATTAGCAGGAGGATCACGTGGAGCATGCTGATATTCCTTGGGAACCCAAATAGGCTCAGGTGCGGGTAGACTACATCACGAGGGAATACGACTTCGGGATCTTCGAGAATAGGAACCTTGTTTCATTGCATCTCATGAACCTTAATTTGAAGGTTGTCAATCTTGGGAGTGAGTTGGGATAGGACTCTCATCATATCCATCTGTACATTCGGTGCCTGACCAGTGTTCTCCATGGAAGACAGATGAAGGTGAATTCCAAACTCGGAGGTAGTGATGCAACTGACGAAACCTTGAGGCGATTCAACGGAAGATCGAAGCCAATAGGGAGCCATGCTAAGGGTATGCGATCGACCTGAGGATGAGAAAAATACAAATTTATTGTTGGAAAAGAGGAAGGAAAATTTTTATTTGTGAAAAGGAAGGAAGATGTTGTTGACATTTTTTTAGAAAAGATGAGAAAAAATGTATTTGGGTAAAAACGAGGAAAAATACTTTTGGTAGAAGGAAAGGAAATTTTTTTGGGGTATATTTGATAAAAGAGGGGAAAATGTTTTTGACACTTTTTCGTAAAGGAAGCGAAAAGATGAGAGATGGGTATCAGCATGATTATTACGTTCTCACTTGTATTAGGTTTACCTAAATACAAAAATAAATGCCGAGCGGGACTATAGTCTGGAAAAATTGGGTTTGCAAAATATTTAAAAACTATGGTTGGACTTGTTACTAGGCTCATGGGCAAGGTCCCATTTTTTAAAAAATTACATGAAAATTTGGGCGGCATGCCGACTGGTCATTTCGATAGAGTTTCGAGTAGAAATAAAAAAACTAACTATGAGTGCCCTAAGTTTGAGCCTATATGAGGTTATGCAGTTATTGGGTTAATTGGAAGCGTTCCCCCCTTTGGCATGTGTTTCATGATATACACCTTTCTTTTGAGGGCAATCGGTATGAGTGGACAAGCCATTTGATATATCTTAGTGTGCGTGAATTACCCGACTATATACCTCGTGGGGACAGTACGTATGATAGAGAATTTGATATAATCGATGTACGTGAATGAGTTCCCTGCAATATACCTCCCTTCATGACTTCGATCAAGAGGTATGATGCGGGGGGCGGGGGGGGGACCGTTCGATATACGTTGAAGGTATGTGGCTAATGAAAGGTGAGAGACATATCGCTTAGGCTAACTGCGATCTACTGGAATAGTTCCCATCAAAAAGTACCCCCCCCCCTCCCGTTACGGGACAAAATTTGGTCAATAATAATGCTGTTTGGTGAAGTAGTGTGCAAAATGCATGATTCTTTATTAGTATATTATGGAGAGAGTATCTTTATTGATCATGCTAAGCAGGTAATAATGTACAAGTATAAAAAGTAAACTTATACGAAGTATATGAGAGTGAGTGATATGTAGATATCTACAAGTGAGTGTGTGGTAGTGAACCTAATCATGGATCAATTACAAGTGGTGTGTGATAAATATAAGTAATCATGGATATATACAAGTGTGATAAGTGGAGGTGTGTGTTAGTGATACCTAAGCATGGATTTGTAAGTGTTGTGTGTAACATGTGGACATAAGTGAAGTGTGAAGTGTACATGTAAAGCATCTTCAAGTGAGTAGTGACATAAGCATTAGGAATATATGTACAAGAAATAATAGAGGAGAAAAAGGGAAATTACAGATTAGTGCATACGCACACAAGAAAAACAAAACACCCATGCAAACAGAGTCTAGCCCTCTTATAAAGAAACATCCCCATCGGAGTCGCCACTGTAGCCATCACGATTAAGATGCACACCCTTCTTCTCTTCCTCCTCCCGAACGGGATGGGGAAGGAAGGGGGATTGAAAGTTCTCACACCCTTTCTTAGGAACACTTCGGCCGTCGTTAGTGTGGGGAAAATGTAAAGAGATGGAGCCGCCAACCTATTTTGCTCAAAACAAGAAAAAAACATGTTGTCGCCTCGAGAGAGATACATCGAAGACAAAATGATGCTTACGAAATCAATAGTTCGAAGGTTCAGGGGCTAAGTTACGAAATGGGAAGGTGTTAGGCACCCATCCCACCCTTTCGGTCTCTCATGGGCTTGTGTTATTATTTTCCTTTATTTCTCTGTGACTTGTGTGTGTATATATGTATAATGGAGATTGGAATCATTAAACTCATACCATGGAAAAGATAGAGTGAGGTCATCCATAGGAATGTTTCCAAAAATAATATATACGATTTACGCGTTTATCGTGATATTGATCATTATGATGAAATCATAATGTGTGTTGGATGAAACACTAATAAGAATAAAAAATATAATATGTATGACAAATGCAAAAATATGACAAATATGAAGATGGAAAATTTGGAAATTAGAAAAATTAGAAAATTGGAAAATTGGACTCGAGTCTCAGGTTTTAATCCGAAATGCCTATGTAGCCTATAAAGGCATCAAAGTCCACATAGTTCTCATGTAACATAGGGGTGGGGTTTATCCCATAAATTTGAATGGGATTTTATTATAGATGTGTGTAGATAATATGTTTTAGTTTTTAAAAAGTGTGATGGATAACCCCGTTCGGAATTTATGGGTGTAACCTATTTGTTTTTATAGAAAATAAAGTATGGGACATACACTAATAAAAATGTAACATATTAAAGTGTATGAACTAAAGTAAGAACTAGATTACGAATCTAATGTAAAAAACAAGAAATTTAATGAGAGAGGGAAAGATTTGGACCTTTTTCGAAGATTGATCTTTGATCTGGGATAAACTCTTTTGAGTGTGAGACGAAGGTTGGGTGAGAGAGAATGAGGTTTTATAATTTGGCTATGAAACGGATGGGAATGTAAGCTTCAATGAAATTTCACATGAAGAAACTTTGTTAGTTTCGAGAGAATGTTGTTGAGATCACTGATGTTGATGGATCCGAGGTATGCCCTGAGAGTGAGGTCATGACCCTTATTTATAGGTTAAGGGGTGTTGCCGATCGGCATGGCCCTAGCCCTGCCAATCGGCTGGTGAGCCTAGACACACTATCGATAGGCAGGGAAATGGACCTGTCAGTTGGGAGTCTCATGCAGATTTTCCTGGAAAATGATTGTAGAATGTAATCCGTTGCTCTGAATCATGCATGGGGAATACCGTTAGAAAGATAATTCAGATACCTTAAATCATCCTTTGGACCGCTCCTATGTCAGATAGTTGACTTTGGGTCAAATATGGCTTAGAAGCGCACGTTGGTCCTTTGGACAGGAGATCGCCGGGCGAAATAAATCGTTCGTCCGCATGGTAATCCATAATCGTGTACAGGGTGGACCATTGGAAAGGTTAAAAGATGTACTTCGAATTCCAAAGATCTTCACTCAGTTCGACTAGAGCTCGAAAGTGTCCGGTGACCTCTTGGAGTAAAATGAATCGTTCATCTGTATGGTAAGTTAGAATCGCGCACTAGGAAGACCGTTGGAAAGGGTACTCAACGACCTTCGGATATTCATTTAGTCTTGTTCGAGCTGAAGAATTGACTTGGTCAAATGGATCCCAGGAGCTCCCAATGGCCTTCGGATCAGTTTTCGGGGGAAAACAGATTGTTCGTCTGAACGGTTATACCGTTTCGTGCACTGGGCAGACCATTGGAAAAGGGTTTCAGTTCCCTTCGTATATTCAAAGATCTTTCTCTTTGACGATGAAGTTAATTGGGGGAAAATTGAGGCCATCGATTTTTGATAGTAAAATGGTCCGTTCGTCCGAACCGTTATGTGGATTTGTGCATGGGTAGGACCCTTGGAAAGGGGTTTCAGAGCCCTTTGAAGATTCAATGAACTTTTGCTCTAAAGATAGAGTTGACGGGAGTCAAACGAGGCCCGGGAGCACCCGATGGACTCTAGATCAGTACTCGGAGTATGACCTAGGGTTTGTAGTGAAATGATGAGGTCCTAGAGACCTAAGGGAAGACTTAGATGGGGTCCTATAATGTGGTGTTTATAGCCTTACCTTACGGACATTAATAGATTTACGCATTTACCTATATGTTTCACTTTTATCGGAACATTTATTACATTCATTCAAGTTAGGTTAAAAAATTTTATCACGCAACCCATTTCTTGATATGCTCCATATTTACTTTATGTTTTCTCGAAATCTTCCAATATCGCATACTTACACGGGCTCCACACTGATGGCTATGCACACCATATGCTCTGGCCACTGATTTAGGGACCTTTCTTGTTTTATCCCATTGTCATCCAAGTAACTTTCATGTGTTTAAATATTTTATAAATGTTCACATTATTTTCTTTCCTTTTTACCCGGTTGAAGCCAAAATTCGATACTTTACCGTCCCAATTTGTGTTACACTTGAAATTTACCATTTCATGTCATTTACACTGACCTTGACTTTTATTCATAAATCACATTCATTTAGAAACACCTTGTGTAACACCCTTTTCAATATTTTTATTTCATAAAAATGTTCCACTTTAAGTAAAATTACTATTTTACCCATTTATTTCCAAATCACTTTTTGACTTCATTTTCACAAGTGTTATTTTTACCAAACACTATTAAGTTACTTACAATAACTTTTTAAGTGTTTTAACCCTTTAACACCCTTTTACACTTGGGAGAATATTTTACTTGGTTGGAAACACCTTTGCACCTTTACTTTCTTTTAATTCCATAATTGTTAATATTTCATAATATTAGTAAGTTGCACTCATTAACCACTCCATATTGCCCATTAACACTTAATTAGTGCGTTTTGTTTTATCAATATTCATATTTCTTTACTTATTTATTCAAGAAATACAGTTATACTTAAGACTACCTTTATAAGAAAATTCTAATTTATTTTATTTAACATGGAGTCTTTTAACTTCATACCCATTATGTATTTTAGTCCCAATTACACAATTTTGAAGACTAAATTTTCAATTTTTATCATTTAATGTTTAAACCTTATAAAGTCTTCCTTAAACTTGTTCACATATTTATTATCGAAATACTACAAGTTTATATGGATAAAAAGTGGACTTTAAATATTCAAATCCTACCAAATGGATTAAACATGCATTTCACGAAATAAATACATTTCATCACTTTCTTTAAACTTGGCAAATGTCCATTTATTCATAAAGTCTCCATTTTGAAAGAAACTTAAAAATATTTATTTCATAAATATTTTGACAACATTAGCATCATTACACATTTTTATTTCATAAAAATTCCCATTACTGCGTTTCGCTAGAAAATATGCACAACTACCATTTCCTTACGTTTTTATTCCTGAAAAATGTCCATTATTTCTTTTTACTAGAAATATGCCAAAAATGACATTTCTTACATTTTTATTCCATAAAAAATGTCCATGAATAGTATTCTGAATTTTATAATACTTTTAAAACTCATTGAAACCTTCTTTTAAATGTTTATTTTCTTTAAAACATCAAGTGTTTCTCTAATCAACTCATAAATGCATTATAGCCATTTTTCTACACACTCTTGCACTCAAATGGTGGAAAATAGTAATCTTAATTTTTGTCAAATTCAAAACCCATTTTAAAACCATTATTTATAACACATTTGTTCATGAAATCATAGAGATCAACCAATAAACCCCATATATGCAAACTATCACAAATCCTATATATATATTAATCCTAATATATGTAAATAATAAATCTGAAATTTGTACACAACATTAGCCTTAAACCAAAGTTAGAAAACTCACCTTAAGGGAGCTCTAATAATTGTGGAAATGGTGTAGAAGATGGAGGACCCCCCACCTCCTAAAGGTGACCTAAAGGGGGCATCTAAAAGCCCACCAAATCGTTACTCCACGGTTTCTCCAAGAGAGATCAAGATGGTTTTTCCACGAGTTTGCTTCTTCCTTCTCAAGATCAAACACACCAAGAACTTCATCTTCTTCCTCTAATGTTCATACAAGGGTTTGGGAGCTTGGTTGTGGTCCTTAGAGGTGGTGAATGGTGTATATATAGGTGTAGGTGGGTAGTTAATATCCAAAAGAAATCTGTTCAGAAATATCTCTCATGGAAGCTCAAGTTTTAAAGAGAGATAAACTACTAAATGGGTCTAAAGATTAACCCTTAACACCTCACCCCTAGTCTTTATACACTACCAAGGATGCCTAACCTCTAAATTTCATGGTCTGGACCTCCTAAATGCTCGACACATCATCAGTATCCAGTAGACAAAAGGTGACGTTCCAAGAAAAACTTCCCGCATTGGGTGGCCCTAGGAGGTCCTGATCGATCGGACCTGGCATGAAAAGCCTTCCATTTTCCTAATTTTTTCCCAACAACATTTTTGCATATATTTTTTAGACTCTAAAAACTTTGTCAAATAATTTTTATATCCAAAGGTGAGCCTTAAAGAAATTGCGCAAAGTTCCATCTTGTTGCGTCGCATACCGTCGTAATATTCCCTTATATTAACCGTGTTCGTGACACGTCCGTTCCTCAACTAATTCGTGTCATACATCACCAATGTACTTGAACTAACTAATTTAACATTAATATTCATCCATGCGGGCCATGCAATATAAACTCTCTCCTTTTAATTCGTACAAGCGACGTGTCACCTTTTTTTTTACAATTTGGTCTATCTCCTTATGAATTTGTTTCTCTAATAATTTTATTCCGAATAACTATTTAAATTATAATAAAATTATTTATTTATAGGGCGTATTATTACAATCGTGGATGCACATCTCTAAAATGCTATCATGCTCCGGGGTATACACACATCATCCTTGACTACCGAGTCAGAATCTCCCACCAAAATTGACAAACCGCAAATGTATCAGAGTTGGTCATAGTTCTTCGACAATGAATCATAACCATTATAAAATTGCCTCACTTCGAACATCAACCTCACAAGGTCACATGCATGGTGCTATGACCTAGGGTCGATTACAAAGTCGGCTAATATTCATCGGGGAAGACCACTCACATCACAAAACCTCCTCCGGTATAACTAGCGTGGTATGTTTACATAATTATATCACACACACACACGCACGCACACACACACACACACACACACACACACATATATATATATATATATATATATAGAGAGAGAGAGAGAGAGAGAGAGAGAGAGAGAGAGAAAGAGAGAGAAAGAGAGGGGCAAGCTCATGTGCACACTAAGTTTGCACATTATTTTTTTTAAATAGCAAAAATATATTTTTGACTAGATTTTTTTATATGGGTTCCTTGAAATGTTTAAATATCACACAAAAAAATCAACTAATAAAAAATATTTTTTGCTATTTTAAAAAAATCGGTCAAACTTTCACAACTTTTAAGCACTCTAAAAACTACGAAAGTTTGACCAATTTTTTATATGGGTTCCTTGAAATGTATAAATATTACACAAAAAAATGAGGTTAAAAATATTCTCTTCATATATGTATATATATATATTCCCTAAAATCCGGCTAACCGTGCCCATCCCTGATCGAACTAGCCTAACACTTTCGAGTATCGTTTCCATTGTCAATTATTTAAATAATTACTTATTTAATTAATTGATCATTAGAATATCAATTTTGGACACGTACTATACCCAACCAGCCGTATCTTTGTATTCCCAAATTTTTCATCACAATTCTGTTTAATAATTTTTTGAGTATCGTTTCCAAATAATACCCCATTTCGTACTCCTAATATGTTCCCAAATTATTTTAAAATATTTTTCTCAGTATTAATCATTTTTCTAGTAATCCTACATTATTCCCAAATGTTAAAATTTTATCCAAAATCAACTCACGAGCAATGTTCATCCGATAACCCAAATTAGTTGTAGCAGGGCACCAAATCAATTTTCAACAAGGTTTAGTCCTACTTCATCATCTCGAAACATATTTTCCCAGTGTTTATCACATCTCATGAATCTTAAACATTTAACAGATCCATTTTAACAT
The DNA here is from genome assembly GCA_949130495.1 of Sambucus nigra. NCBI lineage: Eukaryota > Viridiplantae > Streptophyta > Magnoliopsida > Dipsacales > Adoxaceae > Sambucus > Sambucus nigra. The sequence goes on along the minus strand of OX422210.1, from coordinate 446,194,112 downwards.
AACATTCATCTACACGTGATCACCACATGGGATTTATACTTAATTTCCAAATCATATGAAAATTTCCCAATATCACAATAATTCATAATTTTCTTAATCCTCTAAATCAATAATTCATCTAACTACGTGGGATTATAATTTTCAGATTTTAATATAAACAAATCACACAATTTTATTACGAAATCGTTTCTCTAAAAAATCAATTGTCTGTGAATCCCACCAAATATTCTTTCCCAATAATGATATGAATTAAATACTACACATAATTATTTTGAAAGATAATTACTTGCCTTTAAACACTTGTAGAGTCCGAATTTGATTGAAGAAACTCCTTTGATGATTATCCTAAGCCTACAAATCTTCAAGTTCTTCACAATTCCTAGACTTTCTTGAGTACCCTTTGAATTTCCTTCAAGAACTCTTGAATTTTCTTCTCTTTTCTCTTCAATTTATCTCTAACTCTTGGTATAAGACAAGGAAAACCGTTGATATTATAAAATGACTCTTTATATCACCCCAAGTCTCCAATATATAGGTTAAATCTCGAAATTCTAATATCCTTAATTTCTACAATGACTAAATTACCCTTATATGAGTCTCGCCTAGTCTAAACAGCTCAAGTACTTAATTTTGACCTTTTTGACCTATTGGATCAACTGTGCACTATAAATCATCATCCGAGTAACCAATAAAAATATTCCATCTCAACCTAATATCATCCACATGTGTGTCCCAGTTGAGATATAGTCAAATCCCTATCGCTTTTACTCACTTACGACGTAATATAAAATAATACAATTTCATTTACTTATCCCACAAGTAAATATAAAATAACATAAGTAATAATGCATTTCTCACTAATTAATATTTAGTTGAATCCAACTTATTTCTCAAATTAATTAAATTACAATGACACGTGTAATTTAAATATTCTCAATTTAAATATTCTCAAAATTATGGTAAAAATTATGGGGTATTAAGAACAAACTAATGGAGAGAACATCTCTCCCAGAGGTAGGAAGGATTATGACTTATCCAAATGAGACCAATGTAGGCTTCCCATGTACTTTAAACTATTGAATTATCAATAATCCAGTGTTCAAACTAGAACTTGGGGGGGGGGGGGGGGGGGGGTAAAAGGAAACCCTAGGGGATAGATAACTAAACTCCTTGAATATTCCAACCGATGCCTTACCAAACATAAAAATGTGTGCCTCCATAAATTCCACCACCCGTGGTTTAACTAAATCCGTCGGTAAACCAAGTAACTAACCCAGAAAATAGGCAATTGCGCATGGAGTGGTGAGTAATTAAATTGTGGACTAGATACGTAAAATATGTAGAACATTAGTCCTAGGGTACAAACCCTAGTTTACAAATAGACTTATATATAACGGGTAGATAGGATTAAAGGATTTAAGTTCCTAACCTTTCCCTATTCTTAGGGTATAGGAGTCAGTCTGTTCATAGTTACTATTCAATTTGTTGATGCTGGAATAAATGGTTACTTAAGGCTACATTTGATTTTCAGTTCCCTCACATATGCAGCCTTTATATGGTTATTAAGTTTTCCACCAAACGCTGTTCAATCCTGGAAATAAATGGAAGATATGTTTCATGGTAATTTTCCCAAACAGAACCAGAGGTTTCCATGGATGACTTGGTTAGAATAACCCAAAATCTTGATAAAAAGGTTACTACATTCATAAATAGATCCAAAAGTGCAAGGAATAAGTGCAAAATTGTCTTACCTGAGTCAGAATTTATAAAATTGGCTCACAATGGTTTAAGTTTAGGCCTAGAAAGAAGTTTGTTGCCAAAACATTTAGAGATTTGGTAGAATTGACGACCAAAGTATTCGTATATCAGGCTCTTCTTGAAGATGATCAGGAAAGAAATACTTCTTCCTTATAAACGTATTATAAATATACTAATTTTGAAATTGATGATACTAAAATTATAGGAATTGAAAATATAATATGTGAACCATTGGTTCGAAAGGATACTGCACCAGATTCATTTGCACCAAACTCAAAATGAACGAGTAAAAACTCTTTCGACATTAATAAGGCGAATGAGATTTTTTATTTTGTCATAAAGGCTATAATGCTAAAACCACCCGATGATGCTGAAATCTACATGAAACTATAGGAAAAAATTACTGTAAGTCACATATTTTATTTTCTCACTCACCTAATGCACGCTTTGTGTTTTTTGATAGGGTGCAAGAGTTGATCAGATGAGGAAAGACCAGTTTCCATACAAAAGAGGATAGGAAAATGGGGGTAGATGATGATCCCTTTGCCAAGGTTAAAGAAGTTAGGATAAATGTAGAATGAATCCAAATGCCTAAAAACAAAGGGCATATATAATTCAAAGGGAAAACTAAGGCTGAATCTAAGGATTTGAAGCCTAAAACCAATTAAGATCCTAATCATAAGGTTATGAAACACCTATGCATTAGGTGTGGAGAATACTATGATGATATGTGCCAATTTATGGATTTGAAGAATACATATCAATAGAAAAGGAATAATAGTGGGAATTAAGGAAAGCCAAGGCCCTAAACTTCTAAGATAACAAGGATTAAAGAACACCTTCTGGGAAAGTAAGACCAAACTTTGGTTCTTTACATACAAAATATAATGTGATGATACCACGAAATAATTCGTACATCAGCACTGGCTTTAGATAGGCCAAATCCCACCAACATAGGGGAAATTTGGGACCAACCAAGGCTCCAAAATATGTTCCAGTGGTTAAAGGTTTGATTGAATGGTCTGTGGTCCAAGCCTAAAGGTTGCTCAACAATTCAATGATATGCCAAGGAAATTAAAAGTTGTCAAACCTAAACAAGTGTCCCTTGACATGTGGAATGTGGCATAATATCCTAAATCAAAGAGAATAGATCCAGAAGTTGTGATCAATCGAACTCACCAAGGAAGGATCCGAAGAAAGTATAGGGCTTGGTAAGAGGATAGTGAACTGGTTCAAAATAGTGGATTAAAAGGCTTTGCCTCTTCGTTCTCAAAGCCAAAACCAAGATTTCAATGGGAACTATAGGGGACTTAGACATATTTTGACCTATTAGTAGAAAGACTGAAGGCTTTGGAAAAGACTATGATAATGAATTAAAAGAGCTCATATGAAGAAATATTTTCGAACGAAGAAGAAAAAGGAGAAATAATGGCGATTGATGCCACATCACATGTTCAAAAGATTAACAAGAATAATTCATCCAGTTTGTCTTTCTACCTGAGTAAATGCCAATCAATATAGATGTGATCATTCCAAAGAGTTTCGAAGTGAAAGGATACCAATGTGTAGCTACGATGGAAATTGATGAAGAAGGTAAATCAATGGTAGATAATTTTGATTTATTTTCCTCTGCACGTGATATTGTATATACGTTTGCGGAACCTACTAAACATATGATCGTCACATAAAGCCTTAATTTATATATCTTGGGTAAATGGTGTCCTTATTAATAAAATATTTGTAAATAATGGTGCAAATGTCAACCTAATGCTATTTTCCACGTTATTTAAAATTAAGAAATAAAATACTAAATTGATCAAAACTCAGACTATCGTTAGTTTTACTCCAGATAAGAAATCTACCAAAGGTATACTATCGGTTGACATTAAAGTTGGAACCAGAAAATATAAAACTTCTCTATTTATTATTAAAGTCGAACCTATTTTTAATGCATTACTAGGTAGAGATTGGATTCATTCTAATAATTGCATTACTTATTATATGGACTAAAATTTACTTTTAATAAGGGAATACGAGATTATATAAGGAGTTGGGATGATCCACTACCTTTTCGTGCAAGTTCCAACTGTATCGAAGTAGGGATCTACCAAGAAAATGTTTTCATAGAAGGTAGAGACTTTGGCGCCAGAGGCATCATAAGGGGTTAGTCGATACAAAAAGTTAGATTGATCTGGGTTTTGTCCTAATGGGTCCAACTGAAGAAGATGAAACACTTGCTTAATTATTAATATACCCATTGACATGCAAACAACCAATGAAAGATTGAACATGCTTTTTTATAAGTTTAAAGATTTAGGATTTGCCACTAGACTTGGTGAAGAAAATAGTATTAATAGCGTTGACTATTTCTTCAAAGAGGATGTAGGTAATGCAACTGTTCAAGACATTGGTCAATTAACAAGTTCATTAATATACTCTGAAGAACTAATAGTGAATCAAATAAATCCCTTGATTGAAGTCAATTTGGGGACTAGAAAAATAAAATAGTTACTTATATCAGTGAAAATCTCAACAAAGAAGACTAATAATTTGTCATATACCTTCTACATGTGTATAAGTACCACCTTACATGGGAGTATAATGAACTACCTAGCGTACATAGAAAATTGGTGGATCATAGATTACCAATTAAAGAAAACTACAAATTGAAAAACAAACAACCTAGGTAAATGTCTTCAAAATTCATAGAAAAAAAATAAAAGAATAGATATAAAGTCTTCTCAAAATGGGTTCACTCGAACTGACAAGTATACTGAGTGATTCACTGGGATAGTACTAGTATTTAAAAAGAATGGAAATTAAGAGTGTGCATAGACTTTAGGAATCTTAATGTAGCCAACCCTAAGGATGGATATCCAATGCCAATAATAGATATATTGGTTGGTTGGTAGGTCTCCAAGTCATGTTATCATGTTTATGATCGATGGTCATTCTGGCTATATCCAGATCTCCATAGCAATAAAGGATGCACATACAAAAATAGTCAGGTGTCTTGGTAATTTAGGGACCTTCGAATGTGTTAAAATTTCATTTGGTTTAATGAATGCATGTGAAACATACCAAAAGGGAATGAACACCATTTTCCATGACATGGTTAACACCTTTTTAGGTTTTGACATTAATGACATCATTGTCAAGTCAAGACCAACATCTGATCGTATAACACATTTAAAGAAATCTTTCAAAAGAATGAGGTTATATCACCTTACAATGAACCCTTCAAAATCTACATTTGGAGTTTCTCAAAGAAATTTCCATGGATATTTAGTGCATAAAAAAAGGACTTATGGTTGTTCAAAATAAGGCTAAGGCTATCATTGAGAGAAAATCCCCTCTAAATAAAAAAGCAATTACAAAGGTTTTTGGGTCAAGTTAATTTTCTTAGAAGATTTATTTTTAATGCAACAAGAAAGACTAAAGTATTTTCTCATTTCTTGAAGCTAAAAGACAAAGAAGATGTGGATTTGAAGGATCAACACAAGAAATCTTCCCAAGCACTGAAGCCATGTATACTAGTGCCATCAAGAGAAGATAAGCCATTAAAGTTATAAATTTCATCCTTTAATGCATCCATTTTAATGCTAATGGCTTAAGACTATAAATGTAATAAGGAGAGAGCTATTTTTTTTTACCTTAGTAGGTTTTTAAATGACTCTTAAGGCATATATTTTGTAATGGAAAAACTATGTTTAGCCTTATACTTTGCTTCTATGAAATTAAGGTACTATTTATCGCCTAAAGACGTTTTTGGGATTTTAATTTTTGATCTAATTAATTACATGCTAAGAAGAACTATTTTAAGAAATTGAATTGGCAAATGGGTGGTAGTTATGTTTGAATTATGTGCCTTAAAGGCAACAAAAGGCCAAGCTTTAGCTGATTTCCTTGCAGATCATCCATATGAAGATGACTTGGCTGGGGAATATGTGATTAATTATGTATCTATAAGCCCTTGGAATCTTTGGTTTGATGGTTTGAATATGAAAATAATGACAGCTATAATGGTAGTGATTTAATCCCCAGAATATATTAAAACAAAACATGATGGAATATGAGGTTATAATAATAGGATTGAAAATCCTTCGAAGATATAATACTTCAGTTATAGAAGTCTTTGGTGATTCTTAAATGGTTACAAGACATTTAACTGATGAATATAAATATTTTCATGAGGGTTTGACTCTACATAACCATGTGGCATTAAATTTATTAAAGTTACTTTAAATAATATCCGTAGATTTCTGAATGAAGAAGCCAACAAAATGCACCAGTTTTCACACTTGATAATGAATTTGAATCCAAAATAAAAAAAAAAATCATTGTTATTGATGGATTCTTACCTCTTGTATATAATATATTACCCATAGTGGAAATTCAAAATATTGGTTTCCACGAAGATTAGATAAAATGAAATATGGAATATCTAAATGATCCAAATATTAAAACTAATAGCGTTACGAGGTTGATAATGACCAATTGTGTTTTATATGATAACAAATTATTCAAAAGAGGCGATAATAGGATAATCCTAGAGTTACTACGTAAACGTTAAGGCTTAACAACTATGTCACAAGTCTACGAGGGCCTTTGTGGAGCTCATCGGGCTGGCCCAAAGATGATATGATTATTAAGAAGGCCTGGATTTTGTTGGCCATCCATGTTAAAGTAGTGCATTGAATTTGCAAGGGGATGAAAAAAGTGTCAACAACATACCCCTTTAAAACATATGTCTATATTTGATTACAATATGTGGTCAAATCTTGGTCATTTAGAGGATGGGTGGTTGTTGTAATTGGCAAGATTAATCCTCCATCTTCAAAGCTAAGTAGTTTTGTTTTGGTTGCAACTGATTACTTCATTAAGTGGTTAGAGGCTAAAGATTTGAAGTCATTCACCCTAAATGAATTAGTAGACCTTGTGTAAGATATCGTGTATAGGTTTTGGATTCCCAAATAAATAACGTCAGATAATGTAACTATATTTCAATTAGAAATTGTGTCAGAGTTCCCTTCAAGGTTAAGCATAACCTTACAAAGTAACCATACTTTTCACAATCAAATGGATAAGATAGGATCACTAAGAACGTCGTTAAAGGTAATTTGAGCAAAATGATTGATAACAATTGAAGAGATTAACAGAACCTCTTTATAAAGGTTTTTTAGTTTTAAAAAATTTCTAAAAGGTCAAGTACCAGAATAACCCCATATACCTTAACTTTTGGTCATGCTATTGTACTGCCCGTGGAAATCACCCTAAATTCATTAAGAGTGGTAGCCCAAAAGGATCTAACAGTTGAAGATTATGATCAAGAAATGTACATAGAATTAAAAATATATATATAAAGACTGGGTTAGAGACTTGAACAACATCTTAATCCAAAAGAAAAGAGAACATCTATGATAAGAGGGTAAAGAAAAGAACCTTTAAAATGGGGATTTGGTTTGAAAAACTATCCTACCTATAGATTCAAAAGATACTACATATGTAAAATTATCTGCAAAATAAGAAGGGCCATTCCTAATTCATAGAGTCTTTTAATAAGTATCATACCAATTGAGAAACATTAATGGTTATGTTCAAATGAGAAAAACCAATTCCATATTCTAACAACCTTATTATCTAACTATGTGGGAAGTAGGGCAATAAGAATAAAATACATAATTCCATTATGACATTGGAAAATTTACATTCTAAATGAAACACTTAAATATAAGAGATCTAAATTGAGTCAATAATTTCCTAGAACATAGCTTTTGTAATTGTTATGGGTTCTCTTTTTTTGAATTAAGCATCCTCATTGCTAGATAATTGCATTTCTCTCACTATTTGACCAATTTCCTAGTGGCATTTTACTCTTCCATGAGGGTTGCATCTATTTGAACATTTACCTTGGCCAACCGTCATTCCAATTCTTTCTTACAAGATAAAATGGTACACTTCTTGCTTCGAATTAATCCCAAGTCATGCAAACCCTTGACAACTTGATATTTTTGGCTCAAATAGTTAGCTTTGTCAATAAATAGAGTATTTTCTTCACCCTATGTGTGAGCAATAGTTAAGAGGTGATATTTGAGTGAATGAATCCCAGTGTGTATTATATTCACAATATCTTACCCGAAGCCTTCCATATAAGAAAGCACAAGAGCAGGTTGCTCTTAGCCCACTAGGAAAAGTAAATTCTGTTAGATTTTTAGTTATTAGTCTAATAAAGCTTTAAAATAACTGTGACAACCCGAATATAATTATGATAAATTATATTTAAATCATGCTTATCTTATGTGATATGAATAATGTGATATTAGTATTGCTTATGTTTAGTCTAATCCTACTGTCATAAATCATGAAATGTCGAGTTACGTACGAACACAAGATTTGGTTATTTTCGATAGAAATGTTCCTGTTTAAGACTAGTTTTGACCATTGTAACATTACAATGGACTTGAGGTGAAAACTACATAGTTGTAGACATGTGAGTTAGGGTCACAACACAACAAACGGTGCATCAAACGGATGCTCGAGGAAGAAGTTAGGTCGAAATTACGAGAAGGGGCAAATATGTCGATTCCCTTAAGTGGTATTTTGTCTTTTATTAAACCAAATGTTTTAAATTGATTGGTTGGATTGGGAGGCAGCCTTGGCCGACTTAAAACCCTCACTCTAACATATTTCTTCAGCAAAACAAAGCCTAGGTTCAGTTTCAAGTGTTGTTAGCTTGAGGAAATAGAAAGTTGAGGTTTAAGAAGAAAAAGTGAGGAGAAAAAGTGTAGAAAAATCCGTGGAAATTACGTAAAAAGCCCTGAAGGTAATCCTAATAGAAATTCTTGTTATTTATCTTATATTACTGATTTATATGATATAAATCATCATAAGTTTACGAAAGTTTCAGCCCTTTATATATATGTATGGTTAGATGCAAGCTTATGTTAAGTTGAGTGTAGAAACCCTTAAAATTGCTTTGTGTTGAAACCCCTTGTATTCAAATCTGCATATCTCTTTGTGTGATTACTGGAATTGAGAAATTCCAATTGGAAATGAAAGTATACTCATATATTCATATAATATCTGAAAATTAGAATTTATATCCTTGTGGTTAGGCCGTAATGATGATTTCAAGTTGGTACATAGTTGCTGTTTGTATACTTGATTTCGGTATGCCCTGAATTTGGTCAAGATTTTGAGATAGAAAATGAAGTCCAAATGTTATGAAACTTTAATTATGTACAATTTAGTATGTCTACTGAAAGTGTGTTGAAAATCATGGAAAGTTATGCTGTATAAAAATTATGAAAATTCTGGGAATTCGAAGGATCAATAGAGGAGCTTGTAGGGCAGATTTCTTGTGTTGTAAAGAAATGGTCATAACTTGCCCTAGGAAGCTTGAAAAATTACACCGTCACTTGTAATGGATAGTATATTCATATATGTTTTCATATTGATGAGGTTGGACCCCTGTATTTATACAATTTAGGGATATGAGATGATTAAGTATGTAAGACAATAATTTCAGGCCATACTGGATACCCCTTGAATGAATGTTTGTATTTCGTCCTTACAAAGAGTACTTTCAGTACATGTTTCATGTGTATATACATTGAGGAGTATAATTTCATGTTTCCTTGACTTTGGTTATAAATTCCTCATAAGGTATTTCCTACAGTTGAATGTCCGTAACTTTATCAACATGTATATCATTGTTTTGCCTTTACCTATGTTTTATGGAATGTGACTTAATTGGAATTATATTATTGATGTATAGTCATGGAAAGTTACATAATTATGTTTGAATAATATTTGTGATTGAGGTTCAGAACTGATCTAGTTGGATTGACAGGTGTAAGGTCTAATCAACCCAGTTCAGCTCCACCAGAAGGAAACCTGAATACGTAGTTGACAACCCAAGGTGAGTGTACTCACTGGAAAGAGATATTTGTATCGTGTTGATGGTATGATCATAATAAAATGAATATGAAATTGTTCATTTCGGTTTACCGAAATGAGGGGTTACTCCTCGACCAGGAATGGGGGAGATTTGTCTATTAATGACAAGGGGTTACTCCTCGACCAGGAATGGGGGAGAATTGTCTATTTAGACAGGATATGTGAATCATGATTCGGAAAAGTTGGTCATTCATTATGAATGATCCGGATAAGTTAATACATAAGTATATGGACATGATTTATTGCATTTAAATTCATGCAGTAGTTTAGTAGTGATACATTCACTGGGCTATTTTGCTCATGGTTCCTATGTTCACATTTTTTTTCAGGTAACGCGATGTCACTGCCAAATTTAGGAGGTCAGGTTGGGTTAGCCAGGAATGGGAGAAACTATGATTTTGTGTAAATGTAAATGATGTAATTAAGTTAAATTATCATTCAAGAAAGTTTGTATAAGTATGACTAGTGTACTGTTGTAAAAAGTTTTTAGTTATATGAAATTAAGTTGATGACTCTGAAATTAAAATCAGTTTTTATGGTTTGGTTAAATGAATTATGGTTTGACTCACTTTAACTTTCAAACTTAATTATAAGTAACTGGGTTGGGGTGTGTCAGCTTTTGGTATCAGAGCCTAGGTTTTAGAGGTTCTGGAGTGAGAAGAGTCTAGATTTGGCAGTGAATGTTAGAAATATATTTTATTTGATACTAACGATTATGTTAGGAAATATATGTATATCTGCATGTTGTTATATCTTTGATTCATTACAGATATAAGAGAATGGAACGAGGGAATGTGAATGTGGGAATAGATGATGAGGCTTCAAATATTCCAGCAGAAGCGGAGGTTGAGCAACCTGTTCAGATAAATATGGAACCCGAGCCAGAACAACTGACGGATATGCAGAAAATGGCACGTGCTATGACTCTAATGGCAGAGCAACAAGCTAGATTTATGGCTCATGTGGAAGAACAACAGACCAGGCAAATGGAGGCACAAGCCTTGGCTAGGGCTGAGGAGGTGATACACCGGGAAGAAAGAAGTACTTCACATGAGAAATTTATTAAGATGAACCCACCCTCATTTGAAGGAGCAGTTGATCCAGCAGAGGCAGAAGTCTGGGTTAAAGAGATTGAACTTATATTTGGGGTAATGAAGATGCCTGAAAATCAACAGGTAACCTTGGCGACGTATATGTTGAAAGGAGAAGCTAAGTACTGGTGGGATGCCACGAAACATTTGTTGATTACTCCAGGAGGCGGGAATGTGATCTCATGGGATGCTTTTGTTAAAGCCTTGTATGCCAAGTATTTTCCTCCGATGTATCAAAAACAAAAGGAGAAAGAATATTTCCTATTGAATCAAGGGAGTATGACAGTTAGAGAATACGAAGCTAAACTTACAGCTTTATCTCGGTTTGCTTCGAGGTTTATACGGAATGAGGAAGATATGTGCAGTCGATTTCTCGATGGGCTTGAGTTAGTCATTAAATCACGGTTGTCGGCTTTAGAGACTGTTAATTATTCAGCCTTGGTGAACAAAGCCATGTTGGTAGAAAGGGACGTGAATGAAGCTAGAGGGAATCGAGAACGAGGTGTAAAGAGAAGCAGATTTGATCCAAATTATCAAAAGAGTAGTGGTACAGAATATTCGAGGTTTGGAGGGCAGAAATTCCAACAGGGTAGAGGTGGAAGTAGTTTGCTAAGGGGTGAGGCTAGTGGTGGAAGAGGTTCAGGAGTTTCAGCACAAGGAGATCCTAATGTTTGTTTCTTTTGTGGGTCATCGGGTCATATAAAGAGAAATTGCCCAAAGTTACTGAATATAGAATGTTTCAACTGTCACCAAAAAGGTCATTTGAGAAAGAATTGTCCTATGTTGGCGAGAACAGTTTCAGTCAGTAGTGTGGGGCCTCATAAAGGATCTTCTCCAGGCAGTGCCACCAGGGGGAGAGGTACACAACAAGCAACTGGATCGAGGGCAGGAGGAAGAGTGTTTGCGATGACGTTGCAAGATGCTCATGCTACACCTGAAGTGGTTACAGGTAAACTTTCTATTGCAAACAAAGATTTATATGCACTCATTGATCCTGGATCTACGCATTCATTTGTGGCATCAGATATTGTTTCATATTTGGGGTAGACCATGTTCATTTCTCAATTGTGCCTTATATATTTCTACCCCAATGGAAAGTGTGATTCTGGTTGAGCATGTTTATAAAAATTGTGTCTTACGTTTGGGTGAGCGAGATTTCTATATCGATTTGTTACCATTGGCCATTCGGGATTTTGATATTATATTGGGGATGGATTGGTTATCATCGTATCATGCTTCCATTGATTGTTTTCGAAAAGAAGTTACATTTCATCTTCCTGGTGAACCCGAGTTTCAGTTTACGGGGGAAAGGAACGTTGTCCCTAATTGTCTTATCTCAGCAATAAAGAGCAGAAAGTTATTGAGTAAGGGTTGTATGGGGTATTTAGCATATGTGATTGATGTTAGTAAGGAAGCACTTAAAGTTGAAGATATACCAGTGGTTAGAGAATTTTATGATGTCTTCCCAGAGGAATTGCCAGGACTGCCACCCGATAGGGAAGTAGAGTTCTCCATTGAATTAATTCCAGGTACTGGTCCGATTTCCCTTGCTCCTTATAGAATGGCACCAACAGAGTTGAAGGAATTGAAAGTGCAATTACAAGATCTGATAAGCAGAGGTTTCATTCGGCCTAGTGTTTCTCCATGGGGAGCACCAGTGTTATTTGTGAAAAAGAAAGATGGGACAATGCGACTATGTATTGATTATCGGCAGTTGAATAAGGTGACCATTAGAAACAAGTACCCTCTACCTCGTATCGATGACTTGTTTGACCAATTACAGGGGGCCACTGTATTTTCGAAGATTGATTTGAGATCGGGTTACCACCAACTGAAAGTGAAAGATAGTGATATTTCCAAAACAGCTTTTCGGACTAGATATGGGCACTATGAGTTTTTGGTGATGCCTTTTGGATTGACTAATGCTCCGGCAGTTTTTATGGATTTGATGAATCGGGTATTCCACCCTTTCATTGATTCATTTGTGATTGTATTCATAGACGATGTGTTGATTTACTCGCGTAGCATGGAGGAACATGAGAAACATTTGAGACTTGTATTGCAGATTTTGAGAGAGAAGAAATTGTTTGCTAAATTCAGTAAGTGTGAGTTTTGGTTGAATGAAATTGTGTTTTTAGGGCACGTTGTCTCGGGAAATGGGATATATGTTGATCCAAAGAAGGTGGAAGCAATTGTTGAATGGGAGAGTCCTAAGAATGTGACAGAAATTAGGAGTTTCCTAGGATTGGCAGGTTACTATCGCAGATTCATTAAGGGATTTTCAGCAATAGCATTACCACTGACAAAGTTGACTCGTAAAGAAGTGAAGTTTGTATGGGATGAAGAATGTGAGAGGAGTTTTAAAGAATTAAAGAATCGGTTGGTTTCAGCCCCTATACTTACTATTCCATGTGGGAATGAGTCTTTTGTGATCTATACAGACGCTTCATTTCAGGGGTTAGGATGTGTTCTTATGCAGAATGGGAAGGTAATAGCATATGCTTCCAGACAATTAAAGACGCATGAACGAAATTACCCTACACATGATTTGGAGCTAGCGGCCATTGTTTTTGCTTTAAAGTTGTGGAGACACTACTTGTATGGAGAAACTTGTGAAATATTTACGGATCATCAAAGTTTGAAATACTTGTTTACACAGAAAGAACTGAATTTGAGACAGAGGCGTTGGATAGAGCTGATTAAAGACTATGATTGTACCATTCATCATCATCCTGGGAAGGCCAATGTGGTAGCAGATGCTTTGAGTCGGAAATCATCAGGGATTCTTGGTTGTATACGGTGTGCACGTGTTGGAAATATTCTTGACTTAGCATTAATGGGGATTGAATTGAAGTTTTCAAAAAGCGGAGGATTATTAGCACATGTCACAGTGAGACCTTTGTTGATCGAACACATACGAAATTTGCAGACCAGTGATCCATTCCTTGAGAAGAAGAAACAAGATGTCCTGGATGGTAAAGAGAGTGACTTTGAAATTAAGAATGATGAATCGTTGTGTTATAAAAATAGGATTTGTGTACCGAATGATCCACCCTTAAAGAGGGATATATTAGAAGAGGCACATAGTTCTATTTACTCTATGCATCCGGGAGGTACCAAAATGTACAGAGATTTGAAGGAGTATTACTGGTGGAACAATATGAAACGTGAGATTGCAGAGTTCGTAGCTAAATGTTTAGTATGCCAGCAAGTGAAAGCAGAGCATCAGAAGCCGGCAGGATTATTGCAGTCGTTGCCTATTCCGGAATGGAAGTGGGAGCATATAACGATGGACTTTGTTACAGGATTACCCCGATCACCAAAGGGGCATGATTCTATTTGGGTGATTGTAGACCGATTGACGAAGTCAGCTCATTTTCTCCCAGTTAAGACCACCTACACTGTTGACAAGTATGCACGTATGTACGTTGATGAGATTATCCGTTTACATGGGGCACCAGTGTCAATAGTATCAGATAGAGATCCAACGTTCACTTCTAAGTTTTGGCCTCGTCTCCAGAATGCCATGGGCACAAGTTTGAAGTTCAGCACTGCGTTTCATCCACAAACTGATGGGCAATCAGAAAGGACGATTCAAATATTAGAAGACATGTTACGAGCCTGTGTATTTGACTTCAAGGGTAGTTGGGATGATCATTTGCCATTGATGGAATTTTCATATAATAATAGTTATCAGTCGACTATTGGTATGGCTCCTTATGAAGCTTTATATGGGAAGAGATGTAGAACGCCTTTGTGTTGGGATGAAGTGGGTGAAAGGAAAATGTTGGGTCCTGAATTAATAGATGTGACGACTGAAAAGATCAAAATGATTCGGGAACGGATAAAGATAGCGCAAAGCAGGCAGAAATTTTATGCAGATAAGAGGAAGCATCCATTGGAATTTCAGAAGGGAGATTTTGTATTCCTGCGTATTTCACCGTGGAAAGGCGTTATGAGATTTGGCAAAAAGGGGAAACTAAGTCCAAGATACATTGGACCATTTGAAGTGTTGGAAAGAATTGGGCCCCTGGCTTATAGATTAGCTTTACCTCCAGATTTATCTCGGTTACATGATGTGTTTCATGTATCGATGCTTCGTAAGTATTTGGCAGATCCATCTCACCAGTTGACAACTCAACCAATTGAACTGAAGGAAGGCTTATCGTACATCGAGGAACCAATGGAAATTATTGATCGTAAGGACCAAGTATTGAGAAATAAAGTTATTCCCTTAGTAAAGGTTATGTGGATGAGCCATGGAGTTAAAGAAGCAACTTGGGAAACGGAGGATAGCATGAGGAAACAGTATCCCCATTTGTTTGGTAAGTGACCTTTATATTAAATTTCGGGGACGAAATTTTCTAAGGGGGGGAGGTTGTGACAACCCGAATATAATTATGATAAATTATATTTAAATCATGCTTATCTTATGTGATATGAATAATGTGATATTAGTATATCTAATATTAATTGCTTATGTTTAGTCTAATTCTACTGTCATAAATCATGAAATGTCGAGTTACGTACGGACACAAGATTTGGTTATTTTCGATAGAAATGTTCCTGTTTAAGACTAGTTTTGACCATTGTAACATTACAATGGACTTGAGGTGAAAACTACATAGTTGTAGACATGTGAGTTAGGGTCACAACACAACAAACGGTGCATCAAACGGATGCTCGAGGAAGAAGTTAGGTCGAAATTACGAGAAGGGGCAAATATGTCGATTCCCTTAAGTGGTATTTTGTCTTTTATTAAACCAAATGTTTTAAATTGATTGGTTGGATTGGGAGGCAGCCTTGGCCGACTTAAAACCCTCACTCTAACATATTTCTTCAGCAAAACAAAGCCTAGGTTCAGTTTCAAGTGTTGTTAGCTTGAGGAAATAGAAAGTTGAGGTTTAAGAAGAAAAAGTGAGGAGAAAAAGTGTAGAAAAATCCGTGGAAATTACGTAAAAAGCCCTGAAGGTAATCCTAATAGAAATTCTTGTTATTTATCTTATATTACTGATTTATATGATATAAATCATCATAAGTTTACGAAAGTTTCAGCCCTTTATATATATGTATGGTTAGATGCAAGCTTATGTTAAGTTGAGTGTAGAAACCCTTAAAATTGCTTTGTGTTGAAACCCCTTGTATTCAAATCTGCATATCTCTTTGTGTGATTACTGGAATTGAGAAATTCCAATTGGAAATGAAAGTATACTCATATATTCATATAATATCTGAAAATTAGAATTTATATCCTTGTGGTTAGGCCGTAATGATGATTTCAAGTTGGTACATAGTTGCTGTTTGTATACTTGATTTCGGTATGCCCTGAATTTGGTCAAGATTTTGAGATAGAAAATGAAGTCCAAATGTTATGAAACTTTAATTATGTACAATTTAGTATGTCTACTGAAAGTGTGTTGAAAATCATGGAAAGTTATGCTGTATAAAAATTATGAAAATTCTGGGAATTCGAAGGATCAATAGAGGAGCTTGTAGGGCAGATTTCTTGTGTTGTAAAGAAATGGTCATAACTTGCCCTAGGAAGCTTGAAAAATTACACCGTCACTTGTAATGGATAGTATATTCATATATGTTTTCATATTGATGAGGTTGGACCCCTGTATTTATACAATTTAGGGATATGAGATGATTAAGTATGTAAGACAATAATTTCAGGCCATACTGGATACCCCTTGAATGAATGTTTGTATTTCGTCCTTACAAAGAGTACTTTCAGTACATGTTTCATGTGTATATACATTGAGGAGTATAATTTCATGTTTCCTTGACTTTGGTTATAAATTCCTCATAAGGTATTTCCTACAGTTGAATGTCCGTAACTTTATCAACATGTATATCATTGTTTTGCCTTTACCTATGTTTTATGGAATGTGACTTAATTGGAATTATATTATTGATGTATAGTCATGGAAAGTTACATAATTATGTTTGAATAATATTTGTGATTGAGGTTCAGAACTGATCTAGTTGGATTGACAGGTGTAAGGTCTAATCAACCCAGTTCAGCTCCACCAGAAGGAAACCTGAATACGTAGTTGACAACCCAAGGTGAGTGTACTCACTGGAAAGAGATATTTGTATCGTGTTGATGGTATGATCATAATAAAATGAATATGAAATTGTTCATTTCGGTTTACCGAAATGAGGGGTTACTCCTCGACCAGGAATGGGGGAGATTTGTCTATTAATGACAAGGGGTTACTCCTCGACCAGGAATGGGGGAGAATTGTCTATTTAGACAGGATATGTGAATCATGATTCGGAAAAGTTGGTCATTCATTATGAATGATCCGGATAAGTTAATACATAAGTATATGGACATGATTTATTGCATTTAAATTCATGCAGTAGTTTAGTAGTGATACATTCACTGGGCTATTTTGCTCATGGTTCCTATGTTCACATTTTTTTTCAGGTAACGCGATGTCACTGCCAAATTTAGGAGGTCAGGTTGGGTTAGCCAGGAATGGGAGAAACTATGATTTTGTGTAAATGTAAATGATGTAATTAAGTTAAATTATCATTCAAGAAAGTTTGTATAAGTATGACTAGTGTACTGTTGTAAAAAGTTTTTAGTTATATGAAATTAAGTTGATGACTCTGAAATTAAAATCAGTTTTTATGGTTTGGTTAAATGAATTATGGTTTGACTCACTTTAACTTTCAAACTTAATTATAAGTAACTGGGTTGGGGTGTGTCAATAACTCTATGTATTATGAAATCTTCAATTGGCAAGAAGGAGGATTAGGTTGGGCTTGGATAAGACATTCCAGTTGTTGTTCCACGCTGCTATCCATAATCTCTAGGGTATGAATTATAACATTATCTATGATCTTCTCCCATGTCCAATGAACGCCAAACATTTCATTTGAGCTCATCAAGTTTAGAACCTCCATAGGTATGTGATTATCATCCACTATAGGGGATGCCTTATTCAAAGGATAAGTGGTTAAAATAGTGGCAGCCTCGAAAGGAAAACATTCAACAAATGGTGTTGGTTCAGTGGTAATCGATTGAAGACTTTCCAATGACTGTGTATAATTGGGTCTTGAGGTTTCACTTTTCATACCTTGAGTAAATAAAAAAGGCAATGAGAAGTAGAGATATTAGTGGCCTTAACCATATATGATCATAAATTGGGAATGGTGGTGGTAGTATCACGGGATCTTTGGGAGTGTTTACCTCCTCTTCTTATGTCAAATCATCAACATGACTTATAATGAAGAAAAAGGAAATTTGAAGTCAAAGTTAACGCTAAAACCAATACTAAAGGACTCTGAGAGAATTATAAAAGTAAAAAAATAGCTTACATGCCAACAATGTTATAGGAATAATCCTCCTGGCTCTACTTTTCATTCATTTTCCTATTAGGATAACAAACATAGAAGTAATAGGAGTCTTATCCATGCTTGAAGAGGTGATAGTAGGCTTCTTAAAAGAGGATTTTACTTTCTCGATTGTCACAAAAGGAACATGCTCTTTTGTTCCCTCTTCCCTAGATTATTTAGAAATCTCTTCTTCCAAAGATTCCTTAACTTAAGAAGTGATTTTACTCTTTTAGAATATGGATAATCCTAAATAAGAGTGTGACACCCCTCTTATTTTAACCATGGGTGATGATTCATTCATTAAAACAAACAGGAATCCCATTTGTTTCATTCTTAGCATCACTGTCGAAAAACTTTTTAAATACTAATGACCTATGTCAAATTAAGCTGGTGTCGAGTTTTATCTTTATTATGACCACATGAAAAAATAAAATAAATGAGCAAAACCATTCACACATAAATATAGTCCACATAATCACACGACATATATATAAATAAATGAGACCAAATATACCATTGGTTCTCCAAGTACATAAATCAACCACAATCTGAAATAAACAAAACTAAAATCGAAATACAGTCTGATGCATAACTGAATAGAATAAATAATCAGAAGAGTGATACGTCCAAATTAACCACTAAGGAAATGAATGAGCTGAAGCATCTAAAGTAATCTCCTGAAACCGTCCACACTGTTGTGGCTACACATCTCTAGATAGGATCTCTAAGTTAGGCGTGCCTATGGTTGGACACCTGAAAGGTTTTAAAAATATTTTTGACATGGGTTAGAGCCCAAGGAAAACATTTTGAAAAATATTTTGCAAGTATTTAAATCATTTATTCATTACACATGTAATATCCACCTACACTCCCTTGAGATCCTCACCTCTCAACTAATGTGCATGCCTAACGTATTCTACCTAACTATTATCCCCTTCCAAACTAGATAATGTGTATGACTACTCTTGCTATGTCCAGTTCCATTGTATTCCCCATAGAACAAGATACTACGATTTCAATAATAAATTTATTTATTCCCATTTTATTATTGAGTCAATTATTAAGTTTCACTACTTAAAGTCTTTTAAATACACATCATTTATCAATTCTACTATCTCACATGAGTAGATATAGCACACCGGTATATATTCATCACACATATAATATATACATAATTATAGCATCTCCGGAACGTCCCCTTATATTATTGGCATACTCTCCTATCAAGTTCATGTACCTCCCGTTCTCAATCAAAGACTAATGGTTTAACATGTTTTCTAGAACCCAAAATCAATTAACAAAACAATGGAGGCGAACATGGTTCTAAGCCTTTAGGATATGAACATACCAAACGTAACCAAAAGACCAGTAAGTCCCACTAATACACTGCACATAATGGCCCCCCCTAAGTTCCATGTTCTGGGGCACAAATCCAAACCTCACTGGAATCGTCAAGGTGGGATTGCCCTCTGTATGGAAACTTATGGATAGCAGGAAGTGTAGGTATGTTCACACACATAATCAAATCATATCTATGGTTATTCACACAACCTATATACAGATATTATTCAATAGGTATGCACACCACCCAATTTTATCGACTCATACGCAGTAAATATCTCTCACATATTCGACGTACTATTAATTTCAATTAAATTTCTAATTTATTTAATTTCAAGTATCGCCCACTACTCTATAGTTATTCCCATTTTATACTACTGGTCATAAACATAGGTTCACTCATCACTATGTGACTCGTCTCGAATTTCATTCATTGATCAATTATGGATATTTTCTCAATTATCCCAATCCTTAACTTGTCTCAATTTATGTAAACCTAATCTCCACTATATGCCTGCTGACATTTTCATATTCCCCTCTATAGTTTTAAAATGTCCCAAACGTTACCACATAAATTATCCAAAATTTCAGGGTTTAAAACAAAAAGGTAAAAAATTTCAATTCTGGACAAACCGATTCGATTCGCCTAAAGGCCGAATCGATTCGACATGTATCAGGTGTCTCCCTATCCAGTTCGCTGTTATGAATTTTTAAACTATTCAATTCCTCAAACTTTTGTGCAATAATACCAAACTCCCAATTAACATAATCAAACATCAAATATACATGTAGGGATAATTTTTAACATAAATCATGTGTAAAATCCATACATTTTCATCCAAGATTAGATTAAAACTCCGTTAATAATTAAACCTTACATTTTTGTGTTCTTCATATAAGTTCATAAAAAACCCAGATTTATCCCATAATCTAAATTCAATAACTTCTAATTTCATCTTATTTATACAATTGGATTCATTGTACATGAAATCCTATTCCGAATTATGAGTTTTATTTATTAAATCACAAGAATAGTATCAATTATCCTCAATTCAAAGACCCTACTCTACATGGGTATTATAACTCATAAAAATTGGAAAGATAAATACTTGCCTTGTATGGGAGTGCTCTCATTTAGTTTTCTTGATGATGATTCCCTTCTAATCCACCCTACCAAGATGATTGTTATGCAAGAACCAGGTGGAAGGCTTCAAGAATCCTCTCTTAAGCTCCAAGAATGCTCTCCCTTCTTCTCTAATAGCCTCTAAGTGTTTTCTATTCCTCTTGACCTAGCCTCTCACAACTACAAATTTATATAATCATTAGAAATTTGTAGCTCCTCTAATCTTAGGTTACTAAGGGACTAAATTTTCCTCTCGTGGTGCCGATTTGGTCTAAAACTATCCCAAGACCCAAACTATACACTTGGGTATACTATTTCGACTATTTTGACCCTTCCAGACTCAACCCTAACCTTGAAATTATCATCCGAGTCACTCACATATAGTTTCTTATCTCGACCCCATATAGTCCACACACGACGTCTAGTTGAGATAAAATACTGTCACATCACTATCACTCGCTATGACGTCAAATATGTAGTTAATATTCAATTAGTAATTTGATTCGATAAACATTAATCATTTCTCTTTGATTAATAATTTAATCCACCCATGATATTTAATTTCCATTAAATTATGTCACACATGTAATTTAATTTCACCCATGTAATTTAATTATTAATTTCTAAGAAATGCGGGTTATTACATACTTCCCTCTTTGCAAGGTAATTTCTCCCTCGAAATTGGGACGAACCTGCGGTGAATAACTCTGGATACTGCTCACGCATGTCATCCTCCCACTCCCATATTGACTCGTCCACATTGTGGTGCCCCCACTGAACTCTAACTAGGGGTGCCACCTTTGATCGTAGTTTACGCTCACTACGATCAAGTATCGCCACCAATCTCTCCTCGTATGAGATGTCGGGTTGCAAGTTGATCTTATCTAATGAAACATGTCAATAAGATTTCTCTCTCCTCCGGTACCTCTTCAATGAAGACACGTGAAACACGTCGTGAATTTTTTGTTAGTGCTTCGTTGGTCCTAGTCTATGAGCTACTGGTCCCACTCTCTCAATAATCGAAATGGTCCCACATATCTCGATGCCAATTTTCCCTTCTTGATAAATCCCATAACTCCTTTCATAGGAAGAGACTCGCACCATCACTTGATCACCAACCTCAAGCTCTATGTGCATCCTATCTACATTGGCAGCTCTTATGCCTATCTTGAGCTATACGAAAGCGCCCTCGAATCAGCTTAATCTGGGCAGTGGTGTCCTGAATCATCTCTAGCCCCAATATTATGTTATCACCCACCTCTAACAAGTAAGCAAGTGAATTAAAAGGTCAATCATACAATTTCTAAAATGGATCCATGCAGACTGTAAATTGGTCAGCATTATTATAAGAAAATTCCACCAAAGGAAGTTACTGATCCCATCCTCTTTCGAAGTCAAGTATGCACATCTGCACCATATCCTCAAACATCTTATTAACCCTCTCCATATGCCCATCAGTTTATAGGTGGTACGTTGTACTCAACCTTAAATTCGTGTCGATTGCCTCCTGAAAGATCTGTAAAAAATGAGACACAAAAAATCTTATCCCAATCAGACACAATATTAATCGAAATCCCATGTAATCATACTATCTAAATGATGAACATCTGTGCATACTATTTTATCTCACAATCCATACGAACTGGAAAAAAATGAGCCACCTTGGTCAACCGATCCACTATCACCCATATGGAGTCATGGCCTCGCTACAATAACGGCAACTCAGTGATAAAATCCATGGATATACTTTCCCATTTTGACACGGGAATCTCGAGTGGCTGCAATATCCCTGTCGGTCTCTGGCATTCAACCTTTACTAGCTGATAGGAAACATACTTTGAGAAAAACTCTGTTATGTCCCGTTTTATCCCCGACCAACAATACCGTATGTGCATATCCTAATATAACTTATCACTACCTGGATGTATCGTAAATCTAGACCCGTGAGCCTCTAAAATTACTAAATGTCATAAGTTTTCATCCTTTGGAACCAAGAGTATCCCATTGAAAAGCAGACCACCTTGTGAACTGATCGAGTACCACTCTTCCCCATTAGCTAATAACTGGTGAACTCTATCCTGGCGGTACTGATCCCCTGCATGTGCTTCCACCACCCTCATCACAATCTCAGGAGTGATAGCTAATATGGACATGCATGCCATTGCAATCTTGTTACCGTGTCGAAGTACTCTCCACTTTGCTTTCTAAACCTCTAATAGCTCTCCTGCAGGACTTCGACATAACGCGTCTGCCACCACATTATCCTTCCCAGGATGATACTGAATATCAAACTGGTAATCTTTTATGAACTCCAACCACCTCCTCTACCTCATGTTCAGATTTTTCTATGTGAACAGATACTAAAGCAATTTATGGCCCGTGAATAAGGTAACTTCTCTCCTAACAATTAATGCCTCCATATCCTCAAGGAAAATACAACTTCTACTAACTCCAAGTCATGCGTGGTATAATTCTTTTCATAGGTCTTAATCTTACAAGATGCATACGCTATAGCCCTCTCCTCCTATTGTAATACACCCCTAATCCCTTGTAAGGATGCATCGGTGTAGATGTCATATGCCACCACTCCCTTAGGCAATGAAAGCATAGATGATGACGTCAATTTGTCCTTTAACTCATTGAAAGATAACTGACAATGGTCATCCCAAATAAACAGCAGTCCTTTGAGAGTCAAGTTTGATAATGGACCCACAATCTTCGTAAAACCCTTAACGAACCTCCAGTAATATACTGCCAATCCCATAAAGTTATGAACCTCAATGTTATGGATTATCCCCACTCCTTCACCGCCTATACCTTACTGGGATCAACAACGATAACCTTCTCTAACACAATGTGGCCCAGAAAATGTATCTCCCGAAGCCAGAACCCACATTTCCTAAACTTTGCATACAATTAGTATTCTCTAAGTGTTTGTAAAAGCTTTCGTAAATTCTCGGCATGCTCATCTTCAGAGTGAGATTACACCAAGATATCATTGATGGACACGAGCACAAACTGATTAAGGTACTCTAAAAAAACTCGGTTCATCAGATCCATGAGCACTGTTGTCTTATTGGTGAGTGGAAATGGTCTCACCCTAAACTCATAAGACCCATAGTGTTCTAAAAAAGTAGTCCGTGGAATGTCCACCTCTATGACGTGTAACTGATGATAATCGGACTAAAAATATATTTAGAGAAGTAATCTTCTCCCCTCAGTTGGTCGAATAGATTATCAATACGAGGCAATGGATACTTATATCAGATCATGACCTTATTCAACTCTTTGTAGTCGATACACAATCGAAGTGACCCATACTTCTTCTTGACAAACAATACTGTTGCACCCCATGGCGAAGTACTCCGTCTGATAAAACCCTTCCCTAAGAGATGCTGAATTTTCTCCCTCAATTCCCTCATCTTAGATGTGGCCATGCGATAAGGTGCTCAAGCTATAGGCCTCATACCTAGAACTAGGTCAATAAACTTAATTTCCTGGTTAAGTGGTAACCCGAGTATGACTTGGAATACATATTTAAGCTCCCTCATGACTAGAATCAAGTCTAATGAAACAACCACCTCATGTGAGGTCTCCTCCTCAATATAATACAAGTGTGTGCTCGACCCTCCCTAAGGAAGAGGCATCGCCACTAAGAACATTTTATGCCCTAGAATAGATAATACAATGGTTCTCCCGAAATAATCCACCATCTCTCAATATCTAGCTAACCAATCCATCCACAAGATCACGTCATATCCTTCCATGTCTAATTTAAGAAGATCAGTAGCTAAACATAATCTACCCACATCAATATCCACACCCCTATAAATCGAGTGTATAAGAAACCCACTACCCAACGGTGACTCTACACACATAAGGAGACTACTAGGTGTCTCTAATAGGTTGGCATCTCATGCAAATCTAGTTCCTATAAAAGAATGTGATGCCCCAGTATCAAACAAGATCTTACTCACAAGACTGTGAATAGGAAATGTACCCACTACTGTTGGCGGTGCCTGTGGGGTTAATTGTATCGATGCATCACGAATGTTATAGACACACTCGTACTGTAACTAACCCTGTTATGGTGGGATGGGTGTGGCTAGTTTCGTAGGTGGCCTCTGTGCCTGCTAATCTTGTGGGGAACTGTGTCGCTACGGTGCTCTCCCTCTCCCCTGTTATGAGAAATCCCTCATCTTGTGGACCGTCTGTCCATAAATAAACCATTGGCTTAGAAAAATTTGTGTTTCTGGTCCTAATGGCCCTGACGGTGCTAATCTTGCTATTGGGTCTGCTGGCCTCGACCTTACTGGCTTCCCCTAATGTTCCTTTAGCCCTGGAAGCCCTGAGGAACCTGCTGCTATTGAGGACCCTGCTGGCCCTGCCTATAACCACCATTGGGTCGATAGCCACCAGATCTAAACCTCTTGGCTTGATCCCCCTATCGATAATCTTGCCCCTGGTATTTTCCTGACTGCTGCTGTTGTGGTGCTCCACTGGCACCGTTCCTTCCTATCTTGCCTTGCTAGCTAAGCTCACCTCCTCTCTTTTTTCCCTTCGTATGGAAGTAATTATCCTAGTAGTGTAGCAGTGCGTCATTGATGATATCATTATAAGTCATCAATGAGAGGTTTTCAATCAAGTGATTCCTGATCTTCTAGGCGAAACCATCCATAAAATTTGCCTTCTTCATTTTTCATTGTTCACATCGTCTGGTAAAAATTTGCCAAACGAGTGAACTCCTCCTCATATTCGGCCACTAAACGATCATTCTGAGTCACCTCACTGAATTTTTTTCACATCTTTATCTCTATGGCTGGCGGAAAGTATTTGGAGTCAAACAGCATCCAGAAATCAATAATAGTCATAGTATTCCTCTCTTTAATGGTGGTAACTGACTCCCGCCACTATAATATTTCTCTAACCAACCTGAAAGTGGCCAACATCTATTTATGCACCTCACTACATCAACCATATGCAAGTGGCACTGAATATCTTTCTTCTAATGGCATGCCATAACCACATCAGAACTCCTTTGAAACTCTGGTGGGTGTCCCTTCTGGAAATCCTCCCTAACCCTTTGCCACTATGTCGACCTTGGGTGTGCCTGAACAACTGGTGCCACTGGCTCCGGTGGCTTCTAGACCCGAGGGAAATACTGAGCCATGGTATTCATTATTGCATTAACTGCCTGTACTACGATTACTGCCACCGTTGTTGTTGACACTGATCCTTGTGGCGACTGTGGTTGGTTGAGCCTCCTCCGTATTAATACTAACCGATGCTCTCGCCGCCCGTCTTCTCCTAGGTGGCATCTAAAAATAGATTCGAATTGTATAATTTTACAGTCAATGTAATTATAATATAAGAAGAACAAAACTCAAATGCATAATCATTAATGCAGCAATCCTAATAATATGGCTTTAGGTCAAAGAATGCTACGCTGAAATCGTAGTAAGTTGTATAGATATTATGGACATTAGAACCTGATGCTCTGATACCATCTGAGACACCCCACCTATTTTAACCATGGATGATCATTCCTTCATTAAAATAAATAGTAATCCCATTTGGTTCCTTCTTAGCATCACTGTCAATTAAATTTTTAATTACTGATCACATATGTTAAATTAATCAGCTGTTAAGTTTTATCTTTATTATGACCACATGAGGAAATAAAATAA
The DNA here is from genome assembly GCA_949130495.1 of Sambucus nigra. Taxonomy (NCBI): domain Eukaryota; kingdom Viridiplantae; phylum Streptophyta; class Magnoliopsida; order Dipsacales; family Adoxaceae; genus Sambucus; species Sambucus nigra. Next base: position 446,167,803 of record OX422210.1, on the reverse strand, counting down.
ATGAACTAAACCATTCACACATAAATATGGTCTACACAATCACACGATAAATATATAAATAAATGAGACCGAACAAACCATCAGTTCTCCAAGTATATAAATCAATCACACTCTCTGAAATAAGAAAAACTAAAATTGGAATACAGTCTGATGCATAACTGAATAAAATAATTAATCTGAAGAGCGACACGTCCAAATTAACTACTAAGGAAATAACTTATCTAAAATGAATGAGCTGAAGCGTTTAAAGTAATCTCCTGTAAGTATCCATACTACTACATCTACACATCTCTGGATATGATCTCTAAGTTGGGTGTCCCTGTGGCTGGATACCTAAATGGTTTTGAAAATATTTTTGACACTTGTCAGAGCCCAAGGATAACATTTTGAAAATATTTTGCAAGTATTTAAATAAGTTATTTATTACACATATAATATCCACGTACACTCTTGAGGTTCTGACCTCTCAATTAATGTGCATGCCTAATATATTCTACCTAACTAGTATCTTCTTCCCTACTAGATAATGTTTCTGACTATTCTCTCTAATTCTAGTTCCCTCATATTTCCCCATACAACACGATAATACGGTCTCAATAATAAATTTATTTATTCCCTTTTTATTATTGAGTCCATTATTTAAGTTTCACAACTTAAAGTCTTTTAAATATACATCATTTATCAATTCTACTTTCTCACATAAGTGGATATATCAGACCGGTATTTATTCATCATACATATAATATATACACAACTATAGCATCCCCTCGGGATGCTTGCATACTCTTCTATCAAGTCCATGTACCTCTCCTACTCAATCAAAGACTATTAGTTTGGCATGTCCCCTCGTAGACCTGTCAATGGGTCGGTTTGGGTCGTGTACGGGTTACGGGTTAAAATAGCCTAACCCATACACGACCCGTTAATCCTAACGGGTCTAATAACAATACCCAAACACGACCCATTAATATTAATGGGTACACGACCCAAACCATTAACACCCGTTAATATTAACGAATCATTTTGGGTCGAACTGGGTAACGAGTTGGGTGACCTTATAATACCCGTTAGTCTTCAATAGTTTAATAATAATGGGCTTTAATTGTAATTCTTATTGGGTATAGATTGGGTGACCCTATAGCACCCGTTAGTCTTTAAAGATTTAGAAATAATGGGTTTTAATGGTTATTCTTATTAGGTACGGGTTAGGTGACCCTATAGTACCCGTTAATGTTAACGGGTGTTAACGGGTAGAAACGGGTTAAAATGGGTACATATAAATTTCTAAACCCGAGCCGTTAGTTGTAACGGGTCTACCGTGTCAACCCGTTAATGACCCAATCCCAATAAGGGTAAACCCATTAACTTATAATTTTGTGTCGTGTCGTGTTAACGGGTTATCGTATTTTCTTACAGGTCTATCCCCTCGAACCCAAAATCAATAAACACAACAATGGAGGCGAACATGGTTCTAAGACTTTGGGATACGCACATACCTAACGTACCCGTACAACTTGTCAGTCCCACTAATACACTACACATAATAGGTTGCACTGGAATTGTCAAGGTGGGACCGCCCTCTGCGCGAAAACCTACAGATAGGAGGCAGTGTAGGTATGTTCACACACATAATCAAATCATATTTATAGGTATTGACACAACCTATAGAAGTATTTTATTTAGAAGGTATGCACACCACCCAATTTTATCAACTCATACGTAGTATAAATCTCTCACATATTCGACGTACTATTAATTTCAATTAAATTTCCAATTCATATAATTTTGAGTATCGCCCACTACTCTGTAGTTATTTCCATCATATACTACTCGTCGTAAACATAGGTTCACTAATCACTACGTGAACAGTAACAAATTTCATTCATTCATCAATTAAGAATATTTTCTCAATTATCCCAATACCTAACTCGTCTCAATTTATGTAAATTTAATCTCCACTATAGGCCTACTGACATTTTCATATTCCCTTTTATAGTTTAAAAATGTCCAAAAAGTTCCCTCATAAATTATCCAAAATTAAGGAAAAATTTTCAATTCTGGGCAAACCGAGTCGATTTAAAATGTATCAGGTGTCTTCTTTTTCAGTTAGCTCTTATGAATTTTTATACCATTAAATTCTTTAAACTTTTGTACAACAATCCCAAACTCCCAATTAACATAACTAAATATCAAATATACATGTAGGGATGATCTCTAACGTAAATCATGTGTAAAATCCATACAATTTCATCCAAGATCAGATTAAAGCTCCATTAATCATTAAACCCTACATTTTTGTGTTCTTTATATAAGTTCATAAAAAACCAAAATTTATCTCATGACATAAATCCCATAACATTTTATTTCATCGTAGTTATACAATTGGATTATTGTACATGCAATCCTATTCTGAATTATGAGATTTATTCATCAAATCACAAGAATAGTATCAATCATACTTTATTCAAGGACCCTACTCTACATGGGTATTATAACTCATAAAAATTTGCAAGATAAATACTTTCCTTATATGGGAGTGCTCTGATTTTATTTTCTTAATGATGATTACCTTCTAATCCACCCTCTCGAGATGATTGTGATGCAAGAACAAGGTGAAAGGCTTCAAGAATCCTCTGCTAAGCTCCAAGAATGCTCTTCATTTCTTCTCTAATTGCCTCCAAGTGTTTTCTATTCCTCTTACCCTATCATCTCATAACTACAAGTTTATATAACCTTTGGAAATTCGTAGCTCCTCTAACCTTAGGTTACTAAATGACTAAAATTCCCTCTCGTGATGCTAGTTTGGTCTAAAACTGTTTCGGGACCCAAACTATACACTTGGGTATACTACTTTCACTGTTTGGACTTCGAACTCAAACGTAACCTCGAAATCATCATTCGAGTAACTCTCAAATAATTTCCTATCTCGACCCCATATAGTCAACACACGACGTCCTGTTGAGATAATATACTACCCCGTTACTATCACTCGTTATGACGTCAAATACGTATTTACTATTCACTTAGTAATTTGATTCGATAAACATTAATGATTTCTCTCCGATATATATTTTAATCAACGCATAATATTTAATTTCCATTACATTACATCACACGCGTAATTTAATTTAAACAATGCAATTTAATTTAAACCATGCAATTTAATTTAATTAAAAATACTTAATTGATGAAATGGTAAAACCTCAGTATGTTTGGTGAAAACTTAATACTGATGGGTGTTCGGAAGGTAATCTAGGAGAAAGCAGAGGATTGGTTTCTTAAAAATCATAAAGGGGAAGTTTTTTAGGGATTTTGATGCTACTTTAATAGCTCTTCTAGTGTTAAAGTTGAAGCTACGAGTATTTTGGAAGGGACAAAGTGCTATAAAGAGCTTCAAATATACCCTCTTATTATGGAATGAGAGTCAAAAGTCATGGTGGGTGTGCTTAACAACAAACGTTCTTACGTATTATGCATATTGTGAGAGATATCTTAAGCTTATGTAAGGTTTGAGAAATAAATATTATTCATACATTTAGAGAATATAATATTGTTGTTGAATTCTTGGCTAATATTGATTGTCTAAAGAATCTAAATCAATGCACTTCTAATATGAATGACTTCGCATTAGAGGTTAAAGGCTTGGTTAACCTAGATAGGCTTTTATTTCCATACTTTAGACATGGTACTGGTTTTAACTGGGATTTTCATTTAAGTTTTCATTGTCTGATTTTATTGATTGTTTAAAAAATTAACTTTCTCTTATTTTTTTCAACATTTTCTTTCATTGTAGTGCCACTTGTAGAGGGGTATTATATCCTTAAATGATCTAATAAATTTTTTTTCCTCTTCCACAAAATAGTTTAGTCAAGGCCAATATTAACAGACAATAAAGTTACAAGATAGTTAAAACCTTACTAGAGAAAGAAAGATTTAAAGGCATGGTAGATACTGGCAATGGTATCGAGAATAATTCGATGTACCTAGACCACCAATCCTTAAAATCTTGAGTTGCCCATAATTAAACTCAGTCTCCGTAAATTCTACAAGTGCATCGAAGCCTGGGATACTCAGTTATGCTGTGCAAAATGATTTCTCCTACCCTGCTCATGCATATTTTATCAAATTTGTTTTCACACAATTATTAATTATAATTCTCAATTATAATGTATTAATTTATTTTCCAATAACTTTCACTAGTTATTAAATAATGATCCACAATTATTGTCCTAAACCCGTACATATTTTTCTACATATATATACACATATTTTCTATAACAGAAGAAGCACATATATGTTGTATATAACCACCATACCTCAGAGTAATATCTCACTAGATGTGGGTCTCTAAAATGCTATCATGCTCCAGGGCATACATGCATCATCCCGTGCTACTGGATCAGAATCTCACCACCGAACCCAAAATCATAAATGTAACTCGAGACGGACATAGTCCTAAGCCAGTGACTCATCACTACACGAAAAACAACAATATGGCACGGTTTAAAACTGTGCCAGAATTAGGTGTTCCAAAATGGCCATTTTTTCTAGCACGATTTAAAAGTGTGCCAAATTTGACCAAATAGGAACACTTTTGGCTCACTTTAAAACCGTGCCAGAATATAATATTTCTGGCACACTTTTGGTACACTTTATAACTGTGCTATATTGAGTACATTTTGGTTAACTTTTGGCACAGTTCAAAACTGTGACAAAATTTGGTACACTTTTGACACAGTTTTGAACTAAGCCAAATTTTTGGATCAAAGAAAAAAAATAATTATAAATAATATTACCCAAAAAAAATCAGCAAAATTTCCACTATTTTTTATACCTGTTTTAGAATAACAAAAATTCAATAATAATATAAAACCAGCATTGCAAAAATAATACAACAACAATACAAACATTTTGCAACAACACTAATACAAATACAATTAGCCCACTAAAATTTAATGGCTCAAATTCAATTAATATAAAATTTATGTTAATACATATGAAATTCATCTCAATACATGCACAACCATCGAACTTCCAATGAGTTCCAACCTGTAATACAAACAAACAAACAAAAAAGAGTAATTAATTCTTATCATTTGAAAATATTGAAGGGCAACAACCTATACAATACTTTCGAAGATATTCTTGCTTGCCAACATCTTGTTCGTGGAAATTCCATTGCTTTCGAACATTTCTAACCACTTACAATAATCTCCAAGGCTACTTGAGTGAACTCTAATGAGTTGGTGCATGCAGATGTAAAGAAAGAACTGGTATTAGCACTAAGCCATATGAACCCATTATTAACAAAGTCAACCAAAGACTAAAATATGCATAAAATATTGGTGAAATAAAGAAAGTAACATGTAAGCGTTTTACAAAACTAATTCCAAAGTTTCATGTTGAGATAGATGTGAACCATTGCTTTATAGTGGAAAATTTTGGTACCAACAAGCTTGATACTCATAATGTAATGTATAAAATTAAAAGTTCGTGTTTTATCTTAAGCTCAACGAGAAATAAAACTAGTTTTAATGGTTCACCTCGCTATCAGATTTAGAATCATCATCTCTTTAGACAGAATGAGCTCCTAAGCTCACACTAACATCTTGAATGTCATCATTCTCGTCATCACAAGGATCAAGCACACTTTTGACCTGTGCAAAGTAAACAATAACACAAATTTTGATTAAGATCTGAACTCCCGATCTAATTTTGCTATAATTATCTCAATTATCATTACAAATAAAAAAGAGTTCTTAAAATCGATATTGGACTAATGAGAATATAAAATATTCGTACAAATGTAAGAAAGTTGCCACTCACTAAGGAAGACCAGATTCACCACATAATGCTTCAGGCTTAAATGATCTCGCGAACTCGTCGTTGTAATTGATTACTTCTATTACATGTTATTTTATATATATATATATATATACTAGAGTATGCCCGTGCCTAATGGCACGATGAAATTTTTTCAAAGTACGTAATCACAAAACGTCATAAATTTTCCAGCGTAAATAATCGCAAAACGACAAAATTTTTCAAAAGTGCATAGCTATAAAAATTTCCAAACTGTCACTTGTGGTCAAATTATCAATTGGGCAGTTTCCTTTGTTCAAGTTTGCTCAAGTTCCATTCATAATAAAACTTTGCTCAAGTTCCATTCATAATACAAATGTTTTATGAAAATTGGAAAGAATTTCCTTTGTTTATACGACTATCCACCCTATTTAGACAATATAAAATACCATAACAATAATAATAGTCTATTTTGGACCTCGCATATATCATCAACTATTCAACTCAATAAAAAAAACACGTATCACAATAGACAATTCAAAATTTTGAAGAAAATTCTATTTACAACCAAAGCATATTACACCATGCCACTTATATCTCCCACGCCACGCTTGTCTCATTCATCGTCACAAAATGCGTATACAAAAAATAGATCTTCCTTGAATGAATCCAATAATCGAGTGGATTTAAAGTCTCTATGCCTATGATCAACAAGGCTGACCTGTGTAGTAGATAATAATTGGACCAATAATAGGACTAAAATAAGAAAGGAAGAAACTAAAATAAAACTTGGGCATAACTAATGACTATGCTTGGGCATTTATTCATCTGAGTTAATCTTGTAAATAAAGATTGAAATGCCCAACAACCATAGGACCTGAACTATTTTAATTTTTAGTAATCCGTTGTGACCTGTTATTCACCCATGCCTGTTTCTAAACCCAACCTCACCAAACACTGCTCTTACATCTCCTAGCACACCTAACATAACTTTAATGCCACGCTAACCCCTAGCAGCTAACCCCCTACCTGCTTCTCACTTCCACCGCATACCCAATCTCTCGAACCGATTATTGTATTGCCAACTATTCACCCACCGCTAACTACTGTACTTCCAACTATTGTAATGCAGTTTCAATTTCATGAGTTATATATAATGCACTTTGAATTTCAAATACATATAACTCAATTTGAAATGTAACCTATTTGAAATTCAATTGCATTATATGCATATAATGCACTGTCAATTGAAATTGAAATTATATGCAGGATATGCTTCATTATATGGAATTATAAATTTATATGCAATTCAAATAGGTGACCTCTAATTCATTATAGCAATTGTATGTTTAATTTTAAATACCAGTTAGCAGTTATGCATTATAAATTTCAAAATGCATATAATGCAGTTAGAAGTTATCCAATTCATTTACTATGGGTCATTTCATAGAGATCCCTCATATCAATTACAACAGCTTGCTTGAATGTACTGATTAATGATTCAATGTTTATTTTTCACCATAATCAAGATGATGGTCACAACCGATCGATCTGCGATTGGGCCAAAAATGATCGGACCACCTCTTGGAGGTCGTAGATGTTGCCACAATCGTAAATTAACTTCCAATACAAATTGACATTCTAGAAACTTGAGCACATCAAGTTATATAAGGCAGTTTAGTTGCAAAATAGAATGGACCTCAAAAAATAATACCGAAAAAAATGGACATTACATTAAGGAGACATACATTACCAACACCGAACATATATAGATTACCAATGCTGAATTGACATACATTAGTTCCCATTAGTACATACGTATTGATGATCACTCGGATAACTTTTTAAGAAAGTCGGATAATGTTTGATAAGCTGATATGTTGTTATATATAATATGAAACAATCAATAAACATATTATATATAACAACTAATATGTTGTTATATATAATCTGTATAACAACACCTATTATACATATTATATAAAATAGCATATTAGTTGTTATATATTATATGTATAACAATAGGTGCTTGGTCATAGAGAAAAAAAGAGAAACAATGCAGCTCCAAAATCAAGAATAAGGGTACTGCTAGAACTTTGAATTAGGATGGATAGGGCTACAGAAAACAAAGGGATCACATTTGTTGTTTTGTATGTTACCTAAACCCCCAAATTTTGAACCGCCAAAACCTAAAATAAGTGAGCCCGCAAGAATAAGGGTACTTGCAAGAAGTAGATTAATCATTACCTACATATATAAATCCAAAATAAACAAGCCACTCATAATATATCAATCACTACTTACATATATAATTTTGAACTTCAATTTCCCAATATGTATAAATACTAAATAGTCTATGTAAAATTTATAAGAAGATCATAATAGGAAAACTACTATAAGAAGATGAAGAAAAGATGATACTAATTACTAACTTGAGGCATTACTGACTTGATACTATTACTGACTCGAGGCATTACTGACTTGATACTATTAAGATCATACTATTACTGACTTGATACTAATAAATCAACTAAATTATAAGTATCTAAAAGTTCCCAAATGTTACCCCTCTATTCATTGATCTTGCGAAAAACGTTATTTTTTTTCCATCCAAATGCATATTCGTTGAGGAGACACTGAATCACCCATTTATGTGAGTCTCCATGTGATCAATTAGGAGCCTACTTGCAAAGCTCCTTTTGTCTTTGATTTTGAACAGTCAGCATAAAAAGTTACTATAATTCAAATGAAAACATAAACCAACAAAAATAATATCTTTGAGCATAATTATCTCATCATCCACATATTGTTATATCTGCAAAACAAGAGGAGAAATTTTATACCTAATATCAAGTATTACTTTAGTATAATCCAGTACTAAAGCAAGTAATGTTATTTAATGTCTAAAATCAAGTATTGACCATACTATTATAGAACACAGATATCAACTGCTTCGTTTAAGAACACATATATCAAGTTTTATACACCAATTCGCCCCGTTTAAGAACACAGATTAAACAGTACAATAGGTATTAAGACTAATTAAACATTACAATAGGTATTAACATCCCAAAATTGATTAAACACTATAACACGTGTTAAGATGTACAACATGTATTAAGATGTACAACATGTATTAAAAAATTGGATTTTGAAAATTGATTATAAATGTAGTTATCCATCAAATTGTGACAGGAGGAGAAAATAATGTACTCACATTAGCAAGTATCTCCCCTACTTGGATAAGCAAAATTTTGAGAGAATTACGATTGGTTTGTCACCACCCAATAGGAAATACAAATGCCTGAGAGGTGCTGCAGCTGATAAATTGAAATTCCTTGCAAGAGTACGCTTGGTATTGCCTGAGAGCTACTTGGTACGCTTGATAAATTTAATCTCGTAGTGGATCTTACTCTTGGTATTGCCATTTGCAAGATTACTATCGCAAAAAAAAACCTATCAAATAGATCACGACTGTTCAACTGCAATAATAATGACAAAATAACTTAAAACACTTCATTTTGAAACCCGATTTTTGAACCCCACACATAGATGTAGACATATATATCACATAGAGGATGAGGAAGGGGACATAGGGTGATTTTATTATGCACCAGGTGTCCATTACACACCATCTATACAACCCAAAGCAGTGTTGGTATCAATCAAAATTTACTCGTGATATGGTGCTCGGTGTAAATTTGTCTTTGATAGGACAACACCGTGGTTTTGAATAAATATGATCCATAAGGACTCTAGTCTCACTAATATAGGGTGTTTTTTTCTTTAGAAATGTCATAAGTAACATGGGATACAAAAATACATTGCTAAGATCACTATTTTAGCAATTGATCATATATAATAACAAATAATGATAACAGTGGAACTTTAACTATTACTAAATGCTCAATTCGAAGTAACTGTTTAACATCTGTATAATAAATCCAACCATCAAAGAAGTAAAAAAAATTTGAATGATATGGTTTGTAAATTAGTTTAAGGTAGAATTAGAACATTCTATACAAATAATGATATGATCAGTAAGAGAATGAATGTTACATTCCAAACAAATAATGATATGGTCAGTAAAATAACATTGGTGTAGAATGACATAGAGTCAAACCCCTATTAATATAAAAAAATTCCCAAACATTTCATAGATTACATTATTAAAAAATACAAATAAACCTAGATGAGAATTAAACATATTCCCAAATCCAAGCACAAATCAGATATCAAACCCAAATGTCCAAAGAATAGAGAAGGAGAAAATAGAGAGAGAAGTACCAACGTTTTATAGAGGTGACGAACCAATATAGAGAGACGTACCACCAGACCTCCATGAAAAATCTAAATCAACAAAACATAACTACCACATAAGAAGGTGATGGATACAAAACAGAGAACAAAACTCAATTGTGCGTTCCACCTACAAATGTTTGCGCATGTTGTCTAAGACATCTGCTCATGTGTATGCTCCTATATCAATAGTTGGACCATCAAGTTTTTGTCTAAGACATCTGAACACGTTTATGCTCATAGGCCGATACCCACCCGAGTGGGTCATGTATTCCAAAATTAGGTTAAAATGTCGAAAATCAACTTCAATGCCATTTATTTTCAACACGCTGAAATGTCAAATATCCAAGCAATGCTAAGAACCGTATTTAGATTTCAACAAATAAAGGAAGGAGAAAATTAAATTTCAATAACCGTATTTAAAAGTAAAGGTTTATGTTCATGGGCCTTACCAATTTGACCAACTTCAATCTCATCTTTAAGGCTAAGATTCACTAAAATATCTTTCAAGAACACTGTTACTTGAACTATTGATTTTCAGTATCCATATCTGATAAGGAACAAAAGAACAAAATAAAAATAAATTAAGAAAAAGTAGTCCCTAAAAACCAAGAGCAAATGCTCAGTATCCATATTTGCTACTATTATTTTTTTGGATTGTGGATTATGGAACTGTACATTTTTGCAACACTCAGTTTAAGTAGTCTTCCATATCTGATGAGGAAAAAAAGAACTAATGAAACCAACAATGCCAAAAATGTACAGTTCAAGGAATAAACCAATGTCGATATTGGTGAATATACTAAATTCAATTTTTTGAAACATCGTGTTCTTTTAATGAACATGCACAAAATAAAAATCAACGCATTTGAACATTTTGTCAAACAACTAAAGTGCAACAAAGGAATATAGAGATTTGAAACCCTTAAAATTACCTCAAACCCTTCTGAATATTGTTGTTGTCCAAACATCCATACCTAGAAACAAATTGACATACCAAATTAAACACAAAAAGCCACAAAACAATGCTATTGATATTGAAACATAACTATATTAGTGGATTTGAAAATGAGACTCAAATCTGTGGCATTCAAGAAATAAACATGTATTTAAAGACTCCCATGAAAATCTCAAAACTACCATACAAATCTACAAATCTGATAAACAGCCATACAAATTTAGAACAATATCTTACAAGTCAAAACTCATAACTAATATACATGAGGGGATGCGTGTGTGAGATTACCTGATGGCGTGGGAACTCAGTTCTCAAAGAATGAGGGGATGAGTTTTTGAGAAATGAGCTTAAGAGATAGAGAGAGATGAGCTTCGTGTGTAAAGTATGAGATTGTTACCAAAATACCCCTCTTTTTGAATTGAAGGGTAAATTTCATGAATAAAAAAGATAGGGAAATCAAATAATTGAGGGTTAGGTTCATAAAAAAGAAAGAGATGTTATCTTAACCCTATATTTTGACAAAATATGTAAGGAGGTGGCATCGAAACCAAGCCACTTTATTATATATATATATATATATATATAACAACACTGTTTTCCATCCCCGTAGAGAATGGACATAAGATATAAGATAAGGTAAGATTTCCAAAAGCTAGTTATGTCTTCATTTTTTAAGTATATAGTCAAATAAGTCCTTCGGTTTTTTCTCCAATAGGGCCCATAAAAAAACATGTAGTAAATGTTTACTACATGTGAAAATAAGACCTATTGAGTATAATTTCTTTGAATGGGATTAATACAAAAAAGTCTAATATAAACAGAACCTATTTATCAAATTGTCAGCAATCTTTAGATGAATAAATTTTAAAAAAATGCTCCACAGTACATATATCTCGTTATGATAACTATGATATCATCCATTCTACTAGCAACTTTGCAAGGTAGAACCTGTATACCGGTTTTAAGGTATAAAAATCAAGCAGTAGATCTTATATGCATATAATATATTGTTATTTGAAAATAACACTAAAAGCACTTACAGGAACATCCTATTTAGCAACAATGGTTGCTGAAATTTTCCTCCTTTTCTCGGGGGACTTGGGTGCTCTCTTGCTATCTTTAGACCAAGGTGTTTTCTTCCTTTGTTCATTACTCTCGAACCACTCTTTCTCAAGTTGTATATCCAAGATCTTATACAAGTCCTAATCTAGCTCTGTCTCACCAACAAATCCCTTTTTAGAAGCTTCCGTAATTAAGTTTTGCCACTCAAAATGGCAAGCTTCTGCAATTAAGTTTTTTAATAAAAGAAAGACTCGCCTAAGCGCTTGCTGTATATATATATATATATATATACATATATATATATATATATAAATAAAATAAAGCAGGAGTTTTTTTTTCCATGTCACAAGTTTATATACAAAATCTATATAAACAAGTTTTTGTATCTATCAATATATAAATAGATTTCACAGGTCTCAAAAAATGAACTGACAAGCAAAGATTCATAGGCTCAAAAAAATGGAATTACAGTTCACGGGCCTAAAAAAATTAATGCGTGGCTAGAGATGGTTCTCACTTTAATTTGAACTTACACTCCTCTCTCTCATCACAGTTCCTTCAGTTTAATTTGGAGAGCAGAGCTGGGGTTGGTGACTTAGTTTTACGGCTGAAAGAAATGGTACATCCCACTGTTTGAGACTGACATTCGAATAACTCGAGCCTCTCCACTTGTCATATCTCTTACCTACTCCCTCTTACACGCCCATTCCCAAGCTTTAAAAGTTGAGCCTTACACTCCTCTTACTCCTCCCTGGTCTCCCAACAAAATCTCTTTCTTCACCCCTCACACAAGATCAGTAGGTAAATATTTAAGATCCGTGTCTGACCATCTCTGTCACAGTCTTTAAGAGCCATGTAGCTCTTACTTCGACTTCTCCAGTGTTGGATTTATACCATCTCAGGCTACCAAATCAACTACTTCACTTTTTTCTCAGCTACCAAACACTCTAAGCCCGGTTGGCCAAACTCAAATCCATCTTGGTTATGCTTACTCATCGGCGTAGATTTCCCACCCGATTGTGCTTACCCATCGCCGGAGATGTTCAAGCCCGGTTGTACTTACTCATTGCCGTAGATGTTCAGGCCCGGTTGTACTTTATTTTTTTTTATTATTTTTTTAAAGGTGTGTCGCATGTATCCCAACAATTGTATGCGTGCGTTTCAATGATGTATGTTTTCTTATTTTTGGTTGAGATCAAAATGGGTCTTTATAGGAGGAAAAAATTAGTATTATTTATTTTCTGTCATAAATTTGTTGATTTGAGTTTAATTATTTGACCGTATTTCTTTGTGTGACCTGGAGCATTTTGGAAAAAATATGCTAATCTTGGTCATGCATTCAACTAAGATTGGTTCTTTCAATAGTTGTTGTGCAACTTCTATGATACAAGTTGGAGAGTAGTTATTTTATTCTGTTTTGTAAGGACACAAATTTCCAATTGAGTCCTTTGTAGTTTTGGCTCCATTCCGAACAAAAACCTTTGAGTCATAGGATAGAGTTATTGACCATCCTTCAAGCCTATGACATACTAAAGTTGAAGACGTAACGGACAATAGGATAGAGTTATTGACCATCCTTCAAGCCTATGACATACTAAAGTTGAAGACGTAACGGACAAGTTTAAAGCTTCATCAAATTGCCGAGTTTATTGTGCCTCGTTTCTACGTCATCAACAATGTTCCATTTCTCCTAAGGTATGAATGCATTTTAATATATATATATATATATATATATATATATATAGGATCTTGGAACAATAGTTAATTGGGCATAATTTATGATTTTTATAAATTAATTTTATCGACTTTGTTTTACTCAGAAAAATATTTTTAGAACTTTGATAAAAAAATTTGGGCTTAAAATTAATATTTCATTTTTTTATACGTCGTTCGATGGAAACTGGAATCTCGTTCGAACGAGATTGCTAGGTCGTTCGAACGAGATTTCTGACGATTTTCATTTTTTCATTCTGGAACCTCGTTAGTAAATCCGTTCGAACGAAAAGTCGTTCAAATGAGCTTTGGCAGGAAAAAAAATTTGGGCAGTTTTTGACCGTTTTCCCCACTTTTCCCACTACTTTACCTCACTATCTCTTGCCAGATTTTATTAGTGCGGGAACCAACAATTTTGGATTAACTTTTTCATATCCTACAACCTCGTAGAGAGTGTTTTTGAGAGTTTCAATTACAAAAGAAACAGTTCAAAGTTTGACTGTTAATTTTTCAAGAAAATATTTAAAACACTTATGTTTTACACCCAAAGTTTGTTTAACCAAGTTCCTCTATATATATACTTTGCTTGGATCTTGGCACCAATTTTATCTCTACCGTTTGAAGAGAAATTTAGGTTTGCTTCTAAATCCCACAAAGAAGAAGATTGCTTGCGTTGAATTACCCACTTGGAGAAAGGCTCCTTGTTCGGGTGGCGGTGATAAAAAAAAGTCCGATCGGTGGATTCTGAGACCGCGGTGGAGCTCCGTGATTATTCGCTAGGCAGAGGTAGTTACGAGAAGACGCATCGAGGCTTGAAGGAGTCGAGTCTAGTGATGTAAGTCATCTTGATTGTAATTATAAACTCCGTATTTAGTGGATTTGAGGCTAGGATCATCCGAGGTTTTTTCCCGTTGTGGGTTTTTCCTCGTACATCACGGCGTAGTGGTTTCTTTGTTTATTTTATCTTTTGCAAAATCAACTAGAACGCATGCTTAGGTAAAAAGATAAAATTTAGTTTAAATCACTACTTACTTAATTTGGTGCTAAATTAATTTGGGTAATGTTTATGTTAATTTAATTCAAGTCTTCACCTAATTTGACAAAATTTGTTTGGCCTATTTTGGTAATATTGAAAATATGACTTAGGCAAATTTCTAGGACTTGGGTTGAGTTAATTTGGTTTGAGTGAAATTAACATAAGTGTGTGTTTAATTTAATTTCACTTTGGCGTAATTCTAATTTGAAAGAAATTAAAATGTTGTGTAATTGAACCATCTCCGCTTCTGCATATATCTAAAAGGAAATTACTCTTTGTAGCAAGAAGGTTTTAAAAATTGGGGGCCTACTCCTTTTCAAATTGGTATCAGAGCGGGATCGCTAAATTATTACGTTTAAGATCCTTTAAATATTTTTGCTAAAAATGGAATTTTCCCCATTTTCAAATTTTCCTATTTTCGATGGTTTTAACTACGCGTATTGGAAAGCGTGAATGAAATCGGCACTAAAATCTATCGACGAGAGAGTTTGGTTACCCGTTGTTAAAGGGTGGTCCCCACCTACATATTTAGTAGATAATGAATGCGTTCCCAAACCCGCTGACAGATGGAGTAAAAATGAATTTAAACTTTCAAATTTTAATTCCCGTGGTTTAAATGCCTTGTTTAGCGTGGTCACACCGGATGAATTCCATCGCATTATGACGTGTGAACCCTCTAAAGAAGCTTGGGATATTTTACAACTCACTCATGAAGGTACTAGTGTCGTAAAAGTTTTGAAACTCCAAAATCTCACTACTCAATTTGAAACCATCAAAATGAACGAAAAAGAAACTTTTGATGAATTTTATGCTAGACTTTTCGATATGATTAATTCATCTTTTAACTTGGGAGAGAAAATACCCGACAACCGAGTAGTAAAGAAAATTTTAAGGTCCCTACCTGATAGATTTATCCAAAAGTGACCGTTTTAAATTATTTACCAACTTTAGCCTCTACGAATTTAGAAGAGCTTGTAGGTGATTTACAAACCTATGAACTGGACATGTTTCCCTCTAAAACTAAAAAGAAAATAGAAAAGGGTGTTGCTTTAAAAGCCCGAAAAGAGGAAGAATAAGTAGTAGAGGGTGATAGTGAGAGTGACTCGGAAGATATGGCCTTGTTTGCTAGGAATTTTTGAAAATTTCTAAAATTTAACAAAGATAAATTTGAAAATGATTTTAAGAAATTTGAAACTTCTAAGCATGACAAAGCCGAAAATATCCCTAAAAATCTTAAAGAAAATTTAAATAGGGACGAGTCAAATAGGTGTTTTGGTTGTGAAGGGTATGGCCATAGGGTAAATAAGTGTCCCACTAAACTAAGGAGAGAGGATAAGCAACCAATGTCTTTTAATGCAACTCTTAGTGATAGTGATAATGAAGAGGGACCCGATTCCCCCACTAAGCCCAACTCTATGGATTTTATGGCTAGTTATGTGAGCACCGAGAATGAATCTTCTCATGAAGATATACAAACACATGACACTTCCAAGGTCAAAGTTTATGATTCCCTTATTTTTTATGGTAGTGAGAGTGAAGAAGAGAGAGAGAATGAAAATGATGAGGTTGATGTGAGTGAACTTCAAAATGCTTTTCAAGAACTTTATGAAGAATCTATTAAATTAAAAAGAGCTAATTTGAAGTTATAAGCGAGTTTAAGAGAGCATGTTAAGGTCGTTGATGATAATGTGTTGGTTGAAGGCCTTAAGACACGTGAGAGGACTCTTTGAGAGAAGCTTGAATATGTAGAAGGCGAGAGAGATAGCCTTAGAGGTTTAATGAAGTAAATGAAAAAAGGGCTTCTAGAGTTTGAAGAGAGAAATATTTTGTTAGAGTCTAGAATTTTAGAATTAGAAAATAAATTAAAAGACTCTAGAAAAGTCAAATTTGATTTGGAGTGTCATTCGGAGAAATTAGATAAAATCTTAGGAACGATCCAAATTAAAAATGACACTTGTGGTTTAGGCTTCAATACTTGTAATGAATCTACTCATAAAGCCAAAACCAATATTTTAGGATAATCGCCTAGGAAAGCCTTTAGAGATCAATCCTTAGGTACTAATTTTCGACATGTTTTTACTTGTGCACATTGTGGTCGAAAAGGTCATCCTAAGAAATTTTGTTTTAATCTTAAAAGATTTTCTAGAAAATTCCAACGTAAGGCAACCAAGGCAGCCAAGATTCCTACCCCCCAAGATTGTCATTTTGCATTGGTTTGGGTTAGGAGATCCGACTTGGTGCTTTATAAGATAGTGTATTTGATTCTCATTTGCTTTCACATGCTTCCTCCCTTGCAAAATCTAAAGGTTGAATGTGTTAGTTTTATTTGCATACATTAGCTTTTGTGCCTCATGCTATATCATCATGTTAATTGTATGATTGTTTTAATCATTTTCTAGTTTATGCTACATGCTTAATCACATGCTAGAATAATAATTTTTGTTTATCTTTTGTATTATATTTCCTTCATTTTTATTTGCATTAAATGAAAAATATAAAAAGATTTTTGTTTATCATTTGGGTTTTTATCTATTGGAAAGTTAAGCTTAATGAAAAATTCAAATGATTTTCGTTTATTTTTTTTGAGTAAATATTTTTGTTGTTTGGTGTAAAAATTTCAAAAACTCAAAAAGATTTTTTGTGTGTATTTTAGTTTGACACACTCTATGTGGCATACACTAGTGTTAGAATCCCATATTCTTCGCTCCCATGTGGTTAGAACTTTTGGTTTAGATTTTCAATCCTTAAAATGTTCTTTACCATGCTTACATGGAGTAGTTGGATTTTGTGTTGATTAAATGGATTCTATTTTTATATGCCTCTATTCACACATGCATGACCTCTTTTCAAATTAAATCATCACATGTTATATTTGAGATTTGTGAGGTGTTCTCCTACCAATCTTGTCATCTACATATTTATGACCTAGGAGGACTAGTGCATATGTGAGATATAAAAATTAATTTGTTCTAATGTGCATGGGGAAGGGCTTCGAAAGGATTTATTATCCTTTGCGAATAGTAAGCCACCGTTTGTTTCGACCTAAAAGAAATACATGGTCCCAAGACCTAAAAATAGAATTATGGCATTAAAAAGAAAAATAATTGCCAAGGCTTATTTTTTTTTGATATATTCATTCAAATATATATATGCTTATTGAGGGAGATTGGATGGTATATCAACGGTTTGCACAATGTCCATTTATCCGAGTTGCGCTTTCAATGGCATGACTCTATTGGTTTGTAGAATCATCAACATGCTAGGCTTGTATGCATTGTATATGTTTGTTCATTGAGTTCAATTTATATTGTCACGTGAGGTTATATTCAAATGTGATGAAGTTTGCAATCAATTGAGAACTCCGTGAACATGTTTAAGTGATTGGGTTTATAATTAATTATTGCTAGTTCATACCCAAACACTTTCGTTTCCATATGACACATTTTTTCCATACGAGTGTGAAAAGCTTATTTTATTTTCTGTCATTTGTGAGTTTATATCTATATATATATGCGTGTGAATCTTTGGTTATCTAGAGTATATATATATATATATATATATATATATATATATATATATATATATGATATTTTATTTGGTCTTTGCCTTGCTTTCTAGTCCATCTATGCTTTAATTCATAATTGGTATCTATCTTGTTGCATTCTTTGTTGATGTCACATACGTAATACTTTATGTATCATATTGGTATCATTTTCTTGCATCCTAATTGGTATCCGTTGTTATTTGTTGGATTATTTATGATTTTGTTGCCCACGTGCTTTAATGTTCTCATCACTTTATGCACATTTGTATGTTTAGCTTGTTATCCCATTCTATTTATCCATTGTTTAGTTTAAGGGGTGTATATGCTTTTATTGGGGGAGATAAGTTACGTTTTAATTCTTTAGCCTTTGTCTATTACTGAACAAAAAGGGGGAGAATGATAGGGGGAGAAATGGTATCTAATCCTATTGTAATCGTATCTTAGTTTGAGAGATTTAACTTAGGGGGAAAGCGCTATCTTATTAGGTTTATCATAGTTGATAAAGGGGAGAATTAATTTAGAGGGAGGATTTATTTTAAATGCATTTAATATTGTTAATATTGTGATATTCCCTATGCGTTTAATAGTTTGCTTAAGTGTGCAGGAATTCTTCTTAATAGCATCGTTCATCATCAGGCAAAGATATATATCCTTGGGTTGTTTGAGTCTAGCATTGTATTTTTATTTGGGGTGGAAATTTTTTATTAGTCTAGTAGAGCTTGACGGCCCTTTATGATTTTTTTTTGTTTTTATCCCGGAATAGCCAAAGGGGGAGATTTATAAGAACACAAATTTTCAATTGAGTCCTTTATAGTTTTGGCTCAATTCCGGACAAAAATGTTTGAGTTATAGGATAGAGTTATTAACCATCCTTCAAGACTATGACATACTAAAGTTGAAGATGTAGCGGCCAAGTTTAAAGCTTCATCAAAATGCCAAGTTTATTGTGCCTCATTTCTACGTCATCAACAATGTTCTATTGCTCCTAAAGTATGAATGCATTTTAATATATATATATATATATATATATATATATATATATATATAGGAGCTTGGAACAATAGTTAATTGGGTGTAATTTATAATTTTTATCGACTTTTTTTTACCTAGAAAAATATTTTTAGAACTTTGATAAAAAGTTTTGGGCTTAAAATTAATATTTCATTTTTCTGATACGTCGCTCGATGCAAACTGGAATCTCGTTCAAACGAGATTGCCAGGTCATTCAAACGAACTGACATCTCGTTCAAACGAGATGCCAGGTCGTTCGAACGAGATTTCTAACGATTTTCCTTTTTTTCATTCTGGAACCTGATTAGTAAATCCGTTCGAACAAAAAATCGTTCGAACGAGTTTTGGCGGGAATTTTTTTTGGGTAATTTTGAATAGTTTTTCCCACTTTTCCCACTACTTTACCCCATTATCCCTTGCCAAATTTTATTAGTGCGGGAACCAACATTTTTGGATTAACTTTTTCATATCCTACAACCTCATATAGAGTGTTTTTGAGAGTTCGAATTCCAGAAGAAAAAGTTCAAAGTTTGAGTGTTAGTTTTTCAACAAAATCTTTATAACACTTTTGTTTTACACCCAAAGTTTGTTTATCCAAGTTCCTCTATATATATACTTTGCTTGGAGTTTGGCACCGGTTTTATCTCTACTATTTGAAGAGAAGTTTGGGTTTGCTTCTAAATCCCACAAAGAAGAAGATTGTTTGCGTTGACTTACCCACTTGGAGAAAGACTCCTTGTTCGGGTGGCGGTGACCAAAAAAGTCCGATCGATGGATTCCGAGACCATGGTGGAGTTCCGTGGTTATTCTCTAGGCAAACGTAGTTACAAGAAGGCGCGTCGGGGCTTGAAGGAGTCGAGTCGAGTACTGTAAGTCATCTTTCTTGTAATTGTAAATCCCGTACTTAGTAGATTTAAGGCTAGGGTCGTCCGAGATTTTTTCCCATTGTGGGTTTTTCCTCGTACATCACGGTGTAGTGGTTTCTTTGTTTATTTTATCTTTTGAAAAATCACCTAGAACGCATGCTTAGGTAAAAAGATAAAATTTGGTTTAAATCACTACTTACTTAATTTGGTGCTAAATTAATTTGGGTAATGTTTATGTTAATTTAATTCAAGTCTTCACTTAATTTGATAAAATTTGTTTGGCCTATTTTGGTAATATTGAAAATATAACTTAGGCAAATTTCTAGGACTTGGGTTGAGTTAATTTGGTTTGAGTTAAATTAACATAAGTGTGTGTTTAATTTAATTTCACTTTAGTGTAATTTTAATTTGAAAGAAATTAAAATGTTGTGTAATTGAACCATCTCCCCTTACGCATATATCTAAAAAGAAATTACTCTTTGTGGGAAGAAGACTTTAAAAATTGGGGTCCTACTCCTTTTCATGTTTTGTTATCAAATTAAATATTTGGACTTTTTAGTATTTTCTAACGAAGAAACTGTGTTTCTTCTTTAAACTAAGATGGGTAGTTGTGTGAAATGCTAGACATAGTTGGGTGGGTGGTGAGATAGGTTGTTGGTGGGTTATGGTGGTTCAACTGGGTTCGTGGTGGTTTTTGGTGGTTGGTTCCGGTGGGTAAAGGGTGGAAATGAATAAGGGATGAAGTTGGGCTTTCAAAAATTTGAAATTTTCCATTTATTATTTTAATTTTTTAGGTAAGTTTCAACATATTTTTATGGAAGATTTGCTTTAATGTACATATTATTTTGAACTTACACATATAAGAGGATTTAAACGTTTTTTGAGAAAAATCATATTTTCATTGATTGTCGTTTGGGGATGGGTATTATAATTGTATTGATTATTATTATTTTGAAACTACCTTGACCCATTTGGATATTTTAATATAAAAAATGTTTGGACGGGTAATTTATAGTGACACTTAAAAAGTTTACTTTTTTACTTGAGCGTTTTCAATTAAAATCTTCCAAACGTGTCTACCAGTGAAACCTTCCAAATTGATATAGTAGATCTAAAATATACAATTAATAATAAATGGAAAGAACTTATTGCTATAGCTTCGGTAACATCAAAGAGCCTAACAGATACTAACATATTATGTTATTGCGTGTGTCAATCACATACTGAAATACCATAGTTATTTTGTAATAAAATAATAATTAACAATGAAGTAATTTAAGAACAAAAATTGTATAATACAATTGCAATTTGTCGAGTTTATAATTTCAAACTATTTTTGATCACTTTTATTCTATATTGTCACGAGCTCTCAATTGTCGTTATATAGGCGCAATTATCTGGATCATCGTTAACACGGTGTATGTTTTTTTATTAATACTATGTGTAATGTCATTTTGACACGCATGAAATTTAGTAGGCACATCGTTCATACTTCATATGTTTCAAGAAAATTTTAAAACCGTGTCATTGTCACGGGGGCATTCTGAGATGACCAACAATATTTATATTTGCACAATTAGAAGCACGTTTAAAATGCAAAATATAATGATGACAAATTTATAACGGGAACATATTCATCATCGTTCCATCGGCACGGGTACAAAATATCACGAGAACAAATTTATCGCGTGTGGTTGGCATGGGTACAAAATTTCACGGGAACAAATTTATCGTCGTATCATAGTCACGGGTACACCCTAGTGTATATATATATATATATATATAGAGAGAGAGAGAGAGAGAACGCTAAAAAATGAACATTAACAAAAAAACACGTAACAACCAATTAATTGAGTTTTCTATGTTATAATTCGTCTGCTCCAGCGGCAACTGACACTCGTGTTTTTTTAATACACCCCCAACCCCACCCCACCCCACCCCCCACCCACCGTCGGAACCCTCAAACTCTTACCACCCACAGCCCGGAGCATCCCAAACCCAGATCGAACCATATCTACTCCGAACCCAAACACTTCAACCATTTCAACCACCTGCCATAGCCATACCTCCGGCCACTAAACCCGTCGGACCTTCAAACCCGAACCCTTATAATTCCGGCCAAACTCCATGGAAACTGACAAACAAATAGTGGACTCCGGTTCTGAGTATAGCAAATATGAGTTGCTGGGGTTAATAACCAAACCCATTGGAGATACCCACTTCCAACCCACACCCGTTGGAGATACCCACTTCGAACCAAAACTCTGGTGTCCATAAAACCCATCAACTAACCTCTAGCTCCAACTAACCCACAAGCTTTTGTTTAGGCTTCATCAGAAGGCCTACTTGCATAGCTTCGGGTTGTGGGTCTTGCTGTCCGAATTAGGACATGTGTGTGTGTGTGTGTGTGTGTGGGGGGGGGGGGGGGGGGGGGGGGGGGGGGGGGGGGGGGGGGGGGGGGGGGGGGGGGGGGGGGGGGGGGGGGGGAGCATGGTGTTTGGGGATGAGGTGTAAAAAATGTTCGATTGACATGTGCGTCCGTTGCCGCTGGCGCGGACCAATTATAACGTAAGAATTAAAATTAATGGGTGTTTTTGTCAATGTTCATTTATAATGTTCAATTTTGAACCTCTCTCTCTCTCTCTCTCTCTCTCTCTCTCTCTCTCTCTATATATATATATATATATATATACACACACACACACACATACTAGTACATGCCCGTGCCTGAAGTTACAGCAAAAATTTTCAAAGTACGTAATCGTTAAACAATGAAAATAAATATTAGAGAAGAAGATAAAAATTGTATGTAAATAAAATAATATTTAACATTTGTTGTATGTAAATAAAATAACACTTAACATTCGAATGAATAAATTATCATCAACGAGAAGCATTGATTTGAGACAATAATTCGACTTCCAAATAGTTCGTATGAATACATGAACAATCAAATGTATTTTATTTTAAAGAATATAAAGCAACACAAAAAACCTCAAGTACCATTCAAGATGTACCTAAAACTCCAAAATCAGACTTCCAAATAGTTTCAATATGTCCCACAATATATTCAATCACTACCAACGAACATACTAATAAGTAAAAATCTCTACAATGAGTCAAAGAACAAACAATATTAGATTAATAAAATAATATAAAAATGGACACACATGCTCGTGAATTTGCCCATGCATACGGTGCGCACCATGTCGACTGTAATGGTCACTTGCAAAAATTAGACCAAAAATTCAGCTACTACCATATTCGGTGTCTATTACTGCTTCTGATATGCAATTCAGCAAATGATTATTTTGCTGATCTTCCTCCCGAGCTAAGAAACACTTCACTTCAACTGCAAGGCCCATAAACATCTCTTCGTGTCGGTTGCCTTTCCAACCTATGTAACACAAATCAGAAATTGTAAAGAGTTGAACATTATGATAATTTACAAAACATATAAGATGCACTAAGAGTTCTAGTTGAAAGACATAATGTACAATTTGGAAAAAAATGTCAGGATTAATATAGGTCTCTCATTTCTTGGATTCTAAAATGAACCACTATTGAACAAATATGAACAAAATTTTGTTTCCAAATTTTAACCATTGAACAAATATGAACAAATATTAATGAACAACCACTGAACAAACAGGTCTCTACAATAAAATAAAAATATGTTTACGGACTTGAAATCCTAAGGTCACCTGATTACAACACCAGTTAACACATTTTGCTTTATGAACATACTAAAGAGAATTTTCAAAACAAAGAATTGAATACCTCAGCGGCTATAGAGAGCAGATTCGAAGCTTTAGATCATAAAAGAGAGATGTTTTTACAATCGGGAACGATGCGGAACACTGTTATGATGGTGGGGAGAAAGAGAATACGGGAGACGGTTGTACGGAATACCGCATCTTTAGGGCCTGCTTTAAGGAAGGTGGTCTTCTTTGAGAGGTTTTCTAAATACCCGAGGCAGCCCCCCCCCCCCCCCTACACACACAAATGATCGGTGTGGAAATCCAATTTTCTTGAAAGAATGACCTGTTAGCTAGAAGGAATCTTCAGCCTAATAACATGGATCGAGCCGAGGCTGCTACTACCATGTTCGTAGCCATTCTTCGTATTCGTTGTTGCCTTCTTATGCTCCTCTTGTAGCCCTGCATTTCTGTTTGATCTTTTCCTAATGTTGAGACAGATAGAAGAAATAGAAAGGAGAGAGAGATGTCAAAACAGAGAGAGAAACACAGTGCATCTAAAATCTCAGAATTATCTCAATTAATCACCCTCAAAAGGAAGAGTAAAAGAAATAGGTCCGGAGGTTCTGAGTATTTTTAAATTCAATCTGGTGTAATCCTCTTCTTTAATAAAAAATGCAGTTCAAAGGGAGAAACCAAATAGAAGGGATATCTGTGATACCAAATAACATTAACATACAAAAATAATGGAAACAATAGATTTGAAAGTATTAAGAAATTATGTTTCCCTAGTTCTGTATCCATAAAGACTCACCAATTATGTAGCTTACAAAGCTGAAAAAGGATGGACACCAAAGAGCACTGTGTCTTGGCCCTCAATGTTAGTTTGCGCCTCACTCTCAACTTTGACTTGGGCCTCCGGGTCAGCTTGGATCTTTGCCTTCGCCGCTGCTTCAGAATGGGCTTCAGATTCGGCTTCCACTTTGGATTCGTCTTAGGCTTCGGCCATGGACTTGGCCTCATCTTCGTCTTGGGCCTCGGCCTCGGTAAGCTCAAGGTCCTGTTGTTTTGCTGTAATTTCTTCTTGTAATTTTTCTTGTACTTCGTATTTAGACATAAGGACCTGGATCCTACCTTGATTGGCATAAGATTACCATATAGGCTATAAAATTTGCTTGTACTTTGTACTCATGCTAGGTGCTCTTGATTTCTTAAAGCTTGAAAGCACTCCAGCTTTGTTACTGCAGTGTCCATCTGCATAAGGAATCTAAGATTCATTAGTAAAAACTATTTACTCAAAAAAAATCTCGACAAATTAATAAACTCAGCAAACAAAAAAGTAATAAATTTCCTAACTCTAACCTGGCCAGATTGTACTCAAAAGAAAGATGAAATAAAGACATGAACAACTCAAAAATAAATAGTAATACATTAAAATTTGTACGCGTGACTAACAAATGCGAGTCATATATACTCAATACTTTATACGCGTGACTAAAAAATGCAGGTCATATAGAATAAAGGAACGTGAGACTCGTGATGCAATATACTATCTGGAGGATCTTATACGAATACGGATATTACATTAGAGATGTCATCATATAGTCCATTATGGTAACAATCAATATAATAAATGTGCCTAGTATGTTGACTACCAAATACCATGGTTCAAAATGCAATTGAACTCGTGATTACTTATATTGCAACGACAAAAATATCAGCAGCTAACACTTTATTCTATTAAGAATATTTAGAATAATATCCACTACCATTGAACTGCAGAATACATTGTTGTTGCTAATGCCACGTTCTTGCCTAGTCCCCCATATACGAAGTCGACGGCCCTTCGAATTTCATCCTCAGAAGATCATTCATCCTTTGACATCACTGACAGATATTAGAGAAAGATCACATCATTTGCCTTGTTAAAAAACTCCTAATAATCCACAATAGAGACATCATTTGCATTTGAATTTGACCACCACCATAAGAACCTCCACCAACATTATTAGTCAAATCAATATAAACACATGTTATTTGAATTTGCATTTGAATTTGACTAAACTGAAATGGAATTTGAATTTGGTCCAGTAACATTACTACGTGACCGCGTTGAGATTGGGCAAAGCCATGATTTCTATAGGCTTTCACTTTTTTGGCAGCCCTGATATCTGTTCCAATGTAAGTAATCAATAACTATAGAGGTTATATAGATAAATCAATGACTAAGTGGCTTGGGAATATTTTCCTTATACGCAAGTGAGAATGTTTTCGGTTAATGGAGCTACCATTTCCCAAAACTGAAAAATGGAATTACGGTTGGATGATCTGCAAAAGCATACAAATAACATTAGTATCGGCCTATGTTTGAATGAGAATAAGAAAAAATGAATACAAAATATATACAGTAGAAGAGATCTGAGATTAAATAACAAATGAATATTTTGAAGTTTATAATGAACTTGTCCACTGGAATCAATTGAAACAAAACTTGGTGGTTGAAATTCACACATTAATTTACACATTCTAACTACTTTCCTATGTGTTAATTTACAAATGACTTCAAATATTTGTACTGGATAAAACTTGTTTAGATATGTAGTATACGGAATTAGACATGGCGTCAGCTACACGACCTTACCCCACAAACTATTGAAGGAGACAAAGAAACTGAGTTTGTACTGAATAAAAATTGCTAACTACCTTAGGTGAGAAAGTTCTAAAATCATGATGTCTAAGGGAGCTTCCATGGTTTTAGGTTGTGGCATCCAAAACTTTTCAACCCCTGTGAGAAGAAGAACAAACAGTTAAATAAACAATCCTTATAAGAAAATCATAACTTCATAAGTGGCATCCAAATCTTAGAATAATTATATCATTAACTTCAAAAACATTTATTTAGGGGGGGGGGGTAGAGAAAGCATAAGTTTGAAACCAAAGTAAATACGAAAAAAATAGCACTAAGATAAAAAATAAATGTCATTTTCAAGGGAAAAGAAATCATACCTCATTCTCCAAAGCAGAAGCAGCAGATCCACGATCAGTATGATCTATGGAAAATAGTGTCTCCATAAGTGCTAATGCTGGTGCCGGGAAGTCCTTAAATTCTGAAACAAAATATATCGATTTGCAACCAAAATAAAACAAAAAAACTCCCTTATGAATGTTTATAGTATGATAATTGAAATCTAGGTTAAGATTTTGCGGCAAAACAGTAGGAACCACCGACAAAATGAAAAAAAAAGAACCGGAATCTAAAATTTGATCAAATAAAATATGATTCAAGAAATAGAGTCCTTCCTTCACAGTAGTAGAATGTGTGTATTATTTATGTATTTTGTGCGGGCAGTGACAAATGTTCCTTAAAAGAGGGCCGTCATACCATAGTGTTGTATTATTGTAGTCACGCCAACGATATCAAGTTAGTTAGTGGCCCAGCTCTGCTCTATAACTTTCCTTACTTTACGGTTGTAGTAATGCCACTAATGCCTCAGGATTGAACATCCGAGAAACAAATTGCACTATCATGAGGACCAAATATAACATCCATCAGTCTAGTGTATGCAGACAATAAAATCAAAATTCAGCTGGTCAGTTTCAAGCAATGCACATTTGATTAACATAAAAATTCAGTTGATCAGATAAGACCCTAAAAGAAAACATTATAATTAAAAAAAATAAAATTAACACACAGAACATGGAATCAATATGCAACATTAACAAACTACACTTAAAACAAACATCATTAACCAATACAATTGTTATAAATGCCATGAGTCTGTCATGCCAAATATCACAACTAATGCATAGTCATGACAAATAGTATATTACAAAGTGTATTTAAAATGAGAGAATGTAAATTAGGCACAATTAGTAACTGTAGGTAATAAAATATGCATACCCTCACAATTTAAAAGTCATTAAATACTATAAGAAGGTATAAGAACCAACCAATTTGAAAGTCCAAAGTGAATCTCTCCAACGACAAAATGGAAGTGTTATAGTTGCGCATATGGAAGTAGATTCAGAGAAAATCGTGCATGATCCATTGGTTTCAATTTGACCCAAACACCATTCTTGCAACGGGATACAATAAGAGGACTCAGTTCCAATATTTAGCTAGCGATTCTTACCTGTTACAAACTAAATTTGCAATATTAGAGTAAGAATTATTGAATGGTAATTTACTACAGAACAATCATATAAACTAACGTGGTGATTTCACCACTAAGACTACTTGGGAGGTGTAAAGAAAGTCCAAACCTTCTTCTTTTCTATGTATTTTTATATGGGAAAAAGAAATTCCACCAAATATTTCAATTTTACAATGGAAATGCTTTAACAATATTGTAGTTATGGAAATGCAAAAAGTGGGGAATGAGACACATCGTACAAATATTTGGTTTAAAATATATCTGGTTATAAGGACATGAGAGCTTCACGGTGAATTTCATCATAAGCATTGGTGAAAGGGAGGTCCAAATTGTTTTAAACTATTTGAAATGAATCAAGAATATTATAGAGGTTAGATTAAGTTCAATCCAAAATTCAATTACAGACTTTCTAGATCATAAAACAATTAGAGAGAATGAGAACCTAACACTTGTGAGATCTAAAGAAGATAAAGCATGTCCAAGCTGAGCTATATAAGCTTTGGGACATTCATGGGAAGATTCAAAAGTTTTCTTATATAAGCTTTGTCACACTCAAAACTTTGCCTTTTGATTACTCATTATGTTTTGTATCTAAAATAGTATGTGTGCCACATTCATGGAGAACTAAACAAATAGACGATCAAGTTCTTATTGAGTTAGGGAACAGAAGCATTGCACAACAAACTGAAAAATTGCAAGAAAATAAAAAATGAAAAACGACAGTGTTACATGAAGATTAAAATAAATCCAACACCCAAATGAAAAGAAACTATAGAGAAAATAGATAAAGATATATATCAAATACCAACCAATCCATGTGCATACTTCAAGGTCATGAAACCAAATTGGACTCCGACAAAACATCTACATAAAAAGAGGATAAATATGTTAGTTACTGTGAGGAGCTTCCTATTTAAGATTGGATCCAAATAAGTTGAATCCATAAATATGTTAGTTACTGTGAGTATATTATAAAATTTCAAAAGCTACACCAGAGTGTTTCCTATTATTAGGTCTCACACAGAACAAAATGAAAAATGCACACAACTGACTAAAGCCTAATGCAGGCGATAATGGTTATTTCATGAACACAAAAACAGAGGCCAAAAATTTGTCATATATTGTGTACAGAAGAATGAAATGGAGCACAAACATACAACAAATCACACAAAAAATCAAACTTGTGAAGGAGAGAATGAAATGGAATGGAGGACAAACATATTTCAGTTTTTGTTGAAGTCATAATCAGGCTAAACAAACCAAATTAAATGCAAAAACATATCTAACAAAACAAATTAGGACAAAACCCAAAATGAACCAAAACAGAGCATATTTAAATGCAACTCGATTTTGAGAGAGAGAGATCTGAAATTCTCAAAGGAGCCAACCCACACAAAAACAAAAGTATGATCAGAAACATAAGGAATCCATGTGCACACAGCCCAGCAAAGCTATCAGACATCACATTATTACAACTTTACCAATAAAATTTCAGCAACCAAACAAAATGATAAGCACGAAATCCACAACATTAAACAAAATGATAAACACTGCATAATTTTGATCATTACCTGCTACTGTACTGCCCAGTTCTATATCAATTGGTACAAATTTTGATGTGGCCTAATTAGTGTTGCTGAATGGGTTATCAGTGCTGCTGATTTTGAGTTTCATTTGGTGATCAGGATGAACCTGATACAAAGGCAAAAAAAGGATTGTTATCAGTTATGTAACAGTTACACAATTCGTGTAAAAAAAATTGGTTTTAGTTGTTGATTTATCCGTTATCAAACTGGTGGTTAGAAATATTTTTTTATCATATGCACATTACCAAGTAAATAACTGTGTATAGTTTATACGACAGACAACTGAAGTTTGATAATGAAAGAGGCATTGAAAACGTGTATACCAAACTATAAATAATACTCCAATCAAAAAATACCTACCAATATTTGACTTACTCAAAATTTATATGATGCCGCTGACCTCCCCGCGGATGCCGCTGACCTGTTACACCAAAAAACTAAAATGAGAAAGAAGTATATGAGACCAAGAGCCTAGGAATACTGGATATTAATCTTTAAAATGCAGCATAACAAAAGCAATATTTTGACTTACATCCCTATAAGAGAACCTTCGGATATACAATATTTGTTGTTGAACTCTCCTCCCCGGAGGGTAAAAGGATAGAAATGCGATTTGCACTTGTGCAACGTGATAATGCAACATACAACTGACTGTGACTGAACACGGGGGTGCGCAAGTCAATACCAACAAACTTTACAGATTGTCCTTGAGATTTGTTCATTGTCATTGCGTAGGCCAATATGATCAGAAATTGTCGGCGAGTCATCTTGATAGGTATTTCATTAGAGGAGGGAGTTAAAGAGATTCTCAGAATGAAGACAGTTGTGCCAAACTTATCTCCAGTCAGGATTGTGGCCTCAATTACATGTTCAGACAACTTGGTAACAATCAAATGCGTGCCATTGCAAAGACCGTCTTTTGGTTCTATATTTCGTAGTAACATGATGGGACATCCCACTTTTAATTCCAACTTAAATAGAGGTAGCCCAGAAGGGTTCAAAGCATTTAAGAACTCATTAGGATACTGGTTAGTTTTGCTCGGATTACTTTCATCCGGACATAATTTATCTGCTACGAAGTATGTCACAGATTCTCCTGGAAAAACAGCTAGGGCAGCCATATTAATTGCATTTACATCATCATTGTGAGATGAAAGAATCGTCCGTTCATTTAGGTAAGAAGGCGTAACAATACCCTCCACATTCAAAAATGGATATACGGCCCTCATCAACTCTTCAACATTCCAACAGCAGCGTAATGTTGAAGGCAGGAGCACAATATCGTCAGGGCTTGAGCCAATCTGAAAAACAAAGATGTACTATTAGAATAATCTACATGAAATGCATAAATAAGTATTTAATAAATATGTAAAGAACGTAATATTTTAAAAAAATTGTTATACCGCGGTCAAAACATTTGCAAATGCCGAAGTTTGAATGTCTGTAATGTCGAGACGCATGTTTGTCTCCAAGGTAAGAATTTTGACATCCTTCCAAAGAACTGATCGGCGTAATGATGCGGCGACAATTTCTTCGCGAACTGCTTTAGGAATGACGGGTAAGATTTGTCAGAAACCCCCCCCCCCCCCCGAGAACAACAGTTATCCCCCCAAAAGGCTTTTGATTACTACATATATCTCGTAATGTTCAGTCAGCCGCTTCAACACAAAACCGATGTTGCATTGACACTTCATCCCAGATTATAAGTTTGGCTAGTTTAAACAACTCTGCTTGATTCGATTGCTTTGAAAACCGCAATTAGAATTTTTAATGATGTCAAGCGGAATACAAAATGTTGAATGCGTTGTTCGACAACCAATCAACAATAAGGAAGCAATGCCTGAAGAGGCAACCGTAATGACTACATGGCCGAGACTACGACAAATTCCAGCAATTGTGTTATACAAAACGGTCTTACCCGTTCCAGCCCCACCATTCAAAAAATAAGTAATACCTTTTCCTTCAAACACAGAAGTAGTGATGGTCGAGTAAGCACGCTGCTGCCCTGAATTAAGACAGCCTATATTACATTGCACATCCGCGGTGTTTGTATCTGCTTGAAGTTGTCGATGCTCCCATATTAGCCGATTCTCTCCGGTGGTACTCCAATTTTTTAGAGGTAATGGCATTGGTGGAAGGTCGATCAAACTTTTGCCAGACTCTTGTAGCAAATCATTGAGAAGATAAAATCCGTAATCATTGACCTATGAATCAGTTGGAGAAGGAATTACAAATGATCTACGGAGGTTATGGGTGAGATCATCACATATGTATGATGAGAATTTATCCCATAGTAATTCTGGATTTATAGGGGAACATTGGGAGAGTATAACGGAGAAAAGTCGATGAAGTTGATATCCCGTTCGCATCACCGCGGTCTCTTGCAAGCAATGAACCCATTCATCGTCATTGTTGATACCAAATTTAGTCTGCTGACATGGCTCAATCGAGTGAAGACATGTGGCAATCTACGTGGAAGCAACAAGCACTTCCGAGGAACTCAGACGCTCTGAGGAACCATACTAAAACTAGGAACACTGCTTCCCCGAGAAACATAGACGCTCGGAGCTACAAGAACTCTCCGAGGAACTTTTGAGTACCGAGGAACTTTTGAGTACCGAGGAACTTTTGATTACCGAGGACTTTAGGCGGTCCGAGCTGCACTTCGAACAAAGCTTTAATAGCAGGAAAATCAACAGTCTGACTGTTCATTAAATGCTTATCATTCAGATTTATATGCTTAAGGGGCATTTAATATATTACCCTTTCACATGTACAGCATTGAATGAATTACCCTTTCACATTACAGCCTCAGGGATATAAATACATTGTACAATCCTCATTGTAAGGGGATCGGAATTTCTTGATATAACTTGTAATCGAGGATTCCCAAACAATCAGCAATAACATAATAGTGGACGTAGGCCATTCTTATGAGGTTGAACCACTTTAAAAATTCTTTGTCTCATTTATTTATCTGTGATTGAATAATTAGATATGATCTAATTTTTTACATCAACAGATTGGCGTCGTCTGTGGGAAACGACTGGTAATATCATTTTTCATCAAAAACAATCCATCACAAATGGTTGATATTCCAGAATCTAGAATTTGAAACACTGGAAGTCCTCCAAATCCATCTGCTCCGCCAAATATTCCAGATCTGGCTAGAATAATGATAAATCTGGCTCAGGGCCAGACCGTCATGCAAGAAACTATGCGACAACTCATACAAACCCTCCATGGCGGTGCACTAACCCATGTAGGACTGCGAAGTATTCAAAGAAATACTCGTTTACCTTCTTCACATACTAGGCGTACTGATTCATACCGTACTGAGGAATCTGAAGATTTTTCTTATCAACCTGGACGAACTTTGTCAGTGCGGTCCATAGATACTGAATAACGTATCACTCTCTCTCCAGAAAGGACTAGTGCACTAGAGAGGTTAAGCACGGTATCACCTTTTGATCGATTAGGATCTAGAAGGAGTAGAAGTCCTCCCAAAGTCGTATCGAGAAGTTTTCGACGACCATCAGATTTAAGGGAAGGATCTGCCTAGTCGCGACCAGCTGCTCGTTAAGATAGATCCCAAGAAGCCACATCAACGCGATTAGTTGCTCGAACCAACAGGCCCAAGGAAGGAAATGATGCATGGAAAGGCTCTATTCAGAGGCTGGAGGATAGATTAGGGGAAATGGCTAAAGCCAAGAACCCTCTACAATGAACTTTTGTTCGAGGAACACCTTTTGTCCAGGCCATTGTAGATTTTCCAACACCATCAAAGTTCAAAGCACCTGTTGTGACCCCCAAATATGATGAAAGACTGACCCTGTCCTTCATATCGAACAATACCAGGCTGTAGCCGACATCTATGCTGTTCCAGATGAGATGAGATGCAGAGCATTCTCGGGAACTCTTACCGAATCTGCTCAAATGTGGTATAATAATCTTCCTCGGGGTAAGATCTCAACTTTTCTTCAACTGGACGAGTTGTTCATTGGGAATTTCTGTTTTGGGGTAAAGCCAGTTAAACGAGTAGCGCATTTGTTAAGTGTTAGATAAAAGGCTAGTGAGAGTACCAGAGATTATATAACTTGTTTTAATAACGAGAAACTAGAAGTAATTGATTATGAAGAGAAGATAACGATTACTGCCTTGATGAGTGGACTATTGCCCAACAAGTTGTACTACGCTTTGGCCAAAGATCCACCTAGAACCATGTCATATCTGATGGGAAAAGCGACCAAGATTATGAATGTCGAGGAAGCTATTGCTGCGAAGAAGAATATGGATGGCAACGAAACCAAGGTGGAAGGTGATAAAGCTAAGAAGAAAGAGCATAAGAACAATGGTAATGAAAAACATTCAAGAACTAGGTCGGTATGGGACGCAATGAAGAAATTCAATAATTATACTCCTTTGAAGAAGGATATCAACCATGTTCTAGAAGAAATCAAGAACAACGAGGAATTAAACTGGCTAGAGAAAATAAAGGCAGACCCTGATCGAAGTAATAAAGCAAAGTATTGCAAGTTTCATAAAGATCATGGCCATATGACCAAAAATTGCATAGCTCTTCAGAATGAGATTGAAACACTCATCAGATGAGGAAAACTGGCAAAGTATGTTGATCGTGGAAGCAAAAGAAGGAACAATGACCGAACAAGAGAGAGGTATAGATCTCCTCGTCGAGAAGAGGAGAACAAGAAAAGAAACCATGAAGTTGATCCAGAAGACGACCCCGAACTTCCCAAGAGACCAAGGCAGCCAGAACGAGAGGTATTTTCAATACGCTTTGGGTTATTTGATTGTAATGTTAATACAGGTGGAGATGCAGGAGGAGGAGACCTTACTGTAGAGAGAAAAGCTTACCTCTCTGAGGATCAAGCTTCCTCGTACATTCAGCGAATAAATCTAGCTGAGGAGGATCGCCCAAGAAAGGTGAAGAAAGAGAAATTGGTCATTGGTTTCTCAAAGAACAACCTTGCAAGAATTTTGTATCCTCATGATGACCCATTGGTGATCAGAATGAGGATGAAAGAGGTAATGATCTCAAGAGTACTGGTAGACAATGGTAGCTCGGCAGACATCATGTTCTACTCGTGCTTTGACAGTTTAAATCTAAAGCTATCTTAACTGGAGCCTTATCATAGACCCCTCCTCGGTTTTGCTGGCGAGAAAGTATTTCCACTTGGGACGATCAAGTTGGATATATTCGTTGGTATGTGGCCTGCTTGTCAGACAGAAAGAATACGCTTCTTCGTGATGGATAAGAATGTTCAATAATCATACAATATCATCATAGGAAGAGTAGGATTGAAGAAATTCGAGGTTGTACCATCTACAATGCATCAGTGCCTAAAGTTTCCAACAAATTTTGGAGTAGGAGTTGTGAAGGGTGACCAGAAAGTAGCTCGAGAATGCTATTATTCATCCGCCGAGAAAGAGGAACTGGAGGAATCAAGGAAAAAGACTACTAGTTATCAAGTGGATGAAGGGGCAGAAATTGAAACATTAGATCCTAGAGATGAGTCGCAACACGTGAAGGTTCAAGTGGTGGAAGCTAATGAAAACATCATCCTGGACGACGAACACCCTGAACGAACTACTCAAGTAAGTTCATCATTGGAAGCCTCACTAAAACATGAATTGATAACTTTACTTAGAAGCTGAAAGCAAACTTTTGCGTGGAGTCATGAGGATATGCCCGGGATAGACCCAAATTTCTTATGTCACGAACTCAATGTGAATAAGGAGATCAAGCCTGTAAAGCAGAGAAGAAGAGTATTCAGTCCCAAGAAGAATCAAGCTATACAGGAGGAAGTCGAGAAGCTCCAGAAAGCTGGCTTCATTGAAGATGTTAAATATCCAGACTGGTTAGCAAATGTGGTGATGGTGAAAAAGAAGAATAACAAATGGAGGATGCGTGTAGACTTCACCGACCTCAATAAAGCATGCCCAAAGGATCATTTTCCACTGCCCCGAATTGATCAACTGGTGGATGCTACCTCGGGACACGAGCTGCTGAGCTTCATGGATGCTTATTCTGGCTACAATCAGACTAAAATGAAACATGAAGACAGGGAGAGCACTTCTTTCATTACCCCTAGGGGAACTTATTGTTATAATGTTATGCCTTTTGGTTTGAAAAATGCAGGTGCGACATATCAGCGGATGATGAACAAGGTCTTTGCTGAACAAATCGGTTGCAATATGGAAGTTTATGTTGACGATGTGCTGATAAAGAGCAAGAAAGCTACTGATCATCTAGTTGACTTAAGTCAGACTTTTGATCAACTAGATAAATATCAAATGAAGCTGAACCCGTCGAAGTGCATATTTGGAGTACGAGAAGGCATGTTTCTTGGATACATTTTCAACCAACGAGGCATTGAGGCAAATCCTGAAAAAATCAAAGCTCTATTAGGGCTGCGATCTCCAACGACGAAGAAAGAGGTGAAAAGTCTTACAGGACGAGTAGCAGCACTCAACAGATTTGTATCGCGAGCAACTGGTCGATGTCTCCCATTCTTTAAGACACTCCGAAAGACTTTTGAGTGGAATGATGAATGTGAGAAGGATTTTGAAGACTTGAAGAAATACTTGGGAGCTCCTCCACTGTTATCCAGGCTAGTGATGGGAGAAAAATTATACTTGTATCTGGCGGTGTCCGAGAATGCAGTCAGTTCGGCATTGATAAGAGTAGAGAATGGAGTACAAAAACCAATCTACTATACAAGTAAGGCCTTCCGAGGAGCAGATATCCGATATCCAAAACTGGAAAAGTTAGCACTGGCACTGATTGAGGTGAGTAGGAGAATGAGGCCATACTTCCAGGCTTATACTATAGTCGTATATACTGATATGCCGTTGAGGCAAGCCCTTCATAAATCAGAAAAATCAGGGAAATTGATGTACTCGGCAATAGAACTTGGTGAATATGATATAGTTTATGAACCCAGATCATCGCTGAAAGGGCAAGCTGTAGCAGATTTTATAGCAGAGTTCACCTATCCTGATACCCCAAGGAGCAAAAGTTGCTCGCTGATCAACCTATGGATGTTACAGGATCATCGACCACAAGCTCAGACAAACTTAGGTTGGTAAAAGGGCAAGTGGATGTTACATGATCATCAAATTCGAGCTCAGACCAACTCAGGTTGGTAAAAGGGCAAGAAAAGATGATCGACTAAGAGCAAGAAATATCAGGGGAGGATGAAAGGAAGCAACAAATATTTCACCGAGGAACTCTGTCAGATCAAAAATTTGAAGACGAGTTACCTATATGGAGGCTATATATAGATGGCTCATCTTGCACAACAGGCTGTGGGGCAGGGATAGTTTTGAATAGCCCGTACGAGGTCGACATGGAATATGCCCTACGTTTCTAATTCAAAGATTCCAATAATGAGGCTGAGTACGAGGCCATGATTGCATGTCTTAATTTGGCAAAAATTATGGAGGCGCAGCAGCTTATTGTCTTCAGCGATTCTCAATTCATCGTAAATCAAATGTTGGGAATATATGCAGCTAAAGGAGAATTAATAATCAAGTACCATGCAAAGGTGATGGAGTTAGTATCAGAATTTACTGCTATTCAATTGGTCAGAATACCAAGAATGGAGAATGCAAGAGCAGATGCCCTAGCTCGATTAGCATCAGCTACTCGTACTGAGCTACTAAGAATAATCGTAATTGAAGTTTTATCTGGTCGGAGTATAGATGAAGATTTGACGTTGAACTTTATCACCCTTGATTTAGGACCATCTTGGATGGATCCCATCAGGGCATATATTGAGGAGGGAGAATTACCAATTGACAAGCTCGCAGCTAAGAAATTGAAGTTTAAAACTGCTCGGTATGTATTAACTAATGGTATTCTATATAGACGAGGAATTATGGAAGGTTTGCAAAGATGTGTACATCCCTCCGAGGTGAAAGAATTGATTGAAGAGATCCATGAAGGGTCCTGTGGAGCCCATGTATGCAGGTCGGACGCTTTTGCAAAGGATGATGACGCAGGGATATTACTGGCCGACGATGAGGGCTGATTGTATAACCTATGCCAAGAAATGTGACAAGTGCCAACGCTTTTCCTCCATTCGAAGAACTCCATAGGCATTATTGACACCCATCACTTCCCCTTGTCCATTTGCCATGTGGGGAATAGATTTGGTTGGGCTACTGCCGACGACCAGGGGAAGGTTTAAGTATCTCGTGGTCGCTGTGGATTATTTTACTAAATGGGTTGAAGATGAGCCTCTCATTGATATGACGTACAATAAGGTGTACTAATTTATTTGGAAGAACATCATTTGTTGATATGGACTTCCTCATGCCTTCATCACAGACCATGGAACACAATTTGATAACGAGGAGTTCGCTGCCTATTGTCATCAATCAAATTTTTTAAAGATCCACTCAGCACTAGGCCATCCTCAAAGCAATGGACAAACTGAAGTGATAATTAGAACACTGCTGAATGGCTTGAAGAAAAGACTGGACGATGCGAAAAAAAATTGGATCAACGAGTTACAGTCAGTACTGTGGGCTTACCGAACTACTCCCCGAGTAGCAACTGGAGAATCACCATATATGCTGGCATTTGGCAGTGAAGTTGTTATACCTGCCGAGTTGGGCCTCCCAACACACAGGGTACTGAATTTCAATTCCCCTACTAGTGACTTAATGAGAAGATTGGATTTAGACATGCTCGAGGAAGTTAGAGAAGAAGTAGCTATTAGAAATGCTTCTTACCAGCAGCGAACAACTTTGTTCTACAACAAGAGAGTGAAGAAGTGCGACCTGAAAGAAGGTGACTATGTGCTGAATAAAGTGATTCAAAATCACAACAAACTGGAGGCAAACTGGCATGGACCATACCGAGTTACAGAAGTTGTTCGACTAGGAACTTACCGAATAGCAACTTTAAAAGGGGAGGAGTTTAAGAATGCATGGAACGCAGAGCACCTGCGCAAGTATTATCAGTGATGTATATTCGCTCCTTTTATTGAAAGTTTTTTGGGGAATACTAGTGCTACTTCACACTACTCGGCGAAACTCGGCAAAACTCGGGCTACTCAAAATTTTTCTCGAAAATGCCAATAAGGTTGGTCGAGAAACAAATGTATTCCTCGGGAAAGTAAAACTATTATTCCTCCGGGAAGTAAAACTTATATTCCTCCGAGAAGTAAAACTTGTATTCCTCCGGGAAGTAAAGCTACTTGTATTCCTCCGGGAAGTAAAACTACTTGTATTCCTCCGGGAAGTAAAACTTGTATTCCTCCGGGAAGTAAAGCTACTTATATTCCTCCGGGAAGTAAAGATACTTGTATTCCTTCGGGAAGTAAAGCTACTTGTATTCCTCCGGAAAGTAAAACTTGTATTCCTCCGGGAAGTAAAACTTGTATTCCTACGGGAAGTAAAACTATGTGCTCCTCGGGAAGTAAAAGTATTCCTAAAAATGCCAACTTATGTTGGTTAGGAAGTAAATATATTCTCTAAAATGCCAACTAAGGTTGGTCGGGAGGTAAAATTATTCCAAAAAGTGCCAAAGCTCCTCGTAGAGGAAAAAATCACTAACTATGGCTGGTCGGGGATAAAAACCCACTAACTGTAGTTAGTCGAAAAGAAAAATTTATCGACCTTGGTTGGTCGGAAACATTTTATGAATACAAGAAAATGATCAAGAAAAATTATTGATACTCGTGACTTTTTAAAATTATTACTAAGTTGGTCGAGAAACAACTTAGTAAATTTTTATAATGACTACCACAAATTCAAGCTAGTCGACAATAAGTTGATCGACAAACAACACAATATTGTTATCTTTTTAACAGACATACATGCACAAATGTAAAGTATTTTACAAGACAATAGCAATTAAGATTGCGAACAAAAATAAAAGTCTATCATTAAATCCAAAAACAGATTACATTGATAATGAAATGTATACAAATTTATTACATCAATATTCCTATTCTATTGGTTTCTTCCCCTCTGCTTTTGAAACAGGTTCCTCGCCAGCAGGCGGATCATCTAAAGCAAGAGGAGAATTTATGAAGTTAAGATCTTTTAACATCCTGATATTCATCACGGATGGTCGATCTAGGAGGTGCTCAGGACGAGATATCTCGACATTAGAATGGAGATTATAGTCGCCTAGATACTTGGAAATTAAGCACTAAGGGATGGCCCGAGCAGGGATCCAACTCATGTCGAGCTTGAATGGTGGCACTGGAAGGTCGAGCAACCCAGGATTATGGTAATCCCACAGGTAATGAACCTGTTCCAGTTGTAGCACACCTAAGGCATTCAACTAGCCCTGTTTGTAGCCCTCATTATTGGCATTCTGGATACGATCGTCCAAGTGATAGAGAGCCTCGTTGTACCCGGCCATCCAGAACTCCCTAGGCTGTTTGTGAAACTGATATGTCAATCTTTTTAGTTGTTCGTGGAGATTTTTGATGAAGAGTTCTTTATTCTCCAAGATAGACTTTTGTGTAGAATGCTGCTCTTCCAGGTCCCTGATCTTCTTTGACATTTCAGCCAACGCTTGGTTCTTCGTCATTAATTGGAAGGCCTGGTTCTCTAAGGCAGATTGAGTCCTCTGTTCCTCGACAGGAATCTGAGCAGCTCTTGCTTGTCCCCGAGGAGCTCTTGCTCGTCCATGAGAAGATGTAGAGGGGCCAGCTCTTTTCAAGGTTTACAACTCGTCCCTCAAGTTGGCGTTCTCGACCTCCAAGAATGAGAATCCCTCATCAGTCACTAGGATCAAGGCTTTTGAAGTAGAAGCTGCAGACTTCAACTACGATAACTCTCTTTGCAGGTTGTTATTCTCTTGCTCTAATAATTCAGCTATTTGTCTACACTCTTCGACCTCAGCCCTCAGAGTTCTCTCCCGCACGTCGTAAGCAGCAAAACGCTTCTCGTATCCCTTGTCGTCAATGATTTGCTGGTACTTCTTCTCGTACCCCTCGTGCAAGAGGGCAGTGGATTCCTTATATTGGTGCAGAAGGTCTTTAAGAGTGCCTTGAAGATCCTCGATCATGTCATAATAAGCTACATTGTTGGCCACCGCACGATCAAGCAGACACTTCAAGTATTGGTAGGCTTCAATTGCTTGTTCTGAAGCATCTTGGCCGAGGATGTCAACGATTTTTGCTGCACTCAAATCTGTGTGCCCAGCCTTAAAGTATTCATTGCATTGCCTTAACAACTTTGTATCATGAGCATATAATAATTCCATCCTAGCCATAAACTAGTAGAGGAATAAAAAGCAGTAATCAATAATCAAAATAGAGCATGAAAAGGAGACAATAGTATGCAAAAACAAAAGTTCAAGTTTTATTATATCACAAGGTTCAAAGTTACATGGTTCAGAATTACATTTGTCAAAGAAAAATAAAATAGATAGAAGTCCGAACAACTATACACCTTTTCCTTATCTCCCAAAACTTTCTCGGGAGGCTGGGACGAGGAGGTAGGTTTGCTCGGATGGAGCATATAGTAGCTGGGGAAGTGCTGGAGGTTTCTCGGAGGAAGTAGCGAGCTACGGAAGTTCCTCGTCAGCGGGATGGATAGTCGGGGGATGAGAAATTTGATCTCCCATCACCATGGAAGACTCTTCAGAGGCAGCTTCGTCCTCTTCTTCGTCTTCAGGAGTTGGAGGGGGACCAGGGATGTGTCGCTGAAAGAGTTAAGAATTTTCATCCATCTTCATCTCCTGTAGAGCAGCGACCCACCCATCTCTAAAGTATTTAAGGCTGCCATATTCAACTTGCGACATCATGGAAACCAAGCCTTTGTTCCACCCCTTGTCCCAGCCGGCGCTGAAAGACTTCTTCACAGCCATTTTCCTTTTTAACTTCTCGGAGGAAAGCTTCTCGGACAGAAGACTTTCAGCAGTCTTCAGTTTATTCTCAACTTCTTCCTTCTGGCGACTTACTTCGCGAAGTTGGATTAGTTCTTCCTCAGCAACCTTGAGCTTATTCTCAAGCTCTCCAGCATCTTTTAGCTTCCCTTAAAGCTCTTTATTTTCTCCTCCAAGTTCTTTATTTTCTTGTCCAACCCCTTGGAGAATTCAATAACTCGAGCCTTCTCCTGCTCGGTGCAGGCAAGCTTCTTCTCCCAAGTTGCCTTATCATCAACATATTTCTGGCGAGACTCTTTCAGAGACTACCCCAAACCTATCAAAGCTTCCTCTACACCAGACGAGGAGCTTGAAGCTTTAATAGCTTCATCCTTCTTCAAAATTGTGTTAAAGCAGCTCACCAATTGAGAAAAGAAAATAAAAGCAAGTCAGAGACAGATATAACAAGGGAAAGACGAAAAGTTCAAAATAAAAGGACTTACAGAAGCAATGTGGCGAGCTGCCAAAGAGGTAACCACGTCTCGAGAAAGGTTTTCTTCGATACCTTGGATCTCGGGAATGATCCAAGTCTTC
This sequence comes from Sambucus nigra, assembly GCA_949130495.1. NCBI lineage: Eukaryota > Viridiplantae > Streptophyta > Magnoliopsida > Dipsacales > Adoxaceae > Sambucus > Sambucus nigra. The sequence continues at coordinate 446,125,626 of OX422210.1, read as the reverse complement.
ACCGAGCTCATGGCAGAGCTCAGGGGAACTAAAGTGGGAACTCCACTAGTCGGGGGCTGAGAGACGGTGTCAGCCAAATTGACTGATGAGCTTTTCTTCAGCTTCCTCGGGGGAACATGAATAGTTTCGACTAAGGAAGAACTCTTGGACGGTGATATTACAATCACTTCTCCTGGAGCAACAGACTTTCTCGGGACCACTGGGAGCTTCTCGGCAACCTTCACAGGAGCAGCCGAGGAAGGTGCATCAATTTTCTTCGTCCCCTCTCCTGGGACGTCAATCTTACTTCTCTTTGCCTCTCCAGCACCCGAGGTAGGTTTCTCGAACAAGGTGGGAGGTATTCTTTTTTTCATCCTTTCACTTAAAGGAATGTATGATTCAGGCGAAGAACTGGTAGAAGCTGGTACTGGCTCTGCGTCACTTATCACCGGACGAGCAGTGAAAGAGGTGGTGTAGCTCTTGTACCGCAGCAGATATGAAGCTGACCTAATGTCCTCGTCAGCAACAGTTTGATGCAAACTCCAGATAAGTTTTAAGTACCTCATATTAACGTCTGCCTCCTTTGGACACTTTCTTTTGCTGTCAACTGCAAATAAATCAAAATTAAAATATCAGTGGCACATTTTGTCAAACACAAAAGAAGCATGATTTCAAAATAAGTAAAATGAAATAAAAATAAACCTATCCCATTACCATATGGAGGGCATTTGGGACCCTGATAAACTTCATCTCCAGATAAAGGAGCATGTTGCCAATTTTTTATAACAACCCCGTGCTCAAAATAGTCTCTATTGGCATCCGGGAGATTGACCACTAAAGCCCTATTTAAAAATCTAGTTTTTAGATAAAAAATATTATCGCCTACAACCCATCTATAACAAAACATGATTTCTGGAATTCCTATGCGAGTTCCATGAATTTGGTTTAGTCTATGAACCCCATTAACTATTCTGAGAACGTATGTGCTCGCGTTCAAATGATAAACTTATATATTAAACAACTTTTAACCCAAACAAACCCTAAACATGCAACAGTATGTGATTGAATAAGATAATGAACTAAGCAAGAACATTCAAACACATGCTTGTGAGGAAAAATCCCCCAAAGGGGCAAAACCATTTATTTTTATTATAATATTGTAGCTGTACAATTTCGGATTACAATGAAAATACAAGTGACTAAGAATTACCCTCAGGTGTCGGATTCTATAGTCAGCGGCTGGAAACATCCCTTTCTAGGAGGGCTGCAATGAAGAAGAGAAACGGCTTCTCCACAAGTTTATTAGCTGGAATTTTCCCTTTCCAGGAGGGCAACAATGAAGAAGAAGAAGAACGGTCTTCTCCATAAGGGTATGAACAGCAAAACTGCGTTCCTGGGTTGTAAAGTGATTCACAAGTGTTTGGAAATTTGTGTGAATCAAAAACCTAGAGTCTTGGGCTCAATAGGTGAAGACTTGAGGTATATGGACTCTCAAATTCATCTTTCAAAGTCTTATCAAATAGCTCCCCCGAAGTTGGTATTTATAGGGAAATACATGAAGAGACCCACGATTTTAAAATTCTAAAATTCTATCCAGCGTACAGGGACCCCGAACTGGTTCGGGTACCCTGTGAACTGGTTCGCCCCCCGAACCGGTTCGGTCTGGGTTCGGGAAAACTTGCTGGGAACAGGGGCTAAATACTTAGAAAAATTCCCAGTATTTTCAATGTAAATATCTCCATTTTCAACGGGCCATAACTTGTTTACTGTAGCACGAATTAAGGTGTCGTTTCTTCCAGTATCTTCGTTGCGGCAAGCTCTTCAACTTTCCAATTGACCGGTCCTCCAGACGGTGGCTGTAAAATTACCAAATTTCCCTTGAACTTCCCTATCAAGCCTTGTTGCACTGTTTTGACTTTTCTTGCGTACCACTTGCATAAAGTCCCTAAAATCATGGAACGTGAAGTCATTGAGGCAGATGAGGGACACATGATGGAGATCATAAATGCTTGATTCCAGGAATTCGGATTGAGGCCGTCGTGTGCGATCGTGTAGAGACGTGCCAAATGTAACGGCGTACGACATAAATAAATGAAACATTTCGAACATGATAAAAATGTCCGTACAAATCTCCCCCTATGTCTATGACGGTACATACATAAAAATATCTGAATTATCAAATAACAAATTGCCTATACAAATCTACCCTTCCATGAACCCAAAACTGGAAAGATAAAAATGAATAAGTCTTCATCGTTTGATCTTCAAAACTTCAGGAATCTCAAATCTTTTCTCATCAGGGTGTGCAATTCAGTGATCATCAATGTATTACCTACACACATGAGATAAAGAAAAAATACCAAGTGACGTATCGAGTTTGAAATGAGATATCAAATGAAGAAAGCATGTTATATCAAATCTCAAAAACACAAAACTCCCCCAAAATATGATAATTCTTTCTCCCCCTTTTTATGATGTCCCTAAATAGACAAATGAGAGAAATAAAGAAAAATAAGCAAGTGCGGGGTGTCACTAGGATAAAATCACACCATGAATGAACACAAAGCAACCAAGTCGATGATAGCGTAAATGAAGTGGTGTGATCAAATTCGATAGGAAAATCAATGCATACAAACATGACATATGTGCACGATGAATATTGGATACTCCTAACGAATCAACTCAAAGTCTTCCTTTGGTGTAAAAAAAATGGAAATATAAGACATTGACTCAATCAAATCAACAAATCAAAGCTAAAAATGATTTCTACACCAATAACGTCCAAAACTATTTCATGCTTTTTCAGGACTTTCAAGGAAGTGCAAACTCGTTTAAAGATTCTCCAACCAAACTCCCTCATATTTTTATTTTTAATAGAGGCTTTCTAAATTCTCAAACTTTGGAGAATTGATGGTGAAATCTAAGTGGCCCATATTTGGCATGAATTGCGTTTTATTGCCTTTAAATTTTTTCGGGCTCTTTTAACCTCTTTGGACCCCGGATAATAAAATTCCTCCATTTTTTAGGTCCTTTTGAACGGTGGATTTTGCGCAAAGAAGTGATAATTATCTTTCACAACCCCTCCCCGTTCTTAAACAAAAACTCAGTCTCACAAAAACAGTTTTTACATGCATTCCAATCTTTTCAAGTTTTATCGCATATTGTAAGTTGTATAGACAGAATTGAGATGGAAACACTCAAGCCAACATGTGATAGACAAGTACAATAATCAAATACAGCCGTGCATGTGTGCAATAAAGGAGATAGGAGTCAAACATGTAGGAAAATATCTTTAATTACATCTCAAGGACTCCAATCAATGCAAAGCACATGGATGAAATGATGTAGCGTCTCAAATCTCTATCAAACAGTCACATGGATAAATGGAAAGAATTTGTGACTTGGCTATCTTAAATGTTCATCCATAAAAAAGGTGCAAAAATACAAAAATCTTTTTGGATTTTTCTCAAAAAATTTCTTAAAGGAAAATCTTTTTGTATTTTTCAAAAGAAATATAAAAAGAATAAAGAATAAATAAAAAGCTATACAACTAAGCAATGGTACATATAAAACAGACTAGTAATAGGAAGCATATGATATGAACATGAAGAAGCATCCTATTCTAGACAAAGACCAACCCCTCAGTCAACTGTGCAAATTCCCAAAGACTTCCTAAGACTCTCAAATCGAAGGGCATCTAAAGGTTTCGTGAAAATGTTGGTTAACTGACGGTCGGTGGGAACGAAAATCAGGGATACGACTTTCTCCTCAACTAGCTATCGTATAAAGTGCTCACGTAACCTGATGTGCTTTGTGCGCGAATGTTGTACTGGATTGCGGGATATGTGTATCGTGCTCGTGTTGTCACAGGAAATGGTCATGGTGTCCTGTGAAATCCCATAATCCTCCATCATTTGCTTCATCCACAGGAGTTGCGTGCACCAACTCCCGGCCGCTATGTACTCAGCCTCCGCAGTGGAAAAAGAAATGGAATTTTGCTTCTTACTCAGCCAGGAGATAAGAGCAGAACCAAAATAGAAACACCCACCAGAAGTGCTCCTACAACCATCTACATCCTTATCCCAATCAGCATCTGAATAGGCGGATAAACGGTCATCAGTATCAAAGGAATACCAAATACCGTATGAGAGAGTCCCACTCACGTATTTAATAATACGTTTTAGATCAAGTAAGTGCGACTCTTTCGGGGACGCCTGATATCGCGCACAGACTCCAACACTAAAGGCAATGTCGGGACGACTGGTAGTCAAGTAGAGAAGACTACCTATCATACTCCGATATAAGGTTTGCTCTACGTCCTTGCTTGAAGTGTCCTTACTAAGCTTGGTAGTGGTACTCATAGGTGTACGTGCATGCTTAGCGGAGTCTAAACCAAATTTCTTCACTAGGTCTCTAGCATACTTGGATTGGGAGATGAACATCCCATCCTTTAGCTGACGAACCTGGAGACCAAGGAAGAATGTAAGCTCACCAACCATGCTCATCTCAAACTCACTTTTCATTTCCTCCTCAAAGTTATGAGCATGTTGAGAGCACGTGGATCTAAAGACTATGTCATCCACATAGACTTGGGCAACCAAAATTGCACCGTCATCTCTCCTGACGAACAACGTCATATCAACTCCCCCTCTCTTGAAGCCACGGGCTAAGAGATAGGAAGTAAGCCTCTCGTACCAAGCACGGGGTGCTTTCTTCAAACCATACAAGGCTTTCCTCAGATAGTAGACGTGCTCCGGGTGCTGAGGGTCTTCAAACCCTTTTGGTTATTGCACATAAACCTCCTCCTGTAGAATTCCATTCAGAATGGCATTCTTGACATCCACCTGATATAACTTGAAACGCAGATGACATGCGATGGCGAGTAGTAGGCGGATGGACGCAAGCCTCGCAACAGGAGAAAATGTCTCCCCAAAGTCTACACCCTCTATCTGTGTGTAGCCTTGAGCGACCAACCTAGCTTTGTTTCGGATTATGGTACTATGTTCATCCATTTTATTCTTAAAAATCTACCGGGTACCTATCACATTAGTCTCACTAGGTCGGGGGACAAGTTCCCAGGCATTGTTATTTTTAAACTGAAGCAACTCATCCTGCATAGCAGATATCCAGTGTTCATCCTTGAGTGCTTCTTTATGGTTCTTGGGCTCGACTTTGGACGTGTATCAAAGATGGCTAATAACGTTCTCTAGCTGAGCAGGAGTCTTGACCCCAAGAGTGGGATCACCAACAATAGCAAAAGGGTTATGACTCTTGCAAACCCAAGCAGGTGTGTCCCTTACCACAAGAGTAGGGTCCACAGAGTGTGAGAGAGGAACAGGTAAATCACTGTCAGAACAATCCTCATCCTCACACTGAAGGTTAGGATCAATAACCGTCGAAGGTTCGTCATCTTGTACGGTGACGTTTATTGATTCCATAACCTTAGAGCTCTTCAGGTTAAAAACCCGGTATGGTCTGCTAGTTGATAAATATCCTAGAAATATTCCCTCGTCGCTCCGGGAGTCAAACTTTCCTAATTGCTCTCTATCCCGTAGGATGTAGCATTTACTCCCAAAAACACGAAAATATGCCAGGTTGGGCTTCTTGCCAGTCCACAACTCATAAGGAGTCTGAAGTGTGTGTGGACGATAATAAACCCTATTCACCGTGTGGAATGCAGTAGACACTGCCTCTGCCCAAAACCTCCTAGAAACTTTACGACCTAGAAGCATAGATCTAGCCATCTCTTAGATTGTTCTATTCTTTCTCTCAACAATCCCATTTTGCTGAGGAGTTCTCATAGAAAAAAACTCATGTTTGATCCCGAGGATATCACAGTAAAGGTCTACCTTTGCTTATGTGAATTCAGTGTCATTGTCACTACGCATCCTGTTAATAGTGAGACCGTGTTGAATTTGTAGGACACGGCACTTGGTCGTTAAAAATTCTACAACATCGGATTTCTCTCTCAGAAAACCTACAATGGAGTACCGGGAGAAATCGTCTACCATCACGAGGATATACCTCTTACCACCCAAACTCTCAGTACGAGTAGGACCCATAAGATCCATGTGAATCAACTCAAGAACACGAGAAGTGGAAATGGAATGCAACTTTCTATGGGGACTACGAATTTGTTTTCCCAACTGATAGGGTCCACAAACCGTCGAAGTTGACTTTCCAAGCAATGGTAAGCCACATACTAGGTTCTTTTTAGCTAAGCTATTGAGATCTCTAACGTTCACGTGACCTAGACGTTGGTGCCACAGATCCATAGGAGTGATCGTGGCGCTGTTCCAGATAAGTGAGGACGTGGGCTCAGTCCCATAGCAGTTATCCTTTATCCTTACCCCTTGCACTAATAGTTTACCGGCTTGATTATAGACTTTACAAGTATCCTGGTCAAACTTTACTGCAAAGTCAGCGTCGCACAGCTGGCTAATGCTGAGAAGGTTTGCTTTCAAACCTTTGACGTACAAAACATTTTCTAGCATAGGAAATCCAGGTAACTCGACAGTACCTCGTCCTACAATGCTAGACTTGCTCCCATCTCCAAAGGTGACTCTGCCATCCTGATAGTCCTCAAGAGTCTTAAAAAATGAGGCATCACCTGTCATGTGTCTGGAGCACCCACTATCAAAATACCACTGTGAGGTATTATGTGCTTTGAGAGCAACATGAACAACAAAAGCCTTTTTATCTTTCTTAGGTACCCAAGTCGAGATGACCTTTTATTTGCCTTTGTTGTTGTTGATTTTAGCTGGAATGTGAGAAGCATTCACTAAAGGCAAAGACATCCGTCAGAATTCTTCCATTAAACTCTGGGTCGTGGCAGCTAAGAACTCAACTCGCTCTCTCAGACTAGAAAACTCATCAGTATGACGTGGTGGAGCAGTAGTACATCGTGTCCGACCCATGCTATAGCAAGACTCCCTAAGGTGGCCTTTTCTTTTGCAGTAAGTACAAAAGAACACAGTCAAAGACGGACCTTGGTTTGCTTTTCTTGGTCGAACTCTCCTTCGAGGTTTTTGACGATGGCCATAAGGGTTCGTAGTAAACTCAGGAACTGGTCCAGGTGCAATTTGGGACGTGGAGGCACCATCATAACCAATTCCTTGCCGATCACCAAAACCTAAAGCGGGGCCGAGGATCATCTTTCCCATCTTCCCAGATTTGTCCTCGATTTGTACCTTGACTTCCCGTGCTTTCTCAAGATCATGAGTCAGATGGGCAACAAGGGCTTCAAGTTTCTTTCGAGTCTCCACGGAGGAATGGAGCTGACTCATAAGACTAGCCACTTGTTTAGTCAAGTCCCCTCTCTCTTTATCTAAAACACTCTCTCTCTCTCTCTAAACGAACTCTCTTTCTCGACATAGGCAGATTCTCTCTCTCTCAGGGTGGTGAAGGTGGAGGACTCTCTTTCTCTCGCCTTTCTTAAATCTTCTTCTAAGCCGGTGATCTTAAGAACTAGCGCTTTGTTACGTTTTTTAGTTTTAAAAGACTCAGAATATAACTCAGTGTAGGCGCGTTGAATATCACTTTCGCTCTCACTTGAGTCATCATCCCCCTCAGTCATATAGATCTCACTATTGAGGTGTCCCTGTGTAGCATCATCTTCATCGTCGTGAAGAGAACTAGGAGTGCTCAGTTGACTGGCCATGAATGTGGTGAAGTTACACTCATGCGGTGACTCATCTCCTGAATCCACCGTCTCGACCTCACTGTCGTCGCTAAGAGTAGCATTAAGGACAGCTTTCCCTTTCTCTTTATTCAGACGAGTGGCACACTCAAAGGCTCTATGACCCCTACCATCGCACTCAAAGCATATCTCACTTTCTTTCTTAGGAGGATCTTTAAAATCTTTTTCATTTTTCTTTTCAAACTTATTTTTCTCAAATTTCTTTTTATCTTTAAAATTGCCATTTTTCTTAAATTTGAGAATCCTCTTGAAATTTTTTGCAAAAAGAGCCAAATCATCTAAGTCAAAATCACACTCAGAATGTGACGTGTCAGTCTCTCTCTTTCTAGATGACTCTACCCTCTTTCTAGGAGACCCTTCACTCATTCTCTCTTGGGCATTAAGTGAAATTCCCTTATCTTTAGATTTAGCAGTTTTAGGGAACATATAAATTTCATATGTTTGCAAATCTCCTACAAGTTCTTCCAATTTTAGCGTATTTAAATTACCCATAGCATTTAGCACAGTGACTTTAGCGATAAAACGCTTAGGCAAAGAACGCAGAATCTTGTTAACAACTCTAGCATTAGGAATATGTTCACCAAGATTAAAGCTAGTATTCACAATGTCAGAAAGTCTTGCATAAAATTCATCAAAGCATTCAGATTCATGCATGGTGATGGTTTCAAATTGAGTTGTCAAATTTTGCAACTTATACTCCTTCACAACATTATTTCCTTCATGGGTGAGTTGTAAAACATCCCATGCCTCTTTTGACGTGGTGCACGTCATTATGCGTTTGAACTCATCAGGTGTGACAAACCCAAAAATAGCACTTAGACCCTTAGAATTAAAAGATGACCATTTAAATTCTTCTTCAGTCCAAGAAGTGACAGGTTTCAATTTGATCACATTATCAACAATCACGGAGGGAGGAGCCCACCCTCTTTCAACTAAAATCCAAACCCTTTCATCTATGGCTTTTAAAGCCGACCTCATTCGAGCTTTCCAATAAGCATAATTTGTCCCGTCAAAAATAGGCATTTTATTATATAACTTCTCCATTTGAACACGCACTTTTTCAAAAATCATTTTTTTCAGAAAATTGATATGTTAGAAAAATTTTGTGGAAAATAGGAATACGCGATAGATTAGCGTAACCTGCTCTGATACCAATTTGAGAACGTATGTGCTCGTGTTCAAATGATAAACTTATATATTAAACACCTTTTAACCCAAAAAAATCCTAAACATGCAACAGTATGTGATTGAATAAGATAATGAACTAAGAAAGAACATTCAAACACATGCTTGTGAGGAAAAATCCTCCAAAGGGGAAAAACAATTTATTTTCATTATAATATTGTAACTGTACAATTTCGGATTACAATGAAAATACAAGTGACTAAGAATTACCCTCAGGTGTCGGATTCTGTAGTCGGCGGCTGGAAATATCCCTTTCCAGGAGGGCTGCAATGAAGAAGAGAAACGGCTTCTCCACAAGTTTGTCGGCTGGAATTTTCCCTTTCCAGGAGGGCAGCAATGAAGAAGAAGAACGGTCTTCTCCACAAGGGTATGAACAGCAAAACTGTGTTCCTGGGTTGCAAAGTGATTCACAAGTGTTTGGAAATTTGTGTAAATAAAAAACCTAGAGTCTTGGGCCCAATAGGTGAAGACTTGAGGTATATGGACTCTCAAATTCGTCTTTCAAAGTCTTATCAAATAGCTCCCCCGAAGTTGGTATTTATAGGGAAATACATGAAGAGACCCACGATTTTAAAATTCTAAAATTCTATCCAGCGTAAAGGGACCCCGAACCGGTTCGGGTACCCAGCGAACTGGTTCGCCCCCCGAACCGGTTCGGTCTGGCTTCGGGAAAACTTGCTGGGAACAGGGGCTAAATACTTAGAAAAATTCCCAGTATTTTCAATGTAAATATCTCCATTTTCAACGGGCCATAACTTGTTTACCGTAGCACGGATTGAGGTGCCGTTTCTTCCAGTATCTTCGTTGTGGCAAGCTCTTCAACTTTCCAATTGACTGGTCCTCCGGACAGTGGCTGTAAAATTACCAAATTTCCCTTGAACTTCCCTATCAAGCCTTATTGCACTATTTTGACTTCTCTTGCGTACCACTTGCATAAAGTCCCTAAAATCATGGAACGTGAAGTCATTGAGGTAGATGAGGGACACATGATGGAGATCATAAATTCTTGATTCCCGGAATTCGGATTGAGTCCATCGTTTGCGATCGTGTAGAGACGTGCCAAATGTAACGGGGTACGACATAAATAAATGAAACACTTCGGACATGATAAAATGTCCTTACATATTCTCCATGTATTGGGGGCTATTCTTGCAGGAACAACGTCAAAGTATTGACAGAATTCCAGACATAGAGGGTTGGGAGGAAAAGACAATCCACACTCAGCAACAAAGAGACTGGGGAACCAATGTCTCTCAGCCAAACGGAAATAGTCTGAAGGCTCAGAAAGCTCTTCCAAAATAACCCAGGAGGGAATAGAGAAATCAGAGCGAAATTTATCAAGAGATTATACAGAATAAACCATGATGAAAGAAGGAAATGAAGAAAAAGGAAGAAGATCTTACAGAAAAAGAGTGGATCTGTTGACAACGAACGATGGAAAGGATGAACGCACAAGAGAGTAAGACAATGGAAAATTCGAAGATACAAATTTGAAAAAGTAGAAGACGATGGGATTGTCTGTGACGCTTAAATACTCTACCTTGGGAAAAGGAAAAAGTAATGATTGCAAAAAGAAACGATTACGCTACCGACGACTAGAAGGACAAAAAGTAAGCGGAGATCGAGGCGGTTATAAAAATTTTAAAAAGCCTGATTCTACGAATTTGTAAGGAAAAATAAATACAAAGGAAACACTCCCAAAAATCAGGAGACCATTTAAAACTACCATATTCTGGGAAAGAATGTTCCACGCTCCTCAAATTTCGAACAATGAAACATCGGGGGCTTCTGTTGATACCAAATTTAGTCTGCTGACATGGCTCAATCGAGTGAAGACACGTGGCAATCTACGTGGAAGCAACAAGCACTTCCGAGGAACTCAGACACTCCGAGGAACCATACTCCAACGAGGAACACTGCTTCCCCGAGAAACTTAGACGCTCCGAGCTATAAGAACTCTCCGAGGAACTTTTGAGTACCGAGGAACTTTTGATTACCGAGGACTTTAGGTGGTCCGAGCAGCTTAGGCGGTCCGAGCTGCACTTCGAACAAAGCTTTAATAGCAGGAAAATCAACAGTCTGACTGTTCATTAAATGCTTATCATTAAGATGTATACGCTTAAGGGGCATTTAATATATTACCCTTTCACATGTACAGCAATGAATGTATTACCCTTTGTAAATACATGTACAATGTATTTACAGCCTCAGGGCTATAAATACATTGTACAATCCTCATTGTAAGGGGACTAGAATTTCTTGATATAACTTGTAATCGAGAATTCCTAAACAATCACCAATAACATAACAGTGGACGTAGGCCATTCTTATAAGGCTGAACCACTTTAAAAATTCTTTGTCTCATTTATTTATTTGTGATTGAATAATTAGATATGATCTAATTTTTTACATCAACAGTCATCTTCTAAAAGTCCCAGTGCAACACATACTGACTTAAAAGAATCATGCAAGACAATATTTACAGTCCGTAATCACTCAAATGATCGAGGTCCTTTTACCACAGTAGGAAGCAATCTCAAATAAAACCTTTCTCCTGAGTTCGGGATAGAAAAGTACATTCTACCAATTGCAAAACTCCCTTTTGAACTTCGTTTTTTCCATCTCTTAGATGCCTTGTCCCACCAATAGTGTTGTGGAAATTCTTGATAAGTGAAGGCCCGCGCTTCTTCATTAGAAGCACAATATGAAAAAAAAGTGGTTAAAGAAGTCTCTTGAGTCGAACCTCAATGAATTATGTCATCCATCGACTCATCTGGATTGAAAACAACATGATGCATGCCTAGGAGGTGAAGATCCAATCGCGTAATGGATGTTTGCTCCTGCTGCATTGGATTACCAAATATTCGCCAAGCTACTTCAGGGAGGAGCCAATATACCTAGCATCTAAGTATTGCTGAATTTTATCAACGCCTCCTAAGACAATAGAGATTTGATCAAATCCCTTGTATATATATTTGTGAATGTACTTAACGCATCTAAGCCCGGCACAAACTTCGACATTAATGTGGCAATTGAACATCCAACTTAAATGGGTATTATACGGCATAACATCTCGATTATCAACATGTTTCCCATTCCCAACAGTAAAGACTCAACCATCATTACGACGTCGATATACAGGGTAACCATCTTTATCCATAGTGGTAGTGTCACAAAACTCTCTCGAGTATTTCTTTGTGCATTTACCATGTGGGGGAACAATAAGACATAATGCAAAGGAAAATATACTGGATGACACTCGTTAATCTACATCAACTCATTACCGCCTTTGAGCCGAACAATAATATCACGCATGCCACTAATGTTAAAACCGTCCCCCAATAAAATAACAACAATCTCTTCAGACGATGGAAAGTTATACGTTCGACGGTCCTTTGAAGAACTATAATGAAGATAAGCAGGTAAGTCTTGCCCCATTTTATCCATTTGATCCAAAATAGAGAAGGCTTCACGGTATTTATGAGTGAATTCATTATTCAACAGCAAACACTGATGTATGGTGTTGAGGACATCCCTCCTCAAATGTGGATTCCTATGGTGTCGAATATCTAAAGCTGCACATGGATCATAAATGTACAATTGAGCATATATGGCATTTAATTTATGACCCTCATCCGGAAATAAGGATCATGTATGATGGCGTAGCACACCATGTATTGTAAAACTCATGGGACCCCTCCCTGGGAGGACTCGATCATCCATTCGCACCTAAACTTGTAAATGCATTGGCTTCATTATACTCTCTTATTTAAGCACGAAAAGACCTAGATTGGTAATCATTTCCATAAAAAATAAGCTTTATTTCAGCAGGGGGTCCCTAAGGGCAGGCAGTTTGATTTGGCCTTATAGACAACACTTCCCAAACAACGGTCGTATCATAGATGAAGTTGTTAACCTTTCAGCCATCCAGTGCAAGGCATTACAATGAGGGAATTTAACATTCATAGGTCCCAACTCGTGCCTTTCGGATAAACGTCTAGCATGTCCTGCTCTTCTACAACCCACTTGGTATGTGATGACTTGCCTCCTTGACCCGAAATTGAGAAAGAAAGAACTTGAGTCAAGACTATCTCAAATAGACATTGGACTTAAAATATCAAAGTAAATAGGATGTTATACCGAGTTATAGAAGGAAACATGGATACTCTTGATGATCCAGTCGGAGCATTGTTCACCAAATCTGTCAGTGGTGGCATAGGAAAAGAATGTGAATCTTCAAATACACTCCCAATGTGTTCATGGTTGGGATCAGAAATGATAGTAGCATCAAAATCTATGCTCAAATTTCTAGGAAGAATAGCAGGGGGCAAAACATCAGTGTCGCCTGCATAACTGGGCAGCATTGTTGTGGTGGGGTGGGCGGCAACGTAAGAGTCGAAGGAGTAGGATATTTCCTTAGAGTTCTTGCACGTGACCGATTTGATGGTGTTGAGCGAGTCGAAGTGTGTAGTTGATTAGGACAGCTAGGGTGATAAAGTTGAAACCTCTATGATCTTTCTCTATTACGTCGTTGTCTTTGAGCAAATGCACGGGCACTGATGGGTGGCAAGTCCTAGCACGTTGACTAAAATTAATTAGAAGATAAGAAAATAATGCATTTGATAAATGAAGGAAACGGGGAAGAATTTTTACAGTTGAAGGATCAATTATAAGGCCAACGTCTGATAACGAGGTGCTATCATGAAGAGGGAAACACTGTTGTAGAGGGGTGTGCAGTAATGTAGAAGTGGATAGAGTAGGTTGTTGTGGGGTTACCAAATTCATAATTCCCCACACATTAGTGCTCGTCGGAGTGGATGATTGATTAGAATAATTACTGGGATTAAGCGGCAACCTTTGTGTCCTTTCTCGATCACATCGTTGTCTTTGAGCCAATGCACGGGCAGAAGTGGGAGGGAAGTCCTCGCACATTGAGTAAAGTGGAGTAGAAATGTAAGAAAATAATAAATTATTAAATAATGAAAAGAAAATGCAAAATAAAAAATAACACACCGTGGTGGGGGGTTCGTTTTCTTTCCCTTTCCCTTTCTCTTTATCCCAAAGTTGCTCCGTTCGTTTTCTCTTCTGAAAAAAAAGAATTAATGTAAAGAGTTGGGTAGCAAAAGTAAAATTTGTCGTGGCAAAATGTAGCAGAAGTAAAATTTACCTCTTTAAGAATCATCTCAAGTTCTGATTCATCGCGGATCACAATACTAGTGCTGATCCTATGCGCGCCTTGAATCTGTGAAAAAAATTAACGCAAATTCCATGAAAGCCCGTTGATATAATAACATAGGGAGGAAGTAGAAAGTATATTTTTGAGAGGGCGGTTTTTTTACTTACGTTGGAAAATGTAGGCGGGTTATCCATGTCCAAGTCAAGTCAACTAACCGGAACATCCGTAGGTCCTATTAAAAATCGTAAAATGAGATATTAGGATTATTAGTACCTAAAGTAATAGTATTACCTAAAGTGAGATGATAGGAATGTTAGTACCTAAAGAAATATTAAATATATAAAACAATATCTAAAGCAATATTAGTACCTAAAGCAATAGTAAAGCAATACATATTAAATGGAATTTCTCACTAAAGCAATATTAGTACATAAACAAATAATAAAGCAATACATATGAAATAGGAATTTCTCAACATAAACAATACATATCAAAAGAATTAAGAGCGTACAAAGCCAATATTGGAGACTTCGAGGCAGTGTGAGATGTGAGGGGGGAGGCGGAGCTAGAGTTGGTGGAGTAGAGGTCGGTCGCATATGAGAGGCGTGAGTAGCGTGTAGGGAAGAGTGTGAAATGAGAGAGATGGGGGAGCAGCTAGGGTTTTTTTGGGAATGAAAATGAGGAGACGGGTTGTGAGAGTGAGAGAGGGAAGACCCACACGGGTTGTGATCCTTGTGAGAGGAGTTTTTTTAGTCTCAACCCTTGGATTGTACACGTGGTAAAATGTAGACCCTTTGTTTTTTTGATAAGATTAGATAAGATGGCACTATTCATAACACCATTATCCCATATTATATATATATATAAACTCGTCCGAATTCTAATCAACCAAGAAAAGGCAAGTCGAGCGCCTTCTCCTAGGCCAAAGATAGTCTCACAACTATATAACAAAGTGTTTTTTTATCCAGTTAAAATGTTCAGGCTCCCAACCACACCTATGCGGAGTACAAGATAGACCTTTGTGGTTCCTCTTCCAAATTTAACAACTATAATCTGGCAATGCGACCCCCAAGCGTGAATTCCACTCGAGAAAGGATTGTGAATCGACCTCCCGAGAAGAAGAAGCGAGTACTTTCTTCATATAACCAGTTCATAAAAGAGGAAATTTCATTCAAGAGTTGCATGTATCATCCACATACTATTGTAGACACATGAGTATGATCCCTAATTGGGCCTTCCCAAGCAAGGCCAATGTTCGAAAGCTTCAGGTTGAATCCATGTCCAACAGCACGTTTGAAGATTTAAACTCTCAATATATCACCATTAGTATTATGAATTTCTACCCCATCCTCATCTATAGACGTAAACTTGTAGCATAAAGAACCACATCTTATACATGTATTATATTTTTCATGCTCTTTACAAAATAACATATAGTTGTTACTGCATACGCCATACTTAATATAATCCATACCAAGATCTCTAACATTGTTTTTCATTTCTGTGTAACTATTTGTCAAATTGTTCCCTTTAGGAAGTGGTTCATTTGACAATCTAAGAATTCCACATGTAGCACCATCCAACAAACTGAATTGTGTTTTGTAATTATTCAACTTTATAAGAGTATACATTATGGTATGACGCGAAGAACCAGTAGCTGGGTGCAATGGCTCCTGTGCAAGTCAATGTAAACAATCATACTTCTTGCCTTTTATATTTATGTGTGTGGGAATCTTTGGGAGCCTTAAAAGTTTAGGGCCTTCATCACTACCTACACAATTAGGTTCATTAGGTTCCGCTTCACTCGTAAACATCTCACAAGCATAATTCAAAATTGGAATATTGTGCACATCAGTGTGTTTTTTTGGTGTCACAAATTGAGGTGGTGGTTGGACTTGATCAACAACTAATGTCTCACCAAGAAAATTCCATAAGGTATAGTTCATGTATATACCGTATGTCATTAAATGAACGAATATTTCATCTATAACAACATGTTCTTTCCCATTTCAACAACGTCTACAGGGACATGAAGGTTTAGCATTCGAACTATTATTATGCACATAAGGCAGAAACTCTAACACCCCATATCTATATGTATCGATCGCAATATTTTTCTCATTTATCCACTATTTGTTGATTCCCGACGACATTCTCATAAGTTTAAAAAACACATTTTATAATATAAATGCTTACCGTAGATATATTTAAGTTTTTATTCAAGTGAAAATACGTATATATTTTAGCTCCTATATTTCCTCCATCTCTTCTACAGGGTAAGGGTCCTATCCCATTCGAAAATGCATATTTTGTATTATTCATATTGTCTCACGCCATGTCCTAATTCGAAAAATTTCGCCAGCATCTCCCTACAGTTCTTTATGTACACAACTTAAATTGGGAGTGTTCATGTGTTACTTAAGTTTTTCAACCAAGAAAATAAAAAATACTACATCAATCTAGTATGCACTTAAAGAACATAAAGAGATACCACCGAATTTTCCAAAATAGGACATGCATAAACATTATGTACAATAAAAAGTTTTACATTTCCAAACTGTCCAAAAATAGGATAATTCAAGAGTTCTGACCACAGTCGTAGTAAGACCTCTTGAACAGGTCTAGGGTTTTTCTACATGTGTAACATTATCATTGAATGTTTACCATTAATGTCTAGTTACTATTTAAATAGTTTTTTTTTTTTTGCTTTTTCTTAAATTTTCAACACAATCTCATTTATCCATTTAATTAGTGGGGATGTCTACTTACTATTTCAATTTTTGTTTTTACATTATTATTGAATGTTTAACAATTAAATTTTCTTAAAACTCCATAACATTTACGAATTAGAACAAATATACATTTTAAATAGAAGGGTAAGAACATAAAAACATAGATTACCACTAAAAGATCCCAAGCGCCGTCTAAAAACCAAGGATTTTTTTTCATTACCAACATTCAAATTGTACCAAAAACTCGCACATTAAAAAGCACAATAAATATTTAAAAATATATGGACTGAGGTTAAAAAAAGAGGCATCTTGTTAGCTTGTCTTTGCAAAGATTTAGGTTAAAAAAATACAGATACTTTTAGAAATTACCTGATCAGGATGAGTGTAGAGAGAGAGAGAGAGAGAGAGCTGTGCAAAGAGAGAGAGAGAGAGAGAGAGAGAGAGAGAGAGAGAGAGATGACCAGAGAAAGAGAGCGAAAGTTGATCGGAGAGGGGGGAGAGAGAGAGCGCTGAGCGGAGAGGTCAGAGAGAGGGATGAGCAGGAAGACAGAGCAGGGTGGGATATACTTTGAGAGGGATATAACAAAGTGTGTGATAGTGAAATTTTTTTGGGTCTTTTATATTTTGGACAAGTGTGCTCAATTTTGGCACACTTTAAAATGTGCCAAATTATAATTAAACCATGCCAGAATTTGGCACAGTTTTCAACTATGCCAAATTTTTAATATTTGGGTGTGCCAAATTGCTATTTTTGGTGTAGTACATGACCATACCATAAATCACCTCACTATTGCTCCAACCCCACATAGGGTGAGCACGCATGACCCTATGACACCGGGGCCAATACTACATTTGTTGGGATTTTCCAGGAGACACCACCCATGACACCCAATCTCCATTGATAGCACTAGAGTGGTATGTTCACATAATTATATCAAACACGCAAATATAATGATACATATATACTATCTATATACCCATATATATATTCCCAAAAATCTGTCTAACTGTGCCTATCACTCCTAGAACTAGCCTATAATTTCCAAATATGGTTTCCCTTTCTTGTTATTTAAACATTCAGTTATTTAATTAATTGATTCGTTAGTTAATTGATATACCAAGTATGACTTCATCCCAGGTCTGGACCCCCTCAGGCAAGGCCAACCAATGAAAAACCATCAGTTTGAACAGCTAATGACTCAGTCGGGCATTAATCATAAAAGGGTCCCATCCTCGATTATAGACTTATCACAAAAGTCTCGGCCTCATCTCAAAACACAGTAAATGATATCAGTGTTAGTAATCTTACGACTCAAATCCCCTTAGCCTAATCGATCACTGAATGGAGACTTGTCTTAGCATGACAGTTTTCATACTATAAGAGCATCTAACTTGACAACTCGGCCTCGACCTAGTCTGAATAGTCGATAGTTGACAGTTGACAGAGTGCGTGTGGGTTGTAGATCCCATATGCACAAAACCATTATAACAAGGCCCCCTTTAATATGAGGGAATATTTTATCATCATGATTTACATGTGCCAGTGACAGGTGGCTTAACCTTATTGGAAAAAACATTCTACATATGCTAACTACATGCTTGGGGGTTAAAGTACACACCTCAGACACTATATATACTCACATTCTTCATGAGTGAAAGGTATCGAATTATTTAAACCCTAGCCAAAGATTTTCTTTTGTTACAATAGAGAGAGAAAGTAGTGAGAATTGTATCACTAAGGCCATTAATGTCCATTTTTATAGTGAAATCACACTCATGTCCACAATGGAGTAGGCTAATGGTTGAACCACTTATATTTTAGTCTCATTTTTCCTTGCCATATCTCCTTCATCACTTATATACACTTGTTTATCACCATTATTGCACCTTCAAAGTTGTTCTCGATGAGCTCATATAGATTTACTTGTTGATACTAAATAAGGTACCATAAGTTGGCACCGTCTATGGGAACGAAGATTCATCTTCTTCCTCTTCATTTTTCAACTTGTTCCTCACTGGATTCTTTGGTGGTGATCCAGTTCCATATTTGGTTGGATATGTATCACCATTGAAATAGATCCTTTTTAGTTTCTCAAGATTTTTTTCAGCTCACTTAGCTCATCCAGTTCAACCTTTGTTTTTCTTATTCACCAGAGTTGATAGATTTCGATTTTCCTCAAACATCTGGCCCCAGCTACATCCAGGCACTTCCTCAGTCAGAGATGGTTGATGTTATGGTGGTTATGTGCTCGTCGAAGTCCAGCTAATAGAAAATACAGGAGCAACTTTCTTCGTCTAGCCAAAATATATTTACAAGGCCCACCAGCACTGTAGTGGAGATGATAACTCCGCCCGTCAAAGAGGATGCAAATTAGGTGATAGGGGGACCACCAACGATCCCCCGTAAAGAATTGGTGCATCGAAAAGATACACAGAGATGTGGCCGACCCTATGTGATTCTGCATGTGAAGACAAGGCTAAGAGTTCCAAGATTACCAGTACTATGACGAGGATGAGTACTGGGAGCCTTATGAGATCTATGGAGATACAGTGCATCCAACACAAGTAACTAGAGGAAATTGAGTAGAGGGTCGGCCTTTGATAGACTCGACCCAATTAGTGACCTACGAGACCGACTCTTTAAGTTACACAATATTGGAGGACCTGGGGGAATATAAGATGTACTAGCCATAGGCCTCCACATGGCTAAGATGAGGAGCAAACAGAAGCTAACACTCTTAAGAGGATGGGTGATAGAGAACCTGTTCTACGACCAACCGAGAGAGAAGTGGATGGAGACAATGCTACCGCAATTGAGGGAGACAATGTAGCAACAACAGATAAGTAATGGAATAACTCCATATAGAGGCTTGAGGAAAAATCGGTGATATCTTTAAAGGTCGAGATCCTATGTAGAGGGGTTACATAGAGGGATCTCCATTTATTTCTAGAATAGTGAGCAACCTAACTCCGACTAAGTTCAAACTGCCAATTATCACACCAAAGTATGATGGGAGCACAAATTATGTTCATCATATGGAAATGTGCCAGTCGGTCATCGATATCTATTCGGTCATTGATGAGATAAAATGATGAGATTTCTCAAGAACTTTTACTGGTGTTGCACATGTATGATACACCTCTCTCCCAAGGAAATCCATTGAGAATTTTAAATAGTTGACTAATAGGTTCTTCCACAATTCCTGTTTTGGAGTGGAAACTTGGAAGAAGCCCACACGTCCATTGTATGTTAAGAAGGGAAAAAAACAGTCTCTAAGAGACTATATAGACCATATTAATAAAGAAAATCTAGAGGTGGAATACTACGAGGAAATCATCGCTATAACTACCCTTATGGGTGGATTATAGAAGGGAAAACTCCTATGGAAGATAGCTGAAGATTCTCCAAAAAATATGGTCAAACTCCTGGCCACATGAGGGTCATGAATGTACAGGAGACCATGGCTACCAAGGGATAGGATGATAAAGGAGCGAGTGGGAGTAAGTCCTAAAAATCTAAAGGAAAGGAAGGTAAAAAGAGGACGGTGGATGACAAGTTCACTGACTACACCCCACCGACTGTTAATCTATATATGATACTGAACGAGATCAAAGATGATCAATCTCTGCGATGGCCAGAAAAGATGTAAGCCCCTCTTTATAAGAGGGATAAATTCAAATGGTATGACTTTCACCAGGATCACGGCCACACTACTAATAAATGCTTTGCACTTAAGGATGAGATCGAAAAAATGTTGAAGCAAGGAAAGCTAAGGAAATATGTTGATAAGAACGGTGCCCGGGGTGATGCAGACAACATGAGGAAAATATGAGATGATAAGACTAGTCAAGATCTCGAGGAAAATAAAAATGATGATGTCTTTGACGATGATGATGAGGCCGACCTTGACCTTCCTCCAAAGGTAGCTGCACCCAAAGTTCTGTTGAATTTGATCTCCTTCGGAGTGAAGATAATATGTGGTGGCCTAGAAAGTGGTGGAAAACATATGGCCGATAGGAAGTGACATATTACCGAGGACAAAGCAGTCCCTACGAGTGAAGTGGTACACTCGGTCGAAGTTTATTCAAACCAAAGTAAGAGGAAAAAGGTGGATATGAACACCTTGGTGATTGTTTTCTCAAGATTAAACTTCAAGGGGATCCTAGCTTCTCATGATGACCCACTAGTGATTACTACAAGGTTGCATGGATATGATATTCTAAGAATACTCATTGACGGAGGGAGTTTAGATAATGTAATGTTTTGGGAGTGCTTTCAGGGATTGGGGATTCGTAAGGAAAGATTTATCTAGTACCACTTGCCATTGATCGGCTTTTATGGTGAAAAGTTACATTCCCTGGGGCTATATGAGATGGATGTTTGTATGAGGGAGACCTGGACGAGGTGCCTCAGTAAAAAAGATAAACTTATTTGTGATGGATGGGAATGTCTATTCGGCTTACAATATATCATCATGGGAAGGGTAGCCCTTAAGGAATTTGAGGGCTACCCTTTTAGGATTCCCGTGCATCTACTTGATCACCTTATCGTAAGGATATCCCTCAAGGAATTTAAGGCAGTGCCCACTACTGTACACCAGATGATAAAATTCTCGACTCCTTATGGAGTAAGGGAAGTTCAGGGTGATCAAGTAAATGAATGAGAATGTTACTTTAACTCGGTCGAAGAGAGAGAAGCTCATAAAAAATCCACTATAACATATAACATCAATAGTCTTGATCTATGGAATGAGATGAAGTTAGAGAAAGGTGAAGATGTTGATGTGGTATAATTCTTCGTCCTCAATGAGTATGAACTAAAAAAAATATCCAAATTAGCAAAGCTTTGAAGAAAGAAATCAACGACGAACTGATCAATGAAGGAATGAAGTTGATTAAAGTATGAGGTGATAAGAGACGGAATTAAAAAGATAGAGAAGGTTGAGTTCATTAGGGAATTGGTCTACCCAAAGTGGCTTGCTAATGTTGCCATCGTACCAAAGCCTTAAAATAAATGGAGAATGTGTAGATTTTACCGAACTTAATAAAGCTTATTTAAGAGATAACTTTACTCTCCCCGGGATCGATCAGATAGTAGATGACACAATTCGGAACGAATTGATGAGTTTTATGGATGCCTATTCAGGTTATAAGAAAATCTTTATGGACCCAACTGACGATATGAAGACCTCTATTATCACCTATAAGGGAACGTATTTTTACAAAGTCATGCCCTTCGGGCAAAAAAATGCCTGGTCAACATATCAAAGACTATTAAATAAGATGTTTGAGGAATAGATGGGTAAAACCATAGAAATGTACGCGGACGATATTTTGAAAAATTGCCTCAAGTTCGAGACATATGTGGCCAATCTCGAGCGCACTTTCACCACCATGGACGAGTACTTGATGAAACTCAACCCTAATAAGTGTGTGTTCGGGGTAGGAGCAGGCAAGTTCTTGGGATTCATTGTAAACTAACGGGTAATGGAAGAAAATACTAAAATATTAAAGCCTTTATTGAGATGAAGACCCCGAAGAGCATTAAGTATGTTCAAAGATTGACAGGACGAGTCACTCCACTAAACTAATTTGTATTAAGGGCCATAGAAAAATATCTTACCTTCTTCAAAATATTGAGGAAAGACTTTAAATGGGACGAATAATATGAAAAATACTTTCAGGAGCCTAAGGCTTACTTGGGCTCCCCATTGCTATTATCTCGTCCAGTTCAAGGAGAGAAGCTGTCTTTATATTTGGTTGTATCTGAATCAACCATTAACACAATGATCGTATAAGACGAGGTTGGAGTATAGAAGTTGTTTTATTTTAATTTTAAGGCCCTTCAAGGGGGCGAGTGGAGGTACCCAAGGATGGAGAAGTTGGCATATGCCTTGACACATGCCTCAAGAAAGATAAAAACCTACTTTTAGGCCCATACAATTGTCGTCCCAACTGACTCCCCACTTATAAAGGTCCTCAATAAACTCAAGAAATTGGGTAGGCTGATGGCCTAGTTTATTAGATTAGTAGAATTTTATATCGTGTACCAGCCAAGAACAATAATTAAAGGGAAATCTTTGGCCGACTTCATTGCTGAGTTCACATGGGACGAGGCAAATAGTAAGAGATTGAGGTACCACGAATTGAGTTAGAGAAAATAATTGAAAGCCCGACTGAGGTCAATATTAGAGTTGCAAGGACTGTCATGGCTGAGACTGAAGAAGAATTTTTTTTATTTGCAAATGGAGTCCTAGGTAAAGGGGCCTTCTCAAAAGGAGGCACAGCTTGGAGCTTATTCGTAGATGGCTCCTCTTATGAGATAAGAAGTAGAATCGACTTGATCGCATTAGACCTAAATGGAACTAACATAGAATACATCTGAGGTTCAACTTCAAAGCATCCAATAATGAGTCATAGTATGAAGATCTTTTAACAGGACTCTCCCCTGCCAAAGCACTAAATGTTGGACAAATACTGGTTTATAGTGACTTCAGGTTAGTGGTAAATCAGATCTTGGGAGTATATGAGGAAAAAGATAAAGGATGGACAAATAAATGGTGAGCGTGAAGAACTTCAAAGAGGTAAAGCTCAAAAGGATCCCTCGACTAGACAACAGTCGAGCCAATGCCCTAACATGGTTAAAATCTACACTAAGAAATGAAATCAGACATTTAGTGCTAGTGGAGATCCTATATAGGCCAACCATTGAAGAAGACAAAAATAAAGTTGAGTTCTATTTGGACATAAACACCGGGGCATCACAGATGGATCCCCCTAATTTGATACATCAGATATAGTGAATTCCCAGAATCAAAAGTTGTGAGGAAGAAGTTAAGATATAAGGCAATAAAGTTTTTGATAGTTGAAGATGTCTTGTATAAGAAAGGGTTCCTTTTACCTTAATTACGATGCGATCATCCCTGAAAAGTTGAGTAGGTATTGAAAGTAATGCATGATGGCTCCTCCTCAAGACATATTGGAGGAAGGTCTTTGGTGAAAAAGATAATTACTCAGTGTTACTAGTGGCTGACCTTAACCAAAGACGCAACTAACTATGTGAAAAATGTGACAAGTGTTATAAATATGCATATATCCCTCATCGACCTCATCTTCCCCTGTCATCTATCACTTCTCCTTGGCCATTTGTAGTCTGGTGGATTGACCTGGTAGGATCCCTATCTAGGGCCACAGGAAACTACAGATACCAAATAGAGGCGATTGATTATTTCTCAAAGTGGGTATAGGATGAGGCCGTGA
This sequence comes from Sambucus nigra, assembly GCA_949130495.1. Classification (NCBI taxonomy): domain Eukaryota; kingdom Viridiplantae; phylum Streptophyta; class Magnoliopsida; order Dipsacales; family Adoxaceae; genus Sambucus; species Sambucus nigra. Next base: position 446,101,595 of record OX422210.1, on the reverse strand, counting down.
TCACTATAACCAAGATAAAAACCTTCAAATTTATTTATAGGAATATTATCTATAGGTATGGTCTGCCCAACACTTTGATCTTCGATAATAGTAAATAATTTAAAAACTCGTCCCTGGAGGCCTATTTTAAGAAGGTCTGCATCAAACAATGTTATTCATCTCCAGGCTAACCTCAGGAAAATGGACAGACTGAAGTGACCAACATAATTATCTTAAACGGGATCAAAAAGAAACTAGAAGATGCCAATGGGAAATGGACCGAAGAAGTGCAAGTTTTACTATAGGCATACAAGACGACAAATATAACACCAATAGGGAAGACCTTTTTCATGATTTCCTATGGCTCTGAGGCCATGATACCCACTGAGATCAGCCTACCAAGTCATAGGGTTCAAACATACAACCCAAAGGAGAATGTAAAGGAATATAAACTTGACCTAGACCTAATCCAAGAGAGATGAGAAGATATAGAGGTCAGACAGGCTTCTTATCAGTTGAGGACTGTGAAGTTTTACAATAAGAGGTTTAATTCTATTCTGATCGCCGTTGGAGATCTAGTTCTGAAGAAGACCTCCCAAAATTCGAATAAGCTCCATAAAATTTAGCATGGCTCGTACGGAGTCACATATGAAGTGGTTTTAGAAACCTATAGACTTGAGAATTTGGAGGGAGAACCATTCTCAAAACCCTAGAATTCCGACCATCTAAAAAAATACTATCATTAGAACTTTGTATGACTTTTATGTTACCATTGTATGAGAAATATCCCAGAGTGATGAATGAAAATTTTGTTCAAGTGTTCTCTCATATCCTGATTGTGTGAAGTGTTCAATTGTATGTTTCAAGTTGTCCTAATCTTAAAAAACATCATTCATACGGTGAATTAGCATTAATTCACTCTCGATGACATGAAAATCCATATGGGACTTACCTCATCCATAGATTCTTAATAACACCAAGAGGGGGGGAACAATGTAGTAACATTACTAAAGTGGTCAAAACACAATGAAACCTTGAAAATAATTTCATTATGGTTTATTTAGACATCATTAATATGGTGGTATCAGAGTCAAACTCTTTCAGCGAGACGACAGTGTAGGATTATCAGACTCTCATCCATACACTCTCAAAACGACGATAGGGGACTTTAAAGTTAAGCATCATTAATTTGGCAGCTCAAAATAAATAAATCATTTACTTGGTAGTCATCGCTCGACTGAAGATGGGGTAGAGCTTGATTTAAACATCATTAATTTGGTGGTATTATAGTCAAACTCTCACGGCGAGACGATAGTGTAGGATGAGATTACAATCAACCATACACTCTCAAAATGACGAGAGGGGACTTGTAGTTAAACACCATTAATTTGGTGGCTCAAATTTGAAAATCATTTAATTATGGTTCACTTAAACATCACAATGTGGTGATTCCTAATTTAAAAAATCATTAAATTGGTTGAATAACTTCTTGGCTAAGGATGAGAATGTACCCACAATCAGTAGATTGTTAAGTTTCTTAAAGTTGCAAGCAGACACAACACAATCAGAGAGTTGGCAAAAATAAGAGATGCAAATATTTGCATCAATAACATTCATCGGAGTTTAAGCTGAGAGTACAGATACAATATTTTAAGGTTAAATTATCAAAATTCAAAAGTTAGTTGTTCATAATTACATCAGAAAAGGGCATCAGGCCAAAAATGGCTACCCTAACAGAAAAAAAGTTAAAATGAGGGTTCAAGTTTCTTAGTTCCCTCCACTCTTAGTCTCCACCTCCCCATAAATAGCAGTGGAATTAATATTAGCAGTTTCATCTAGGAACTCGATCGTGGCATCTTCTCCTTTAGCTGTGGCCACCAATTCAATATCGGACAAAGCTTGGGATAAAAGAGGATCTTCCATATCGGGGATTCTAACTCGAGATGGATCGACGAGATGACATTAAAAAATTTAAGATGAACCATCGACAAGCTATCTTAATACCTCTTTTAAGTATTAACACCCAAAGCTGGCAAACTCTTCTGATGCCTATAAGCCTCAATAGCCACGTCATGTATCTTTTTTATGATCTCGATCGAGATGGACTCGTCCTTAGCCTTTTGGACAGCGACAATAAGATCGGTAGCATGCTTGGTAGACGGGGCAATTAAATCGTCATATTTCTCTTTTAAAAGGTATTTTTTATCCTTCAATGCATCCCCATGAATTTGTAGTCTCCCTCTGAATGGAATGTAAACATAGCAGCCTTCAACCTGGACACCCAGAGAATAAATGAGCTCGGGCATGCCTTAATTTGGGCTATGTTTTCCTCCTAAAAAGCTTCTAATGAATCCAACGGAGGAGAACTCAGTATGAAAGAGCTTCATTCAGACTCAAGAGGGTTTACCCTCTACCTCGTATCACGGTCACGATGAGTGTCAATAGGGACAGTTGGCTCCTTTATTTTCTGGCCGACCTCAGGTCGGGTTATCCCACTGACGGTTGTCTTCTTATCGAGTTACTTGTCGCTATTCTTTTTGAAATAATTTTGGATACTTGGGGTTGTCATGTCCCAAAGCTTGTCTAAAATATAAGGTGGGCGACCTGTAAAGAACAAAGAAAAAAGGTTAATAATAAAGACAGAAGATGAGGAAAGACTTGCATTGATAAAAAAAATTAAGTAACTCATACAACTCATCCTGGGGTTAACCCCAAGATCAAATGTCTCTAAAAAGGTGGGAGACATTATGTCTTCAAACTATGGATGGACCTCGTCCGTCCCTTGATTCTTTAAAAAATTAACCTTCTCCCTGTCGGTAATACCGAGGTCGGGATCCAGCCTGACTGACATGGAAGGGTTAGCTTAAGCTCAAGGAACTCTTGGATCATCCTCAAATCGATCATCATCGATCTAGAATTCTTAAGCACCAGAGACAAAGAAGAACCTCAGCTTCCAATGGTGATTTGATGTTTAATTGACATAGATGATTTCCTTGTCAAGCTTTTCTGGCCCCTAAATGGAAATAACCAGGCTGGGCTCTTGAGGACGAGACGTTATAGCAAGTCTTGAATATCATTATTGAAGGATCATCCATGTACTTATTCATTGAGAGAAAGATGAGGTCAAGTATGATCCTCTATAAATTAGGTGCTAATTGGGAAGGATCAATCCCTATAATAGATAAAATATCGCAGACAGAAGGATGTAATAGGAGTCAAACGCCGACCCTAAACATTTTCTCATAGATGGAAACTTCGCCTTCTCATCAGTCAAACACTCTCTCAGCCTCGTTTGGGAGGCGCATAACTATATCTGACTTAATGCCATATAAATGCCTCCAGAACAGAAGGTCGGACTCTTTAATGGTGGATAAGAAAGTTTGGGCGTATGAATAGTTAACTGCTTCCCCGACCTCATAATCATCATCATCCATAGGATCTTTATTGGAAGGGACCCCCTCAGGGAATGTCTCTGGGAATTCTCTCTTGGGGATAGCCAAGAGTGGAACAATTTTTGGTGGAATGACAACGTTAACATTCGAATGATCAATGTCTGAGATATGACCTGAAGAGTCATCCTCACTGGATTATTTAGCGTGGTATGAAGATGAAGACTAAGATAAACTCTTGGACGCCTCAGACCCCTCAGGATCTGTTGGTGAAAATATCATGGCCTCTTAAAAAGAATATCTAATATCGACTGAGGTAGAGGACAAATCAGGCATCTCGTCCCCACTGACCTCAGATAGTGGAAGTATGATGACCTTTAGGAGAATGGGGATGATAGGGTGAGTAAGGTCGTCTCTGACTTTGCGATGATCCTTGCCTCATTTTTAATTCTATGAATTACCTGAAAGTATCTCTCTCTAAGTGTGGGGTATTGTTCTTCTAGCTCGTAAAGGGTTTTTAACATTCAAGTGGCTGAGAATAAACTTGGCTAGAATAAAGGTTTAAATGACACAAACACTTAGAAGTATGACCTATGTTAACCCAAAGATCAAAAGGGGACACTGAACTATTTTTATCAAGAATAGTCCAAGAATAGCTCAAGAACACTCAACCAAAATTTTTCCAGACAAGATGACTGATAAAATTTCGATGGATATTTAAAAGATAATAAAGTCTGAGAGAGAATAGAAAATACAAAGATTACCAACTAGGCCCCAAAACCACCAATAAACCTCCTACAACTAGCCATATAACCTCCATACAAAGTTGTCAAAAAATCTTAAAGCACGCTGAAAAAATCAAACAAAGCTAAAATGGCAGTGAAACCTTGAAATGAGTGGAGAATGACTGGAGAAGAAGAAACCCTAAAAACCTATCGAAAATGCTTGAATGGTGGTAAAAAAGAAATGAGATCTATTAGAGAGAGAGAGAGAGAGAGAGAGAGAGACAGAGGTCTTAAAGAGAAGAAGAAGAGCAAGAAAGAAAAAATGAATTTTCAAAACCATTTAAATACTTGTAATAATTATACACAACTTCCAAGGAGGTCATCATTAGGGTACAATCCCTTATATCACACTTACAACCTCGTTCTTGGGCAACACGCTAATTCACAAGATGAATGCCAAGTGTCAATCCAAGGTCCTCATTTAGCATTCTAGGCCTGACATATGAAAGGACATATCAGACGTTAGTCAAGGACGTCTTATGAACTTCTACCTAATGAAACTTTATTGCTCAGCCTTCTATTCATATTAAAGTCTAAGGGCTAGGGTGATTGATATACCAAGTATGACCTCGTCCTAGAGGTGAACCCCCTCGGCCAAGGCTAACCAACGACAAACCATTATTTTGAAAATTTAATGACTCGATCGAGCATCCATCAAGAAGGGTCAAATCCTCGAAAGTAGACTTATCACAAAAGTCTCAACCTCATCTTAGAACATAATCAATAATGTCAGTATCAGTGATCTTATGACTCAAATACCCTCAGCCTCATCCATCATCGAATAAAGACCTAACTTTGTATGATAATTATCGTACCATCAGAGAATCAAACTTGATAACATGGCCTTGGCCTGGTTTAAATGACCTATAATTGATAGCTGGCAGAGCTCGTGGTTGGGGGCACGCATGGAAGAGTGCGCATGGGTTATAGATCCCATGTGCACAAAACTGTTATAATAAGTTCTCCCTCACACATGAGGGAATATTTCATCATCATGATTAACATGTTCCAGTGACAGGTGTCTTAACCTTATTAGTAGGAACATTCTACAAATGTTAACTACATGATTGGGTGGTACAGTACACACCCTAGGCACTATTGATGATGTCAAAAACTGCACCACCAGATAAAGAGGTAGTAGAGCTCAAACAGGCCTAATAATGGCAGATTATAACAACAAAGATATGCAGAAGGAGATGAGGAGAAGAGGTGAAACACACCAACATAAATGGTTCGGCAATTGCCTACGTCCACTGTGCAAGTGAGTGTAAGTATCACTGTCATAAGAGGGCTCTAATGGCCTTATCAATATAATCACTCCACTTTATCTCTCTACTGTAAATGCACCAGAGTTTCATCTAGGGTTACCAACTATCAATCCTTTATAATGTTGAGGATGACCTCTATATATAGTGATTGGGGGGTATAATGTACCCCCCAAGCATAAAATGTGCATTTACATCAAGATCCAACCAGTGTAAGGATGACACCTGGTTGAGATGACCTCAATATTCCTTCACGTGGAGGGAATGATTCAGTTATAACAGATTTGTCCACGTGTTCTAAACTAAACATATGTGTGTAAATACTCGGTTGTCTTCGCTCGGTACCAACCTCAGTCAGGATGAGTATAAGTTGGTGATGACTGACCTCCTCCATGTCTGAGATAATTATATAATGACCTTGGCTGGGATGACCACCGAGGTTAGATACCTGGAACGTCGACCAGGGCCGATGTTATCTTGACCCAATGCTGAGCCAGCGAGGCTTTGATGATCTCAGGTGATAACTTATAATGTTAGCCACGATCGATGTTGATGATGATGATGATGGATGGTTAAACCCGTGTCCTTACTGACCTCGACTGATGTCCAGTCTAGGTTGATGTAGAGGATAAAGCGAAGTCGGCTGAGGTCGACCTTCTGAGTGACGACCCTGATGAAAGATGGCATAGGATTTTGTCACCTCGGCTATAAGACTAGTCGAGGTTAGTACCTCTGAGTAAGAGGGTGCAATTAGGGCATATCAATCACCCCCTAACCCTTAGTTATCTATATAAATAGGTGACTAAGGAGTATGCATGTCTGATTTTCTTATGTGCCAATATTTCTTTAACATGTGTCAATTTCTGAAGTGGGTAGCGTTCCTGACAATGTGTAATGATGCTGATTGTCTTTTGGGATCCCAAGACAATGGTGGGCCTTAGTATGTGTGCAATATTATTTGAGGGTTTAAACCCTTTTCTTCTCCTTCTTCTTCATTTCTTTCCATTTTCCCGCCTGTGCGTTCCTCTGCAATTTCTCTCTCTTCAAGAGTTGCTGCTGCGTTTTGGGGTTTCCTTGATTCCAATCTTCTTCTTATTCATTTCACACTCAGACGGGTATGGTACTCATCCTATTTCATTATTTATATCCTTTAATTTTTGTTTCTTCTTTTTTCGATGAGGATTTAGGCTTTCCAATAAGGGTTTTAGGGTTTTCCGATGATACTTTGCATTTTCCGGTGAGCCTGTTCTTGAGCGTTCTTGGCTTAAAATCTTTCAAAATCCAAGTTTGATCTTTGATTTGGGTTGAATTTAGTTGTTTGGTTGTGGTTTAGAGTCCACAAGTGTAGGGTCATCTGCTTTATGCTCAGACTTCTATATAAGCTCATTGAAGATTTCCCTTCACTTAGAGAGAGGACCTTAGAAAAAATTAGGCAGATAGAGTTAGCCCAAGCGAAAGCTCATAGGGTTGATGCCTTCCCCCTCAGACTTATCTTCCCTCCATCTCTGAAGGTAATATACCTTAATCCTGCTGAGCCAGTAGAGGATCCAATAGACCCTATTCCCATGTCTGAGTCTGGGTTATCTACCTCAGACCCTATATTTATAGACTCTTTCCAAGTGGTTATGGACTACTCTATTAGGCAAGATCAGGTCCCTGATCAGGATGAGGTTAAGAGTCGTACCTCATCTCATAATGGTGCTAGTACCTCACAAACTTCTTCTGATGTTGAAGTTGTAGGGCGAAGAGTGGCTATTCTGCCCATTTTCGATGTTATTGCCTTGTCGGCCGTTACCGAGGTTGAGTTCACCCAGAAATTTCCTGATGGTATCCTTGCACCTACCCAAGCCGATGTTATTAGGGATGATGATGATGGTCACTAGAGTGAAGTTAATATCTATAAGGTAACTGAGATAGAGAGCTCGATCACTAAGTATGACCTCTTTGCCTTTAGGCACCTCTATTCTATAAGTCCTTCCATTAAGCTTAGGAGACCCTTGAGGGGTGAAAGGGCCTTTTATGGCCGAGATGGGGAGATATGTGTGTATGAGAAGATGTTTAAGTTGGGATTTCATCTCCCCATCCATCCTACAATTAGATCCATATTTTCCCATATCAACCTAGCCCCTTCACAATTATCCCCCAATGCCTGGAGGGTGATAATTAGGGCCATCATCCTTTGGAAGTTTGTCCACCACTCAGACCTTCCAGTTAGAGTTTTCATGGGTTTTTACATCCCATCTTATGCCAAAAACCACCCCAGCTACTACCACTGCCTAGCTACGAAGTCAAACAAAAAGATGTTGTTGGTTACCCAGACTTCAAATCATAACTGGAAACTATGTATTTATTTGCGTCAGGGGCATGGGAATTTGGTCCAAGTGTTTCTTCTTCAACGTTTGATCCTAGGACACCTCTGAAGTGGGGGAAGGTGTCTCATTCGGCCAAAGCCGACCCTGGCCTTAGCCAAGATAATTTACAAAAAGTTAAGGACCTTCAAGATCAGGGAGAACAAGCTCATCTTGTCAAATACGAACATCTGATGACCCCTTACTTCCTTTCTCAAACAGGGCTAGGTAGTAGTCCTCTAATCGATCTTTGTCAGTACTATTCTCCATAGTTGTACCTCTGATTTTTCATACTTCTAATTTACTAACTCAGATGTTTCTTTTCGCAGAACGTCCAGAAGGTATTTGTGACGAGCTATGGGAGATGTTTGCCCCAAGCCTTGTAAAGCTAATAAAGAAGGCAGGGCATAATGTAGCCCCTCCTCCCCTCAAATAGAACGTCGACACGTCCAAGGCTGAAGTTACTAAGAAAAGTAAGCCGATAACAGACTCGGAGAATGAGAGGTCGAGCAAAAGTCAAAAGGGAGATCGTGCTATTCCGATCTCCTCAGATGATGCCCTTGCAGCTCGTCTGGCCCAGTTGAATATCAGTGACAACTTGATTGGCCATGGTATGAAGGCTATGGATACCATTGGCTCTGTAATAACCGAAGAAGATAAGTGTTTCCTGCGCTCTCTGGACATCCCCTTGCTGGCCGAGTTCAGCCTTCATAGGTCTATTCAGGTACTAGTTTCTGCTATTTTGCTCTTCCAAGTGTAATTTCGGTTGTATTTCTAGGTTACAAAACTCATACATTTGACTTTTCATTATAGGGTGTTCTATTCCTGCATTAATTTGTTGATCGGACTCTGAGGAAGATGCCCCTTATTGAGAAGGGAAAAGAAGCCTTGAAGGTCCAGGCCTCATTGAGTGTTGAAGTTGACCGTCTGAAGGAGGAGTTAAAAGAGGCTGACAAGATGATTATACAGAGGGATAGGTACATCTTCAAACTCAAGAAGGACCATGAATTAGCCTTGAAGGACAAAAATGGTGTCCTTCAGACCAAAGTGGATGCTACAGTCAAAGCCTCACTGAAGGATGCCTCAGAGAAGATCCTTATAAACTACAAGGTTTATGATGAGTTCATCATCTTTGTCTTTGAATATCTTAAAAGTGGTATTAAAGTAACTGGGAAGTGGGCAGGTTCTAAGGAACAGGAGTCAGGGAGCTTAACTACCTCAGACTTTATTAGTTTTGGCTTTGGCGACCCTCGTTTTGCTCAAGCCTTATAAGAGGTTGAGGAGGACTGTGTTTCCCCTACAGAGGCTCCATTGGAGGTTATTGAAACTAAAGAGGCCATTCATCAGGACGACGCTACAGAGGTGACTAACGCTAGTCAAGAGGACACCATTCCAGCTACAGATGTGAAGTTTTTAATTCGTAACTTCTGCTTATTTTAATTTGCAACTCTGATGGCCCTTTAGCACATTTGATTTGTAAACTTGGCTACTTAATGTAATACCATCTTCTTCAGAGGATTTTGTTTCTTTCAATGAATGCATTTTCTTACATGTCGTTTCCAAGTCTGAAGATACTATATGACGTTTATCTTTATAACTTTTACCAAATTATGATGTTTAAGGTCTAAGGTCATCATAATATAAAGTTTACCTCATAATTTTTGCCAAACTAATAATGTTTAAGGTTTGAGGTCATCATAATATGATGTTTCACCTCGTAATTTTTACCAAATTAATGATGTTTAAGGTCTGAGGCCACCATAATATGATGTTTTACCCCATAATTTTCACCAAATTAATGATGTTTAAGGTTTAAGGTCATCAAATTATGATGTCCACCCTCATATTTGCCACCAAACTAATGATGTTTAAGGTTCGAGGTCATCAAATTATGATGTTCACCCTCATATTTGCCACCAAATTAATGATGTTTAAGGTCTGAGGCCACCATAATATGATATTTTACCCCATAATTTTCACCAAATTAATGACGTTTAAGGTCTGAGGTCATCAAACTATGATGTTCACCCTCATATTTACCAATAAATTAATGATGTTTAAGGTCTGAGGTCATCAAAGTATGATGTTTTACCCTATAATTTTCACTAAATTAATGATGTTTAAGGTCTGAGGTCATCAAATTCTGATGTTCGCCCTCATATTTACCACCAAATTAATGATGTTTAAGGTCTGAAGTCATCAAATTATGATATTCAACCTCATATTTACCACCAAACTAATGTTGTTTATGGTCTGAGGTCATCAAATTATGATGTTCACCCTCATATTTTCCACCAAATTAATGATGTTTAAGGTCTGAGGTCATCAAATTATGATGTTCACTCTCATAATTTTCACCAAATTAATGATGTTTAAGGTCTGAGGTCATCAAATTATGATGTTCACCCTCATATTTACCACCAAACTAATGATGTTTAAGGTCTGAGGTCATCAAATTATGATGTTCACCCTCATATTTTCCACCAAATTAATTATGTATAAGGTCTAAAGCCACCATAATATGATATTTTACCCCATAATTAAGGTCTGAGGTCATCAAATTATGATGTTCACCCTCATATTTACCACCAAATTATGATGTTCTACCCCATAATTTTCACCAAATTAATGATGTTTAAGGTCTGAGGCCACCATAATATGATGTTTTCCCCCATCATTTTCACCAAATTAATGATGTTTAAGGTCTGAGATCATCAAATTATGCTGTCCACCCTAATAATTTTCACAAAATTAATGATGTTTAAGGTCTGAGGTCATCAAATTATGATGTTCACCCTCATATTTTTCACCAAACTAATGATGTTTAAGGCCTGAGGTCATCAAATTATGCTGTTCACCCTCATATTTGCCACCAAATTAATGATATTTAAGGTCTAAGGTCATCATAATATGATACTTTACCCTATAATTTTCACTAAATTAATGATGTTTAAGGTTTGAGGTCATCAAATTATGATGTTCAGCCTCATATTTACCACCAAATTAATGATGTTTAAGGTATGAGGTCATCAAATTATGATGTTCACCCTCATATTTGCCACCAAATTAATGATGTTTAAGGTCTGAGGCCACTATAATATGATGTTTTACCCCATAATTTTCACCAAATTAATGATGTTTAAGCATATTGAAACAAAGTTGTGACACGGGAATTGCTATTTTCATTAATATGCGCTTCATAGAATAATACATGTATTACAAAGAAACTGCCACATCATATGTAATATTTCTTCAAGTGTTCAGCATTCCAAGGGTTGGAAAATGGTTCCCCTTTCAGATTTTCTAGCCGGTAAGTACTGCGCACAACCTCATCGTCCACTCTGTAAGGACCATGCAAGTTTGGGTGGAGCTTGTTTGCCTTTTGCATCGTCTTCTTCAGCACTAGGTCTCCCACAGCTATAGGCCTTGATTTCACCCTTTGATTGTAGAACTTTGTTGTTCTCTACTGGTAGGCTGCCTATCTGATCTCATCATCTTACCTTCTCTCTTCAATTAGATCCAATTCAAGCCTTTTTTCTTCCCCATTCCTCTGGGGGGTCATAGGTTTGAACTCTGTGGGTGGGGAGTCCTACTTCTGTAGGGATGACAGCTTCTGAACCATGTGCCAGCATAAAAGGAGTCTCTCCAGTTGGCATTCTTGCAGTCGTCCTGTAGGCCCACAACACAGCGTATACCTCTTTTGTCCATTTCCTCTTGGCCTCCTCTAACCTCTTCTTTATCCCGTCAAGGATTGTTCGGTTTGTAACCTGAGTCTGCCCATTTGCTTCGGGTCGGCCAGGAGAGGAGAAGAATTGCTTGATCCCTACTCTTTCGCAATATTTTTCTAAGGAAGAATTCTTAAACTGGGTTTCGTTATCTGAGATAAGGGTATTTGGAAGGCCATATCTGCATATGATGTTTTTTGAGATAAACTGGAAGGTCTTATATTCCGTAATCATGATCATCAGTTTAGCCTCTACCCACTTAGAGAAGTAATCAATTGCCACCACTAAAAATCAATAGTTATTTGTAGCTCTTAGCAAATGTCCTACTAAGTCAATCCCCCAAACTGCAAATGGCCAAGGTGAGATAATTGACGTCATAGGCTGATGAGGTTGATGAGGGATTGTGTAAAATATCTGGCACTTATCACACCTCTTCACGTAAGCAGCAATATCTTTGGCCAAGATCGGCCACCGGTATCCCTGTGTAATTATCCTCTTAGCTAATGGTCTTCCTCCTATGTGACTGGAGCAAGAACCCTCATGCACGTCCTGCAGGATGTGTGGGACATCTGAGGGGTGGATACATCTGAGGAGAGGGAGTAGGAAGCCTTTTTTATACAGGACATCTCTTACAATCGAGAACTTTGCAGCCCTATACCTCAGCTTTCTCCTTTCCAACTTCGACTCTGGCAGCTCTCCCTGTATGATGTATCTGATGAGGGGGTCTATACATGAGGCTCCTAGATTCAAATTGAGGCAAGGTCTAGTAACCTCCTCTTCTTCAATGGTCGGTTTGAGAAGGATCTCGACTGGTACTGTCCTTCAGATCCCTGTCCTTATTGCTATGGACAATCTCGCTAGTGCATCTACTCGACTGTTGTATAGATGGGGTATCCTCTTCATCTTTAGTTATCTGAAGCTTTTTAGAATTATTCTCACTCTCATCAGGTATCTACCCATCCTTTCATCATTGGCCTCGTATACTCCCAGGATTGGTTGACTACTAGCCTTGAGTCATTGTGGACTAGGAGTTGGCCAACACTAAGAACTTTTGCCAAGGAGAGGCCTGCTATCAAGGCTTCATACTCATACTCGTTGTTCAATGCTTTGAAGTTGAACCTCATCGCATATTCGATGTCGGTACCATCTGGTGCTGACACTATCAGTCCTGCTCCACTTTCACTTTCACAAGAAGACCAAAGAGGTTCCAAATATCTTCATTCAAAGAGAAGTTCCCCTCTGACAAGATCCCTCGCTTGAAGAGGTACCTGTCTTCCTCATTCTCAACTACACTTTTTTCGAACTTGCTTGACCCAACCTCGTCCGGATCACGGAAGACGTTACTGTCTAGTTCATCTGCAATCCCTTGACTATTCTCAACCTTAACCTCTTCCTAGGTGAACTCTGCTACAAAGTCTACAAGAGCCTGCCCTTTGATAGAAACCCTTGGTTGATAAATAATTTCATATTCCCCAAACTCGATGGCCCAAGTCAACAACCTGCCCGACTTCTCAGGCTTATTAAGGACCTGTCTTAGTGGTGAATCAGTGAGGAAAAAAATAGAGTGGGCTTGAAAGTATGGCTTCATCTTCTTAAAAGCGTGTATCAGGGTAGAGGCCAACTTTTCCATTCGAGGATAATTCTATTCAGAACCTTGAAGAGCCTTACTATTAAAGTACACCGGCCTCTGCACTCCATCGTCTTCTCTTACTATGGCCGCACTAATGGCTGATTGTGAAATGGCTAGATACACATATAATTTCTCACCCAAGATGGGCCGAGATAGGAGAAGAGGGGATCTGAGGTAGGACTTCAGGTCTTTCAAAGCCTTGTCACATTCCTCATACCATTTGAAAGCCTTTCTAAGTACTTTGAAAAAGGGAAGACACTTATCTGTAGCTCTTGAGACAAACATGTTCAGTGCAACAACTCTTCCGGTTAGCTTTTGAATGTCTTTAATAGTTCTTGGTGTCTTCATTTCAAGAAGTGCCTTTATCTTTTAGGGGTTGGCTTCTATTCCCCTCTGATTGATAATGAATCCCATGAACTTTCTTGCTCCTACTCCGAAGACACACTTGGCATGGTTGAGCTTCATCCTGTATAAATCCATGGTGTTAAAAGTCCTCTCTAGGTCGACCATTTGAGTGTCGGCGTTCAAGATCTTCGTCAACATGTCATCCACATAAACCTCCATAGTCTTGCCAAACTGGTTCTCAAACATCTTATTTTCAAGACGTTGATAGGTGACCCCTGCATTCTTAAATCCTAAGGGCATGACCTTATAGCAATAGGTTCCCTTATCGGTTATAAACGTTATCTTCACTGAGTCCTATGGGTCCATAAAAATCTAATTATACTCGGATCAGTCATCCATGAAGCTCATAAGCTCATGCCCTTTTGTGTCATCTACCATCTGATCAATTCTAGGTAAGGAAAAGTTGTCTTTTAGGCAAGACTTGTTCAAATCAGCGAAGTTTACGCACATCCTCCATTTCCCATTAGCTTTTATCACAATGAAGACGTTAAATAACCACTCAGTGTATATGACTTCTCTGATGCACTTGGCCTCTTCCTTGATGACATCGTACTTTTCTCTAGAGTAAACTCTTCGTCTTTGCTTGATTGTCTTGGCATCTTCTGCCACGTTGAGTTTGTGACACATAATTTTAGGGTCAATGCCTGGCATATCTGCATGGCTCCAAGCAAAGACATTCTGCCTCTTCTTTAAAAGCTTTACCAGCTCTTCCTTGATTTTAGGTCTTAGGGCATTGTCGATTTAGACGTTTTTTTTTATTTGTCCTTATTGAGGATGATAGATTCTACTTATTCTGTAGCATCTCCCTTCTTCAATTTTGTTTCATCCCTTAGATCAAGTGTATAATGTTATATGTGGTTATTGACCTTTTATGGGACTTTCTCTCTTACGCCGAGTTTAAGTAGCATTCTTGTACCGAGGTCTGGTCACCTTGTACTTCCTCTACTCCATAGGGGTAGGGAATTTTAGCATTTGGTGGACTATTGATGGCACGGCCTCAAATTCCTTGAGGGTTACCCATCCTATGATGAGGTTGTAGTTCGAGAATATGTTTTCATCCATTATGAAAAAATTTATCTTTCGGGTCAAACTTCTAGGCCACTCGTCTCCCATTCGTACATTCATATCATACATGCCCAACAGATGGAACTTTTCACCACTGAAGCCATTTAACGGATGATGATACGGTACAAGCCTAGCTCTACTGAGGCCTAGTCTCTTGAAATATGGCCAAAACATTACGTCAATTGAACTTTCCCCGTCGACTAGGATTCTTTGCACCTCACATCCATGCACCCTTGTAGTGATTACCAAAGGGTCATCGTGTGGAGCTAAGATACTTTTGAAATCAAGTCGGGAGAACCCAACTATAAGAGTATCCATATCTACCTTCTTTCTTTTTTTCTTAGCCTCTGAAGATGCCAGATTCATAACCTCTACTTTGGTCACCGACTTAGCCTATGGCATATGAGCTTTACGATCGGCTACTTCTGAGCCACCCCCTGCTAGTCCTCCCAAAATGGTGTTAAAACCAAAGGACATAATACTAACCCTCTTCACAGGGGCATTGTCATATTTTGGTGGGAGGTCAGGGTCGTCCTCATCATCTGAGTCCTCATCTCTTCTTGCTGGGGGATCTTCCCGACATCGGTCGTTTCTCTTCTTTTTAGGGTCATATCTTCCCTTCTTAGAAGCTTTACCATCGACATACTTACTGAGCTTTTCGGACTTAAACATCTTCTCAATCTCATCCTTCAAGGCGAAACACTTTTTAGTCAGATGATCGTGGTCTTGGTGCAACTTGCACCACAGATTCTTGTTCCTCTTATGTGGAGGAGCCTTCAGCTTCTTCGGCCATCTCAGGGACCGGTCATTTTTTATTTCATTGAGGATGTGTTCACAACTAACAGCTAGAGGAGTATAGTGTACAAACTTGTCATCTGCAGACCTCTTCTTTCCATCTTTTTTCCTTTGGAATTTCTCGCTGCTACTTCTGTTCTCATCCTCATACTTTGTAGCCATGGACTCTTCAGTGTTCATGAACTTTCCTGCAGTTTCTAACAGCTCTGCTATGGACTTGGGAGGATCTTTAACAATCTTCCATAGTAGCTTCCCCTGCTAGAGTCCTCCAATAAGGGCTATCATAACTATATTCTCTTCGTAATCTTTAACCTATAATTTTTCTTTGTTGAATCTAGCAATGTAGTCTCTTAGGCTCTCATTCTTGCCTTGCTTGACGTACAGCAAATGTGTTGTATTCTTCTGAGGTCTTACTTTAACATAGAAATTATGAATAAACCGTTTAGCCAAGCCCTTAAAATAATCAACCGAGTTCTTCGGAAGAGAGGTAAACTAAATATGTATAGGTCCCGTCAAAGTCCCAAAGAAGGCTCGGCACCTCATATCATCTGGGATTGAGTAAATGTCTGCTGCAGACTGGTACGTCTCAATATGATGCACAGGGTTGGTACTACCATCATACTTGGGAGACACCGTAGGTGGTTTGAACTTGGCAAGGGTTGGGAAGTTCACTATCTTTGCCACAAATGGGGAACCCTCTGAGAACCCTCTTTTTAGTGGGTCTCGACTTTTTATGAGGCTCCCTATCTTCTCTTTCAAATGCTGAATTGAGTCCCCAACCATCTCTAAGGGGTGGACTGAGGGTTCCCCAGCTGCTGCACAACGTTGGCTGTTGACCTCTTGACCACAATATCGGCCATGATGGGGTCGGACATGATGAGGCCGATGTTCCCCACCTCCTGCACAACATCGGTTGTTGACCTCTTGACCACAATATAGGCCATGCTGGGGTCGAACATGATAAGGCCGATGTTCCCCACCTCCCCTTCGAGAGCCAGCGACACTTCGTGACCTGGATAACCTTTGTCTTAGGTTATTAACTGGGTCGAGCCTTTCAAAGGCCGACCCTCTGCTCAAGAAATCAAAAGCTTATCCTCTTTATCGGGCACCACCATCTCTTCTGCCCCCACAACCTCGGCTCTATTGGATAGGGCGTACAGTATTGGTCAAAACCTCATATGGCTCCCAGCAGTCCTCAGGAGCATCCTCTGCCTCCATATCATCATACTTATCCTCAGGGCAAGGGTTTCCTTACCACTCCAGATGTAGATGCCTTGGGTTAACAACATCCCTCCCTCGCTAAGGGGTAGGTTGGTCTTTTTGCGGTGCCTGGGGTGGTCCCCTGGCTTCAGGATGGGGTTGAACAACTGCCGGAGTAATCATCTCCGGTGAGGTACCTGGTGGCCTCATCATATTTTGACTGAGCTGTGTAAATTTCTCCTTTATTGGTTGATGTGTTGC
Organism: Sambucus nigra; assembly: GCA_949130495.1. Taxonomy (NCBI): domain Eukaryota; kingdom Viridiplantae; phylum Streptophyta; class Magnoliopsida; order Dipsacales; family Adoxaceae; genus Sambucus; species Sambucus nigra. The sequence goes on along the minus strand of OX422210.1, from coordinate 446,084,748 downwards.
ATCCAAAGACCTCAAGACTGAATCCACCTTAGCCATTTCGGACTGGGGTGGTGCCTAGCTAGAACTAGGTCCTCTAACACCAGATGGTAGAGGAGGTGGTGGTAACTCTGGTTCTATATGTTAAAACTAAAGATCTTGTAAAAAGGTGAGCTTAATAACTTAGAGGACATCTTTGAATGACGAAACAGCTCCACGTAAGGGATGAGGCCTGGTTCACCACCAGAGTCTATGTTGAGGTTAACCTAAGAAAGGAAGAAATACGTCTTATCGTTCCCACAGACAACGCCAAAATGATGATGCCGGAAATAACACCACCAGATAAAGAGGTAGTAGAGCTCAAACAGGCATAACAATGGCAGTAAATAATAACACAGATATGTAGAAGGAGATGAGGTAAAGAGGAGAACCACACCAATATAATTGGTTCAGCAAATGCCTACATCCACTGTGTAAGTGAGTGTAAGTATCACCATCAGAAGAGGCCTCTACTGGCCTTATCAATACAATCACTCCACTTTCTCTCTACTATAAATGCACCACAGTTTTAGCTAGGGTTGCCAACTATCGATCCTTTACAATGTTGAGGATGGCCTCTATATATAGTGCTTGGGGGTGTAATGTACCCCCCAAGCATACAATGTGCATGTGCATGAAGATCCAACCAGTGTAAGGATGGCACCTGGTTTATATTAACTGAACAATGATGACCTCAATATTTCTTCACGTGGAGGGAATGATTCAGTTATATCAGATTTTTCCACATGTTCCAAGCTAAACATATGCGTGTAAATGCTCGGCTGTCTTCGCTCGATGCCAACCTCAGCCTGCATGAGTACGAGGTTGGTGATGCCTGACCTCCTCCATATCTGAGATAATTATATGATGACCTTGGTTGGGATGCCCGCCGAGGTTAGATACTTGGAACGTTGGCCAGGGTCGATGTTATCTTGACATGATGCTGAGACGACGAGGCTTTGCTGATCTTAGGTGATAACTAGTAACGTCGGCCAGGGCCAATGTTGATGCTGATGCTGATGGATGGTTGAACCCGTGTCCTTACTGACCTTGGCTGATGTCTAACCGAGGTTGATGAAAAGTCAACTGAGGCCGACCTTCTGAGTGACGACCCTGATGAAGGATGGCATATGCTTTTGTCACATCGACTGTAAGACTGGCTGAGGTTAGTAGCTCTGAGTAAGAGGGTGCACTTAGGGCATATCAACTATATATACTCACCTTCTTCATCAGTGAAAGGGATGGAATTTTTCAAACCCTACCCAAATCTTTTCTTATGTTACAATAGAGAGATGGAATACTGAGGATTATATCAATAAGTCCATTAATGCCCATTTTTATGGTGAAGTTTACACTCTCCTGCACAATGGAGTAGGCCAATGGTTAAACCACTTATATTCTAGGCACATTCCTCATTGACTCATCTCCCCATTGTTGCACCTTCATAGTTGTTCTGGATTGAGCTTATACAGATTCACTTGTTGATACTAAATCAGGTGTCATCATCCCCGTTTTTTAAAATTTTCATTATAAATCCTTTAATGAATTTCCAAAGTATAATTCATTCTAATATTCCCATTCATACCCAGGATATATCCTTATTCATCTCAAACATTTTTATTAATGGTAACCATTCATCCAGAAGTACTAAACTATTTTTGAACATCATGATTTCACCCAAAATTAAATCACGACCAAATTATATCAAGTAACCCAACCAGGTTGTAATAGGTACATCGAACCGGTTCGGCTTGAGGGTGAATCAGTTATCCCTTGCAGATAACCCCATTTCTTCCTATTTAATTTTTCACCAAGATTTAACCCAAAAAATTAATCCCCAAATCATATTTCTTAAGGATTAATAATTCTCTAGAATTTTAAATATAAAACATATCCCATTTAAAATAGAATTCAACTACACATGGTCATTACCTGGGAATTATTCTTAATTTTCAAAAAATATGATTTTATCCCGACATGACAACAATTCATAATTTTCTCAATATAATAGATCAATAATTTATCTAACTACATGAGATTCAAATTTCCAAATTTCAATATAAACAAATCATAAAATTTTACTATGAAATCGTATCTTCACAAACCCAATTATTTATTAATCCCACCCAAAAATCCTTTCCCAATCACGATATGAATTGAATACTGCACATAATCATTTTACAAGATAATTACATGACCTAAACCTCTCTAGAGTCTGAATATTTTCTTGGATTACGTTAATCCAGTCGAAAAAATCTCCTAAATTCTCTCCCAATTGATATACTCTTGGGTCCCCTTAGTTTGCTCTTAAAATTCCTTGAGTTTATTTCTCTTTTATCTTTGAAATTTGTCTTAGGCTCTTGGTATCACATATAAACCTTTTGATATTATAAAATGACTTTTCATTCGACCTTAAACCATCATTATAAAATCTAAATTCTTAAAATCCATTTACACTTATTTTTAAAATGACCCTTATATCCGTATGCAGGTTCCGTTTAGTTTAAAAAGGCCCTGGAACCCAATTAATACCCCTGGGTACATAATTTTCATTTTTTTACCTATTTTGGATCAACCATGCACTCAAAGTCATCATCCGAGTCACCCATCATCAATTTGCCATTTTATTCCCAACGCCACCCCACACGCGCCTCCCGAATAAAATATTATCAACACGTCGCTTTTACTCACTTATGACGTTATACAAAATGATACAATTTCATTTACTTATCACACAAGTAAATATAATAACACATCAATATCAATCCATTTATTGCTAATTAATATTTATTTAAATTCACTTTATTTTTTTATTTAATTAAATTACTACGACACGTGTAATTTAAGTATTCCTAAAAATGCGGGGTGTTACATACTTCCCCCCTTGCAAAGGAATTTCGTCCCTAAAACTCGAATATGCTTGGTACTCAAAACTTTGAATCCTTACCCGAATGGCATCCAAACATAGCCAAAATCAAATCATGATAATCTTACGATGCCTCAGCCGTACAAACGCTAGTGGTACCATCCTGGCGAAAGACCTACTCGCTAAGGACCAAGATTAATGACATGTTAGTTCAAATCATTTTATACTGATATATTCCCTCATTCTTAAGGTCTCACCTTGAGGATGATACGCAAAACCATCGTGAATCTCTAACAATACTCTAATAAGACGAGCTTATATAACATAGTATCTATCATCACAATAATGGGGAAAGGCCCAATTTCCAAGGTGTTAACTTCTCTTCTTGTCAAATCACATAATTCCTTTAATAGGGAATACTGATAATAATTCCTTTAACAACTTCGATTAATTAGATCAATTATGATGGACTCTAAATCACGTCTGGTCCGCAAGACTTATTGTTTACAGTGCTTTTAGTCAACCAGAGGGCGGGCGAAAAAATTTCGCGCACAAAGCCTCTAAAGGTGCCTTGCCACAGCAATTACTCCTCCCAAATATCTTAAAATCAAGAATACGCATCTCTCGCATTTTCCAACATTTTAGCCACCTCTATTGTCTACCCCACGACCTATAATAAGACATCTTAATCCTATTTCATCTTTTCCCCCATCAACTCCTGGTAACCCTTATCAGCGGTGGGATGCAAGGATCTCATCCTGGTTTACAACAATGTTGGGCGACACCTTGTGTCAAATTATTCCCTTTTTAATGGACCGATGGAGACACTGACCAATAGTGTAACTTCTTCAAATTGATAATAACCGCTCCATTTCGGTCAACTCATTTCACAAACCCAAAAGGAGTCTTGACCGTTCCATGATATTAGTAACCTAACAATGAACTTAACCATTCTGCTTATCCATTTCATTATTGGAATCACCACTCATTGAAAATTTTCGGTGGATAGCCTTGGGCTAATATTTTTCCCTCCACGAGTAGTGCACTTGGAGAAAATTTTATTATATCTCACTCCACACTGACCCACGCTGTCACTATCCCACGTCAACTAGTACCTGTTACTCCATTTCATGGGGTACTTCAAAATCGTGACCCATGCATTTTCCCCAAACTGCGCACTTCTTGGGTCATCCTTGTCTGTTAATATTAACAACCTACTTATGTGCAAGCCATCCTTAGAATTTGAATGAGTACGGATCCACTCTAGTTCCCAAAATTACTAAGTCCTTTGCATCCGTGAATTCTATAATTTTAATAGTAAGTAAAGATTACAATAAATATAACAAATAAATTAAAGGTAGCGAAAAGTTAAAAGATTTTTACTAGGGAGATGCCTATCATCTTATTAGAAAGATGAGTCTGAAATAAATGGAAATACATAATTATTCGTGCACGCCATATATAATGTAAATTGTTACAAAAATTCAGGAATCATAAGAGTTGATAAGTTGCAGTGCAGATATTCCAACGGGGACTACCATCTTTCTCTGCTACCGTCGATACGTATGTAACGAAAAAAGATTTTTTGAGGTAATATAGAATAAAAGTCAAGACGTGTGGGAGGTATCACATCTTCTTCAGATTCGTCGTCCATTTGGAAGGAAAATAATTAAGTAGGCATGCCAAGTAGATAATTTTTATTTCTATATAAGGTACAAGAGAAAATGTATTCTTAGAGAGTAATTGGATTTGTTATTGATATCATAAAATCTGGAGGCACGCTGAAATATCATAGAACTGTCAGGGGTATACTGGCATTTAATCATATGTAAATGAAATGAATAATATGGTGGATTGTAAGAAGATAAGGGTTGAGACTATAACAAGATAATCCATACATTATCATTTATAGGGGCTTCAATTGCATAAACATACCATTATAATATCATCCAAATTATAATATATACTTGGATAGGTAATCCTAAAAATGTTGGGGAATAATAATCATAATAAAGGCTTAGCACACATAGCTAGAGTGGAACTCATACGTTTGTAGCTAAAAAAAAACTAAGCACTCAACATCGGAGTCCTATAGGCTAATTAGAACAACCGTGGTATATTAGGGTCTAATCCCTGAATTTTAAGGTATGTTACTAGGGGTTTCACTGATAAGGGTCATAAATTTATGGGTAATATGCAATTATTGTAGTAGGTTGCAGGGCTATACCAAAACTAATGGTAAACAAAAGAGTTGAGTGGCTTTTACTGAAGTCGTAAGCTATAATGGCTTATTGGGTTTAGGGATAACTGAAATATCGAGAGAATCAATATACGGAATAAACATGAACTGCATAAATGAGTTCATATTTGAAATATGAGTTCAGCATTATCACAGATTTACATAAAAATCATTTGTTAAAGACAAAAGCTCAATTTGTTTAATACTGAAATTAAAATCACCTACTCTGAATTTTTGAATTTCGGGTTTGTGCGTCTAATTCACTGGGATTAACTGGATAGTCTAAAATTATGGAAAGTGTAAGTAGGTCATATTGTCCTAAAAGAATGCTTATATGATGTAGTATGATACTAACATGTAAGAAGCTTCAGTGTAAAAATGACTTAAATGGTATAATTTATAATTTTTAAAAATAAGTTAAAGGGTATAATGTATAGTTTTTAAAGTTTATAGAATAATTTTTTATTTATTTCTAATTGAATTTGGATTTACTGACAAGAGACAAAATAGATTTAATTGAACTAAATAATTTGTAGAAAGATTTTGGGGGTGATTTAAGATATTTGAAAAATTGATCAAGGGGTTATGTGTAAAATTAAAACTTAATTTTTAACTTTAAAACTGATTTTCTTGAGAAAATGCTTTCCTAGGACCAAACAGGGTGATGTAATATACCATTTTCTTCAAAATTAAACAATAATGTTTTTGGAAAAAAATTAATCTTTCTGACTGGAGACGCGCCCTCAAGTGCTCGGTCAAAAATTCCACATGCCTGGTTTGGCTCTCACTCGCACGAGTGTAACCCCTTATTTTCAACCTTCAACCATTTGACTTTAGGGTTTTGAAACTTTCACCTTATCCATTTGAGTCGGTTCCAGGAAGAAAATTTCATAATTTTTGAAGCCGAATCCAACCATATTAGTTTCACAAATTTTTGTGGGTAAATTGATCTATTGAGTTTCTATAAAAATGGCAAAATTTTGACTAGATAAAAGTAATTGAAAGCAACGATTATTGTTCCGTCATTAGTATGGGGCTAGGATTGAGGTTATGGGTTTCGTATTTTGGGGCAAGGTAAGGCTAATTTGGGTTATGCCGGAGGTTTCAATCTCCTGACATTGGTATGGCAGATCGGTTTGGGGAAGATTTCGGGTATGGCTATCGGTTTTGGTATTGGAAGGGGAAGTCCAAGAGTCTACTAAAAACACGTATAGATCGAATCATAAAAAAACTTACACATGGTATATCCACATAGGATATGCAATATCTCATACCTTTACGGTTCCTTCTGGCTTGAACCGCAGAGATTTGATCTATTCCATGTTACACCGATCTGTGTTGCAAATTTAACAGTGTGTCAGCCACAAAAATGAAATATTTTTTTTAAATCATAACAGCCTCAAAATAAGATATCTCTCAAATTTTTATGTCCTTTAACCTTTGGAACCCGTAGAAAAAATTTCAGCCCCATCCGATCAACGGTTGTCAAGTTATGGCTCTAACAAGTAGATACCATGACGTGTCGCACATCTGTCTGGATAGTTGAAATTTTGTAAAGATGTGTGAGGCAGGGGATCAAACGATCTCTAAATGACTTGAAATTTCTTGTGACTCTATATTTCAGTAACCCATTATTATACTTTAAGAATTTTTGGTCTCTCCGATTGCCCATAATAGATTTTACAATATAAGAGCTTTGAAAGACACATTGAGATCTTCCATGTTATTCCTTTAAGCCAATACATGTCAATGGTATGTGTTCACCAATGATCACGATCTCACTACTCCTTCTTAGGTGTTTTTCATGATCTATATTGATCCCTCGCTTATAAGGAGACAAGGGGCTTCTTATATAGGCTAGCATGAGGACCCCCGGGAGAAATGGAAGACTAGCTTCCTATAGAATTTAGGAATTCTAATTAAACTCTATAATTAATTCCATAATTCTATAAATTATTATTCATTCCACTAAAGAATAATAATTGCACTGTAGTCTACTATCTCAAAATTATAATTTCGAGCTCCACTTTATTAAATGCTTAATAATCTCCCCATGTTAAGATTACAGATACCCGTCGATTAAATTAAATTACTGACAATTATATTTAGTCGACATCTTATAAATTCCTTGAGACCGTTCACGTAACTTATTTGATATGTCGGATAATTAAATCCACCGGTAGGGTTTGACATAATCAAAACTTATAAGCTACATCAAGAGGGTATCATTAATCTCTTTACTGAGACGTGGATTCCATTCATAACTAACTTTCAACATACACTAATTGACATTACCCAATCTACCAAGCTTATTGATCCATAAATGAATCTCACCCAATAGGTCAAAGTAACGAACAATTGATGCACATGTCCATCAATTATGTTTGGATTAAGAGCTTAAGCACTCATAACAACCATGAGACGTTCATTATCTTATATAATCAGTATAAAGACAATTATCTCTAATCGGTCTCGTTCAATACACACAAAGTGTACTGGCACAATAAGTCAAAACTATACCGTTTTCTGTAATCAAGATAGACCTACTAAAAAAGTGTGCTACAATCCTACTGATGGTGTGTCCATCCCCATCTAAGATTGTGAACCAGACTTATATTATATACGGGTTGATGATCTGATCGATCATGTACAAGTCAAACTATACACACCAAATAATCTATTGTGTAGAATAAAAGACACATATGTATAAATATATCAAATAAACTTTACTTGTGAAGATTCTCATTATATAGACATACTAAAATTCACTAGTGAACATTGACTTTTAGTATACAACCCCAACAATCTCCCACTTACACTCAAGACATGGAGTTATGCATCTATCAACCAAACCTCCCACCTAAAGTAAAAGTCTTACCAGTTTTCAACGAATGCAATCACAGCCACTATAAATTCCCTTATGTATAATTTCTTAAACAAGGGGTGCTATACACTTTCTGAAATCTTAAATCTGACTGAATACGTGAGTTACTTTTCGGTTTACTTGGCAACCAAATATATATTCATTAATCCTTTTCAGGTACTTGAATATTTTTTCTACCGAACCAATGTTTTATTATCAAGTAATACAAATTTCCAAATCTAATAGACCGAATGTCTTTTTTGGAATATTGCATAACAAAGCCTCAAAAGAACAATATCAATATGATAACTTAGATAAGTAAAAGTACATTTTTTCTAGTGATCAAATGTTAATTTGATCCCAAAAATGTAATAAAAATTTATAATGTTTTCATATTGAACTTATTGGACTATCAAAGTCTAAATGTATGACATATCCCTACATCGCGGCGACGATAAATATATCTATACATATAGTAGCTCAAAATACCACCACACAACCATCACTCCTTCTGTACACACTGAACACATGTAACCATTTATCAAAATCATGAATTTTATTACCTCTCTTACTTGATTCACTTACAACTGATGGGTATGACCCCATCTTGATGAATCTATATGGTACCAAATATCATAACTTTTCCAAGAATGTTATGCATCCTTGTAAAGGAATACCTTATTATAGTTACAGGGTCTGTATCTTCTTCTCCAGGGGTCACTAAGGGTGACAATCCTAAGAATAAAAAACTATCCCACTATGATAAAGTTATCCCTTTAAGGATGTACAAATCGTGATGCGTTTATATGGTTTTTACCATTATGAGAATTGACAATCCTCCCACTACGATAAGGTTGAAAAATTTCATACTCATTTCTTTGTGATGTTTTCACCTATACTGGTGGTATGAAACAAATTCCCATAAGCCTATTAAAACTTCTTTGTTCCGAACAATGATTTTGGGAATGTGATCTAGAATATAGATTTAAACATGTATCCTTATTCCAACTTGTCAGTTTTTTTTCTCAACGCAAGTGTTGCACTACCCATTATATAAAATACTGGAATTGGGTTGAAAACGATCCATTATTTTTAATGGGAGTAAAGAAAACTGACTTGAAAAATAATCTTGACATATGCATATCTATATCTTATAAATAACCATCATGAATTTTATCACGTGTGAAAGAAACCAAATTCTTCTTTCTTTGACACACCGTTATTGAAAGTAACTTGTGGCATAAACTTCATGGATATAATTCGAACTAATGATCTGTAATCTTAAATTCCTAAATAGGAAGTTCTAGAATTACATCAATCATAATAAACCAATTCTAATATTTTTGTAACTATAATACCTCCTGATCATTTTTTATCTAAGCCATATTCATTTACTAGAAGTGCTTTCACTTCCGATGAATGCAAGAATCCACCTTCCACCAGTTTAGAATTCATTTAGACAAAATGACCTGAGTATTTGGAGCTATAGATATATTATGGTTTGTAAAGAATAATCTTATCCATTTAGTGATAAATCATGAATATTATTCAAAAACTACAGTGTACAAAATATGAGATTTATTTCATAATGATTATCCGCTTTAGTACGAAAGATGAATATATTGTTTATTACCATTAACAACACACATGTGGTATTAAAATAAAACAAATATCCTTTCATAAAAGAGTAGAATCTGAACTAAAGTTCCTTTTATTGTTACATACTTATAATCAATCATTTAAAATTAATCTTTAATTATCACAACTGAGACTCACGTCTCCCACTGTAATTATAAATTCCCAATAGTAGACAAATTCACCCATCACTAGTTGACTAGTTTCCTGGAACCAATGATTAATGGCTCATGTTTCTACAATCCATGTTACCGTAGAACAAACCATTCAACATTATTCAACTTTTTTGTAAATAAAAATGTATCTACCTTGTTCTTTAAAAGAAGATAAGATTATTAACTCCTACTATTATTCTGACTACTCTTAGTGAATTCACTTGCAATTACGCAATTTACTAACTCCTACTATTATTTTGACTTAATAGTTTCTGATTTAACTTTAGGTTCCATCAACCTTTCGACTAAGAAGTGAAGTTATTTCAGTAACTTGAATACTTATATGATATCATGATAAAACCTTTTGTTGAGGAGGATATCGACATGGGTTTCCCCGTCTATTTCACCTCTTTAGATTTCTAGTTCTTTCAGATGAGAAATCACCATCAAAATATAATCTTATAACTAAGGTTATACAATCATACTAATATTCCTTTAAAGTCATTCATAGTAGCCTGCCTAACTATATGCCCTAATTATCACATATTATATGTGAGATAATCATCATATTATAGGCACTGGACACTGAGTAATATTAATGTCACAATATATCTAACTTAATGAACAAGTCATATTGTGTCATACCATTAATCTTTTCCACTTATATTCCTTATTTCTTTATAGAATTCTTATAATGTGATTATTCAAGACAACACTAAGAAAATACACATATGCATTAATTTATCGTTAATACTATGTCCAATTTAAATTCAGTCTTTTTAATGATTACCATAAGGTATATAAAAATGAGTATGAAATACATGAATATTGGAGTTACCATTCAAAACTAGAGAATCGTATAATAAAGAACATATTATGACAAGCAATTGACTTGGAATTCAATTGATATTTGGCTTCCTCTGCCATTTAAAAGATTTCGTCAGTATCCCAATTACTATTTGAATAGAATTACTCTCTGGAGAACCTATTATACATAATAACATTAGGCAGGTCAATTACTTTAATTTTACCATCTAAGCAAAGACTATGCCAAATAAAATTAATAACTGACACTTCAGTACCACAAAATAATAGCATTCCTCTTTGGAGAACCTACTATAATTTTGTGTCTAAGTGTATACCACCAACTAATTTTAGACTATCCCATATCACAAAGACTCCTCATTTGGGGGTCGTTTATATGAATATGAGCCTAAAATTACGCCTAAGGAAATTTGCACTGGCTACCATAATAATTAGTATTCCTCTTTGAAGGACCTACTCGTTATTGACAACCAACAAACCGTTGGTGGAGACCGTGGGATTTGTTTGTGACCAAATCCCTTTTCCACTTAGTAATTTAATTTTTTTTAGGGTTGTGAAAAGAGAACATTAATTTTAATGTTTATAAAATACAAGGTAACTGACGCATGTCAAATTTACGGTAGCGTAAATTTTTGCGCGTCCAAAACATGTGTAATAAATATAAATTCTAAATTCAATTATATTCACAAAATAAATTCAAAAATTTAGTTTAGATTTTCTAATTACACATTAAAAATAAAACCCCATAATTTAAAAAAATAAATAAATTAAACATATAACCATGGAGACAATTCAATTTTACAATGTCCAATTAAAAAATGGGATTTTTTAATTTATTTATTCAAATTAAAATAACTAATTTCCTTATTTTAATTATCCAAACATAATAAAATTATTTTAAATTAAAATAATTATGGAATTAAATTTAATTTGAGAAATAAATAAAACCCATTAAATTTAATGAATTTAAAATGAACCACCAAAAACTTATTTTTCAATTAATAAAATGGGATTTTCTAATTTATTTATTCAAATTAAAATAACTAATTTCCTTATTTTAATTATCCAAAAATAATAAAAGTATTTTAAATTAAAATAATTCTGGAAATTAAATTTAATTTGAGTAATAAATAAAACCCGTTAAAGTTAGTGAATTTAAAATGAACCATCAAAAATTTATTTTCCAAGAAAATCATGATCTAAGGTCGGGTTGGTATTCCATGTTGTTCATAATTCTAAGGGTCATTAACACATATTAATAACCCAACAATTAAAACATGAATAATATAGGCATAACTCAACATGAATAAAAAAATTGAGATAAATAAGGATTCCCGACTATTATGTTCAACGTGCAATTATGTTGAGAACTCAATAGTCATACTTGAACTCTAAGAGTCTTGAACCCAAGAGTCATCTATGAACGCCAAGAGTCTTGAACCCAAAAGTCATCCTTGAACTCAAGAGTCATCATTGAACCCGAGAGTCATCTTTGAACTCAAGAGTCATGATCAAAATAGGAACAAATTACAGATGTCATATGCCCCCATTAAGGAGTTCGCATTCTACATCAATATTACATTAATCCATAAAAAAAAAAAAATAACCACGAATAAGCCATAATGGGGTCCAATCATATAAAAGAATGACATAAATATGTGACCACAATAGTGGGATTAGATCGCTGCAAAATAAAAGTTAGCACATATCAATATTCTTCCCAACATTCAAGAACATATACAATTATTTTAGTTGAACAACATGTCTGAATTCAACCTATACGCGGTATCAACATGACTCTGATACCATTTATTGGAAGCGATAGTTCAAGAGTCTTTTGAAAATGCGTATAGATCGAATCATAAAAAAATTACACATGGTGTATCTACATATGATATTAAAGATCTCATACTTTTGTGGTTCCTTATGGCTTGAACTGTAAAGATTTGATCTCTTTCATGTTACACTGACCCGTGTCACAAATTTAATGATGTGTCATCCACAAAAACGAAATAATTTTTTTCAAAAATGATAACAGCCTAAAAAAATATCTTTCGCGAGTTTTTATGTCTTTTAACCTCTTGAACCCGTAGAAATTTTTTTAGCCCCATCCGATCAACGGTTGCCAAGTTATGTCTCTAACAAGTAGATACCATGACGTGTCGCACATCTGTCAGGATAGCTGAAATTTTGTAAAGATGTGTGAGGCAGGGGATCAAACGATCTCTAAATGACTTGAAATTTCTTGTGCCTCTATATTTCAGGAACCCATTATTATACTTTAAGAATTTTTGGGCTCTCCGATTGCCCATAATAGATTGAGATCTTCCATGTTGAGATCTTCCATGTTATTCCTTTAAGCCAATACATGTCAATGGTGTGTGGGCACCAATGATCACGACCCTACTACTCCTTTTTAGGTGTTTTTCATGATCTATATTGATCCCTAACTTATAAGGAGACAAGGGGTTGCTTATATAGGCTAGCACAGGGATCCCCAGGAGAAATAGAAGACTAGCTTCCTACCGAATTTAGGAATTCTAATTAAACTCTATAATTAATTCTATAATTCTATAAATTATTATTCATTACACTAAAAAATAATAATTTCACTCTATTCTACTATCTCAAAATTATAATTTCGAGCTCCACGTTATTAAATGCTTAATAATCTCCCCCACGTTAAGAATACAGATGTCCGTCGATTAAATTAAATTACTGACAATTATATTTAATCGACCTCTTATAAATTCCTTGAGACCGTTCGCATAACTTATTTGATATGTCGGATAATTAAATCCACCGGTCGGATTTGACATAATCAAAACTTAAAGCTACATCAAGAGGGTATCATCAATCTCTTTACTGAGACGTGGATTCCATTTATAATTAACTTTCACCATAAACTAATTGACATAACCCAATCTACCAAGCTTATTGATCCATAAATGAATCTCACCCAATAGGTCAAAGTAACGAACAATTGATGCACATGTCCATCAATTATGTTTGGATTAAGATCTTAAGCACTCATAGCAACCATGAGATGTTCATTATCTTATATAATCAGTATAAAGATAATTATCTCCAATTGGTCCCATTCAATACACACAAAGTGTACTAGCACAATAAGTCAAAACTATACCGTTTTCCGAAATCAAGATAGACTCACTAAAATAGTGTGCTACAATCCTACTGATGGTGTGTCTGTCCCCATCTAAGATTGTGAACCAAACTTATATTCTACAAGGACCGATGATCTGATCTTCCGTGTGTAAGTCGAACTCTACACACCAAATCATCTACTTTGTAGAATAAATGACACATATGCATAAATATATAAAATAATATGATACAAACATTACATGTGAAGATTCTCATTAAATAAACATACTAAAATTCACTAGTGAACAATGACTTTTAGTATACAACCCCGACATTTGGATCGGGTATGCCAGCTTGGGTCGGTCATCGGTTTCCAACTAGGTTCATTAGTTGTTAGTTAAAGGAGTTTGTGGGTTGTACATCGGAGGGAATGAATTGGGTCTTGGTTTCATGTAAGTCGGAGGGGTAGATAGGCTGTGTCGATGTTGGCATGGTTGCAGGTCATAAGAGGGGTTGTTGGCAGTGGGTTATAGGTTTAGGCCAGGGTAAAGTCGGATATGGAGTTGTGACACCTAGATTTGGTAGTTGGCGAGGGAAGATAATGAGGTGTGTAATTGGGACGGAGGATTGTGTGTGGTGTATGATAGGGAGGGGTTTGTCTATTTAGTTTATTAAAAAGGTTTAGAATATAAACTATCTAAGATTTACAACCTAACTAAAAATATAAATAAATAAAACTAACAAAATTAAATCTATTAAAATTAAAAACTAAAAATTTGAATTCCTAATCTATTAATAAAAGAATCAAATAAAATAAATTAAAAATGATAATAATAAAACTAACCTAATAAAATTAAAAACAAGTGAAATAAAATAAAGAAAAACCTAATAAAATATACACCCCTATTATATTAACATAAAAATATAAAAACACTCGATGCAAACTAACGGACCATAATATTTATAACTAAACACCACAAATAAAATATAATAATCCTAAAAATTATATACGACTCAAATAAAAATCTGAAAATAATAAAATTATAAACTAAGAACACCCAAGGCTTGGGTGATGGCTTGGGTTTGGTTTAGGCTTAGGTTTGGTACGGGATAGGGTTTGGGGCATCAGAATTGATCTCGGCAAGATAAAAAATGGACTTATGTCTTCATGGTGCTTTGATTTTCTTCATTCCATTCTTTTAACTGCTACTTTATCGCAATTACATCGTTTTAGCACAATTTGATAATGCGACTCACAATTGACCTGCGACATAATTACATACAAACATATAGACAATTTTATTAAGAATGAGTGACTAAAATGCGTGTATTCGGGGCATAAATGAACACTTTTTGGCGCTTACCACACCATCACCAAACATAATGTTTCTAGTCCTCAAGAAAAAATAGAGAGAAAAAGAGATAAGTCACCAAAAGTGTGTCACTTTCGTAGGCACTTGCGATTGCACTTAGCATGTGCAACAAGTCGTTAAACCTATAGGTTGCCCTACATGAGGAGTGGTGTCTCGTGAGGCTTTGCAGTTAATGTACCCACAAAATTCAAAAACTTTTATTTAAATGCAGTCTCTTATTTGACGTTAAAAAGCTATATAATCCAACTAAAAAGTCATCAAGGAACACCGTGTTCAACTATCAAAGTAGGGCATAAAATTACTTAATACCAAAAGCATAATCCTTCCTAAAAGTCAGCATGTGTTAGTGTGAAATAATCTGATGTATCATTAGAGTGATTCGTAGATTTCCTTCAAAGAATAAATGCTTTGACTTTAATTCTTACTAGATATATCTCTCTAAATCGAACTCTCTGAGAATCGGGTAAGGGTATCTCTCTAGTGTGTGAGGATGTGACTAAATGTAAACAAGGTCAATTGTCTCACACACTTATAACAAATGACAGATACATGAAAGAAATTTTGAGCTTATGAATGAATCCTAACCACTATGTTATAAATGTCGAGTTATTCACCATATAGACTTCACGTTTTCCCGAACACTACCAAGGGTGAAAATGGGATTTATTTAAGGCTTGAGTGGAAATGAGATGAAGAACATGAATTATATGCTAGTAGGGTTTTGATAAGAGTGGAATACAAGTTGAATAACTAATGTCTTCCTTTTTTAAAAAAAAATATGATCACATGCTTTCTTTTTCTTCTTTTCTATTTTTTCTTTTTTCTTTTTCCTATTTTTCTATATTTTTTTTAGTTTTTCCTTTTTTTCTTTTTTTATTGCGATGATTTTTTCTTTCCATAACACAAATGAAGACATTTTTTACGTTGACAATTTCAACCACTCTTTTTCTCCAAAGCGATCAATGTGATGGAGAATGATATATGAATGGTGTCTAGAATGGACTAGGGAAATATGGAATGATAATGGTTGAATGAATGGTAATTTGATATGGGAAAATGGTAAGTGTATGGTCAAAATGTTCAGGGTTCGAGACAAACTACAAGACACATGTTTCTTACAACTCAAAAGTGATGTCATTCTCAGTGATTATGCCAAACATTGAAAAATAATGAGACCATGCAACGACTAAGTGTGGTACCTAGAGAAAGTTGAGTCAACTTGTGACTCGGAGATTACGTAAAAACCCTCAAAATGATGAATAACTCAAATATCACGGGTTTTAAGCCTCCAGTAGTGATATTTTAAGGCTCTCTTGCTAATTTTGTTGCTCTTCAACTTTCGATTTTAAAACACGATAGTTAAATTGCCCAGTTTAGGAATTCATAGTGCAAGTATGATTTAAGAGGTATTATTTAATTTTAAGGTAAAAATAATAATTTTATGTTCGAACACAGGTATTCCGATATTTCTAAAAGAGCAATGATAGTACGATTTTGATAAATCTCCACCCCCAAACAAAAGAGAACATTGTCCTCGATGCTTAAAGTTATATGTAAAAAGGGAAAGCACAAGGTAGGAATAGAATACCATAATGAACCGCTAATGAAATCTGGATCGCATAATAGAAGCAATGGTGAAACCTGAAGAACAAATGCGACACAAAAATATGTACAAGTCTGTAAAGCATGTGAAAATCATTGGGTGGGATAGAACACCACCCCCACACAGGATAAGACTCATACTCAGAAACAAGATATGATAGGCTGCCTCCTAATAGCACTAAGTTTAATGTCTTTAGCCAGACTGATCGAAACTCACCCAAAGATAAGGTATAAACTAGGATAGATCAGGGTGGTATAAATGGAGTGGGTGATGGGGATCACCTCCAAATAAGACTACACAGTCAGTTTTTATAAACGAGGTCAACAAGGTCAATATCTTCTATATGAGTGGAGCCTAGCTCTAAAAAAGGCTTCAAACTTTGACTGTTGACTTGAAAGAGGATACTATCCTTCGGATTTTGAATGGTGATGGAACTTTAAGGAGTAACAGACTCAACAATGAAGGGTCAAGACCACCTGGTTTTCAATTTTTCAATAAAGAGATGAAGACGAGAATTATATAAAAACACTTTCTGACCAAGGTGGAATTCTTTAAGTATGATGCCTTGGTAATGGATCCACTTTGTCTTGTCCTTGTATTTCTTGGACAAATCATAGGAATCATTTAGTATCTCCTCTAATTCATTAAGTTGTATCTTCCTATGGATGTCGACCTCGTCAATATCAAAATTAAGGGTTTTGATGGCCTAATATGCATTATGTTCAAGCTCGACGGGAAGGTGGCACGATTTACCAAAGACCAAATGATAAGGAGACATACCAATTGGAGTCTAATAAGCAGTGCAGTATGCCCACGATGCATTATTAAAGTGTAAGGACCAGTCTTTCCTAGTAGGATTGACCATTTTTTTAAGAATTTTCTTGATCTCACATTTGGACAGCTTAACTTGACCACTAGTTTGAGGGTGGTAAGAGAGACCAACTTTGTGGGTGACACCATAATTTTTGACAGGGTGTTCAAAGACTTTATTACAAAAATGTTTACCCCCATCACTCATGATATCTTTTAGAGTTCTGAAATGTGTGAAGGCACACTCCTTAAGAAAATTGACCAAAACTCGATGAAAAGCGATGACTTCAATCCATTTGGAGACATAATCAACTGCAACTAGAATATTTTGGAAGCCATGAAAAGAGGGAAGAAGACCCATGAAATCAATACCCCACACATAAAATACTTCAATGATCGGGATGGCTGTGAGAGGCATCATGTGATGATGAGATATATGCCCAAATTATTGACATTTAGAACACGCTCGACAATAGTTGTAGGATTATCAAAAAAGGGTGGGCCAATAGAAACTACTTTATAAAATTTTGGTAGCATTTTTTTAGAGCTAAAGTGGACACCACAAGCTCCATCATGACAGAAAAAAGAGAACATTGGATTGTTTATGCTCAGGAACACGACGACGAAGACATTATCAGTGCAATACTTAAAAAGGAATGGGTCATCCCAAACTTTACAATCGCCGTGAATTTGGAACACTCTTGTTTCGACCAATGATTGGGCAGTTGGTCAGTAACGAGAAAATTGATAATAGAAACATACCAAGGCTAGGTGTATATAGAAAAAAGTTATTCATTGATAAAGGACTCAAAATGGGGACAAGATCAAAGTTAACCGTAACAGTAATGCGAGAGATTTGGCCAGAGACAACATTTTCACAACTTTTTTTCGTGAATTTCCAGGTAAAACTATTGAAGTAAGAGAATCGACCGAATCAATCATTGTTTAGAATACTTCTTATGAAAAAGGTGACTCGGGGAGGGATGGTCAGTGTAAACAATGATAGGGGAACCAATGGAATATGACCTAAACTTATAAAGAGTAAAGACAACAGCTAACAACTCCTTTTCGATGGTCATGTAATTAACCTGAGCATCATGGAGGGTTTTGTTGGCATAATAAGGTTGTGAGGATGATTGTTGACCCTCTGATTAAGCAAAACACCAAGGGAAAAATCAGATGCATCACACATGAGCTCAAAAGGGAGAGACCAATAGGATGTTGAATGATAGGAACGGAAGTGAGCTCGGCTTTAAGACGCTCGAAAGATGTGACACAAGCATCATCATAGAAAAATGGGATATCTTTAGATAAAGGGTTGTTAAAGGTTGAGTGAGTTTATAAAAGTCTTTAATAAAATGATAGTAGAAGCCCACATGCCTTAAGAAGGAGCTTGTGCTCTTAACAGACTTGGGAATGGGAAGCGTGGAAATCAAGTCGAATTTCACTTTATCTACTTCAATACCGTTGCTAGAGACAACATGACCTAAAATAATTTCCCCTTTTTTTTTACCATGAAGTGGAATTTTTCCCAATTACGGACCAAATTCTTTTCTTCACAACGCTGGAGAACCATAGTGATGTGAGACAAACATTGTTCAAAGGAAGAACCAAACACGAAAAATCATCTATGAAGACTTATAAAAAAAGTTCTACTATATCATTGAAAATGCTAGTCATACATCGTTGAAAAGTCGCAAGTGCATTACAAAGTCCAAAAGGCATGCGAGAGTATGTAAAAGTGCCGAAGGTATATGTAAAGTTAATTTTCTTTTAGTCGTTAGGGGTAATCGAAATTTGGTTGTACCTCGAATATCCATCAAGGAAGCAGTAGTAAGCATGGCCAGCTAAGAGTTTAGGCATTTTTTCAATATACGGGAGAGGAAAATGGTCCTTACGAGTGAAAACGTTGAGCTTTTTATAGTTAATACAAACACGCTAACCGGTTTGCATACGAGTGGGTACAATCTCATTGTCACTATTTTTTACGATGGTGGCACCCGACTTTTTCGGTGCTAGATGAATGGGACTGACTCATTGGCTATCCGATACGGGATAAATAATACCGACCTCAAGAAATTTAGAAATTTCTAGATCTCATGACTTATTTCATCGCAGGATTAAGTCGATGTTGTGTCTCACAAGAAGTCTTGGAGTTCTCCTCTAAATGAATTTGACAACTACAAACATTAGGGTTCACATTGTGAATGTCTGAAATTGTACACCTTGTCGCAGTGTTATGTTTAATAAGAGTGTGTACTAATTGGTCTTATTGACCGAAGGAAAATTCGAAAGCAATAATGACATGATGATGTTGGTTTGGGCCTAAAAAATTATATTTCAACTCAGAAGGTGAGGGCTTAACTTCCAAACTAGTAGGCGGCACATGATAGACATTAGACTCAGACGTAAAAACAGCGTTCGGTAAAATATCTGGGCATGGGTGAACTGGGTGATCCATAAAATGAAGAGTGTCAACAAAGAGGGGATAAAATGGAGTGGCTAAGGAGGAAGTGTCCATTAGTGGTGTGGAATCTAACATGGAATTCAGTTTAAAGATGGATGAATCAATATCAATATCGGACCAAAATGAGCCAAACATTATTAGAGAGGATCTTAGGGGTATGTTTGGTCAAACTTCTCGTTAACTAACGAGTCAATCACACACAGCTCATCAATAGAATCGACATAGGACTTTTGTTTAATAAGGGGAACCTATTGACTTCAACGATCATGTTGCCCAAAGATATAATCATGAACCCGTCCCGACAATTGATGATGGCATTGGCAGTGGCCAAAAAGGGGTGACCCAATATGATAGGAGTATGGGTTGGGTCAGGCGCAGGAGTGTCTAGGATGAAGAAATCCACAGGGTAGTAAAAGTCAGAAACTTTCACCAAAATATCTTCAACTATTCCTTTAGGCACTTTCATGGACCGGTCAGCAAGTTAAAGAGCAAATCGCGTAGGTTTCATGTTTTGTAAACCTAACTCAAGGTAGAGGGGCTAAGATAATAAATTAACACTGGCCCAAAGATCAAGTAATGCCCAAGTAGTGAAATTATATCCTAACATGCAAGAGATAGTGTAACACCCCGTATTTTTACTGATCTTCAATATGGGATTAATGAAATTAAATACGGGAAATTAATTAAAAATTAATTCGAATTAAAATGAATATTAACTAGCGAGACAAGGGTTAGTATTTATGGATGTGAATTATATTGAGCATTACTTAATGAATAAAGTAATATGGGATTATGAATATATTAAAATTATCATGAGGGAAGAATACGACTGTTATAGTAATTTAGTTGGACGCACGTGTCAGTGGTGTCGGGACTCAATTTATGGAAATAAAATATAATTTATTTTTAAGTCATCCATATGGTCATTTTGAGTGTACCAAAGTGTCTGGAAGGTCCAAAATAGTTAGAAAAGTGTACCCCGTGGTTTATTTTGGGTCCCGGGGCAATTTTAGACCAAACCGACAACTCGGGAAGGTATTTTAGTCATTTGTATTTTTGAGGAAGGAAAACCCAAGAAATTTAGAGGTTTATATCATCTGGGAAAAAGAGTCTTCAAGGGTTACAATTCACAGAGCTACAGAGAGGCCATATGAGGGAGAAGAGAGAAGGTTCTAAAGGCTAGAACCACCAATTCCTACTCCAATTGCACCACCAACACCAACACCGCATAGATCGGGGGAAGAGGAACACCACCATACCCATCATCTTCAACAGATAAGACCTAATGTAGAAGGTAAGTGTTTAAAATTCCTAATTTATAAGCATATTATGTTTCCATGTTAGAATATGATGATTATTCCCATGAATTTGCAGAGAATTGAATAAATCTTTGAAGGTTAAACTATATTCTTGAGCTAGAATCTTGTTAGGTTAAATTACTTGAGTTGTGTAGGACAATATTGGTAAATTGGGATTATCCAAATGTGATGAAATCTGGGTTATATAATGATTCTTGAATAAAAGTGTCGAACTGGGATTTTTATGGATTTAATTGGAATTAATTTGATTAGTTGATGATTTCATGATTCTTGTACGTTAGAAATCATTCATATATGTTGGTATAACATTTAGTATAATTTTTGGAGAGTTTGGGAATGATTAATGAAGGTTTTGGTATTAAAAAATGGTGGAACCAATAGTTGCTTAATAAATAAGACAAAACTTTTAGGGGCGAATCGATTCGGTTCCTGGCCAAATAGATTCGGCAAGGTGAATAGATTTGGACCAGGGATGAATCTATTCAGCTGCCCAGATTTTAGTCACTTTTTTATTTTTTTTAGATTCTTTGGGAAATGTTCGGGATTCACTTATTGGATTAAAATTTAAATATAATAGGGATTATATTGATGTACCAGTAGGCCTAGGTTGGGTTTTAGGCTTCACCCAATTAGGGGAATTTAAGGGTGAAGTTAATTGGGCTTATGTGACACCCCGCCTAATTAAATACCGGGCGATCACTCCTTTATTAAATTAAATCAAGGTAAACAGTTGGTTCATTCTCAGCATCACTGTCGATAAAAATAAATTTTCCAATTAAACACCCTAAATAATTAAGCTAAGTGTCAAAACCATTTTTATACATACTTTCCAAATTTCATTTAAAGAAAAATCATTTCTTTTATTAACAACATTCAATAAGTAAGAATCACACCACATTAAATTCTGCAACATAATCCAATTAATTTAATACATTCGTCAATCGAATGTCAACGTACGAAATCTAAAGTCACACATCCAAACAGAATAAATCCCATAGTAACAATACTGGAAATAACTGAAATACAAATGTCCATTAACAACGGAATAATGGAAAGAGCTACACATGCTCAACTAGATGAAAGTACTACGAGTGGATCCGAATGAACGAAGTCGTCTAACTAAGAGACCTGCAACTCCCACCTAAGCTGCAGCGCGTTCCTTCCAAAAGATCCTAAGCAAGACGCCCCTGTGGCTGGGCACCTGTAATACATACATATATATACAAGAGAGAGAAAGAGAAAAAGAAACGGGTCAGAGCCCGATAGTGTGTTTGATTTAAAATACGTTTAGCAAGTATTTAAATTGATACAGGGCAATGCAACAACATATTAGTGCGACACTCTCTTGAGAAATTCTCACCTCTCTTCTAATGTGCACACCTATCGTACTAACCTTCCCAATGGTCTATCTCATCATATAACATGCTATCCTTTCCCAATGGATTAATTTATCTTATATTACTCGTAAGATTCAAAATTAACGATTTAATTGTTTGAAGATACTATTCAATTAGTAACCAAAGTTCTCATTTTAACCTTATAAATCAATAAAGTTTTCCAATGTCATATTATACTTTCTCAACACAAGTATTTATAATTTGAGTTATCAACCACGTCCTACATATCACATCACAGTAGACAGTTCCAGATTTTAGAATTTCATATATATTAACCACTCGTAAAATATATATATAAACCATAACAGCACCCCAAATAAAACTATGGTGCGGGCATACTCTACTATCTAAACCCCATATCACTCACATTAAGGGGAATACAAATTCGGAATCACTCTCGAATTGTATTAACACATACTCAAACAATATTGAGACGAATTATAGATTCCAAGTCCCTTAGGACCGTCTGAACTATCACTGCGATAGCCTGTACCAAGGATATCTATACACAAACAAGATGAGGCGAAGAATAGATTCCAAGTCTCTAAGAGGATGGAACATGCCTCCGTCTCTTAGGACCGTCTGAACTATCACATCACTAGCCTGTACCAAGGATATCTATCTTCTAGGGTACAAGTCAATATCCCCCATAAAGGTACCATCGAGATAAGACTGTCCCAGCGCGGAAACCTCAGGGATAGCAAGTAGCGTGGGCATGATTTTCACACATAGATAGTATATGCATACACAATCATATAACTATACTAATATTACAATATCAATAATGGGTAAATTCTCAATTACTATAATTACGTCATTTGCATTTATTCCTTATTATATAGTTATCACGTATAACCATTCACATCTTACTTTAATTTGAGGAACCTTTCCACTTACTACATAACGCTCATGGATTCTATCCTCCCAAGTATAAAATTCAGTAGGCATACACATTTATCCCAAAGTAACTCTCTTACGTGTCTCTCTCTCTTTAAATTATAAATTTACCGACCCTTATGTAATTATCCCAAAATACAATCTTTGCCGGACATCGAGGGTCCCAAAATCTATTCGCATGTCCTACTGGTCTCCCCTATCTCCTAAAACATTTCATTAAGGATGCCCAAGAATTTCTCATAATAAATTGAATTTAACTCATATAATAAGGGAAATAGGAGTCTGCCAGGAGGGGTCGATCGATCGAGGTTTGGGGCTCGATCGATCGAACCTTCGATCGATCGAAGCTCTGGGCTCGATCGATCGATCAAGCAGGTCTGCAAAAACTAAAATTCTGCAGCTACTGGTTTCATCTCCAAACACCAACAATTTCCATCTTTTCTAATCCCAATTGACCCAGAATTGATACTACTAACCCTATATCATCATAATAGGTATTTTCAACGTAAAGCATGTGGATTTCTGTGATTAAATCATGGATTAACAGCCCCAATTTCATACAGAAATCTCAAGAACCCTAAACTCTGTTAAACTTGGTTCTAACAATTATTTATAGAATTCTCTTCTTATACACATCATAATTTCGTGGTTTAAATTCCTCTACATGGCAAAGGTTTCCAGAATTATCAATTAGACCAATACTACATGGATTTTCCTATCATAAATCGAGTTTTCCTCCATTAAAACTCATCTTAATTACTCCTAAACTAATATGAAAGATGCACCAACGAAAATAGCAAGATAAACACCTGCCTGGGATTTTCGACGTTCTGATTTGGCGTCGAATTTGGTATGGTTGTGTTCCCCATCTCGCGATCTACGCGTTGGTGGTGGCGGCGGTGCAAATGGTTGAGTTTCGGGCCTTGAATTTGCCTTGAGAGCTCTCTCCTTCCTCTCCTATGGCCGTCACTTGTGGTTAGAGTTTCTAACCCTAGAAGTTAACCTAGGTATCTGATATAACTCCTCTAATTTTCGTGCGTTTAATTACCCAAAAATGTAAAATGACCAAAATGCCCTCCCGGGTTACTAATTAGGCCTAAAAACGCCCCGAGACCCAAACTAAACTCCCGGGTACACTTTTCTGTCTATCTCAACCCTTCCGGACGCGTTGGCGCACTCAAAACGACCATCCGAACAACTTATAAAATATTCACTTTTATTAATTCACATTTAGTCCCGACACGACACAGGCGCGTCCCGACTTAAATTTCCAAAATTGCCATTTTATTCACACGTGACAATATTATAAAAATAAATCTCACATATTACTATACTCATCCACTAATATGCAACAAATAGCAAATTTCCAATAATTACTAACTCTCGTCACGCTAGTAAATATTTAAAGCAATATTCCGGATTAAAATTAAATTAATTTATCTCAATTAAATTTAATAAATCCCATAATTTAGAAGCTATAAAAATACGGGGTATTACAGCTTAATTGAGAGAAAAATATAATTTGAAGAATAATTCGAGTCATGGGAATCCGAGGTAAAATGGTGACTTAGACTAGTAGGATATGAGTGAGTTACCTACTGATGTTATGTGTGAGGATGATGGACACTTGGTAACCTTTCGAGTAGTGGGAAACACTCGGGATAATTCGATGAGAAGCATTATGTTAAATAATTGTTACGTAGGATATTCGAGAGCTATAAAGGCTACGTTTGGATATATTATAGGTTGCATGTACACCTATAATGATATATATATATATATATATATATAGAGAGAGAGAGAGAGAGAGAGAGAGAGAGAGAGGAAGGCTCACCTACATCATGCACTATACATCACACCTAATTCTAGGCCCTAGAAAACGTTTTTTTCAAATTTTATATTTGTTCCTTGAAATTAACCTTCCAATCAACCCATATGAAAAAAATTAGGTCAAAATACATTTTGTAGCTATTTTTAAAAAATCCACAAAAAACTGCTAGCGCAAACCCTTATAAATAAGGTAGTTTTAGCAGTTTTTTATGGATTTTTTAAAAATAGCTACAAAATGTATTTTGACCTAATTTTTTGCATATGGGTTGATTGGAAGGTTAATTTCAAGGGAAAATATAAAATTTGAAAACAAAAGTTTTTTTGGGCCTAGAATTAGGTGTGATGCACGGGTGATGTATAAAACATGATGTACTATGGCCTGGCTATATATATATATATATATATATATATATGGTGTGAATACCTATTGTATGATTTCTTATGTGTATGATATACCTGCGCTGCTTAATATTGTGGGAGGTTTTGGAAGGGGACAGTCTCATCCCGATGAGCCCACTGGGGTGATTTTAGATTGGTGCCTCAGAACATAAAACCTAGGTATGGGCTATCTATGAAAATGGTAGTGTTGCCGATCATATGGTTGCATAAGTATGTGCGTATCCCATAGACTTGGAACTATGTTTGCCTATAATATGCATGATTTGTAGTTATGGCGCGAGAGATATACTGGACCAATTGTCCTCATTTAGTACGAGATGTACCTGGACTTGATAACATAGTATGCAAGCACCGCAGTTGAGCCTTGGGGTGTCGTATTAGTGTGTGTATATATATAATTGAGTGATGAATATATATATATATATATATATATATATATATATGTGTGTGTGTGTGTGTGTGTGTGTGTGTGTGTGTGTGTGTGATTATTAGGAAGCCTCCAAAAGCACAATCCTTTTTTCTCAAATTTTTTACTTTTTAAAATTATATAATAACACGTGTCCCACAAGGAACTCTTATTGGTAACAAAAAAAATTTGAAAAACGGCATGCATGATTTCCATTTTAAAATTTAGAACTTCTAATAACCCACTTCCATCTACATTTTGAATTTCAAACTCTCCACAATGTCAAGAACTACTCCCCCATGTTCTCCCTCTCTCACTCAAAGATACATGTGTTGAGAATACTTTAAACCTTATTCGATCTCTCCTCACTTCTCACATTTTTATCTCTTTGGTTTGATGCATGGTATTCTTCTAACCTTTATCTTCTGCTTCTGTTAGAGTACATTTATATTTCCAAAAAAAAAATCTTTTGTTTGATGCAGGTATGTTTTTATTTCAGTAAAAATTTACATGTTTCTGTATTCATCGAATTATAGTTACAGTATGGTATCATTTGAGATTAAATCTAGAAGTTTGTGTGTTAAGGTTTAAAATAGTCTTGGTTTATTAAAATATTGTTGGGAAGCTTGATGAGTTAAGCTAAAACTATTTGTTTCCTCTCTCTTCACAAGGCCTGGGATTTTTTTTTGCACATTCCTAGTCTAAGGGGGTTTTGTCTAGGGATGTCTGGAGAGTGAGAAGGCTAACCCACAGTAATTGATAATTGATGCGACAAACAAGGTTGGGATGATTTTGAATGACGCCCCTAATGGAGGTGGCAGTAGGCTGCATCGCAACTATCGGGGTTGGTATGAGCGGTGGTAGTTGATTATACATTTTTTTATGATAAAAGAGGACATTTGTCTCTTCTAAGGGAGTAATCCCTCATTCGATTCCATCTTAGTTTCATTTCTTAGATGCCATTGATGTCGTCACAATTTGTTCTTCGACAATCTAAAAGAAATAGAAGTACAGATATTAGTATAATAACCTCAATAAAAATCAGGTTACCAAGATATAAAAGAGTCACTGTCATCCCCCAAAAAGTCATTCAACTCATTCTTTGCTTCTTGTTTGCGCCTGTCATTTTTAAGCAAGACAATCACATATTCCTGGAAATGCACACTAGGAAGTTAAGTGAATCGGTGCCAAATGGTGAGCTACTTCCATCTAATGAAGTGAAAATAGCTAAGATTCGGTGTAAAGAAGCCAAATTATGTCCATGTTTAGTCCAAATACGTACCTCATTTCCAATAAATAAAGAGAAAAATCAATCAAAATACATTCTTGAAATTGTAAGATAAAACATGGCAGATCGTAGGAAACAGACCAAACTCACTTCCAATTTACTGCAAAAGAAGCAGAAAATATAGAAAGTAGAGAGAATATTGAAAACCCACCACTATGAATGAAATTAAAATAAACAAATAAGCTACATTAAACCTTCATCATAGAAGTTTAAATTTTAAACACTAAAAATAAATGGCTAAACAACTCCATGAACAACGGATAATTTTTAAACGCGACAGAAATAGAAACCAATTGTTTAGTCGTTCATTTGATAGCAGATAATAAACCCCTGGAACAAAAAGTTGGGTGTGGGAAGGAAATCAGAACAGACCAATTGAAAAAACAAAAAAGACATCCATATCTATTTTATATAGTAAAAAAACATGCGAGCTATTAATTTTTTCCTTTCATAGAAAGCAGATGTTCCATATAAGATCGAGGAAGTCCACAGGTACATGCCATATGCAAATACTCGACTAAACAAACATATATAGTCCTGACACTCTTAGAAACATTTGATAAATATTCCTGACACTCGACTAAACAAATGAACAAGTATTTCATCAATTGAAACTTTCGAAATTTCTTAATTTAGCGACCATTTAAAACAAACACTCGAGCAAGATAGCTTAATGCCTAAACAAACTTCACCATAAAAAACTAAGTGTTCTCTTTCAGAAGGGAGCAACGGTCAAGATGTTACCACCATATTTAGCCTGATCCGGAAATATTGACCCTATAAGACCCCCATACTCAGACCCCACCCCCCTTTCGGACTCTCTTAATCCAAAGACCAATTAATAAACATTCAAGTATTATAGCCTAATGCTTCAGCAAACTTCATAATAAAAATAAATGCCCTCTTTCAGATGGCTGTTGAGATATTACCATCACATTTAACCTGATCTTGAATTATTGACTCATATGACCCCCATACTCTCCCCACCCACCCCCACACCCATGCCCACCTCGCCCCCAAAAATAACATGCACGAAAGAAAAACTGATACAAAAAAGTGGAACAGGAAATACCATGACAACTACATAATAGAGGGATATGTTTACGATGCAGTGCTACTTGAGATTCACGTATACAATACATATTATTTTCTTGGGTGTCGTATCTCATACAGTACAACACTAACAACTATGTATATACAAGTCAACATGTAACAACTGAGAAACATTGTTGTCCTGATAATGTGAAAAGGGTGCAACTAATTCAACATGTAATAGCTGAGAAAGACAACCTTCAAAACCATTAAAGATAAACTCACAATGGTTTATTAACCTAAAGTAGTCCTTGTGTACATAAGTCAACAAACCTAAAGTAGTTCTTATGGTATGTCTTGGATATATATATATACACACACACACATATATATATATATTAATATGATTATGTATACACACTTGCATATACATGTATACATGTACAGACAATTGAAGGGTTTAAACTCTATAATGCACTTGTTCGGCTGAATTTGGGTCAGAAGAAAATGTATTTGAAGGTCTTTGGTTATCTTCATCAAATCATTTAATTATATCACAAGACTTAGTGAAATGTCATTATTCTTAGGCATGTTAAGGGCCATATGTTCAATGCTTCTTGTGAATAAAATAAGGAAATAACAATTATGTCTACGATTTCAACATAACACGAGTGCTTTATGATTCAAAGTTCTAACCAAATAATTGCCCATTCTGAGCGGAATGTAGATGCTTAGGAATGTAATTTCTATGAAGAACATGTTTCTTGCTATGTTGAAGATAAATAACTTCAACTTGTCTCTGCATTCGAACGAAAGAAATGCCAACAATCATAAGGTAACCGGATTATATTTCCAAACCCAAATAACCCATAGGTTACCCGATTAAATATATGAAAATTAAATGATTCGAAAGTTCCAATTACAAATCATGCAAATAGAATACACCAATAGGGACTCATAAAAGAAAGTCAATTTCATATAAAAGTAATAATAAAATAAAAAATAAAAAATTAACAGAAAAGACCAAAATTACCTATGTGGGCACTAAAACATCGGTATTCCTCATGTGAATTAACAAATCGATCTTCCTCAGGTGCCCCTCCTTCAACGACGGCTGCATTCGCCTCTTTTTCACTGATTCAAATAACTCAACCAACTCCCTTTCCATCTCTACAAATAAATATATACATGTATATACATTCAACACAAACAAATTTTAAAAAATAAAACAGATCTTCAAACCCTAATTTTTGGAATATCGATTTGGGTATACAATAATATTACAAATTTACAATCTATTGAACCCGTGGAATATCGATTTGGGTATTGTAAAAAAACCCTAATTTTTGGAGAAAATAAGGATATGCTTTAGGGAGATGTAGTGAGAGAGAGATGGGGGATTACCAAACAAGTCTTCATCATCTTCTTCACATCGGACCTTATCCGTAAAAAATACCTCGAGTAGTTCTTCATAGCTTAAGTAAAGGTAGAGTGAGAGAAAGTTAATTTTGGTAGAGCAAAAGCGGGGGATGGGTTAGAGAAGGAGCGAGTAATTGGTGTGTGTATTCAAAATGAGAAGTGAGTTAAGTTTTGGTATTTTTTTAAGGTATTTATATTTTAGTCAAGTGTGTTCAGTTTTGGCACACTTTTAAACAGTGCCAAATTTTGGCACGGTTTTAAAGTGTACCAGATTGTCATTAAACCATGGCAGAATTTGGCACAGTTTTAAAGTGCGCGAGATTTTTAATATCAAGGTGTTCCAAATTGCTATTTTTGGTGTAGTGAATTATAAGTTATCATCTTAGTGGGAAAAACGAATGATCATGATTTCTAAAATGGGATATACAGTGACCATACATGTTCATATTTTGACTTTAGGAGGAAATTAATAGGCCTTGATGTTTAATTAATTTCATGACATGAGAATCTATAATGGGTGCTATCGACGCGTAGTAATTACATGGTAGTATGCCATCGTGATGTAGTAAATTATTACCCTAAGTTTAAATTCTAGGAAATTCGAGGGCTTAGTAGATTTAACTATATAACACCTAAGTCATAGGAGCCTATTGAGAGTCTATGAGATTTATTAGTGTAAAAACATTAAGTAAAGGGATGTTGAGAAATTGGAAACAACTGGAATTCCGTGTGTCAACGAGTAGATTTATAATTCCTAATGGGAAATTGAAAAAGACTTGTTTGGCACAACATAAAATATGATAAATATTTAACCAAGAAATTATGTTAAATTTTTGGGCATATGATTGATAAGGGTGGTCATCATGACCTCAAATAATAAGCATTGTGACGGGTAGGAGTTCATGAAAATACATATGAAGTGACCATTTGATTATAAGTAAAAAAAAGGATCTCGTGTTTTGGAGGAACTAGAGGTATAGTTGTACATGCAAGGAACCTCATAGATATTTATGTTTGGGTGAAATAAATTAAAATTGCAACTACATGTAAAAAAATACCTAATGAGGATTAAATGAGCGAACAGGGATTCTGATGATTGTGTGCTCATTAAAGTCAAGTCTGGACGTAGAATAGACAATTTGACAAGAGGACCAAGCCTAGAGTTTATAGGAACTTATTTTCTAACCGGTAGATTAAGATTTATGAAGTAAGTCAAGGAAGATAATTTGTGATTTGAAAGTTTCCTTGATGACTAAACGATAAAAAGGCATATCGTGCACTATTGCATATATTGTAACTCGATTATAAGGTGAAATATTAATCGTGAGTCGAGTTCAAAAACTGAACCGATGAGTATAAAATCAATATAGGTTGTTTGAATAAACTGTGGAGCCTAAGCAAAGTTGGACAAATATCTAAAGGAAAGAAGAGTACATGATAAGGCTAACATGTCAATGAGGATCAGGGAATCAAAGGTAATGTACGAATAGGCATTTGATCAATGAGATTAAGTATGGACTAGTGAAATTATAAAGACTAAATCATCTTATGAAATGTTTTGATTTTGGGGATGGAAATTCTGAAGGTGAGAAGGTTGTAATGCTTGGATTTTGTTAAATTAATAAAGTCACGTTATATTTTCGAACTCGCGTGATTAGCAACTAAATTGACTTAGGTTTATGAGAAATTAATGGGATTAATTTAAATAGGTTGTTTTTAATTT
This sequence comes from Sambucus nigra, assembly GCA_949130495.1. Classification (NCBI taxonomy): domain Eukaryota; kingdom Viridiplantae; phylum Streptophyta; class Magnoliopsida; order Dipsacales; family Adoxaceae; genus Sambucus; species Sambucus nigra. The sequence continues at coordinate 446,053,082 of OX422210.1, read as the reverse complement.
AAATTAAGGTTAAGGAGAAAAATTCAAAAATTTCGCGTACCACGTTACACATGTTAAAGTAAGTTACAGATTTTATATAGAATTAAATGAAATTAAATGAAAAGAATTATATAATTACATTTATTTATGTATTATAATATCATAAGGAAATTCAAACAAAAATATTAATAATAATAATAATAATAGTAGTAATAATAATAATAATAATAATAATAATAATAATAATAATAATAACAATAATAATAATAATAATAATAATAATAATAATAATAATAATAATAATAATAATAATAATAATAATAATAATAATAATAATAATAATAATAATAATAATAATAATAATGGATTTTTAGTCAAAAAATATAAGTGCTAAAAAAATTGAACAAACTCCACGAAATGCAAAATTAAATCCTGGACAACTTTCTCTTCTTCGACGATGTCAAAACAATTAGTTTACCCATATTGAGGGTATTTTCTTTCCAAAGTTTAATAAAAATAAATATAATAATAAAGCAATTTTAGTCGATTGGGCAATCAACTTTGGACGATTTTCATCCATTCTTTTTGTCTTTTCTACCTCATTTGGCATAGGGTATCATCACTACATGTTTATAATCCATTAGAGATGGACATGGTTCATATAGGGTGGTTTATATGTGATTACCTATCCTTTTTTCGACCATATATGTAGATTAAAAATGAGCATTTTGTCAAATCCAAAAGTACTCATTATCTCCACCATGTTAACACATCTAAAGCTTGCTTATACTCTATATATTACAACTTTTCGATCCCACACAATTACCCATTTATTATCAAGAGTATCCACGAGTTATAAAGGTGTTATTCGGGTGTGGAAGATGATTTCTAGCAGATCTTACACTTTAGAGCTTACTGGGTTTTCTTTTCTACCTCTTCATCAAAGTTATTAACTTTAAGAGGTAAGGGTTTTATACCATTTTCAAGTTTGAAATAAGTCATGTTATGTGTGTGTGTGTGTGTGTGTGTGTGTGTGTGTGTGTGTGTGATTACGTATGCTTATTATCACTACATATGAATATATGTTGAAGAATATGTGGTAAAAATGAATAAAATTAAAAGTTTGGAAGAGCAATAAGTTTCAGAATGTTTAAGAAAATTATTCTGTACATAAATCATGTTAAACTTATTTATTTCATGATAAAATATTATATTGAACCTATGAAGATATTGCAGGATACATTTTGGGGGGTTTATTGGCATAAAATCTTACTTTCATTAAGATAAACTCATGCATTTGAGATAAATAGGTTAAGTACATTGAAAATGTATTAAATTGAGGTTTTGAAAAAGAAATGATAAACTTGAAAATTTTAGAATACTAATTACATAAAATGATGTAATTTATGTGAACAAAGTTTGAGAAACTTAAAAAAGAAAGTAAACGAGTGCTAAGTGTAAAAGTTGAAGAAGTTTGGTTGTTCAAATGTGTAATATTAAAAAGGTAAGGCCCAAGGTGAAACAAGGAACAAGGGTAACAATAAGAAGTCATTAAATTGTAATAAAAGTCTTGAAATGTCAAAAGTATGGTTTTGGGGCAAAAAATATGATTCTATAATAAATTTGGATTGGGTAGTAACATTTGCAAAACTCAATATTGTCATGGAAAGTTGATTTTAAAGGAATAAATGGTAAGGTAAAATTATGAAAAGCAAGGTAGAAAATGTAAACTAAATATTTTAAAAGGTAAAGTCTTGAAATGAAAAAAGAAATATTTTAGCACAAAAGTGTCATTTTATATGAAATATGAACATACGAATGATTTATCGAACCAAGAGGACTCCGATTAAAGAGTCGGATTATATCTGGTTAAAACTCGTGTTTTGTAAAGTAAAGATAAAAAGAAGAATTTTGGCAAAGTGTATAAAATGCAAGTTTACAAGTGAGCTTTAATAATTAAAAAATGCATTAAAGTGTATAAAGGGGTATTTTGAACTCAAAGCTTGAGCTTCACAAGAATTGGCAAATAGAGGTGTTTTAAATGACAAAATATCGAGTTAAAGGTAAAATCAAATCAAACTTTTGATAAAGTGTGAAACTTGGTAAATTACATGTTGGGACTAATATCGTCTCGAGTATTTGGCCTCATCGATCGATAAGAAAAGGAAAAAGAAACTTAAAATCTAATAAGAAATCTATCCAACACTGTCCATAACAAGTAGCACTTGCCTCGGTATCCACCGATCAGCCTTAGGAATCGCAAATTTTTTTTCTTCATATCTAGATCCTCGACTCCACAAATTAGCATTAGAGAAAATCTCTAAGAGGGTTTTGAACTTTGAATTGTGTTCTTCTTGATTTTGCAAAGTGATCCTCAAATATCTAATGGTTTTGAATGAAGAAATTCTAGATTTCAATCATGAAAAGAACTCTAAAAAGGCTTATTCAAAACTCTAATCCCATATCTCTATTTATAGGTAAAGTTGTTGCAAAGATATAGGGATCAAAGAATTGTAAATAGTTTTATTAAAAATAAAAAACACGTGTACTCGATGGAACGAACTACCATTTCATTTGAACGATGTACTTATTTCATTCAAACGACTTCCAACAAAACTTTGAACAACATTTTAGAGCGAACCCAAAAGGCTACGTTCTAGATATCGTCCTAATGTGGTAACCTTGTTCTAGAAACATATCCAATTTCATTTGAATGATATGCCTTGTCGTTCTAACGAGCTGGCGAATTTTTCAAAAAATCTTTAAAAATAATTTTAAAAAATATTTTGAGAACTTTTAAATGTAAACTCTTTTAAAAATTACCCCTTAAACATTTAAGCTTTACCAAACCACTTTATAACACTCTCAGGTAAAGTTGTGATGAATGATCTTCAATTTTGCAATTGTTACCAGCAAGTATTCTCTTCGAAAACTTAAGAACGGTCATGAAGGTGCAGTGGGGTGTAATGGGATATGGCAAATAAAACTAAAATGAGAACTTATAAATTTTGCTCTTACAAACCTCCACTTTGGCTATTTCCATAAAAAACATAAACTGAAGCCAAAAATAACCCCTAAGACTAATACAACTAATGCCCTCCAAACCAAGAAATAAAAATGCAAAAATATATAAAGTCTTCAACTTAAATTCTTCATCTGGTGTGCTTTATGAAATCATCATCAAAACAGAATGACTTGCAAACATGAGACAAAATAAATATCGTGACGAGTACAAGTTTAAAGAAAAATAAACTCCCTCTCAATTTCTTCTCCCCCTTTTTGTCCCTAATCTACAAAGGGTTAGAAACAAATCCTAAAATGTTAGCATCACACTAATCCAAAGGAAATATAAATAGAAAAAGTATATGTATAAAAAGTATATAAAGGAGAAAATACATCACACCATGGATTAACACTAAAATATCCGAATCATGAAAATGGCATGTAATTATGTGAACATTTTCCACAATCAAATCACCATAGGCATATGTAATAAAGGCGTATGAAGTCAATAAGATACTTCTATATAAAGAACTCAATTTCAACCTTAGGTGTAAGAATGTTGAACAAGAATGAAATTGACTCGACTTATACAACATGCCATGAATATAAATGCTTCTTAAATCAATAGCGCCAAATTATTTAATATTTTTTTAAGAAAGTCCGTTGTACAAAGTCGTTCATCTTCTACTTTATAACACTCTCAAAATCTCACTTATTTAAGAATTCACTCTCAAATTTTTGAATATATCATAATGCTTATGTGTAGAGAAGCATTAATGAAAAATAAGATTGGTCATGGAACTTTTTTTTTATCTAGAGTTAATCTTTTAGTCTCTTTTTGAAAATGGTGGCTTTTAATGAAAAGATAATTTGCTTTTTCGTAGCCCTTTTCCATTGCTAAACATAAAATAACTTTTTTAGGAAATGAAATCCGAGCAATGTTTCTTACAGGCACAACTTATCTCTAGTACATTTGGGTCATTAATAAACACTATTGAGATGACAACACCGTATTCGACATATGATAAAGAAAGCATAATGTTCGAATAGTCCGTGCCTATGTCTTGTAAAGGTGATAAAAAGTCTATCATGGAGAAAGTAATCATCAATGAACAACGAAATACTAACCAAACTTTATTAACCAGACTAAAGAAACGAAGTCATGCCTCAAAACACCATGAAAAACTCACATATATGGATAGTATGTAGGAGTGATTCAATCGTCTTAAATGCACATCCATATATGGTGGAAAACAATATAAAAAAATATCAAAACCCAAAATAAATTGGAATTTTTCAATTTTTTTCTTAAAAACCAAAAATCTTTTTGAAATTTTCAGGATTTTTCCAAAATAAAAACGTAGAAATACAATAGGAATACTATCTAGAAATAGGGACAAAAGATAGCAACATGATAATTACCCTACATCAGATAAAGTTCCTAACCTTAATCATTAGTCCGAGAGTTCTCAAAAGGAGTAAATATCCTTTAAAATTCCCCAAACAAACTTTTAGAAGTTTTCACCAAAAATTCTATTTGCTTTCAAAACACTTAAAATCTCTATGATCGCGTGGGGGAGCATATCAGGGGACATGCACATGTGAAACTCTCTTTAATTTAAAACAAAATTCCCGAAGGTGACCTCTTTATTTTCAATGGAAACAAACATAGACTGGTTTGGATGTACCTGGGTTAAAATGCCTAGGGCGTGCTCTACTTTTGGGTTTAGCTCTCCTTGGTGGGTTAGGTTGAGGCCCATAAGGATCCTTCCCAAAATTGGGAACTGAATCGATTACAGCATTGAATGTGGATACACCATTATGATCTATTCCTTGCCTCTTGTTAAATCCTAATGCGAGAGTGACGAGTATATTTTAAACCTTCTTATATGTGTCTTTTAAAGTTATCGTGACCTCCCAGGTAAGTTTGAGATCTTTCTCCAGTTGGGATACACGGGCTTCAAGTTTCTTATGAGTCTCTAATGAACCTTGAAGATCTTTCGTAAGACTAGCCACTGTGTTGATCGAATCGGTCTTCTCCTCACCAATTAGAATTATTTGCTCACATAATGAAACTTTCAATTCTCTAGTTGGCTCGACTCCTCACACTTTCTCAAAACTTTCACCTTTTTACTTAAATCAAATACCCAAAAATTCAAACATCAATTTTTCTTTTTGATTCTCAATGACTTTTTACAAAGTTCTCCATAAGCATGTTGGAATCCACCTTCTCCCTCACTCAAATTCTCTTCATCACTTTTACTTTCTCTAGAATAGTCTGACAAATTGTCAAGGCTATAGCGTTTATAATTTTCCTCACTGACATGGGACGAACTCAAAGTACTAATATGGATATTAATGCAATCCAAGGTTCATGTGGTGATTCATCCTCGAAATCCACTAACTCGACGTCACAATATCTAAGAGTGGCTTTGTATACAATTTCACTTTTCCTTTTCTCTTTATACTAGTGGCAAACTCATGGTCTTTTTAACCATTTCCCTCGCACTCATAACATCTCAATTGATCATTTTAGAAACGATTTTCCCTCATCGACATTTTTATTTTTCTTAAAACTCCTATTTTCTTTTCTAAATTTAAATTATTTTTTGATTATTTTTGTAAACAAGGAAAGATCGTCAACTTTAAAAGAAAACTCACAGTTAAAGTAAAAAACCTTTTCATTTTTCTTTTTAGATTGGACTTTCAAAGCAATCCATATTTCCTTTTTCTTTTGAGTTTTGGGGAACAGATCTATTTCATAAGTTTTAAGTTCTCCTACGAGTACTTCTAATCTAAGCGTATCTAAAACTCCCAAAGAATTAAGGATTGTGACATTAGGGATAAAACGGGACGAAAAGGATCTAAAAATATTTTTCAAAGTTTCGTCTCTAAAATTCTATCACCCAAATTAAAACTAGAAGTGACTATATTAGATAATCTAGCATAAAATTCATTAAAAGTCTCAGTTTCTAGCATAGTGATAGTTTCAAACCGTATGGTCATATTTTATAGCTTAGAATCTTTCAAAGCTTTGGTACCCTCATGAGTGAGCTAGAGGGTATCCCGTGTTTCCTAAAGCATGGTGCACATCATGATGCGGAGGAACTCATTAGGGGTGATTGCTCTAGAAATTGCAGTTAAGCCTTGAGAGTTAAAATTGCTCTATTTAAAATCATCATTTGTCCAAGCAGTGACAAGTTTAATACTTTTGACATTGTTGTCAGTCACAGTGGGTGGTGTTCACCCTCTTTAATAGACAAGCCAGACTCTCTCGCCAATCGACTTTAGTGCCGACCTCATTCGATCTTTCCAATATGCATAATTTGACCTATAAAAATTAGGTAGCCTATTATACAAATTATCCATATAATCTCAAAATTAAAAGATAATATAATAAATTAGTGTAAACGACTTTGATACCAATTTGAGAAATTGGTATCCAAAAGGAACTTGAAAAAAAAAGTCAAGATAACACGATAATTTAGTGCAACCGGTTCTGATGCCAATTTGAGAAAATGCAAGGGCCATAGGGGATTACTTGTATCTTAGGCTAAAAGAAAAAACTTTATTTTTTCTAAATTCTATCTTGATTTAATATAAAGTGAACATGCAAGATAAATTTAAGCCAACATCCAAACCAAACAAAATGGGAAGAAGATAAAGCAAAAATCCCTTTTAGGAAAAACCTTTAATTCAGCATTGTTAAAGAGTTTGACAAACACGTAATGACTTACAAACTACTTAGAGATCCACTAACTATAATGTACAAGTGTCTTTAATTCTTCAAAAGAAAACAATGCAGTCCAGCACCGCCCACAACAAGCAGCTCTTGATTCGGTATCCATCAGTTAGCCTCAGGATTCGCAATTCCTTTCTTCTTTAGTAGTAGAGCTTTGAATCCAAAAATTAGCGGTAGATAAAATCGCTATAAGGTTTTTGAATTCTAGATTATGTTGTTCTTGATTTGTCAAAGTGATCCTCAAAGTTTCAATGGGTTTGGATGAAAAAATTATAGAGTTTGATTATAAAAAGAACTCTAAATAGTCTTCTTCAAAAGTTTAATCCCGCATCTCTATTTATAGTAAAAGTTCTTGCAAAGAGATAATGATCAAAGATTTGGAAAATATTTGACTAAAAAAATCAAAAAAAATGCTTACTCGTTCGAATGAACTGTCAACGCGTTTGAACGATGCACCCTATCCCATTTGAACGACTTCCAATGCAACTTCGAGCAACATTCCAGAGAGAACCCAATAGGAAATGTTCCAAATCACGCTTGAACGTGGTAACCTCATTCTAATAACATGTATAGTATCGTTGAAATGATAAGCTAAGTCGTTCGAACGAGCTGGAAAAGTTTTCAAAAATTCATTTTAAAACAGTTTAAAAATATTTTGAAAACTTTTAATTGTAAAATATTTTAAAAATGACCCCTGAAACTTTAAGCTTTACGAAACCATTCTTCTCGAGTAAAGTTGTGACGAACGATTGTTCTCTTTGAAGACTTGAGAACGGTCATGAAGGTGAAGTAGGATGTAACAGGATAAGTCAAATAACATTAAAGTGAACAATTATAATTTTTTCTTTTAAAGAATTCCCTCATAAATGATAAAAACCATAGATGAACACCGTTAATTCTCTTTGTTGGTAATGTACTCCCTAAAAGAAAAGATAAACATGCACACCATCTTTTGTACCAACTATAAATCCTCCACATCCACTACCCTCCCCATCAAAACCTCATACAGATACACCATGCTCATTAACTTTCCTGAGACGATTCGTTCCACCAGCACCAAAGTTGCCTTTATCGCCTTATTCATCAAGAAGAGGGATCGTTCCACCACTATCTGTGTGCATAAAAGGAAATTTAATATAACCCTTACTCACTTTAACGCCTCAGTAAACCATAAAAGAAAAATCTAAACTTAAATACTCCACTTGAGAGAGGAAAATGCAAAGTGAGGAAGAAGAGTGAAGAGGAGAAGTTGAGTAAAAATTTGGAAAAGGTGCTTAAGGAAGAAATGTGCTAATTTTGGAAAAACATCACCAAATTCACCATCTTTTATAATTCAAATAAAAAATGGGGTGTAATCTTAAAACATAAGGCAAGAAATTTTGTCCCACTCTTCTCCTTAAAATCTATTATATAATTATAAAATATTGTTCAAAAAAGATAAATGATCCTAAACACCTTACTTGAGTTTGTAAAATTAGAATTGTAATAGAAATATTAAAATTAGGTAATTTGGATTGAGTTGATATTTAGAATTAAAATTGAATATCTTGAATATTAAATTAATATTTTAATTAGAATTCATCCTTATCTCACTTTGAAATTTTGAAATTACACAATAAAGAATTACGATTCCACTTGTTTAGATAACATCCTCTTGTAATTGAACTTATGTTAGAATTGGGTTATATTGAATTTAACCATTCATATACTAGAATGGAAATTGGTAGGATTGCATATAGATAATGAAATTTCATACTTAAATACATTGATAAATTCCATGTTTTAATTATATAAATGAAATCAAGAAACAAAGTTAAAATGTTCTAAGTTCATATGTTAGTGATCTTCATGTACTTTTTTTTCTTTTGCTTGATTCAGTTTGTAATTTTTATATAGTTGTTGATTACATGATTTAAACTTACCAACCCAAATTGATTAAAATGTTGCCCGATCTAAATCATGAGTTAACTTATACACGAGTATTTTAAATATATTAGAACATTTACGTATATAGTCAAATCAGGTTTCAGTAATCTCATAAGAGATATTCAGGTACTCCTTGGTATATCCACATGCTATTTCGAGTTCCTTGTATAACTCAACCTCAATGATGATTCATCTATAAATTGTACACCCTTACCCAAGGCATAGGGATGAAAAAAACTTTGTTGAGAGACACGATAATAAACATTAAACATCTCCATGGACCTAGGTAAGTTGTTGAACTATGTATAGCGTTGTTATGTGTGATCTTTACTATCTGTTATTTGTGGTTGTTTTCTTGGATCTCTTTATTGTGATATTTTATATACTCACAATTGTCACCGTGTGTGGGAAGCGATTTCTATTTCGGCAAAAATATTTATTAACAGAAAGCTCGTGATGTCTCACCATAGAAACACCATTCCCCAAGATGGTGATGTCTATCAAGCTCCAGTTCCCCCTAGGGTCAGTCTGAGATTCGTTAGCATACAAATCCCAGGTTTCGCCAGGATAGGAAACCTTTTGAAGAAAGCCAATGACCACCGAGATATACTCATATCTTTAGGTTGGTCAATGCCCGTGAAGCTAGGCTTTGTAAATAAGAGGAGTCCACATGCCTCTAGGTGGAAGAGAATGCTCGCCTTCAGAGGTGACTTGAAAGAATGAAGAGAGATCTCCAAAGGGAAACCAGGAAGTGTCGAGATAGGACTCCTAGTCCTCAGGCCGAGTAACACTCGCAGCTGAGGGAGGAGCTCCAGGTATGACTAAGATTTAAATGAACGTGATAGGTTAGAGAGTGGTCGATCAGAGCGTGGCCAGCTAGAGAGATGCCACAGCAGCAACGATTGAGAAAATGAGGATATTAGGATTTTGGTTCGAAGGGAGATAGGCTACCATCCAACCCATCATGGAGCCAGATCCACTAGAGATCTAGCTAGGAAGAGTCTCAATACTTAGATGAAGTCCCCTTTTTTAAGGGAAATCAAAAAAGAGGAGTCCCCAAAGAAGTTTTCATCCCTAGGTTTAAGATCTATGACGGAAAAACAAATTCGATAGACCATGTTCAAAAATACAAATAAATAATGACCTTATGGAGCCACAAAGATGCACTAATGTGCCAAATTTTCCCTTTTAACCTACATGATGTAGCATAGAAATGGTTTGAGAGGTTGACTCACAGTTCGATTAAAAACTTTGTAGCTTTAGCAGAGGCCTTCATTGCTCTCTTTATAAATAACAACTCCCACCCCAAGCAGATGGATACACTGCCTACGATAAAGAAGAAGACACAAGAGAACCTCCAAGATTACGTGAAAAGGTATTGGGAAGTTTTCAAAGAGACCAAGGACTTTTTGGAGAAAGTCGTTGTAGTATCCTTCAAAATTAGTTTATTGACCACCTCCTTGCTGCACCAATCCCTCACTAAGAAGGAGGCCAACACTATTGATGACCTTATGGCCCTTATTAAGAAATACGCCAGGGTGGAAGATGTGGTTCACTCTAATACAGGGGACAATGGTCGAGTAAAGGTGAACAAGGGGATAGAGAATAGTGGTACTCAAGAGAAGGGAAACAAGAATGGGGCAATAATGGCACCAAGAATGGGAACAAGGTCGATCCCTCCAAGGCATTACAAGATGTTAACACATTCTTCAACGAAGCCATTTACAAAATTATTAAGCTATGACACCCCGCCTAATTAAATACCGGGCGATCACTCCTTTATTAAATTAAAATCAAGGTGAACAGTTGGTTCATTCTTAGCATCACTGTCGTGAAAATAAATTTCCAATTTAAACACCCTAATTAATTAAGCGAAGTGTCAAAACCATTTTTCAACATTCCTTTCAAATTTTATTTTTAAAAAAAAATAAAGACTTAATTATTTACAACAACTCAATGTTAGAGAATCACACCACAATAATCCTGGAATATATAATCCAAATAATTTGAACATTCGACAACCAAATTCCAGCATTTAAAACATACATGCTAAAAATCCCAAAGTAACAGTATTAGAAATAACTGAAATAAAAATGTCCCAATAAAACAGATAAATAGTGGAAAGGGCGATACATGCCCAATAAGGAGAAAGATAGAAGTGGAATCAAGTAAATGAAATCGTCTAAGCAAGTGGCTTGCAACTCCCACCTAAGCTGCAGCACGTTCCTTCCAAGGGATCCTAAGCAAGACGCCCCTGTGGCTGGGCACCTGTAATATATACATATTTATATACAAGAGAGAAAGAGGAATAGAAACGGGTCAGAGCCCGATAGTGTATATGATTTAAAAATTCGTTTAACAAGTATTTAAATTGATAGAGGCCAATGCAACAACATATTAGTGCGACACTCTCTTGAGAAATTCTCACCTCTCTTCTAATGTTCACTCCTATCGCACTAACCTTCCCAATGGTTTATCTCATCATATATCACACTATCTTTCCACAAGGATTTAACTTATCTTAGGTGAATCTCAAGATTTAAGATTTAACAACATCATGGCTAAAAAGGATAATTTCATTTAGTACAAACGCTCATTTTAACTTTATTGATTCATAAAGTTTTTTTCAATATCATATTATACTTTTCAAAACAAGTATTTCCAATTTGACTCATTATACATGTCCTACACATCAAATCACAGTAGGCAGTTCCAGATTCAGAATTTCATATATATATTAACTACTCGTAAAATATATATATATCATAACAGCACCCCACATAAAAACTATGGTGCGGGCATACTCTACTATCCAAACCCCGTATCACTCGTATTAAGGGGAATACAAATTCGAAATCACTCCAGAATTGTATTAACACTTACACAACAATATTGAGGTGAAGCATAGATTCCAAGTCTCTAAGAGGATGGCATATACCCGCGTCTCTTAGGACCGTCTGAACTATCAAATCGATAGCCTGTACCAAGGATATCTATCTTCTAGGGTACGGGTCAATATCCCCCATAAGGCAACACAGGATAAGATCGTCCCAGCGCGGCAACCTCAGGGATAGCAAGTAGCGTGGGCATAATTTTCACAAGTATTTAATATATGCATACACAATCATATAAATATACCACTTTTATTATATCAATTTAGGTTTATCCCATAACCCACATTCACAACATTTATTTTCCCATTATTAATTATCAAGTATAATGGTTCGTTTCTAACTTTAATTCAAAGGGCTTTTCCAACTTACCACATAACCCTCATGGACTCTATTCGTCCAAATGTACAATTTAGTAGGTATCCATTTATGTTCCAACGTAGCTCTCTCTTACGTGTCTCTCCCCTTTAATATATACTTACATTGTCCCTTATGCAAAATATCCCAAAAATATATATTTCGCCTTCCATTAAAGGTCTCTTATTCATTAATGAATCTTACTGGTCATCATTATCTCCCAAATTATTTTAACAAGGATGTCTAAGGAGTTTTCTTCATTTCGAATCAATTCTACAATTTTAAAAGGGGAAACTTAAGTCTTCCAGGAGGGGTCGATCGATCGAGGTTAGGGGCTCGATCTATCGAACCTTCGATCGATCGAAGCTCAAGGCTCGATCGATCGATCAAGCAAGTATGGCGAATCCTGCAGTTTTGCAGTTACGGGTTCTAACACATATCTTCATCTAAATTCAAGTTTTGCATTATCAAACGCCCAAAAATTTATACTACTAACATCCTAACATAATATTATGCATTTCCTACATAAAACATGTCAATTTCCGTCACTAAACATGGATTAACAGCCCACAATTCATATAAATATCAAGAACCCTAGATTTCTCTTAAACATGGTTTTAATAAATCTTTTCCGGAGTTTCCTTCTCATAAAACATCATAATTTCGTGGTTTAATCCTCTACATGACAAAGGGTTTCCGGGATTTTCATTTAAGCCATAACTACATGAAATTTTCTAACTCAAATCAGGTTTTTTCATCCATATGAATCATCCTAATCCTTCCTAAACCAATATGAAAGATGCATCAACGAAATAAGCAAGATAAACACTTGCCTGGGATTTTCAGAAGTCTGGTTGGGTGCCGAAATTTGTGTGGTTGCGTTCCCCGTCTCGCGATCTACGCGTTGGCGGTGGCGACGGTGCAAACGGGTGAGTTTTGAGCCTTGGATTGCCTTGAGAGCTCTCTCCTCTCTTCTCCAATGTCCGTTCTAGAGTTTGATTTATCTAACCCTAGGAGATAACCTAAACATATGATATAGCCCCTTTAATTTTCATGGGTTTAATTACCCAAAAATACAAAATGACTAAAATGCCCTCCCGGGGTACTAATTAGGCCTAAAAACGCCCCAAGACCCAAATCAAACCCCTGGGTATATTTTTCTGACTATCTCGACCCTTCCAGACGCGTTGGTGCACTCAAAATGATCATACGAATAACTTATAAAATATTCACTTTTATTTATCAATATTTAGTCCCGACGTGACACGGGCGCGTCCCGACCCAAATTTCCAAAATTATCATTTTATTCACTCGTGACATTTAATATGACCATTATTATATATTACTATGCTCATTAGTAATATTCAACAAATTTTCCCATAATTACTAACTCTCATCACGTTAATAATTATAACATAATTAATTTTCGGATTTTTATTAAATAATTAATTCACATTAAATTTAATAAACCCCCAAATTAATATAGCATAAAAATACAGGGTATTACATACTTCCCCCCTAATAACGGAATTTCGTCTCAAAATTCAAAAAATAAGGCATACCTGGTAAGAACAAATCTGGATATCTCTCGCGTATATTGGCCTCGCGCTCCCAAGTGGATTCTTCCAAGTTATGATGCTCCCACTGGACCCGTACAAGTGGAACTATCTTCGACCTCAATCTCCTCTCACTATAGTCTAGGATAGCCACCGGTCTCTCCTCATAAGAGCTGTCAGGATGTAAGTCTATCTCATCTATTGCGATGTGAGTATGGGCCATATCATCTCGAAGATACCGTCTCAACGACGAGATGTGGAATACATCGTGAATGCGATGTAAATGCTCTGGTAGTCCCAATCTGTATGCTACCAGCCCAATCCTCTCGATAATGGGAAATGGTCCCACGTACCTCGGGGCCAATTTCCCTTTCTTCCCGAACCTCATCACTCCTTTCATAGGAAATACACGTAGTAACACTTGGTCCCCCACATTAAACTCCCGAAAGAACCGTTTCGCATCGGCGTAGCTCTTCTGCCTGTCCTGGGCTACTCGAATGCGACTCCTAATCATCTCAATCCTCACGGAGGTTTCCTGAATTACCTCTGGTCCTAGCAACTTGTTATCCCCCACCTCGAGCCAACAAGTTGGAGAACGACAAGGCCTTCCATACAAAGCCTCAAATGGAGCCATACCAATCGTAAACTGATAAGAGTTTATAAGCAAACTCTACCAGTGGAAGATGTGGCTCCCAACCTCCTCCAAAATCAAGAACACACATGCGTAGCATATCCTCTAACATCTGATTAGTACGCTCTGTCTATCCATCTGTCTGTGGGTGATAAGCTAAACTCAACCTCAACTCAGTACCCATAGCCTCCTGAAAGCTTTCCCAGAAACGTGACACGAAAATCTTGTCTCTATCTGACACAATATTCAGGGGCACCCCATGTAATCTGATAATCTCAGCAATGAACAACTGAGCATACTGACCTCTGGTATAATCTGTCCGCACCGGCAGAAAATGAGTCACCTTGGTCAAACGGTCTACAAACACCCAGATAGAGTCGTGGCCCCGCTGTGATGTAGGCAACCCTGTAATAAAATCCATGGAAATACTCTCCCACTTCCACGCGGGTACTTCCAATGGCTGAAGCAATCCTGACGGTATCTGATATTCCACCTTCACCAGCTGGCAGGTAGAACACTTGGACACGAACTCAGCAATGTCCTTCTTCATCCCACTCCACCAGTATTGCCTCCTCATATCCTGGTACATCTTATCTCCTCTAGGATGTACCACAAATCGGGACCCGTGAGATTGGGTCATCACTGCATGATGTAATTTTTCCCCTTCTGGAACCACTAACCTCCCATTAAACCTCAACCCCCCATCAGAACTAACAGAATAGGACTCAGCACCCTCAGCTAAAAGTCGTACAATCTGCACCTGGCAAAACGGGTCTGTGGTTTGGGCCTGTATTACCCTCGTAACAATCTCGGGTGTGACTGTTATAACAGATATGAAGGAACGGGCTACTGCGTCCTGGTGACCCAACTCCTTCCACTTCGCTTTCTAGACGTCCGCTACCTCATTTACCAGTTTATGGCTTAACGCATCATCAACTATGTTGGCTTTCCCCGGATGATACTGTATGTCGAACTGATAGTCCTTCACAAACTCTAACCATCTACGCTGACGCATATTCAGCTCTCGCTGAGTGAACAGGTACTGCAGTGACTTGTGGTCTGTGAACAAACGAAACTTCTCCCCCAATAAATAGTGTCTCCATATCCTTAATGCAAAGACGACCGCTGCTAACTCCAGGTCGTGGGTGGGGTAATTCTTCTCATGCGGCTTAAGCTTGCGGGAGGCAAAAGCTATAGCCTTCTCTTCCTGCTGAAGTACTCCCCCAAGTCCCCGTAAAGAGGCATCGGCGTAAACCAGATACTCCACACCCGACTTCGGTAAAGCAAGGACTGGTGCTGAAGTAAGCTTGTCTTTCAGCTCATCGAAAGCCAATTAACAAGAATCATCCCAAACATATGGTACCCCTTTGCGAGTCAGGTTCGTCAATGGACCCGCTATTTTGGAGAATCCTCGAATAAATCTCCTGTAGTATCCGGCTAACCCCAAGAAACTACGCACTTTCATCGGTGTCATGGGTTGTCCCCACTCCCTCACCACTGACACTTTACTCGGGTCAACTGTTATCCCCTGTTCAGAAACAACATGCCCCAAGAACTGTACCTCTCGCAACCAGAATCCACACATCTCGTACTTAGCATACAACTGATGCTCTCGTAAAGTCTAAAGAACCTGCCTCAAGTGCTCGGCATGCTCCTCCTCGGAGTGTGAATATATCAAAATGTCATCTATGAAGACGATGACAAACTGATCCAAGAACTCTCTGAATACTCGGTTCATTAAGTCCATGAATACGGATGGAGCATTTGTGAGACCAAATGGCATCACTCTGAACTCGTAAGACCCATATCTCGTCAAGAAGGCAGTCTTTGAAACATACTGCTCCCTAATACGTAGCTGATGGTACCCCGACCTCAAATCTATCTTCGAAAAGAAGGTTGCTCCCCTCAGCTGGTTGAACAGATCATCGATTCGAGGCAATGGATACTTATTTCGTATCATGACCTTGTTCAACTCCCGGTAGTCCACACATAACCTCAGTGAACCATCTCTCTTCTTCACAAACAAGACTGGAGCGCCCCAAAGTGAGGTACTCCTGCGAATGAAGCCCTGACCTAACAGCTTCTCTATCTGATCTCGTAACTCTTGCATCTCCGCCGGAGCCATACGGTATGGAGCGCGTGCTATCGATCTCGTATCTGGCAATAAATCTATGACAAAGTCTATCTCTCGACTGGGGGTAGGCCTGGTATCTTCTGAAACACATCGGAATACTCACGAACAACTGGAATTGAGTCTAACGGAATCACAACCTCCTTAGAGGTATCCTCCTCTATATAATACAAATGAGCGGTCGAACCTCCCTTTGGGCGAGGCATCGCCACTACAAACATCTCTTGCCCCGAAATGGCAAAAACAATGCTCCCACCGAAGTAATCAATCATGGCTCTATAAGCTGGGATCCAATCCATACCGATAATAACATCATGATCATGCATATCTAATACTAACATGTCTGCAGGTAATACCAAACTACCAATCTCTACCCCCACTCCCTGGCATATAAAGAAGATAAGCGACCCACTCCCCAGTGGTGAGTCCACACACGTCACTATGCTCTCTGCTATGGCTAACAACCCTAAGGCCTTCGCAAAATGCGTAGCTATAAAATAATGTGTCACCCTAGTATCAAACAAAACCCGACCCATAGTACCATGGATAGGAAACATACCCTCAATCGTGGGTGGTGCCTGTGGAGCTGCTGCCTGGTGGACATTATAGACACGTCCGTACTGTAACTGCCCCTGCTGCACTGGAGCTGCTGGAATGGCTAGTAGGGTTAGCACCTGGGCTGGAGCTGGGAGGGCAGCTGGAAAAAGTGGTCTATGTGTCTTATTATGGGCACCCTGCTGCTATGGGGCCCTATCTCCCTCCAGACAATCCTAGCGCCTATGGCCGTGCTTACCACACCCAAAACATCGGCCTTTGAAGTTGCCTACCCTCTGACCCTACTGGCCACGGCCCTCCTGACCGTTACCACTATGCCACTGGCCCTGTTGGCCCTGATGAGCATGCTGTTGGCCTTTTTGGCCCTATTGATTAGGCTGGCCCTACCTATAACCCCCAAATCCCTGCCTGGAATCACCTAAATGGAATCTCTTAGCAGGGTCCCCCTGATGGGAACTTTGCTCGTGTTGACGAGTCTGTCCATGAGATGGTGCCCCACTAGCACTACTACTCCCGGTCCTGCCCTGCTGGCTGGACTCTCTCGCTCTCCTGCTTCCTTGCAGATGGAAGCGGTGATCCTGGCAATGTAGTAATGCAGCATTGAGTACATCAGTGAAAGTACTCAGAGATAGATTCCCTATAAGATGCTGACAGATTCTCTAAGCTAACCCGTCCACAAACAACATTATTTTCTTACTCTCAGTAGGTGCCTCATCTGGCACTACGGTGAGAAGTCTCGTGAAATCCTCCTCATACTCAGCAACGATAGAGTTCTCCTGTTTCAAATTCAGTAATTTCTGCCTCATCTCAGTCTGTACGGCGGGTGGAAAGTACTTGCGGTCAAATCGCTCCCAGAACGACTGAATAGGGATCGTGTCCCTCTCCTCCAAGGTGGTAGTGGACTCCCACCACTGCAAAGCGGCCCCCACTAGCTTAAAGGAAGCCAATAACTGCCTTTGCAAGTCGGTGCACTCATACATACGAAGATGTCGCTAGATGTCTTTCTTCCATTGGCTGATTGTGACAATATCTGAGCTACCAGAGAACTCAGGGGGATGCGCCTTCTTAAAAGCATCCCTAACCCTCTCCCATGCAGATGGAAGCTGTGCTGGTACTGGCGCCACTGCCTGAATCTGGGGTGGAGCCTGCTGAACCACCGCTAGCGCGGCATTCACCGCCTGAGCAACAATGGAGGCTACTTCATTAGCATTCATAGTGCCTTGTGCCGGAGCTGCAAGTTGCTCGGCCTAGGCACGCCTATCCTTCGGTGCACGTCTCGGAGGCATCTGAAACGTGAAGTAGTTTATTAGTCTACAATTATCATGAAATCTCAAATAGCTGAAGATGTAATCGTAAAAGTAGAAATACAACAATCCTAAAAATAGGGCTCTATAGCAAAAACGTTAAGCTGAAAGCGAAAATAAGCCGTACAGATCCTAAGGACACTAGAACCTGATGCTCTGATACCACCTGTGACACCCCGCCTAATTAAATATCGGGCAATCACTCCTTTATTAAATTAAAATCAAGGTGAACAGTTGGTTCATTCTTAGCATCACTGTCGTGAAAATAAATTTCCAATTTAAACACCCTAATTAATTAAGCTAAGTGTCAAAACCATTTTTCAACATTCCTTTCAAATTTTATTTTTAAAAAAAACAAAGAGTTAATTATTTACAACAACTCAATGTTAGAGAATCACACCACAATAATCCTGGAACATATAATCCAAATAATTTGAACATTCGACAACTAAATTCCAACATTTAAAACATACATGCTAAAAATCCCAAAGTAACAGTACTAGAAATAACTGAAATATAAATGTCCCTATAAAACAGATAAATAGTGGAAAGGGTGACACATGCCCAATAAGTAGAATGATAGAAGTGGAATCAAGTAAATAAAATCGTCTAAGCAAGTGGCCTGCAACTCCCACCTAAGCTGCAGCACGTTCCTTCCAAGGGATCCTAAGCATGACGCCCTTGTGGCTGGGCACCTGTAATATATACATATATATATACAAGAGAGAAAGAGGAATAGAAACGGGTCAGATCCCGATAGTGTATATGATTTAAAAATCCGTTTAGCAAGTATTTAAACTGATACAGGCCAATGCAACAGCATATTAGTGCGACACTCTCTTGAGAAATTCTCACCTCTCTTCTAATGTGCACTATTATCGCACTAACCTTCCCAATGGTTTATCTCATCATATATCACACTATCTTTCCCAAAAGACTTAACTTATCTTAGGTGACTCTCAAGATTTAAGATTTAACGACATCATGGCTAAAAAGGATAATTTCATTTAGTACAAACGCTCATTTTAACTTTATTGATTCATAAAGTTTTTATCAATATCATATTATACTTTTCAAAACAAGTATTTCCAATGTGAGTCATTATACATGTCCTACACATCAAATCACAGTAAGCAGTTCCAGATTTCAGAATTTCATATATATATTAACTACTCGTAAAATATATATATCATAATAGTACCCCACATAAAAACTATGGTGCGGGCATACTCTACCATACAAACCCCGTATCACTCGTATTAAGGGGAATACAAATTCGAAATCACTCCAGAATTGTATTAACACTTACACAACAATATTGAGGCGAAGCATAGATTCCAAGTCTCTAAGAGGATGGCACATACCTGCGTCTCTTAGGACCGTCTGAACTATCAAATCGATAGCCTGTACCAAGGATATCTATCTTCTAGGGTACGAGTCAATATCCCCCATAAGGCAACACAGGATAAGATCGTCCCAGTGCGGCAACCTCAGGGATAGCAAGTAGCGTGGACATGATTTTCAAAAGTATATAATATATGCATACATAATCATATAAATATACCACTTTTATTATATCAATTTAGGTTTATCCCATAACCCACATTCACAACATTTATCCTTATTTTCCCATTATTAATTATCAAGTATAATGGTTCGTTTCTAACTTTAATTCGAAGGGTTTTTCCAACTTACCACATAACCCTCATGGACTCTATTCTTCCAAATGTACAATTCAGTAGGTATCCATTTATGTTCCAACGTAACTCTCTCTTACGTGTCTCTCCCCTTTAATATATACTTACATTGTCCCTTATGCAAAATATCCCAAAAATATAGATTTCGCCTTACATTAAAGGTCTCTTATTCATTAATGAATCTTACTGGTCATCATTATTTCCCAAATTATTTTAACAAGGATGTCTAAGGAGTTTTCTTCATTTTGAATCAATTCTACAATTTTAAAAGGGGAAACTTAAGTCTGCCAGGAGGGGTCGATCGATCGAACCTTCGATCAATCGAAGCTCAAGACACGATCGATCGATCAAGCAAGTATGGCGAATCCTGCAGTTTTGCAGTTACGGGTTCTAACACATATCTTCATCTAAATTCAAGTTTTGCATTATCAAACGCCCAAAAATTTATACTACTAACATCCTAACATAATATTATGCATTTCCTACGTAAAACATGTCAATTTCCGTCACTAAACATGCATTAATAGCCCACAATTCATATAAATATCAAGAACCCTAGATTTCTCTTAAACATGGTTCTAACAAATCTTTTCCAAAATTTCCGTCTCATAAAACATAATAATTTCGTGGTTTAATCCTCTACATGACAAAGGGTTTCCAGGATTTTCATTTAAGCCATAACTACATGAAATTTCCTAACTCAAATCAGGTTTTTTCATCCATATGAATCATCCTAATCCTTCCTAAACCAATATGAAAGATGCATCAACGAAATAATCAAGATAAACACTTTCCTGGGATTTTCATAAGTCTGGTTGGGTGCCGAAATTTGTGTGGTTGCGTTCCCCGTCTCGCGATCTACGCGTTGGCGGTGGCGTCGGTGCAAACGGGTGAGTTTTGAGCCTTGGATTGCCTTGAGAGCTCTCTCCTCTCTTCTCCAACGGTCATTCTATAGTTTTGAGTTATCTAACCCTAGGAGATAACCTAAACATCAAATATACCCTCTTTAATTTTCGTGGGTTTAATTACCCAAAAATACAAAATGACTAAAATGTCCTCTCGGAGTACTAATTAGGCCTAAAAACGCCCCGAGACCCAAATCAAACCCCCGGGTATATTTTTCTGACTATCTCGACCCTTCCGGACGCGTTGGCGCACTCAAAACGATCATACGAACAACTTATAAAATATTCACTTTTATTTATCAATATTTAGTCCCGACGCGACATGGGCGCGTCCCGACCCAAATTTCCAAAATTGTCATTTTATTCACTCGTGACATTTAATATGACCACTATTATATATTACTATGCTCATTAGTAATATTCAACAAATTTTCCCATAATTACTAACTCTCATCACGTTAATAATTATAACATAATTAATTTCCGGATTTTTATTAAATAATTAATTCACATTAAATTTAATAAATCCCCAAATTAATATAGCATAAAAATACGGGGTATTACATAAGCAAAATTAAAGATGAACCATTTATTAAATGTCCCAAGAAGATGGGTGGCAACCCAACCAAAAGAAAAAATACACTGAGATATGCATTCCACAAGGAGGGCGGTCATAGAACTGAAAATTTCAAGGCTCTAAAGTCACACTTAGAGGAGCTAGTTCAAGAAGGGAACAAAACATTGAGAGATGTTCAAAATCTCATTGGCATGCTCGCAACACTAAATCGCTTCATCTTTAAGTCCTTGAAATGCTGTTGACCATTTTTTCAGCTCCTAAAGAAAGATAAAGGCCTACATGGAACAATGACTGCTCACAAGATTTAGAAGAAATCAAATCATACCTTAGCAAACTACCCCTACTGGTGATCCCAAATGATGGAGACCCACTATAACTTTACCTGGTAGTATCAGACCATGTTGTGAGCTCCACCCTAATGTGTGAAAAGAAAAGAGTTCAGCAAGTAATTTACTATTCCAGGAAGACACTTCTGGACACTGAATAATGGTACTTGCCCCTATAAAAGCTCGCTTATTCACTGGTAGTTGCCTCGAGGAAATTAAAGCATTACTTTGAAGCTCATTCAATAAACATAATCACTTCCTACCCTCTCAAAGTTGTTCAAAGGAAAGATGACCTCCCCAGACGACTCTCTAAGTGGTCGGTAGAGCTTGGGAGATTCGATATCCACTTCTAACTAAGAACAGTGATTAAGGGACAAATCTTAGCAGACTTTATTGCTGAATTGTTAGGGGATCATCCAATCGACCAACCAGAAATGGAGCTGGCAATAAATGAGGAAGCACAGTCTAAGAACTGGACCTTATATGTTGATGGAGCCTCCAATTCTAGGGGGAATGAGTAGGTATCGTTCTCATCACTCCAGAAGACACCATGATTGAGAAGGAATCAAATTGGGATTTGAAGCCTCCAACAACGAAGCTGAATACGAAGCACTGATCATTGTTTATATACCCATATATATCCTCGGCCAGGCCGAGGGCGCCCTCCACCAAGACGAGCCCAAGATGACCTCGTAACCCTCCAAGGGGCCGACCCTTCATCAGGCTTGGACGACCCTCCAAGGGGCCGACCCTCTATCAGGCTCGGACGACCCTCCAAGGGGCTGACCCTTCATCAGGCCTGGATGACCCTCCAAGGGGCCGACCCTCCATCAGGCCCGGATGACCCTCCAAGGGGCCGACCCTTCATCAGGCCTGAACGACCCTCCAAGGGGCCGACCCTTCATCAGGCCTGGACGACCCTCCAAGGGGCCAACCCTCCATCAAGCCCGGATGACCATTCAAGGGTCCGACCCTCCATTAGTCCCGGCCGACCCTTCAAGGGGCCGACCCTTCATCAGGCCTGGACGACCCTCCAAGGGGACGACCTTCCATCAGGTCCGAATGACCCTTCGAGGGTACGACAGTACAAGGCCTAAATTAGGCCAGACACTCCCTGAAGAAACTTTGCCCTCAGCCTCATATCATAGGCCGAGGATGACATCATCACAGCGCGTGGTTTGGGAGACGCGTGGAACAGTGCGCGTGAGGCTCGCATGGCACGTTGAGAACGTTATAACAATATCACCCCCTCACGTGGGGGAATACTATATCATCATTTAGCATCTACAAGTGTCAATAGGAGACTGGCTAGATCATCATTCACATGCACCATGCATACTTGGGGGTTACACTATACCCCCCAAGACCTATATATACTTGTCACCTACAACCTTATAAAGGGATGGACCAATATTTATAACCCTAGCAAAAACTCTGCTTGTACACACAGTAGATAGAGAAACGGAGATTATGTGCATTGTATCCAAGGCCATTAGTGCCCATACTTAGTGGATCACACACTCATAGTGGATGTAGGCCTAATTGGATGAACCACTATACATCATTATCTTATTCCTCTTATACTCACCTCCTTCTATACACTTATACACTTACATCTCTATGGCTGCCATGGTTACTACTGTTTGAGATCATCATCACTTATCTGGTGGTGCTGAATCCAAGCATCATCAGTTTGGTACCGTCTGTGGGAACGAGAAGACATCTCTTCCTTTGTACAGCTTGACCTTGCTAGGCACTCTGGTGGTGAGCCATCTCTCCACCCGTGTGGAGATGTTTCACCATTGAAAGAGACCCATTAAAGTTCTCAATCTCACCAGTCTTTTCTTCAGTTCAGCGCTACATAGCTCAAACACATGGCACAAAAGATGCCACCACCACTTCCTCCACTGGAAAGTGGAGTAGGACCCAGTTCCAGTCAGCCACCACCTCAGTCTGAGATGGCTGATGTGGCAGCAGCCTTGAAGTCTCTGGCAGCAAGCCAACGGATCATGCAAGAGCAGTTCACAGCTCTAAGCCAGAACATACTAAGACTACTAGGGGTCTCACCTGAGATGATTACTCCGACAGCAGCTCTAGGTTAGCATGAGGCCAGGGGACCACCCCAGGCACAACGCAAAGACTTGCCACCCCTTCAGCGACGGAGGGATGTTGCTGACCCCCAGCGTCTGCGCCTGGGGAGGCAAGGAAACCCTTGCCCTGAGGATAGGTATGATGATCTGGAGGGAGAGGAGGCTCCCATAAAATGTTGGGAACCGTATGAGGTCTCCAATAATACTGTACGACCCCTCCAGGAGAGCAAGGGGAAGAGTGTAAGGAAAAATCCTGACGATCGCCCGAGAGGCTCTGCTTACGGTCGCCTGAGCAGGGGGTCAGCCTTTGAGAGGCTGGGACCAGTAAATGACGTGCGGGAAAAATTATCCAGATCAAGGAGTGCCGCGAGGTCCAGAAGGGAGGCAACAGATGGGTGACCCCATAGGTGCCTACCCCAAGGACGAGACGACAGCCAGGGGGAAGTAAACAGTCGACATAGGCTTACCGCAGTAGAACCCTCCGTCCACCTCAAAGAGGCAGCAGGGGATAACATCGGCCAAGCTGACCCTACGAGGCCCTGGAATGACTCGATCCAGTGATTGGAGGATAAGATCGGTGATATACTGAAGAGTCGGGACCCTCTTCAGAGAGGATACACCATAGGCTCACCCTTTGTGGAAAAGATAATCAACTTCCCTATGCCATCAAAGTTCAAGCCGCCTACGATCACCCCAAGATATGATGGGAGTACCAACCCTGTCCACCATATTGAGATGTATCAATCAGCGGCAGACATATACTCTATCTCAGATGAGATGAGGTGTCATGCCTTCTCTGGTACTCTGACTGGGGCTGCACATGTCTGGTATATGTCTCTTCTAAAAAATTCCATTGAAAACTTTAAGCAGTTGGCAGACCGATTCAGCCATAGCTTCCCCTGCTTTATGTTAAGTTGGGGAAGAATGAGAGTCTAAGAGACTACATAGCCAGATTCAACAAAGAAAAGTTAAAAGTTAAAGACTATGAGGAGAGCATAGCCATGACCGCCCTCATTGGAGGACTCCAGAAGGGGAAGCTGCTATGGAAGATTGCTGAAGACCCTCCGAGAATGATGGCTAAATTACTGTCGATAACAGGGAGGGTGATGAACGTCGAAGAGGCGATGGCCGTAAAGTACGAAGATGAAAAAGGAGGCACTAGTGGGGTTAAGTACCCTAAGAAGAACAAAGAGGGGAATAAGAGGTCCGCGGATGACAAGTTCGCTGGTTACACCCCTTTAACGGTCAGTTGTGAACATATTCTCAATGAGATAAAGAGTGATCGATCCCTGAAGTGGATTGAGAAGTTGAGGGCAGCCCTCAACAAGAGGAACAAAAACCTGTGGTGCAAATTTCACCAAGACCACGACCATGTGACAGATAAATGCTTTGCTTTGAAAGATGAGATCAAAAAAATATTAAAAGAAGGGAAGCTGAGGAAGTAAGTTGACAAGAGTGCCTTCAAGAGGGGACAAGGGGACGACCCCAGAAAGAAGAGAGGTGATGCATGCCGAGAAGATCCTCCAAAAAGAAAGGATGACCCTTCTGATGATGAGGACGACCATGACCTCCCTCCGAGAGATGACCATGGGCCTATCAAGAGGCTTAATATGATCTTTCTAGGTGTGGGGATAATCTCGAGGGGCCTAGCAGGAGGAGGGTCAGAGGTCGCAGACAGGAAGGCCCACGTGGCTGAAGCCAAGGCAATGGCAAAGACAGTACACTCAACCTATCTGGAGGTGAAGTCAGAAAAAAGGAAGAAGGCCGATATGGATACTCTAATAGTGGGGTTCTCAAGAATGGACTTCAAAGGCATCTTAGCCCCACATGATGACCCTCTTGTCATCACTACCAGGGTGCACGGATGCGAGGTGCCGAGGATCTTGGTTAATGGGGGTAGCTCCACAGATGTGATGTTTTGGCCATGCTTCAAAGCCTTAGGTCTCAGCCGTGTTAGACTCATCACATACCATCATTCGTTGATTGGGTTTAGTGGGGAAAAGGTTCATCCCCTTGGAATATATGAAGCCGATGTCAGGTTGGAGGACGAGTGGCCGAGGTGGCTTACCAAGAAGGTCAGTTTCTTCATGATGGATGAACATGTCTTCTCGGCCTACAACATTATACTGGGAAGGGTAGCCCTCAAGGGGTTTGAATCCATGCCATCTACGGTCCATCAGATGATTAAATTACTAACCCCTTACGGTGTAGGGGAAGTTCAGGCTGACCAGATGATAACACGGGAATGTTATTATAACTCCGCAGAAGAAAAAGAGGCACACAGGAAGGCAACAACCACTTACAATATTGATACCCTAGACCCCAGGGATGAGACGAAGCTAAAGATAGGAGAGGCCATAGAAGAGGTAGAATCCATCATCCTCAATAAAGATGACCCGGAAAAAATCGTCCAAGTCAGAAAGTCTCTTAAGCCAAATATCAAGGAAGACCTCATTAAACTGTTAAGGAGAAGATAGAGCATCTTTGCATGGACTCATGCAGATATGCCCGGGATCGACCCTAAAATCATGTGCCATAAGCTCAACGTGGTAGAGGGTGCAAAGCCGATAAAGCAAAAGAGGAGAATTTACTCTAGAGAAAAGTATGAGGTCATAAGGGATGAGGTAAAAAAAATAGAAGATGCGGAGTTTATCAGAGAGGTTATCTACCCTGAATGGTTGTCCAATGCAGTCATTGTCCCAAATGCCAACGAGAAGTGGAGAATGTGTGTGGACTTTATCGACCTCAACAAGCACTGTACCAAAGATAACTTTCCTCTCCCCCGCATTGACCAGATGGTAGATACTACCGCAGACCATGAGCTCATGAGCTTCATGGATGCCTCTTCAGAGTATAACCAGATCTTCATGGACCCTAAAGACTCAGAGAAAATAGCCTTCATCACCGACAAGGGGACATACTGTTATAGGGTCATGCCATTTCACCTGAAAAATGCAGGGGCAACGTATCAACGCCTTGTAAATAAAATATTTGAAGACCAAATTGGGAAATTTATGGAGGTCTATGTAGATAACATGCTGACTAATACCTTGAAGGCAGAGGATCATATGGCTGACTTGGAGATAACCTTTAATACGATGGATAAGTACCAGATGAAGCTCAACTTGGCCAAGTGTGTCTTCGGGGTCGGATCAGGGAAATTCTTGGGGTTCATTGTCAACCAAAGAGGCATCGAGGCCAACCCTGAGAAAATAAAGGCCCTTCTAGAAATGAAGACCCCCAAGACCATCAACGACGTTCAGAGGCTCATGGGGCGAGTGGCTTCTTTGAATAGGTTCGTATCCAGAGCCACAGACAAGTGTTTGCCATTCTTCAAAATTCTCAGGAAGGCCTTCGAATGGAGTGAAGAGTGTGATGAGGCTTTTAAGGAGTTAAAGTCATACTTAGGGTCTACCTTGCTATTGTCCCGACCAGTGCAGGGCAAATAACTACATGTGTACTTAGCTATCTCAGAATCAGCCGTCAGCGTAGCCATTGTGAGAGACGAAGACGGGGTACAGAAGCCTGTGTACTCCAACAGTAAGGTACTCCAAGGGGCTGAGCAAAGATACCCGAGTATGAAGAAGTTGGCCTACGCCTTGATCCATGCCTCAAGGAAGATGAAGCCATACTTCCAGTCCCATACAATGGTCATCCTCACTGACTCTCCTCTTAGGCAGGTCCTACACAAGCCAGAAAAATCAGGCAGATTAATGGCCTGGGCTATAGAGCTGGGGGAGTTTGACATGGTATATCAACCTAGGATGACCATTAAGGGGCAAGCATTAGAATATTTCGTGTCCGAGTTTACTTGGGAAGATGATGAAGCCGAGGGTGAGAGCCTCGGGAAGACAGATACCCAATAAGACAGGCTCACCGACACACCTGCAGATAAGTCTGAGACAAGCACCGCTATAAGGAAAGTGGCTGAAAACGAAGAGGGAAGATACCTCTTTAGAGAGGGATCCCTCACCAAGGGAAATTTCTCAGAGGAAAAGACTATATGGAGCCTTTTCGTTGACGGGTCCTCCTGCGACAGCGAAAGTGGAGCTGGACTGATAGTATCAGCACCCGATGGCACAAACATTGAGTACGCCCTGAGGTTTAACTTTAAAGCCTCCAACAACGAGTCCGAACATGAGGCCCTAGTAGCAGGACTCTACTTGGCCAAGTCCCTTAGTATCAAACAGATTTTGGTCCATAATGATTCAAGGCTAGTAGTAAATCAGATAGTAGGAGCCTACGAGGCCAAAGACGAGCGGATGGCCAAGTACCTTGAAACAGTGAGGGCGCTATTGAAGATCTTCAGAGAAGTAAAATTGAATAGGATACCTAGGCTCGATAATGGTCGAGCTGATGCGCTAGCTAGACTGGCCTCGGCAACTAGGACAGATTTCAGGAGGACAGTCCTAGTGGAGATTTTACTTCGACCAACTATCGAAGACACTGAGGGAACACTTAGCACTTGCCTTAATATTTCTAACGAAGCCTCATGGATGGACCCTCTTATCAGATACATTAAAAAGGGGGAAATGCCAGAAGCAAGGCAAGAAAGGAAGAAGTTGAGATACAGAGCTGCAAAGTTCACTGTCATTGGGGACACCTTATACAAAAAGGGGTTTTTTCTCCCCTTACTTAGGTGTGTGCACCCATATGAAGTCCCATTCATTTTGCAAGACGTGCATGAGGGGTCATGTTTAAGCCACATTAGGGGCAGGTCTCTGGCGAAGAGGGTGGTCACCCAAGGGTACTGGTGGCCGACCTTGGGGAAAGACGCCACCGCGTATGTAAAAAAGTGTGATAAATGTCAAAGATTTTCCACCATCCCTCACCAGCCCCATCAGCCTCTTACCTCCATTACGTCCCCATAGCCATTTGCATCATGGGGGATCGACCTAGTAGGCCCCTTGCCTAGGGGCATCAATAACTATCGATTCCTCATCGTGGCCATTGACTATTTTTCAAAATGGGTAGAGGCAGAGACAATGGTCATGATTACCGAGCAGAAGACCTTCCAATTCATCTGGAAAAATATTATATGCAGATATGGTCTCCCCAACACCCTCATCTCGGATAACGGGACTCAATTCAAGAATGCATCCCTAGAGAAATACTGTGAAAGGGTGAGTATCAAGCAATTCTTCTCTACCCCATGCCGACCTCAAGCTAATGGGCAAACGAAAGTTACAAATAGTACAATCCTAGATGAGATCAAGAAGAGACTTGAGGAGGCGAAAGGAAGATGGGTTGAGGAGTTATATACCGTACTATGGGCCTACAGGACGATGACAAAAATCTCTACCGGAGAAACCCCGTTCATGTTAGCTTATGGCTCAGAAGCCTTCATCCCCACCGAGGTTGGGTTTCCTACTCATAGGATCCAAATGTATGACCCCCGGAGAAATATGGAAGAGAGGAGACTTGACTTGGATCTGATTGAGGAAAGGAGGGAAGACGCCGAGATAAGGCAGGACGCCTACCAGCAGAGGACTATGAGGTTCTACAATCAGAGGGTGAAGCAGAGACCAATTGCAGTAGGGGACTTAGTCCTCAAAAAGACATGGCAAAAGCCCAACAAGCTCCACCCGAATTGTCATGGACCATATAGGGTCATCGATGAAGTTGTCCCTGGAACCTATAGACTAGAAAACCTAGAAGGGGAACCCTTTTCCAACCCCTGGAATGTAGATCATTTGAAGAAATACTATCAGTATTATTATAATGTCCTGACGGACCATAATTATAATGGGTGTTGCTCCAACAGAATACATAGAATATTAATGAGAAATATCAGTGTTCCCTCCCATCTAATGTTTGTCAGTTCTAGTATGTCTGAGATCACCTTTGGAGAACCACCCTCGGCTATAATGAGGGTCAACGGTGGGGACGACCCCACCTTTTCCCTCAAGAAATACGAGGGTGAACTTGATTAAAAACCATTAATTTGGTAAAACCAACCCTCTGCTATAATGAGGGTCAATGGTGGGGACGACTCCACCTTTGCCCTAAAAAAAGACGAGGGAGGACTTGAAAACCATTAATTTGGTAAAACCAACCCTCGGCTATAATGAGGGTCAATGGTATGGACGACCCCACCTTTGCCCTCAAGATAGACGAGGGAGGACTTGAAAACCATTAATTTGGTAAAACCAACCCTCGGCTATAATAAGGGTCAATGGTGGGGACGACCCCACCTTTGCCCTAAAAAATGACGAGGGAGGACTTGAAAACCATTAATTTGGTAAAACCAACCCTCGGCTATAATGAGGGTCAATGGTGGGGACGACCCCACCTTTGCCCTCAAAAAAGACGAGGGAGGACTTGAAAACCATTAATTTGGTAAGACCAACCCTCAGCTATAATGAGGTTCAATGGTGGGGACGACCCCACCTTTGCCCTCAAAAAAGACGAGGGAGGACTTTATCAAACTTATCAATTAAAATTGAGGGAAACCATCCTCGGCAATAATGAGGGTGAATGTTGGGGATGACCCCTCATTCACCCTCAAGAAAGGCGAGGGCGGGGTTGTGATATTGTTAATATAAAAAATTCACAATACAAATCACACAAGAGACGAGTATGGAAGACAACAAGAGAGATGATATGATAAATGAAATATTACAAAAGGATGTTTGTTCTCCAAAAATAAAGTACATTCATGAGATACATAAAGATGGTATTGGCTACAAACATCCACCCTATTGAGCAGCATTAGAGGAAGGGCCTCAACGTCGATAAGATAAGTCTCCTCAATGACCATGACAGGTTGATCCTCAGATGTGCCGATACCCTCGACGTGCACTTGAGACTCCACCTATGCTAGAGCCTCAGCGATCAGGGGGTCGTCCAGCTGGACTGCTTCGATAGAGGGGCGGATAGATGATACTGCGTCAGTAAAGTTAAGGACGACCCACCGACAGGCCATCCTGATCCCCCTCTCTAAGTACTTAAGATCGAAGCCTTGAAACTCATCCGAGAGTTTGTAGGCCTCCACAGCATCGGCCTCGGCTTTCTTCACAGCCACCTCGAGATCGGTCTTGAACTGGACCCCCAAGATGGTCAATGCCTCATCCTTCTCTTTTATAAGCACGTCCTTGGCCTGCAAGTCTGCATCGTGTTGCCTTGTCATCTCATCCAAGACCCTGGCATGTTCGGTCCTGGCACTCTCCAGTTTAGCCCTTGCAGTCTCTAGCTCCATCTGTAGATCAGCCTCGTGCCGAATGGCCCTCTCAGCCTCATGAAATTTTTGTTGATTTTCAGCGATCCACTTGGTGGCCGAAGTAAAGGCACAGACAGACTGCATAGAAAAATGATAAACAGTTGTTAACAGGCCGAGGAAACAGTTGGACAAAAATTCAATTAAGGAAGAAAAAGTAAAAGCAAATACCTGAGATAGTGTGTGCAGACCATAGTCATAAACCTTCGCTGGGGGCATCTTGGACAAGAATTCGTAGTCGGCAGTCGAGGGGGAAGAAAACATAGATGCCTTGGCCGCCCTCAGTTTGGCAATTAGAGAAGACGGATCGGCCTTCAAAAATGTCAAGTTCTGAGACCAATAGGCCCCCATATTGGAAGAGGATCCAGCCCCCTCTGATGCCTCCACCCTTTCCCTCGTCCTTGAGTCCGGTCGAGGGTCAACAGGAACTTCGTAGCCTTTTCTTTTGGAACCCTCGGTGAAATGTTCGACAGGTGCCGGCCCTACGGCCTTCGACTTCCTCAGAGCCTGCTGAGGCTCCTTGCCCTTCTTCTTGCCCAAGCCAGATAGCAAACTTGGGGCAGTCATTTCTCAAAGTGGTCAGATATACCGGCAGGACGACCTGAAAAGAAGACGACACATTAGAAAAATGCAGAGGCAAAGATAAAACACTTGGAAAAAAGCAAAGATTGGGCAAAAAATAATATAACTCACATAGCTCTGTCAGTGGGCCGACCCTCAGACCATCTTCTTTGAGGAGCCGAGGAGTCATCAGATCTTCAAACTTTGTAAGTTCACCCCCTCTCCCTCGTTCTCTCAGGTACTCAACTATGCCTTTTTCATCCAGACTAAGTTCGGGGTCCGACCTAGCCTTCATCGAGGGGTTATACCATCTCCTTGAAACCCTCGGACCGTCTTCTATAGGTCGAGCCTCGACAGTAAATTCCTAGTCTCCAAAAATAAAGAAAAACCTCTTCTTCCAGTCATGGTTGGAGGTTTGATCCACGTGGAGAAGTTTTTTATCAGACTTCCTCGCCCCCAGATGATAATACCCAAGCTGTTTAGACGAGGAAGTGATATTGTAGCAAGCCAAGAACAGATCGGAAGAAGGCTCATCAGTAAAGGCATTCTTCCATAAGGAGACGTAGCCGAGGATCGTCTTCCAGGAATTGGGAGGAAGTTGAAAAGGGGCAACGCCGAGGGCTGATAAGATATTTATAATGGCAGGGTGCAAAGGGAACCTAACACCAACCTTAAACATCTGTTCATATACTGCGATCTCACCCTCTTCACCCTCAAAGACCCTCTCAGACTCAGATGGGACCCTCATACTTATGTTGGGGGACACACCAAATGCATGCCTCCACAGCAGCAGGTCACGATCCCTGACTGAGGAAATATAGGACGAGGCATGGGAGGTGTCAACTGGGTCAGCATCAGAGTCCTCACCATCATCCTCAGTCCCCTCTTCCTCGGCCTCATCACCTGTCAGAGGCACATGAGGAAATGCCATCTGAAAAGCGTGGGGGGATAACGTTGTCATAGGAACAGCGTCATAAGGGACCACACCCTCGGCCTGTCGGCCTGGGATAAGATCAGATGTTTCTCTCCTCCCAGAAGGGCCTGCACCTATTGGGGACGAGGCTCTCTCATCCATCTCTCCTGAGTAACTCTCGGCTGGACGACAGGACGACCCACAAGACTCAGATGGATTTATTGTGACTAGAGGAATGGGAAAAATGGGTCGTACCCAGTTAGGGTCGGCCCCTCGTCTTCTCTCCTCCTCTTCCTCTATTCGCCTAATCTCTACGAAGAACTTCTCTCTCAGGGATGGAAACTCTTCAGCTAAACTGTAAAGCCTCCTAAGCATTAAGGGGAAGACCCTACACTTAGGAGAATTTGGCTAAGCCAACTACAAATAATCTCACAATTTACCATATTGGACTTTTCGATCAAAACCAAAGAATTAAAGGGTTTTTTTCAAGAACATTCAAGAACAGACCATCGGAGAATATGCTAGAAAAGTTATGAAATAGCCTAAGGAAAATCTAACCCTACGAGCCTAAAATAAGAAAGCAAACAGAAATGAAGATAAAAAGGGCACTAGGGCAAAGGGGTTACCTGAGAAGAAATAGCAGGACTGCCAAACTCGAAACGTCAAAATTGCAGAAATGGCTAGAAAGCTGGTGAGAAGCTAAGAGAGAGAGAGTTCAGGTGCGAAGAAGAAGAAGAAGGGAAATAAAACTTCAAAATTTTATTTAAATACCTTGCAAATGAGTAGGCCCACTCACCAATGCAAAGCACAGCCCACGAGGAGGACATCATTAGGGCACACAGTCCCATGCCAAGTGTATAGCCGCCATGCCTTGGAAACTGAAATGACAATAGATATCTGCCTAGGTGTCATATCATCTTGACAGGTGTCACTCACCTAACTGATCATACACCCATCTCAACTACAACACTATCCCTCAGCCATCTCAATAACATCTATGGCTAAGGGATGGGGGTGATTTATATACCCATATATATATCCTCGACCAGGCCGAGGGAACCCTCCACCAAGATGAGCCCAAGATGACCTCGTGACCCTCCAAGGGGCCGACCCTTCATCAGGCTTGGACGACCCTCCAAGGGGCCGACCCTCTATCAGGATCGAACGACCCTCCAAGGGGCTGACCCTTCATCAGGCCTGGATGACCCTCCAAGGGGCTGACCCTTCATCAGGCCTGGATGACCCTCCAAGGGGCCGACCCTCCATCAGGCCCGAACGACCCTCCAAGGGGTCGACCCTTCATCAGGCCCGGACGACCCTCCAAGGGGACGACCCTCCATCAGGCCCGGACGACCCTTCAAGGGTCCGACCCTCCGAGGGTATGACAGTACGAGGACTAAATTAGGCAATACACTCCCTGAAGAAACTTTACCCTTGGCCTCATATCATAGGCCGAGGATGACATCATCACAACACGTGGTTTGGGAGAGGCATGGAACAGTGCACGTGAGGCTCACATGGCAGGTGGAGACCGTTATAACAATATCACCCCCTCACGTGGGGGATTATTATGTCATCATTTAGCATCTACAGGTGTCAACAGGAGACTGGCTAGATCATCATTCACATGCACCATGCATACTTGGGGGGTACACTACACCCCCAAGACCTATATATACTTGTCACCTATAACCTTATAAAAGGATGGACCAATATTTATAACCCTAGCAAAAACTCTACTTGTACACACAGTAGAGAGAGAAAGGGAGCTTATGTTCATTGTATTCAAGGCCATTAGTGCCCATACTTAGTGGATCACACACTCACAGTGGATGTAGGCCTAATTGGCTGAACCACTATATATCATTGTCTTATTCCTTATATACTCACCTCCTTCTATACACTTATACACTTGCATCTCTATGGCTACCATGGTTACTACTATTTGAGCTCATCATCACTTATCTGGTGGTGCTGAATCTAAGCATCATCAATTGTCTTGCACAAAGCCTAATTACTAGAGGCAAAGCGTCTTCACATATTCGACAACTCCAAACTAGTCTCCAAGAAAGTAAGCGGGGACTTCAACGCCAAAGATGACAGTATAGCACCCTAACTCACTATCGTAAGAGGACTTATGGTAGGCTTTGAGAAAGTAGACAAGAAACAGTTCCCCCGAGGGAAAAATAGTCATGATGATGCCTTAGCGGCCCTGAGTTTAGCAATCGACTCTGACCTAAGGATAACTATCCATATATAATTCCTCGTTCAAACAATTATTGACTAGGCAGTCACAACCGAGTAAGTCCTCCTCATATATAAGGCCCTAGTTGGATGGATCCTATCATAAGTTATCTAAGGAATGACATATTGCTCGACGATAAGAGGTCGACCCATGAGGTAAGGGTCAAGGCTACTCATTTTTATCTCTCCCCAGAAGAAAAGCTTTACAAGAAGTCATTCACAGGTCCTTATCTACAGTGTGTCCTCTAACATGACACCAATTAAGTACTTAGCAAACTTCATGAGGGTATTTGTGTGAGTCACGCAGGGGGAGATCTTTGGCCTTCCGAGAAATTGAGGACGGTTACTGGTGCCCTCATATGTAAAAGGAAGCAGGCACTTACGTTTGCAAATGTGAAAATTGTTAAACGCATTCTCCTATAAACCACCAGTCAGCCAGTGACGTGAAATCATTTACAAGCCCATAGCCATTCGCGCAGTGGGAACTAGACATAGTGGGGCCACTACCCACCGTATCTGGAAATTAAAAGTACATAATGGTAGGCATAGATTACTTCGCCAAATGGGTAGAGGTAGAACCACTGGTGAACATTCGCGACTTAGATATGACCAGGTTTATCTCAAAAAAATCATAGCACGCTTTGGGGTACCAAGGACCATCCTCGCAAATAACGACACACAATTCGAGATTGATTTATTTTAAGTTTTTTTTATGAACATGACATCAAATGACATTTTAGTTCTGTGGCATACCCACAAAGCAACGGACAGGTGGAGGCTTCTAATAGAACCATGCTCGATGGTCTAAGAAAGTAGTTAGAAAGAACCAAGGGTTATTGGGTGGATGAGCTCCCTCATGTTCTATAGGCGACCAACTAGGGAAACACCATTCGAATTCTCTTATGGGATGGAATTTATCATCCCATTATAAATAGGACTCCCCACCATGAGAACCGCCATGGTCAACTAAGGCCTTAATAATGATGCATTACGCACTGAACTTAACTTAGTAGACGAGCGAAGAGAGTAGGCCATGATCAAGTTGGCTTCCTATCAACAGCAACTGGCCAAGCAATACATCATCCAAGGAAGATTCTGATAGGATATTATGTCCTAAGGAAAGTGCTCACCAGTGTCGTGAAACTATTAGATGGTAAACTGGGACCAAATTGGGAAAGACCCTTCGAAGTAATCAGAGATGACCTTTAAGGAGAATATCACTTGGAAACTCTAGAGGGAAGGGAGATATCAAGAGCATGGAATGCATCCAATCTCAATAAGTTCTATTTATAAGTTTTCTTTATCTTTTATTAGCACATTTAGTTTAAGAAAAATTTTAGTTTCAAACTTATACTTCTTGTTAGACAATATTTAATAAATAAAGTCCAGTCGGCCCCCTTCACTTTCGTATTTTGCATTCGTTGCTTGACTTCCAAATGATAACTCCTTCGTGTATGGATAAACTCCTAGGATTATGGCAAATTGTTTAACTTGTTTTCATTCAGGAAACTTCACATATCGAGTAGGGTTTGTAGTAGTTATAAAAAGTCAATAGAGGCGTTTTAATTATTACATCCCTCGGGTCCTTATTGCAAGCACAAGAGACCTCATGAGTTGCCCCGATAATAGTAAAAGCCATACAGGGGATCCTTAGGCAGTAAATCCAATTTAGGTTGGTCGCTAACTTAATTGGTCACAAAAACCTGCTCGAGTGGATGGCCCAATTATCAAATGAATTCTCACCATCATACTACTTATGCTTAAGGGAGTGTGATGACATAACCTAAAAGTTAAACTAGATGGAATGACACTGCTAAGGAACGTTGAATTGGGAGAATGTTCAAACACAAAACAACGTGTGGCTAACACTATCTTTTAATACCATTTAGTCAGCTAAGAATCTCAAAATGATACGACCCAAATAACAAAGGACCCAAGGTGGTCGATTGATATTATTCTAGTCAATTAATATCATTTCGTTAACAAGTATGCATGTTTAGTTAGCACAGGCTCAAAACATCAGAAATTGATAAATAAAACTTTTCATATACTATAATGAGAAGGTATATTTATAATTAAGACCAAAAATATACAAGCACATAAGATGTCTCATGATGGCGAGCAATATACTCAGCAATAACCACCCTTTGAGCATCATCTAGTTTTGGAGCAAGCTCCTCTATGTCATTGTCTAGATCATGATCTAAGAGATAGGGAGTAATGGTATCAACTAGGATCCATTTATCATCCCTCGAGAAAGGATGATGGTTGTAGGCAGGGCATTCGTCCTGGTATTTATACCACAGCCTGGACTCATTAGTCATCTTGGTCTCCCTAAGGGCGCTCAACCATGCACAGGGAAAAGTTTCATCTTTGGCCTCTTTAAGTTTTACTAGAGCATATGCCCAACATGTATTATAGCTCTCTGACCACGCTTCTCGAGATCCTATTTTTAATTCATTCCTCAATTTCTAAATGCTCTCCTCTCCCTAAAAACATTGAACTTCACCCCAGCTACCTCCCTTCTCAGAGCATTATTCTCTACATTAAGGACTTCAACGATTTGGCTAACCTCGGTGGTGTCCAAGAGTTTGGCCCTCAAGGAATTAACTTCTTCTTGGACTGAGGCACCCATCTCCTCCATCTCATAGATATTTCCTTTTAGTTTAACGACCAACTCAAATTGGTCCTTGTATTGCTCTTTTTTTACCCTAAAAGATTTGTAGATATTTATGAAGGCTTTATGATCCTTCAACATGATGTTTTCCCCAAGGTTCTACCCTAGGTGGGAGTTAGGAGGAATGTACCGATCTAAATTAATAAACTATAAAAAATACACATCAGATCATAAGCAAAATATCAGCACACAAAAGATTAAGCAAAGGCATGCATAAGAAAAATATTTCATCTTCATTATTTAATAAAAATGAGGGGTCCAAGGGCTAGTACAGTAAGTTTTCAAAAATAATTACAAACTTCTAAGAGATAAAATCGTACAAGGAAAAGTTCCTAGTCTACGGGCCTTGGTCTGTCACCTAATTGGCTTTGATAATGGCCCTTCCCTTATAAATAATGGGTTTTTCCTTACCAGCAACATCATCATCACCGACCTCGGCGAAAATAGCCCCAGCATGAAAAGCATATTGAATATCTCCCTATTCATCTTGCTCTTCCTCGAAAGGGTCGGGACCAGGAGCATGAAGGTTGAAAATCTCAAATTCAGCAGGAGTTCCAGCGGCCTTCAAAGCCTGGTACCAACCTTTATTGAAGGTACCTTTCATCCATAGGCCATATGCTTCTCGGCATTATCATAAGCCTTATTAAAACCCTCGCGGTAGCTCGCGTCTTTGTCCTAGGGAAGCTCATCCTCCAACTTAGCCATCTTGATGGACAAGGCTTTATTTATGTCGATCATCTTGGCTTTCGTGGTGACCACCACCTTTTGGGAGGCCCTAAGTTCATCATATGCCTGGGTCATCTTCTCTTTCTCTCTCTCTTACTCCTGGTGAACTTCAACAAAGTTCTTCCTCTTAGATTTTAGAGCATCTTTCAGTTCTTGTTCCTTCCTGGATTTGTTAGCATGGCCATCCAGGAGAGTACTAAAAATCAGATAATAAGTATACAGGTGGAAAGAAAGAAAAGATTTAAGTACAGAAGTTAGGGAAGTACAGAAAAATAAACAGTGGTGAAGACTAACCAGGTCCATCCCCTGAGCAATTTTGAGGGAGAGCTAGGACAACCCCAACCTCAAGGAACGCTCGCAATCAGCAACGAGCATCGCCCTCTTTAGAAGATCGTGGGTGAGGTACGGGGCATCATCCACATTATCCCCCTCATCAGCTGCAACAGAAGAGGGAAATTCGGGGGCTCTCAGAGCTAACTTTCTTTTGGCCTCATTCCTATCTTCTTTTCCTCTTCTATCCTCTTTATTTCTTTCTATTCTCTGCCTCCCTCTTCTTATCCTTATCCTTTTCTTTCCATGTATCTGACAAGCTAGAGCCATTAGTCCTGCAGGATCCATTATCAAATGTCTTTAAAGACTTTAGCCGATAAGAAAAGATGGCTTGATCATCATCAGCAGCATCATCAAAGAAGCCTTAACTTCCTTCTCTTTATCAAGGGGGTATGTCTTCTTCTTCTTCTTCTTCTTCTTCTTCTTCTTCTTCTCCTTGTTCTTCTTCCTTTATTTCCTCCTCCTCCTCTTTAGAATCGTCTCCCTCGTCCTCGGATCCCTTGTACTCCTCCTATATCACAATAGGATAAAAAAGAATAACCTCAGGAGATTTTAATGTTAGAACCCTATCAATAGGACGAGCAATAAAACTAGTAACTATATTTTATATTCCAATATGAAGGCCATCGACCTCGATTGCTTGCCACACGATAGCCTTTCCTTGATATTCTAAGATTTCACAATTTCATCAGAATCAACCTCACTTATATCAGGCTCCTAATTTTTTACACAAGAAGTAAAAACAAAAGGAGAAGAACATTAGCTAAGTAGACAGAGGACAAAAAAGTCAGAAATGCATAGCCAAGAAGAAAATTCTAGTTATAGTTACACAATAAGTTCCAAGGAAAGCTTAGAAGGGGAGAGCTAAACTTACAAAAATTGATAAAGCCCGTGAAGAAAAGAAAATGTTGAAGAAGATGAACTTAGCAAGGAAG
The DNA here is from genome assembly GCA_949130495.1 of Sambucus nigra. NCBI lineage: Eukaryota > Viridiplantae > Streptophyta > Magnoliopsida > Dipsacales > Adoxaceae > Sambucus > Sambucus nigra. Next base: position 446,013,810 of record OX422210.1, on the reverse strand, counting down.
GAAAGAAGTGAACTGAGCTGAACTGACGTAAGGGATTGTATCTCCGGTTTGAAATCCAATGTCAATGATGAACACAATCTCCTAAAATTATTTTTGGTGGTTCAAATGCCTAGTTGGACAATAGTACCTCGCCCATTTAAATAAATCACAAGTATGCCATGAAGATATGTTCAGAACGAGCGTACCCTTGCATGTCTCTCGTATTCACAAAAATGCTATTTTAGACTCAACGCATGAAGATTTCAAGTAATTGGACCTTTAAAAATTATTAGCCCATAGTCCATAAGGCCCAAAATTTTTAGGGGCAATTATAGGAGCCCATTTATTACAATTCATGAAAGTAGTCGACCAGCCCAGATTGATTAAAATGATGCCTGGTCCAAATCGTGAGTTAACTTATACACAAGTATTTTAAATATATTAGAACACTTACGGATATAATCAAATCAGGTACTAATAATCTCGATAGAGATATTCAGGTACTCCTTGGTATATCCGCGTATTATTTTAAGTTCCTTGTACAACTCAAACTCGATGATGACTAACTTGTAAATTGTACACCCTGACCCGAGGCAAATGGATGTAACAAACTTTATTGAGAGACACTATAATAAATAATAAACCTCTCTATGTACGTAGGAAAGTTTTCGAACCAAATATATCTTTGTTATGTGTGATCTTTACTTTCTTTTCTTTGTGGTTATTTTCATGGATATCTTTATTGTGATATATTATGTACTTACATAAATATTTTATTAAGTCCCTAAAAGTTACTAAACTTTATATAGAAGATTTAAGTTGAATCGATTTGAAATTAAGGTAAAACTCATAACTAAAACTAGCTTGTTTGAGAAAAGCTCCAGACCCGGATCAAGATAGCCTTGAGCCTGATCAAGATGGACATAGTTATTTTCCCATGGGCTAGTTTCGTCTTGGTTTTTGTTCGAGGTTGTTTCGTAAGGGTTCCAAAGTGTTGTTAACCCAAATTTCAAACATAAACAAGGGTTTTAATAGACTTAAAATGTTTTTGAAGCTAATTATTATATTATAATCATATCTAGAAAATTATTATGAATGCATTAATCTAATACTAAACATGTAAGTCAGTTAACGTGAATGAACGTAAGATGAAGTAATCGAACTCGCATTTATGCTTAAATAATACAAATTTATAAATAGAGGAACTCTCAACTACGTTCAGTATAATTTAAGACAAATCATATATTATGTGTATTAATGTGTGTGAATTCTTTACATCATGTATGGATGTGAGTAAACAATATAGATGTGGTAGGATGATCTACCTAAGGGTATTGAAACGAGTTCGCACTATATGCACAGGAGGACAGTATACACTATGTATGGAGGTGAGTGCCATGTATGAATTAAATATGGTATTTTTAAGACTGTGTACACTAGTTTGGGTGTATGTATGTGAATGTTTTATATCCTATACAGATGCTATTTCACGATGTGTATGCGAGAGGAGGATCTAACTGAGGGTATTGAGGCAAGGTCCCACTATATGCGTGAGAGGGCGCTCTACCTGAGGAAAAATCATTATCACCCCAACCCACAGTGAAGTCCAATAATACCAATGAATATTTAAAATACCTTAACAAGGACATAATATAACTTATATATATGACAACACTTTCTCCCATATGGTCTCTCCATTGTGTTTTTCTCCTTGTCCAATGCCCATACTAGTGAGTACTGCTCTAGTCCAGGAAGAATATGCACAGCCTCCAAGTCCTCAGTATCCATCAATCTCGATTGTAATGATCTTACTACATGTAATCCAAAGTGATATTTCACCCATGTGAATCCAAAGTGCCTGAATTTTCTTAGAACGTAAAAGATGTATGGATATTGTAAACATATGATATACTTTGATGCATGGATATCACAATATCTCACTCTCTCAGTGGACTCTCTCAAAACCCATAAAAGGTTTTTAAAAAACTAATCTTCGTATCTTGAAACACACATTTGTTTTTAAGTAGCTTTTCAGTGAAAGAGATGCACTAAAATACATTTTCCAAGATTGAAAACCTCATTGAACTAGAGAAGCCCTCATTTGAACGAGAGCTTTAATGTGAGGGGTTCTTATTTGAAAACTTTATCTTAGGAGGGTTTATTATATGAAACTTATGTCCCTAGTTTGGAAACAGATTCAATCGAGTGTGGACTCGTTTGAAGTTGTATTTGATCGAGGTTCACTGTTTTGAGGAAAAGGTCCTCGCTTGGAAGTTTTTTCAGTCGAGGGTAAGATCATTTGAATGAGGTCACTTTTAATCATATCCTAATTAATTATATAAAAACGGTTAAAATATTTTCCCTATATTTTAGTCAAATTCCTGTCATGTCACTTCCTAGATTTAAAGTAAACTACAAGGAATTACAAAACTTTTAAAACCTTACTTATCCGTTGATGTAGAATTTCTTAATTTGTCTAGCTCGATAATATCTTTCACGATGCTTTATCAAATTGTCTTCACTTCATGTACACTTTATAAGTCAATAGACTCTATACAACGACCTTACGATAAATGTGTTTATTTTTTAATAAAGTCAACACTAATTAACTTGGGAAGTGTAAAACATGTTTTTACAATTTGGTACTGATACAAGGGTTTGGGTTGTTGCAGATTGAAGTGTTTTAGTTGGTGTATTCATTTGTTTTGGAATATGGATAGTTGGTTTGATGCACATAGATGAGAGAATAGATTGAGGGTTGGTTATGATGCCTAAGGGAGGGAGTAGAGAGAAAGAGAGGGGAGGTGTGTGTGTGTGTGTGTGTGTGTGTGTGTGATGGATACATTTTTTTCAACTTTTAACCATTTTATTATTTAGTTTTTCATATTTTTATATAAATTTCACGTGCAAGATACTTGTTCGTTAACTATAGCATGGATCCCAATGAAAAAAGTACTAACTCTAATATAATTATTGAAATGTACTAAAATCTGAAAGACTGAATTATTAAGGTGTTTAAGTTTTAAAAGGATAAATATGTGAAATATAAAATTAGAAAAGATGTTTTTACTTATGTGTCATATTTGGAGAGATTTTTCATATATAAGTTTCATTGACTATTCAAATATTAAATAAATCCCATTTCTAAATTTTGAGGATTTATTATACCCCTTTACAACCAGTGAGTCGTAAAATATTGGGATGTGATATTTCAAATGGTTCAAATTATTTTCTTCATTTCAAACATTAAAAGGTTATAACTCTTTATTTGCAAATCTCTTTTAAGTAATATTGATATTTTTGAAACCTCCTTATCAAGATCTATCAAATAAGATACATCACTATTCTAAATTTTTAGAAAAAAATATATGAATACATTAATTATTCATTGTATATATATAATATTACTTTAACAATTAACATTAACTTGATAGAAAATATTTACACTAATTGTAAAATATTTGTTTTTTAGGTTAATATATACCTTGCTATTAAAATACGAGGAAGAAAAATGAAGATGAATATGAATTCAATTGAAAAGTAAAAATTTATGATTGGAAAACTTAACAACCAATGCTTTGACAATAAATATTTACACCGATAATAAATTTTTATCCTAAAATATTTATTTTGAGGAGAAATTTTGTATCACAATAGATAACATTAAAAGGAGATGAAAAGATAATGAATTATTCTTTTACGATAATCATTGCACTATTAGTAAATATTTACGTGTTAAAATATATATATATATATATATAAGGAGAGGTTCACAAGTGGACCAAAAGAATGGACTTTTTAATGAACCTTAATAAAAAACACATAATAGCACATTAATTTTAATTCTTATAGTGTAATTGGTCCCCGCCAGTGGCACCAAATACGCGTGTTGATCGATCCCCCCCTCCTCCCCCATGGCAGCCCTGCTGCCACTAGGACTGCTTTGGTGATGGTGGTGGTTGGGGGGGGGGGGTAGTGGGGTGAAGGTGTGGTCTCGAGTGCCGCTGACGCGAATCAATTACACTATAGAAATTAAAATTAATGTGTTAATATGTGTTTTTTGTTAAGGTTCATTAAAAAGTTCATTCTTTTGATCCACTTGTGAACCTCTCCCTATATATATATATATATACTTTGCTATTATTATACATAGAACAAAAAGAGATGGAAAGTATCAAATTGGAAAATAATATTTACTATAAGATTACTTAACAAATTAAGAAAATATTTATCGTGAACGTAAAAAATTCTATGATAAGAAAAATGAATACACATTAAAGACCTATTGTCCCAGCAACATATCATTTAACCATAGCACTATTAAAAATGAACAAACATTAAATATATATTGTGTGAGAAACATAATAGTAAACCAAGCTAGTGCTAAAAATGAACATAATACAATATTTATTTACTTCATGAGCAAAATATTAGTAAACCACAAAAAAAAATTGCAAATTCAAACCTATCCACCCAAACCTTAAAGCCCTACATTTGTCATCATCATGTCACATTAATATTTTATAACCATCAATCAACCCACCCTAGCACCTCAAAATCACATTATAGTCGAACCAACCACCAATAATCGACGAAAGGAAAATATCGATATAAATAGACACGGGGAGTGTGTCGTTTGTGTGAGAGAGACAATGACAACAATGGCAATTACCAGAGATGGTGGTTACACCAGTGGTCAAAGCTGAAGATGAGAGAGAGAGAGAGAGAGAGAGAGAGAGAGAGTAATACTATGTATACCCTCAATTCAGACAGTGATGAATTGTGTGCAATACATTTGTTGGTGTATAGGTCTTACATAGGTTCACTTACAATATTAATCAATGTATAATTAACACATCGGAGGGTCTCATTTAAGGGTGTACCTAGTATTATCGATTCATAAGTTATCTTATATGAGTAAGTTAGGTTTGATATATTAAGCTAAATTTAGGAGTATATATCTTAAAAAAAGATCAAGTTAATGATTAACTTGTAAATAGAACTTAAAAAAAAAATCTCTTCTATTTAATAAAGCACAAACAAAAAAGGACGCCATAATGTGTTTTGTTGTATCTATTTGGCCGAACCCTTATTGTCTTGATTTCAAATGTAGGTGGATCAATTATGTGCAAACATCAAATGTGCTTTATCTGTAAATCTAAACAGATATTACATAACTATAGTTAGACTTTCAAATCATATGACTAGTAGCGGCAGAGCAAGAAATTCAGCTAGACCTCTTCTCTGAACGTCGGTATATAGTTTCTTTGAGAAGTTGCGGTATTTAATGGGTTAAGAACTTAAGAACCTAAGGTAAGGTAAGCAGATGAAACTTCAGCCCGACCTTATGTCATCCATTGAAATTATATGAACATAAAATTGGCTTTACCATAATATCTTCTCTAACTTCACTCCAAACTTATGTTTTGATTTGCACCCAATAAGTTGACTGGCCATCAAATTCTTGGTGGTTCGTAAAAGTCAAAGTAAAAGAGAAAATGAACTTTTCTACCAAATGAATTATTGTCAAGGAATTGAAATTATAAATCTAGTCCCTACTTGATCATTGCCCCTTACCCTTTATCTTTCTGAAGAAACCATCAGTCATTGCAAAGACTATTTTGTTTTTACTTGAGTGACGGATGGGGGTGTAGGTGGTAAAGTGCGGTGGATTTTTGTTTGATTTTGTTTTGATGATTTTATTTTAATTTTATGACTTTAAAAAAAGGGTCAAATATTAAAAGAGTGGTGCTATGAGTCCCAAATAATTCTCTCAAAACTCCTCCAAAAATCAATTAATTGGGTGCTCTAGCGGGACCCATAACACAAGGCAATACTTAATAGGCAGGTGAGAGAGTTAGTGGAATCCACATCAGATTTGGGGGAGGTTTTAGGGGAGATTTTTGTACTCATATCATTATTCATACTAAAAACTCTCTCAAATATTTTTTAATACACATTTAATTCAAGTCTTTTATTTTGTACCAAAAAGTCTCTCAGACACCCGATTAACTAATATTCTTTTGTTTTTAAAGGTCCACGCCAGCGGCATGGTGAAGGAATTTTTGAAACAAAATAAAAAAAATTGGATTAAATTTGTATTAAAAAATGTTCAAGGAACTATTTGATATATGCCCCTTAAAAAAATTTGTTATTTTGAATCTCATGTGACATTCACTTTGACATCCCATTAACAAAAGTGTGATAAAGTCAATATTAATTAGCGAGAACTACTAAAATTTTATGGTAGTAATTAGAGAGTTAATAAAAAGCAAAACCCGTCATTAAATTCGAAATGCCTCATAACTAGTTTTGCCGCATACAAGACCTCATAACAGGTCTTGGTGTTTAAAACCAAGATCGTGATTGTAAGACATTGATAGATAGATAGATTAATACGGGGAGTCAATGTTAAAGTGCCATATGCATCTGGACTTTGTTAACAGAATAAGCTTAAAGTGAGATAATAACTTGATATTGTTTTAAAATTTTAATTTAGCAAAATATAGGTTCAGGTCCCTTAATTTAGCAAATACAACCAGAGAATCCTATTTCTTTCATTAGGCGACGACTCATAACTGAGACGGTTCTAATTGTCTCATCAAAATTTTATGGGAGGGGTTATCCCCAAGCTCCTCCCATCTTTCCCCACAATTTTTGGATGACAAATGACATTTGTGTCCTTATGTTTATATAATTTAAATGTTCAACTTTTTCACCTTGAATTAAAATAAATATATTTAATAAAAACAAATAATTATATTTTAAATAAAAAAACTGTTTTTTGTTAAAAAAAACTGCTTATAAAGCGTAAAATCTTATCTATTTTTTATTATTAAAAAATTGTTTATAAAACGTAAAATTTGTTTTCTTACAAAACAGTTTTCTTATAAAAATGTTTTTTTTTCCTTACAAATTTTATTTTTGGCTAAAAATTGTTTTTTTTGTACAATTTTAAAAATAATCTTGACTATTTAAAAAAAATATGGTTTGCGGCAGCGTAATGTATAGGCGGTCAAACCACCTATACATTCCGCTGGCGCGATCATTTTTTTTAATATGTTGGTCCGCTCCAGCAGTATATATAGGTGGTCAGACTGCCTATACATAACGCTGTCGCGGACCATTATTTTTAAATAGTAAAAAGATTGTTTTTAAAATAATTTATATAAAAAAACTATTTTAACAACTAAAAATAATTTATTTTTGTAATAAAATTGTCTTTTATATTATATAAATATTTTTTTAGTTTTTATAAACAATTTTTACAAATATTTAATTTTTTTTAAGACAACGGAAATTATTTTTTGAATTTTTAAAACAGTTATAAAAAAGAATTTTTTTTTAATAAACAATTAATTTATACAATTTAAAGAAAATTGTTTTTAAAAAACTTGTATAAATCAACTGTTTATTAAAACATTTTTTTATAATCAAAATAGTTTTTAATTAAAAAAACAGTTTTAATCAAAACAATTTTTAAACTGTCTATTTTAAAGATCATTTTTAAAAAAGTAAAAAAAAAAATTAATCAAAAATAAAATTTGTAAAAAAAAATATGTTTTTAAGAAAACAAAATTTACGTTTTATAAACAGTTTTTTAATAAAAAAAAATAGATAAGATTTTACATTTTATAAACAATTTTTCTTTTCGTAAAAAACAGTTTTTTATTGAAAATATAATTATTTGTTTTTATTAAATGTATTTATTTTAATTGAAAGTGAAAAAATATAACATTTAAATTATATAAACATACGGACAAAAATATTAGACAAAATTTATTAGACAAAAATTTGATAAAACTATGTGTCATACGGACAAAAATATAAACATATGGACAAAAATATTAGACAAAAATTCGATAAAACTATGTGTCATTGACTAGATGATAGTAGACAAAATCCTTCATAGGACATAAAAATCTATTGTAACGTAAATGTGACGAATCACATTCATTAAAATTTTGTACTTTATCCGAAATATATAATGAGGTGAGCCTAAGCCATGCTTCAGCCTACCGCCTACGCCCGCAAGGCATAGGCCTTAATGAAGGAGCCTCGCCCGATTTGAGGCAAATCGCAACATATGAAGCTTTGTTAGATGTGGGACTGGACATACCTTGGACAAATTCAATACTGCATCAGTTTTCCCTTGGTTTGAGATCTCTTTGTAATCTTATATACTCCACCTTTTTATTTATTATATGGACAAACGAAGAAAGAAATGAAAGATTGATCTTCTTAACCTTAGTTTTAAAAAATCCTTAAATGAAGAAATAAATCCCAACCAAAATTCCATGAAGTCTAGCTTGATTAGTATGAATTCAGTTTACAATTTCTGGTTGCAATTAATAATAACTATACTAAATTAACTTATTAACTATGCTATTATAGTTTTATATAAATCAATGTAACCTATAGTTTTCCATTGGTCATATTTGTACTTATTGTGTTGGAATACTCAACTAGTTTATGAGTGTTCAAAGTTTGGTTTATAGGGTCAATGTGGACTGCTTCATTCCCATTGGTTTCTTTTTTTTGATGTATTCGATCAGATTTCGGTTCTATAACATTAGCCTCCAATTGTTTGAGGATGACAATGCTCAATATAGGCAAACAATTTCCTTCTTCTATTAAAATGGAGTAACATCCACTGAATTTGGATATGTAGTGGCCCCATTATGTCAATCAGTAGCTGTAGATGTTACTGCTTGGTTCGTAGATGTCACTACTACATTTAGTAACAAATATAGTAACAAATATTCTCCACCTATCATATAATACACATTTGGGACTACGTTCACTGCCCATGCCTTTATTCTTTTATATCTGTATCATCTCTTAAGCTAATATTTAGAACTTGAAACAAATAAATCAACATACTTTGAATAGTAGGGTATGATAATAGTAGTAAACAAGAAAACAAAACAATTAAGAATATTGAAGAAATACAAATTGTCCTCTAGAGTTCCCTTGACCACTTTATTGGGGACTCAATTTCATTATTAAGATTTGGTGAAATAGTCTATGTTGAAGTGTTTGGGGGGAACTCCCAAACACATCTGATATATATACATACTGCTAAGCATGATGAGATTCTTGGTAGCGATCTGCCTAATCAATTTGCCTACAATAAAGATTTTAAGTCTTATATTTATAGAGTAACTACATTTATTTACTTTAATATGTATAATGAATAGTAAATTGTAATTTTAGTTCCACATATTTTGGTTAATGACAGCATATGTACATACAAATGGGGTACAATGATTTTAAATGAAATAGGGTTTAGGTTTTAAATAAGGGTATAAGAGTATTTATATATAAGGGTATATTGGTAAATGATAATAAAAATTTAAACAGTTAACGGTAATTGACATAAATCGTCAAAATAGCACCCATGTAATTAATACATAAACAAACGTAGCCCAAGCAACTAATATTATAAACAAACGTACCCCAAATAATAAATACCCCAATATTTTTTAATACAAATTTAGTCAATACACCTTATTCATAAATAAGGTAGTCTTTAAATATCACAAATGAACGAAAGTAAACGAAATAATAAAATGATGAACAATTACATAATCAAGATTAGTCACAATATACTTCAAACTATGATAATCAAACAATTAAATTCCAGTAATCACCACAACCAACTCTTCATAAAATATATTTATAGATAAAACTCCATTATTGATTTGCAAATATTCTAATAAGTCTTTCCTCCAACCACTTGTAACACCTCGTATTTTTATGCATTTAATATTTAATAAATTCGGGAATTCAAAATTACTTGTGTGTCGTAATTTTAATTGAATTAATTATGGAAATTTATATTTAAATATTAATTGAGGAATGAATGGTTAATATTTAGGGAAATTTATTTACTAAGTGAATAGTAATAATGTATTTACGTCATTCCGAGTATTAAGGACGGGATATGTACTTATTTTAGCCAGGAGTCGGTATAGACTAATTTGGGTGTGAAATAAGTATTTATATAAATTAATTCGAATGCCAATTCTGAGTAGACGTTTGAGTTCAGATGGACCGAGATAGCCAAAAAAGTGTACCCGGGGGTAGTAAACGGGTCACGGGACGTTTTTAGGCATAGCCGGGCCCACGAGGGGGCATGTGGGTCATTTGGGCTTGGCCCATTAGGCAAAAAATGGGATTAAGCCAAATTATACAATTATAAGAGATAAGGGAACGACTGAATTGAGGTTAGAAAAGACTTAGTGGTTTAGGAAACCCTAATAGCAGTCAAAGGCAAAGTTAGGGCTCAAAGGAGAGTCAAAAGAGTCATCTTTAACCTTGGGCATTCACAACTCCAAAATCAGACTCTACGAACCCTAAGGCAAGTGGTTAACTTGATGTACCATTTAAAGTGTATTTCAATTCATATTCATGTGATGTGGATAATCAAAGAAATTCGTTTTGGGATTTAAAGGGGATAAACATGGGGTTTTGTAAACCATGAATCTGATTTCTAAATTGAGTAGAAATTCATATACAATCTGAGTTTTGTATTTGTATCTGGTAAGATGTGTAAACCCAGATGAATTAGAAACTAATTGGTGATACGAAATTGATGTTTAAGTGGGTTAAAGATTAAATTGGATTTTACCCCAAACTCGTGGAAGCAGGAGATAAAGTAAATTAATTGATTTTTTTGGACTTTAGGGAGGTTCCATATAAGGTGTTTGATGTTTATTGTCGATGGGAAAGCTTAGTTTTCAGTGTAGAAGAAGCTAGGGTTTAGAGGTGTGCATCCATGGTTGAAACAACCAACTCGGGGAAGACGAAGACCTGATTGATCGATCGATCGAAGGTGGACCATCGATCGATCGATGGTCCGAAAACTTTGACAGTTCGCCCAGTTTTTAATATATAGGGAAATTAAATAAAATTTCTTCCATGCCTTAATTTTTGAGAAATTAATACATGGGTTTAAATCTAATTAATTGTGAATAAAAAGAATTGATTAGGATTTGAGGGCGACTTGGTGTGGCATCATAATTTAAATTAATTGGGATTTGGAGGAAATTAGGTGTGACACACTAAGGTTAAATTTTGGAAACTTTGTTTTAAAATGATTAAATACGGATTTAGTGTAAAAGTCTGGGGATAATGGTTGAGCGATACCGAGATGTAAATTTTATTTAAGTGAAGACTAAATAATTTAGAGTCGGGTATTTAGACTTGGGTGGTGTTATTTCGAGCCATGAGAGTAAGTCCAAATATATTGGTTAGGGCGATACCAAAAGAAATTAATGTACAAATTACTTTATAATTAGAGTTGGGCCATAAACTCATAATAAAAAAAAAGGAATAGGCTTGTGTCATGGACTTAGTACACGGTGTAGCCGGGATGTTTTATATTTATATATATATACGGTGTGTGATAGTATATATATGGTGTGTGCATTAATATCAGTGGATAGATATTATTATTATATACTCTAGTGCTATAGAGGGAGGTTGCGCGTAGTGGATGAATCCTCTAGCTTGAGGAGTAGGGCGAGTATAATCCCAGGTCATAGCGTCCGTTATATGGGTGAGGGGCATCTCATTTTCAGGGAAGGAATATGACCGCCTCCAATATGTATGTATTAACCAAGTTAGCCAGCGATTCTGACTTGGGGTAACTAGGTTATGTGAATATACCTAGTGGGATAGCACTTTAGAGAATTTATACCCAGTGAGACTTTACTCGGGGGATATTATTATTAAATGATTTCAGTATGTTTATGAATACTGTAATATGAATAAGTATATAATTATATACGGGTAAAATAATACAAAGCATGAGTTGTATTATATGTATAATAGATGTGGAAGTTATATGAAATTTAAAGGGAAATGATATAATTAAGTCTGATGTTGATAACAACTTAAAAATCATAATTAAAGCATACTCGGTTGGAGTAGGGTGTTTACAAGGGTTATATAATTTATCTAGTCATGAGAATAAGAACTAGGTAAATTTAATTAAGGCGTTAGTAGCGCATATTAGAGGAGGGGTGAGGATGTCCTCAAAGGAGTGCGGCACTAACTAAAATATGGAGAGCATGCATATTTATTTATTACTGCAAGTTAATCATTTGCTAAATATTTTTCAAATGTTTTGGGTACTAACCCTTGCTATAAATTTTTTTTAAAAAACCTTTTAGGTGTCCAGCCACGGGGACGTCAGGCTTGACTCAATTTCAGGGATCCGTTGCTGCAGCATATGTGGATGTTACGAGAGTTTTGATAGACGCCTCACTCTTTCATTCCTAGTATAGAGACTTCTTATCAGTTATTTCGAGCATGTATCTCACAGTTCATTTAGTTTTTGTCAGACTTGTTGAGATTGATTACTTGTCTTTATTTCATATTTGTTGGAGTTTGGGCCGACGGCTTATTCGGTCAGTTAATTAATTGTGAATGGTTGTTTCAGTTAATTGTGATTATTGTGTAGTTTTGTTTCCGCATGAGATTTTCATTTAAGTTAATAAAAGATAAAACTTGGCACCATTCTAATATTCTCACTTAGGTGGTTAGTAAATAAAAAGGCGACAGTGATGCTAAGAATGATCCAACTGAGAAACCTGTTCTAACTTAATTTAGGACTGATCACCCGGAGTCAATTAGGCGGGGTGTCACAGATGGTATCAGAACATCAGGTTGTAGTGTCTTTAGGATCTGTGCGACTTACTACGTTTCAGCGTAGCATTCGGTTGTTATAGAGCCCTATTATTAGGACTATTGATTCATTTTCCGCTTGTGAGATATCGTATTTCTACTGTAAATATTTATGTGTAAATTGTGTACTTATACAATTAAATCTATTTCAGATTCCACTAAGGAGACAGAGAGCAGAGAGGGCTGAGGCTAGGGATGTGGTCAGGGAGGTTCATCAGGAGCCACAGGTACCGCCACCTCCCCCACCCGAGTTGATTTACACTTCTCAGGTGGCAGTGATAGTGGCTCAGGCGGTCGAGACAGCGATGCGAGCTATGGCAGCTCACTTTCCACAGCCCCAGGCACTGCCTCTAGTGGCACCAGCAGTTCAGGATCCAGTGGGGCCACCATCTTAGAAGCGAGTTAGGGAGACCTTTTAGAAGGGTCACCACCTGAGTTTCGAGGTAGCACAGATGTAGTAGAGGCTTGTGACTGGAAGAAGAACATTCAGCGCCATCTGCGCATGCTGGAGTGTACCGAGGTGCAGAAACAGATGCTTGCTACCTTTCGTCTGTCGGGGGAAGCCTTACAGTGGTGGGAGTCAGTTACCACCATTGAGGAGCGAGATTTGATGTCGATAGCAGAGTTCTGGGTGCGGTTAGACCGCAAATACTTTCCACCAGTGGTAAAGGCTGAGATGAGAAAGAAATTCAGTGATTTAGTACAAGGTGATCGCTCAGTGGCAGACTATGAGGAAGAGTTCACCCGTTTGGCAAACTTTGTGCCAAATGAGGTGAATGACGAGGAGCGAAAGAAATCGAGATTTATGGATGGCTTAGCTTGACGGATCAGGTAACATTTGATTGGGAATTCGGCGTTAGTGACTTATATAGATGTTGTTAATGCCGCACTTGTACATTGCCAGGATCATCGCTTCCATACGAAGGGGAGCAAGAGAGCAGGGGAGCCGAGCCAACAGGGCAAGGCAGTCACTAGTGGTGACACGAGTGGTACTCAGTAGCAGACTGATAGTCAGCAGGGGAATCAGGCTAAGAAGTTTAAGCCTGGTGGGTTCCGATCGGGAGGACAGGGGTTCAGGCAGGGACAGCCGGGCCCGAATCAGCAGCAGCAGGTTCTACAGGGCCATCAGGGCCAAAGGAACAATAGGGGAGGCCAGCAAGGCCAACAGGGCCAACGACAGGGGGATGGTCAGAAATGTTGTTTTGTCTGTGGCCAGCCACGACACTTTAAGAGGGAATGCCCACAGAGGGGCAGAGGTCATCAGCAGGAGGCCCAATAGGGGAAATGGGGGCAGATGCCGCCAGAAGTACCAGCTCCACCCGACCCACCGCAGCAGGGGCAGATGAACTACGGGCGTGTGTATAACGTCCGGGATGTTCCCAATCCTCCAGCGCAGCAAGCACCGCCAACAGTTGAGGGTATGTTTCTCATTCATGGTTATGAGGGTAGTATTCTTTTTGACATGGGAGCATCGCATTCAGTAATTAAATATAATTTTGCTAAACGGGCCGGATTACTAGAGACTGCGGGTAGTCTTCGAATGTGTGTAGAGTCGACAGTAGGCAGCGGGGCTTCGATTCACTCGATTTGTCGGGGGGGGACATTTTGATTGGGAGACTTAGTTTAGCAGCGAACCTCTTAGTATTAGATATGGAGGGGTACGATGTCATCCTAGGTATGGATTGGTTGGTCGATTATTGGGCAACTGTGGATTGTTACGAGAGGACAATCGTGTTCTCCATTCCAAGACAGGAGATTTTCTTGATAGCAATGTCGTTACCTGGGGGGGGGGGGGGTTACGCACGCACCTGTATTGCATCGAGGAGGAAACCTCACAGGAGGTGGCGATTTCATTGGACTCATTCCCGGTAGTGAGGGACTTTGAGGATGTGTTCCAAGAGATACCAGGGTTGCCACCTAGCAGGGAAATTGAATTTTTAATTGATTTAGCATTGGGAACGAGGCCGATTACTTGGGCCCCATACCGTATGGCCCCTTCAGAGATGCGTGAGTTGAGAGAGCAGATTCAACAGCTTTTGGGTCAAGGTTCATTCGGCGGAGTACATCACCGTGGGGGTGCACCGGTGTTGTTTGTGAAGAAGAGGGACGGTTCACTACGGTTATGCGTGGACTATAGAGAGTTGAATAAGGCGACGATACGGAATAAGTATCCATTACCTATGATTGATGATCTATTTGACCAATTGAGAGGGGCGTCTTACTTCTCTAAGGCCGACTTGAGGTCAGGGTATCATCAACTGCGTATCCAAGAGGAGGACGTTCCTAAGATTGTTTTCCTGTCGCGGTATGGATCTTATGAGTTCAGGGTGATGCCATTCGGGCTCACCAATGCACCAGCAGTGTTCATGGACCTCGTGAACAGAGTTTTCGGGGAGTTTCTTGATCAGTTTGTCATCTTGTTTATTGATGACATCCTGATCTACTCGCGCACCGAGGAGGAGCACGCAGAGCATCTGCGTATAGTTTTACAGACACTGTGGGATCACCGGCTCTATGCTAAATTAGGGAAGTGTGGATTTTGTCTATAGGAGGTACAATTTCATGGCCACGTGGTGTCAGACCGGGATATTACGGTGGATCCGAGTAAGGTATCGGCGGTGAGGGAGTGGGGGCAACCAACGACACCGACCGAGGTGCGCACTTTTTTGGGATTGGCCGGTTATTACAGGCGATTCATCAAAGGATTCTCAAATATTGCGGGCCCTTTGACAAATCTGACTCGGAAAGGGGTACCTTTCACTTGGAGTGAGCATTGTCAATTAGCTTTTGGTGAGCTAAAGGATAAGTTGACATCTGCACCCGTACTTGCTTTGCCGAAGGGGGGATTAGAGTATCAGGTTTACACTGACGCATCCTTACAGGGACTTAGGGGTGTGCTTCAGTAGGAGGAAAGGGCTATAGCTTATGCGTACATAAAATTAAAGCCCCACAAGAGGAATTACCCCACTCACGACCTGGAGCTAGCAGCGGTTATTTTTGCTTTGAGGATATGGAGAAATTATCTTCCAGGAGAGCAGTTCACATTATTCACGGATCACAAATCACTTCAGTATCTCTTCATACAGAATAATCTATATATGAGGCAGAGGCGATGGCTAGAATTCGTGAAGGACTACCAGTTTGATATTCAATATCATCCTGGTAAGGCTAATGTGGTGGCAGACGCATTGAGCTGAAGACCGACTGGGAAAATATCAGAAGTCTGTAAAGCGAAGTGGAGAGAGCTTCGATATGAGGATGATGTATCCAAGGCTTGCATGTCAGCATTATCCATCACACCTGAGATCATTATGCGGGTTGTGAGGGCTCAGGCAGAGGATCAGGTCTGTCGGGATAGGGTAAGCCAGTTGCTAGCTGAGGGAGCAGAGGGTTACTCAGTTAGTTCGGAAGGAGGCTTACGCCTAAATGGGAGGTTAATTGTGCCAGAGGATTAGGAGTTGAGGCACGTTATTATGACAGAGTCCCATGGGTCGAAATTCGCGGTACATCCCGGTGGGGATAAGATGTACCAGGATATGAGGAGGCAGTATTGGTGGGCAGGAATGAAACGAGACATAAAAGAGTTTGTTTCGAAATGCTCCACGTGTCAGCTTGTGAAAGCTGACCATCAGAGACCATCAGGGATGCTACAGCCACTGGAGATTCTTGTGTGGAAGTGGGAGAGAATCTCCATGGACTTCATTACAGGGTTACCTGCATCGCATAGGGGTCATGATTCCATATGGGTCATTGTGGATCAGTTGGCCAAAGTGGCCCACTTCCTGTCGGTTCATATAGACTTTGAGACGATGCGATATGCGCAGCTATTCATAGCTGAGATTGTTAAGCTGCACGGAGTATCGATTAATATTGTGTCTAACAGAGACAAGATCTTTGTGGCCCACTTTTGCCAGAGCTTTCAAGAGGCCATGGGAACAGAGTTACGTTTGAGTACAGCCTATCACCCACAGACTGACGGGCAGACTGAGAGAGTCAATCAGATGCTGGAAGATATGCTCAGAATGTGCATATTAGACTTTGTGGGAGGTTGGGAGAAATATCTTCCTTTGGTAGAGTTCACGTATAACAACTCTTACCAATTCACGATCGGCATGGCACCGTTCGAGGCACTATACGGGAGACCTTGTCTTTCACCCGCCTGTTGGTTAGAGGTGGGGGACAACAAACTATTAGGGCCGTAGATTATTCACGAGACGTCAGCCAAGATAGAGTTGATCCGAGGGCGGATTCGGATAGCTCAAGATAGACAGAAGAGTTACGCTGATGCTTCACGTAGACAAGTGGGGTTAGAGGTTGGGGACCAGGTATTAGTCTGAGTGTCCCGTATGAAAGGGGTGATGAAGTTCGACAAGAAGTGTAAGTTAGCACCGAGGTACGTGGGATATTTCCCTATTATCGAGAGGGTAGGACCAGTAGCTTATAGGTTGGGATTGCCAAAGCACCTTCAGTGGATACACGACGTGTTCCATGTGGCATCGCTAAAGAAATATCGCAGGAGCGAGAGGGCCTTCTGGAACATTCCACTTAAGGAAATTTATTTACAGCCAGACATCTCATATGAGGAGAGACTGGTGGCTATTCTGGACCATAGTGAGAGGAAGTTACGATCTAAAGTTGTTCCACTAGTTAGAGTACAATGAGATCATCACAACTTTGACGAGTCTACCTGAGAGCAGGAAGAGGATATGCGGGAATAATATCCGGAGCTTTTTACCACAGGTACGACCTAATTTTGGGGACATAATTCCTTTGTAAGGGGGGGAGTATGTAACACCCCGTATTTTCATGCATTTAATATTTAATTAATTCAGAAATTCAAAATTACTTGTGTGTAGTAATTTTAATTGAATTAATTATGGCAATTTATATTTAAATATTAATCGAGGAATGAATGGTTAATATTTAGGAAAATTTATTTACTAAATGAATAGTAATAATGTATTTACGTCATTTCGGGTATTAATGACGGGATATGTACTTATTTCAGTCGGGAGTCGGTATAGACTAATTTGGGTGTGAAATAAGTATTTTTATAAAGTAATTCGGATGCCAATTCTGAGTGTACGGTTGAGTCTGGATGGACCGAGATAGTCGGAAAAGTGTACCCGGGGGTAGTAAACGGGTCACAGGACGTTTTTAGGCATAGTCGGGCCCACGCGGGGGCATTTGGGCCATTTGGGCTTGGCCCATTAGGCAAAAAAAGGGATTAAGCCCAATTATACAATTATAAGAGATAAGAGAACGACTGAATTGAGGTTAAAAAAGACTTAGTGGTTTAGGAAACTCTAATAGCAGTCAAAGGCAAAATTGGGGATCACAGGAGAGTCAAAAGAGTCATCTTCAACCTTGGGCATTCACAACTCCAAAATCAGACTTTACGAACCCTAAGGCAAGTGGTTAACTTGATGTAGCATTTAAAGTGTATTTCAATTCATATTCATGTGATGTGGATAATCAAAGAAATTTGTTTTGGGATTTAAAGGGGATAAACATGGGGTTTTGTAAACCATGAATCTGATTTCTAAATTGAGTAGAAATTCATATACAATCTGAGTTTTGTATTTGTATCTGGTAAGATGTGTAAACCCGGATGACTTAGAAACTAATTGGTGATACGAAATTGATGTTTAATTGGGTTCAAGATTAAATTGGATTTTACCCCAAACTCGTGGAAACAGGAGAGAGAATAAATTAATTGATGTTTTGGGACTTTAGGGAGGTTCCATATAAGGTGTTTGATGTTTATTGTCGATGGGAAAGCTTAGTTTTCAGTGTAGAAGATGCTAGGGTTTGGAGGTGCGCATCCATGGCTAAAACAACCAACTCGGGGAAGACGAGGACCTGATCGATCGATCGATCGAAGGTGGACCATCGATCGATCGATGGTCCGAAAACTTTAACAGTTCGCCCAGTTTTTAATATATAGGGAAATTAAATAAAATTTCTTCCATGCCTTAATTTTTGAGAAATTAATACATGGGTTTAAATCTAATTAATTGTGAATAAAAAGAATTAATTAGGATTTGAGGGCGACTTGGTGTGGCATCATGATTTAAATTAATTGGGATTTGGAGGAAATTAGGTGTGACACACTAAGGTTAAATTTTGGAAACTTTGTTTCAAAATGATTAAATACGGATTTAGTGGACAAGTCCGGGGATAATGGTTGAGCGATACCGAGATGTAAATTTTATTTAAGTGAAGACTAAATAATTTAGAGCCGGGGATTTAGACTCGGGTGATGTTATTTCGAGCCATGAGAGTAAGTCCAAATATATTGGTTGGGGCGATACCAAAAGAAATCAATGTATAAATTAATTAATAATTAGATTTGGGCCATAGACTCATAATAAAAAAAAGGGAATAGGCTTGTGTCACGGACTTAGTACACGGTGTAGTCGGGATGTTTTATATTTATATATATACGGTGTGTGATAGTATATATATGGTGTGTGCATTAATATCAGTGGATATATGTTATTATTATTATATACTCTAGTGCTATAGAGGGAGGTTGCGCGTAGTGGATGAATCCCCTAGCTTGAGGAGTAGGGCGAGTATAATCCCAAGTCATAGCGTCCGTTATATGGATGAGGGACATCTCACTTTCAGGGAAGGAATATGACCGCCTCCAACATGTATATATTAACCAAGTTAGTGAGCGATTCTGACTTGGGATAACTAGGTTATGTGAATATACCTAGTGGGATAGCACTTTAGAGAATTTATGCCCGGTGAGACTTTACTCGGGGGATATTATTATTAAATGATTTCAGTATGTTTATGAATACTGTAATATGAATAAGTACATAATTATATACGGGTAAAATAATACAAAGCATGAGTTGTATTATATGTATAATAGATGTGGAAGTTATATGAAATTTAAAGGGAAATGATATAATTAAGTCTGATGTTGATAACAACTTAAAAATCATAATTAAAGCATACTCGGTTGGAGTAGGGTGTTTACAAGGGTTATATAATTTATCTAGTCATGAGAATAAGAACTAGGTAAATTTAATTAAGGCGTTAGTAGCGCATATTAGAGGAGGGGTGAGGATGTCCTCAAGGGAGTGCGGCACTAACTAAAATATGGAGAGCATGCATATTTATTTATTACTGCAAGTTAATCATTTGCTAAATATTTTTCAAATGTTTTGGGTACTAACCCTTGCTATAAATTTTTAAAAAAAAACCTTTTAGGTGTCCAGCCACGGGGATGTCAGGCTTGACTCAATTTCAGGGATCCGTTGCTGCAGCATATGTTGATGTTACGAGAGTTTTGATAGACGCCTCACTCTTTCATTCCTAGTATAGAGACTTCTTATCAGTTATTTCGAGCATGTATCTCACAGTTCATTTAGTTTTTGTCAGACTTGTTGAGATTGATTACTTGTCTTTATTTCATATTTGTTGGAGTTTGGGCCGACGGCTTATTCGGTCAGTTAATTAATTGTGAATGGCTGTTTCAGTTAATTGTGATTATTGTGTAGTTTTGTTTCCGCATGAGATTTTCATTTAAGTTAATAAAAGATAAAACTTGGCACCAGTCTAATATTCTCACTTAGGTGGTTAGTAAACAAAAAGGCGACACTGATGCTAAGAATGATCCAACTGAGAAACCTGTTCTAGCTTAATTTAGGACTGATCACCCGGGGTTAATTAGGCGGGGTGTCACACCACTCTCCATTTTTCAGTACTCTATACCATTTAAATTCATAGCCTTAAAACCGAGATCAATTAGTTTACATATGTCAATCACATCTCTAAAATTGCGAACCTGTCAAATCAAATATCTGGAATCAGCCATGCGTGCAACGTACGTGGGCTCAACTAGTTGTAATAAATATGTAGTATAGATGATTCAAGAAATGAATATACTCTTGTGTGAAAAATATAAAAACTAAGTATAAACATATGATTTTTTTATGGATGGAGGGAAATGATTTAAAAGAATAAGATATCATAGGTTCACAAAGTTTATATATACAAAAAAAAAAAAGACAACTATTTTTTTCATGAAAAAAACTGATACATGAAGATATTTTCTCTCCTAATCCACCAAATCAAAATTATAGAAAAATAGCTCCAAATAAAATTTATTTTAATTGCATAGAAATTTAAAATTGTATTATATTAGACTTTTGATTTTAATGAGAATTTATTTTTCTCGATGTGTTTTCGAGACTGTTAATCAATTTTTTGATATTTTGGGTTGTGCACTATAAACTACTTGGAATTTGGGAAGGGAATTAAAATGGAACATTGAACTTTCTTGCAAAACATATTTTTTTTTCAAGCTAATCTCTTTTTCATTATCATATATAACAAAACACTTTTTATTTAAAAAACTTTTGTAAGAAACCTTATTTATAAATCCTTTTTTACAACATAAATTTATTTTATTTTTTATAAATATGTTATTAAACTTTTTATAAAACCTTGTTTTATAAGAATACAGTTTTAAAAAAAGTTATGTCCAACTATTTTTTTAAAATAATGAAAATAGTTTTTTAAATAACTTTAACACAAAACAATAATTTTATAAACAAATCATTTTTTTCTTATTATATATAACAACAACTGTTTTTTTCTAAAAAAATTTCATGAAAATTGTTATTTCGTAA
Organism: Sambucus nigra; assembly: GCA_949130495.1. Taxonomy (NCBI): domain Eukaryota; kingdom Viridiplantae; phylum Streptophyta; class Magnoliopsida; order Dipsacales; family Adoxaceae; genus Sambucus; species Sambucus nigra. The sequence goes on along the minus strand of OX422210.1, from coordinate 445,992,487 downwards.
CATTTATAAAAAAAATTATAAACAATGTCCATTTATTTATTTTTCTAAAACGTCATAATTTTTTTTACAAAAATAGATTTTTTTAAACTTTTTCACAAACAGTTTTTTGTAAGAATTTTTTAAAAATTAATAAAATACGTTCATTTTTTTTATAAAGACAGTTTTTCTAACTTTTTCACAATATATTTTTTTCGTTTTTAAAAGTTACATCCAACTATTTTTTTTAAATATGGAAAACTCTTTTTTTATTTATCCACAATACAACTTTTTGTAATATTTTTGTTTATAAATAATGTCCATTTATTTATTTTTATATAAAAATTTGGAGTTGTTTTTTAGTTCCCCGAGATTATAAAAGAGACTTTTCATTACTCAAAACCATAATTACGTTTGAGGAGAGAGAATTTAGGTATTGATTTGTATTTACACTTCTAATACTATCGTATTAGAGGTATAACATAGATGTGAATAGAGTTACAATTATAATTGTATCTATATTAATAAATACAATTATATTTATATTAATAAGTGTAAGTGCATGTTTGGACTTATCATTAATTAATTAAAAGTTAATGTGTTTTAGATACCAAACTCTTGGACTTATTATATATAAATAGACTTTTAAGGAATTTATTAGTTAACGCCTCTTCTTTTAATATTAGAGTTTTTTTTTAACTTAAGTACCTTAATAAATAGATTTGTTTTTTTTTTTTACTTTAGAACCTTTCACTAATTGGGTTTGTATTTATTACCCTTACTGTTAATGTTCAGATAGAGATTAGGTGTCATGCGACTTGCACATATTTTGTAAAAAAATAAAATATTTAAAAAATAAAATCAGAAAAATGAAAAAAATAATGTACGAAAGAACCTAAAAACAAAAAAGAATAAAATTGAAAAATGAAAAATGAAAAATAAAAAAACTCATTTAATTAATTTATTAAATGTAATTGTAAGGGCAGATAGTTTAGCCTAGGCTTGTTGTTTATTTTATTTGCACTATGGCATGTTTGGTGTATCCCGTTATAAACCAACACGTGATAACATGATTAACCGAATCTCCAACATCTCCAAAGTTCAAGACTTCTCTACGTTATGAAGGTATAAATCTTTTAGGAGTTCGAATTTATTTACATTTATATTTGGTAGATTTATTTTTATAAAAACTCGAGGCAAATTTTTAAAGTTAAAAAATATTTTTTTTGGCCTCGTTCAAACGAGATCACCATCTCATTTAAACGAAATGTCAATTTTGTTTGAAGGCTCGTTTGATCATTTCATCAAACGAACATCAAATGAGGGTGTTCTATTGGAATTCGTTAGAAGCTTGTTCAAATGAGATTGGAGTCTCGTTCGAAGGAACTGAGTTTTCGTTCAAATGAGGTATTATTATCTTTTGAACGACTTCTATTTCATTCGAATGAAAAGCATCGCCTCGAATTTTGTGCATGAGCTATAAATACCTGTTTCAAAAAGATTTTCAAAAAGACTTTTAAAAACATAACTTATATACCTATTACAAAATTCCTCAAACTTTTTAGGTCTAAACACCTCTTTGATTCACAAAACATCCTCCCCTATAATTGTGAATCCATTTGAAACCCTAGAAGGGTCATATCTGATTTTTTTTCTTTTGGAGAGAGATATATATTAATGATCTTTTAACCCAAGGGATCACTGCTGAAAAGAAAGAAGAAAGGCTGATCGGTGGATACCGAGGGTGGACCGTCACCTGTGGACTGCTCTGGATCTGAGTAGTATACTTCAGGAAGTTTTGTAAGTAAGCTATCTTGTAAAATTTTCAAAAGTGCTGAAAAAAGATTTTTCCCTGCAAAGGAATTTTTCCTCATATTGTTTGCTTTTAGATATTTGGCTTGATTCTTACAAATATATGTGGACACCGTTTGCATGCACACAATAATTCAATCAAAGATTAATATTTGATAAAAAAATTGAATTATGTGTTTGTGGCATTTAATTAAATAAGTTAATCTATTAGATCGTTTGCACTCTCAAATTGGTATTAGAGCCAATTACACAAAAATACTGTGTGATCTTTTTCTATAAAAAAAAATTCTTTGATATCAGTTTTTTTGAAAAATTGTTGATCTTGAAAAAGGTCGGATTTTAATGGATAATATGTATAATCGAATACCCATCTTTGATGGTGACAACGATGCATATTGGAAAGTTATAATGAGGTCTACTAAGTCAATTGATGAACGCACATGGTTGCTCTGGAAAAGAGGGTGGACACCACCCACTGTTATTGTTGACAATGTCATTGGTCCTAAACTTGTATCTCAATGGACAAAAGACGACTTTAAATGGAGCAAATTTAATTCTCGCGATTTGAGTTGTATCTAGAGATCCATCACCCCTAACGAGTTTCATCGCATTATGACTCGCACTACGTTTAAAAAAGCTTGGGATACCGTCCATCTCACTCACAAGGGAACCAATGTTGTTTAAGCTTATAATATGCAGAATCTCACCACACAATTTGAAACAATCACAATACTTGAATAAGAATCATTTGATGAGTTTTATGCTCGACTCTCCGATACAGTAAACTCAAGTTTCAATTTAGGTGAGAAAATACATAAGACGCGTGTGGTTGAAAAAATCTTAAGATTGATTCCTGCCCACTTTATTCCTAAGGTTACCGTACTTAATTCATTTGGGATCCTAGACACTCTTAGGTTAGAAAACCTTGTAGGAGATCTTCAAACATACGAGATAGATACGTTCCCTAAAATTGTAAAACCTGAGGAAAAATGGAATTGCACTTAAAGCCCAATCTAAAAAGAGAGATGAAATCTCTAAAAAGAGAGGGGAAATGTCGTTCGATTATGAGTATGACTTTGATTTGGATTATTTGTCCATTTTTTCTAAAAATTTTAAGAAATTTATCAAACTGAAAATCAAAATACTTCCAAAGAAAAGAAATTTTTTGAGAAAGATAAAAAATAAAAATCGGGAAAATAAAATTTTGAAAAAGAAAAGGAAGATTTTCCAAAGAAAGACGAGAAGAGATGTTATGGGTGTGAGGAAAAAGTTCACAAAGCTCATGAGTGTCCGACTAGATTGAAAAATCAAGGGAAAGGCAAAGCTACCTTAAATGTCATGCTTAGTGATAGTGAGGTCGAGTCGGTGAGTTCGGGTGATGAATCACTACATGGATGTAACTTCACCGCATTCATGGATAATCATGTTAGTACATCTAGTTCACCTCACGACGATGATTAAGATACTAAACATGATCACCTCGACAATGAGTCTAGTCCTTCTGAGGAGAGTGAGGGAGAAAATGTTTTAAGTGAGAGCGAGAATGACCTTCAGCGCGCCTACGCCGATCTCTATGCTGAGTCCTTTAAAACTAAGAAACAAAATAATGGGTTAATTATGAGAGTCTTAACACTACAGAAAGAGTTGAGAGAGGCTAGAGAAAGTGATTCCTCAGTGAGAGAACCTTTGGAAGAGAAAGTTTTTTAGTTAAGAGAGAGAACGGGGACTTGACCAATAAGGTAGCGAGTCTTACGAGAGATCTCTAAGCATCCGTGGAGACTCGTGGGAAACTTCAAGCCCTTGTATTCAAACTCGAGAAAGATCTCGAACGTGACAAGGAGGTCAAGATAACTATCGAGGATACATAAAAAAAGGTAGGTAATATATTCCTCGACACCGCTATAGGTTTTGGTGAGAGCCATGAAAAAGGTTATGACGGTGTATCCACTTCCCATACCATACTGTAATCAGTTCCTAAATTTTTAGTTAATCCTTATGGACCTCAATGTAAACCATAAAAGATAGTTTAACCTAAAAAAAGAACCAAGATAGACCCAAACCTTTCTATGTTTGCACTTTTTGTAAAATAAGAGGTCACCTTAGAGAGTTTTGCTATAAATTAAGGAAAACTAGGTGTACACATACTCCCATACGCCACTTTAGCAACTTTACTAGTCTCAGAGAGAAAGTTTTCTAGTTGTGACTTCGTATAGTTTGATGGAAGAATTTCAACGGATGTCTTTGTCATTTGAGAACGCTTCTAACATTCTAAGTAGAATCTACAACATTAAGGGCAAACAAAAGGTTACATCCACTTGTTTACTTAAGCAAAACGACAAAGCCCTTATTTTCGTGTTGATATCAAGGCTCAAAATACTTCTCGATCATATTTTGACAGTGGGTGTTCTACGCACATGACTGGTGACGTCTCATTTTCTACCCACCTTAAGGATCACAATAAAAAGTAAAGTCACCTTTGGAGATGGAAGTAGATATAGCATTTTAGAACGAGATAGTGTTGAGATACCCGAATTTTCTAAAGCTAGATGATGTGTTGTAAGTGAAAGGGTTTAAAGTGAACTTAATTAGCATAAGCCAACTGTGCGATGCAAACTTTGCGGTAAAGTTTGACGGATTCGAATGTAATGTTTATGATCAAAACGGTAAGCTTTTACTATAAGGTGTAAGGACGTAAGATAATTGTAATGCTAGTGTGACCAAGTCCTCTTTTATGTGTAATAGTGCCACGACCTCCACTATAAACTTTGACATCAACGGTTAGGTCACGTTAACTCTCTCGAGAGAGATTAGTGATCAAGGACCTAGTTCGTGGCTTATCATAACCTGGGAAACCAACTTCCTCGATTTATGGCCTTGCCAATAAGGAAAATAAATTTGAAGTCCCCATCAGACGTTGAATACCATTACCACCTCCCGTGTTTTGGAGCTAATTCACATGGATCTTATGGGTCCTACTTGTTAGGATAGCTTAGGTGGTAAGAGATATATTCTTGTGATAGTCGATGAGTTTTCTAGATATTCTATCATAGGATTCCTTAGAAAAAAGTCCAAAGCGGTTGAGTTACTTATAATTAAGTATCGTGTCTTACAAAACCAACATGGTGTCACTATTAATCGGATGTTTAGTGACAACGACACTGAATTTAAAGAAGCTTAAGTGGATAGCTATTATGATGGAGTCCGTATCAAACATGAATTTTTTGTTGTTCGCACTCCTCAATAAAATAGTATTATTGAGAAGAAGAACTGAACGATACAAGAAATGACTAGATCCATATTTCTTGGGAGAAACGTGACTAAACATTTTTGGACAGAGACAGTGAGCTCCACATTACACACGGTGAATATGGTATATCTTCGTCCGCATATTCTTCACACACCTTATGAGTTGTGGACAGGGAAGAGGCCCAACCTATCATATTTTCTTATCTTTGGGAGTACTTACTATATATTGCGAAATAGAGAGCCATTAGAAAAGTTCGACCCTCGAAGAGACGAGGGGATATATTTAGAATATTCATCGACAAGTAGGGTTTACCGGGTTTATAATCGGGCAAGCTTTAAGGTCATAAAACTAATAAACATGACGATTATAGATGAATATCTAGAAGAGTTTGTTCAGCCTAGCCCCTAGTGTGAGGATGATTCAATCCTGGTGACGATCCCATCCTTCTTCATGCTACCACGGTTCACCCCGTTCCTGTTTTAGGGAAAACACTATTTTGGGTTCGAAAGAGTCACGACCCTTCCGTTATACTTGGTGATCCTACACTAGGTGTCAAGACTCATTCTTAACTCAAAAATATTATTAGTTATCTATGCTACACATCCCTAGTCGAGCCCAAGAATGTGAAAGAAGAACGCAAGGACGAGCATTGAATTTCTTCCATGTAAGAAGGGTTACTTCAGTTTAGAAAGAACGATGTCTTAGAATTGATCCCCTGACCCAGCGAGACTAACGTGATAGGAACCAAGTGGATCTATAAGAATAAGGTGGATAAAAATGGTACTATAGTTTGCAATAAGCCTAGGTTGGTCACTCAAGACGACACATAAATTGAGGGTGTAGACTTTGAGGTGACATTCTATCATGTTGTTAGGATTGAGTTTGTCCGCTTACTACTCGCCATATCATATCATTTGATCTTTAAGTTATATCAAATGGATGTAAAGAGTGTATTTCTAAATGGCATTCTACTGTTGGAGGTTTATGTGTAACAACTAAAAGTGTTTGAAGAGCTTAACCACCCGGAACACATCTACTATCTTAGTAAAGTCTTGTATAGTTTGAAGCAAGCACCCCGTGCTTAGTACGGGATGATTACTTCTTATCTCTTAACTCACGACTTCAAGAGAGGGGTAGTAGATAAGATATTGTTTGTAAGGAGAGAGAGTAGTGCCATTTTAGTTGCCCAAGTCTATGTGGACGATATAGCCTTTGGATCCACGTGCTCCTGCTATGCTCACACTTTTGAGGAGGAGATGAAGAGTGAGTTTAAGATGAACATGGTAGGTGATCTTACATTCTTCCTAGGTCTCCAGGTTTATCAGCTTGAGGATAGGATATTCATATCTCGATCCAAATATGTAAGAGACCTTGTGAAGAAATTTGGTCTAAACTTCACTAAGCACTCACACACCCCTATGAGTATATCGAAAAAGCTTAGTAAAGACGCTTTAGGGAAGGACGTAGAGAAACCCGTGTATTAGAGTATAATTGGTAGTCTTCTTTATCTAATTTCTAGTCGTCCCTATATCGCCTTTGGTGTTGGAGTATGTGTGCGGTAATAGGCATCTCCAAAGGAGTCACACTTATACTCTCTTAAACGTATTATCAAATACGTTAATGAAACTCTCTCATACAGTATTAGGTATTCCTTTGATTCCAATGACCGTTTTCCCGCCTATTTAAATGAAAATTGGGCCAGGGATGTAGTTTGTTATAGGAGCACTTCGGGTGCGTGTTTCTATTTTAGGAGTGTTCTTGTCTCTTGGATGAGCAAGAAGCAAAACTTCATATCTTTGTCCATTGCGGAGGTTGAGTATATATCCGCTGGGAGTTATTGCACGCAACTCTTATGGATGAAGCATATGTTAGAGGATTACAACATCTCAAAGGGCACGCTGACTATTTTTTGTGATAATACGAGTGTTATGCATATTTCTGGTAATCCGGTCCAACATTTGTGCACAAAGCATATGAGTATGTGTGAGAACTTTGTTCGAGACCTAGTTAAGGAAAAGTTCATGTCCTTAAGCTTTGTGATCACCAATTATTAGTTAGTAGACATATTCACGAAACCTTTAGATGCACTTCGATTTGATAATCTTAGGAAATCTTTGGGTATTTCCAATGTTGACTAAGTTCGGATATTTTATCTAGTATAGGATGATTTTCATGATCATAATCTTTTATTCCTATTACTAGATTGTATTACCATTGTATTATCATTGCATTTATCTTTTTTTATTTTGATATTTTTAGAAAAATTAAAAAAAATTATTATTTTTAAAAATTTTGAAAAATACAAAAAGATTTTTAGTTTCTTTTAAGAAAAAGTGATAAAGGTAAAAAGATTTTATGTTGATAAAATTTTTGAAAAAGACAAAAAGAGCTTTGTATTTTTTTACACCGTATATGGATGAACATTAATTATGTCCAAGTCACCCATTCATTCCATGTCCACGTGATTGTTTTGTAGTGTTTTGAGACATGACATTATTTCATATATGTGCTTAATAATGTATGGAGTCATTAAGTTATAATTTGATGATTACTTGCTACATGATTGACTCCTTGTCTCCTTTAATGCACACGTACACGATCTTATTTATATATTTCACTTACTTACCACATATCGATCAAATATTTTCATCTCAATTTTTCTTTAAGACGAACCAAATGAAAAAAACGAGATAAAAAGTTATGCATGTAAGAACCATTGCCCAGATTTAAATCATTTTTTCAAAAAATTTGTTAGATATTAAGCAATAGAAGGGGGCTACGAAAGACAAATGTCTTTTCATTAAAAGCCAACATTTGCAATGAAAAGAGCTTAAAAATATTATAGGCATATAAAAACAGAAGTGCTTGGCCACTTGGTTTGAATATTGATGCTTCTCTTCGAGCATTAATTTCTTCAAAATAACTGAGAGTATTCTTGTTATATGTGAGATTTTGAGGGAGTTAAGTTGAAGATCAATTGGTTTTCACATTCTATATAAAACTCGAAAAATATTACATAGTTTTGGTCATCATTGGTATGAAAATCACTTATGGTCTTGATTAGTTGATTAGGTTAAGTCAATTTCACATGAGTTCATAATCTTTTACACTTAAGGTAGACTTTGAGATCATTTGTTACTGGTATCTCAAATCTTCGCGAGAATGTGTTATGTTTGTCTACTTTGATTAACCTATGGAATATGTTCACACTCCTACATTTTACTTCCATGATTCGGGTATTTTTTTATTAATTTATGGTGTGTTGTTTTGTAACATTTTATACTCGAAAAATTTGAATATTTTCAAAAGTCGTTTGTGAAACCTTTGGTATTATCATTACATATGCGTTATTTTTATATCTTTGTGATGATATCCTACTTCTTATTTGTGATGCTTTATACTTCATGCTTAGTTTTTACTCCTTTGTTTATGTTGGAGAAAATTGGGGAGAACAAATTAAAGGGGAGTTTGATTCGATGTATGGGGAGATAGCATTACTAGTTTTTATTTTTTCTATTTATTTCAAACTCTATGCATCACAAGTATTTTTCTTTATTTCATGTGTGTAGGTATCGAAGAACATATTGCACCCCATGAAGACAAAGTTCCCAATGGAAGATCAAGAATAACAATTGGAGATTGAAGACAAAGTTTATCTATACCATTCCATTTCTAGGGTTTATGAAGGGTATTATAATTTTTGTCTTAGAGGGGCAATTTATAATTTGGGTTTCCGTTAGTATTGTACCGAAATTGCCAAAGGGGTAGATTTAAAAGGACAAATAGTTTAGGTTAGGCTTGTCATTTGTTTAATTTTCATTATAGTATATTTGGCGTATCCTGTTACAAATCGACACGTGCCGACACGATGAACCAAATCTCCAACATGTCCAAAGTTGAAAACTTCTTTACGTTATGAAAGTATAAATCTTTTAGGAGTTCAAATTTATTTACATTTATATTTGGAAGGTGTATCTTTATAAAAAAATCGAGGTAGATTTTTAAAGTAAAAAAATATTTTTTGTAACCTCGTTCAAATCAGATCACCATCTCGTTCGAACGAAATGTCAATTTCGTTTGAAGGCTCATTTGATCATTTTATCAAACGAACATCCAACGAGAGTGTTCTGTTAGAATTCGTTTGAAGCTCGTTAGAAGCTTGTTCATACGAGATTGGAGTCTCGTTCGAACAAACTGAATTTTCATTCAAAAGAGATGTTATTCTCGTTCGAACGACTTATATTTTTGTTCGAACGAAAATCACTACCTCAAATTTTGTGCACGAGCTATAAATACCTGTTTCGAAAAGATTTTTAAAGAGACTTTTGAAAAAAGCTTAACCTCATACATGTCACAAAAATCCTCAAACATCTCTTTGATTCGCAAAATATCCCTTCCAATATAATTGTGAATCCATTTGAAATTATAGAAGGTTCATAGCTAATATTTTCTTGTGGAGGGAGATCTTTACTGCTGATCTTGTGACCCAAGGGATAGCTGTTGAAAAGAAGAAAAAAACGTTGATCGGTAGATACAGAGAGTGGACTGCCACATGTGGATTGCTTGTTGGAGAAATTATAATATGATGCAGAAAATAAATAATTTGAGAAATGGTGTGTCAATTCATGAATAAGTATGTCCCTTAAATATGTGTCAATTCATAAATAGATGTAACCTTTGAAATATGTCTATTAATGAACCAAAATGACTATTAGTATAATGTCTATTCATGAAAAGACACAAATGGCTATATAAAAGAATATGATCTAACCATTTTTACTAATCATTTTTGTGAGATTATTCTCTAATTATTCTCTTATTTCTCATTTTATTCAATTAGTTTCACCGAGTATTGGTGGGAATTCTTTAAGATTGCTAGCTAAAGATTCCAAAGGATTGTTGTATCTTGGAGGTAATTTGCCTAAAACCCGATAGCAAACTCTTGTAACGGGGGTAATTAAAACCTTAAGATTGAAGGGATAATTATTCATTGCAATTTATAGTGGTTTGAGGCATGAAGAATCACAAGAATCCCAATAATAATATTTGATGTTCTTCAATAGAGGATTTATAATTTCTGGTATGAAATTTGTGATTTGAAAATTTTAGCACATGTTTTATTAAATATGTCTTTTCAAAGGTACGTATTACACAACTTTATTTATAGCATCTAATGTGGTTATAAGAAATATACAAAGGAGGGCGACGCTCTTGATTTTGTTTGAGTGATATAACATTTGTATGTTTTATTTATAAATTTAAATATTTTATATGGGTTTGAATTTGTTGATTTTGGGAATTCAACTAAAAAAATATAAATGCATTTATATTTAAAGAATGAATTCCTGTAATAGAAATAAATCATTAAAAAAACACAAATTTTATTATTGTCTTTTGTCTTCACATCAAGTACATGTGGTAATAAATAACCACATGATTTGTATGGTGGGTCCTTTGGAGAAATTTAAATGATTTTTTTCTATCTCTTTGGTATTAGAATTTTAATTATAATTAAACTATGAAATCATTTTACATTTATATGAAAATGATTAAAAATAGAGATATTGAAATAATAATAATTAAAATAGTTAGAATTTTATCTATCACTTTGGTAAATGTGTTTTAATTGTCACTAAACTACTTAGAGACAATTGTAATATTGTATTGTGTGCTTTATTATAATAATTTGTGTGTCGAAAATAGAGCATGATACTACATGTCTTGATGTTGTTATGCACATTTACCTTGAAGAAATATTACATTATGGTGGGTATTGTTGGTAATAATGAAATATTTAGATAAAAGGTAAAATAAAATAATAGTTATGATAATGTGTGTTAAGTTTGTTGATTGTTGCATTAAAAATAATAGTTATGATAAATGTGTGCTAAGTTTGTTGATTGCTGCATCAGTATTGCGACATACACATGTTTTGATATTGTACTATACAATGAGTTATACGAGAGAGATATTTTTGACATTGTTGATGTTATTGACATTCGATGCGGTAATAAATTATTTATGAAAAAAAATCATAAATTTCAAATTATCAATCTCAATATATGTGAGAGGACAATCAAGTTATTGAATTTGCCCTTCTACAAGGAGTGATTATAAATATAGTCAATAATGAGATTCAGAACCGAGCGATTTGACGAGTGCTTTAAAGATGGTAGAATCTAATCATAATTCATTAAAAAAAATTATTGTTTTATGAGATTGAGGTTAAATAAGACAATTATGTCTTAGGAGGACAATGTGAAGTCACTCCACATATATGTATGAAAATTTTCACTAGCATGATGTTACGAAAATTTTCATTAACATGACGTGCCAATGGTATGAAATTACATTGAGCAATTGATTTTTAATACATAAGATCATATGATGTAATATTATTAATATGTAGATAAGGTATTTATCTAATTTGGTTCAAGTATTGTTATAACAAATGTCCTATTAAATAATAGGATGACAAGATTTTAGTTGGTTACCAACCAAGGGAAAGACAAATATATAAAAAATTATGGAAGGACAAGACCATTGAAAATAGTTGGAGCGAAAATGAGAAGGTCAAGTATATTCTCATAAATGATAATAAATTATGAAGGTTATGTCATTTGTTGACCATCTAATTAGATTTTGAATTTGTGTGTGCCTATCTAAAGACCACAATTATTCAAGATAAGCTCGAGACCTCTAAAAATATATTCATTAGTTGTGTAAGTAAAAAAATATATAATGAGTGTGAAATATATTGCTCGATATAAAGTTGTGGTCACAACGAGTGCTATTTATTTCTTTGTATTGAGATTATGATATATTTTCGAGACTATACAATTTTGTAATATAGACATATTAGTTTAAGACATAATGTCATATAGTAATTTAAATGATATTATTGATATTGTTTATGTCAAATTAAGCAAGAAATTAACATATATTTGACTAAAGGAATCTGAGGAGATTTAGTAAATAATACATCTAGTGGAATGGGATTGAAACCCTTCTTCTAAAAATCACCAATAATGGTAACCCAACTTTATAATAAAACTACCACTATTTCAAAGTTTAATGGGTAAAACAAGTTATTAATATATGATTGTTTATGCACTGAAATTTTTATATTGTCCCTTCCAGGATGTTAGTACAAATTGCTATGAAATGAGGATGAGTTATAAAACTCTTAATAAAGTTAAAATCTGGGATTTATGTCCAAAGTAGCAAGGACATGTAGAAAAACTTCACCTATGTGAACATAAGAAAAGGTGCCGCTTCTAGCAAGAGTATGAGTTTGCTTTTTTAAATGTTCATGAGACCAAGATAGAGCACAAGGCTATAATAGTGCTAACTTATATAATGACATCGCATAGAAACTGGGATATCTCATGTGTGATGTATTTTCGATGTTAACATATTAAGATAAAGTTTAATGCATAACACATCTATGTCTTAGTTTTCACTCTGAAATGCACTCACTAATTGAAGATTTAAAACGAAAGATACCTTCTTATATTCATGAGTATATCAATCAATAAATTGAAGAAATATTTCAATCTAGTGGGGATTGTTGGAGAAATCATAATATTATGCCGAAAATAATAAAGAATAAATAATTTGGGAAATGATGTGTCAATTCATGAATAAGTATGTCCCTTAAATATGTGTCAATTCATAAATAGACATAACATTTGAAATATGTCTATTAATGAACCAACATGACTATTAGTATAATGTTTATTCATGATAAGACACAAATGACTCTAAAAAAAGAATGTGATCCAACCATTTTTAGTAATCCTTTTTGTGAGATTATTCTCTATTTTTTCTCTTATTTATTATTTTATTCGATCAGTTTCACCGAGTTTTAGTGGGAATTCTTTAGGATTGCTAACTAAAGATTCCAAAGGATTGTTGTATCTTGGAGATAATTTTCCTAAAACTCGATAGCAAACTCTTAAAATGGGGCCAAATAAAACCTTAAGGAAAGTGATTCTTCACGCCTCAATCTACTACAAATTGGAATGAAAAATTATCCCCTTCACTGCTCTGGATCTGAGTAGTATTCTTTAGAAAGTTTCGTCAGTAAGATATCTTGTAAAACTCTCTAAAGCGTTGAAAAAAGATTTTGCCTTGCAAATGGATTTTTATTATTTGCTTTTGCATGTTGTACTTGATTCTTGCAAATATATTTGAACACTATTTGCACGCACACAATAATTTAATCAAAGATTAAAATTTGATAAAAAAATTGGATTGTGTGTTTGGGGCATATAATTAAATAAATTAATCCATTAGATCGTGCGCACTCAATAATAAAAAAATATTTTTTAGTTTTTTAAAACTTTATTCTGGTTTTTCAATTTTTTTGGGTATTAACCTTTTTAATTAATTTATTAATATGAATGTTAAGTCTAACAAAAAAAAATCTAAACTTAATTAATATAAAGTACTCAAATCATAAGGGGTTAATTATGAGGGTAGTTAAGTCGAACAATTCTATTATTATTATTATTATTATTATTATTATTATTATTATTATAGTATTTTAAATAATGATATGTAAACATCATTCATCCTTAATAGATAAATATAAATTATACTTTTTTAAAAAATACTTTTAGATTCATATAAAATAGAGTAGATAAACATGGCAATAAGCATCTTTGAGTGAACCCCGGTATGGACTTCTGACTTTCTAGTACCGGTGCAGATAGAAGGATTGGTTGTTGCTTTAGGTGATGAATAAAAAGCCCAAAAAAGCAATAAGATACAAAGTAACCCAATTAATAGAAATTTATATGGGCACCCGAAATAAAAGTGAAAAAGGTAGAAAGGTGCTTTGTCATTAAATCAGCACAGAGGACATAATAATTATTACAAATTAGTAGATATAGTACTAGTGCATATCAGTACCGAAATTTCGAAAGCAAAAAAAAAAAAGGTGATTGTAACAAGAAGAAAGCACCTCTAGTGGGGTTATTAAATAAAGTAAGATGCGGTAACATATTCAGTTAAGGCCAACGCTACTGCCAAAACGATGATTAATCTTTTGGGGAATTATACAGTATATGCTTCCACCAAATATACACTGTTTTGGGAAAAAGCTAACTTTGTTTTGGCGATAGAATAGCCTTGGTTAATTGTAATTGCAGAATTATATGGCACGGTCCGTAATAACATCGAACCCCATCTCGGTCGGATCAGTTGCCTGGACTTCATAGTGTATGCCATCTAGCACTCTCCTCAATCCATCTTTTGAGGTTGCATATAGCACTTTGGCTCTGATTCTTGATGCGGTTGGAGCCCTGAAACATTTAATTCACCAACTTTAGCAAGCAGACTTTTCACAAAGGCAATAGAGAACAACAATGCAAATTTATTTCTTACATTTTAAGCTTTTGAAATGTAAAAACTAATCTCCACTTTCAGACTGACTATTTATTTGGGAGGCATAGAGTATTTTATAAAAATGAACCCTTGAGTTTTTTAATGCCAAAGTATAGTGAATTTTGGTAAAGTTCGCCAATCTGAAAACCTATATGGGTAAAATTCTAAAGTAATTTTGAATTTTGCTAATTATTTGTGTGAATATTGCAAAAGGTGCTGTTGATTTTAGTAAACTATATGTCAAATTCATTAGCATATGCTAGCAAGTCCTTATAAAAGAACAAAATCAAGTGAATTCACTCGATACGAATTGTTTATAAAGTGTTAAATGCGGTCAAATTGAGTTAAGAGTTAAAAGTGTTAAACGTGGTCAAATTGAAAAAAAGTAAAATAAACAATACTCCGATTATGACTATATTGATTATAACAGACACCTCCAAATATAAAAGGTGATAATGGTCAATTCAGAAGGTGGGCAAGATAATGTTGAATTAGAAAGGACGTATCACCAACTTTAATCAAGTTTGTTTAGCGGAAATACGAAAATGATAGGATTCCCCTTCTTAGTATTTTAATAAAATAATAATTAGCAACTAAAGTGACAAGAAAACCTAATGACAATAATATCATAACATTAGAATTAAAATATAGTAAATGAGCATCTAGGATGAGAAAATGGCAAAGATGATAGGAGGGAATAGCACGGACCATGCAATGAAAAAGATCTTGCTTTTGCGGCAGTTATCAACGGTGACAAAATCGAAATCGAAGACAGCATATCGGCAATCGTCGTTAGGCAGAGATGCAGCCAGATCAGAATAGCCTTCCCCGGGCCCACCAACCTTGTCGACGGTAACAAGCCGTGATTTTTCATCAATTTTGAAGACGATGTATTTGTGAACTTTCTTCCATTTCATCTCCATGAATGAGGTTTTACACTCATCCGTCACCCACATACCCGTGGTCGCCTGCAAAACATATCATAAGTGCATATTCATGTACAAAAATAATTGGGCAATTGATGGAAATGAAATATATGTACCATCTTGAAAGCCATCGCCATTGTGGTAGTGGTTAGAGGTGATCGAGAGTAGAATCGAGATAGGTGATATTTCTTTTCGTGGTAAAAGAGGGTGGTGGCGTGAAATATGAATTCGGATTGTTATTATATAAAGATGTCGGCATTTAAATGCCACTGGTTTATGAATAAATTACGACTTTGATGGCTTACTAAATCAGTGGGCTGCAAATGTAAAGTGTACTACTGTGCATACTTGGTCAAAGTGACCAAATTATCCCTGATATGGGAGATCTGGCAGTACATTTGCTGGAAGAACCTGATTGTTCCAAATAGATTGGTACTTGTAATTAATTATAGTATATAATTAAGATTGATAGGGAAATTCGGTGTTAATATTTGTCGCACGGTCACGATGATACGTATATAATTTATAAATATTTTAACTATTTTTCTCTATCCCAGAATTTGAAGAGGTCGTATTTATTTGACCTCATGACTTTTTATTTTATTGGCTTTTGGATTACTTTATTTGTCTCCTCTTATCGATTCCTTTACAATTCCCCGAATTACTCAATTAATTCAGCCTTAATGCAATCGTCTCTCTACATTCCACCTACATTACAATTTTTTTTTGTAAAAGTTAAAAGCTACAAAACCAAAATCCGCAGCTGCCAGACTTTACTTTCCCCCTTTCTCTCCTTAGTTAGTAAAGATTTTCAATAGCAATGAATGCCAAGAAAAAAGTGAAAGTCGCATTCGATACTGCAATACCAACCATTATTGTACCAGGTTCGGAACCTAATTGTAATACCCCGTATTTTTATGGCTTTTAAAATTGGGGGATTTATTAAATTTAAATTTAGGTATTAATTTAATATTAATCCGAAAATTCATTTTTATATTTACTAACGTGATGTGAGTTAGTAATTGTTGAATATTACTAGACGAGTAAAGTAATATAGGAGATTTATTTATTAAAATTTTCACGAGTGAATAAAATGGCAATTATGGAAATTTAAGTCGGGCGCGCCTGTGTCGTGTCAGGACTAAATTATTATCATAAAAAATGAATAAATTATAAGTTGCTCATGTGATCGTTTTGAGTGCACCAAAGTGTCCGAAAGGATCGAAATAGTCAGAAAAGTTTACCCGGGGGTTTAGTTTGGGTCCCGGGGCATTTTTAGGCCTAATTGACATCCCAGGAGGGTATTTTAGGCATTTTATATTTTTGAGGAATTAAACCCACGAATTTCCGAAGGATATATCAGCCTTTAGGAGTTGTCTTCTAGGGTTAACAAACACAAAATCAAAGGACTGCCATTAGAGAAGAAGTTGACAAGCTTTTCAAGAAATTCAAGGCCAAAGACTCAATCGTTTTCACCGCAACCACCACCAAAACGTAGATCGCGAAACGAGGAACACAACCATACCATTTCATCCACGAAATCAGAATCTTGAATTTCAGGCAAGTATCTATCTTACTTTATTTTTGGTTAATGCCTCACTCATGTTAGTTTAGGATTGCCAATATCATGTTTTATGAAAGAAATTGTTAATTTGGAGACTTTAAATCGCATGTTTAGATAGATTTAATATATTCTGGATATTCCCATCACATGTAGAGGATTACCCACGAATTATATGAGTTTAGAATCAAGAAATCTGGGAGATAATTAGAGGAATGGATAATTCTTTCAAAATTAAGGTTTTTGAAGATTATGTCAATTTTACCCCATTAATTCGATATCGTTGATGTTTTTATACATGTTTCTCGTAGGAAATCTTGTATATATGTATATAGAACTTATAGTATCGTTATTTGAGAATTTTAGACTTGTTAATGACATTTTTAGAGAAATTGGAAGATGAAACCCGTAGGTTTAATTTGCAGTTTCTGGGCAAGAACTGCTTGATCGATCGATCGAGCCCAGAGCATCGATCGACCCCTCTGGGAAAACTGCATATTTCTCATCCGTTAGTTTAATCCGATTAAGATGTATGGGAACCCTTGATTATTGTTGTTGGAATATAATGGGATATAGAGATGACCAGTAGGGCCTAGGTAGACCCCGTTGAGTAACATTTTAGTGTAGGATGAGATTTTGGGTTAACGAGGAATAATTCATGTGTATAAGAAATCATGTGTATATTTAATAAAAAGATTGGGACTCATAAGGGAGTTAGACCGGAACGTAAGTGAGTGAATGCCCACTGAAATTATACTTAGAATACTTCGAGAGAGGAGAAGTGAGTATGAAGTGAATAATAAATGAGAATACAAATAACGAGCCCGTTATACGAAATAATCGAGTAAAATGTGTAATAATGGATAATTATAATTATGGGTCATGAGCGCACCTAGAAATGTGGATGCGTATATATATATATATATATATATATATATATATATATATATGACTGTGTGATTGTGCATATATTATATCTGTATAAAAATCATGCTCGGGCTACTTGTTATCACAGGGGTTTCCGCGCCAGGACGGTCTTATCTCGATGGGACCTTTTATGGGGGATATTGACTCGTACCCTAGAACATAGGATTCCTTGGTACAAGCTATCTAATTGATAGTCAGACGGTCCTAAGAGACGTGAGGGTATGTGCTGACCTCTTAGTGACTTAGAACTATGCTTCGCCTCCATTTGTATGTGTTTTATGTTAATGCAGTTCGAGAGTGATTCCGAACTAGCATTTCCCTAAATATATGTGATACAGAGACTTGATAGCAGAGTATGCCAGCACCATAGATTTTATGTGGGGTGCAGATAGTGTATATATATATATATTATATGAGTGACTGGTATATATATACTTATATATGGAAACCTTGCACCATAGATTTTATGTGGGGTGCCGTTAGTATATATATTATGCGTGTAACTAATATAGATACGGATATCTATATGAGAACTTTCTACTGTGTGTAATAGTAGTTAAGTAATGTATAAATTTTCAACTTCACTATAAGTATTCGGAAACTTTATGACGGTAAGGGGTTATTCTAAATAACGTAATAAATCCTAAAGAGATTGATTTTCTAAAGTGAATATCATAACCTTATTTTCAAGTGATAAAACTTTATGGAGAATAAGTTAGATAGACTATGAGATTCATTAGTACGGTAGGCGTGCATACTAGGCGAGAGGTGAGAATTCTCAAGAGAGTGTCGCATACTAACATGGTTGTTGCATTAGCAGGTAAGCATTTTAAATACTTGCTAAACTATTTTTAAACTGTTTTACAATCGGGCTCTGACCCATTTTCTGTTATCTCTTCTCTCTTGTATATATATATGTATATCTTAAAGGTGCTCAGCCACAGGGGCGTCATGCATAGATTCGTTTGATCGGACGCGCTGTAGTTTATGTGGGAGTTGCAGGCTTTTGTTTTAAACGACCTCTTCATTGATTCGGTTCTGGTTATAGTTCTTCATAGATAGGGCATATGTCGCCTATTTTCCATTCAGTGTAGATTTGTCAGAGATGTATGTTTATTTATTTTCAGTATTCAGTACTCTTTGGGTATTAACTCTTGTCAGGGTGATTTCATTTGTAGCTTAAATTTGGTTTGGTTAATCTAGATGGATTAATTCTTTTGTATTAATTGCTATCCGTAGCACTTATGTAATTCTTAAACTGTTGGATAATTAAAAGGTTATCAAATTGGAATTTAATAAAAATGGAAATAAAGTTTTAAATTGTTTTGACACTTAGCTTAATTAATCAGGGTGTTTAAATTGAAAATTTTATTTTTGCGACAGTAATGCTAAGAATGAACCAACTGTTCACCTTGATTTTAATTTAATAAAGGATTGATTGCCTGGTATTTAATTAGGCGGGGTGTCACAGGTGGTATCAGAGCATCAGGTTCTAGTGTCCTTAGGATCTGTGTGGCTTATTATGTTTCTAGCGTTACTTTGTTTGATATAGAGCCCTATGTTTAGGACTGTTGTTTTCTATGGTGAGATTCTGTTCTCTTACTATAACGTGTGTACCTTAGTGAATCTAAATTGCGTTCGGTCGTGTTCGAATAATTAAATATGGAAGGCAAGGGACGTTGGGCGGACAGCAGGAGGCAAGGCTTAGTTGAGGTTGTAGAGCATATTCGAGGATGATGACCGTAGTTAAGGTCACCCCTATTATGGCACGGGAAGCCAGGACTGTAAAGGCGGCTAGGGCGCAACTTATGATTTTCAAATGTTGCTATAGTCGAAAGAGGTGCAAGAGTAAACTCACCCCAACGTGGCACGACTGGGAAAAGTCAGACGAAGCATTGTAGAGAACTTTCAGTGGAAATTCTAGAAATGCGAAAAATTGTGTGCGTTGACCCAGGGAGGTAAAGTATCCAAAGGCTTGGACATAGGACGGAGTGTGACTAACTGAAAGTGAAAATTTGGAGACAAATTTTCTTGGCTTGTCGGAAAAAGGTTATCATGATGGGAGTTAGCCACTACTTTTAGAAGTGGAATGCTATGCCTATAGGAAAATCTTAGGTACAGTTTGATCGTAAGTTCCTTCATCAGATGTTCAAGATAAGATGTGAATGTTATTCTAAACTCATCACAGGAGGACCTGACAGAGGTCCATTTTTGAATATGAATCTAAACCGTTAGCGAGTTTTGTATCGAAAGATGTAGATACAAAGGGAGGAAAGAACTCCAAGTGGGAGATTGACTCGAAATAATAGTTGATAACACTTAAAAGGGGAATTCTGCTGGACGGTCGATTCAGAGGTTGACAATGTCGTACTTTGTCAATGAAGATGATAATGCTTCTTGGTGTGCGAAGCTAAGAGAATCAAAGAATTTAGTCAAGAATAAGATGGGATACAACGGTGGTAGTGTAACACCACAAGGGGGTGTGGATACACATCAGGGGACCCATTTAAATGATTCGAATAGATGAATTCTTACCAAAGCGATGGCAAATTCAGTAAGGACTCTTGTAGCCAGTAGCGTGTTCTTTAGGGCCAATAAGGCTAAGGGAGCCATGGGGGATAGCCAACATGTATTGAGTTTACCAAAGTCCGAGAGAAGGACAATCCTAATCTGGTTGGTATGACAGGTAATACGTGGATTATGTGTAGAGGTATTTTGTGGAGAGTGAAATCGCACGCGTTGATGTTTTTCTGAAGTGAGTAAAGGGATAGGAGTATGGTGCCTAGTAAAAAACAACGATTAAAGTAGTTTTGTGTTGGTTGGGCAGACGTGTTACGTCCAGAGACCATTTGTGCAATCAAGACGATTGGTAAGGTAGAAGTCTAAGTTTTATTCTCAAGAGGATGAGGCGTGTTTTTGTGACACGAGCGAGTCATTATATTTTGTTCAGTGCTAGATTAGCATTTGAGACGAGCTTAATGCGTAAAATTACAAACGATATTATTATGTGAATTTTTTTCCCTAGTGTAGCGGGATTTCCTTAGTGCTATCCGCGGAGGATGAATGAGTATATTAATAGTGTTATATACTTTATTGAGGTCGCTCGTTTTAGTGATGTGATATGCGAATATAATATGGTATTGATTACAACTTTATAGGCCAGTACGATAGTGGGCAGTTATTACAAGGCTATCGGAGTGGTTGCATTAGTGCAACATGTTTTGTTCTGGCGATGCCTCACCTGCGAGAGGGTCGGACTCACACTTATATTATCTATTTTAGAGACTTCAGAGGGAATAGTGGGCTCGAGATATTCGATGTCGATGCGTGTAAGGACTTTGTTGTTACGATTCAGTATGTTTTAGGTTCACTATTGAGCGAAAAGATTTAACTCATTATGATGTTTAGTGCTCAAGACTTGGTGATATGAAGAGCGCATTGATGTCTCTATCCTTTAAGGATGTGAGAGTTAAGAGTTGGACCCATATGTTTGGGGACAGGATTTCGAGAACCCCGAGTGTATGTATTCGAGGTTTATGGAGTGAGATTACCACCAATTTTTTTTATGATTGTACAATTGGTAAAATGTTCGTTGTTAAGTATAATTACGGGAAGAGATGTAACTTTTTTGTCAAGAGATGAAATAAAAGGGTACATGCTATGGACGGAGGGCCTAACGGATTTCGATAACCGACAATGCTAGGTAGTAGTGTATCGGGTGGGTTCCTTATTTGGATTTCGCTTTGCGAGACATCCCATGCATGAAACTTAGCGTAAGGTTGGAAATAGGGATATGTTTGGTCATTAGTCCATGAGTTCAGTACCTCGGTCGTAATAGGAGCCGATAATTATATATGTAGGTTAGTAGTTGAATTATGATTTAAGGCCAGTGGTGCCAGTTGCGTGGTAAGAAAGCATTGAAAGTTTTGTTTTACCACCACGAGTTGAGGGGTGGAACGATGATAAGGAAAATTTAGAATTTCGATTTCTAGGGTGAGTGAGAGTACCGAAATGTTACAATCACGTTGTGAGCACTAGGAAAATAAAGAATTGGTTATTAGGTGTGAAGTGTATGTGATGCTTACGCTAAGTATGCACGATTTATAGGGTGTGTAGACATCCTGGTTAGTTGATGTTAAAAATCGTCCGAGTTGAAGGGACGTGGGAATAGACGTGTGGAATATATGTTTGTGGGACTAACATAACGAGGTGGAAGTGGTAGAGTGGATTAAGCGTCGCATGAGGGATGATAATCCATATATACGTGTGCGATTAGAGTAGCACACCCGAATTTGGGGGGAAGACCGTGGGAAGCCATTTGAAAGGAGTATTCCTTGAGAAGGGTAGAATTTAATTATTATGGAGGACACTCGGAGTGGAGTTATAATTAGTTGAATGTGAGAACAAATTGCGCATACAAAGAGTGATGATGTTAGTATGGTATAAAAAGTCCATAAGTGCACATTTTGGAGAAAAGTACACGAGTCGAAACTTTCAGTAATACGCCAAGGAAAGAAGGGGATTATTAAATGTCACTTAATGTGAGTGTTGATACCAAATTTAGTCTGCTGACGTGGATCAGTTAAGTGGAAACACGTGTCAATCTACATGGCACTTACAAACATTTCTGAACAACACATTGACTTCGGGGAACTCAACCTCCCCGACCAATTCAGACACTGCAAGCAACAGGTGCTGTCCGAGGAACTTTACTGTACCGAGCAACTCATGAATACCGATCTACTTAGGCGGTCCGAGCAGCTTCTCGTACAGAGCATTAATGTCCGGATAATCAACAAATCAACTGCGCATTAAATACTCATTATTATCATACAGATGTATACGCCTATTGGACACCTATGTATTACCCTTTCACATTTACAGCCTGAGGGCTATAAATACATTGTATCATCCTCATTGTAAGGGGACTCATAATTTCTTGATAAACTCATTATCGAGAATTTTGTAAACAGTCAGTAATAACACAAACAGTGGACGTAGGTCATTCATTCAAGGCTGAACCACTATAAAAATCTCTTGTCTTATTTTTTTTTTATCTGTGATTGAGTAATTAGAGATAATCTAATTTTTTACATCAACAGATTGGCGCCGTCTGTGGGAAACGACTGTAATTATCATTTTTCACCAAAACAATTTATCACCAATGGCCGATGATCCTGAATTCAGTAATCGAAATGCTGAAACCCCCCCAAATCCATCCGCTCCTCCAAATGTCCAAGATCTGGCTGGAATTATGGCCAATTTGTCTCAAGGCCAGACGGCCATACAAGAGACTATGCGACAACTCATGCAAACTATGCAGGGTGGAGCACCGACCCATTCAGGACAACGAAGTGTTCAAAGAAATACCCGTTTAGTTTCTTCGCGTATTAGGCAGAGAGATTCATATCGCACTGAGAGGTCTGATGATTTTTCTTATTAACCGGGTCGAACTTCGTCGGTACGATCCACAGATACTGAACAACACATCACTCTTTCTCCAGAAAGGACTAGTGCATTGGAGAGATTAAGTAGGGTCTCTCCTTTTGATCGATTGGGCCTTAGGTAGATAAAAGTCCTCCTAAGGCTGTGTCGAGAAACTTTCGACGACCATCTGATCTAAGAGAAGGTCCTGCCCAATCACAACCAGTAGCTCGACATGATAGATCCCAGGAAGCGACTTCAACACGATCAATTGCTCGAACTAATAGTCCCGAGGAGGGAAGGGATGTATGGAAAGGCTCTATTCAAAGGTCGGAGGATAGACTAGGGGAAATGGCTAAGGCCAAGAATCCTCTACAAAGAACTTTTGTCCAAGGGACGCCTTTTATACAGGCAATTGTGGATTTTTCCCCACCATCGAAGTTCAAAGCACCTGTTGTGACCCCTAAATATGATGGAAAAACTGACCCTGTCCTTCATATAGAATAATACCAATCTCCTACCGACATCTATGCCGTGCCAGACGAGATGAGATGCAGGGCATTTTCGGGAACTCTTACCGGATCTACACAAATATGGTACAATAATCTTCCTCGGGGGAAGACTTCAACTTTCTTTCAACTGGTCGAGCTCTTCATTGGAAATTTCTATTTTGGAGCAAAACCAGTTAAACGAGTGGGACATTTGTTAAGTGTTAGACAAAAAATAGGTGAGAGCACCAGGGATTACATAACTCATTTCAATAATGAGAAACTCGAAGTTATTGATTATGAGGAAAAGACAACAATTACTGCTTTGATGAGTGGATTGTTGCCCAATAAATTGTACTATACTTTGGCCAAAGATCCACCAGAACCATGTCAGAACTAATGGCAAAAGTGGCCAAGATTATGAACGCCGAGGAGGCCATGGCTACGAAGAAGAACATAGACACCAAAGAAACCAAGGTGGAGGTTGATAAGGCTAAAAAGAAAAAACATAAGAACAATGGCGGTGACAAGCAGTCAAAAGAAAAGCCATCATGGGAAATAATGAAGAAATTTGAAAATTAGACTCCTTTGAAAGTAGACATAAACCATGTTCTGGAAGAAATCAAGAACAGCGAGGAACTAAACTGGACTGAGAAAATGAAGGCAGATCCTAACAAGAGGAATAAGGCCAAATATTGCGAGTTCCATAAAGACCATGGTCACACGACCAAAAATTGCATAGCTTTCCAGAATGAAATCGAAGCACTCATCAGACGAGAAAAGCTGGCCAAGTATGTTGATCGAAGAAATGAAAGAAAAAGTAACGACTGAGTAAGATAGAGGTCTAGATCTCCTCGTCGAGCAGAAGAAAACAAGAAAAAAGATCATGAAGATGATCCAGAAGACGACCCCGATTTCCCCAAGAGACCAAGGCAGCCAGAGCGTGAGGTATTTTCAATTCGTTTTGGATCATTTGATTGTAATGTTATTACAGGTGGAGATGTAGGAGGTGGGGGCCTTACTGCGAAAAGGAAAGCTTACCTCAATGAGGCTCAAGCTTGTTCATATAATCAGTGAATAAATCTAGCTGAGGATGATCGCCCGAGAAAGATGAATAAAGAAAAACTGGTCATTGATTTCTCCAAGAACGACCTCGCAGGTGTACTATATCCTCATGATGATCCACGGGAGATCAAAATGAGGATGAAGGAAGTAATAATCTCAAGAGTACTGGTGGATAATGGTAGCTCAACGAATATCATGTTCTACTCATGGTTCTATAATTTAAATCTAAAGTTGTCTCAGTTAGAACCTTATCACAGGCCCCTCCTCGGGTTTGCTGGCGAGAAAGTGTTTCCACTTGGGACGATCAAGTTGGATATATTCATCGGTACATGGCCTGCTTGTCGAACATAAAGAGTAAGTTTCTTTGTAATGGATAAGAATGTCCAGTCAGCTTATAATATCATCATGGGAAGGGTAGGTTTGAAGAAGTTCGAAGCAGTACTATCTACTGTACATCAATGCCTGAAATTTCCAACCAATTTTGGAGTGGGAGTTGTGAAAGGTGACCAAAAAGTAACTCGAGAATGTTACTACTCATCTGCCGAGCAAGAAGAACTGGAGGAATCTAGGAAAAAGACTACTACCTACCAAGTGGATGAAGGTACAGAGATTGAAACATTGGATCCTAGAGATGAGTCGCAGCTCGTGAAAGGTCAGGTAGTGGAAGCTACTGAAAATATCATTTTGGACGACGAGCACCCGGAACGAACAACTCAAATAGGTTCGTCGTTAGATGCCTCACTAAAACATGAATTAATAGTTTTCCTAAGAAGCAAAAAACAAACTTTTGCTTGGATTCATAAGGATATGCCAAGAATAGACCCAAATTTCTTATGTCACGAGCTCAATGTGAATAAGGAGATCAAGCCAGTGAAGCAGAGAAGAAGAGTGTTCAGCCCCTAGAAGAACCAAGCCATACAAGAGGAGGTCGAGAAGCTCCAAAAAGCTTGCTTTATTGACGATGTCAAATATCCAGACTGGTTGGCAAATGTAGTAATGGTGAAGAAGAAAAACAAAAAGTGGAGGATGTGTGTAGACTTTACCGACCTCAACAAGGCATGCCCAAAGGATCATTTTACTTTGCCCCAAATTGATCAATTAGTGGATGCTACCTCGGGACACGAGTTGTTGAGCTTCATGGATGCTTATTCTAGTTACAACCAGATTAAAATGAAACCTGAAGACAGGGAGAGTACCTCTTTCATTACCCCTAGGGGAACTTATTGTTATAATGTTATGCCTTTTGGTTTGAAAAATGCAGGTGCAACATATCAACGACTGATGGACAAGGTATTTGCAGAACAAATCAATTGCAATATGGAAGTTTATGTTGATGATATGCTGACAAAGAGCAAGTGATGACCATCTAATAGACTTAGGCCAGACCTTTGATCAACTAGATAAATATCAAATGAAGCTGAATCCCACCAAGTGCATATTCGGAGTACGAGAAGGCGTGTTCCTCAGGTATATTCTCAACCAACGAGGAATCGAAGAAAACCCGGAGAAGATCAAGTCTCTATTGGGACTGCGATCTCCAACGACGAAGAAGGAAGTATAAAGTCTCACTGGGCGAGTTGCAGCACTTAATAGATTTGTATCACGAGCAACAGATAGATGCCTCCCATTCTTCAAAACACTCTGAAAAACGTTTGAATGGAATGAAGAATACGAGAAGGCTTTTCAAGAATTGAAGAAATATCTGGGAGCACCTCCACTGTTATCCAGGCCAGTGATGGGGGAAAGATTATACTTGTATTTGGCAGTGTCGGAGAATGCAGTTAGCTCGGCATTGATAAGAATGGAGGATGGAGTGCAAAAACCAATCTATTACACTAGCAAAACCTTTCGAGGAGCAGAGATCAGATATCCAAGACTGGAAAAATTGGCACTAGCATTGATCGAGGCGAGTAGGAGAATAAGGCCGTACTTCTAAGCTCATACCATAGTTATGTATACTGATATGCCATTGAGTCAAGCTCTTCATAAACTAGAAAAATCAGGGAGATTGATGTACTGGGCAGTAGAACTTGGTGAATATGACATAGTTTATGAGCCTAGATCGTCACTGAAAGGGCAAGTAGCAGCAGATTTTATAGCAGAGTTCACCTATCCTGATACCTCCGAGGAGCAAAAGCTGCACACCGACCAACCTGTGGATGTTATCGGATCATCAAATTTAACCCCCGATCAACTTAAGGCGGTCGGTGAGCAAGAAAAAATGGTCAACGAGCAGAAAGAAGTGCTAAAGAAGGATAAAAGGAAGCAGCAAATATTCCACCAAGGAACTCTGTCCGATGAAAAATTTGAAGACAAGGTACCTATATGGAATCTATATGTGGATGGCTCATCTTGCACTACAGGCTGTGGGGCAGGGATTATTTTGAACAGCCCGGATGAGGTTGATGTGGAGTATGCTCTGTGCTTCCAATTCAAGACTTCTAATAATGAGGCTGAATATGAAGCTATGATTGCAGGTCTTAGTTTGGCAAAAACCATGGGGGCAGAGCGGGTTATTGTATTCAGTGACTCGCAATTGATAGTAAAACAAATGCTGGGAGTATATGCAGCCAAAGGAGAATTAATGATCAGGTATCATGCAAAAGCGATGGAGGTTTTAACAAGCCTGATTGTAGTACAGATAATTAGAATACCAAGATTGGAGAATGCAAGAGCAGATGTCTTAGCTCGGTTCGCTTCAGCCACACGCACCGAGCTACGAAGAACAATCCCAATAGAAGTCTTGGCTAGACAGAGCATAGATGAAGATCTGATGTTGAACTTTATTACCCTTGATTTAGAGCCATCTTGGATGGATCCCATCAGGGTATATATTGAGGGAGGGAAGTTACCAACTGATAAACTTGCAGCCAAAAAACTGAAGTTTAAAGCTGCTCGTTATGTACTGACTAACGGTATTCTATACAGATGAGGAATTATAGCAGGATTGCAAAGATGTGTGCATCCCTCCGAGGTGAAAGATTTGATTGAAGAGGTCCATGAAGGGTCGTGTGGAGCCCATGTAGCAGGTCGGATGCTTTTGCAAAGAATGATGACGCAAGGATACTACTGGCCAACGATGATGGCTGATTGCATAGCCTATGCCAAAAAATGTGATAAATGTCAACGCTTCTCCACTATTCGAAGAACTCCCCAAGCATTGTTGACACCCATTACTTCCCCTTGGCCATTTTCCATGTGGGGAATTGACTTGGTCGGGCCACTTCCAACGACCAGAGGAAGGTTTAAATATCTCGTCGTCGCAGTGGATTACTTTACTAAGTGGGTGGAAGCCGAGCCCCTTATCGATATGGCATATGAAAAAGTGTATCAATTTATATAAAAGAACATCATTTGTAGATATGGTCTTCTCCATGAATTCATCACAGACCATGAAACCCAATTCGACAACAAGGAGTTTGCTGCGTATTGTCATCAGTCGAACATATTGAAAACCCACTCTGCACTAGGCCACCCTCAAAGCAATGGACAAACCGAAGTGACAAACATAATGCTGCTGAATAGCTTGAAGAAAATATTAAATGATGCAAAGGCAAATTGGATCAACGAACTGTATTCTTTACTATGGGCTTATCGTACTACTCCACAAGCAGCCACAGGAGAATCTCCATATATGCTGGCATTTGGAAGTGAAGCTGTTATACCTGCCGAGCTGGGTCTCCCCACACACAGAATGCTAAATTTCAACTCTCCTATCAGTGACTTAATGAGAAGGTTAGATTTGGATATGCTCGAGGAAGTTAGAGAAGAAGCAGCAATCAGAAATGCTGCATACCAGCAACGGACAAGTCTGTTCTACAACAAGAGAGTAAAGAAATGCGACCTGAAAGAAGGAGACTATGTGCTAAAGAAAGTAATTCAAAAGCATAACAAACTGGAAGCTAACTGGCATGGGCCCTACAGAGTAACAGAGGTTGTTCGACCAAGGACGTACAGAATCGAAACCTTAGAAGGAGAGGAGTTTAAGAATGCATGGAACGCAGAGCATCAGCGCAAATATTATCAGTAATTTAATCTCTATGTAATGAAGTTCTCTTCGATATGAATAAAGTTTTGGATATTTCTCCCAATTCTCTCCTTTTGTTGAAATTTTTTCAAAGTACTAGTGCTACACACTACGCATTAAGCCCAGAAGCACCAACTACGGTTGGTTGGGAAAAAAATCCACCAGCTAAGGCTGGTCGGGAATAAGAAAATCCACCAACTATAGTTAGTCGGGAATAAAAATTTCCCAGAAACACCAACTACGGTTGCTTGGGAAGAAAATCCACCAGCTAAGGCTGGTCGGGAATAAGAAAATCCACTAGCTAAGGCTGGTCGGGAATAAAAATTTCCCAGAAACACCAACTACGGTTGGTTGGGAAAAAAATCCACCAACTATAGTTGGTCGGGAATAAAAATTTCTCAGAAACACCAACTACGGTTGGTTGGGAAGAAAATCCACTAGCTAAGGTTGATTTGGAATAAGAAAATCCACCAGCTAAGGTTGGTGGGGAATAAGAAAATCCACCAACTCCGGTTGGTCGAAAATAGTTGGTTAAACAAATGAAAGTCATTTTAGGGCTTAAAATTAAAAAGTGATAAATTTCTTGATACTTATGACATTTTAAACTACCACCATAGTTGGTCGAGAAATAAAATATCACCAACTCTGCTTGGTCGTCAGATAATTATCATCAATTCAGATAGTCAACAATAAATCTTCACCAACTCTAGTTGGTCGACAATTTAAAATAACACAAAATATCTTTATCTTTTCAACAGATATACATGTACATTCATTAGAAATATCTTACAAAATATTTCCAAAGACAATGACAATTAAGATTGCAAAGAAAACTAGAAGTTTTTCATTAAATCCAAAACAAAATACATTGAGAAACGAAATACATATTATATGAGAAATTATTACATCAAAAGTCTTATTATATTGGCTTCTTCCCATCTGCCTTTGAAACAGGTTCTTCACCAGCGGGAGGATCGTCTAAGGCATAAGGGGAATTGATGAAATTTAGATCTTTGAGCATCCTGACATTCATTACTGAGGGCCGATCAAGTTGGTGTTCAGGGCGAGATATCTCGAAATTGGAATGAAGGTTGTAGTCACTGAGATACTTTGAAATCAGACATTGAGGAATGTCCCGAGCAGGAATCCAGCTCATATCAAGTTTGAAAGGTGGCACTGGCAACTCGAGAAACCCAGGGTCATAGTAATCCCACAAATAGTGACCCTGTTCTAACTGCAGCACACCTAAGGCATTCAACCATCCTTGCTTGTAACCCTCATTATTTGCATTTTGGATCTGATCATCTAGATGGTAGAGGGCTTCATTATAACTAGCCATCCAGAACTCTATGGGCTGCTTGTGGAATTGATAGGTTAACCTCTCCAATTGCTCGTGGAGGTTCTTCATTAAAAGTTCTTTACTCTCCAAGGAAGACTTTTGTACAGAGAGATGCTCGTCCAGATTCAATATCTTCTTGGACATCTCAACTAATGCTTGATTCTTCACCACCAACTGGAATGCTTGATTCTCTAAGGCTGCCTGCATTCTAGCTTCTTCAATAGTAACTCGAGCAGCCCTTGCTCGTCCCCGAGAATCTCTTGCTCGTCCTCGAGCAGAGGTAGAAGGACCAGTTCTCTTCAAGGTTTCTAATTCATCCCTCAGATTGGAATTTTTGACCTCCAAGAAAGAAAAACCTTCATCGTTGACAGGAACCAAGGCTCCCGAGGTAGAGGCTGTAAATTTCAGCTGAGATATCTCTCCTCGTAAACTATTATTCTCCTGCTCTAACAATTTGGCGATCTGCCTATGCTCTTCAACCTCGGTCTTCAAAGTCCTTTCCTTTATATCATAAGCAGTAAAAAACCTATCATATCCCTTATCATCACTTAGTTGCTGATATTTCTTCTCATATCCCTGATGCAGAAGGATAGTAGACTCCTTGTACTATTGTTGAAGTTCCTCGAGGGTACCCTGAATATCTTCAATCATCTCATAGTATGCCATATTATTAGCAACTGCACAGTCGAGCAGGCATTTCAAATACTGGTAGGCTTCAACTGCTCACTCTGAAGCATCTGGACCAAGGATATCAATGATTTGAGATTCATTAAAGTCAGCATGGCCAGCCTTGAAGTAGTCGTTATATTTTTTTCATCAGTTCTGTATCATGAGCTGACAAGAGCTCCATTCTAGCCATAAACTAGTAAAGAAAAGAGATAGAAAGAATCAATAAAATGAAGATAAAGCAAGAAGAATAAAAGCAGAGCAAGAAAAAGGGAGTTAAGTCGCACAACCAAAAACTTCAAATTTTATAACATCATAAAAGAAGTAGATAACCCAGAGTTACATTTAACAAAAAAGCAAAGAGAAAAAGTTCGAACAACTCTACACCTTCTCCTTGTCTCCTAAAACTTTCTCGGGAGGCTGGGACGAAGAAGTAGGTTGCTCGAATGGCATAGAAGGTTGCTCGGAGGGTGTTGGAAATTGCTCAGTTGAAATGTTGGCTGGTTGAAGTTGCTCGCAGGAGGTCTGGACAACTAGGGGATGAGAAATCTGATCTTCGATCACCATAGAGGATTCCTCGGAAGTAACTTCGTCTTCTTTTTCTTCGTCGGGAGAAGGAGGGGGGCTAGGAATGTGTCACTGAAATAGGTCTGATTTCTCATCGACATTCATCTCTCTCAGAGCAGCCACCCAACCATCCCTGAAATATTTAAGGCTGCCATACTCCATTTGTGAAATCATGGCAGCCAAACCCTTATTCCAACCCTTGTCCCAGCCAGTACTGAAGGACTTCTTAACAAAAAGTTTCCTCTTCGCCTTCTCTGAGGAAATCCTCTCAGTCATGAGTTCCTTAGCAGCTTTTAATTTCCTTTCTGCCTCTTCCCTCTGGCGATTCGCTTCACGGAGTTTGCGTAAGTCCTCTTCAGCAGTTTTAAGCTTGGTCTCAAGCTCTCCAGCATTTTTGAGCTTTTCCTCAAGCTCAGTATTTTTCTTCTCACGTTCTTTCATTTTCCTCTCCAATTCCTGAGAGGCCTCCACAGCTTTCCCTTTCTCTTGCTCAATGGCTTTTAATTGCTTTTTCCAAGGAGTTTTATCTTCGTCATACTTCTGACGAGAATCCTTTAATGACTGTGTCAGACCTACAAGAGCTTCCTCCACACCTGACGAGGAGCTCGAAGCTTTAATAGCTTCATCTTTTTTCAAAATGGTATTGAAACAAGTTACCAACTCGAAAAAGAAAACAATTGTAAGTCAGTGCAAGTACATAATATTGAAAAGTGAAAGTTTAGATTAGTCATACTTACTAAGGTAATATGTTGAGCTGCCAAGATGGTAACCCTATCCCAGGAAAGAATGTCTTTAAGACCTTGGATTTCATGGATAATCCAAGACTTCACAGAGCTCATGGCAGAGCTCGGAGCAACGAAAGTCGGAACACCACTTCCAGCAGTTAGAGGCTGAGAAATGGATTCAGCCACTTTATCCGAGGAGCTTTTCTTCAACTTCCTCGTGGGAGTAGGAACATTATCGACCAAGGATGTCGACTTGGTCGGTGATATAACTATAACCTCGCTAGGAGGGGAAACAACTGTAATCTTGCTTAGAGCCACATGAGGCTTCTCGGCAACCTTCTTAGTAGCAACTGGAGGAGGTGCATCAATTTGTCTTGTCCCTTCTTCTGGGACATCATGCTTACTTTTCTTTGCCTCTCCAGCAGTAGAGGCAGACTTATCGAAGAGGGAAGGAGCTCTTCTTCTCTTCATTCTGTCACTAAGAGGAATATACAATTCAGGAGAAGAACCTTTAGAAACTGGTGCTGGTTCTATGTTACTTATCACTGGACGAGCAGTGAAAGATGAGGTGTAAATCTTGTACTGCAACAAGTACGAGGTTGATTTGATATGTTCGTCAGGGACAGTTTGATGCAAACCCTAGATAAGTTTCAGATGCTTTAAATTAACCTATGTCTCCTTTGGAGACCTTCTTTTGCTGTCAACTGCAAATAAATAAAAATCAAAATATCAGTGACGCATTTTATCGAATATAAAGAAAACATGATTTCAAAAATTAAATAAAATAAAAACAACCTATCCCATTTCCATAGGGAGGGCATCTGGGACCCTGATATACGTCATTTTGAGTTAATGGAGCATGTTGCCAATTTTTCATAACAACCCCATGTTCGAAGTAATCCATGTTGGCATCTGGGAGATTGACAACTAAAACCCTATTTAAAAACCTAGGTTTCAAATAAAAAACACTATCACTGACAACCCATCTATAGCAAAACATAATCTCTGTAATTCCTAAACGGGTTCCATGAATCTGATTTAACCTATGGACTCCATTAACTATTCTCCATGTATTGGGGGCTATTTTTATAGGTACCACGTCAAAATATTGACAGAATTCCAAACACAGGGGATTTGGAGGAAAAGAAAAGACACATTCGGCTACAAAGAGACTGGGGAACCAATGTCCCTCAGCCAAACGAAAATAATCAGGAGGACCAGAAAGTTCTTCCAAAATGACCCAGGAAGGAATAAAAAAATCAGAACGAAATTTATCAAGCGACTCAATAAGGTAAACCATGATGAACAAAGAAAATAAAAGAGAAGGAAGAAGATCTTACAGAAGGGTAGATCAGTTGATAACGAACGATGGAAGGAATGAACGCACAAGATGGAGAAGAAATGGAGAGATCAAAGATACAGATTTGAAAAAGTAAGAGACGATAGAATTTTTTGCAACTCTTAAATACCTTACCTTGGGAAGGGGTAAAAATAATGATTACAAAGAAAGACGTTTGCGCTACCGGCGGCTAAAAGGATAAAAAAGGCACGGAGACCAATGCAGTGGGAAAAATTCAAAAAGTCTGATTCTATGAATTCGAAAGGAAAATTAAATACAACGAAAACACTCCTAAAATTCCAGATGACTATTTAATCCCGCCATATTTCAAGAAGAATGTTCCACACTCCTCAACCTCGAACTGTGAAACATTGGGAGCTTCTGTTGATACCAAATTTAGTCTGCTGACGTGGATCAGTTAAGTGGAAACACGTGTCAATCTACATGGCACTTATAAACATTTATGAACAACACCTTGACTTCGAGGAACTCAACCTCCCTGACCAACTTAGACACTCCGAGCAACAGGTGCTCTCCGAGGAACTTTATTGTACCGAGCAACTCATGAATACCGAGCTACTTAGGCGGTTCGAGCTGCATCTCGTACAGAGCATTAATGTTCGGATAATCAACAAATCAACTACGCATTAAATGCTCATTATTATCATACAGATGTATACGCCTATTGGACAACTATGTATTACCCTTTCACATTTACAGCCTGAGGGTTATAAATACATTGTATCATCCTTATTGTAAGGGGACTCGAAATTTCTTGGTAAACTCATTATCGAGAATTCTGCAAACAGTCAGTAATAACACAAACAGTGGACGTAGGCCATTCATTCAAGGTTGAACCACTTTAAAAATCTCGTCTTATTTATTTTTTATTTGTGATTGAGTAATTAGAGATAATCTAATTTTTTACATCAACACATTTCAAGTAAAATTTGACGTTGAGCGGGACATAGTGAGTAGTCTCTGCATGCACCACTCATAGATAGAGATCGGTTGGAATAAGGGGATCAACTAGAGAATTTTGTGGTTATCAATAATTCCTATAACGGAAGAGGGCGGTAAAGTTGGTAAAGTCCTTGGATGGGTTTCCACCTTCAAGGTAAGATCAAGGGTTCATCGAACATGTGGAGTAAGTCGCCCCAAAAGGAAGTGATTGACATTCCTTTGGGGTGATTTACAATATTAACGAGTGTGCCTCAGTCTTCCTTTGAAAGAAAGGGATCGCGCTAGTACGTGGTCCTACACGGTATTATTTTCTGAATCAGGATGAAAATTAGGAATCCCACCTTCAATATGGGATTTCAGGAAACAGCGGAGATAACAATTCGTTTTGAGTAAGAGGTATCACCCCTAGCCGAGGAGCAGGCTCACGGTGATTACCGAGTAGTGGATCTGCGTGAAGATGATTTTAGAATCTTGGTGATCATTTCGTTTCCACAACGGTTATAGCTAACAAGTGGAATAGTACGGTAATTGGGGGAGGATATTACCTAATGGTAGAACTTCGTGGAAGTACTCATACCTGTTTATCGTGAACGAGGTGCTTATTGAAGTTTTGGTGTGGAAAAACCTTAATTATTCTCCTTCTGCGTATGTTTAGAGGTGAGCGGATAATCAGAATTTTGGATCGGTCGAGAATAATCCGATGACTATGGTGGAATTCCACGACTATTTTAGGCGAACAAGAGTGGTCAGATGTTCGTATGGTTTCTCTTAGAATGGGAGTTTTATGTGTAGATAAATCTGAGTAGTTGTCATATAGTGAGGTGTGACCTCCCAATGATATTAAAATAATGGGAATTAATAGTGTATATGCATGTTTTATGCAAATGTTGTCGGATAGGAGCACAATGTGAAGTATCTTTAATGAAGGGTGTTAAACAAGCTTGCTGTGAGGCGGGGGCTATAGTGATTGAGCGTCTTATTATGTGGATAGGCTGCGTATTGTTAAGGTATCCAAAATGTGTTTTACCAGGTAGGCCTTATTTTCCGAATTTCGGGACGAAATTCCGTTATTAGGGGGGAAGTATGTAATACCCCGTATTTTTATGGCTTTTAAAATTGGGGGATTTATTAAATTTAAATTTAGGTATTAATTTAATATTGATTCAGAAATTTATTTTTATACTTACTAACGTGATGTGAGTTAGTAATTGTTGAATATTACTAGACGATTAAGTAATATAGGAGATTTATTTATTAAAATTGTCACGACAGAATAAAATGGCAATTATGGAAATTTAAATCGGGACGCGCCTGTGTCGTGTCAGGACTAAATTATTATTATATAAAATGAATAAATTATAAGTTGCTTGTATGGTTGTTTTGAGTGCGCTAAAGTGTCCGGAAGGGTCGAGATAGTCAGAAAAGTGTACCCGGGGGTTTAGTTTGGGTCCCGGGGCATTTTTAGGCCTAATTGACATCCCGGGAGGGTATTTTAGGCATTTTATATTTTTGGGGAATTAAACCCACGAATTTACTAAGGATATATCAGCCTTTAGGAGTTGTCTTCTAGGGTTAACAAACACAAAATCAAAGGACGACTATTAAAGAAGTAGTTGGCAAGCTTTTCAAGAAATTTAAGGCCAAAGACTCAACCGTTTTCACCGCCACTACCACCGAAACGTAGATCGCGGAATGAGGAACACAACCATACCATTTCATCCACGAAATCCGAATCTTGAATTTTAGGCATGTATTTATCTTGCTTTAGTTTTGGTTAATGCCTCACCCATGTTAGTTTAGGATTGCCAAGATTATATTTTATGAAAGAAATTGTTAATTTGGAGACTTTAAATCGCATGTTTGGAGAGATTTAATATATTCTGGATATACCCATCACATGTAGAGGATTACCCACAAATTACTATGAGTTTAGAATCAAGAAATCTGGGAGATAATTAGAGGAATGGATAATTCTATCAAAATTAGGGTTCTTGAAGATAATGTCAATTTTACCCCATTAATTCGATATCGTTGATGTTTGTATATATGTTTCACGTAGGAAATATTGTATATATGTATATAGAACTTGTAGTATCGTTATTTGAGAATTTTAGACTTGTTAATGACATTTTTGGAGAAATTGGAAGATGAAACCCGTAGGTTTAATTTGCAGTTTCTGGGCAAGAACTGCTTGATCGATCGATCGAACCCAGAGCATCGATCGATCGACTGATCAATCGATCGACCCCTTTTCTTCGATCGATCGACCCCTCCTGGAAAACTGCATATTTCTCATCCGTTAGTTTAATCTGATTAAGATGGAGTATCATTTTAGTGTAGGATGAGATTTTGGGTTAACGAGGAATGATTCATGTGTATAAGAAATCATGTGTATATTTAATAAAAAGATCGGGACTCGTAAGGGAGTTAGACCGGAACATAAGTGAGTGAATGCCCACTGAAATTATACTGAGAATACTTCGAAAGAGGAGAAGTGAGTATGAAGTGAATAATAAATGAGAATACAAATAACGAGTCCGTTATACGAAATAATCGAGTAAAAGGTGTAATAATGGATAATTATAATTATGGGTCGTGAGCGCACCTAATTTAGAAATGTGGATGCGTATACATATATATATATATATATATATATATATGACTTTGTGATTGTGCATATATTATATCTGTATAAAAATCATACTCGGGCTACTTGCTATCACGGGAGTTTTCGCGCCGGGACGGTCTTATCTCGATGGGACCTTTATGGGGGATATTGACTCGTACCCTAGAACATAAGATTCCTTGGTATAGGCTATCTGATTGATAGTCAGATGGTCCTAAGAGACGCGAGGGTATGTGCTGACCTCTTAGTGACTTGGAACTATGCTTCGCCTCCATTTGTATGTGTTTTATGTTAATGCAGTTTGAGAGTGATTTCGAACTAGCATTTCCCTAAATATGTGTGATACGGGGACTTGATAGCAAAGTATGCCAGCACCATATATATATATATATATATATATATATATATATATATATATATTATATGAGTGACTGGTATATATATACTTATATATGGAAACCTTGCACCATAGATTTTATGTGGGGTGCCGTTAGTATATTTATTATGCGTGTAACTAATATATATACGGATATCTATAACTTTCTACTGTGCGTAATAGTATTTAAGTAATGTATAAATTTTCAACTTCACTATAAGTATTCAAAAACTTTATGACGGTACGGGGTTATTCTAAATAACGTAATAAATCCTATTGAGATTGATTTTCTAAAGTGAATATCATAACCTTATTTTCAAGTGATAAAACTTTATGGAGAATGAGTTAGAGAGACTTATGAGATTCATTAGTACGGTAGGCGTGCACACTAGGCGAGAGGTGAGAATTCTCAAGAGAGTGTCGCATACTAACATGGTTGTTGCATTAGCAGGTAAGCATTTTAAATACTTGCTAAACTATTTTTAAAATGTTTTACAATCTGGCTCTGACCCTTTTTCTGTTATCTCTTCTCTCTTGTATATATATATAT
The DNA here is from genome assembly GCA_949130495.1 of Sambucus nigra. Classification (NCBI taxonomy): domain Eukaryota; kingdom Viridiplantae; phylum Streptophyta; class Magnoliopsida; order Dipsacales; family Adoxaceae; genus Sambucus; species Sambucus nigra. The sequence continues at coordinate 445,954,493 of OX422210.1, read as the reverse complement.
ATATATATATATATATCTTACAGGTGCCTTGCCACAGGGGTGTCATGCATAGATTCGTTGGATCGGACGCGCTGTAGCTTATGTGGGAGTTGCAGGCCTTGTTTTAGACGACCTCTTCATTGATTCGGTTCTGGTTATAATTCTTCATAGATAGGGCATGTGTCGCCCATCTCCCATTCAGTGTAGATTTGTCAGAGATGTATGTTTATTTATTTTCAGTATTCGGTACTCTTTGGGCATTAACTATTGTCAGGGTGATTTCATTTGTAGCTTAAATTTGGTTTGGTTAATCTAGATGGATTAATTATTTTGTATTAATTGCTATCCGTAGCACTTATGTGATTCTTAAACTGTTGGATATTTAAAAGGTTGTCAAATTGGAATTTAATAAAAATGCAAAAGAAAGTTTTAAATTTTTTTGACACTTAGTCTAATTAATCAGGGTGTTTAAATTGGAAATTTTATTTTTGCGACAGTGATGGTAAGAAGAACCAACTGTTCACCTTGATTTTAATTTAATAAAGGATTGATCGCCCGGTATTTTATTAGGCGGGGTGTCACACTAATGTCGATGAAGATGACAAACTTAGTTTTTTTTTATCTTTTATTATTTTTGATTTTATACTAGATCCGTAATTCACCTTCGATTATTTTATTTTATTTTGTTTAGGTTTTGTTATTTTGTTGATGAAGAAGACAAGATTAGTTTTATTACAATACCAAACGGTTTACTTACTTAACAAAAAATATTGTAGATCATTTTTTATGTTAGTCCTTTCATTTAACTCTTATTATCAAGTAACAAAATAAAAAAAATCTTTAAATGTATATACATATACATATATACATTATATTGTATATTATGTTGCATATATATGTATATATCTATGTATTTTTTAGTTTTAGTTTGTTATAATTGCAATAGTTTATTAGTTTTAGTTTAGCTTTATAGTTTTCAATTGTTATAGTTTGTTTTAGTTTTAGTTTGTTAGTTTTACGATTTTAGTTTTACGGTTTATAATTTTAGTTTTAATGTATATTTCTCTTTTTAGTTTTATAATGTTAAGTATGTTGTATAAACTTCTCCATTTATATTTTTAGATGGTGGATAGCGAAGAAGATAGTACATAAAAAGATAACAATGCAAATGTAATTGATGTGGATATTAAACTAGAAGCAGAAGATGTACAAGGACAAGGTCTCAAATGCCCAAGAGAGCATTGGTCTAATGTATGAAACTTTTTTACTTTTTTTCTAATTGGGCTTGATGGGGGAAAATGAGCCAAGTGTAAGAAATGTGAAAAAAGTAGTATATGCAAGAGTAAAACCGGGACGATTAGTTTAAAAAACCATATCTGTAGGTATCCAAGAAAGGACAAAAGTGACATTGAAAAACGTGAGTATTACATTTGTACTAACTGTTTCATATGAGATTTTTTGCTGAAGCTGGCCCAGTTCAGATTTTCCTCTCAAATCATGTGAGTATTTTTTTGTTTTCCCATTTCACATTGTGCTTGATTGCTACAAAATGCACATACCTCCCAATTCCTTTGTTTTGCACTTTGTGGTGAGATTGATTTCAAGTAGGTATAAACTAAATTATGGATTATTTCCTTTTTAGTAGGAGACCCATTTAACTTTTTTTAAATCAATATTTTTTCAACCTTTGGATTCATATGCTCTCTTTATATATGTACACATAGTTGGTTCTTTGTCTGATTTATTTTTAAATCTTAGTTGTATTTTCTTATCAATTTTACAATAAATCTGCACATCGCGCGAGTTGCATGCTAGTAGTAACTATAAGAATTATGATCTTTGACAAAATTAATTAAAATAAAGAAGTTTAAGCTTGTTGCAACGGTGGGTGCTCTGATATTCAATGATTAATAATTTTCAATCATTTTTACTAAAAAATTATAATAATCCGACTTTATTTCATAATAAATAATAATGGTTTGATTGCTTTCTGTATTTATAATAACCCCATAAGTTTGGCATAATTGTTAGCCTAGGATGGGTCATAATTCATAATAGAGAATTTAAAAATTGGCCAACTGTGAGTGTGAGTGGGTGATATACCTCGTGAAATTCTTAATTCGGACGTGAATACTCTTTTTTTACCAATAGGTAGAAAAAACTAACACCGTGTTTAAGAGTTTGGGAGCAAAAAGAAGGCAAAAGAAACTTTTAATGAGAGAGAACATAAAACAAGTTAAAGTTAATTAGAGAAAAAAAAGAAGAGAAGAAATATAAATACCCTTTCCTTTGGTTGGAAGTGTAGGAAAGAAGATAAAACAATTTTATTTCTCACTGTTTGAGAGTTGAGAAGAAAACAATTTTTTTATGAGAAATAAAGTAAAATCATTAAAAAAAACTTTATCTTATCTCCCTTTCTTCTCGATTTAAAGACAAAGGGAGAGGATTGCTTTTTTAAATAAGCAATTTTCTTATTTTCTCTCCTTTTAAATTCTCGAGAGTATATCATTTACCTCTTATTTTAACTCTCAAATGAAAGAAAGGGTATACGTTCTCTTATTTTCCTCCAAAATAGAACTCACAAATAGATCTTAGTCTTGAAGTGAAATGTGACATCCCGCCTACTAAAATACTGAGTGGCCAACTCATGATCAAATTAAAATGTTGGTCTCATATGGCTCATTCTTAGCACCACTCTCGAAAATATTTTTAAAGTTACTAACCACCTAGTCATTTAATTAGACCGCTTCCCAATTTTATCTTTCATTAATTAACAACATGTGAAAATAAATAATAATTAAACCATCAACACAAACTAAAAATTGAATCCAACACAAATGAATAATTTTAATATAGATGACTGAATCAACTATCGGTCCAACAATAAAATACAACTGTAAACTGAAACCATAACCTAGATACACATGGTCAAATAAATAACTGAATAGTAAATCTGAGAGAGACATGCCCAAATGCGTACTGAAGTAAAGATCCTACACTCGGAATAAATGAACGAAGTGTCTATAGAAAAGTCCTACAACTTCCACATGAGCTGCAGTTGCACATCCCTAGATAGATTTCCTCAAATTGGGCGTCCATATGGCTGGACACCAAAAGGGTTTTGAAAAGGATTTTGACACGGGTCAGAGCCCAAATAAAACATTTGAAAATATTTAGCAAGAAATTAAATTGTAATAATTAAATATGCATGCACACTCTTCATATTTAAGTTAGTGTCACACTCTCTTGAGGTATAACTCACCCCTCGTCTAATGTGCACACCTAATGTTTATCTTCTAACCTTTCCAGTTAAGCTACCCCACCTAACTAGCCGTATCACACCTCTTTCTATCACGGTACTCTACCCCGAGTATTCTTACATTGATTATTAAGTTATCTTCTCATAAACTTATTAATCGGTTCAACTATTAAACCGTATAACGTCCACATTAGTTATAAAGGAACCCCTTTTTAAATCATATAACATTCACACTAGTTATAAAAGAAATATATTTACGCTTATTTATTAATTTCATATATAATTATCTACACAAATTATATACGTATTAGTATACTACAACGTTCACACACATGTCACGTATAATAACCATCCATTCCCGAGTAATAACTCACCGGATGCTTTCTTTAAAATGATATCATATTCTAAGCATGCTCACTCTAACCCGGCCACCTCAAGTCGGACTAGCTCACACCGAATTTGGGAAAAATATCGCAAACATAGCGGAGGCGGTTATATTCCCCCCGAAAGAAAAATCGAATCATACCCAAAGCGTCTCACCTCGAAAAATAAATCAAGCAATAAATATAGGCAATATGACCTGGGGACTATAATCTCCCTGCTCCTCAAGCCAGGGGATTCACCCACATCGCACAACCTCCTGTGATTGCACCATAAGGGTATGTATTCCTATAAATATCATTCACACTGATATCTATAAAGCACACAAATATATATATACTATCGCACATAACCGTATACATATATTTAATAAAATCCGGCCAACCCGCGCCTAAAACCTATAGCACTAGCCCAAAATACCCAAGTATACATCCTGACTTTTAATTTAAATAATCAAACATTAATTATTTTGTTATTTAAGTAGTGTTACCCAACTACAATACCAAGACTCGCTCATTCGATCTATAACTTCACCCCTTAGAATTTATTACACCAAGGCCCACTATTAAGTGTAACACTCCTCATTAAATTTAATATTCGATAATTTCTTATATATCTCTATAATAAAATAAATCGGCTACCTCGTGCCTAACTCCTGTAGCACTCAACTTAAAAATATCCGAGTTGAATCCCCAACCCTTAATCTAATAAATTTCACTTATATAAATTTTATCTAAGTGGTGCCACTCAACTAAAATAATCGGACTCCCTTACTTAGTTCGTAATTTAATCTTTTACGATTTATCGCACAAAGTCCCGTTAATAAGTTCGACACCCTTATTACTGTTAATATTCCTTAATAACCAACTCCCAATATCCTAGGTATTAATCTCCATTTAATTTTTCTCTAATTTAATCCTTAAAAGAAAAATCCCAAAAGAAATCAAGAAAAAGGGACGAAATTGTCAAGAATTTACCTCTATTGTTCGAACGACCCTCACTGTCATTTGAATGACTTGCAAGATCACTCGAACGACTTGCCAAGTCGTCCGACGCTGCATCCAGCCTTTCTTCTTATTCCTGCTTCATTCTACCATTGTTAAAACCTCAAGCTTTTAGACTTTCACCAGTTTGTTACCCCCGAACATAAAACCAATTGTTCAAACATTTAATCCCTCCTTAAATCAGTTTAAGACCATGAATTTAACCTCTAAACATTAAAATTTTAAACTCCCTCGAATTCATAACACTAATAGTGATCTAAGTTTGGGTTTCATGATTTCCTTATACTCATTTCACCAAGTTTGATTTCGAACTTCAAATTACACGATAGGGATTATGAGCATATGAATAAAAATTTGATACAAACACTTTTGATTCGTAACACTGTATAACTTGCTCTATTAAATAAACTAACAGATTCATAAACACCCACTTTCTATGCGATAACCCACCCAAAAACGAATATGATTTTCACCCACCATGATATGAATCGTAATACTCCAAATTTAAATGAAAGCAAGCTTAACTAGTTGCCTGGATAAATACGTATCGTCTGATTTCCTTTCTTGTAGACGAAGATTTGACGAAGAACACACCCCTCTTATCTTGGTTTGGCTCCCAATTTCTCTCTTTTTTCTCCTCTGCAGAATTAGGATTTTCTATTTGAGTTGTGTCAGTCACAAACTCCCTAATATAGGTTTTATTTCACTAATCCCGAAATTAAGCCTATGGGCCAAACCCAAATGACCCGAATACCCCCGTGTGAGCCCAATTATGCCTAAAAATGTCTCGAGACCCAATTACTATCCCTGGGTACTCATTTCCTTCCATCTCGACCTATTTGGAATCAACCGTGCACTCAAAATGATCATCCGAGTTACTTTACTAAAATCTCCAACTTTTATCTCAAATTATGACACATGTAAATTTTAAAATAACCCGAATTAATTATCAATTTACTAATTTAATTAAATCCTCGAGATAAATTAATTCCCATATCACGGAATTAATTATATTTTAAATCCTCATAAATATGGGGTATAACATACACCCCTTTACAAAGGAATTTCGTCCTCAAAATTAAGATAAGTCTAGTACTCCATGCCTCAAGTACTTCCCTACTCAAATGGCTCTATGATCACTACACGTATCTCTAATCATTCTAATTGCTATTTATATTAAATATTAAAATACCCAGGGCGCCCATACACTCTATGCCCATGCTCATCTGCAAGAATGTTACCCGGCTCTACTAGCCTTAAATCGTAATATAACTTTCAACTCATAGTTATAAACACATATATGTATAATAACCAAGGTATCAAACCCATGTCCTAATGACCAAACATCTCCCCACTTCCAGCATTGCGCTAAGTTTCATGCGCGGGACGTCTCGCAAAGCTAAATCCAAATAAGGAACCCCCCAATACATTACTACCTAATATTATCAGCCGTTGAGATCCGTTAGGCCCCTATTCCATAGCACGTACCCCCAAATTCTCGTCTCCTGACATAAAAGTATACTCGTCACTTTCATATTACAAAAGACATCATACAATACGACGCCCCTTACTATCCCTAGTTTCTTAGCGCGAATCAATCACGAGCTATATCTACCTGCTCGATAATAAACCAATCCACCCTGAATCCAATCAGTAATCGTCCCTACTCACCGAGATCAAGTATAAAAATACAAACATTTTCTTATAAGTCTATTTTGTAACACACCATAGCATATATATACATATATATAGACTATGCCCTCTTTCAGGTGATAACTAGCACAAGTAAATCATCATTGGAACAACGAACACAAATTTTTACCATACTATATACTATAGCCCAAACATCCCAGTGTAATTATCACTAACGTCTCGTACGTAACATATTTATCTCAAGCTCAGCTCTGCACTCTCGACATGGCTATATCATACGGGTATTCTCAATTACCCCACCAATTTTCCATTTAATTCTTCTCAATACTTCTCTACCCATTAACTTATGGTACATAAGTTTTCTCAGTGCTTCCTTTGCAACACTGCATGGCTCCACTGGCCATATATCCTAATAGCTCTCAGCTTAAAGGGTTTCCTTTATAAGTTTAATAATTTTACATTTTAAAACTGATGCACTAGTATCCAAAAATGTCTCACTACTCCCAAAATTTATTAAGGTCCATGCGTGTAACATCCCGCAACGAAGCTCAAAAGAACTTTCCCTAATGCACTTTCCCCTAGCATTTAATCATCGAAATCCGTGGGTCCAAAGCATATAACTAAGATATCACAAATTATGTCTCCCGACACATAAATCAAATTTATCTATGCCCATATCTCTTAAGGCGTCACTGGATACGATGTTCTCACTATCACTAAGTTCTTAGCACTTAAACAACAATGAGCTAAAAACTCTCCACTCAACAGTGAACCTAATATACCTTGAATCACATCAATAAAAGTCCCTATGCACCAGGATCCAATGTAACTAGACAACTGTACTATCTAAAGTTTACTTCATAAAAATATCACCGCAAGCTTGATCCTCTTTCAAGTGAGACATTACAAAAATATACATCCTGCCTCGGAACAACGAACGCGATAGTCTTGCTGTAACCACCCACCATCGCTTAGCAGTTTGTACCTAAGATAAAACCATACCTCGAATATTAACTCTCAAAATGAGCTAACCTCATAAAATATATCCTCTCAGTGTCCACACCCACTCCCATACCAATGTAACTAAAGATATCCCCGCTAACTCAATGGTAAATATACACACTCTAGAAATATTAACAATACCTATACTAAACCTGTTTCTCATGCGAATCTAATACTAATAAATATACCATGACCCGCTCGTGTCACACTAAATGGACTCCAATCATCTCGAGATAAAACTCATACTTTCAGTTGCCATTAGAACTCGCAAGTCAAATGGTTCCTGGACATAACACGCTCGTCCCAATCGAACCAAAAACTTCTTACAAATGTTGCCTCTACTAGGCATCCATTGCTTGTCCTCCAATTCACTCCGAAAAAGATCCATAAATGTGCTCCTACTATTTACATATAGGGCACCTCTTTATGTTATTCTCCTTTCTGTTTAAACATCTAGTGAGAGGATTTATGGTCAAACTGCACCCCAACTTCTTCGTTATTCATGGTATCTCTCCATAGTTATGGTGACTGACTCCCATCACTACAAAACCACTCCTCTTTGCCAAAAATTTCATTTTAAATTTAGTCCTGGGTGCCACTGCACTCCACCCTACACAATTGCCTTTGGGTTTTCTACTTCAATTGACATGGTGACTTCTATCGCGGTCACCATTCCCAGAATATTCCATGGATTCTGCCTAGCCTCTCCCGCTGTAGTCCTTCTAACGACCCTCTCTAATCAGCCAAAGTTATTCGGTGTACGAAGCCCAACAGAACTCGTTATGAATCACATCAACTATACTTAATAGCAGGAGAACATGAGTCACATACATAAAGGAATATAACAATCCTATAGTAAGACTCTATATCAATGAACACTACGTTAAAATGTAATAAATAACACAGATCCTAAGGACTCCAGAACCTGATGCTCTCATACCATATGTGACATCCCGCCTACTAAAATACCGGGTGGCCAGCCTGTGATCAAAATAAAACGTTGGTCTCATATGGTTCGTTCTTACCATCATTGTCGAAAATATTTTTAATGTTACTAACCACCCAGTAATTTAATTAGACCGGTGCAAAATTTTATCTTTTATTAATTAACAACATGCAAAAATAAATAATAATTAAACGATCAACACAAAATAATAATTGAATCCAACACAAATGAATAATTTAAATAAAGATGACCGAATCAACTATCGGTTCAACAATAAAATACAACAGTAAACTGAAACCACAACCTAGATACACATGGTCAAATAAATAACTCAATACTAAATCTGAGGGAGATATGCCTAAATGAGTGCTGAAGTAAAGATCTTACACTAGGAATAAATGAACAAAGCGTCTATAGCAAAGTCCTACAACTTCCTAATGAGCTATAGTTGCGCATCCCTGGATAGAATTCCTTAAACTCTGCGTCCATGTGGCTGGTTACCTAAAAGGTTTTGAAACTTTTTTTTAACACGGGTCAGAGCCCAAGTAAAATATTTTGAAAATATTTAGCAACTAGTTAAATTTTAATAATTAAATATGCATGCACACTCTTTATATTTAAGCTAGTGTTGCACTCTCTTGAGGTATAGATCATCCCTCATCTAATGTGAACACCTAACGCTTGCCTTCTAACCTTCTTAGTTAAGCTATCCCACTTAACTAGCCGTATCACACATCTTTCTACCTCGCTACTCTACCATGAGTATTAATTACTTTGATTATTAAGTTATTTTCTCATTAACTTATTTATCGGTTCAACTACATAACGTCCACATTAGTCTTATAGGAAACCCATTTTTAAATCATATAACCTTCACACTAGTTATATGAGAAATACATTTACACTTATGTATTAATCCCGTATATAATTATCTACATACATTATACGTACTAGTATACTACAACATTCACACACATGTCATCAATAATAACCATCCATTCCTGAGTAATAACTCACCGGATGCTTTATCCAAAATGCTATCATGTCCCAGGCATGCTCACTCTAACTCGGACGCCTTAAGTCGGACTAGCTCACACCGAACTTGGGCAAAAATATCGCAAACATAGCATATGAGTTCATACTCCCCTTGAAAGTGAAATTGAATCATACCCAAAGAGTCTCACCTCGGAAAATAAATCAAGCAATAAAAATAGGCGATATGATCTAGAGATTATACTCTCCCTGCTCCTCAAGCCAGGGGATTCAGCCACATCGCGCAACCTCTTATGATAACACTAGAGGGGTATGTATTCCTATAAATATCATTCACACCGATATCTATAGAGCACACACAAATATATATATATATATATATATATATATATATATATATATATACACACACACTATCACACTTAACCGTATACATATATTTAATAAAGTGTGGTCAACTCGCGCCTAGCACCCGTAGTACTAGCCCAAAATACCCTAGTCTATATCCCGACTTGTAATTTAATTAATCACACATTAATTATTTTGTTATTTAAGTAGTGTCACCCAACTACAATACCCAAACTCACTCATTCGGTCCATAGCTTCACCCTTTAGAATTTATTACACAAACTCCCACTATTAAGTGTAATACTCCTCATTAAATTTAATATTCGATAATTTCTTATATATCTCTATAATAAATTAAATCGGTTATCTCGTGCCTAAATTTAGAAACACTCAGCCTAAAAATATCCGAGTCGAATCCCCGACCCTTAATCTAATAAATTTAACTTCTATAAATTTTATCTAAGTGGTGTCACTCAACCAAACACTCGGACTCCCTTAATTAGTTCATAATTTAATGTTATAGGATTTATCAAACAAAGTCCCAGTAATAAGTTCGACACCATTATTACTGTTAATATTCCTTAACACCCAACTCTCAATATCGTAGGTATTAAGCTCCATTTAATTTTTCTCTGATTAAATCCTTAAAAGAAAATTACCAAAAGAAATCAAGGGGAAAAGACGAAACTATCCAGAATTTACCCCTATAGTTCGAACGACCCTCACTGTTATTTGAATGACTTGCAAAGTCATTAGAACGACCTGCCAAGTCGTCCGACGCTGCATCTAGCCCTTCTTCTTCCTACTTCTTCCTGCCATTGTTAAAACCTCAAGCTTTTAGACTTTCACCAGTTTGTTACCCCAGAATATAAAACCAATTGTTCCAACATTTAATCCCTTCTTAAATCAGTTTCAGACCATGAATTTAACCTCTAAACATTTAACTTTTTAAACTCCCTCGAATTGATAACACTAACAGTGATCTAAGTTTGGTTTTCACGATTTCCTTATACTCGTTTCTCCAAGTTTGATTTCGATCTTCATATTACACGAAATGGATTATGAGCCTATGAATAAAATTTAAATCCAAACACTTTTTATTCCTAACACCATATAACTTGCACTATTAAATAAACTATCTGATTCCTAAACTCCTGCTTTCTATGCAATAATCCACCCAAAGTGGATATGATTTACACCCACCATGATATGAATCGAAATAATGCAAATTTAAATGAAAGAAAGTTTAACTACTTTCCTGGATTAATTCGTAGCGTCTGATTTTCTTTGTTGTAGACGAAGATTTGATGAAGAACATACCTCCTCTCTTGGTTTGGCTCCCAATTTCTCCCTCTTTTCTCCTCTGCAAAACTAGGGTTTTCTATTTGAGTCGTGTCAGCCACAACTCCCTAATATAGGTTTTATTTCACTAATCTCGAAATTAAGCCTATGGGCCAAGCCCAAATGGCCCGAACACCCCTATGTGAGTCGAGTTATGCCTAAAAATGTCTCGAGACCTAATTACTACCCTCAGGTACTCATTTTCGACTATCTCAACCTATTCAGAATCAACCGTGCACTCTGAACTATCATTCGACTTACTTTACTAAAATATCCAACCTCTACCTTAAATTACGACACATGTAAATTTTAAAATAATCCAAATTAATTAAATTTCAATTTACTAATTTAATTAAATCCTCTAAATAAATTAATTCTTATATAATAGAATTAATTACATTCTAAACCTCAGAACTATGGGGTATTACATGAAAGTTGGACAGAGGGTTCACTATTTCGCATTACCAAAAAAAACTATGATATAAAACTCCATGGGTCTCAAATTAAGAGTCCATTATCTCATTTTGGGTTGTCCAAAATTAATAATTCAGTTTCATTTTTTAGACATAACTAATGAATAAAATTCAACTACAATGAATAATTATTAATTTTGATCATTAATTGGTTGTATCCTTAATATACATCAAAACAAAATAAGACTTTTAATTTGGAATGACGGGTGTAATAGTTTACTATGGTCGCCGATTTAGTATAAAGTAGTTTTCTAAATAAATAAATCAGTATATATGTATCTTTTTGTAAAAGGAAATTTATATTAATAATTAAAAAATTAGAACCTATTCGAATAGGCCAAACTGCAAATTCCAACATTCAAAGGCATAAGGCCATCACCTAACCCATTAGGAAATTATAGACAAATCCCAAGGAAAAGTTCAATGACAAGAAGGGACTTAATATCAATTATATTATCATGTGAAGTTAGCAAGAAAGATCAATACATGTGTTTAAATCAATTCTCAAATAATCAGTCTCAAAGTTTTTACTTAACACTTCAACATTCATAATATGAAGACTTGTAGTTTACCAATGATTCTCTCTCTGCCTCATTTAAGTTTGTGGTCACACATCCTCCAAACTACATATCAAATCACACAAAATTTTAACATAGTAATCATACCACCACAACTACCGTCCCTTATTTAGAAACATTATATTTCCCTTGATAATACCAAATGTGATCTTAGATGTCTAATTATAAGAAGACTCAAACCTTAAGGCCTGGGTCAAGATATGGTCAAACGGACCTCAGCTTCTGAGTCCTATTATCTAACATTAGGCCTATGCCTACAAGCCACATATATGACTCTCAAGGATTCCCTCGGAGTAAGAATTAAGTGTCCAAAACCACCGTCAAACCTCAATAGTTGAAAACTGAACACTTATATCAAGGGAAGGACTTCAACAATCCTCCATAATGACCAACCTTGAAAGTAAAAGTGAAGTGATACTTATACTAAAAATAAAGGATTTCTAATTCACATTGTTAATTGTTATGGACCAGAGGAGTTTCCCTAAGAAAGAATCAATCTCAGTTAGTCTTCTTGGACCACCAAAGGGCTTGGACTTAGTTGTACGGAGCTAATATAACTTCATCACCTCATAACTACAAACTCGCTACCAGAAGAGTCATTTGGATATTATTCCAAGCTCACCAAACAAATCATATGGGTTGGTAGAAAGTACATATACTTTTCTACTAATTCCACTCATAACTTTCAGTTTTATCTTAAATCATTAAATGTCATTTAATGCTCCCAATAACCATTAACACGCAATTCAAAGATCTTCCATCAACACTCTATCGTTCCACCATAGCAATATATCTCAACCATGGTAATCCATGATTAAACTATTAGTTCCTATATATTCTAGTAGTTGGTTATATAAAGAATGATTGGGAAATGTTAAAGGGAACAAATTTAAGGGAGATAACCATATAGCAAGTGTTAAGAAAGAGTTAACATTGTAAATAGGGGTTTAACCACTTCTAACCCTTATAATGTACAAGTGCATTGGTTAGGTGTCTTAGACTATTTTTGAAGTGAGTAACAAGTAATTACTTAAGCTAATCAGTTTCTTCTTTAGAGTTCTCTACTTATTACAAATACCTTAAACATCATTGAACCATATTAGCTGATGTCTAAGGTTGTTCATATATGTATCATTCAACTTCATACTTAATATACTAGATAGAAATACTAAGAAGTGAACATAAGTACCTTAACTGAGGTACTAAACCACTATATATCCTCATTTCTTCAGCATTCATAATTTAAAATCACCTTCTCCTACTCTATGGAGGCATATTTGGTGAGGTTGAGGTTTGAATTTACTTCATCCCCATCAATTTTGCATAAGATGTTATTCTTTAAAAAAAATTTATTAAGGGTTTTTCTATATTTATAAACCATGACGGCCCTACCAGTTATTGGTATCCACACCATTTATAGAGTATTTGTTGGTAGGGAACTTCCTTCTCGATTAAGAAATCTCATATGAGAGTCATTCAACACATTTACTAATCTCTCGACATCAAGATGGGAGTCCTTACCATAAAGAGGCAGATATCTAAAGTATTACCTACATGTATTATGATCCCCTCCTAGTCACGATAATCTTAGGATACTCCTGGGTGAACAACCGCCACATTTACGCTGGGATTTCGGCCGATATTAACTTTGTAATACCCAAAATTTTAATTGATAAATTATATAAATGATTAATTGTAAATTTGTAATGTATGAATTGGGTTATTTATAATGGAAGAAATTTAAATTAATGAGTAATTTGAAGTTTATAGAATTTTTGATAAATTAGCGTAAATTAATTTGTTAAATTGGCATTTTGTTGGGGTATTATCCTTGAAACCATGTGTGACAATAAACTTTTGGTAAAGGTATATTAGTTTATGTTGAAAAAATAATCATGTTTACGAGAATGCCTTATATTTGGTTATAATATATTGTAGACCTGTAGGTCAATAGAACTCACTAGAAATTTTGGTGGGTCAACTTCAGATTCATCACTAGGAGATTAGAATTCAGGTTTCAGCACCATTCAAATGTTCACAGCCTAAATAGGGGCTTGACATCCTATCATAATAGTTGCGATACAATCCTAGCAGTTTATCTCAAACTACAAGGAACCAATATGATGGTTTGAGAAGTTGTGTGGTAGTTTAACAGAGTATTGTGATCGGTACGTCTCAAGAATGCATTGGACGGGACCACCCGTAAGATTTGAGTCTAAGTGTTATCTAGATTAGACTTAAAAAATCTTGCACCATTTATAAAAGATGCATAGATTCTTATTTTTGATAATTATGAGAATTGGAATACTTGTATAGTTTTCACTTTGATTGCCATGGGTACGATTCAATATTATATTGAATCAAATGATCTCCACTTATTAGGTGGTATCTATATGAGTAGGTCAGGGATCATAATTAAGAGGAATTCACGTTCAAGGGTAACATGGATTATGATACTGACTTAATAGACTTATATGCTTTGTTTCCATCAAATAAAATCCAGTCGGTGGATTATTTTATAATGTTGTTGGAGTAGCAAATAAGGTTAGTCTGAGGAATAAGAAAATTGATTAGATTTTGGTTAAAATTGATTAATAGAAAATTGTTTTGACCAAGAGGGTACCGAACAATTAATTTATGGAATCATATTATGTAGCATAACAAACTTTGTAAATAAGACCTTATTATATTCGAGTGATCTCAGAGATAATTAAATTAGAATGCAGCCATAATTATTTAGTAGAATTAATTATGATTATATAAATAAATGAATGGATTATGAGAATGATAATTGGGCTTTCTGATTATTTATTTGAAGCCAATGAAACTATTTGTATTAGGCCTGAATTCTCAAGAAACCCAGTTTGGCCCAAGTCCACCTTTTGTACTTGTGTATAATGGTGTGTCAAGGGCTTTAATCATCATTATTTGTCATTAAGGTTTGAGAGGGGTGAGATAAAACACTATTCATATTTTTATGAATAGGTCGAGAGAGAGAGGAACATATCTCACTCATAAGGAAGGTTTTTTTTATCTCAAAGGTGCCCACACACCTACTTAACTTTGGGGAGAATCATACACTAGAAGATCCAAGTTTTACAGAAGTTTAAGGTTTTTAGAGACTTTAGATGGGTAGAAACTTCATCATCATTATCAAATTATTTTTCCTCATATGAATTCTTGAGACCCTAGGTAATGTTTTTGGAGACCTTAGATGGTATTAATTCTTAAAACCCTAGGTTTAATCATTAAATATACTTCTTGTTGTTATTTTCAATGCATAATTAATCAAATATTTTTAGGGATGATTTTTTCTGCATTTAAATGTCAATCCCAAACTATTTTTCTCAACAATTGGTATGAGAGCCCCTATTGAGATTAATTGTGTATTGAGAAGGTCCATGTTATCCAATAAGGAAACCTAGTTTTGGCTTGTTGTATGCATTTGTACTAACATGATTTTGCAGAGATTCTAAGTTTATAACCCTTCCATTATGGTTATGCATATTTATTTTGTGTGATTGGATCTTGAGATAGTTTCATCATAGTTGCTTTTTACTCTAGATTCAATATGGTTGTATAATTATGTTTTCTTTAGTATTGATGTTATTTGAGGTTTTGAAACAACGTTGTAATTTTTTTTACTATTATAATTATGTGTTAGGGTTGGTTAAAGGTCTAGGAAAAGTTTCATGAAGATTCATGAAGGTTTAGATGGGCTATAGAGGTTCTTGCATGCAAAAAAGAGAGGAGGGAAAAGTTGTCAGGGCTCTCGGATCGATCCAAAAATAGGACTAGATCAATCTATCTATCGAATCGATCCGAATTTGGGATGGATCAATCCAGATTCACACTAGCAGAGTTATTTGTCTTCCTGGGTGTTTTTCGATTTTGATGTGTAGTTATTCTTCTTTCGCGTGTTACTAGAACATAGAGGATCATTTTCTAGTGTTGAATACTATCAAGAACTCTTAGACTTAATGAAGTCTATTTCAAGTTAGACTCTTGCCCAAAAGAAAGTCTTCTTCAATAAGGACTCTTATACATGGAGAGTTTTACTTTATGTTAAAGTAAGTATAGGCCATGATGGAAATGTCTTTTATATACTTTTATCTTTCTTCAATTTATTTTTTATTTGTCTCTTTATTATTATGTTTCATAATTTGGCATGCTAATTGGATTAATTAGGATCACCCGTTTTATGGACAACAAGGATGTAATTTTGAGACCCAACTAGATTACCATTGTTTATGAAAAATCTATTATATCTAATCTTTTCTAAATTGAATTAAATCAGGGTAATTAATTTTAAGGTATAAATTAAATTTTGATCTCTAAATTTTTATTTTTATTAAAAAATAGTTTTATTTTGGGGGAAATTAACATAGTGAGATCGGGTAAATTATTTTGTAGAAGTAAATTAGAAATTACCAAAGCTTTTAATTAGGAATTTTAGAATTGAATGAATACTTTTCAAAAACCTCATTGTTTTAAAATACTAAGTGGCAGAGGGGTTTCAACATAAAACCCACGGTCTCCATCGGTGTTTTATGAATCAGATCTGATTATTTCCTAGAGTCAACTAGCCTGGTCCCCCACGGATAGAATTAATCACGACATAAAGGATTTATTAAAATCTTAGGTGATAATTTCAAGAATTAGGATATGAGTGAGTTCGACTCCCCCATGGAGAAGTCCGTGACAAGATCTATTTCGAGGAGTAAACCGATGGTATACACCTAAACACAACTTTTGATATACCCCCCCCCCCCCACGAGATAACTATCATTAGGAGTGAGATTAAAAGTTGTTGACTATTTATTGTGTTAGACAGAAGGTCCTGGATGAAAGTTTGTCCGGTTCATGGTGGGTGTTTAATCTCCCCATGAGAAATCTCACCTCATAAGGGAATTTGGATGATCAGCGGATTACTTTTTAAAATTGACGGTTGAGGGATGCCACTTTAAAATTTAATCGAATCATTATAGTGTCTAATTGGAAATTAATTTTTTTAAATTGATGATTCTAAGATTTAAAAAAAAAATCAACTTTTTCTTACTATTGTAGTCTTAACGGTTTGAATGGAATAAGTTTTAAGGACTGAACATATAATTAGACATTATTATAACTTAAGGGGATAATAAACTTATTTAAGCCACAATTCCCATTAGTGTTTTAAAATAGTGATATGATTTATTTGAATCGTCTCATTTGGACCCCTCGCAGATGGTTTTAATCACGGAATCAAGATATTTTAAAATACACGCTAATTGTTTTAAATTAAGTATTACATGCCCCCCCTCCCCCCGGGAGTGGGGAACTTTTGTATGCGCATCTTTAATTTTAATGAATTGACCGATAAGAATTTGTTAACACCTTTGTTAGTTGATGAAACAAAAATAAGAATCACGGTATTAGAATTATTTTATGATTAGCTTAACAAAGTATTCTTTGAATTAGACATGGTGGAAAACCCAATCCCATTTCATAATCCGGAGTAAAGGTTGGTTTTAGTTATTTTATAAGAGCTTTACATTTTTCTTTTCGAAAGGGAGGTAGGAGGATAAAGCTAAGTCTCGTATACAACCATTTGGGTTAAGGAAAGTTCATATTTCTCAGCAGTAATGAAATCGCTAAAAGGTATATGTTCTCACTGGAAGTAATTCGAACCTCTATAGCAACATGTTCAAGTTTTTTCCTTGCTTTGTACGAAAAGGTATATGGTAATGCTTTATCTCTTTAAATTAAATGCATGATTTATGGTCCAATCTATGATAACCTGGTATATAAACTGGGGAACCAAAAATTAGGAGCACAACTTGTTGCAAAGGTTCCAGGTAATTGAACAATTACCTTAAAAGATAAATGATCCTAGTTATAGGCAACTGTAATAATGCATGACTATAAGTAGTGAGATATCTTTATAGATTTTGATGCAAACAGAAAGTTAATGTAGGCTAACTATTTAATGTAAATGGGTTTTAGAAAAGCTGGTTTCGATTTTCTAAATTGATTTCAAACAAATATTTGTTTAATTTTATAAAACTATTTTATCAAAATTTGATATCTTTTATCTGTTCTAGTACATTGGAAAGTAATTTATACATTGTAAGGATTGTCTCGCCGATATTACCAAATACCGAATTGAATAATTGTATGGATACATCATTAAAAACTTAGGCTTAGGTTATTTTATTTTGAAAGGAATTCGAAGACTGGTTTTAAATAAAAAATTGAGTTCATTGGAAGTGGAGGCAATTATAGTCTTAAATCCCATTTAGAAGGTAAAATGACCAAGGGTCCCCTCATAAACCAAAGCTAAAGATCCGAAAATGTGAACCAACACTACACCAAAACAAATCAATTGTAATGGGCAAAAATTGTTTAAAAAAGTATTTGTAACGGATTAAACCCGTTAGAAAATTGACGTTATTTGTTTTACTAACAGAATTTGTAACCGATAAAATCCGTTACTAAAAGTAGTATTTGTAACAGACGAAAGCTCTTACAATTTATTTTGTAACGGATTTCGCATTGGTACATATACTATATATAAGTAGTGGATTTACTAAATTTTAACGGTGTTTATCCATTACAGATATAGAATTTGTAACGGATGGAAACCGTTACAAAATATATTGTAATGGATTGAGAGTGTCATATATTTTCAACGAATGTTTTGATTTTTAACAATTACATTCATTTAGCAATATTAGTATATTTCTTAAAAAAATATTAATTTCTTATTAAATAAAGGGATTTACAAATATTTAGTCCCACTTTTAAATATTCATTTGTATTCACTTTCATGTTTTTATCTTTTTAGTCATTGATCCTATTGTAACAACTGTAGGACACGTGTCATTCTCTACAGAGAGAAGGGGAGGCAGTTATAAGGCAGTTGAGGGAGGTTTTGAGTAGTTATAGGACTAAATACAATTTTAAAAATACATGAGAGGGGAACCTAAATTTTTTTTGGGAATGGGACTAAACCCAAAAAAACTATTAAATAAATAGATATAAATACACTAGTTAAAACTCATGCTCAACAAATGAAAATGCACTGCATTTAACCA